>CAXIVR010000006.1:72208136-73656036 GCA_964035755.1 Teleogryllus oceanicus
TTAGAGAGAGGAGGAGAGGAGAGAGAGGAGAGAAGGGAGAGGAGAGAGACAAGTAATATTGTGACAAAATTTTAAACGCCTTGGAAAATACTTGAAAAGAAGCGTTGAGTGTAGAATCTAGTATGGCATGCAGTTTAAGGTTTTGGTGTAGAGCAAAAAATAATATTGGTCAGCATATTCTCTAAAAGCCTTGAAAATTACCTAAAAATTTTGAAAAACTTGAAAATAGAATTTAGTATTTGCTAAAATTTTTTCTTGTTTCTAAATATTGAAAAAATTAAAGCCTAAAGCGTCTGTTCATTTTCTCTTAAAACTTCTCATTATTCCATTCTGTCACAAATCTTCAACAAATTTAAGCTATTCTTCACTGTATTTTCCATAAGTTATATTTTTGTATCCTAAATTTTGAAAAATTAAAGATCTACAAAGAGAAGTCAGTTATACTGTTTTAAACGTGCTCATTTTTCATTTGGTTGCAATCTATGGTTAAACATTAAATGGCGTCTGTTTTGTAATTTATGCCAATAAGGTTTAATTTATAATATTAAAATACTTAAAAAATCGGTATTTGCAAATTAAATGTTATGCGAAGTCGAGCATTAACGCCACGACGTGCTTTGGGGGTTTTTACCCCCAAAAGCCATGGTTTCACCCTTAAATTTGCTTGGAGGTTCGACGTTTTCCAAATCCTACTGTACATAAGTTATTGGTAAATGAAGTTTAAAGATTACGGTTTAGGATGCAAATTAAATTTTATCCGCCCCGCGCTCCTTCACTTTTCGCATTCAACGCCACCTGTGTAGGGCGTATTTGGGTGGCGTTGCTTTACCCCAACGCCATTGTGTTGACTTAATTCCCGGCCCCTTAAGGAGCGTTGAGCGCTTTCTGAGACCTATTTTCTGGACTTGACACCTCATACACCTCGATTGGTGCACGAGAAGTGGTCTAACCGTGACTGACGGAATTGCACTCAGGCACACTCAGAGTTACTGAAATACGTTTTAGCAAGAGTGACCAACATTGCTGTATACATGATCTAATTTTTATCTTCAAATTGTGTCGCGATCGACTTATTGTCAGAGGCGTAGCCTAAGGGGAACGAAATGTTACCATCTTTACACAAAAAGTGTTTCAGCTTACGGTGCATTCCAGCGAGGTATAGGTAGCTATGTGAAAGGTAGCTATTGAAACTAGTTTTGATTTTTTAATCGCTTATTAAGAATTCGAGATATCCGTATAGGCTCATAAAAAAAAAAATTCCAGATCTAAATTTTGTTAGAAGTATTCCTTTGGGTGGCGTTGCTTTACCCCAACGCCATGGTGTTGACTTAATTTCCGACCCCTTAAGGAGAGTTGAGCGCTTTCTGGACGCTTTCTGTTACATATTTTCTGGACTTGACACCTCATACACCTCGATTGGTGTACGGGAAGTGGTCTAACCGTGATTGACGGAATTGCACTGAGGCACACTCAGAGTTACTGAAATACGTTTTAGCAAGAGTGACCAACATTCTGTATAATGTCTAATTTTTTTATTTTACCAAAAAGTGTTTCAGCTTACGGTGCATTCCAGCGAGGTATAGGTAGCTATGTGAAGTGTATATTCGAAACTAGTTTTGATTTTTTAATCGCTTATTAATAATTCGTGATATCCATATAGGCTCATGAAAAAAAAATTCCAGATCTAAATTTTGTTAGAAGTATTCCTTAAATGTGGTACCTAAAACATTCTATATTCCAACACATTTTCAAAATGGATTTTTACTAACTTACAATGCAATTTAATATTTATCAACTGAAACCAAGAAACCAAAGAGGTAGAGGCCTGCTTAATATCTTCAAGCTTTGCAGGTCACAAGAAAAGAAAACGCGAACTTTCAAGCCGCGTATAGTATATTACTGAAGAATGTAGTTGCTGTAGATGCAAACTATTCAGCTCTAAATCTCCTGAAGACTGAAACTAACACTGAAATTGTTTCCCAGATAAGTAACATACAGATTGGAAGAACAAGACCCTTCTTGAAAAATATTCTAATCTCTTAAATAATCAGTCAGTTGATAAAGTCTCTTCTCTCCTGTGGTTGAAAATGGGATATTTATTTCCTGAAACTGAAGGATTTATAATAGCTATTCACGATAGGGTAATAAAATACGCAATTATGATAAATACTGAAAAGCAGTACAAAAGATGTCTGTAGAATGTGTAATCAACCAAATGAGACTATAGACCAAGTGATTGCAGGATGCCCAGATCCTGCCAACACTGCATATCTAGGGAGGCACAATCAAGTAGATAAAACAATCCATACACAATTGGCATCAAATTATAGACTAATTGAGAACCCTCCATCATTTTACAAATATTCACCTTAACTGGTTATAGAAAATAGTGAAATAGTACCCTACTGGGATAGGCCTTATTTTCAGTGCGCTCGGAAGTTGAAAGGAAAGTAAGCAGAACCTATGCAGTCCATATAAGAGGAGAGTATTGTAGGAATATTATTTCTACAAAATAAATATCCTTGTGTATTGGGCTGTTTATTGGCATTCTTAAGTTTGATATCAGGAGTAAATGTAGACTTCATAATTTGTAATAACATAAGTATTCTATATTTACTGTAATGATCTGTGGGGCGAACCTGCAAGAAGGCATGGAACTTTTATGTGAGCAAGGAGAAATTAAAAGAAATGAAAGAAACAATAGACAACAGCGCCGCTAACCATAATTAAAAGCGTGATACAAGAAAGCATAAGGGGCGGAAATAGGCGTGATGAACGATGAACAGAACTTAAATTTAGAAACGTTTTAAAGCGAAAACCACGTTATTCGAGCCACGGGTTCCGTAAATATTATAAATGGTATAAATTGCATGCATAACATGACGAAGACGGAAGACAGAACTCATTGTTGTACTCCTGGAAATATATAACAAGAAGAATTTTGTTGAATATCCAGTGAATGCCTGGGTGGATTTTGGCCAAACTTACGGGAATTATAGGAAAAATATTTAGAGCAGGGCAAAATTAGTTACGGTGCGGGGAATTTATGAAGACGCAAATGCCCGAAAACAGCAAAATGTAAGAGTTGTTGAACATTTATTATGGTGATGGGCATATGTTTGGAAAAAAGACAGTCACTTGGATTGTAGGGACCAACAATGTGAACTGGGTTACAGACAGAATGAGTTCGGATCTGGGGTGATCACACACGTTTTTATGTTGTGTTGAGTTTTGAGAAATTTCTGGAAGTGTCGCAAAACGTTAATAGGCTATTTTGGTTACATAGGAACAATTGTTTAAACCGAGTGCATCGAAAATTTAGTTAAATTCATTGAGAAATTCACAAAAAAATCTGCATAGGAAATACTTACGTAAATTAGGTGTCAGAAAATAGAAGCGTCGCGAAAGATATATAGGATATCGCGACATATAGAAATAACGTTCAGGGAAGACGCGATTAAGACAAAGAAAAAACAATAGTCGTGGATGCATTGGCATGTCTTAAACGGAGAAGTGAACCGTAGAGGATCTGGTGGCAGCTGAACGGGGAACCGCGTGCGTGAATAATGCACGTGACAACTACCAGCGATGGGCGCTGATGGAAGGTGACATCGCTGCAAAAGGAAGTGGCACGAATTGTGCAAAACTGTATTTTTTGGTTTGTTTACGCTCCATTCAAAGAAGTTCTGTCGAAGACCAAGTTATGCTATTAGGCTAAGGATAATAATAAGGTCACGACAGAATGCGCATTCTGATAGATGGATGAGATTTGTTTTCTTTGTATTGTATTTTCAGTGTGTATGTTTATATGTTTTTCTTCCTGGGTGTTATATATATTTGTGTTGTTATGTTTTGTAGTTGAGGGCAGATGGTGTTCACGAAAGAGCCATCAGCTAAGAAAAGTCCAAAATTAAATGCATGAGCATCCCAATGGCTCATAATGGCCGTGATTCCATGTTTTTATTTTTGTAATGGTATGAATGTTGACCCAGGCACGAACAAAGCGGACCCTTACTCAACTCCGTATGGAGTGAACGCGAACTACGACACGGTAAGGAACAGATAATAGGACGAGCTAGCAGAGGTACGGGCAATTGATAATGTGGCACCCAATTATAATTTAGGGCTAGGGCAGGCAAGATAGTGGGCGTGAGATTTTATAAGAGAGTATTAAAAGCGGGATTATATATAGATATTACATTGGCACCAGCGACGGAAGCGTCGTGGTACCAGAGAGGTGGATTGTAAAGCAGAGTATATTACATTGACGCCGCGACGTGAGGTGTCGTGGTAGCAGAGGAGGGAGGATATTACAGGAAGGAGAAGGGAAGAGGAGGATATATTACATTGGCGCCCAACTGTGGGCGGGATTATACAAAGAGGAGGGAGGACATTACATCAAGAAAATATGTTGAAGACCAAGTTCTATTGTTCATTTAAGAACCATATGTGAAATACATGATAATGTAACAAAGTAATATTTAGTCAGATATAATGTGATAAGAATAATAATGAAAATTAAAAAGTAGTCTTGAACAAGCGAAGAAATATCCGATTGTTAATGAATAAAAAGGAAGGAAACGTATACTTGAAAAAATATGCGCTTGGGTGTAAGAAAATTAGGGATAAGCGAGTTATATTCCGTTTAGTGAAACTTTAATTTTCCGTAATAATAGACATAAAAGCGAAAGGGTAAGTATGATAATAGTGCTTTAATGGTACACAAAATAAGATGAAATAGTTTAAATTGAAATAAGAAAATTATCGTGAGAAGGACTTACCACGAACGATAAGTAATAAATGCATGCAATTCGATAATATAACTTATCTCGCTATTTCGAAACAGAAAGAGATACAATACATAATGACTTCAATAATGAGTACTCCTTTGTAGTTGTAAATTATGTTTTAAATATTGTGTTATTGTACTTTCCCTTATTATTAATTTAAATATTGTTATTTTGTAAACAAAACACGAATACAGAAAATACAAGTCGTACTAAATTCAATTTATTAATATTCTGCAAAGTTTTGAGAATAGAAAGTAAATGATTGATGAGTCAGATATAACATTTGAAATTTTTGTAATTTGGTAGGGAGTTACCCGTTGTGAGGGCATGTTTTGTTGGGTGTGTACATTTTTAGATAAATTGCAAAATCTTGGCAACACAGCTGTGGGGGGCTGTTAGTATTTAATTCGACAAAAAAGTGGTTATCATAAAATGATAACAAATCAACCTTTTCTATACAGAAATGGCTCTTACAAACAAAAGCTGCAAGAAGAGTCATTTGCCAAAGTAGATTTTCGTAATGTTTCAGATACGTGACAATGATGGCGGAGAGGGATTGTCAAGTTGTAATGTCACACTGTTGTTTCGTAAGAAGCCTAGGATCTCGAGAAAAATTAAAAAACAATTAAACAGATTCGATTTGACTGAAAAAAAATGCAAATATTGTATTGTTATTCCGCCGTTTCGCGTACTGAGCCCGCCAACCATTGAGCTATGAATACAGGGAGATGGCATGACGTCATAAACTTGAAGTCCCCTCCGCCATATTGGTGAGCCCAGAAAACTTGTAGGATAGTCAAACTGCGCGTGACTGCTCTGTGGCGTGTAGCTGTGCTCGTGTTCAGTTATGTTCTTTGGCATTGGTTTTAATATTGCAAAGCCTTGTTCAGAGTAGCTAGCTTTTTGGAACAGTTTTTTATAGTTACTTGTGTGACTAACGGCTGTACAAACCGTACGGGAAAATCGGAAATTACTTTCCACACGTAAGTAGCTACTCCATGTAATTTGGAACATTCAGTAACTTTGCAAGTCATTCGTTAATTTTCGTGATTTTTTTCTTCAAGATTTCCTGCATATCCAAAGCGAAGAGCATTGTGAATTAGAGCTTTACGAAGAGACAATTGGCAGCCCAGCAATTACAGTAGGTTATATTCTGCTCAATTCCCAGAACACGATTTTGATAGAACTTCTTTATCGTGTGTACGGAGGTGGTCCCAGAAGTACCCGACCCAACAAAGAAAAAACAAAAAATTTGGAAAAAAATATGTTTATTTTTCAACATAATCTCCTTTTAGCTCTATACAATTTCCCCAGCGATGTTCAATAAGTTCGATACCCTTTTACTACCGACATCACTTCTTCATTGTTGGAAAATCTTTGACCACTGAGACATTTTTTCAAGTTTGGGAACAGAAAATAATCAGAGGGGCTAAATCTGACGAATAGGGTGCATGAGGTAGCAATTCAAATTTTAATTCATTAATTTTGGCCATTGCAATAACGGATTTGTGAGCTGGTGCATTGTCCTGATGAAACAACACTTTCTTCTTAGCCAAGTGTGGCCTTTTTTGCTTGATTTCTTCGCTCAAACGTTGCAATCAGTTCGCATAATACTCGTCGTTGATAGTTTTTCCTTTTTCAAGATAGTCAATGAAAATTATCCCACGCGCATCCCAGAAAACCGACGCCATGACCTTGCCTGCAGATGGAACGGTCTTCGCCTTCTTTGGTGCGTGTTCTCCCTTTTCAGTCCATTGTTTTGATTGTTGTTTTCTCTCTGAGGTGAAGTGGTGGACCCATGTTTCATCCATGGCGATGAAACGGCGCAAAAATTCTGCTTTGTTGCGGTGAAACTTCGCTAAAAACTCAATTGAAACATATTCACGACACTGTTTTTGCTCGAGTGTGAGCAAACGCGGCACCCATCTTGCACACAGCTTTCTCATGTCTACATTTTCAAATAATATGCGACGTACCGCACTTTTCGAAATGCCTACTATGCCTGCTAGCTCGCGCACTTTCAGTCGACGATCACCCAGTACCGCTTTGTGGATTTTCTTTACCATTTCTGGAGTAGTCACCTCATTTGGTCGACCACTGCGATGCTCGTCTTGGCAGCTCGTACGGCCTCGTTTAAACTCTGCTGCCCAAAATTTTACTGTAGTAAACGAAGGCGCAGACTCACCCAAAGTAGAATCCAGTTCAGTTTTTATACTGGTTGGGCTGAGGCCTTTCAAAAGAAAGTATTGGATCACATAACGATGACCAATTTTCTCCATTTTTACAAATTCACTCACAACGTTCACTATTGATTTTTGCCAAACAAGTACTAAACAACGTAGCGTCTTCAAACTTGAAACACATGCTTCATAGATTGTCTACTTTCTAATACAGTGATATTTGTCGAAAAACTACCACGATCTCTAGGTCAGGCAGGGTACTTCTGGTACCACCATCGTACGTTTCCGGGAATTCCCAGTTCCATCGAATTTTCCAGCTTTTCCACCACACCTACATACTTCCACGTCACAAACAGCTAATGACGTATTGTGAGGTCTGTGGTAACAAGGGATTGGTTTGACAGGCGTTTTGGACCCACTAACATGGCGGATTGGCTTCACTTCGTGAACACGGAACAATCAGTAACGGCACCTTCATGTATTCATAGCTCCATACGCCAACCAAATTCTCGTACCCAGTGCGTCATCGCTTACAGCTGACGCCACGCGACAGAAGGGCTGGAAGAAAAATGCCGCCGATCATGAAATATTAAAAATCCAGTTTGTTGTGTAATGGAACAACCTTTTTTGATATTCTGAAACAGTTGGCGGAATTTGTTGTAACACTGTTTAATTAATTTCATAAATAATTATAAAACACTACCTGTTTACGCAACTGTGCCTCAAACTGGACAGCCAACTAAAACGGTTCTGAATTTCTCGCAATTATAATAATAGAAATCTTTTGTTTTACGAGTATTACTCATCTTCCCCCGCATTGAGAATGCCAACTCAAACAGTTGGGGGAATTTCTTCTAATATATTATCAAGAGAATGGTCCAGGATTTATTTATAGACAGTTTCGTTTAAATTGCAACATTTATTGACCAACGTTTTGAAACCTCTTCCGGTTTCTTTTTGAAGGTATACTGAAATATTATGTACATTTAAAATTATAAAATTTGTGTGTAATTATAACATCACGTGTAAATTAAATGATGAAAATTAGATATAACATTGTTAACAAATATAATTATAAAATGCACTAAGTACACGCGATGACTTACCTTGTGTAAATTATAATCAAACAAGTTTTATTAGTTGAAAATATTTTGTTCACAAATCCGTAGACCATATTAATAGCCACCATACCAATCAGTATCCCTAAGTGTAATGGTTGTTAAGCGTTTCTGGCTTCCACGTGCACTGATTTGTGCCTTTTCGCTATATAGTCTCGTGCTAAAAGCGTTACTGACGATAGAGCTCCATGTTTCCATGGTGGCAGTCATCGCATCGCAATTTCCTGTCCTGAGCGTTAATGTCTGCACACTGTTTCATTTGCGGACTCCCTTCGTGAGCGAGTCGTCTTCGTGCCTCCGCCACACTGCTGTCCCTTCGCTGATTTTAATGATGATATCATTATTGAGATGGTGATGCAAGTGCGTAGCTTGGCAAGTTTGGAACGTTGCTCTGCGGCTATGTGATATCGTTTTATAAACACAACTGCTTTTCTCTCTGTGTTGTCATATTTGAATGGTTGATAAGATGTCAACCAGTCGACTGTTGCGCATCTTCGATGGTAGAAGACTGCTGATAGCTGGACTGCTTCATCGCATGATATGCAATAGCTCTCGCTACGTCGCGTCTACGCGGGAAGAGAACTGACAGCACCTCAATCGGCGTCAACTTGGCTTCAGCGAACGCTATTGCATCTCTCGTCAGCTCGGATTGCGCGCTAGTTCGTCAAGAACCTTCTTTCGCACTTCGCGTTCAAATCGAGTTTCGCAGTAGCTTTGATGTCCGGTTTTGGCGAAAATATTTGACATACGAGAGAAGGGGTTCGAGCGTCGTACCGCAGTGATCTCTTTAGTGGAATCACACATTTCGTCACCTCGTGCACATTTCTCGCTGGTTTGTCCGATGTTAGCCATAGGCCATTCGTTGCTGGGTCGATTTGTAGTCTAACATTTTCGCACTTTTTGCTGAATATGCGCAGGATTTCCTGTAGGCGTCGTTCAGTCAAATGGTTTTCAGCAGCTCTCTGGCCTCTACGACCGTTTTGGAACGCGTCGGTGTCCATTGCACTGCATTCAATGCGGTGTTGACTTTGTGTTTTCGATTTCTGGCTTAATATCCGGTAGATATTCCGCAGTGTTGTAAATGATCTTGGCTGTCCAGGTGACGCCGCGTCGAAGGTGTGTTGCCGACGTTTCGACCATCGTGTCGTGGTCTTCCTCAGGGCTGTTGAGGAAGATCACGACAAGATGGTCGAAACGTCGGGAACACAGCCTTCGACGCGACGTCACCTGACAGCCAAGATCATTTACATGACTCTATCCGCGGGAAGCCTACGACTTCATTCCGCAGTGTTTTCCATTTGTCTTCAGCTCGTTGTGGTACTCCGTTAGCCCTTGGGTCCACTGTGTAGCGACGCCCTTCGACGGCACTGGAACCCTCAGTATTTGGTCTCCACGACAACTCATTCAAAGGATGCGATATCTTTTGGATCAAAGTTGAAATCGGTGGCTTTCGTCTGGTCGATGTCTGCTGTCACTATCTCGATTTTGTTTGCTGTTTGGCAGGCTTGAAGAGCCTCTTGTGCGGCAGTCGCATTCGTGGACGCGGTTTTGCAAGCGTTGACTCTCTCATATACCGACAGCATAAAGCCGCGATACTGATCGTCGTCATCGACTTTCAATTCCTCCACAGATACGTCTACGGCTCGAAACATCTCATCGAGTTGATCGGCCATCTCTAGACTTTTGTTGCAAACAACTTTGATACTGAAATTTGCACAATGTGCTTTCAGCGTCTGCTGTATGCGGTTTGAATTTGTTTAGCCTTACAAGCTCCAGATTTCAAACTGTTGTTCAATTTAGTTCAATTGAAGAACAATGTAGGTCTATGTCAGTAACAGTCCGCGTTCCCAATGTGAAAATCAGGTGAGAAAAGTTACGTCAAAGACGCGACAAGGATAGGAGAAAGTAGAGGTAAAGTTTAGTAAGGAAGAAATGGCAAGGGGTTACAGTAAAGGGTATCAGAAGTGGAGATTGATAAATTTGGCAAACTAAATTTGTATTTGGGATTTTATTTTCATTAATCAATTATATGTATTTGATATTTGATTGCTCTGAACCATAATATTCATACAATTATTTACTTTAATATGATAATATTATCATATGAATTAATATAATTTCTTTAGGAAGCCACGGAATATATATTTAATTATTTTATAAATTGGTTTAAAAGAGAATTTTGTTTATCAATATTCTCAGGTTATTTTTGTTTCTTAATTTTTGTAGCAATTTTACATTTTGTCTGGCCTGATCACAATTGTAGTTAAAAATTTCCCATGAAATCCGGTAAACAATGTTTTCTTTGTAACTTATCAATTTTATCTTTGACATTTTTGCAATATTTGCTAATATTCTTATAAGTTATATTAAAAGTACGATTGTAGAAGAGTACGATTTAGATGTATTTAAACACCGGTTAATCTATTAGTTGTGGGGTTTATGGCAAACTAAAAACAGGTAATGGGTTAGTCATTAATTTATCATCTAGGTCTATTACAGAAATATCTTCTTTATTAACATATTTCTGAATCATATTAATTCATTGGATAGTTATTATTTAATAATGTCTCATTTACTACTTTAAGATTTCTTTTGATATCTGGGGTCAGGCAATTTAATCGATACTAAGTTAAAAATGATACAAACAGAAATAAAGAGGTCATCTTCGTCAACATATTAAAATAATGTCTTGACGAAGATGACCTCTTTATTTCTTCTTATAAGAACGTCAACAACACCACATCAGAATTCCACAACAAACAGAATAAAAATCACTGAGGCTTACACCTTTGGAATGCCATCATTTTGTAAATACGTTTTTAATGAAATTTAAAGATATTATTTAATAAGTATCTGTTAATTAACATTATTTCTTCATCAGTGTTTGCATTCCATCCTGTTTATTTCTAAGAGCAGTTTGTAAAGGCTACAAAATTAGTTTGTGGGGGATAGACGAAAACAAGAGCTGTAACATCTGGACAAATTATAATATGGGTGCATGTATGTTAAAATTATTAATTTTATTAATGTAGAGTTATTACTTACTATATATTCATAATTAGTAATTATTAATGGCTTCAAGATTCTATTCAATAAAATTTACATATGAGTCCCTATCGTCCAAACTACAGGTCTCATAGAAAGGTCTGGTATATGTACTTTAACCCATACGCCATTCCGATATAACCAGTTGTCGGGTAGATAACTATATTATCTATTAATGTACCTATGCATTTTTCCATCTCTTGGTAATGGTTTGTAGGTCGTTAATTTCTTATTAGTATTAGTTTTTTAATTATTGCAAATTTATTATCTTTAAAGTTTTCTTAAACTTTATTGACGTGGCGATGTGCAAAAAACACAACATTGGCCCCTTCTTTATCACCTTCAATGAAGATATTAATCATTTAGGTCAATGAATCGCTCAGTAATAATTTAGATTTTTACATATTACTTTATCAGAGTTTGATAATTTAATGCATATAGATACATATTTACTTAAAATATGGAAAAAATTGAATGACGGAGGTTGTTTCTTATATTTTCCGGGACTTTGTACATACAATTTTCTATTTCTTTTAAGGAAGTTTCAAAGATGTTCTTATCACAATGAAGAAAAGGATGTAATGTTTATTTCGTCAGTACTAAATAACACAACTTGTTAAAATTTCAATTCATTCTAATGGCTTGTAACATCCTTTGAAAATAACCGCTTTCTTTGTACAATTTAAAATAAATATTATTTATGAATTATTAAAGTTCGTTTTCTTAAAATTTAGAAAAAATGCTTTAATACTTACAGAGGATGTCCAGGCGCTCTTCGTATTTCACCGAAGATCGTGTTCCCGTTCCAATGTGACGTATGACCTAGACTTCAGCCACGTTTTTTCTTCTTTCTTTAAATGTTCATCTACCAATTTCCCATAACGCTTTCTATATCATGAAAGTTGGTGAGAGTTAGGTTAGATGTTCCACTTGTTTTAGAATAAACTTTATGAACAAAAAATTCTTCTACACTTTGCCATAACCTTTTTATACATAAATGGAGAAAATGCGTAGGAAGATTGTACACGTTAAGATAAATCCTGTCTTCAAATATTTCCCTGTGGTACCTCAGCAGGCACAGAAACTTTGTACCAATACCTACTGTTGAAACAAAAGCATTTTGGTTGGTCCGGGAGAGATGGCTCAGGGCATCAACTGATATCACTGTTATTTGCAAATCTGCAAATACTACTTTCGGAAGAAAATAAAGGGAGTAACTGGACCGGTCCACTTAACCTAACGTACCGGCAGTCCAGTTAACCATACAGCACTTATTTTCTTTATATGCCCGACATCATACAAGCCGCTACGTATTATTAAAAACAAAACACAGTATTATAAAGCTGAAATACCAACAATTAACCTAGTATGAATATTTTTTTGTAGTTGTTTTTCAATCACAATAAAATTGCAAAGCAGATTAGAAAATACTTCTGATCTTTCAGAAACAAGAAAGTCGTGCTGTACTCAAGAATGAAAACCTGCAATATATGAATCGCTACCTAAAATAAAGCATTGACTAACTACATGTAATACTTAAATACGAAATGTTTGGAACCTGTTTTTATTGGATTCGTAAGGCATTAATTTTATGGCGTCTGGTATATTTGATGGAGTATTGAATTTTATTTATTGACGTTATTTCAGTTTTAAAATATTTTATTGATTATTATATAATGATGAAAATTTGGGAAAACTCTTCAAAGTATTCAAGGCATTGTATGAAATTATCTCTACTTGTCTGTATAAATAATGTTGTGCGTGAAATAATGTTACAGATGTAATTTAACCTCTTTGGTTTCGTAAATGAGTAACTACTCGTAATATAATTTTTTCTGTCTACCGAAGTAATTGCTCTTTGAAACCACTTACAAATCGGCCGATTACAAATTTTTCTAACATGATGGCTGTTGGTACAACATAAATTGCAATATTATTATATTAGTCAAAAGTTTCCAACAATAAGCGAAAGCTCGGGCTATTAAGCTCTTCACGTGTGTTCTTCTTTCAGTGTCATATGTTCTTCCTCTCACTTTTTACCCTCCATTCTATTTTCCCTTTCCAACTATCCCATTTCCTGTTTTTTCCTCGCGTTCCCCTTTCAAGGCTTTAAAAACTTAAATCTGTTTTCATTTTCCACTTCAGTTGTGCACTACAAAACAAAGGTTCTTTGCTCTTGTCGCTCTATTCGGTATTGTCTTAGAGAGCCATCGGTACTCGTGGAACCATCCTGGCCTGTTGGTTGTCAGCTGGGGGGGGGGACGCGCTTACGGCGGCAGCTGCTGACGCCGCCAATCAGCCTCTGCCATTCACCGCACTTCCGGTCTCTCGCAGCACTTCCTGCGAAGCCTCGACCTCCTATCCTTTCCGTTCGCGAATCACACATTCTGTCTACCAGAGCACGATGCGAGAAGGGTAATGGGGGATTAGTTCAATACTCAAATTCAAATTATAATATTATAGTTGCAATTTTGTTTTTATTGCTTATATTTTCTAATTAATGTACCGCGGAAAAACGTCTATTAAAGTATGAAAATTAATAAAACAAAACCTAATTTTAAGTAATATAATAAACTATTAAATTACTGTTTTATGTATATTGAGGAGCCAGGGTCCAATTGCAAGATAATAGGTTGAAGTTTTGGGAAACTTGAGAACTTTCAGGGCTACAATTTGTATTTATCTGTGTTAGAACATGAGAAAATCTAAAAAACGAAGGAAAATAGTTTTTTCTATTTCCCGTTGTTTTTTACTTTCTCGTATAGATAGGTATATACGTAATAAAATACGTAGTGTAGAAAAAGTTATGTAATGCTGCGGAAAATCGATTTCGAGATATTAACGGGAATACACGTTTTGAGGTCCCATGATACCGAAAAAGGGTTTTTTTCGAAACGTCCGTCCGCCTGTCTGGTGTATGTGAACAACACTAGCGCCTAAACCACGAGTGCGATTTTTTTGAAACTGAATAAACCACTCTGGATTTTGCCTGAGTCAAAGCTCTGCCATTTTGAGGAACGTTCATTAATTTTTGAGGGTACTTAAATTAAGCCCCCCGGATCTTTCTAAAAATTTTCTCAAAAACAGCTCCAAATTTGTTTCTTTTAATTTCCTGGCAGAGTAACATCCACTTATAAATGTGGCATATTCCAGATTTTCATGGTTAACTCTGAATTTTCGAAAATTGCAAAAGTTTGATTTTTTCGGCGTCTTCCTACAACTATTAAATTGAAAAGACAGATTTTTCCTTCAAATGAAATTTGTTGTGCATAAATAGTTCCTTTATTAATGTCACGTTAATTGTTTTGAACATTTTAGTAGTTTTCGTGCAATAGTGAGTGCAATATTTGCGATTTTAAAAAAATAATAAAAACATTTTTGGTAGGGCTAGTGCCAAAAAAACCCTGTAAGATGACAAAACCACTAGATTGCTCTCTTCTTGTTTTTTTTCAAAAAATACAAAAATTTACTATTTTACTTGTCTCCCACGTCGGTAATATTTACATGAAAGGCAATTTCTTTACATTATTATATTTATGAGTACACGTGTTTTAAATAATGACAAATAGTGTTTCTCGAAAACGGCTCCAAATTGTTTCTTCAAATTTTTACGATGGATAGTGCACTGTTTATTATGGCGTTAAGTTTGTATTCGTGTATTCTTTTGTTTTTCAAAAATTACACAAATGTATTTTTTAATATCTTTCACGCTGTTAATATTAACGCTGTTAACATATATACTCAATACTCACGCTGTTAACACACACACACACACACACACACACACTCTTAAATGCTGTGCATTACCACATGCCGTGAGTAATAGAGCTTATCCTTGTTGGCGCGATGCCCTGCTGGTAGGAGATACCTGGTGACGGAAATTCCCGCAAGTCAACGAGTAGGTAGCGGCCGATGTCAGGATCGGAGGAGGGAAGATCATCGCCAAAGGCTGCAAAAACTGAAACAATATTAAACTGACCATTTACGTACACATTTAGATGTAGTAGGCGCGTTCATGTGTGAAAAATAGGAATTGCAAGAACGGTTGGAAATTCGTGTAATAATAATAATAAAATAATAATTAAATTGAATATTGACATAGTATATAAATAATATAGACATACACATATACTAGCAGTCCGAATCTTTTTCTTGACTTTTTTTGGTGTGTGTTGAATTCGAATTTTTTGCCGTCTCCGAAAAGTCTAGCCTCACGGAGAAAATTGAATAAAAACCAGTAAACATATCGGCATTTTTCAGTCTTATTTATATCTTCGAAACGATACATTTGAGATAGACACAAGTTACGAAATTACATTTTTTTAGGCAATTTTTTTTACAAAATGCAGTCTTCAACATTATTTTTCTGAAAAACCGTTTAGGTGATAAAGCATGCTTTCTGCCAAAACGAAACGAAACCATCTTAAATCGAGTAAGAATATATTATCGTAGCAGAGTTATATTTTTCGAAGATGTTATGTTGGCTCGTCTTTTTGACTACCAGTGAATTCCTCCGTTCCTAGTTGTGAATGAATAATGATTGGGAGAAACACTGTGCTGCTGCATCATCACTTGTTGTGAGTTGTTCGGTCTCAAAGATGGTACGATTTTCAAATGTCTTACTCCTTAAATGTGAATATATAGGTTTCTTCCTTTAATGCAATCTACGAATACCGTTTTTTTTATTTAAGCCGTTGAACAGCTAAACAAGTGGAATTCGGTGATGGGTAGAGGACGTCTGCGTATTTCTCTCGTATTAACCCTTGCTGCTATCGCCAATTGGATTTACATTATGTAAGGGTGGTTAATTTAGACTCTTCCGCCTAAAATACAATAGTGCAGAAGATAGTCACCAAAGAATTAACCGAGTATTCATTGGAAAGATGTAAACAAAAGTATAGCAATGCTAGTTTCTCGGAATGTGCTCGTTAATGTCCACTCCTGACCTCACAGTGCTACTGAAACCAAAGAGCTTTTGGGGAAGATGGAACGTGCTTAATAACCCGGCATGTAGAGCAAGTGATTTTCATCTCTACTTCTAATTGAAATATTTCTAGAAAGCGAAAGCTTTAAATCCAATGAAGAGCTTTTCATTGGATCGTACGATCACATGACTGGTGGCAACGTCATCAAAACGTTCGTCGAACAAATCGAATTATCTCATCATTTAAGCAGAAAAATAACATGTTACATTGCTTGTAGTTATAAATTACTAATCGTGAAAAAGACAATTTGCGAATTGGTGACCAATATGATTGAAATTTCCTAACATCTATACTTGTCTCAAAGCCGGTGGTAAATATCCTATTAGTTTCGAGTAATGTTTTCAAGTGCAATAATCGTAATTGGCGACCAAACTCTGGCTCTTGCAATTGTTGCATTGTATTGTCGCGTATTGTATTGTCTTGTATTGTTGCTCTTGCATCGTATTTACGCGCATGGACGTGTATTTACGCGACACATCTTATCGTGATCAACATCGAACATCGTGCGATTCAAATCTACCTGGTTGAATTTTAAAATATTTGGTGACGAATTTGTTTGTACATAATAACACGTAGATTCAATTTAATTTAATTTTATTGTACGACAAAGAACAATTAAAAATTGTGTGTGACTCAGTAAGAACCATGTTTGTCTGCTGGAGCAAGGGAAATCGAGATTCTCAGTGGTATTCATCCGTTTTTACGTCTAGTTGCGTCTGTGCTAAGAAGTATTTCATCGGCTATTTCTGAATCCCCCGATTCTACCTTCTGTTGGTAGATCTCTTCGCTCGTTTCGTTCGTGAGCTAACCCTCTCCCGATCAATAGGCTCGGATTAGGCCTTGCACTCAAATACTGAGTGATCGGGGGATCTGCGATGGGGCAGCACTGTGCTATCCTATCACTATATATCCGTGACAACCCTGGCACTCCGATGGAGTGTCCCCTTGTTAGGCTCCGTGGTGGGTGGGGACCACGGGGATGAATCGGATACCTTGCATGTATACTAAACCTTTAACCCCATCCTCTTTCGTATGGAAGGGGAGATTTGTAGGTGAATCAGTCAATCTAGATAGTTGGTTTTGCAGTGTCAGATAAACCAACAAAGCCCCGTTTCCTCGCAATTTCGTGTAGCATTGACGGTGAAACAATGAGTGTACGGGCAATAAAACTGGCCAGAAAAACAGAACAAATGGCACGTTTCAGGCGGCGGTTCACCAGAGAAGCGGCACAATCCTTTTTGAGGGCCATACCAAATAGCAGATCCCGATCATCTCGGAGCTAAAAGTAATAGCCGGCCTTCAGGTGCACGTGTCCACCAACCCGTCCTTAAACCCCTGTAAGGATGTGGTGAATCATGAGGACTTCGCTTCAGAAACAAAAAGATCTCAACGCCTTCTTTCAACCGGAAGGTGTGACTGGCATTTACAGGATACAGCGAAGAGTGAATGGGGTACTCACCCCTACCTCAATGCTGATACCCTGCCTCAACCTTTGATCGTCCGTCTCTACCACAGAAAATATCATGTAGCTACCGAATTCACTACGCTGCTTTAAATGCCTAAGGTCTCGCCATACGCAGCCCCATGGATGGGTGTTCCAGTCTGCGTTGATTGTGGAAAAGAAAAGTGTAACGATTCGAACTGCTCCGCAGATCCAAGATGCGTAAACTGTTCGGGGAATCACCATCGAACTCGAAACAGTGCCCTATCTTGAAAGGGAGATCCAGAATATCCCAGCCTCAGAAAGTTTCCTTCCCTGAGGCATGTCGTTACCAGACGCGCAACCCTGTAGATATGGCTCGAAGTTGCTATGCTACACATCCCCTGTAGATATACTACAGTGGGTCAACAGAACAGCAGAAGTCATCAACTTGCGAAACCCAGACACTGAAAGTTACCTCTGTGAGCGAATCTGCTTGACAGGTGTCCTTTGAAAACCTCGGCAAAGATGCAGATACCTCATACATTGTCCCATGTGAAACAAAGAAGGAAACGAAAACTTAAGTGTTCGACAAACACACAAAGACGTCAAGGAGAGAAACCGAGGTCAATAGGCCCTAATTCTAGATCCAGGTCGCCTGTTTCAAAGAGCACATGCGACTCTCTAGCAGTAGTCAAGACGACTCTTCAGAGAACGAGGAGCCCCACATGAATCTGTGCATCATTCTTCAACAGAGAAGAAAAAGAGACCCTAGAAGCAAAGAAAGATAATACCTGGAAATTATGGCATCCTCTCGTGGAACTTCAATGGCTTTCATACTCGTTTAGGCGAATTAAAGCTCTTAATGTCTGCATAGACCGTCATCTGCGTGCAGAAACACATCTCCTTCCTGAGCATTCCCTCTCTCTTCGTGGTTTTGTTGTTACATGTAAGACATTGGTTATGGCCTCCGTCCCCATGGCGGAGTTGCTACATTTGTCACAGACTCGCTCGCATCCAAAGAACTATCTCCAGACATCTTGCGTTCGTGTGAACTTCCGCTCTATCTCGATCACTATTTGCAACTATATCGTCTTGCCGGTCTATCTCTTCTGGACAAATCGTATCACAAGAACTTAGACGTGTTTTCTCAATTGTTCGCCCCTTTTCTTATTATGGGGAACTTGAATGCCCGCAATCCTGTCCGGGGCGGCACAGGATCTGCCGAGAGGCAATATACTTCAAAATATTTTTGACAACCAGAGCGTTATTCTTCTGAATACTGACAAAAGCACACATTTTTTCGTGGCCTCAAACTTTCTCGACAGTAGATCTGGCTCTTTGCAGTCAATCTCTCTCCACCATCTTTGCGTGAACTGTACGTGGAGATCTGCATGGCAGTGACAACTTCCCATTCTGGACAATTTTGATGTCCCCGACCTCAGCGTTGCCCGTCCGCGAAGGCAAATCCACCGAGCTGAGTGAGAAACATTCCAGAAAGAAATACGGATATCGGACAACTACCCTAACGATATCGATGCTTGCTTACTGTTAACTTACGCTGTTGTTCATGCGGCCTCAATTACCATCCCCAAGTCGTCGGCTTGCAAAGACATCCTCCCTTTCAATGATGCAATGCCGACTGCCTCCATGGTGCGTGATCGGAAGCAGACACTGGCAAAGCTTAGTAAGTTCCCATTCATGGATAATCTGATAATTTGTAAAAGATCTCGACCTAGAGCTAGATTAACCATACGCAAAAGTACGGCCGCATCCTGTAGAGCTTATATTCCATCACTATCTTGCCGTACGCCCCCAAAAGTAATCCGGCAAAATGTTCGACAGATAGGTGGAAGAAACTTCGCCGTCTGTCTTATGGCTTCTGGTAAATGGAAATCTTCTCACGTCACCAGAAAAATATAATTAAAGAATTGGCCTCTCACTACGAGCAAATCTCCTCACACGCTCCGCACACTATCCTCCTAGCTTTCTGAAAACCAAGAAAAGAATGGAGAACTGCAAATTAGATTTCTCGAGCCGCCTGGAGGAAGATTACAATGCTCTTTTCTTCATTGATGAATTTTTCTGTGCCCTCCCTCATGCGAAAGCTTCTACTCCTGTACCAGACTAGATACAGAATCAAATGCTGAAACGCATGCTCGTTCCTTTTTAGGGTTGTACATGTAACAAGGATTTGTCGTGAAGCTACTGTTATTCCAATCCCTAAAGAAGGAAAGGGCAGAATAATCCCCTCAAATTACCGCCCTATCTCGCTACCAAGCTGTATGTGCAAGCTTCATTTTGCTCCTGGAACAAAAAAATCTATTTACACCTTTTCAATGTGGTTTCAGGCAGCACATGTCATCTGTGATCCACTTAGTCTCCTTGCTACACAGAATTCCACTTTCATTCTACGTCACAAGCCGGTAGTAATATTATTCAATATAGAGAAGGCGTATGACACCACCTGGAGGTATGACATTCTTTACACCTTGCATTGTTGAGGCCTGAGGTGACGGCTCCATGTGTTTCTTCTTTCCTGACCTTCTTGGGGGTCATCAGCTTCCCTTCGTCGAATCCGCAATTTTCCTTAGTCTGACGTTCAACGAGAGTTTAACACGGAGAAAACATTCATAAATTGAAGACACGATATGTATCACCATTAAATCTTCTTCGCACCCTTTCTTGCCGGTCATGGGGCGCAGATTGAGTATATCCCTTATGCTTATATAGAACCATCATCCGTCGTATCTGGGATTATGGGTATATTGTGGATGGATTAGCATCTCCGTCGACCCTCTGCCATTGAATACCATGCACAATGTCGGTATACGAATCGTCACGATTCGCATTGAATTCGCTTGGCCGAGGCTGGTGAACTATCCCTGAGACGAAGGCGAGATATTGTAATCGGCTCCTACGGTGCGAAAGTATCAGCTATAAATTCTCCATCGCGCCAAACAGTCCTTTTACGAGAGAATAACATCTACAGCCTTACATGCAAGAAGAGGATAATGCCAATTATTTGTCTTTTTGTTGGAGATTTAAAGTGTTTATGTGGCTCTTTTCTAGCAAACTTTTTATAATTGGACACGTTAGTTTATAGTTTTATTTCCATTTTACCTCGTATTAAAATTGTTGTGTTGGCACTGCCATCGGGCATACTGTGCCTAAAAGAATTTGACACAGGCACCAATGATCTTAGCTATTGAAGCGCGCTTAAATAATAATAATAATAATAATAATAATAATAATAATAATAATAATAATGAGACGACATGTGAGAGAGAAATGTGAATGAGAAGAAAAAAGCTTACTTAAAATATTTGCAGACCAATACATTAGATGATCGGTTAGAGTATACGAGGGTCGTTACAAAAGTTTTGAGATACACAAAAACTAAGAGACTTAAAATAATTTTGATTACTATATTTTCTCAAAATATAGTCGCCACAACATTCTATACATTTTTGTATTCTCGTAAACCAATTTTCAAAACATTTTTCCACTAATTTTCCTCGAGTGCTTAAGATTCACTTTTGTAGGCTTCAACAGCTTCTTCAGGACTTAAGAACCTCCTTCCTCGCATGCGATTTTTTACTGTAAGGAACAGAAAATAATCACATGGAGTCAGGTCTGAACTGTAAGGTGGGTGAGTCATTAGTTTAACCTCTGTTGACTCTAGGAACTGAATTATGAGGTTGGCCGTGTGCGCTTATGCATTGTCATGATGCAGAATGATTCCCCGCAGTCCTGTCTTTGGTTGTCGTTTTTGAAGCTTGGTGAAAACGTTAGGTACACATATTGTTGTGTATTACAGAGCAGTAACAGTTCTTTGTTCTTCCAGTGGAACAGTTGCGACATGACCGCTTTTGGAAAAAAATGTTGCAACCATTTTCTTTCCGACGCTTCGAGGCCGCTTAACTTTTGTTGGAGGATGTTCGTCGGAAAAACCATGCAGTGGACTGGCGCTTATTTTCAGGATCGAACTGATAAATCCACGTTTCGTCACCAGTAGCTATGTCGGAAACGCGGCTAGAGTTTCCTCTTTTAAATCTTTTCACCATTCTTCTTCACACCATTCCATACGGATGCGCTTTTGTGATTCTGTCAAAGTGTGAGACACCCATCGAGATGCAACTTTTCTGACTCGGAAGATATTCGTGCAGCATTTTAGAAACTGCCAGCGATCCAATCTGTCGGGATCCTTCAATGTCATACGATTGTTTTCGCGCACTAATTTTTCCACCGCGACGATGTTTTCTTCAGTCACTGCAGTCGCCGACGGCCGCTTCTCTCCTCGTCTTTCAGCGAAGTTGTGCCTATTCTGAATTTTGAAACCACCGGAAAATTGTCGCACGGAAGGCGCAAGGTCCCCAAAGGCCCGCTGCAAACGATCAAGGCTTTCAGATTCGTTTAAACCACTTTTAAAGTCATAAAGAGTCATTGCACGAAAGTGCTCTCTTGTCGGCTCCATTCTGACAAATGAAACGTCAACGCCCAGTCAACAAAAATAATCAAGATAGGTTTCTTAGCAAAGCGTTAAGTCGAACAAGTTCCTACTTGCACGCAATTCTCATAAAGGACACTGATATCGACTCACATTCTTGGAAACGTAATAATGGATACAGTACATCTCAAAACTTTCGTAGAGACCGCCGTAAAAGGAGGTGCTAGTAAAAGGAACCGCTAAAATCTCTGTCATAAGTGAAGACGAATGGTTGACACTATAAAATCTTATGGACAGATCCGGGCGGAGAACCGAACTTGCAGACCATGGAGAGGCCGAATTATGAAGACCCAATTGAGCTTAAAGAATTAGAAGAAGCAGTGGAAAGTTTTAAGAAGAAAAAAGCACCGGCATAAATGGAATAAATATAGAACTTTTTAAATATGCACTAATACAAATGAAAGAAAGATTTCTATGTCTTTTACATGTATGCTGGACTTCATGTAAAGTACCAGGAAAATGGAAAGTGGGCAAGATATCCCCCATTTTCAAGAAACGTAAAAGAGAAAATTGCGACAACTACAGACGAATCAGTATTCTGAACAGTCTACAAACTTTACGCTAAAATTATAACGCGAGGAATGAATGTCATTAATGAAGTTATTCTTGGAGAAGAACAATGAGGCTTCAGGAGGGCCATCATGTGCAGACTGTGTCTTTGTAATGGAGCAGTTAACACACAAACAGAGAATTCAACCTCCCTACATGCATTCTCTTCGTAGATTTTGTAAAAGCTTTTGACTTAGTGTCAATGAAACAGTTGTGGGAAAGTCATAAATTCAGGGAATTCCAAACCACCTGATAAAAGTTATGAAAAGCTTGTATAGTAATAATAAAATATGTATTGACATGGGAACAAGAATTGGGAGAAAACAAGAGATAATAAACAGAGGAGTAAAACAAGGATGCGCACTGTCCCCTGCACTTTTTAGTTTATATACAGACAACGCCATAGAGTTTTACCAACAGAAATCGTTAGTTTCTGGAACAGGCTTAAGAACAATTTTATATGCTGACGATCAGGTTATTTTGGAAAACTCGGAGAATAGATTGCAGAATGACATCTATACGTTGCAAAATATACTACAGAATTACGAGTTGCGGATAACTACTCAGAAATCTAAAGTAATGGCTTTGTGGGCAAACATCACTTGACGTGCAAAATAGTTGTAGAAAACACCATCTTAGAGCAAGTGTCATAATTTAACTACCTCGGTCATAACATCTCCTATTGCGACAAGAATGTCATCCAGAAAAAACTCAATAAATTTCAGGCAATGTGTGGAACAATTCAAAGAAATCAAAATAAGAAAGGACACACAAATGAAATTTTACAAGGTGATGGTGGTTTCTGTACTTCAATACGGTTGCGAAAATTGGAGCATGAATCGCTCAGACAGAAGGGAAATTGAGGCTGCTGAATTGCGATTTCTAAGATCTGTTGCAGAATGTACGCTTCTAGACAACATAAGAAGCGAAAACATCAGAAGCGAACTAAAAATATTCAACCTCAAAATGAGAATCCAAGTGCGAAAAGAGATATGGTTTCATCGTATCCAACGGATGACTTAAGAGACTACCAAATAAGCTCCTCCACTATGCACCTGAAGGAACTCGAGATCCAGGTAGACCTATAAGAAAATGGAGAGACGATCTTCTTGGCGACGGAACAGGCTATTCGGCCTAGTCCTTGATGATGATGATAATGATGATGATGATGATGATAATAATAATAATAATAATAATAATAATCTAGAAGATGTGCACGGAGAGTGACGTTACATTTATATCCAGAAACAAAACAATCTCCCAATTTGCTCAAAGAATCAGTGAAACTGATAGAGATGGAGTCATTGACCCAGGAAATTTAGTGCAGATATCCCTTTCTCTGTCGCGTTGCGACGTGTCTCCGTACATACTTGGCGGGAAGCGATCTCTAGTCGATCACGTCCAGCCCATCGGCCATAAAAGCCTAATTCGGCGGCGGCGATGTTGAGCGGTTAGCGTATCGGACTGCTATACCACGTTTGCGGGTTCAAACCCGATCGAAGCCGTGGATTTTTAAGGGCAAAGATCCTTCGTACGCCTTCCTTCGGAGGGAAGTAAATCCGGCTGTCCCATGTTAGTACATTTACTGCATGTAAAAGATCGTCGCTTAAATGAAGTTGCTGAGCTAATTCAAATCGCCTCTTTCGTCGCCAAGTAATACCTTCTTTCTTCCATGTTTGTTGAAAGGAGCATAACGGAATTTGCGTGGTCAGAAGGAAGAGCAGGCCTCATGGCCTGAGTCTCGCCACGTAAAATAAGACAAATTCAATTCAATTCAAAAGCGAGTGCCGAGACCCCTTCACCCACCCTCTCCAGCACAGCACTAGCACAAAGAGTCCACGTATACTGTCTCCACGGCACTCGACTTGTGCAAGCTACGCCGTTTGGGAGGCGAGTCCTTTTATTTTATTCTATTATTTTATTTTACATTTTCTTATACAGGTAATGCTTTACAAGAGCGGATATTGTGACCTAGCAAGATTAGCACGAATATTTGGAAATTGCACTCCACTGGACTCTTAAAATAATCCATTCCTATCAACATTTCTGAGAATTGAGAATGAAGGAATTGATCATTTTCGGGCTAGAAATGTTACATGAAATGGGTATATGAAAATCGTGGACACTGGGTATATGAAAATCGTGATTTATAAACTTATTTTGTGTCTGGTGGGATTGGAGCCACTCGCAGAGTGATTAGATTGAAGCCCTCCGTGTGTTCAGCACCGTGAGCCAGTAGGGAGGGAAATTGGATTGATACTTGGTCGACGGGGCTCGGATATGTGACTCCGAATAGTTCCTTTCCCCAACAATAATTCCGAATCGACTGACTGAGGAGAGTTGGACAAGTATTTTCATCTATAGTCAGCAGCATTTCATGGATCACATCGTTCCTTTCAATTAATTTGGGCTGTTGTAATCTCAGAAGTATCCACTCTATCCAGGAGATGTCCTTTGATCTTGCGATTCTCTGCTGTCTCTGAGAATATCTGAAGTTGCGACTCCCGAATGCAGCATCAAGTATGGATCGGGAAGATGAGAACTTTTCAAGGAATTCAGATAGAACCACAAACACACTGGTCTCATATAGGACACTGAAGACCTTCACTGGAATCATACGGGAACTGTATAGCCTCTTTATAAATGTAGCCAGCTTCTGAGGAGAGGCCGCGAGGATTACTTGTCTGAACTGAACATTCTGAACTAGGTTGGGGAGAGCTTTCCTCAATAAGTTCCTCAAATAGGCCATTCCTCCTGGGGTCCTCTCTTAGGAACAATAGGGATTCATTGCCAAGGGAAGGTAATCTTTAGAAGTAATCAAGGTAGTGGAAATGAAGTTAATAATTGGAATAATGATGTCTCGAAATTGAGGTGTCTTCATCAAATAAGTATAGAAGCTGATCCAGAGGGTGAAATTGTCAGAGTCACCCTTTGAAATTACACGTAGTAAGGAAAGTATCGGAAATCCACCGACATCTGGCGGAACAAGCAAAATTCTCAATAATAGTTCAGGATTCCGAAGGGGAAGAGGAGAGACCCGATGCACGTACATCAATGTCAGAGCACATGCTAGAATATAAATGACCCGATGATTTGTGGAGACCGAACAAGTCGAGACAGCTTCAGCCCAAACACCCTTGATATATTCATATGGAAGATCTCCCATCAAGTTGGCAAGCCGTGCATTTTACTTCCTTTCTTCAAGGTTTGAGATTGGAAGACACCATCTAAGAGATAAACTTTTCCAAATCCCAATAACACCATTGAGGAGTAGGATTCTTCTGATTTTCAAATTGAATCGAACGGTGGAACTCATCCTTCAAGGATTGGGAGATCAAGTTGATTAGGTTAGGTAATTCATCTTCAGTGCAGGATGATTTAGGAACAAAAAACAGAATACGATAATCATCACCATTCATTAAACGGACATGGTCATATCCTAATCTCTTACACGCTCCGGAACCAATATCAGCATAGGTTAACGACCAAGACTTTTGGGCGGGCCTCGATACCACCTAATTGCACTTCCCATACCCAGCACATCATGTAGTCCATAGCATAGATATGTGCCTGCTCAAAAACATGCATGAACAGAGAAAAAGCTCCTGGATATCCAAATATCGCATCTTCTCGGATTCGGGCTGTAGGTTCTAGATATGCTCTTCTCTGGGCATTATTCCAACCTTCGACATCAGCGGAATACATGATGATATAATGATCTTTGAGGTTCCAAGGAAGTCGATTATAGTCAGTACAATCTTTCCATTTTATCTAGCCTCAGGTTGAGTCATCATTTGGGAAGGGTGATATTTTGACAGTAAGTTCGAGAGATTGAATTCTAAGATGCACCTCCGCATTCTTTCAACAAATGGAGATTGTCCAAAGAATCGCCCATCCTCCTTCAATTCTCTTTCTTTTTGGGTGAGTTTAATAACTAAATAATGTTGAATTATTGGATCCTGGTCAATATAGGCCCTAAAATACTTTTTCACTTCTTCTGATGGGTTCTTATGGCAAAGAAAATGAACCAAAGTTCTTGTCTCAGATAGGTGGCCTTTCTTTGTACCGACGACTTACTCCATAGGGAGTAGTAACATAATCTAATCCTAGTTTATCCGAGGTTCTTGACAGTGCGGTATCTTTCAGAAGAGGAAAGAGCGTTTCCACTGGCTCAAAGTCTAAACATTGTTCCACTCTACATGTAAAAATCTCTCGAAGACCGGTGGGAGGAGATCCGGGATGCGGGCGTCAGTGTACCAGAGATTATGGAGGATGGCATACCTTAAACGAGGAGAAATTTTGGGTTCTAAAGTGACTATGGGCCATCGGTGATGCTTTTATAGTAGGCGTCACAAAAGTGATTTTTGATTGGATTCTTGTGGTAGTTATAGAATTTTCCGAATCCGAAAACACTAGATACTGGAGAGAATGATTCAAATTACTGGAAAATACTGGAGAGAATCAATGAATTTGTTTGACAGATGTTTAAAACAATATTCAATAGTGTGATATAACTTTGTAAACAATTGTTTTTTGTAAACGCAGCATGGCGCTCTTGCGAATGAGCGAAATATTTTATTCTGATTATTAAAATAGGTGTGCAATAATTTCCTTTTCATTGTGTTCCGTCACAATCGGAATCTCCATAAGTTACTGCATTGCCAAAGAGCAAGAAGATCCAGGAAGGGTGAAACGTACACTTCGACCAACAACTCGCACTATTATTTCCTTTCGGAGCGATCCATTGCCTAGCGCGCCTTCCTGAGACAGGTATTTTCTCCCGAAGCTTCGCTATATTGATTGATTTTTTCGTGTTTCCGGGCGCGCCAACTGCTTCGGTCATTAGTCCCGTTAATGTAGTGCATGTCTTTTTCTCGGAAGATGGCGGTGACCTTACCCCGCTGGATGGCGAGATCCGGCACCGACCTACCGTCTGCTAGTGGGGTTTCCAACCAGGACTCTCCCACCAGCGGGCAACCCCAGTCGGGACCAGCTCTAAGTTCCTGACCGGTCTCCCGGAATAGTGTGGTGCATGTTTGTGTGGTAAGGAGGAAGGATAGGAGAAGAGGAAGGAAAGATCGCGCGCGGTCCGTGGCCCTTTGGTAGGGTATTGCTCCGGCATTCGCCTGGTGTTGATCGGAGAAACCACGGAAAACTACCGATCACAGCAGCCGGCCGCTAGAATTCTCCTCCAGACGACTGTATTCGACCTAGCTGAAAAGCTAGTGTCGAAAATTCTGCCGCCGTCAGGACTCGAACCTAGGACCTCCCGGTCAGAGGCGCTACAGTGACATCAGTTGATGCACTGAGCTACCGCTAGCGGTGAAGCTTCGTTATAGATTGCATCACTATATAAATGAGCCCATGAAGTTTAAGAGGAGTTCTTTGAAAGCGCCCATGAAGTTTAAACTCGCACCGCGAATGGCATCTGCTTGGTAGAATTCACAGAGGAACTTGCCAGGTTATCAATCCTAAGCGCGTCGTCACAATTTACGTTGTCCTCAGCAAACAGGCCGTCTGCGCCTTACGGATGACGAGGATGTTATGTACTCATATGCTGAATAACCCGTTATTTATCTCTCTTCTACAGAGCGTCAAGAATGTACCATAATAGGATGTAAGGGTAAATGGATGAAATTCACATTATTCCTATACATTTAATTTCACTAACTAAATAACAATGAAAATATGTACAGTTGTACAGAAGTTACGGCTTGTACTCTACCACGGATCGCTGTGCACGAAACGTAATAGACTTTTAGCACATTGACAATTGGCAATAGGCCGGGATAGGCCTACAACTACCGGTTATGCTAATTACTATTCAAAAATATTCCGACTTTACTTCGACTTTTCTAGATTTATTGCAGATTGTTCTCTATTTTCCACTTCTTTTGTGCCACTGTTTGGCTTTTATCTCTGCTTTTCTTCATTGAGTTGAACATTAATTTTTATTTATTCATTTACGATATTGTCGTTTGTTTGTTGGTTATAGATATTATTTATTTCAACGAATCACCTCTGTAGCTGTGTTATACATTCCATAAATGCTTTGAGCTCACTGGAAATCAACTGTTACGAGTTGATAACGCTGTGAAGCGGATGTAGGCACTAGACGTTAAGAGACAGCGTTATGCTCTGCGCTCGATGTCGTTCTTGAGATTCCCATATATTTACAAGTGTCTTGTGGAAGACACTAAAGTTTGTTTAAAAGCTCTCGGTGATTATGAAATGGCTTTAAGACCAATATATGCTTCGTATCGCTGAAGTCCTGTTCTTTATACGTCGAATAGCTAGGCATCTTCTCCTGCTTTCCTGCGAATGAATCGATCGATGTGCTGGTGTGACCCTTAGGAGGAGGAGAAGAAGAAGAAGAAGAAGAAGAAGAAGAAGAAGAAGAAGAAGAAAAAGAACAGAAGAAGTCTACATAATTGCCAGAAGCTCACCAGGAACCGTTAGATCGTCAGAGGTGCGTCATCGTTTCAGATCAGCGACCGCGTAAAGACAGAATTAGTTGAATCGGACCGCGTAAAGACAAATTAGTCAAATTGGACTTAACGCCTGGTTCGGTGGTATTGCGAGTTTGGTATTATAACGGTCAGTGTATCGGGCTGTTGTAGCCAAGATTGGGTCGAAACGGTGGGTTTTTAAGGACGAAAAATCCTTCTTACGCCGTCTTTCAAAGAGGGAGGAAAGCTGGCTGTTCCATGTAGTAGATTTATTGAATGTAAAAGATCCTCAAACCCAAAAGAAGCCTCGGAGCTAAATTAAAATTGCTTGTTCGACTTCCGAGATACTTTCTCTCAGCTTGATGGTGAAAGGAGCGTAGCAAAATTTGTCATCCGTTCGGTCATACCAACATCCCCACCCTCAGTTATTTCTTTTTGACACTAATGCCTGTTAATCAGCTTCCCACTGATGAGGTTCATATCACCACCTTCTATTCCACCGATGAGGTTCATTTACCCTAAGTGGCTCAGTACAGACAGACAACTGTCTGTGAGCAACGCACCCGCTCCAACACTTGAAAGGGTTGGAGGTTAAAGGTGATGAAACGATGGCTTGTACGTCGTGGTCCGTAGACCCATACAAATAGCATAACTTCCCGTTCGCAGGCAGATCAAATCGTCATTCCCACTCCTAAGCACGGTGGAAGATGCGACTCATGAAGGAAAGTTTTTTATTAGGTGATCCACGGTCATTTAGAAAAGCCACGACCTTAGTTCTACTTAGGATGCTACTCTCATGCCTAGGATGGTATCAAACCTTTCACCACTGAGATCCGGGTTCGATTACCGTCGAATCTCATGTGAAATTTGTTCCAACAAAACGATTTCGGCTGCTTCACAAGAGTCCAACCCCTGTGAAGTGTCCTAAACCCTACCCCTATCCTTATTCCTTCCTAATTCTGGCCGCTGGGTAGTGACGCAGGAGTGTGCGGTAGGAGGCGCGTACGCGGAGATGCTACCTGGTGGTCCTCTTGACAACTGACTATGACGCGACAGACAATGTTAACGGGTTAACTCCATAAAACAAGCGCAGTAATGGGAGGATTACTCCCATAAGCGCAAAGCGCTCAACGCCCCCCCAAGGGGCTTGGAGACGCGTTGCGTCGAAGTAGACGCAACAAATTAAAAAAAAAAAACAACAAAAAACAACCACAATTCATCGAATCGAGTTCGATGCTCGTTGCTTAGCGACCTCCACTCGTACTTAGCGACTTGAATTTTTAACCGAGAGTTGAATGAATCAAACGAAGTTTTATGGTTCTAATGTAGCCTTCGAACATACCCAAACGAACACGCTCGTGGAAGACATTCTTTTTTTATACCATGTATTAGCGTGTCTACTGAAGTGAATATTGGCGGCAACTGAAAGTTTGTTACTCTAATTGCGCTAAAGGGGCCGGTTGACCCTCGCTTCTCTCACGCGATGCTCACTAACTAGGAATTCGAACTAGTCGAATTGCTGCGATACCCGCACCTTCAAAATTACACGTCTCAAGAAATATAATACAGTGGAGCTCAGAGAGTGACAGCAGAAGCCAGAATAATTTGAAGAGTGTCGGAAGAGGGGCTCAGGCACAGCGTTGCCAGATGCCTAAGCTATGTGCCCGCTAGGTGTCACTCGATTTCCCGCTAAAAATCCGCTAAATTCAAATTATATTTTCCGGCTTTCCATTATATAGGTATTATATAATATACTGTATAGAAAATTTGCTACAAAATAATTTTCAATAAAAATTTTATTTATAAAATGCACATTACATATCACACATTTTATTCTAACAATAATTAAGGTATATTTAAACTACACGCAAGTATATTAAAATCTGATATTGTTGTTTTTAACGTATTAAAATTAAAAAAAAATTCAGAATAACAAATCTATACATATTTTCCTACTTAGTTATCTGCGTTTAAATTTACGACAATTTGGTTCACGATCTAATCGTCATTTTTGAATCACTAACAGATCTTCGGTATTAGCATCTCATATGCCATCTAGGTAGGTATTTCATAACTAATTTAGTTTATTATTTTATTTAGATTTTTAAAGTAACATTTGATTTGTCGTAATTTTAGAGTTTTGCACACTTTTTTTATACATTTAATTCATGCTCGAAAAGTGAAATTTCTGCTAACCGCAAAACCAATTTTTTTCTCCGCTGACTACATTCAAAATCCGCTAAATCTGGCCGGAATTCCGCTGATCCGGCAACACTGCTCAGGCACGAGCAACTGTTTGCGAAATTCGCTCACAAGTGTCTTCTGAGCGCCGCGCTTGCTCACATGAATACCGCCGATCGCGTTCTTCAAATTTTATTTCTCGGGGAGGATATAAATATGTGAATGCGCTAACATGCCTTCAGGTGGCAATGATACTTTTCGGCAAGAATAGATGCGAAAATATTCCCTCAAGTGTAAGAAAAATTATTGCAAAGGCAAAGCAGCTACAGATTTTGGCTAATATTATTTACAGTGTCCTACAAGAAGGAATCGACGTACTGTTCTGAGAATGATTCTGAGAATAAAAAAAAAAAATAATAAAAAAAAAAGATCAATCTTCCTCCTCCTCCCCCTCCTTCTTCCTTTTTCCCCTTCTTCCCTTCACGTACGGACCCCCGATCATCTACTCGTACTCTACTTGTGTTTTGAGATTTTGTAGATTACCCTGGTTTTTGAATGTAAGACTAATTTCATATAATAATAAAACTGTGTTTTAATCAAAGTATTCTTATAATGTATGCATTATTAGAAAAAGCTCAGGAATTTTTGTCCTACAAAAATTGAGTAGTAAAATTTAGCAGAACAAGCCATAGACAGAAACCTGCAGAGATCAAAGGAAATTCCTTACTGTACACGGGCTACATATAAATAGAATACGTATTGAATTTCAAATAACAACTATAAAACACTACAAGGCTTCAGAAAGTGTAATTTTCAAGTCATTGCCAAATGAAATAAACAAAGCATTTGATTCTTTAGATGAGTTATAGAATTAGATTAGATTACTCTGGTTTGTATAGTATGTATTTGAATGTAAGACTAATTTCATATAATAATAAAACTGTGTGTTAATGAAAGTATTCTTATAATGTATGCATTATTACAAAAAGGTCGGAATTTTTGTCATGATATCATTAATATCATCATGATGTCATAAATATTTTGTTTTGACATGTATTGAATTTCAAATAAGAAGTATAAAACAGTACAAGGCTTCAGAAAGTGTAATTTTCAGGAGTGTAATTTTCAAGTCATTGCCAAATGAAATAAACAAAGCATTTCATTCTTTAGATGAGTTATAGAATTAGATTAGATTACTCTGGTTTGTATAGAATTAATAGATATGTATGTATTTCATAAAATAAAAAAAATATAAACAATCTCCAATTCTAAACAAAGCTTTTCATTCTTTAGATGAGTTATAAAAAGAAAATAATTAGAATTCATTGAAGATGAATTAATTTGTACTTGGGCCTTGTACTATGAAAGAACATAAACATGCTCAGCCTGTGGGATTTCAATGGAATGAAACATACTTTTATAAATAGGATAAAGGATAAATAAGCAATAAATTTTGGGCTCTTATCTTATCCATGATGTCCTTCGTCAAGGAATAATAACAATACTTTGACTTGACATTTTACCACAATACCCACTATTAACAGGGAATTAGACATTAAGCACACCAGGATTTGTTAAAATATTTCATAATTTCAGCGACTAATTGTTAGTTCTTTCTGCACTTTATTTCACAAAATAACAATACAAAAATTTTAAAAAAAGAATACAAAAATGAAAAAAATTAAAAAATGCATCATCTTCAATCAGTTTCATTCTGAAATTTAAAAAATGTATTAATGGTAAGACTAAGACAAAACATGCTTATAAAATACATAATTCAGTTTACACAAGTCCTAAAAAAGTTAAAATATGTGTACATACATTGCAAGTTGCAAGATGTTTATTGATATCTTCTAAACATTCTTTCTCTCCTTCCGTTAACTCTCGATCATTATTTATCATTAATATTATTTCTCTTACCACCTTCAAACATTTTTTAGGAAGAAGAACCTGAAATAAAAAGACAAATATAAAGATAAAGTTCTTGTGTGCATCACCAACTGTAAAAATTATTATATGAAGCAATCGCATACCTTCACTGATTCTGAAGAAATAAATCTTTTCAGTTTTTTCTTTGGTAAGAGTTTCTTTTCTGACGATATCATCTCTGTGATCTTCATCTCAGACTTTTTGCAGTCATAAATTTATAACCTGATTCGCCTTCTAAATGCTAAAACTACATAGAGCATGGGCGTATATGAGGTAGAATTCTTTAATTCTCCATATAACCTCCTGCGTAATTTTAAAGCGATTAACATAAAATCTATAACCTGATTCGTCTTCTATATGCTAAAACGAGAGTTTTTTACCATTGTTTTGGGTTAATAATACGTACATAGAGCATGTGGAAACTCTTTGGTCTTGTTGAATTCTAACGTATAACTGGGTTATTTTACATTCTTTTTCATAAATTTATGATATTCATAAATTATTCATAATAAATTCATAATATATTCATAAATTCCGTGTTTCGAGTAGGCGCTACCAACTGCTGGTGCTACGTTGGCAGCAGTGTTGTGTCCAATGGTGTGTGTTAATTCAAACGCCCCGGGAGTTCAAACGTCCACGTTCAAACGTTCAAACGTCCACAACAATTTAATTTTATAACCCACACAATTCTTGAACCAACGCATTTTTTTCACCAAGTGGTCCGCGACGTGCTACCGCACGTCGCTACCCGACGGATCCAACGTGCTACGTTCGCGAGGGCCTTCCGACCTGGTTCGCGCCTCCGCTGTCGCGCCGGCGCTCACGTTATTCTATATACCTCTCTCACGTTTAAGAGAATTTATTTTAAAGGGAACACACTTTTAAGAAAAAAATATAAAAGTAAAAAGTATTGTACTCACGTCTACTTGCAACAATTCCAACATTCATACACCACTTAATAAAACCACTATAGTCTCTCGCCACCTTGTACGTGTGTCCTTTTCACGAATTTCTGTCGTAATTCGGCCCTTTCCCCTTCCCCAGGTCGGCCCCAAACACGCAACTTTGGAGGTGTCGCACCACGTGGCCGACTGCGATTTTTCGCCACTTTGAGATCGAATAACTTGCAGGCGAATGCCGGTGCGGGGTCGGTCGCTCGTTTGCCAGCAGTCGGCTCGGCTGGCTGTCGAACCCAGGCCCGCCGCCCCCCCTGGGCCCTTTCCCCGGCGTGCAGCTAAGCCCCAAAGTCGCGACTTTAAAGGAGTCGGCCATGCGGTGGAAAAGTACCAGTCCGAATCGCGCCTTTCCGAATTCATTCCTCCGCAACGGGGCGTCGGATTATTATTCTTTTTCATAAATCTATAACCTGATTCGTCTTCTATATGCTAAAACGAGAGTTTTTGACTATTGTTTTGGGTTAATAACACGTACATGGAGCATGGGCGTATGTGGAAACTCTTTGGTGAATTCTTTAATTCTACCATATAACCTCCTGCGTAATTTTAAAGCGATTAACATAAAATCTATAACCTGATTCGTCTTCTATATGCTAAAACGAGAGTTTTTGACTATTGTTTTGGGTTAATAACACGTACATGGAGCATGGGCGTATGTGGAAACTCTTTGGTGAATGTTTAATTCTAACGTATAACTGGGTTATTTCACAGCGATTATAATTCTTTTCATAAATTTATGATATTCATAAATTATTCATAATAAATATAATTCATAATATATTCATAAATTCCGTGTTTCGAGTAGGCGCTACCAACTGCTGTTGCAGTAAGTTGGTGCTACGTTGGCAGCAGTGTTGTGTCCAATGGTGAGTGTTATTTCAAACGCCCCGGGAGTTCAAGCTTCCCGCGTTGGAGTTACTGTATTCTACAGTGAAGTTAAGAAAACATACACAGACGGGAAGATAACTTTATGTCCAAAAGCAAAACAAGGGTCCATCTCAGCATTTGCTAAAAAGTCTGGGAAACTGAACGAAAAATCTGATCGGAATGAGAGTCATTGACTCCGAAGTTAAAATACAATAGATGTTTTAGGCTTATTGAGTCTTTTAGAATTATTATACACTGGCTCATTGAAAGGCATTTTTAGAATCAATATTTCCTTTTTGTTACTCGTTATTATCTCTAACTCTATAGAAACAGTTATGCCAATGAAAATAATTTACTTGGCACTGATTCCCGCAGCCATATATTTGCAATGTGTGTGTCACACCTGAAAGCCTAATTAATAACTGTACACATTAAATCTTTACTTGTATCACTGTGTTGTGCAGTGAACTAATAATACACTAAGTTGTTAAAAGCCGTGGATTTTTAAGGGCGAAAAAATCCTTCGTACGCCTTCCTTCGGAGGGGAAGTAAAGCCGGCTGTCCCATGTTAGTACATTTACTGGATGTAAAAGATCCTCGAGCCTAAATGATGCCTCTGAGCTAAATTCAAATCGCCTGTTTCGTCGCCCAAGTAATACCATCATTTTCCCATGATTGGTGGTGGTAACGGAATTTGCGTGGTCAGACGGAAGAGCAGGTCTCATGGCCTGAGTCTCGTCACGTAAAATAAGGCAAATTCAATTCAATTCAATACTCTCAAGGTTCCAACTTCCAAACGCTCGCAAGGCTCCTGTTGGCACATAGGCGGCCAAAAGTAATTCAAATTTGGCGCCGTACTTGGAATTAAATCATTTATGGCATTTATTTGGCGCTAATTAACAGCAAAGGGTATGCATGTCAAATGTCGCACATTTTTCGTATGAAACTCTTTTTGTTTTGAATTTTGTGCCTGAAGACCCTTAGTGAGATCGGCAGCAATTCTCGAAAAGTATTGTTTAAAGAGATTCGCCACTGTTGCCGGATCGTTCACATTTATATCGTTATATTTTAAAACTACGGGTTTTCTAGTTGATTTGGTAGTATTTTTTATTATATTCCACATTGCTTTAGTTTTATTATTTGAGTTCAAAATATCCTGATCGTTTTTCATGATTTTAGCCTGCCTTATGACTTTTCGTAACAATGTTTTGTATTTTTAAAGTAGATAAGAAATCTTGAGATACGTCATGACGTTTAGAAATAAAGTAAGAGTACGTTTATTTTTCATTTGTGTCAATAGCGTTATAAACTGCCCCCCATTATTCTTTCAGCAAGTAATCCGTAAATAACTTTATGTTAACTGTAGTAAATGCTCTGCACATGCGTGTTTTATTTATTGTGTCAGTATTCATGTTATTAGTAATTGTAAGAATTTGTGCATCGTGGTCACTGTAACCTAGATTATTCGTTATTATTTCATATCTAGTTTGGTTTTGTTAATTATAATTTGATATATTGCTGTTTGTGATTTAAGAGTATTCCGTGTAGGTACGTTCACTGTAATATCTAAATTAAAATAATGAATTAAATTGAGAAACTGCATTTTGTTCAGAGTTATCTCTAGATTTTCTACGAAATTGAAATAATCTAAAGCTTGCTTTGTTGGAGGTCTGTAGATGCAAAGTAAGATAATTTTGAGCGTAGTAAGATGTACAACTATTATTTCAAAAACTTTTTCAACTGCATATAAATTGAATTCTGACAAGGAGGTAGAATCAATATTATTTCTTACATAAATACACGAACCTCCGTAAGCAGGGCCTTTATTTGATTCCCTTGCTCTACAATAATATCCTGCAAGGTAAAAACTAGGAATTTGGAGTGTGTTTAGATCATTATGAGATAACCAATGTTCTGTAAAGCAAAGAACATCTATTTGAAAGAGATTGCACATTATGATGCATTATTTGAATCTTTTGCATGTACCTACACGGATGCTTTTCTGCTGCATCTGACTGTAGTTGCTATTTATTTATCTCATTTTTACCTCGAGTGCGTGGTCGAAGGAGTATCGTGTCCCAGCAGTGTTAGGAGGTGAGGAAGGAGGGTTACAGATGTAGGGGAATGAATAATAGGAGAGGTAGTACAAGGATTAGGTTCAGGGGATAAGGTAATTGGGTCCAAAGGGGTTCCGAAGGATGGAAGAGAACTAGGAGATGTAGGCGGGGATGAATCATGGATAGGATACTGCTGAGGTGTAAGGATGTGTTTGGCAAGTTCGCTACCGAGTGCATGTTTTCCGACAAGGTTTAAGTGAAGACCATGCCGAATGAAGTGTTTTTCTGAGAGAAAGTTAAGCTGAAATAATTTAACATGTGTGCCTCTCAGATGCAGTTTTAATTTGTTGTTTGCGTGTCTAATTTCTTTGCACAGTGTTGGTTTGTTGTACCAGAACGGCAGAGTCGAGATTACAATGTTCGTGTTTTGGGGCACGTTGTAGTTTGTCAACATGTTGCTCAGGTGTAAAGTGACCACCCAAATTGATGTCATTCTGCCCTCCTATGATGATGACTGTATCCCGTTTGGTGAGAGTTTTTGTGTGGGTGTCCAATTCACTGATCACGTCGGCAAACCTCCCGTTAGGTTTAAACACACACATGACAGAGAAATTGGATGGGAGTTTCCCACTGAGCAGGGAGGAGATTTGTCGCCCATGGCTATCTGCTAAAATTAGTACCTTTTTGGTGGGCTCAGTGGGAATGTCCTTGTTTACTTGCGGGCCAGGTTGCGCAACTCTACGTGTCTTTGTTTCTTTGCGCTTGCTAGCCTGTTTGCGTCGGCTTGTGGGTGGACGTGTCGATGATGGGAGGGGGTAGTGAGGATTGGGAAGACAAGGAAAATCATTGTCATAATCTAACATAGCAAATCTGTTTTGAGTCATGATTGGTTGTGATGCTTGTGTTTTTGCTTTCGCGGATGGACGGTTGAAAGTTTCTGCGGTGTTGCCTATTGTTGTCCAACCGTCTGAGTTTTGAACGACCTCTTCGAGCCTTCGGATATGTTCATCTAAATTATTGTTTATGTGTGTGAAGGCTTTCAGAAGGTCGGCATTGAGAGTGTACAGAGTAGAAAGTGTATAGCGAATAGTAGCCTTGTCACGAATGCGTATCAAATGCGTGGCAAATATGAGAATAAATAAATAGATGAGAAATCAGATTATGCGTCAAAAATGTTTCCTAAATTATCTTTTTAATTTACGTGTATTAAATTATTTAATTTAAGTTACGTATTTATTTAAAAAATTTTGTTAATAGATCTAAGTTGCAAACTAATAAATACAATTAGATTACTATACTTTACCTCTTTAAAGGCCACAAAATTCACAACTTTGATATTAATTTATACGAAACTTTCAATTTTGATGTTTTTCACAATTACCACAACACTTTCACTAGTTGTTTAACCCTTTACGCAGAACTAAATTTATTTGTACAGCAAATATGTATTAAAGTCTTTGAACTCGTTAAAATGCACGTTTGTCCGTTACGCTGTCTTTTAAACCATTAACTATTTACTTCTTTTCCACTGCTTTGGACAATATAAATCTCTTTCAGCGTTCCTGTAACAAGTAAACAAGTAAAGAAAACAATTTAAAAACAAAAGGTACCTGAAGGATGTAAGAAAGTAGTCAAAATTAGTAAAATATTGGAGCACAGTCCGAGAACGTCAGTCACGCAAGGAAGCAACCAAGCAACCCTTTTCAAAGAAAAAGACTCTCTGGAAAGACTGAACTGCTTTGAGGTTTTTAACATTTAATTGTGCTGGTGAAAAATACTAACGTAACTGTGCTGGTGGGGTCTAAGTGACCCAAGGCAAATAATTCGCTGAACGCAATATTTTGTAACGAAAAGTATATTTAATGCAATTCAACATGATGATATATATTTCGGTAAAAGTAAAGAAGTTAAATATAAGCGGAAAAACACATCAAGGACGAAACGAAATTTTTAGAATGTTATTGGATTTTGAAACCAGAATAATTGAAACAAAATTTGAGTGTACCAAAACAAAACAAAATTTAGGCAGTTAATGCAAAGATGTTTGGTCTTTCTTCTACAGTCTCGCGGGAAATCTTTCTTATTTTCTTTGGAACTACTGATTATGGTCTAACCATGGGTTGATCCCGAAACTTGTTACTACTGTCCAACAACAATTGCATGATTTCTTTGTCGGTGATAGTTGCCATTTAAAATGCAAAATTGTAATTGAAATAAAAAATGAACTCTTTGTAATATATACAATGTATTTACTATCCATATACTAATGAACGACGTTGCTAAATAATCAATTACATCAGAAGTAATGTATTTAAAAAACTTGCGTAATTATGCTAGTGGGGTCTAGGATACCCGGAAATGTTCCAATCGACTTTACCTCATCTCTGCACAAACGTAACAAGATGGTGGCTCGTTAGATCACAAACCACACGATTTGAAAGGAATACACCAGTCGCCGAAAAATTATTTATAAAACTATTTCAATTATTTAAAAAATATAATAGTGTGGGTATCACAGACCCCACCAACGCTGTTAAAGGTTAACTGCTGCTTGCAAGGACGACAGTGATTGCGCGCAATGAGCCAGATGCGAAGGGCGTCCAGAATGTCAATAACGCATATTGACGACATCCCGAGAATCAAACGTCTTTACAAATAAAAACGCGATGGGACCGCATTGTTTGAGAAGCAGGTCGACGGAACAGTTTTGCGGCTGCTCGCCTCTCTCGAGTAAATAGCTGTTAATGCACACGTGTCTATCCTACTGGCAGTCAATTAAATTGTGTAGGTTGGTAGTAAGACCCCAGTAGGATTATTTGCGCGCAAGCTTAACTCTCACGCACGCATTACGAAAGAAAATGATTTTCCTTTCGCCCAGACAAGATAATAATGACAGCTTTTTCAATACTCAATAATTGTTAGGCTTAGGTACACTAATAGTTCGTAAATAGTTGGCTTTCCGAATTTTTCGTGGTGTCAAGGGAGTATAACGAGCAACAGCAGTCTGGTTTTCAACTCGAAAACATCCACTAAAGCTTTTGCAAACTATCTCAAGCTATTTTATAGCCTCAACAGCTCCTATTACAATTGACTCCACTTAACGTCTGAAGACTTATTCTCATACTAGTAGACCTGTCAATGCTTTGCTATTAAAGTAAATCAAACAATACTGGTAACGTGAGTGCCAATCACGATTTACATTACGCTGTGCAAAAAACCCAATAGAAGAAAGTATTTCTCGCAAGTATGGGTTTGCTCCATATCATGTTTCGGACATGGTTGTCAAGAAACCTATAGTTAAAATGTTCTTCTCAAATTTGGGCATGCGTTCGCTGTGACACTGGCATGGGGAAATTTGATTTACTTGTCTGAGATTCCGACCGATATTTCACAATCACAGAGACGAATATTTGTATGAAGTGAAGGCGCGCTTAATTCTTGACTGTGTGACGGGTAATGAAGAGTTGAGAGGTGCTTGAATCGTCATAAGCGAATTAATCATCAGCAACACCCCCACATGTTAGATTTAATTTTAAAGTACTTTTAATACTCCCATTGTTAATAAAAACAAAGAAAATTTCAGCAAAATGTACGGTTTGTGAAATTTTTGCAGTGTATATACTGTCACCTGATATATAAGATTACTGCGTAGAGTGTTATATTTATAGACATCAGCGTTCGCTGAAAATATATTCCGGCCATTAAGTAACTGGTTTTGGACAAAAATACACTGATTTGTTAGTCAAGATAGAAGGTAATGGTAAAATTCCTAAATTAATAAAGAGAAGCTTACAAGAATCGCGTGACTGGGATTTACGTATAACTTCTACTATTCTTTTTTGTAATCTAAACGTCGGCAACTATAACATGCTTGTCCTCAGAATATTACGCCATATCTAAGGCAGGAATGAACATTCCCAAAATATATCTAACTAGGACAATGAAGGCCGACTGAATTTGAAAGGGTTCTGAATGTGTACAAAGTGAACTTAATTTTGTATTCAAATGGTCATTCAATTTGAGATTTGACTGAATTGCGAGACCTAAAAATTTTGTTACATAACAATCAGCCGTTTAACCGATCACCGTTTCTTTAAGTGGAGTGCAGAATTGTTTATTTGAAATAGAAAACTGAAATTTTTCTTTTCATTTATTATTAATATGTTATTACGGAACCAATTTGAAACATCTGATATTGTCCTATTAACGGTTTACTTATTGGAAATAATATTCGTAATCCTCAAAATTCTTCCTTTACATATAGTAGGAAGAGAATAGGGCATAATATCGATCCCTATCCATTGTCAATGAATCGGAAAAGGGCATACATAACGTTCCATCATTCTAGTAAGATATTTCTACTCTCTCAGATTGTTGTTTAATGTACGGACATAACCAATCTAGAGCAATACCACAGGTTCCAGAGGAAGGTAATTTTGAAATTAAAATGTTGAGATCACAGACGTCAAAAGCTTTTGAAACATCTAAAAATATTCCATTGAGTGCATCGTTTTGATTCTTTGATGACGCGCCATCTTTAAGAAAAGAAAATATGTTTATTTCCGTTGATTTTGATTTTCGAAATCCATGCTGGCAATGTCAATGCGTCATTTTTTCTGAGAAAGGTTTCCACTTGTAGTAATAAAGTATCTCTATTATTTAAAAAAAAACTGACGAAAGAAAAATTTTCTTCGTGATATTGGTACCGGTTTTCTTAAACTACGTTCCAGTTTGTATACTCCAGGGGAGGATAAATAAGATTATAAAGCAAGCCCTTCTCGTCTACATTCTTTCTTTTTCTTCTCACTTTCCCTGCTAGATATATTACATCTAGTTATCTTAGAAAAGTCTATTCGACAAACATGAGATCTCCAATACAAGGCTGAAACTAGAGATGTTCAATTTTCGAGATCATGTTTACGTTTTATCATTGTTTGAGTGTGAAGACCACACTGATGATTAGAGCTCGGAAATATACTTCCCTTGTGTCTGGAAAGTATAGGCAGAAAATATTTTAGTGGCTAGAAAATTCCATTCACCTTGACTGTGTTCCTTGAGTGTCCGCGTAGATTTTTTTTAAATTTCTGTATATATCAATTTATTCGGGTACGGAAATTTCTCGCAAAGTCATGTTTTAGTTTTAATTACCCCACACATTACATTAATTACACGATTGATTTAAAAATCCTAGTTTCCTAGCAGTTGAGAGGGGAGAACCATATTTTCTGCCTACGTTTTGGAGAAGCGGGGTAATGTGGGTAATTTTTTGTTTTTAACATAAATCAGTACGAATTGTTCCTATAAAGAAATATGTGCTTTTATAACATATATTAGTTATTCGCTTGTGTTTTTACCACACAAAATAATCAAAAAATTACTAAAACCCGCTCATATATCGATTTTTTAAAATTTGTCTTTTGACCCCATTACCCTCACCTTAATATATCAAACAAAGTATTTTATTTTGTTTAAATAATTGTAGGCATCTAACGTAATGCGACTCGCAAGGTTGTCCAAGATCAGCAGCACTGGATCCTGGACAGTTGGCCAAGTAAAGCGTTTAAAGTGTTTGACCCATTGGATGAATTTTTCCTCCGTCTATCCATTCCAGCTACATCTGTTAATACCACTACCTTTTAAACACATTCAGATCAATTAATTATTTTTTCTTTCTTTTTTAATGAATATAGTTTATTTATTTAAACAATCGGTTTCACTTAACATTTTAGACACTCAGATGTATTTATTAATGTATTTATTTGCGATTCATTTTTATTTAAATTGTAGTTTTGTTTGACGTGACGTTTCGGCTAAACCTTATATGCCATTTTCAGACATCTGTTTTACAAAAGCGCATTAAAAAAACAGCTGTGTCATTTTTTAGTACATTTTAATAAACATATGTAAGTTGACAGAAGATAACCTTTTTGAAAATGAAGTGAGTTAGAATACAATTATAACTGTAGCAGTCAGGGCTCCGTCGTACACTTGATTTTGAGAACCGCGGTAATTCCTGTAAGATTTATTTTCAAATTGAGCTGCAGCGGTTGCAACCTGTGCCAGGACTGAAAAGTTGTTACGATTTAGGATTGCAGTCTTGTTTCTACTGTAAAGGATCTTAGTAAACATCAGGTCCTCATCTGGAACACTCGCTAAGAACTCAAAGGCTCTTCTAAATTCTGCAAATAAAATATTTGAATATTTAATGTCTCTACCTCTGCCAGTCACCGGGAAATGTTAAGGCGCGCCTTCAAAGAAATTAGATTCATGGTGGTTGGTCAGCAGGTTGACTGGCGAGCGCTAGCCTACCTCTCTTAGTTTCTGGTGCAAGGTGCTTCGATTGAGCTCGCGATTACTCGTATGGAGCTTTTAAATAAATAAAGAGCGATAAATGTATTTGAACTGCAATTGGGTGTAACTCGGTGGCACTTACATAAATAGGATAATACATTCCATGCTAATAATATGGTAACAAAAATTCTATAATAATATTAATAATAAGAATAATATAAAAACTGACGATTCTTAAAACATTAAATTACATGAAAAAGAAAAGAAACGTCTATCATCGAAAGCCGCACTAACTGTTTATAGAATTAAGACAGCACTGCTCTGTCCTTCACTTCACTTCACTATAACACTGAAATCATTTCCTTCATTATTTCTCTGCTCTGTTTGACACCTATCTTCACTGTATAACTTCATATTTTAGTTAACGCCCGCATAAACTTAGAAATATTATAAATTAATTTCCAAAACGGTTGAATGCTTCGAGGAAAGGGTTCAAAGGTTTTTGCAGGGAATCTATTCCAATCCCCTGTCGTTCTATTTGTGAAAGAGAATTTACTGACGTCGTTTCTCTGCGGACTTAAATTTTTTGTGTACCTGTGATATCCTCTATTGATTTGATTGATTAATGATTCACGCGACAAGTACTATGGTCGTTAGTACCGTAGTGTAGTGCCAGTTATACACCCGTGGCTGCGGCGTTCACCCCTCACTTCGCATAAGATCCGGCGTTGACCTACATATCAGGATGTCTCCTCCCACAATCTCCGCCAGCAACACCCTGTCTCAGCTCCGATTAGCTCAGTCTCCAAACTAGTCTCAGTGTAAAGAGGAAGCGACAATAATGGTGAAGAAAGGATAGCGCGTGTTCGGTGATCGGATGAAGGAAACTGCCCTGGAATTCGCCTGGTATTGATCGGCGAATCTGCAGACTTCCCATTAGAACAGCCGGACACCCGATATCTTCTCCAGACACCGTCTGAATTCGTGTCAGTTAAGCTGCTAGTGACTAAAATGGACTCGTGACTATAGAAAACGATAATTCATCCTCAGTCATACGCAGTTTTTAACTGTTAGTTTTTGACGTAAAATAAATAAAAAATCAGTGTCAACTCAACTAGTCGGAGAGACGAAAGTTCAGCAGGGTAATGCGACTATTCGAGAAACTGCGCTACAACCAAAAGGCTTCTTGGACGTTTTTCCTTCGTAATAGCTTCCAAAAATGGAAACTTTAGATCGTATTTTCTGAGCACTTGTGAAGTACACGCGTCTATATTACGGTACTCACAATTTTTTCTATGTAAGCTGCTACACGTTTTGGTTACTACACATTTTGGTTTTTGTGACAAGACAACTGAAACCATTTATACTGCAAACTACTCAAGAGCCGTTGTTGCTGTATTATGACACGATAGAGACGTTTTCGTGGAAATAAAATCCTTTAAACTTAGGGAACAAGCCTTAGGTCGTTCAAACGTAAGTTGCGCGAACGTGTGCTATGCCGATTACAATGATAGTGAGCCCATCGAATACCCATTACGCTGTGTTGGCAATTGATTCAAGCACGCAGAAGATATTAATATGGCAGGCATTCATCTCCTCCGTGCCTCCATCTGCTGTTACTTTGGCTGCCGGCTGTCTAAGACGAGAATCTTTTAGGGTCGTATTTATGAAGCTCTGCTAGCAGAGCTCTTAGGGGCCTGCCATCTGGGGGGGCCGTTCATAAATCGCAAAACCGAACACTGGAAGCCTGCTAGACCTAGCAGGCCCCTGGCTGAGGTTTATAAATACGGCCTTTAGACCCTTTTGCAGGTTACCTCGCGTCTCTCGACTCACTCAGACGATCCAAATTAGAGATTCTAGAATTCAACGGGAAATATAGTTATTCAAACTATCGTTCCCATGTTGTCACGGCAGAAAGTATTATACCTTGATGAAGGACATCATTGATAAGAGCCCAAAATTTATTGCTTATTTATCCTTCAAAATAGATTTTATTACATGGGAGCGTTTTTTTCTCCCATTTCATTCAAAATTCAAGTAGTATATGACTTAGTGTAGGGATCACAGAATTTTGAAAATGTGCACAGAATTCCCTTCTCCCCATAGCACGTCATACGTAGTTTTAACTGTTTTTTTGACGTAAAATAAATAACTAGAAAGCCTCATGACAGCATTAATTATGGAATTTTTAATTGTCTAAATATGCTTTTTCACTTTAATTAGACGTAATTTGAGTTTTCAGATGTTAGAGAAACGCATCCGACATGAGGCATGCCGGTGCCGATAGTGCTTAACTTAAGCCGATAACTGCTTAATCACGCTGTGAAGCCACGGAGGTTAAGCAGCTCGAGACTCTGAGGGTTACTGAAGGGGAACCCCGGACACAAACGGCGCAGCCTAAAAGGATAAAAGCTACTGTCGAGGCAAAAAAAGACTATATTCAAAGAAATACATCATGTAACTTTTGATTGACTAGATGAAAGGATAATTACTCCTTGGTCAGTGCCTACTAAGGTTTGAGTATTTTGTTGTAAAAAGACTGTTGAAACTTTGAACGCGGAGACACTTGTGAGACCATACTATATATTACATACAGTGTAGCGTAGGAACGACTGCACTAAAGCCAGAAATAATTTTTCAAATTGTTAATAATTTATCTATCAAGAAACATGGCAAACGGCTGTTTAATTAGCATTTTTAAAGCAGTAATTGTTTACATTTCGTTATATTGTTTAAAATATAAGTCCGATGACAAAAAGGTATGTATATTTAACTGCAGCATTAGTACTATTTCCCTTCTTCCATCCAATAGTTGACTGCTATTTTATAGAAGCCTTGAAACCTTGAAATGAATAAAGGAAATGCAGTACAATTTAATGTTAGGAAACCCCGACCGCTTTCACCTTAACCTGCTGTCCAAACTTTCAACTCCAGCCCTGAAGCACACTTTGTAGGTGAACTCGGACTTCACAACCCATAACAAACGTTGTGGGCTAACGATACAGTATTATGATTATTCAAATAAACATTGGTATAGCATGTAGAAGTGTTTCCTAGTCCTTTCAATATTGCCCACATCCCGATAGAAATGGTGATAAAAATGCCATCCTTCTTCTATTGTCTTAATTGTGTTGTCACTCTGGTACTTCTAAATTTACGACTTAAACATTATTTTCAGTGTCCAGCAACTCATTTACACTTACGTATTCACAATTGAAAGGTTGTTTATGCGAAAAATCTGTTTATGGACACTTTTACTTCCGAGATTTTTATATGGACTAAAGTTATTGGAATATGGAATTGCGTTTGTCAGATATCAATGAAAACTGTCGAATTTATTTATATTTATTGAATTTAGAGATATATTACAAATTTTTACTTTGTAATCCCAAGCAGAGGTAAATAATACTTGTATAGGTCGAAATTCAACATTTCTTGGAACTAAACATTTCGACCCTCCGGAGATCCAGTTTATATGCAATATCTGATGATGTTTTATTTGGTGGGTTTCTTAGAGTCGAGAGCGGTAGTGGCAGTTAAATACAGTTGAAATAGGCAAAAGAGGAAAGAGCATCTGTGATTACAGATTTGTAGTTCTATCCATTTAGTTTAATCAGTACTTCCAGATCTCTGGAACCATAATAGTAATTACGCAATATGTCCGGAGTTAACATTGTTTTTATTAAAAAGGCTGGCTACAGTAGATGCATCAATGCAATGAAATATCAGTTTGTTTTTAAATATATTTCACTATTCATTTTGAGCAACATAGTTACCTTACATATCCAAAAGAAACCTGTTTCCCATACGACTGACGGCTTGAAAATTTCTCTTATTCACTAGACATCACCGAAAAGTTAAAAGTTCGCGGAACTGCATTCGCATATCTCTCTGTCAGTTTGCTGTTGTGTTGTGATTAGAAGACGTAAGAATGTTCAATTTCAGTAGTCCAACATATGACGTCCCAAAAAAATAAAAATTGAAATAATTTTTATTTGTTTTACATTTGTATTCAATTTATATTTCATTCACATTTTAATCATCTTCATTCTTGACATTATCTGGACTATTACGTAAACTTATCGTCAAACGCTAAGAAATGGTTTGCAAGAGAGCTTTTATATCATGTGGTGGTTTTTGTCTAAAATTGTTGTAATTATCCCAAAATCTGTTCGATTGTATTTTGGTTAGAGAGATATTTCTTTTTACTAATAGTCCGTAATATTTATTATCCCAAACGAAATCTCACACTTTCATATTAATGTTCATCAGCTGGTTCTCCGAATCGTATAACTATAGAAATATAAAGACTATTATAGAAATATAATGTATTCATTAACTGAAGAAGTTAGCGTTGTTTATTGTTTTATGGGACTTGGATATAGTATGTATTTGATCATTTTAATTTGACTTAGTGATTTTTGAGACATTGAGTCTTTTGGTCATAGGTCGTCTTAGCTTCTCGTAGGTGGGTAAGTCTTTTAGGTAGTGATGGACAGTTCTATCTCTCGGCAAGTTTTCTTGGGAGTCTCTTTTTCTCTGCCTCTCATTTCACAATTTCTCCAACGATTCAAATCATTATCGCTATCATCTACTCATTAAATTATCTACCCATAGGCATCAGTCGTTCAGAGGTTCCTACCTCCAATGCATATATAAATAAAATCGTCTCCATCCGATACTGACTTCGAGTCAGGAGAACTTGTCACAACAATTGCTTGTAGAGAAAAATATAATGGAAACAATGTCGCAAACAATTTGGTGAAGGATATCTTTCTTTCCATGATCCATTCCCAATCGTCTACGCTACAAAATTCTTCTTACATTTGTTGCTGGTGAAACTGACAAAGTATACCATATTATCCGGCGTACGGATAGTGAGTGCAATGCGTGGCGTTGTTTCAAGATCCAGATTACTCCTTTTGTAATCAATAAATAAATTAAATTAAATTCGAAACTTTATGTTGAAACGCAGATGTCGATTTACGCAGATATTGTCATAATTGAGTGTTACTGAATTTTACAAAATTGAGTGAATACCTTGTGTTTTTAAAATAATATAAGAATGTTTAATATCTTTATATCTTACATATTACCGAAACTATTAAGAGGCGGCAGAAATAAACTCGGTAACAGGTGTTTCCGGGCTTCTTACACGGACTCTTCTCTGAAAGCTTGTTTGCAATTATTGAGAAGTCAATTGAATGTGAATCAAACACCGAAAACCATGTGGATGCTTTACTAAGGTTTGCCTTTTTAAAACGGAATTAAATATAATCATGACCGTAGTGACATACAGAATAATTGCAGATTAAATGAAAATCAAATTAATATCTGAATGGCGATGTTGGGTGCATGTTTTTGACAATTCCAAATGCATTTGAGATAAGTAAATGCTTTTCGTATCTGATGTTTAATCTTCTCCAAGAGACTTCAGATTCTGAGAATAATAATGAAAACTAATATTCTTCGCGCCTTTTTTGCATCTTGACCAATGAGAATGCAGCAGTAGTGCACAGCGTTTTTAAATGACCAAGCAATGAGTGCTTGGAAAAATGATTGAAAATCACGCCTTAAATAAGCTTTCGTAACGAAATGTGTCAGTATGGCAAGAGATTGTCAGCGACGTGCACCTGAGCTGCACAGTTCCAAAGAGCTTTACTCCAAATAGTAGAGCTCTTACTCAGCAAAGCTATTAAATAAACGCCTTCCACGGCCTGTATTGAAACGCTCTCCGTTTCTGTCAAATTATTTCTGCACAGGTATTTTACATTCAATTGCACGTACCAATGAATTACATGGAAATTAATGTTGATTAGTTATAAAAATGGATAAATGTTGCTTAGTTGTGTTTCGATGCCCATCACTGTTCCGCTTGTACACGCAATTCGCATCAACTTGTTACTCGTCACAGAAGTTAAAAGAAGACAATATATTTATGACACATGATACACTCGACAATATATGAATATGACTCAAAAAGCTTGTTTTAGGCAAGCAATATTACTTCATATTTCTTCTCGTCGTAATCATGGAGACAAGGTAAGGGTTTGCAGTGTTAGTAAGCGAGATTTTGTTTCTCGAATATAATTCAACCCCTCTTCTGTTATTTCGACAGATAATTATTTAATGCCCTTTGATTTTTGACTTGTATTGTGATAAATTTTACATTAAGTTAATAAGCTCTATCATTCAGTTTAACCGTGGGTTCGACACAACATACATTCCTTACCTGTTGAATGTGGACGTGTAATTCTATACAGAATCACGATTCCTGGAAGTTCTATTGATTGGAATCAATTATTAGATTGATAGAATTTACTGTGAATTATCTACCTTTTTCAACAATAAAAATTCAACATTTATTCTTATCATCTATACATTACAGTTCTGTCAAATTTATGTGAATTACTTTCACTTTAAACATTCAAACACCATACGGGTTTTACTATAGTTTCTAATTACGTGCGTAATTACGTTCGTAATCTTTATCTATGGCTTCTCAGCTGATTAGCAGAATATTGCCCTTGATGTGCCAATTCTCGCGTACTTTCCTAAATTTAAAAAAATTCTACCATGTCCTCAACGATTGCTATAATGGGACTTAGTATCCCCACAATTTGAACACCCGGTCGCGACTTTCCCTATCTGTGTTTCGTATGAAACACCTACTCGCGACTGACTAATTCATCTACTTGCTGGAAAATTCTTTCATCTACCGTAATGTATATCTTCTCGAAACATCAGTCTGTTCAATTCCAACTTCCAACCAATATATTAATAAAAATTCCCAATTACAATTTATTATCACAATTTACACCATACCAATCTCTCAAATTTCAAACTAAACCTATATATTATCATCTACTTTATACGCTACCTATGTTGAAAACCCGATCGCGCCTCATCAACCGCGTACGTGTGCTTGCTACGAAATTTTTCTAGAGTCAAACTATGCGTCCTTCCTGACAATCGTGACCATCCAACGCCCTCTTCAGACTTTGTGCATATTGTGGCGTCATACGGGTGTAATCAGTACACAGACGAGAGTGGGTTGTAATAACAGCAGGTTTATTCACAATTTAGACCGTAGTCACAAATAACCAATGCACTGTATACAATTAACTATATAGACCCCACTGCTAGGAGAGATATTTACAACGGCTACCACACCGCGACATACTACCTAATGTTTCGCCGTGCGTAGTACCGCCTGTCCTGAGACCGACTACATGTCTCACTAGTCACGACAATAACTGCCGGCTCCTTCGCCGCGAGCACGCTCGCACCTATCACGGACGACCTACACTGCCGCTGCCGCTGCCAGGATCACAAAGAAGGAAGGGCCATTGTTTTCACGGCCCTTAAAAAGCCCTCGCGGCGCTGCCCGCCGCCTCCATTGCCTCCGCTCTAGTAATGCGCACACCCAGTCAGAAAAACCCCGTGCGTCATCGTTTCTGCCTTTGTCTACGCATCCGGTGCACACCACGCCGCATGCCCATTCTGGTTTTAGCGACATGACGCTACAATATAATGTACTCGGGGCCGTGTCTATTTACATAACGTTCTGATATCAAGCATTGGAGATTTAATTTTTGGAGGTACTTTACATGACGCCTAAAGTATATTTCCAGTTTTCAGATTTTTTACCAGAAGTATTTCTACAGCCAACTGTATTATAGACTTATGAAAAAATCATGAGAAGGTGAATAGAGCCATAGTTTGTAAAAGAGATTACCAGACACATTTCTCGTAAAAGTCACAAGCTGTCATTCACAGATACGAGTGTAATTCCAAAAGTTTTGAGAATACCATACCCCAAACCGAGATAATACGATTTTACCTTCACATCTTGTCGAAGGCTTTTAGGTTGATGGGAACCTCATATTTGTATGCACTGGAAATTGAGTTGACTCATCACAACCTTGATTTTTCCTTTCATAGTAGGGTAAAGAAAAAAGTCTCACAGGATCAGGACGACTCTCGGGTGGATAGGACAAACATTTAACACTACATTCTGTCAGACATTCAGTAATTTCTTGGTCATATGTAATGAGATCTCGTGGTAGAAAATTCCACGTAGAATTCCCCGACTTTTAAAAATTTTTCCTCAGCTCTTGAAACAATGTAGACAGTCAAATTGTGATGCAATATCTTGTGATAACTGTCTTTCTTTTCTTGAGTGACACGGTCGCAATATGACTACTATACACTCGCATAGTTTCCTCTATTTTGACGGGTTGTCTAGGATCCAGCGACTTCAGAGCTTCCTGTCATAAAGGTTTCTATAAAGACTGTGCCTTACTGCTGGTGATAAAATGCTTTAAACTTCCTAAATGTGAATAAATATACATGGGGGCATTTTCTTATACAATTTACTTTCTCACACTTTCATCTTTTGTTGTGAGTCTGCCAGAACTGTCTTCATCTGCGAGACAGTTTGTTCCCCTCTTCGCACTCTGCAAATCATCGATAAACATTAGGGAACGATTTGAAAACACATGCTGTTATTTCACAAGGCTTGATTTCTTGTCTAAACCAACCTTTAAGTCGTATAAAAGCGTAGCTCTGAAATGCTCGCTCTTCAGGTCTGTTCTTGCTGACTGAGAAACTGCTAATTGAACCCAATCCCTTCTGAGTTACTCAATTGACCGAGGAAGTTAAAACATCGGCGATCGTTTTACTAAAACTTCCATCTAACAATGGGAAAAGACTCATTGTTGCTGAGTAACATATTATTCATACTCATAACTTTTGGAATGACCTTCATAGGTCTTCTGATTGTTTTCGAGAGAATGTAGAGCGATGAAATTGTTAAACATCATATTATCCTATTCAATTAAATACAATTTCCTCAAATACTTTGGCATGTTTTAAAGAAATACATATTTTACTTTTTCACAAAAATATTTAGATAGTGTTTGTCTTTTTTTCTATCTTGCAAGGTTCCCATTTTCTCATTTCCCTACAGACGTCTCCTCCGCATCTTCTTTCTCTTTGGTCAGAAATTGTAATAGTCGATTGTAGATAAGGCAAAATATTACATTTTCTGAACAGGCACTTGTCATAAACACGGCTGAAAATAATGCCATTATACGTATCGCTCAACCCTGGAGCTCACAATGTACTGGAGCCATTGCACCCAACGTATATGACATATCACGCAGCACAGCGATCTCGTTGGAATATGCTCACGGGAATTGATTCAGTGAAACGATAACAATTAAAGGGCAGGCAATCTCAGAAAAGTACAATGATGGAATACACGAAATATCAGACCACAAATGCATCGCAAAAACTCAGGAACATACAATTGCTGTGGCTTGGATCTCACAGATCTATTGCGAGCACTTCTTGGTTAATGTACGCCGCGCGAAGGCGACGTGTACCTTGGAATAGACTACTGCTTCTTCTACCTTACGAAGAGGTCGAAACGCATCCTTTGACAAACTTACCACTCGTTTTTACATTTGACGCCACTACCAGTTTCTGGCCTCTTCATGCGCTGGTTCTCTTCTAATTCATTTAAAGAAAGTGAACGATGTAATCCATCACGTAATTGAAGTGTATCTCTTCTTACACCACGCAAAGGGAGATGATGATTTGTTCCTTTCCAGTGCATTACAAAGGACGAAGAATGACCAAGAAGACGGAGGTGACGTACGTAGTTAAACAGAAGCTTCAACAAGAAACCTCTTTATTTGTCATTGTTTGCGACGATTCATGAACTGTCCTTTTATTGAAAGGTTCTCTGCTTTAGCTGAATCAGTTATATATACTTACGTATAATGAGAGCATTTATAATGTCTTAATGGGCATGTCTCGTGAAGGACGACAATTTCCTTTCTACGAGCAACTGCTTCGCAGGAGTCGGCGCATGGTGGACGGATTCGGAGATGATGTGGAATATTTTATGCTAAACCTCTCCGCTCTTTATTAGCCTTGGAAGCGTAGAGGATCTGTTCTTCACAGAGAATCCCTGTGATTTTTTCACTTGAAGCAGGTGCGTTAAGAAATTATCGTGTTATGGCTTCCTTTATCACTTTTTAAATGTGTTGCGTCTACATCTTGACGCAATGCGTCTCCAAGCCCCTTAAGGGGCGTTTAGCGCTTTGCGCTGTAGAGTAATCCTCCATTATTTTGCGCGGGAGTAATCCTCCATTACCTTTGTAAGTCATTTTACGTCAGGTCGTAGTCGCATGTCCAGAGGACCGCCAGGTAGCATCTCGGCGTACGCGCCTCCTGCTGCGCGCTCCTGCGTCACTACCCAGCGGCCAGAATTGGGAAGGAATAAGGATAAGGGTAGGATTTAGGACACTTCACAGGGGTTGAAGTAGCCCTTGTGAAGCGGCCAAACTCGTTTTGTTGGGACAAATTTCAAATGAGATTCGAACCCGGACCTTAGTGGGGAAAGACTAGCGCCATCGCTATGTGCCACGAACCGAGCCTATTTATTTCTTTGATTTTCGATCAGTGACGTTGAAGTAACTATTAAGGCGCCCAGTGACGTTTGTAGACCAGACACGACCTCTCCTAGGTTTAGAGGGAAATTATTTGCCTTATATCTGGCGTAATTTTGTTGTGAAATGTATCGTGCACCATCCTTCATGAACCACGCGAAGTTCTGCGACTACTCTTGGCTTGTCAGAGAGTGACCAAGAAACCAGGAACTGATCAATTTCGCATTGCTAACTTGATAAAGTTCCTCAAAGACTAAAATAGGTTGTCTTACGTGTAATAACGTTGATTTTGCCTGTTTATGTTAAATAGGTAGAACATTTTCTTGCAGAATTGAAGATCACATTTGTTGGAAACAAAATTAAACTACTTCCACTTTTGCTAATCATTTTATTAAATTTAACGACACTTTTCATACCAAAGACAACTTCAAACCTCTTCACTTAACAAAGAAAAATATTACTTATTTGGAAAATTATAAATGTTAAAACTTTTCAAAAATCCTATTCTGTTATTAAAATCAATTCCATTTTGAATATTTTTATTGACTTGCTCCCTCTTCGCTTCCAGTCTCCCTTCGGCCTTTTGTGGGATTCAATTTCTCCCATTCCATAAGATGGCCACCTCCTAGCTGTTTCCAGCAAATTGCTATGCTCTTGTGTTTTAGTGAGATCCACGTTTATTGGGTAGTAGTAATTTTGTCGTCATTTTCTCTTTTTAACTTTTCATACAAATAAATTTCTTATATTTATTTTTGTCTTTCCATTATTTAATGTTATTTCTTACATTTTCTTTGGCATTGTTAGAGACCCACAAGATGGGAAATGTCTTCCCGAAAACTGACTTTGCATTCTGATGTTTTAACACACATTGAAACCTTTATTGTTCTGGATTTACAATTTTTTAAATTCATATTACGGAGTACCATAAGATATCTGTTATCACCACTACATTTGTACAAAATATATTTTTCTGCAAAGTACATAGAGACTATCGTCTTAGTGAATATTCATTCGTAGTGAATATTGTGAGCACAGGCGATTACACTCAGTTTAATACCAGCGGAGATTTTATTCGTTCCGAGTGGAACTTCTGTCCTTTAGGCTTTTCACAATCTCAAAAAATCGTTGTCATAATATTTTTTTAGTTTCGCCATTTTTCGGAACGCGATTAGGCGCGTTAGGTCTAGCAGCCTCATGCTAGTACATTTTTCTGTTTTTAGAACATTTTATGGGTCTATTGGAGGAAATATTATTTATGTTGACTTCGGAAGTGTTAGCAGGATATCTGATTATTGTGTATTTTTGTTCACATAGTGATGTAGAGCAAGGAAACAGAATATTAATTAAAATCAAGTCTAACAGTATTTTTGTATTTCATTACAGAATATCTGTAACCTTTTTCGCTTACTTAGATGTTTGGAAGGATTTTTACTGTAATTTTCTGCTGTTTTTCTTTTTCGTCAGCATTTTATTCTTTCTCCTAGTAAGAGTGGGCCTTCTATAAAACTGCTGGAGTCACAAATTTTGAGTCAAGTTCTTAATAATGGTTCTCCCATTGTGACGAGTATTGTTATCCCATTTCTAAATAAATTTCTCTCCCATTTAGGCAGCAATATTTTGAAAATGAAATAATTTTATCGTCCATTTATGGATCATGTCTGCGTACTTGTAAAAAAGAAATAACATCCTCTCACAACGATATAATATTGTTCTCAATTCTCGTTGCCTACTTCATTATTCGTATGTAAATTTACAGGCTTACTGTTACCATTATCTTTAGATTTACATCGTAATTTTCTACGATAAGTCAATCTCCAACATTGTCTTCTAAAAGAAGTTCTCGTAACGTTTCTACCCTGCAATTGATTGATCAAAATCTTTCTCATATGAGAAAAGTACACTAAGGGAAATATTTTATGCTATTCTAACCAATACAAACACAGGAAGCACGCATGTAAGATAACACGAGAACAGTAGGACAAAATTGGGTACAGTGAGACATTTAATACAAAACGGATTGGATTTGGTGGTTGGTACCTAAAGTGAACCTTTTAGACATTTGAGCATAATCTTTCCTTTCTACGTTGATGCTTGAGACGTCTGCCGAGTTGCTGTTAAATATTTCATTGTTCAGAGGTAATAAATTAAAATTTTACTTCATTTCTGAAGCTCTTCTTTCCGCAAGAACCGATTGGCCGAATTTCATTCTATTACCTAAACGTTACTTGTACCAACAAGATAATGATGATTTGGATTTTAAGATTATGACTAAATATGATTGTAGAAAGTCAGTTCGAAATCACTAGTATCATATCGATCGATTGTGGGATTCCTCGGATCGTATCTTCGGTCAATACGTATCAGATGTGTAGCGGCTGCCTTTTCTTCTTTAGGAGACCCACCGATTTGTGCATAGAATAAGACTTGCAGAATGGGTAACGGTGAAATTATAAAATCGAGTACTTACCATTGAAAAGCGCTGAAAACATGCACATCAGATATACAGAGGATACCTTTTCATTTCACGAGATTCTTGGAGGAATGCATGTTTTGAGACTTGAATAATGTGTTCAAGATTACCAATAAGACGTTAATTATAGACTAAGTGCGTAAGACTTCAACACAAAAGACGTTTTGCAGGTGCTTCGTTTTTTCATGAAATCCATTAGTGAGTGCGTAGAATGAGATTTTTATGTGAGAGGAGAGGGGTTTACCCTATAACGCGAAGTATTTATCATCGAAGTACATAGTATGCCACTTGAAAGCGGGAGCCCAGTCTCATTGTAAATCAAGAGTATTTATCGTCGAAATGCGCAATCAACACATCTCATGTTTTGCAGATAACATTTCCTCTTTGTCTGAACTTCTTGCGAGAGCATAGAGTGACACGTGAGGAATGGGAACTCTACATATTAGTAGTTTTTCAGAAGGCTTTTCTTCGTGAGAGCCAAAAGAGTTAGACACCCCGAAATGCTATCTATATATATATATATATATATATATATATATATATATATATATATCTTTTAAATGCGAATAAACTCTATACATCAGATGCATTGCGAAAACCGTAACTTCTACCCGTGAAGGAAGTGTGTAGAATGCTACTATAACAATGGATGGAGGATTCCTTGTAAGACGATGTATGTAACGTCGAAGGGCGCAGGAAATACACCTGAGTACACACTCAGACTGACTGTGTTGTCAATACCTCTTCTCATTTCCAAGATCCATCAACGATCGCATAGAGTGAGACTTTCAGAAGGGATACAGAATCTACCCTGTAATACAGAGTATAGTATTTATCGTCGAAAGCAAAGAAACTCTATACGTGCCATTTAAGGTTGTTTTCTTCTTGTCGAGATCTATCTGCGAGTGCACAGAGTGAGACGTGGGGTTCAGAACACCTGTGGGACAGAGTATTTATGGTCGCAGTGGACAGGACCCCTCCCCTTCAGACGTTTTGCCGATGTTTTTTCGTCATTAGAGCCAACAGTGAATGCATAGCGTAAAACTTCACATTCGGTGCACGGTCTACCACGAAATGTCATATATTTATCGTTTAATTGCGAATAAACTCTAAACCCCAGATGCTTTGTGAAAAACGTACCTTCTACCCGTGATAGAACGGTGTGACGGTGGAAGTATGTATCATCGAATGACGCAGAAACTATACCTCAGGCGCGTTGTCGATACCTTTTATTTCAAAGATCAATTAATGAGAGTACAGAGTGGGACATACAGGATATATCCTGTAATATAGAGTGTAGTATTTATAATCGAAAGCGAAGAAATTCTATACGTCTTATTAACGGTTGCATTTTCATCTTTACGAGATCTTTCTGCTAGTGCTCAGAGTAGGACTTGTGGAATGGTTACAGAACACTCTGAGAGACGGAGTATTTATTGTTGCCGTCCCGAAATACTATGTGTTTATTCTCTAACTGCGAATAAACTGTAACGGTCAAAAGCTTTGCGAAAGCCATATCATCTACCCGTGACACAACGGAGAGTCCATATTTGTATAATGGATGGAGGAGTCCTTGTAAGACGAAGCACGTAACGTCCAAGGGCGCAGAAACTACATCTCAGGTGTGTTGTCGATACCTATTCTCATTTCCAAGATCCATCAACGACCGCATAGAGTGAGACTTTCAGAAGGGATACAGAATCTACCCTGTAATACAGAGTAGAGTATTTATCGTCGAAAGCGAAGAAACTCTATACGTCTTATTAACGGTTGCATTTTCATCTTTACGAGATCTTTCTGCTAGTGCTCAGAGTAGGACTTGAGGAATGGGTCCAGAAGACTCTGTGAGACGGAGTATTTAATGTCGCCGTGTGCAGGCTCTTCCCTTTAGACGTTTTGCAGATGTCTATTCTTCATCAGGGACCGAATACCGAAATAATAGCGGTAAAGGTATTTATACCGGTATACAAATACCTTTACCTCTATTATACCTTTATTCAAAATACCTTTAAAAATACCGGTATAAGACGTCAAATACCGGTATTTTTAGAGGTATTTACCTTATCCGACGTCTATACCGGTAAAATACTCTATTTAAGGTATTATACCGGTATTCTTCATCAAAATACCGGTATTTTCATAGAAAATACCGGTATTTCAGTAGAATCATACAGGTATTTGGGGGAAATTCATTGTGATATTTTCCGCTGAGATGACTCAGAGGAAACACCTACATACGGCTGAGTTTCTGACCGGGAGGTCCTAGGGTTCGAGTCCCGAGGGTGGCGGATTTTCGACACTTATTATAGCTAGGTCGAGTTCTGCCGTTGACTGGGAAGTCGAGATATGTCAGACGGAGGGACCAGCCAACGGTCTTTCGCAGACGTCAACACGAGCTCGTTCGCTGACCTTGGACCTCACGTCCGGGCGCAGAGCTTGGCGACACGTGATAGTGTTGAAAATTTATCGAATTTCTCCGTATAAATCTTGTCCTTTCTAGTAGCGATAAAAAATGGAGAAACATGTCTTCTTATCCATAAATGAGTCTTCCCACGCATACCAAACTTCCTTCTTGCATGACTGTGTTTATCACTAAATACGATTATTTGCTTAAATTTGATCGTATCACTAACATTCCCGAAAATAATTTTTTCAGTTGGCCCAGTTTCCTTATTCTGCACCATAATTATAACTAAAACAATATTAAAAATTGACATTGAACGCTAATAGACATATTAACTATTCTTACGCGAGGAAACAGATGCGTTATGTTTAATTCAAAATTAATGATTGAAGGATGTTTAATTTACACCCATGTATTATTTAAGAAATTTCATTAAGAAAAAATATTAATAGTACTATATAATATTAATTAATTTTAATAAATATTTTAAAATATTAATACTAATTAAATTTTAAATGTTTGCATTAAATTTGTGTAAATTAATTTATCATTTTGTTTGTTAATTTATAAATTTAATTCAATTAAATGTTAATTTTAATTGAAAAGTAAAATGTTAATATTAATAAACTCTTTTTATTCATTAATAATGTTAGTATATATTTCTTATTATTAAGGAAGAAACACTCTTCTCGAAGTGAGCTCCTCCAGATGCATTTTACAATGTAAGCTACCCATGTAGAAGGAACCCTTTCCACATGCAATGTTAATAGCCAATAATAATAGTAATAAAAGTAAATAATAATAATAATAATAATAACATAATAATTTACTTTTATTACAAATTTCTCAATATCTGCAGTTAATGTCAGAATATATTAAACCCTTAATATAAACTAGGAAAATAACATTTTATTTTAGCCCTATTTATTAATGTATAATTAAGATTTAATTGTGAAATGAAGTAAAAGGACATCATTTTTAACAAAAACAAACTGGGCCTGAAAGCCTGAGCGTTCGTGATTATCTCAAGGTGTCAACGCTTCCTCAGTTCGCCGAAGGAGGGTCGGGAGGGAAGAAACGGTCCTACGCCTACGGCACGGCGCATACGTTGACAGCCCTCCATGTGCGAAATACAAAGACAGACTTAGGTCATCTCTCAGGTCAGATGGGAGATAGCTCGATGAAGGACACTAAGAAAAGGTTCTCTTCAATGGACCAATAATTATTATTTCATATTTCAACTTTTCCGAAGTTTAAATTAAGGGAGGTTTTCAATACATACAACGTATGCAAAACGTAAACGCCCGAACACAAAACATTTACAATAATAAGAATAGAATTTAATACAGTTGTTTAATATATATATATATATATATATATATATTATATATTGATTAATAAACATTTTGTGAGATATTATTAACTAAAGCAATCTATTTTGTCAACATGTATGGATGGAAAGCTATATTTCTTCATTGAAAATACCGGTATAATACCGGTATAACCTTTATGGACGTCCATACCGGTATAGACGTCCTATAGAGGTATTTTACCGGTATAAATGAATAAAGGTATTTGAAAAAGGTATGGAAAAATACCGGTATTATACCGGTATTTTTTACCGGTATTCAATACCTTTTCGGTCCCTGTTCTTCATGAGGGCCAACAGTGAGTGCTTAGCGTAAGACCTGAGTATGCGCTCGGTCTATCCGATATACTGTGTGTTTATTCTTTAACCGCGTATAAACTATAGATCAAAAGCTTTGCGAAAGCCGTATCTTCTACCCGTGATACAACGGAGAGTTCCTATTTGGATAATGGATGGAGGAGTCCTTGTAAGACGAAGTATGTCGAAGGGCGCAGAAAGTACACCTCAGGTGTGTTGTCAATACCTCTTCTCATTTCCAAGATCCATCAACGATCGCATAGAGTGAGACTTCAAGAGGGGATACAGTATCTATTCTGGTCTCAATTACGGTTATGTTTTCTTCTTTACGAGATCTATCATCGAGTAAATCGAGTGGGACGTGGGATTTAGAACACCCTGTGGGACGTAGTATTTATTGTCGCAGTGTGTGAACCTCTCTCCTTCAGAAGTTTTGCAGCTGTCTTTTCTTCATGAGAGTCAACAGTGAGTGCTTAGCGTGAGATGTGAAACGGATGCATGATAAGAGGGAGTATTTAACGTCTATGTGCGGGGAAATTGTACACACCAGATGTTTTCAGGGCGTCATTTCTTCTTCCTCAGATTCATTGACGATCACATAGAGTGAGACTTTCAGAAGGGATGCATGATCTACCCTGATATAAAGAGTATTTGTCGTCGAAGTGTGATGAAATTTTATTTAGTGCTTTGCGGGTGCGTTTTCTTCTTTCCGAGATCTGTCGGTCAGTGTTCAATGTGGGACTTCAGTTGGGTGAAGCATCCCCCTATAACCGGAATATTAATTGTCGAAAGAAACTTACCTCATGTTTCCGGATACCTTTCCTTCTTCACAAGATCCGTGCAGTGGTGTATTGAGAGAGATCAGAATGGGTGCAGGATCTATCCTGTAATGCGTAACCCCGTATATGATCGTAATAGGTACACTGTACACTTGTATATCGTCGAAGCGCGAAGAAACTCTTAGAGTTCAAATGCTTTCCGAGGCCATGTATTATTCCGAAGTTATAACAGTGAGTTCATAAAGGGAGACTTCAATAATGGATGCAAAATTCCTTGTAAAACGAAATATGTATCGTCGATGGGCGCAGAACCTCTCTACCTCAGATATTTTGTAGATACCTTTTCGTATTCCCGAGATTCATCAATGGGCGCATAGAGTAGGACTTTCAGAATGGAAACAGGATCTATCCTGTAATACTGAGTATTTCCATGTCGAAGTGCAAAGTAATTGTATATATTAGATGTTTTGCAGATACTTTTTCGTCTTAACGAGATCCTTCGTTGAGTGCCTGGATAAAAAGTATATTCTCTTATAAAGGGTGCAGAAATGCCACTAAGGCAAAGTATGTAGAATAGGAATCATAGTGTGTAAGAAATCTACGTATGAGATGTTTTACGGATGCGTTTTCTTCTTTACGAAATACATCATAGAGTGGAACTTAAAAAGTGGGGAAAAATACCCTGCGAGATGGAGTATTTATGGTCACTGTAGGAACCCTTCAGACGTTTTGCAGATGTCTTCTTCATGCAAGCATACAGAGACACTTCAGAATGTGTGCAGGGTCTATCTCGTAATTCTGTGTATTTATTGTCTAACTGGGAATAAACTCTACACGATTTGCGAAGCAACGGAATGTGCATAGACTGAGTCTTCAATATTGGATGCAAGATTTCTTGTAAGACGAAGTATGTATCGTCGAAGATCGTAGAACCTTTACACCTCAGATGTTTTATGGATCGTTTTCTTATTCGCGAGATCCATAAATGAGCGCTTAGAGTGAGACATTCAGAATGGATGCAGTAATTTCTACCCTGTAACATCTGCCCATCTACCCTGAAACTCTAAATGTCTTAGGTTTTGTGGATGCTTTTTCTTCTTTGCGAAATCCATCGGAGTGCATAGGCTGACATTTAAATAAAAGGCGCAGAAATCTTCCAAAGACAAAGTATCTAGGAAAGGAATCGTCGTAGTGTGTAGGAAATGTACGTGTGAAATGAGTGAGTTTAGAATCTCTCCATTGGAGGAGTACTACTTCTCGAATTGTTGAGACCGGTAGCGGTAGCTCAGTACATCAACTGATGTCTCTACAGAACCTCTGACCGGGAGGTCCTAGGCTCGAGTCCTGATGCCGGCAGGATTTTCGACACTAGCTTTTCAGCGAGGTCGAATTCAGTCGCTGCCTGGAGGAGAAATCTTGCGGCCGGCTGCTCTGATCGGTAGTTTTCCGTGGTTTCTCCGATCAACACCAGGCGAATGTCGGAGCAGTACCCTACCAAACGGGCCACGGACCGTGCGTGATCTGTTCTTCCTCTTCCTTGTTCTATCCTCTTCTCGTACACACACACACACTGACATGCACCACACTACCCCATATTCCGGGAGACCGGTCGGGAGCTCCCGACTGGGGTGGTGCCCCGCTGGTGGGAAAGTCCTGGTTAGGGGAAAACCCCACTAGCCGACGGTAGGTCGGCGCCGGATCTCGCCATCCAGCGGGGGAAGATCACAGCCATCTCCCGCAAAATAACATGTACTACATTAACGGGGCTAATGACCGAAGCAGTTGACGCGCCCGGAAACCCGAAAAAATCAATCAATCAATCGAAGTGTTGATAAACTCTACTGATCTCATACTGTACGGACTGACGCCTTTTATTCTTTATAAGATACTTGACAATGCGTGCAGGTATTTTTGTAAAATGGTGTATTTATCGTCTTAGTGCGCCGAAAATCTACATGCCAGATATTTTGTGGTTGCGTTTTGTGAGTGTGTAGAGTGAGACTTGCAGAATACGTGAAAAATTCATGGTAAGATGAAGCATGTATCGTGAATGTGAGCAGCAACTCTGCACAACAAAGTTATTGTGAATACCATTATTGTTTGAGAATAAGTAAATGATCTACCCTGTAATAAGGAGTATATACAATCAAAGGGCGCGGAATCTATATACCTTAAAGGTTTCGTGGATAACTTTTCTTATTCTCGAGATCCATCGATGAGTTCAATGAGACTTAGGGAATGGTCTTTCTCCCCCTCGTAAGCCGGAGTATTAAATGTCGATGTGTGCAGAAACTTTACAAATCTGAAGTTCTACGGATGCCTTTTCATCTTCACGAGACGCTTTGGGGAGTGCGTATAGTCAGACTTCAATAATAGGTTCAGGATTTCCAGTAAGACATTTATCGACTAAGTAATTTGCAACTCTGTATATTATATGTTTTGCGAATGCATTTTCTTAATGAAATTCGTCGGTGAGTGCGTAGTGTTAGACTTAATGAAGAGGAGAAGGAATAATTCTGTAATGCGGAGTATTTATCGTCGAATAGAATGACACTTAACGGGAACCTTATCTCCCCTGCATATCGAGGGTATTAGCGTCTAAATGGGCGGAAACTCAACACATTGGATGTTTTGCAGCTGACTCTCTACAGTCTTCATGAAATGTGAGTGCATAGAGTATGACTTGAATAATGAATACCGAATTCCTTGTAAGGGGGTATATTTATCGTCTTAGGGGTGGAGAAATTTTTATTCGTCAGATGTTTTCTTTCCGAGATTCTTCAATACTGGTATAGAACGAGTTTCAGAAGACCTGCAGATTCTACCCTCTAATACGAAGTTCTTGCCGAAAATACTCTAAACGTCTGATTTTTTTGGGTGCGTTTCCTTCTTTACGAGAACCATCGATGAAGCCATAGAGTGAGAAATTAGTAGTGGGTTAAGCATTACCCTGCAAGGCGGAGTATTAATTGTCGAAGCACAATGCTCAGAAACGTTACACCTCAGATGTTTTCGGATGCTTTCCCTTCTTTACGAGGTTCATCGGTGAGAAAAAAGTGAGGCTTGCAGAATGGGTGCAGAAATTACTCTGTAATGCGAAGTATACATCGTCGAAGTGCAAGGAAATATACAATAGACATGTTACGAAAGTCATATTTTCTCTCTAAATATATCGGTGAGGGCATAGTGTGAGAAATAGAAATGATGGATTCCGGGAAAACGGGACTCATGTCTCCTTGGTAAATCGTATCTACGCGTCGTCGAAGTGCGTAGAAACTCAACGTATTAAATGTGCGGATGACTTTTCTTATTCTTGAGATTCATCAATGAGTGTATAGAGTGTGACTTTCAAAATTGGTGCACGATCTACCTGTAATACGGAGTTTATCCATCTAACGCCAAGAAAACCTACATGTCTGACGTTTTGCGAATGTCTTCTTTTCTTTACGAGATCCACCGATGAGTGCATAGAGTGAGACTTGACAATTGAAGTTTCACAAGAGGGTGTGTTTATCGTCTTTAAGTGCGAAGAAACGACACAACAATCGTTTAGCCGACACTAGTTATCCTTCCCGAGATTCATTAATGATCGCATAGAGTGAGTCTTTCAGAATAGGGGCAGGATCTACCCTGTAATTCTGAGTATTTGTCGAAAAGCGAAGAACTCTACAAATCTGATATATTGCGATTGCGTTATATATTTTACGAGTTCCATCGATGAGTAAACAGAGTAGTAGGTGTAGGATTCCCCTACGATTCCGAGTATTAATTGTCGGTCTGCTCAAACACTTCACATATCAGATGATTTTCAGATGCTATGGGGTACACATTAGATGTATTGCAAATGTCATATTTTTCTCCAACGGTGAGTGTGTGTGAGACTTGAATAATGAATTCAGGATCCCTTGCAAGATGAAGTATGTAACGTCGTAGTTCGCAGGAACTCCACATATAAGATGTTTTGTGGATGCCGTTGCTTTCCGAGATCTATTGATCGCGTAGTGTGGAATTTTCCAAAAAGGTGCAATATCTACCCTACAATGGAGTATTCACAATCAAAGTGTGGAGAAATTCTACACATCTGATGTTCTGCGGCAGGGGAGGGGGGTCTTCTTTACGAGATCCGTCGATGAATGAGATTTGAGTACCGGGTGTAGGATCCCGTTTTGTATTAAGTGCTCAGAAACATTACTCAGAAGCTTTTCGGATGTCTTATCTTCATGAGTTCCTGTGGTGGTGCAAGGACTGACTCTCTCAGAATGGATGCAGGATTTACCATGATGCGCTTACCCCCATGCATCGTCGAAATGCGTACTCTGTACCCCTATACATTGTCGAAGTGCGCTCTAGAAACTCTACAATTCGAATGTTTTGCGAAAGCCGTATCTTCTTCCCGAGGTACATTGGTAAGTGTATAGATTGAGACCAATAAGATTTGCAAATTTCCTTGCGAGGCGAAGTATGTATCATCAAAGTACGCAGAAACTTTACTGCGAATGCGTTTTTGTCTTTACGAGATTCATCACTATGTGCTTTGCAATATATCTACCTTATCTCGCCCCGCGTTGGGCGTCATTGAAATACCTAATATTCTTTGCTATTCTGCCTATTCTATTCACCTATTCCTAATCCTGCGTTGGGCTGCCAATGTAACAGGTTCCTTCTTCACTTGCCTTACTTATTCCTATACTGCCTAATTGTAATATCTTCTCTCGTATTTGCCCGTCCACTAGCTGCTTTATATATCATACAATCTTACCTGGGCGTGAATGCGGTGACTGCCCTATACGGGGTTTTAAACGAGGTACCTGTGCGCGCGCGCGCGCGCGCGGGTCAGCATCTAACTACTCAAATCACAACACATTAATCCATGGCTAGTGATGAACCCAAATATGTTCACCTCGGTTTATTACCATTCCTCTAGTAATTCTTTTCTGGTTTTCTATATTCAAATTAACAAACAAAACAACCATATCCAATGAAAAATGCCCTCTGATGACATGCAAAACAATACATAACACATAAATCATATCCTTAACTCAATTACAAAACACAATACAATACCATTCACACTGAAAATCATATAACAAAAAAGATCATTCATCCACCGAATGTGCGTTCTGTCGTGAAACCCATTGACTTTCTTATTTTAAATTAAATATACAAAACTTGGTCTTCGACAGATGCCTTCTTTTAAATTTTCAAATAAAATACGCATGCATAACTTCCCTGGTGATGGCTGCGCACTGCGACATGCGGCACACATTACGCGTCGCCGTCCGCCAATTCGTACACTCCCAGTGCACGATTATGTCGTCTCTGCTGCCACCAGTTTCCAGTATCGCGCATTTATACCGCCAGCTCACCCACTTCACACACCGCAAAATGTTTCACAACGAATCGCATAGTTCTCACAAATATTCCAAGTTCCGCCGCGAAATGGTACTGTTTGCCGCGTGAATGTAAATAAAAATGTTTAAACTTCCCGCAACATAAATATTGTCCATCCACGAATAAATTAAAATATTATAGTAAATTTCATCACATCGCGCTAACTACGTTGAAGTTTCGTATCTTAACACGGTAACAGAAAATATCCGACCATTGTTCTGGCTGGCAATTACGCGAAAATTAATGTTAGCGTCGTTTTACCAATTAGTCATTCGCTACTATTCGAAAACTCATCTGCCTATTGTCATTACACTTTATCTACACAACAATATATTTATAACTGCTCCTAAACACATTTCTTGAGCAAAATTTCTAAAATTTGTTACATACGATCGCCGACCTAGCGTCTCCCACGAGCGCCAAACGCCAACTGACTCCTCCTCTTGGATATTGTTGTCAAGAAAGTTAAATGATTTACCACGAACATACGCCGAGCGCTTGTTCATCGCCATGATGAACACTGCGAAAGCATTTCTTATTCTCACGATTTACACGTTTTTCTGCCTCGCCACTGGTTTTAAACACTGTCTATAGGGAGTCTATAGGGTTTTAAATGTCTATAGGGATCTATAAAGAGTCCAACGCATTCGTTTGTGGGCGCAAGTAGAACTCACGCAGCCAAGAGATCGGGTACCACACGTAGTGGGCCGATAAACTACTATCGAAACAGAATGAAAGTTTCCCTCGCGTACGCAGGTCTGTGCAGCAGTTCTTCCTAATGATATCAGTTTTACGTATTGTTTGGTAATATTAAGAAATGTTTATATTTTCTTTTGACGAATACCTTTTCGTTTCCACGATATTGTAGTCATCTGAGAGTCCTACGCATTCGTTTGTAGGCGCAAGTAGGACTCACACAGCCAAGAGATCGGGTACCACACGTAGTGGGCCGATAAACTACTATCGAAACAGAATGATACTTTCCCTCAGCAGGCAGGTTAGTGGAGCTGTTATAACTGTAAAAACGTTTGGAAAAGAATATTCGCTGGTGTCAAAGAGGCGAAAGTAGCGGGTTTTGACCATTTCGGCGAACAAAACATTCGTGAATACATGTTAATACACTGTTTTGAAAAGTGCGTTGAAGTAAAGGATAATTATTTTGAATCGTGGAATAATTGCCTTTTTTGCATCATAACTAGATATCAATGAAGCCAGAAATGTATGTAATCCACCTCGTGCATCTATTCTTTGTGACTATTTATAGTGTAAACACTTGAATTTGCAAGTCACGATTAACATTTTTGCAATAGTTCACACGTCCTATGTTTGGTTTCAAAGGGAAGCGATGTGGAATTCACCGACTACTGAGATCTCTGACAAAACGCTCGTTTAAAATTAGCGTCACAGCAGATGATACAATATATGATAGATATGATTTATCTGTTGGTGAGAGCAACATGAGCCATCTTACAGCATCTTCGGATTAGATGTACTTCCGGGTCAATGACCTCCATCTCGATCGGGGTTTTGTCCAGTTCCCCTGATCCATGGAGCAAATGCTGAGATGGCCCCTTGATTTGCTTCTGGACGTAAATGTAGCTTCACTATGCGCACGTTTTGTTGAACTTTCTTTTTGCTTGTAGTGGTAGTAAAGCTTAGGGTGAGTTTTCTATTTTGTTAACAATACAGAAAAATCAAATCTGTTTGTTCCTTTACCGTTAAAAATAAGTTTTCTATAATTTGGCAACGAAAATATCTAGTTTTTGAAATGTTAATCCCTCGCTTTTTTAAAATTTGTTGTTATTATTATTATTATTATTATTATTATTATTATTATTATTATTATTATTATTATTATTATTATTATTTTCATCTTTCAACTATTAATAGTTAAATTGTTGGGAAGGGATTCTGAAACTCAAGAAAGCGTGCGCAGATGATTTTCTCCCCCATACATCACATACAGTTTTTGACTAAATAAATAAAGAAAGAAATAGATGCGACGTTCTCTTCTGCCGCGCGTCTCCGCGAAGAGCATCCCACAAAACTCGTCTTCCAGTGCCTTTCTGACCCAATGAAATACTGATTAGCATATGGAAATTCCTTCAGTGTAACGAAAGTCTGAATTCACGCCTATAACGTTATTTTTAACCTTAACGTTGTTATATTTAACGTTAACGTTCTGTACCACTCAACATCACTTTAATATCGTAAACAAACTGTGCACAAAAATGCCCTCTGGTGCGTTCCGTGGCGAACCTAAAGTTTATTTATTTTTTATTTATATTAACTTAAAAAAAAGTTTAAAAAAAACTGTGTGTAACGTGCTCTGGGGAGAAGTGAATTCTGTGCAGATTTTCAAAATTCTATGATCCCTAAGCCATGCAACGATTATACAGATGTACAAAATTTGCTTCCTTTTCATTACCGAAGCTTTGGAGTGTGCGAAGACGTGGCGCGAAAATTACGATTAAAAGTATACAAATGATAAGCTAAAGAAGAAAGAAAAGATCTTCGGATATGGCCGTTTTCATGGGTTTTTGGCCATCGACTGGCACACGGTTGCTTTACGAAAATTCACTTCATCCTACGTTGATGGGCATGATAGACCTCACACTTTTAATTTTTGACAGTAAATTCTCGGACTACGTATTCTGAACGTAAGATTCACCAAAAATATACACCATATCTTAATTTACTTAACGATAAACCATCTCAATGTTTCGCCACCACTAACAATTTTGACTACCTATGATTAGAAATACCATGTATAGCAAGTATAGTAAGAATGAAAGGATCACTGGAAATGACTATCTGTTGCCATGTGCCTACTTATTGTTCATACCCTGGCACATGCACGCTTTATGTAAATTAGTTCCCACTTATAAGTAGAGACAGGAAAAATATGTATTAAACGTGAAAATATGTACGTAAATATATAATGTAGGAATATGTAATAAAAATGTAAAATAGAATATTTTATATATTAAAAAGAATTAAAATATAATTATATAATTTAATTAAAATTACGTAATTTAATTAAAAAACATTTACATAATACATTACATTTAGAAACACATGTCCTAAAAACAATTTTAAATTAATACAAACGTTTTGAAAACAAACCATTTGGAGAGCATAAGTTGATGCACCCTTTGTATCCTACAACTTTCTCGTCAGTAGTAAAAGTTTCATCTATTGTAATGCAGGACCGTAGTTTAGTAGCCAGAGTAGTCCATCGTACAAACTGGCAATATCTACGATCAGCAAACATTCACTGCAACATGTAACATTGTCATTGAAGTGTTATACGTCGGCGATCGCAAATTGTTGGAAATTAAGGTTACAGGTCACAAGACACGGTATCAATAATACTTTTCACACCTAGATTTCGCAAATAATATAGAAAAAATGCTGACTTTTTAAACAATTCATTCTTTTCATAAAAATATGTAATAAAATTCAAGGAAATCAATAGAATAAGAAAATGTATTGTGAAAACAGCAAAATATGTAAAATATGTAAGATGGTAATAAACATGTAGAAATAATGTAACGAAAATATTGGATATTGTGTTAAGAGGGCGATGATTCGCCGAGATTGCAATTTTTAAAACAAAAAATAGAAAGACAAAAAATATGTAATTACATAAAAATTTCAATCTCCACTGATAAGCATGGTAGATGTCACAATTTTAATTTTTGAGAGTACATTCTCGAACTTTATTCGGAATTTTATAAGCATCGCCTACAACATTCAAAACACCTTAAATACGAAGTCGTACTTAACCAGATTATATGAGCCCTGTCAGTACTTTGAATTTTTCGTCATCATTTCTTTTCTTGTATTTGTAATTTTTGTCTTGATCTGGAAAGAAAATGTTCTTCCATGACCATTAATTTTATTAGTAATATTTTTCTTTATTACCCATGAATTACCTAAGATTGAAACTCCCCTTTATTCGTGCAAACAATGCTCATCGCTTTAACTCCTTCTCTCAATGCTAACACTCGGACGTTTCGTCGACTATCTACAGTTACCAGAATATTAATTGATTATTGATTGATTGATTGTTAGTGATTCAGTGTGCGTTAACGGCCAAGGTCATTAGTCCCGTAAATGTTGTGAATGTTTTCCTCAGGAGAAGACAGTGATCATCCCCCTCTGGGCGGCGAGAGCCGGCGTCGACCTGCCGTTGTCGAGCGGGATTTTCCCCAACCAGATGTCTCCCTCCAGAGGGGCACCGCCCCAGCCGGCACAAGCTCTAAGCTCCCGGACGGTCTCTCAGCATGTGTGTTAGTGTCTGTATGAGTGTGTAAGGGTTGAGTATATGACAAGAAAGGGGAAGGCAAGATCGCGCGCGGTCCGTGGTCCGTTTGTTAAGGTACTGCTCCGGCATTCCCCTGGCGTTGATCGGAGAAACCACGAAAAACTACCGTTCAGAGAGCCAGACGCTAGAATTCTACTCCAGACAGCGACCGAATTCGATCTAGCTGACAAGCTAGTGTCGAAACTTCGACCACCGCACCGCCGGCAACGAGAGTATTGTCCACGTATTCTCTCCCCATGGAAATGCTCACGAAGCGACACATCGATGCCGCCACTGCCTCCTGCGCATTGCGAATCGCACCCTCGCGGAAACCGACACTCGGCCTGTCCCCTCTCTCCCCGTGGTATTTAAGCAACCTGACGCTGTTTGAATACCAAATTACCGAGGGCTTGCATGCCAACGGGAGGTGGCTCCGGTAGAGAGGACGCAGTCAAAACTCGCCCATCCCGCGCAGCGTTATTCCCCCTTTCACAGAGCTTCCTTTGCGTGGTTTTGGGTGCTCACCCTACCCTCTTTCGCCCTCACTTCGGGTACTCTACGCATTCCAACTTCTTGCTCTCTCTTTCAGAATTCTTGGTATTGCTAATCTGTACATATTTAGATAATTATTGTGATGGAATAGTTACTTTTTGTCTGAACTCTCTTCCTCACATTTATTCGTTCTCTTTCCCTCAGGCACAACCCCACATTCACTCACACTCCCTTACCCTCCCCCGTCTCCCTCTCTGTCTCCTTCTGTCTGTCTGTCTCTCTTTCTATCTCTCTCACATACATACACACACTCCCTTGAATAATAAAATTTATATTTCACTAGGTTTTTAATTCTTTTGTATTGACGACACATTGTAATTTTTTTATTGACCACAGATTTTCCTTTTAATATATCCGCGTAGAGTGCATGTGTAGTGAGCGTATAATACTATGCTCCATTCGTCATTAGTGATTTTTGAGTTTATTGATTCATTTATTTTGGGCACATTATCTTTTCCATTCTATTGATGTCCTCTTTTAGGTATTTACTTTTTCCTTAATTCAGTTTCTTATAAACATGTTTCATTGCAATAACAGCCGTTTGTACTCCTAAACTATCACCTTGTCACATTTTTCTGCAATTTCTACTCAAGTGTAGTTTGTTTTACTTCTTGTAAATTTATCTTGTGTCCCTATATCTCCGACAGACACTTTATCTTCCTTGCCTGGTTTAAAATCTTTCTTTTTCTTACCTTACTTTTTTATGACCTTTGAAGTGCCTATCGCACTATTTTATTTTCTTGTCACGAGTATTTAACCAGCCTCTAGGCTTGCGAATTCCTAATAGCTTTGACGCATCTCTCTTTTTTTCATTCAAGCTCCATATTTGCTTTGCCGTACATGTTTTTTAGCTTTGCTATATCTTTCTAATATTCTATTGCATATTTATTGTTTCTGATTTGTCATTTTTGTGTCAAACATTCCCTCAGTGATGGGCGTTAGTTGGGATCTCCCGGTTGCCCCTGTTCCGTTGTTACATCTTTTTACGTTTTCTTATTTTCCATTTTTTCCTTTCCTTCGTTCTTTTACATACAAGCTCACCTTCTTCTTAATCATCTCTTCCCACACCAGTAACTCAGGAAAAAAAGACTGCGCACGGTCCGTGGTCTGCTTGCTCGTGTATTGTTTCGGTTTTCCCCTAGTATTTATAAAAAAACACCAAAACTGTCAGTCAGAGAGACTGGCATTTAAAATTTTCTTAGAGTCGGTGTTGAATTGGACCTAGCTGTCTATTCAGTGTCCAAAATCCGCGATTCTTTGAAATCGAGTCGTAGGACCTCCTGGTCAAATTCGTTACAGACTCAACAGTACTGGCTCCGAGTTAACTCTGTTTTTTTTAAACAATCACCTCTTCTGACACCCCACGTCGAGAACTAACCGCTTTGCTCTTACGATTCGGCAACACGTCTGTCCGAAAACCCTCAACAAGCCACATCCTAGCGTCCCAAACCGACCTATCTCCACTTACACAACTTTGCTGTTGAGCTTCAGGGAAAGAAAAAAATTAAAGGTAAAAATAACGGATCAATTTACTACCACAAAAACAAGTACGTACAAATAACAAGGGTTAAAAAAGTGTACAAGCAAATTCCCTGAGTTTTCGTACACGACTCCACACATCGTAAGTATGCAAATCTGGTAGACACAGGTAACAAAGGCAGTGGACAGTGCTTCCCTCAGCGCTATTTAGATTGCTTCCCGCAATAATACATTAATAAATCGTGCAAACACTTTACAGAGAGGCTGAGTAAATATTTTCACCTGGATCTTTTTTCCCGCGTCGGCGTGTCCTTCCTTTTCGTTGCATCACGGCATTGTAGCGTTCGGGGAGCCAATATTTAGACTGTGTAGATACACAGCGTCTATCAACAGCCGAGGAAAAACGGGTCTCCTGTGACACGTGCCGGAGGGAACAGAGAGAGAGAGAGAGAGAGAGAGAGAGAGAGAGGGAGGGAAGGGGAGGGAGAATAATTTTTTAAAAGTTTTATACACATTGTACCAAAAACTTGACATGCAATAGCATGATATATAACTACGTAACGAAAGTAAAAGTAAGTTGATTACGCTACTTTCCACTAATTTCGATATTACTAATAAGTTGACACAATTTCCTTAATTTCCTAATTTAGAGATTTGCGTTTTGATTTGTAACTCATTATACACACATTTTCCTAGAAAACAGGTCTACCGCTACTTGGACTAATTACTATTTCGCTGTTTTGGCTATTTACTCTAACATATTGGAAATATGAGAAGTCTTGCAAATAAATTCTTGAGATATCTAAAATACATTTAATTCCTGTCCTCAGGATATTTAAATATCCTGTGTCCTCAGGATATTTAAAGAATATCAAAATGTTAATTTTTACACCAGAAATATGTTGTTTTAATCAAATGCACTAAAACCACAACTTTTCGTCCGAATCATCAGATAGTCTCAGACAAAAAACTAAAACTATTTATAAGAAAAAACATAATTCACTAGGTTTCCACCAAGTGAAATAAAAAACGGACTTACAGCCATGCTTGTACAAAGTCGACTTCCTCCCTAAAAATCAGAAAGACAAACTAATAGAATAGGAGCAGAAAGACAAATTGTGTCATGAAACGTAGTTTTATTTCATTTGAATGTAATAAAATATTTGTTTGAAATAAATGAGAGTTTTCATTTTGAACAAAAATGAGACCAGTGACAATATTTTAAGCATCGTTGACCAGTATCCGAGAACAAATTTTAATCCAATAATTTGATGCAATTTTGGAGAAAATTTCGAAAACGTAGAGGCCAAAATTCAAATATTCGTTTTAAACACGCGGTCTTCAGTTCGATACGATCGACCGGGGAATATCATTTTTGGAGAAAATCTTGTGAACTATTAAGGCACTAGCGTTGACCACAAACTGTCGGGCAGGTGTTTTGCCAATCGATTTTTCGATAACAAGGATCCACTAATCATAGATTCTGACAATACATCGTGATGAAGGAAGTAATTTTCTACAATTTTTTACAAGAAGTAATTTCTACACAGATTTATCCACTTAACAAGTCCCGCCATAAGAGTCTCCTTAATTTGCTCTAATCATAAATTGCACAATTTGGACACTTTTTTTTCTGATTTTGAAAATCCCCAATACAAGGCAAAAGAGGAGAAGCAACGTAACATTCGGGCCACGAACTATGCACTATCTTCCTTCTCTTTCTTCCTAACATCTTCGCTTACACATGTACACACATTCTCTACACTACAGAGACGAGCACGTACCATAGAGCTTCTCCCAGCTTGAACTGTGCCCTGTTGAGAGAGTTAAAAGTGAAATTTTTCTGGTGCACAACTGTTTTTATACAATTAGAGAATCTAATCAAAAAGAAAAATAATGTTTATTTTAACAAAACAATGATATATAATGGATTTGTTTACATTTATATTGTATAATTTCTTAAAAAACGGGACTTAATATGCCTGTAATAAGTAATGTACTTCGGCTTCTGGGTCAATGACCCCCATCTCGATCAGGTTTATAACCAGTTTCCCTGATCTATTGAGCAAATGCTGAGGCCCCTTGTTATGCTTCTGGACATAAATGTAGCTTCACTACGCGCACGTTTTGTTGAGGTCTTCTTTTGCTTGTAGTGGTAGCATTAGTGCTAAGGGTGTTACCCTATTCTTAACAATGCAGAAAAATCATATCTGTAGTTCGTTTATCGTTGCAAATATTTTTTCTATGACTGGGGAACGAAAATGTCTAGTTTTTCAAATGTTGATAATCTGCTTTTCTAATTTTATTATTATTATTATTATTATTATTATTATTATTATTATTATTATTATTATTATTATCATCATCATTATCATCATTGTAGTTGTTGTTTTAACTTTCAAATATTTATCGTTAAAATGTTGCGATGGGATTCTGGTACTCAAGAAAATGTTCGCAAATATTCGTCTCCCCATACGTCATATAGAGTTTTTGTTGTTTTTTAACCAAATAAATCAAATCAAATGAAATCTTTGGAGGGAGAAATTCCCCGGATGCCATCGCGACGTGTCGGCGCTTAGTAGTCCCATCGAACAATGCAGACCGGGACGATCATAACCTATCAGGATATAAAAAAAGACACTAAAGGGGCATATGATCATAGCAGGAGACGTGGCCGGAAATATCTCTTTTCATAGTTATTTTCATTTGCCGTCCCTTGCCTCTAAAACATCGAGAAGAGGAATAAAGAGATAGTTTGAATGTAGATTTAGTATTTTTAGTTATTTATTTATTTAGTATTATTATAACAAATTGTATTTTTATTTATTTTGAGCGTGATGGAGCACTGAAAGTTTCAAATTCCGCCGCCGAAATGGTGTCTATTAGACAAATTAAATTTGACGTGTCAGTTTTGAAATTTGATATATGGCATCACTTTATCTGTTAAAGTTTGTTACTTAGACATGTTTTTATGCATATTTTAACTTAGCAAATTATTTAATACAATAGTGTGAAAACATGAAAGAACTGCGTAGCTTGTATGACGGAAAAATCCGAACAGTCTGTCGGAAAATGTTCCCATTAAATTCTGTATTTGGTAGCTTTGCATCGTTTCGAATAATGATTTCCTTTGAGGTAGTCTGTGTCAGATAATTTCAGAGCACTATGTTTATTATTAGCTTTTTTTAAAGAGTTAACAATTTGCGTCTAATTTTCATGGAAATAGCGTTTTTGAAGCTGTTATTGGTTCCATCAAAAAGTATTTGAAACTGATATAATACGCAAATAGTAATTGAAAATCGATCACTTTGTCCGATAGACCGATGTATCACGCATGATTTCACCTCTATATTGCCTAATATAGAAAAAAGAGTATCATTTTTTGCATGATATCCATTACGGGAGTTCACATTACGCAAATATGTGCTAAAATATCCTCATATTCACCCTTGCGTACCGAAAGAGCAAATTCAGTTCTTGGATTGGGTTTTATGCTTTAAACTTCCAGCTTGGTTAAGTATGTTATTTCTTTTCTCTACAGAATTTTTTAAAAAATTTTTGTATACATTACAATAATATTGAATTAATATCGATGTCAATTATAACGTTCCCCAAAAATGAATTGGAATAATTTGTTCTGCATGTTTGTTAATGATATCACTGAATTATTTAAAAGACGATAAAAAAACATTTGTGCCCTTACATAATGAAAGATTGGCACCATGCCACATTTCTCTATTCCAACAGTTTGGAAAAGACAATGATCAGGCCCGGTGTTCCAAGGCGTGCCCGGGAGGTAGGAGGGACAAGTAGGTAGGGGGAGAGAGATTTTACGAGGGTTGATGGAAGTCTTCAAAAGACACTGGTTAGCCAGTACTACCCAGCGTGTGAGATTTTTACTCATTAAAACCGAACCTCCCTTCTCCTCCATCCTCTCCGCGGAACCGCGTAAAGGCATTACTTCGCGGAGAGTGGAATGGTGATCTAGTCACATGTAATTAGTCTGGTGAGGAATCATGAGATGTCATTCCTACCTTTCTCTTCGCGTCTCAATTCCATCAATATATCTTGTGCAAAATTGCACACCACTCTCCAATTGCTGTCAGAAACAAGCATACATGACACAATGTTTTCTGGAGTCAACTGGCGTATACCAAGAATCTGGACCGTGGCTAGTCGTTGAGGTGCAAAACGTGGGCACTGAAGAAACACGTGTTCGGCGTCCTCGACATCCGGTTCACATACAGGACAATGAGGGGTATCAGCTAGTTTGAACTTGTGAAGGTAGGCTCTGCAGCAATCATGTCCTATTAGAAGCTGCGTGATGTAATGATTTACCCCGCCGTGCTATCGACTGATCCACGATTCAACTGTAGGAATCAATCTGTATGTCCATCTTCCATACGAGGACGTGTCCTATCGCTGTTGCCACTCTGCCAGTAATTCCAAGCAGTTCTGCTTCCCGTCTCTTTTGTCGTAACACTTCTGCGGGCCATTATATCTATCGGAATCATCCCAGCTATGACGCAAACTGCGTCGTTGGAGACAGTGCGAGACGCACATGCCACCCTCAGCGCAGATAACAGATATATTGAAGCCATGACTCTTACGTAGCTCTTCGTATCTGCAGAGTAGGTCCAAACTGGCGAACCGTAGAGCAGAACCGAAGTGATGACCGAAGCAACGATCATTCTTTTTTCATGATTAAGCCCTCCAGTGTTTGGCATTAACCTAGTCAACGCAGCATTCACCACCGCCGCTTTTTTGCTGGCGTAGTCCAAATGGTCTTTAAAGGACAAGTGCATGTCGATCACGATGCCCAGGTATTTGATCGCGGGTCGAGATGAAATGTTGTGTTGACCGACTTTGAGAGTGATGGGTTCTCTCTTCTTTCTGCTAGTTACGAGCAGCACTTCTGTTTTGTGTTCGGCAAGCTGCAATCCCGCGGAATCTAGCCCATGACTAACAATGACCATGGCTTCATTGCAGATACAAACTATCTCTTCTACAACCTTTCCGACGACGACAACGATGTGAATGTCGTCTGCGAAGCCAATGATATTGGTTCCTTCTGGGAGTGGGAACCTAAGAACTTCATAATAAATGATATTGCACAGAAGTGGACCCAGCACCGAACCTTGTGAGACGCCAGCGATGATGTTGTGTACCTTCGGTCCATCATAGAACTAGAACTCGTCTATTCAGATATTCAGCCACTATTTTTCTCAAGTACGTAGGTACATTGAGTTGATGTTGTCCCTTATGAATGACACTCCATCTTGTCGAGTTGAACGCGTTTTTGGACCTTTTCTCTACCTGCTCCCTTTAACGGCCTGTCGGGCAGTGTCGACGACTAACTTAACAGCATCGATTGTTGAACGACCTTTGCGAAAGCCATTCTAGTTCTCTGAGAGTCCACCTCCTTAATCTATTGCATCTTCCAATCTCGCGCTAATAATATGTTCGAAAATCTTACCCGCGGTATCGAGCATGCACATCGGTCGGTAAAACGTCGGATCTTCAGGAGTTTTTTTGCCCTTTGGAAGAGGTACTAGTTGTTGTTTCTTCCATCTCTCAGGAAATATCCCTTCTCTCAGACATGTGTCGTAGAGGTCCACGAATATTTCACTATGAGCGCATATCGCAGTCTTGAGGGCGATGTTGGGGATACTATCCGGTTCTGGTGCCTTGGAGTGTGCGTGGGCGTGCGTGCGTGGTGTGTGTGTGTGTGTGTGTGTGTGTGTGTGTGTGGTGTGGTGGCGCGCGCGAGTTTTTTCTATATATCGTTGTGAGGTCCGAATCTAGAAGTGTGTCTGCGTTGAATGTGAAGATCGAGATGATGCATGAGTGGCGGTGAAACAACATGGGATTGTACAAGAAGTAGCTGAGCTCGTTTAGTTACATAACGTAGTTTAAAGTTGGCGCACACGCAGCCGGTTAGTGCGTGCGGTTTAGGCTAACTTGACAGCTGATGCAGCCATTGTGACGGAAGGTAAGTGCCACTGATGATGTCGTCGCCAGAAGAATATAATCAGGCGACGGAGCGGGTATTTCACAAAGATATTGGATAGTATTACCTAGATGCACACGTTGCATCAGTGTAGCGTTACAAATTAAAGGCTGCCATATTGGAGGCAACTAGTTCCCTGGCAGGTGCTGGCAGGCATGTTGTCTCCGTACGAGATGAGAGTTGTGGGTATCTTCCATGTAAATTAGTACTTTCAAGTGCTTTTATATTACTATACAAAGATTATTATTTACGCATCAATCAAAATATATAATGGGAGCTTCATGGTTTTGTGACCTCAAGGCCAATATATTGAAGCGTTAGGGTGACAAGAAGCAACTTTCAATAACCCAAACGCTACAACCAAAACATGTTTCATTTATTAACATGAGTATTTTTGATGTTAATGAAACGTATACTTGAATTTGCTCCTAGCACATCTGTGCACGGAATAAGAAAATATATTCGTTATATAGCCAAAGTATTTTATTAATTTGAAAACCTGTTCGTATTATTAAAACTCTGAATACATAACGTGTTAAAGGGAGTAATTTACTTCAGTTTAGAACATGATTTATCCACCTTTTCTGCAGGCCCCACAGAACGAGTTTCTCTGTGCAAAAATCACCGTTTTTTTGCTGCAGCATTGCATAACTTTCTCTATAGTACGTATATTACTCCGTATATACGAGAAAGTAAAAATTAGAAGACAGATTACATTTCAAAGCATTCATGAGAATGAAGATTTTTGTGTGCCAATCTTTACTTAAATCATTTTCACTTTAAAGAATAATTTGAAAATCTCCTTCAGAAAAAGAAACTATCCATTAGCTGCGGAGGGCAACAAAACGATGCAAGAATGATGAAATTATCTTCGCTGAATTAGAAGTCAAACGGTTCGAGCTTCCAATTACGCTATTTTTAAAACATATTTAAATTTTTCGTAATTTATCATAGTGTATAGGAACAATAACAATGTGATTTTCGAACTTTTGAATCCGTAATATCCCGTAAAAAGAGCGTTGACACAGTTTTAAATGACCGCTCCCACATTGCCTACAATATGGCGGATAGCGCAATGTTCAATTTGTTACGCTAGTGCTCGCCTCTCACCATAGTAGTGGGACTTCGTATTACACGTTCGCTTTACGTTTGCACACGGAGCGCTGCGATCTGTTTACATGAGATCACCGCCGACTGAATGAGAATCGCATTCTACAGGAGATACTGACTAATTAGAGGGCGGTGAACGAGATCAGGCCCGCTCACTGTAGGGAGAGGCGGAGTAGAAGCGAGCAAGAACATAACTATTGAGGAATAGATATTGGAAAGGAGAAATAAAAATATTTTCCGTGCCTTTTACAAATAGCGTGCATTGTCTATGATACAGTGTATTGTACTCCAGCGCTGTCCATAGGTCTTTCTAATTGAAGTAATAACCACTTTTTCTTTCCCTCGCGGCAATAGTTTACTACATTATTTATAATAAATATACTTTCAGAACGCACTCTCACATGCCGGGGATTTTATTTTTTCGTAAACTTCACAGAAACTATAAAAATAAAACAAGCACTTTTTCCCGGACTTTCTTGGCTGACGTCAGCATTGGTCAGATGCTGTTAGACATTGACATTATTCATGCATTCTCAGATGTGTGTTCGGCCCTTCACTAACCAAACAACAGTAGTTCCTAATTCAGCCGCCTGCAAATGTATAATGAGCAGTCTGGTGGAATCCGTGTATGTCGATTTTTTGACAGAGCTCCGTGTATTGTGGATTGTTATAGTGATATTGCCTACGCCGACCGTCCATCGATAAATTACATTTCTGTTTGTTTTTTAAATTTTTTCTTTCTTTCCTGGTCAGCAGACCATTCTTTTCAGGGAGTTGAATTGGTGCATCATATGAAAATTTTGGATTTTTATCACTTTTGCTATTTTCTTTTAGCTAACACTAACCATTGCCTGATGGCGATTATATGTATTTTTAAAAATATATTACATGTAATTTTGATGAGATTTTTTTCTTAAAAGCTTTGAATAGATGTTTCTTTATTTTTTTGTCCATAGACTTGAGTACAAATGTCTATGGAGGTCGAAAATGGTCTTCAGGCAAACGGGAACGGATTGTGGTTCATGAATTTGTGGATTTGCTAAGGCTAAAAATAGGGCTGTATGATTGGAACTGTAGTTTGAAATAAAATGATTCATTTAATTTTTACAGAAATTCAGCGCTTGGAGCAATTGGTAATTCACAAGTATCCCACTATTAATCACAAAGATGATTTAATGATTTACGTAAAAAAATGGTTTTGAACTGTTTTTAATAATTTGATGTGTCTCGGTGCGGAGTCGGTACAGAGCAGGTATATGTTAGTTCAGAATGAATTATTGATTTAAATAATAATAAACTATTTTTGATGAGTTGTGATTAATAGTTCATTAGAATCATCTTTACTCATTTTAGCGTAAGCTTTATTTGACTGATTAAATCGGTTTTCCATGTCTTTTATCTAGTAGTAGAACTCCGACATATTCTACTGGTGTTCTGGAAGGGAGCCATGGAACATTGATATTTTCAATTTTTAACTCTGAATGTGTAAAAGGTCTACAAAATAAAAATTTTACATTGGGACGTTTGTGAGTTGATATTTATTCTCCAGGCTTGTGTCCAATTTGTGAATTTTTCTAAATCCGTTTGAAGGTAATCACACGCTATATTAATAAGCTCATTAGCTACGAAGAGGACCGTGTCTTCCGCATGGAAAGCGATCTCTGAGTCTATCGGAGGAGGGAAATCCGCCATAAATATGGTGAAGAGTAAGGAGGATAGAGAGAAACCGTGAGGTATTGAATATGATGTTCATAGTTCAGAGTTTATTTTATCTTTGAAGTACCTACCGCAAATGAAATGGATGCATCGTTGGAAGTATTGTGGTATAGCTATCTCTTGAATTTTAAATAATAATCCCGACTGCCTCTCTCTCTCTCTCTCTCTCTCTCTCTCTCTCTATATATATATATATATATATATATATATATATATATATATATATATATATAAGCGCAAGCATAAGTTACTTTTAATAAAAACAATTTCTAATAAATTCAGTTTGTCTTAGTAGCTGATGAGTTGTGGCATCATTAGAGAGGAAGCCGAATTGAACTGATGGAATTGCATTTGTAGAGTGTAGGAATTCAACTAGTCTTGATAATATCAATTTTTGAATACCTTTGAAATATTTGGTAACAAACTATCTAATTGGTTGATAGTTTACTGGGTCTTTAATGCATTTGCCAGGTTTAAAAATTGGTATGATTATGACAGTTTTCCAATATTTTGGGAATAACCACGTCATAAGCATGAATTAAAAATTCTGTTTGGATCATGGTAACTTTGACTTGAACTTGTAAATCTTCTGGGTACGACGACGTCTATGTATTGTTGGACACCTTTCGGGGATACGGTAGTTAGCATTGTTATTGGTAAGATTGTGATATATGGCTGTTATGATGTGAACAAATAACTTTTGTTACTTATCGACTTCTCGGTGTATTTTTCTGGACATCAAGCTCATCATTTAGATATTTATTTAGTAAAACCAAATAATAAAAAACTGTGTGACGTGTGGGGAAGACAATCATGGCGAAGGGTCACGACACACGAATCGCAGACTGTGAACATAATATATCGCTTACATCGCTCAGGCGCGGGGCAGTTTCCGTAATTCAAGCAACATTTCTTGCAGAGAGGCGATGCTTTTTGATAAAAGTGCACAGGTCCCTGCATACTCGTATTTGTTCTAGCCTAGTTAAACACAACCTGTATTGTAGGTTGCCTTAATATTCCGAAAATTGTAAATTGTCGCAAAATCCCGTGTGGAACTCTAGATAAATGTTGCACGTGGTAATATGACCAGTATGAGCACATTAGGAACAGGTATAGGAATTTTTGGTGCTGTATATTTTTTTTCGTTGTTTAGACATGTCGCACCTTCCTAGCAGTTATACGTGGAAACACGAAACGCAATTGCTCACATTGTTTAATATTTATGTGTAGCCACAATAGTAGTTGAAGACTATGAAACTATGTAAATGTCGACGGAGAAAATATATTTTACATTGATTAGTTACGAATAGAAGAATTCATTTTTTAACATTTCTAATTGTGTTCTTTCAACACATCAAAACAAAAAGAACATTTCCTGGCAGCTTCCGGAATGGTTGCCATTTTTGTGTTTTAGGTTTTGAAAACGGAATTGTTCTTCCTATCCACAAAACTTGTAAGATACCTATCAACTGAAGTAAATATCTCGTTACAGCCCCTCCCCCTATATATGTATATATATTGTGACATACCAGATTGTCACCAATATGAAATTCAGCGAATTTCATTGAAAATAACACTTTATTAACAAAAAGACACTGGTTGCCATGGTACCGGAGTGCAACATATAAACAATGCCCATTAGTTCAAGAGCGGACGATAAGTAGCATCGGTGGTTTCGCCTACGAAAGAAAGATAAACAAACTGAATAGATGCTTAGTTACACGAATGAGAAAATTCCATTCTAATATACCGAAAGTGTCATGGGAATGTGAAAAAGTGAGTTATTGGTCAAAAAAAAGTTTATTTGAACATAGAGAATTTACGCGAGATCGGACGTAGTGATTTGTCGTTGTTCAAAAGATAGATCTCAGAAATTGTTTTATACGAAGTGAACAGTGAATTTCAAAAGTGGGGCTTATAAATTTTACTAAGCGAATATATATATATATATATATATATATATATATAAAGAAACAATATATATATATATATATATATATATATATATATATATATATATATATATATTATATATATATATATATATATATATATATATATATATTGTTTTGAATAAAAATGGAGCCCTAATTAAGATGGGATCCTTAGGCAAGTTATCACAGCTGCCCAATTTTGGTCCTCCCTGAATAAAAAAAAGTCCGTATGTGCCGCGCCTGACTCCGCTGGTCCAGCTTTTTTCCCCACCCCTGTCGCATCACCCTTCGCAGCAAAGAATGAACGAGCACGGGCGTCGCGTGCGCTATGTGGCAACGGCACGATTTACCGCCGGCGGTCGTACTTTCCCCGCTGTGGCAGATTTACAGAGACGCGACAAACTGTGTTGCGGCCGTATGATACACGCCAGCGGGTCAGCCGGGTCGGCGCTGAAGCGTACGCGCTCGCAGTGCACGCGCTGTTGGAACGCGACGCTTTAAATTAATAGCCAATTACCCTAATATGAGCGCAATTAAAAGAGCCGCAAGCCCAATAATGTACGAGTTGCGAAATGTTTCGGTTGTAATTAATAAATTGAGCGTTCTCGGACGAGTGGACAGGTGTCGTGGCGTGCGGATGCCGGTCTGTGACGGTGCGGGAGAGGGAAGGTCACGCCCGTGTTTGTTGTTGCGTAGACCTGCCACCAGAGGCGCTCGGGTCGCGGTTGAAGCAGATTTGTTGGCGAGTTGTTCAATTCGATATATACTGCGGTTTTTGCGGAGCTGTCTCTCAATTCCACTCGAGGCTCGTCACCACGGTGGTGTTGTGGCACGGTTTTTCGCGTCTTTCTCGATCGTGCCGCTACTGTCGCGTCATCTGCAGCACTGCTTGAGACGGTCGCGAGCATGCGATACCTAGCGGCACGACCGAGGAAGACGCGAATAACCGTGCCATAATGCCACCGTGGTGACGGGCCTTGAGTGGAATTGAGAGGCAGCTCTGTAAAAACCGCAGTATATACTTATTTTTTTTTTAATATGTCAGCTGTGTGCAGTATCTCCAAGATGGAATTCGGCATGACGTTTTGCGCCTTTCTTGCTCCTGCCGCAAGTTGTCGCATAATCGCGACCGTAGTGCAGCAGCTGCTTAGCGCAGTGCTGCTGAGTGCAGTACTGAAGATGAAGCGACTGCAGCGGCAGGAATGAGAATGACGCAAAATGTCGTGTCGAATTCCGCTTGGAGATACTATCGAGAGATGCCACGTTAAAAAGAAACAAGTATAGTGATTTGCCGATATAGTGGACTCGTTGGATATCGATGACCACGAGATCATGGTTGTCGAGGGGACGCTACATTGACCTCGCAGGATGTTAGGGTCTAAAGATGCCCGACCGATAGAGAACCATTTTCAGAATTTCCGGCGTGATGCCACTGCTGTGTCTGTAACCGAGAGGATGAACGGTTTGAGTTCCGACGATGGTAGGATTTGTTATGTTAAGCTAGCTTGGTCGAGCGCAGCCGCCATCGGGAGGAGAAATTAGCGGCCGGCCCCTCGGATCACTGGTATTCCTTGGTTTCTCTGATCAGTACCAGCACAATGCAATACCCGAACACACGGGACTCGCACCGCGCGCAATCTTTTCTTCCTCTACCTTGTCCTACCCTCACCCTTACATGCACTTGCGTCGTGGACTGCACTATACCACACGACGAGACCAGACGGGAGCTTAGAGCTTGCCCTGTTCGCTGGCGGTGGATACCCCCCATCCGTATTTTCACTATCCCGGGCATTTGTTTGGCCCACTTCGGAAAGAAAGTCTGATTGTGTTCTTGCACGCAACACTACGTTTGGAAACAATTATCCACTTTTGATCGTCAACTATCTAGTTTGTTCGGGAGGTATGTAGGGTCTGTACAGATACACGGAATGCATTATTAGCATAAAGATCTTATTTTATTGCACATATGCTACGAAACAAAGGTGTAATGATTAATAAAACAAGAGAATGAAGTAAATTATGACCTGAAGGATGTCGTAAACTTAATAACCTATGTTGGTATTCATGATATTGAAACATTCCCCTAACTGCTACAATTATTGGCGGATTCGTCGTAACCCGTTTCCAAATTTCTAATAACATGGGCGCCCGGAAAAAAGTTACGATAATATTTTAACTATTATTACTCTGATAAAATACTGAATATTATCTCGCTAGCTGGGTCGATGGGTCACGTCGGAAATAATCGCTATTATCTATTAATAGCCGATTACCTGATCTGCCATTTATACAGAATGGCGAGGAATCTGAAAACAGAGATTATTTGATCTAGCTACTTATTAGCTTCAAAATTACTTATTAGTTTTTAAAACCCACAATGCGTCGCCTTTCTTTTATTTCGACAAAATGCCCAAACTTTCCCAACCAATCCCCAAATCTCTTATATTTCCTCCTACTCACGCCGTCACCTCCACGGTCAGATGTATGTTTGTTTATCCTGACAACCACGACGTCGTTACTAAGACGCCATATTGCTTATTATTTGCCCTAACCATTTCGCCTATTTACGACAAATATTCTGTAATAAAACCTGTCCCTATATTGGTATGTCACAATATAAAATTTTATAAAATAGAGGAAACCGAGATCGGTTGGCACCAGTAGGCCGTTTTCATTTTTTTTCGCAAATCCGATGTAGTTATAAGATTGTATGTTAATTGTTAGTTATTTAATTTAATTCGTTAATTTAGGGCCAATTTACGCTTTATTCATTTTACTTTCTCGCACTTTCTTCTTTACAAGAGCAAGTTATGTAAACGTGCGCCGAAAAATGCGAATATTTGGCCGGAAAATTTATTGCCGGGCCCTGGTAAAAAAAGAATATATCCCGTTATTTCCGCCAAATTAATTTCTGACACGTGGTGTATCCAGAATCCATGTTGTGTGGTTCCTTGATACTGAAAAAGAAAGTGAAATTAACTGAACTCTCAAATTCGAAGGTCTAAATTCTGTGCATCGATATTACGACCTATACGATATTGTATTAAACTAGTCTATAGAAATTAAATATATCTTTTATTGCATTTTTATGTACACTATTGCGTGATATTTTAGTTTTCACACGTACGTAATGCATAACATTTTTCTTAAATGAATATATGAATGGCTCACATGCTGCTGATTGTGTCTACATAACGAATAAAATTAGGAGGTAGTTGACAGTCTTTAACCACATGTTGACCCAAGTGCTATTACCTGGACATCAAATTCCCTTGAAAAGGGTATGGGAACTTGGTGCACATGCAGTGTTGTCATTTCAAATGAATCACATGTTACGAACGTTGTAGTTAACCAGTTGAGGATCATTTTGTGTAGCAAGAGTGAGGTTAATTGTTTTCAAAGCGTTGAGTGATCTTGGATTCTAAAAAGTTTATTTTGTTGCAAGTGTTGGTTCATTTGCTTCCTTGCTCATGAGTAGATAAGAACAATTCGCATAGATATACGTAATGTTTAAAGTGACAAAAGCATCTTACACCTTCAATACAATTTCAGCTTGTTCATACGGTATCCCTTACCGTTCACACCAATTACAGGTTAATTGTGTTTTGGATGAATCGCAATTATAAGACGATTGTGTTTTGTATTCATATTAACCGCAAATCGTTTGATATTAGCTATATCGTGAAATGGAAGCGAGTAGAAAGCATAATGAAATCTTTCCTTCCCACTTCAATGTAAACCACCAAATTTTATTGCCCTAATAGCTCGTCTATTTTGTTACTCGAGAAAAACACAAGTTTCATCGCATTTAAACCTGTTTAGTTGAATATAAAGTTTCCTTTTTAATTTTCTGTTTTTAGTTGTTCTTTTTCACAATTTTTTTTTCGACAATTTCCGGTAATTCCTGATTTGAGATGTTTCTTCGCCACATTCGCATAAACGAAAGAATTTGTTGCAATGAATATAACTTGCAAATAGCGACTATGGAAACGTATGTTCGTGACATCATCGTGAAACATTGTCAACATGTTAGAAGTTTCACTTCAAAAACGATACTAAGAATTCTGGATATATTTCGTACTCGTACTTCTTGATCGCTGACGTTGATGATTCAGCACTGTATTCTGTGGTACCATGTTCTGTTTTCGGATTCAGTATAAATCTTATTAATCTTACGTCGTCATAGAGCCTGTGTGGGTTTTATTTATGCTATGAGTGAAAAGAAGTAGAAATTACGTTAGAATTTTTGTAGAAAATACTTCCCAACAAAATTTTTATTTTTGTTTTCAATACCAGCGTATTCAACCTAGTTTTTTAGAAGAAAATATTTGAGGGATTAATGTTGATCGCGTAAATACAACAGTGACGATTTTGGAAGCTCAGTTCTACGCTATTTGCCAGCAGGTATGAGGTACATGTCTATAACTTACTTTTAAAGACCTAACGGGCCTTACTGTTATATCTAGTAAAAATGTGAAATGAAAATATTACTTTTATTATTAAAAAATTACAGACACAGCTCAATTTATGAACATTGACTTAGTGAAGCAACACAAGGAAAAATATTTTTTTCAAATCACAACGCATTCGGAATAGAACAACTTGTATTATAAAATGCCTTCACATACAATATATCACGAAGTGTGAAGGCTTCGGAAGAGCGTGATAGATTTGAGAGAACATTTGAAAGATGTGAAATTGTGCGAAAGCAAGGAGGCATAGTGTAGTCTTCTTAGAAAACAACGTTAGTGGATCACACTTGGCTCACAGCACTTTTATTTATTATAGAAGTATTATTTTTTAAGAAATAAATATTTCTCAAGAAATCCCTAATAATAATAATAATTAAAAAACGCCAGATCAACGTTTGAAAAACTAGAACATTTTCGTTCCCGAGTGATAAAAAACTTCTTTGTAACGGTAAACGAACTGCAGATTTGATTTTTCTGCATTCATTTCACATTTTACTTTCTCGTCCTTCCCTCCATAAGAAGAGAAAATATTGTAATCTCATACTGAAAAACGGCAAAATTTTGACAGCCCAAAAATATTCTTTCCGATGAATTCTCGAGCTCTGTTTTCGAAACTTGCAAGAATGTAACATTACAATACTATAAATTTGAAGATAGAGATTTTGAACCTAAATAAAATCTGTTCTAAGAAAATAAGAGCTTTAAAAAGGTCATGTGCAATTTGTTTTGCCCAATGAAACGTTTTGCGAAACATTTTCAAAAACAGCTCCAATTCATTTCCACGAACAGAAGAAGGGGCACTCAAAATAATGCTGCAGGTATCATTTTCGTTGAACTTTCTGGATTATTAAAAATTCCAACTTCATAAATAATGCTACAAAATATGTGCTGCGAATGACCATTCAATTTAAATTGTAAATGCCGTTGTATCATGGATCAATCAGAACTCTGACTTCGCCCCCATTTTTCACTCACTTCCAGGAATCAGACGGTCAGCAGATCTCATTTTGACCATTTTCTGACATATCTCTTTTTATCTGGCAGCCTAGATATAATGGCTTGTGTGCCATTCAAAACTTCGCATCTTGATTTTGTGTCGTGCTAAAAAGTCCAGGTTTCATCCTCGGTTATTACGTTATTTAAATCATGTTCGTCACTTTCGGAAAATTTGAGGGAAATTCGATACGACACATCTTTTGATCGTCCGTCAGCTTTTACGGAACCATTTTTGCATAGACTTGGCGCATGTTCAAGCTCCCAGTCACAATTTCATAAACTTCGTTGCCATTCCTACCTCAACAACAATCAACCGGAGACTTAATCGTCTGTCGGGGTTCAACAAATCTTTAACGCGAGTCACTTTCAGGTCCGTTTTCGAAGTAGACGACCACTTCACCACTTCGTCATCTGATGCCTCCCACACTTCTTTGAAGCTATTGTGCTATGCGTAGTCCTGCATACTGGACATCCCTTCGTCGCCGTAAGTCTCCCGTAGCATGTATGAAGCCTTCGTAAATGACTCGTTGAATATCACGTAGACCAGACTTCTTTGAAGCTATTGTGCTATGCGTAGTCCTGCATACTGGACATCCCTTCCTCGCCGTAAGTCTCCGTAGCATGTATGAAGTCTTCGTAAATGACTCGTTCAATATCACGTAGACCAGACTTCTTTGAAGCTATTGTGCTATGCGTAGTCCTGCATACTGGACATCCCTTCCTCGCCGTAAGTCTCCCGTAGCATGTATGAAGTCTTCGTAAATGACTCGTTCAATATCACGTAGACCAGACTTCTTTGAAGCTATTGTGCTATGCGTAGTCCTGCATACTGGACATCCCTTCCTCGCCGTAAGTCTCCGTAGCATGTATGAAGTCTTCGTAAATGACTCGTTCAATATCACGTAGACCAGACTTCTTTGAAGCTATTGTGCTACGCGTAGTCCTGCATACTGGACATCCCTTCCTCGCCGTAAGTCTCCCGTAGCATGTATGAAGTCTTCGTAAATGACTCGCTCAATATCACGTAGACCAGACTTCTTTGAAGCTATTGTGCTACGCGTAGTCCTGCATACTGGACATCCCTTCCTCGCCGTAAGTCTCCCGTAGCATGTATGTAGTCTTCGTAAATGACTCGTTCAATATCACGTAGACCAGACTTCTTTGAAGCTATTGTGCTACGCGTAGTCCTGCATACTGGACATCCCTTCGTCGCCGTAAGTCTCCCGTAGCATGTATGAAGTCTTCGTAAATGACTCGTTCAATATCACGTAGACCAGACGTCTTTGAAGCTATTGTGCTATGCGTAGTCCTGCATACTGGACATCCCTTCCTCGCCGTAAGTCTCCCGTAGCATGTATGTAGTCTTCGTAAATGACTCGTTCAATATCACGTAGACCAGACTTCTTTGAAGCTATTGTGCTACGCGTAGTTCTGCATACTGGACATCCCTTCGTCGCCGTAAGTCTCCTGAGCATGTATGTAGTCTTCGTAAATGACTCGTTCAATATCACGTAGACCAGACTTCTTTGAAGCTATTGTGCTACGCGTAGTCCTGCATACTGGACATCCCTTCCTCGCCGTAAGTCTCCCGTAGCATGTATGAAGTCTTCGTAAATGACTCGTTCAATATCACGTAGACCAGACTTCTTCGAAGCTATTGTGCTACGCGTAGTCCTGCATACTGACATCCTTCCTCGCCGTAAGTCTCCCGTAGCATGTATGAAGTCTTCGTAAATGACTCGCTCAATATCACGTACACCAGACTTCTTTGAAGCTATTGTGCTACGCGTAGTCCTGCATACTGGACATCCCTTCGTCGCCGTAAGTCTCCCGTAGCATGTATGAAGTCTTCGTAAATGACTCGTTCAATATCACGTAGACCAGACTTCTTTGAAGCTATTGTGCTACGCGTAGTCCTGCATACTGGACATCCCTTCGTCGCCGTAAGTCTCCCGTAGCATGTATGAAGTCTTCGTAAATGACTCGTTCAATATCACGTAGACCAGACTTCTTTGAAGCTATTGTGCTACGCGTAGTCCTGCATACTGGACATCCCTTCCTCGCCGTAAGTCTCCCGTAGCATGTATGAAGTCTTCGTAAATGACTCGTTCAATATCACGTAGACCAGACTTCTTTGAAGCTATTGTGCTACGCGTAGTCCTGCATACTGGACATCCCTTTCCTCGCCGTAAGTCTCCCGTAGCATGTATGAAGTCTTCGTAAATGACTCGTTCAATATCACGTAGACCAGACGTCTTTGAAGCTATTGTGCTATGCGTAGTCCTGCATACTGGACATCCCTTCCTCGCCGTAAGTCTCCCGTAGCATGTATGAAGTCTTCGTAAATGACTCGTTCAATATCACGTAGACCAGACTTCTTTGAAGCTATTGTGCTACGCGTAGTCCTGCATACTGGACATCCCTTTCTCGCCGTAAGTCTCCCGTAACATGTATGAAGTCTTCGTAAATGACTCGTTCAATATGACGTAGAATTTTTCATCGTACGCCGTTTCAGAGTGTGCTCCGTTTTCAGAATCTCAAAACTCTTGACACACTTCCCTTTCCATGCGATTGTGACACGACCTCTGCCAGCAGACGACTGAGCAATGGCGCGTTTTGGAGGTGAAGGTCACGCCCACCTCACACCTTAGCTCCCACCGCGCAGGCGCTTCTCGCGCCACTCTGCGGCAAGTTCGGGTACTATTAGAACAAACTCTGTATGTTGGAAACTAATGAACAAAATTAGAAGAATTTAATTTTCCACACGTGTTTTCACAAATTCGGTTACTTTTGTACTGCGACAATACACCAAGAACGAATCAAAGAATTCCTTTAGAGGTAAAATGTGTTGTAATTGCGTTGTTTTTGATAATAATCACTTCATTTTCGCTAAATGTTGAAACAACTTTTTACATATAAAAGTTAATGTGTATAGAAACAATATGAGTACTTTTTAATTACGTTCTTGCGTTTGCGTTAGTTTAATCGTTAAGATAACTTTCGAAATAATATTTGTATTTCGTAATTTTCACGACTTTGAAAACGATAAAATATCTTTTAATTTATCAAACTCTGAGAAAAGTATCAGGTCAGATTTTTTGGAAGTCAGCATCGGACTATTAAGGATTTGGTTTCCTCTACGGAATAATGGCCGATTTACTCACAGACATCGAGATCCGCTGACCTCTTCTGGATGTAGCGTTCCAACAAAAATGACAGTGCATTTCCTTAGTCAATTAGTTTCTGCTCTACTCACAAGCTTGTTTGCTCCACAAGCTTATTAACTCCGACGGTATGATCTGGGGCCTATTGAAGTTTTCAGTTATCGATTCTGGAAAATCTTTCGATTTCAATTCGGTGAGAAGAATCTGCTGAATCGAAGTATTACATTCAATGATTTTCACATCAACGATGAAATCTCATTAATTGTATTGTTTTCTTTTTATTTGTTCTTTATTTTAATGATAGATCGGTGGTAACTTTGACGCACAACTGACACAAGTCTCTGAAGATACTGACTGATACCGACTGGTCATGTTTCGTCGTATGCAATCTCGTACGTACATTTAGATAAGCTAATGCGCACAGTTTGTAATATCCATAGTGATGTTTTGCTGATTGTGGACATGGGTAACTTTTTGGTTTGCGCAAACCCTTGATAGAGAGTTAACCACGTCCACTGTAGCAAATCTTTGGGTTAAGAATGATCGCCGCGATCATTTTCGGTGCGTAGCAAAAGTTGGCGCCACAAAATTATTTGTCCCGCGCGTCGTGCTTTCGTGCACAGTGTCGTGCGTCGGGTCTTGTTACCAACCTACTGAGCCCAATGTTCCCGCAACAGCGTAAGCACACATGAAGGCTCCGTGACAGTTTTTACCACCAAAAACTAAACCAGTCGCAGCGGCATTGTCGCTCACCAAACTTCGCTGACCCTTGAGTTCTCTCTTGAGGTAATTTAAATAAAAACACTTTAAACTCAGACACAAAGCAAATATATAATTCGTGAAATCAGACCATGGTGGAAGTACATGGGTGGGTTCCTCCGTGCACCGATTTTAGCTGGTTTTGCGCATCACCAATTTGCGTCAGGAACCACCTAATCACAGCACGGCCATGTCGTTTGAAGAGCCAGACCAGACGCTGGTGGCGTTGTAGCATGGAGAACGAGAAGTATTGAGAATAAATTTGAATCTGGTACAAAGTGACATTTTTCAACGGTAACCAACCGAAAATAGCACAATGAAGGTGTACAAGATACAATAATAAAAAAGAAATACTTCATAAATCCGTTTCAATGTCTTGAAACGATGTGGTAATTTTAGTATCTGCCGCTAATATTGTGACGCAAACCGGTGTCTGAAGCTCATTGGCTGATGTCGGATACGACATCCCCTTGAATCATGCAAATCCCCCCCCCCCTTGAATCATGCAAGCAGAATCAATCGACAAACGATTCTGTGGATATCTTGCCCCTTACTGTAGAACCACCGATCAACTTGACGAATTGCCTGTACCATGGCTTCACCAAACTTTCAAGCTCTAAAGTTGCTAGTAATTGAGTTTTAAATTAAAATTTCATATTCATTTTAAACTGGCGTACATTCCGGTGTCCTCTCGTGAACTCACTTAGTCATACTCAACAGACCTGTCGATGGTAACCGACGCTTTATCCTCAATTGCTCTTTTCCACGAGTTCATATAGAACGATTTTCCTAAGGATGAGCCAAAGTGACAGTTCGTGAAAACAAGGGAACATCACATGTATTTCAGAGAAGTATCCCTCCGCCGCGACAGCTGATCAGTCACGCCCCTTCGTAAAGTACTAACGCCTCCTGTGAAACATCCCTATGTAGAAGTTTTGCTGAGGTATATGCACGTACGCGAGTCGGGAAATATTTAAATTTAATTACGTATGTGGAAAATCTCTTAACATGCTCTCACAAACAGTAAACGAAAACTGCCAGGAATGTAAATAGAAATCTCTCGATCACAGCTCGCCACACAACAGCACGAAGACCGGAACCACGTGCATCGGTACGCATCTCGCATTCAAGTATCGGTTTTAAAATAAAGATAATATTTATCACACAAAAATTAAATTTAATGTAATGTTTATAGAGAAAAAGAGTTTTTACGGAAGAGCACATAACACTGCACTTCCTTATTTCATTTAGTTCTTGCGGCGCACTATATTTTTGTCGGACGAGGACATCAAAAAAGGAAGCGTCGAAGCCATTTACAAGTTAGCCAACTGCAAACGAACGAATACGGGAAGGGAGTCTTAATGGCTCAAGAGCAGAACGACCACAGAACCTTCAGTTATGTTGCCAGCACTAGCTGTCACTTTGGCTCATCCTTAGGAAAATCGCTCTATACAACTCGAACAACAATATGTTTTCATATCGTAACATCTCCTGTTTTTTTGTCTTATGCATCTACGGTGGTCTGTATGTATTTTTATTGGGATATTTTTTCGTCAGCTGCAAATCATCTTTATTTCGAGATGCATTAAGATGAACTCTTCGCATTTCTTCGCGGTTGTTGGTATTTGTGTCACGTTAAATTTCGTAAACAGTACAGTGCACACATGGGTGTAAAACCACGCCCGCACGAGCACTTGCCCACCTAAGAATCCAGGCGCGAATCTTCCCCTGACTCCGCCTTCACTTCCCCTCCAAACTTAGAAAGAAATGTACACCCGCAAGCTGAAGCGACGCGACGTGGAGTGTAGTGACTTCATACAGTATGAGTTTACCAGATTTGTTCTATCAAACAACCATCATTTGAGTTCGTCATAATTATTATTATTACAACATTCAGTTATTTGTTGTACGCAGCAATGATGTGGAATAAATTTACAAGTTACTATCAGTCAACAATTCTCGCGTATGAGCGGAAAGCTCTTTGAACAAACAAGAATTTTTTAAGCGTCTTAAACTGAAAGTAGGAAATTAATGCTATTATTGCACTCTCAATTAAATACGATTACAAAATCAAGATACTTTGTATTCAAAATGTTAATTTATATATAATATATTATTTCATTTTAATAGCTCTTTTTAATAATTTTTTGGTTTAGTAAAGGAAATTGAAATTTATACACATTCGTTTGGGTAATAACTGTCAATTATAACCAAGAATGAGTGCAGAGCAATTCGTACAACCCTTACTGTGAAATCTCGCACCAGTGTCCGTGGACGCAGTGCCTACGAAGTCCAGCGAGTTCCCTTGCCCCCGACCATGACATGGGTGTAATATTTTATACTAAATTTTGTAGTAATGAAACTCATTAAAAATATTAATTGAGTAAGTTATTAATATCGAAATAAAAGGTGTTGTCTTGGACAACATTATTGTTTATAGTAACAGCAGGTTTTGATGTCTTACCCATCATCATCATCATCATCAATGTAAAGTAGCGGGGTACCGATTTCAGTTATCTTCTCCCAGCTCTGGGGTATTGTGATAGAAGACCCTAAAATAACAACCAGAATGTTTCGCGAGGACGTGCAGACTATTTCGAAAGTTTCTCAGATTTACGGAAATTTAAATTTATGTATGCTTGTTATGCGAGTATATATAACAATCTCGAAGCAATAATAACTTCGAAGTGGATGTAAAGTTAGGTAAGTAGTGAACAGTAAGAGTGAAAAAAAAAATTGTTCCTTAGAAGACTGAAAAAAATGTTCTAAAAAAAAAAAAAGAAAAAATCATATACGGGTAATCGATCGTAACGTAACTGTGATACTCTGTCAATTGAGAATTTACATCAGTTAGCTTCTGTTTGAGAGCCTATTACCAAACAGCAAATGTATGAGAATGATGATGGCTACCCTTCGAAAGCTGCTTTTACTACAAACGATAACGTTGGCCAAGGAAACGCCTCTTATTTTCGTATTTCGAACGCCAACAACAAATCACCTGTATACTCATAAATAACTTAACTCTGAAAGAAAATATCAAGTCATCTGAACTCTTATTCCTATAGGCCACCGGGAGCGGTAGCTCAGTGCATCAACTGATGTCACAGCAGCGCCTCTGACCGGAAGGTCGAAAGTTAGAGTCCTGACGGCGACAGGATTTTCGGCACTAGCTCTTCTGCTAAGTGGAATTCAGTCGCTGTCTAGAGCAGAATTCTAGCGGCCGACTGCTCTGATCGGTAGTTTTCCGTGGTTTCTCCGATCAATACCAGGCGAATACCGGAGCAGTACCCTACCAAACGAGCCACGGACCGCGCGCGATCTATCCTTACTCTTCCTTGTTCTATCCTGTCCCCTTACACACACACTTACAATAACATGCACTACACTGCCACATATTCCGGGAGACCGGTCGGGAGCTTAGAGTTTGTCCCGGTTGGGGCGGTGCCCCGCTGGTGGGAGAGTCCTGGTGAGGAGGAAACTCTACTAGACGACGGTAGGTCGGCGCCGGATCTCGCCATCCAGCGGGGGAAGATCACCGCCATCTCCCGAGAAAAGAACATGCACTACACTCACGGGACTAATGACCAAAGCAGTTGACGCTCCCGGAAACACGAAAAATCAATCAATCAATCTTATAGGCTCCTCTACAGAAATCCTGATACGCAGCTGGTCGTGTGAGACATCTTTCGGGCGTAGGAGGGCAGTGTAAGGATTAGCTAGAGGCGAAATATACGAGCAGGTGTGTGACAGGATCGTAGTGACGGTTGCGTCCATTTGCTTTGCGTGCGTGTGGGGGACAAACAGTTCGTGGGTGCCGGCGGTGCGGGGGTGACTCGAAAGGGCCTCCGCCCCCCTCAGGGCACAGCCATCCCCGCCCCTCCCGCGTCCCCCCAAACCCTTCCTCGCCCCAGCCCGCGCGGCGGACTGCAATCTCGCCACTCGATAGTAATTGGAACGTAATCATTTAAAAGGCAATCAGAGCCCGCGGAGCGGCCGGGGAAGGGGGCGTGACTGGCCGCTGATCCAGGATTTGCGCGAGCCGCTTAATCCAGGCGGAGGTACACAACCTGGCCCGCTACCCGCCGCCGTTCATCTGAGTAATGAGCAATACCCTCAGAGTGGGACCCCCCCCCACACCCTGCTCGCTGCCCCTCCCCTCCCCGTGGCGAGCCCGTCAACACCGTCGTTGCCATACCCCTCCCCCTGCTGACGGCCGACTGTCGCCCACCTCCGACTGTAGACAGCGTCGTTATGAATCTCGTTTGACGCTCACCCGCAGCGGTGGCTCAGTGCATCAACTGCACTGCCTCTGACTGGGAGGACCTACGTTCGAGTCACGACGGCGGCAGGATTTTCGACACTAGCTATTCAGCTGGATCGAACTCAGTCGCTGTCTGGAGGAGAATTCTAGAAGCCGGCTGCTCTGATCGGTAGTGCTCCGATCAATATCAGGCAAATGCTGGAGTACTCTAACAAACGGGCACGGACCGCGCGCGATCTTTCCTTTCTATTCCCCAGTCCTATCCTCACCTCCTTACAGACACACTAACATGCACTACCCCACCACACATTCCGGGAGAACGGTCGGGGACTTGGAATTTGTCCCGGCTGGGGCGGTGCCCCGCTGGTGGGAGATACCTGGCTGAGGAAAACCCTGCTACTCGACGGTAGGTCGACGCCAGGTTTCTCCATCCAGTGAGGGAAGATCATCGCCACCTTCTGATGAAAAACATGCGTTACACCTACGGAACGAATGACCTCAGTAGTTGACGTGGCCGGAATATCTAACAATCAATCGTTTGACACTCCAGGAACGGATGGGATGGGCGGACACGATTTACTTTTCACATTACAGCGTGAAGTAAAAAGTAGGGTTATGGTTTTATGATATACGTAGGTTTCTTTCTTATCGATATCGGACTTATTAGACTAATTTTCTGATGTAGTTTATGCATAACGTGATAACCTTGTCACCGTAAATGTCAGGCTAAATAATGAATGCAAAAATTCAATATGACGAACACTAGGCATTGTTTTTGTCAACTTTTGGCAAAAAATTGACATTTCCTTACGAGTAATTTATGTATTAATGCATGAGGAGAAAACTTCATACTATTTTTAAGCACATTGCGCGCACGGACGAGTGTCAGGTTTGCCATAGTTCAAGTTTAAATGGAAAAGGATTTCAGAAAGCGATTATACACGGATTTCAATGCTCCAAAACTGCTTTTGAAGCTGATGTCTGCGGGGTTGTAATAACTCGATGGTAAAGAACGCCCCATTGTTCCATTGGAGCATCAAAGATATGCAAGCCGTATTCCTCGAGGTCTACACCTTTGACTAAGATATCATCTACTGTGTCCAGAGGAAATTTTTCGATATCGATAACATCATCTTCATGGTCTAAACTGTCATCAAATTCATCTGAATCGACTTCGTTTTATATTTCCCGCTAAGTCAGATACTTATAATCGTCCATATCTAACTTGAAATCACAAATGGAAAAATACCGAAATTGCAATATCTAGAAATGTAATCCTGAAATGGAGATAGTACTTTAACATATTCTTCTGGCCAATTTACTGATAAATAACAACAAAAAGGTTTTTCATTCCACTGTAGAAAGCTAAGGCAAAAACATGGAAATCTGAACAATTACAAAAACACATTTAAAAAATTTTAACATCATGATCAATCCTGACCCGAGTTTTTCATGCACTAGATTCAAATTAGTTAGAAGATACGTACTTGAAACACGGTAATCACGAGTTAAACTGATCACATTCACTAAGGAAGATACAATGCACAATTTAAACATTACTTCAGAACTATCAACCTATTGATAGTCATCGAGTTGACTAAAAATTCCGTTATCTCCATTTGGGGATCACAACAGTTAATGGGTCAAGAAATAATTGATTGGTTAACTGAAGAATGCCAAACAACGAGACAAGCGCTAACTTTATCAAAATGGGAATTATTAGTTGAGTAACAATATTTGCGACACCTATTTCGTGTCTGTACGTATGTGTAATAAAAAAGAATCAAAAGTGCAAGGGATGCTTGTTTTTTTTTTTTAAATTTGTTGCGTCTTAATCATCGTAATCTATTAATCACCACAACTCGTCTCTAAGTCCCTGGTCGATCATTGAGCGATTTTAGGAGTAATCCTCCATTATTAATCATTATATGTCACGTCTCATCCGCCATAGCTCAGTGCATCAACTGATGTCACAGCAGCGCCTCTGACCGGGAGGTCCTAGGTTCGAGTCCTGACGGCGGCAGGATTTTCCACACTAGCAGGATTTTCCACACTAGCTTTCCAGCTAGGTCGAAATTAGTCGCTGTCTGGAGGAGAATTCTAGCCGCCGGCTGCTCTGATCGGTAGTTTTACGTGATTTCTCCGTTCAACACCAGGCGAGTGCCGGAGCAGTACCCTACCAAACGGGCCACGGACCGCGCGCCATCAGTCCTTCCTCTTCCTTGTCCTATCCTCTCCCTTAACACACACATACTTACACTAACATGCACTACACTACCACATATTCCGGAAGACCGGTCGGGAGCTTAGAGCTTGTCCTGGCTGGGGCGGTGCCCCGCTGGTGGGAGAGTCCTGGTTAGGGAGAAACCCCACTAGCCGACGGTAGGTCGGCGCCGGATCTTGCCATCCAGCGGGGGAAGATCACCGCCATCTCCCGAAAAAAACATGCACTACACAAACGGGACTAATGACCAAAGTAGTTGACGCGCCCGGAAACACGAAAAAATCAATCAATCAATCTCATCCTTCGGTTGTTAAGAGATCCAGCAGGTAGCATCTCCACTTACGCCCCTAATACACGTTCTCCTGTGTCACTACCTAGCGGCGAGAATGGGGAACGAATTAGAACAGTGGACAGTTGTACAATTTGAAGCAAGCCAAGTCGTTTTGCTGGATAAAAGTTCACATGATTGACCGGGAATCAAACCCGGACCTCCTTGGTGAATGGCAAATGACTTCAGTCTGTGTTATGTGGTGCACAGAAATTTTTTATCTTTAAAAACCAAAGGAAACAAAAGAAAAATCGAATAAGAAAAGGAAATTTTGTTTCTTATATTAAACCATTTAAATTTAGAATCCCCTACATAACGATTGTAAAAATATGGTTTGAAATGTCTACACTAGTAAAAGTAAATTCAACGACGTGTAACCGACATCGATACCACAAACAGTAGCGTATGAGTAGATATGAAATTTTTATAGGCTATTCTTCTGAATTGTTGCAGTGTTCTTGAAAAGTTTGATAAAGGTCAATCCAACCCAAATGCGGAAAATAAATAATTTAAATAATATGTTGGTAGATACTCCGCATCCTTTCTTCGCCTTTCGCTTAGAGCACGTGGTTCCTAATATATTTAACCAGAGCCCATTAGTGCTGCAGCAAAACTGGTACTACCTTCTTTATTCCCTAGACGTCTGTAATGGTGCATAAGGTAAAAAAATCATCTAATGGCTATGTGTTGTAAAATAAAATTGAAAAAAATTATTGTATTTTATTGAAATTTGAACCAATTACGTTAAAAATAACAATATTAAACACCGTGGATTATATAAAATTAATCTTTTATTTATTTATTTATTTTACGTCAAAAACAGTTAAAAACTGCGTATGACGTGCTATGGGAAAAGTGAATTGTGTGCACATTTTCAAAATTCTGTGATCCCTACTCTAAGTCATATACTACTTAAATTTTGAATTTTGAAAGGAGAAAAAAACAAAAACTCCCATGTAATAAAATCTATTTTCAAAGATAAATAAGCAATAAATTTTGGCTCTTATTACTTCCTGCCGAGACATGGAAACGATAATTTGAATAATTGTATTTCCCACTGAATTCTAGAAGACGTGCACAGGAAATGAAGTTACATTTATGTCCACAAGCAAAACAAGGGGCCATCACAGCATTTGCTCAATGGATCAGGAAACTGGGCGAAAAACCTGATCGAGATGGGGTCATTGACCCGGAAGCTGTAGTACAATAGTTGTAACAGGTTTTTATACTCATTTACACAGTTCAAATGGTAAATAAAGCATTATGTATCATTGTTAAAATTAATGTTATTTTTCTTGTGATGCTCAGTATAGTCTCTAATTGTATAGAAACAGTTATGCAGCACAAAAGATTTCACTTGGGATTTAAACTTTTCTATTGAATTTAATCGTTTAATGTCATCTGGCAAAGTGTTGTAAAATAATGTGTATGTATTGTATGCGAATTGTCTGTAATGAGCTGTGGATACTGTCAACTGATGAATATGATTTCTACGTAGAGTGTTATAGTAATAGATTTCGGCATTTTCTGAAAATATATTCCGCCCTTGAGCAAGTCATTTTTACAAAACCACTGATTCGTAAATAAGAAGACACGGTAATGGTAGAATTCCTAGATTAATGAAGAGAGGCTTACATGAATCACGTGGGTGGGATTTGGTTATTATTCTTACAATTCGCTTTTGACTGAATTGAGAGACCTAAAAATTTTGTTGCCTTAACATCATTCAATGGTACATTGTTCATTGCAATGGGGCACAGAATTGTTTATTTGAAATGGAAAACTGCATTAAAACCGTTTTCTTTTCGTTCACTATTAATTTGTTTTTAACCAATTTAAAATATTGTACTATTTACTGTTTCTTTATTGCAAAGGATGTTCGTATCATCCGCAAAGAGAACCGTTCTTCCGTTTTGAATCGTCGAGGGCATATCGTTTACGTAAAGTAGGAACAGAATAGGGCCTAAAATCGATCCTTGAGGAACTCCACATGCAACGGGCAAAGAGTCGGAAAGGTGCGTACGTAATGTTCCATCATTCCAGTAAGGTATTTCAACTCTCTGAGATCGTTGTTTAAGGTACGAACATAACCAATCTAGAGCAATACCACGAATTCCATATGAAGGTAATTTGGAAAGTAAAATGTCATGATCAATGACGTCAAAAGCTTTTGAGAGATCTAAAATAATCCAATAGGTGCCTCGTTGTGATCCAATGATGAGGCGACATCTTTAAGAAAAGAAAATATAGCTGTTTCCATTGATTTTGATTTTCTAAATCCATGTTGGCAATCTGAAAGCGCGTCGTCTTTAGTGAGAAAGGTTTCCATTCGTATGTAAAAAGTCTCTCTAATATTTTTGAAAAGACTGATAGAAGAGAAATGGGCCGATAATTTTGAATTTCATTTGTGTTGCCTTTTTGAAAAGAGGCTTAATTTTAGCTGTTTTGAAAATATCTGCAAACGTTCCAGTGCATAAAGATGCATTAAATATGTGAGTTAACGGGTGTATAATGGCATACGCACAAGTCTTTAACAAAGAATCCGGGAATTCATCTAAACCGGACGAATATTTATTTTTAGTTTACCGATTATTTTGAGAATTTCATAGGAAGAAGTTTCGAAACGAACATTGTGTCTACAACTTTGGGTGAACTGTCTGTTTTGAATTTTTGTGCCTGAAGACTCTTAGTGAGATCGGCAGCAATTCTCGAAAAGTATTGGTTAAAGAGATTAGCCACTGTTGCCGGATCGTTCACATTTATATCGTTATATTTTAAAACAACATTCTCTACGGGTTTTCTAGTTGATTTGGTAGTATTTTTTATTATATTCCACATTGCTTTTGTTTTTTATTTGAATTCAAAATATCCTGATCTTTTTCATGATTTTAGCCTGTCTTATGACTTTTCGTAACAATTTTTGTATTTTTTAAAGTAGATAAGGAAATCTTGAGATACGTCATGACGTTTAGAAATGAAAGAAAGAATTCGCTTGTTTTTACAAGATGTCCTAATCCCTGTGTTATCCAAGAATTGCTTTTCCGTGAAATATTTAATTTTCGTTTTTGAAGAGGAAAGCAAGTGTTAAAATGAAATGAAAGAGTTGAAAAAAAAAGAATTATATTTGTCGTTTGTATCAGCAGTATTATAAACCGTTTCCCATGACTCCTGTATCAAGTAATCAATGAATAATTTAATTTTACTTTTAGTAAACAATCTAGTCATACGTGTATTATTTATTGTGTCAGTGATCGCATTTCTTGTAATGGTAAGAATTTGTGCATCGTGGTCACTGTATCCTAAATCTTTTGTTTCAACTTCATATTGTGAGCTTCTGCCCTGTCCAACGTGGGCTGACTGCTTGCCCGGCTGCCAGTGGTAGTGAGAACTCACCTGCGTAGCCACTTATAGACGCTGGCAGAGGATTCGGGAGACATGCATGACTGGATTCTGGTTTTCAGTCATTAAACGAGCTGATTATATAATAAATATTACTTTAATTACTAATACCCACCCAAGATAAACAATTATGCCCCATACATCATATCAGTATTAAATTATAAGTTACGCCTACTGCGCGCTGACGATCTATTCCTCTCTCTCTCTCTCTCTCTCTCTCAACCGTCCTTCTCTCCACTTTTAAATGTTCGTGGGCGGTTGCCCTATTTGGCGATCTCACCCGAATACTCCGTGATCGGCGCTGGTAGGTGGTGGTCTCCGGTGGCAGCGAGGCTCAGTCAGCTGCAGTCTCCTCGCAACTCGCTGAAGTGGCGGCGTGCTGAGAGCGATGCCTCAGGGAAGGCGCCTTCCGTTTCTTCGTGTGGTGCCCGCACATGTGGGGGCGGACACGATTGCGTGCGTACACGCGGTAACGTCCACGCTTGCACCAGTTCACGTTCGGCGGCTAATGCCTCAGCGCGAGACACTGATAGCGGCACTCGGCAGCCATACGGCGACGCGATACCCAGAGGAGCCGAGCCAGTTCCGACACAGAAAAAACAGAAGCTCGCTCACCGAAGATTTTCAAAAGAAGAAGGTGGAAGCTCTTCTCTCCCTATTTATTGCACGCGCCATTCCCTCTCCCGTCATGATGACGCGGTGGCTCTCCGCCAATCACGCATCGGGTTGTGCGTCACGTGACTTGTCTCATCTATTAACCGCCCTGTGACGTAGGCCTTCGCGCCCTTTCACCAGACGAGTCGCGCCCTTCCCATGACGTCAGGGGTTTTCCTTGGCGTGGGTTTGACAAGCCGTTAGGCATTTCCGTCCCTTTGTTTGATTTCCTGTGGCTGCGAGGATTATGGCCGAAATACCTCGTGGTGGTCTGTGCCGCTACAATATCGAGTAGTAGTTTTGTTAATTTTCCTCATTCGCAAGGATTAAATGTGAAGAAAGTCCGTGCATCGTCGGGTAATTTGCTAGTATTTTATATAATGGGAACACGCACTGTATCCGTTTCCTGATCAGGATATCTCCGCTGAGTTGGTATTGACGGGTCATGAATATCCGAAGTTACCAACCAACCCTTTCCATCAACAACTAATAAACGCAGACTGAACTGCGAACATTCATTGCAGGTTTACAGGACTGACTGTACAGTACAAAATAACAGCTTAATCCCCCCCTTTTCAGTCATTTCTGACGTCTCTAATAACAATCACGACATCAACAAAATAATTATCATCGCAATACACATACACAGATTTATTTAAGAAGTTAGAAACTCTGATGGCCAAATTATAGTTTCTGAAGTTATGTTGATTGTCAATAAATCCTGTTATTTTCATGCTCATATTATTTGCAATGTTCATTACTTTTTAAGACAATCAGTAGAATTATTTAATACGTAACGAGTAAATTGCATTTAGTGTAATTTTAATCATAGAAATAACTTGTTTTATATTGCAAGAATGTTTCACGAACTAATTGTTTGCATCTTCAGGCAAATAGGTTCTTGTCGTGTTTTAAAACTTACGATGATATTTTTCATTTTATTTAAAATACCATTTGAAGGTGTTAAGACATTACACCCTTGATTCGAATTTATTATGTTATTAAATTTTGATAAAATAAGTTTTCAAAAATTAACCTGTCAAGCATTCGTGGCGCTGAAATAGAAATATTATGAAAATAAAATTTACGTGAAAGGTGAATTCTGTTTTGAAATTGTGTTGTTTTTTCTTCACGAATTTCTCTCTTTTTTGCATTACAAGTTATGTTGCAATCGATGGGCAGTCGATATAACTTAACTGTGGTGTTCTGACGTCTAAGACTTTGCAGCTCTCATGCCTCTTAGTCTCTTCTTCTGCAATTTAAACAGAATTTTCAGTTTGCAAGATTGATCGAGTCGATTTTTGAAGTCAAACCATTGGATTCTTCTAACTCCTGTTCTTTCTACCAGGTTTCTTTCACGGCAATTGAACATACTAACAATAACCTGCCTGTACGCTGTACTTTTGTTGTTAATGCATTTATATTTCACATAATTAATTCGAATGCGAGACCCGCGGGTTCGTGGTTGGGGGACCGGCCAGGAACCCCGGTTTCTAACGGCGTCGAGCCCCTGGCCGAAGGGATAAAAGGCACTGACTGACTGCGACGTGATGGGACTTGACAAAAAAATGAAATAAAGCACATTAATGGAGGATTACTCCCGGTGCAAGCGCCAACGCCCTTAAGTGCTTGAGACGCGTTGCGTCAAGGTGTAGACGCAACAAATTAAAAATAATTTCATTTACTTTTTACGAAAGCAAAATGAGACACTTGATTTACAAAAATTTCTAAATTATGAAAATATATTTCAATGCTTTTGTACAACAGGTTTGAAATGGGAGGAATTAAAAGTTTAAGGTTCCTCAAATGAGGCACATTTTAAACGCTATAAGGACTTTGATAAAGGGGGAAGAATTTATGATACAGCTTTAACACAGGATACTTGCTGTTTTCTTAATAGTGCGAAATCTTCCAATCTGAAAATTGGCCGAGTGATGTCTCCTTTAACTTTCTTCATTCTGATATCTGATAATTTCTTAAAAATCAATTTGTTAATTATATGGATATTTTTCTAGCCTGTGATTTTGTCACGGATTTGGAAAACGTCGTTTTTGAAGCCGAAACGATACTATTACTGCTAATTACCGCTGCATTTATGGGTGATTATATTCAGTAGGTGGGACTTTCGAAGGGCCACTTTGGACAGGCTGTGTGGCGACCGTTGATGTAAACACAAAGCAGACGTGATATTTCTCGCATTACACGCTGAGATTGCTCTACGAGTGATGGTATGCCTACAAAGTGGCTACGTCTTTAATTTATTTTAGCTTACTTGTCAAGGAGTACCGTGATCATTCTTTGCATTCAGCTTTCTGTTTGGGTACAACTAAATCAGTTTACTAAGTAGGTCAAGAATGAAGATTTTACTGGAAACCGAAGCTCGCTTTTGGGAGAGATACATTGGGTGATTGGTACGTAAATCCCGTAAGTGTGGTGTAGGCTTGTATTGCGGGAAGTGGCGGCGATCTTCCTCATCTCATGGCGAAATCTGGCGCCGTCCTACACGTCGACCTGAGGGATTTTCAGCATCCAGGTATATCCCACAAACGGGGCACAATTGTAAGTGGGACACACCCTAAGCTCCCGACATGTGTGATAGTGTAGTTCATGTAAGTGCTAGTGTATGTAACTAATTGCGTTTTCCATCGTCGCACTGGTGCGCACCCAGGGCGCACTCGTGTGCACAGTTTTCGTGTTCCATTCGACCGCTAGGGCTTTCCAGTGAAAAGAAACGCATGTTCCATTCGCACAATGACACGGAACCAGGGCGCACTAGGGGCGTCCTAACCTGTACTGAGGACCACGTCATTGTACCGGGCCTTTTTGAGGTTAGGTACGGAAGTTATGAATGTTGATTTGGATTCGTGGTAAAATTGTGAAGTCAATAGAGAACCTCCTGTGACACAGGGACACTTCGAGCGATGAAGTATATCATGTTGAACAAGAAATGTCTTAAAAATTTTTTTGTGACTTACGCAAAGTTCGTAAAATCAGTTTGTGTTTTCATGGAATTCAATCTTGAATAACTTCATGTTAACAAATGCAATGCTATTTAGTAATGTAGGTACGTCTCAATTTCGAAACGCTAATATAGAAAAAATTAAAATTTTGACTAATGCCCTTACAAAATCATTCAAAATATACTATGCGACAAATGTTTCTCACACGCGCATAGTCGTGTTAATTTTTTTTGTACTTTTCAACAACCAAATAATTCTGCAGAAGCCTTTCGGTTCAAAAATCTAGTGTACTGTATCTAACTGGTAAAGCACTAAAAATAAAACTTCGACAGATATGCGTTTGAAGTTTCGGTAGCTTTCACTAAATAAATCACGCGTTAATAACTTATGAATTGAGGAGTAAAGAATTACCAAAAGACTTCATACAAGTTTCGTTAAAACAATAGAAATTATTTTAAAAATTATTACAACGATCACAATTGTAAGTTTTGTTTTCGACTTTTTCGAATAATCTCACTGCGTGGCGCACACGGACTGACTGAGTTCTGGAATCCGTTTCATTCGTTGCTACCTTTCACACGCGTGGGGCAGTACTGTCGCGGAGCAATGGCGTTATTCCCCTGTACTAGGGTGAGTTCCAGTGCAATAAATGGAAAACTCTATAAGGGGTGAAGATATGACAAGGAAGAGGAAGGAAATATAGGGATCTTTGCGGGGTCCATGTCCCCTTTGTCAGGGTTCTCCCACAATTCATCTGCAGTTGATCCATGAAATCAGAACACTACTGACCGGAGCAGATGGCTGCTACATTTTTCCTCCAGATAGCGGTTTAATTCGACCCTGCTGTGTACGTAATGACAAAAATCCTGCCACTTTGTGAACTCGAACGTACGGTCTGAGGCACTGCAGACACATCAATTGACTCCCTGAGCCACCTAAGCTTGTGAGAGGTCCGAACAGTTCTGCAGCATAACGTGGTTGTTTGCGGATTGATATGATAGCATTTCCCTAGCATCGGTTTGGGGTAACAGTAACTTCAGTCACAAAATTCACAGTATTGAAGAAATGGTCAGTGTTATCTGTCTTGGCGCAAAGAAATTCCATCATAGGTTTGACTGCATTTCCCCATCACCATCATGGATGCTTCGTGCGTATTGCCAGAGATACGTAACTTCTTCAAACATGATATATTTCTGACATTTGTTCTCTACGACCATCTGAGAGTAGGGCGATTTACATGTAAATATACTTTCTCTGTGCAGTTTATGGATCATATCATCTGCGTTCAGAAAAAAATCGCATATGGGACTATAACTGAATTAAAACGTCAGACACCGAGGCATCACTGAAGTTCGTAAGTCTTATTTTGGACAATAATTCGGTTAACATGAGCGTTGTGGGCTTGTTTATCACTTTTTCAACATAACGGCCTCTTTTTCACAAAATTCCCTCGTCGTGTTATTCGCTATCGCCGCCGCCGCATTCCCTTATGATATTTGCTACTCGTGGCCGTAACCATAAGCCGGTTGCCCAGCACATGCACTATTATTTGGGACATCGCTACAACTACGAAATTAGATTCCCGTTAGTGAAGCCACACTCTTTTGTTTCCAACATCTCTAATCGCCTTACTTTACGACAGTACCCATCTCGAAGATTAAGAGTTCTGGGAGTTATTTGAGGAAGAAGTAACGAGCCTCACACAAATTCCCATCGAACAGTAACTTCAGACAGCCGTGTTTTATAAATAGTAATCTTTGGCAGTTATTTGACATCACGACTCTCACTTTTACGTTGCTTTGTAACACAGTCGTAGTGATGTAGTGAGGGGAGACTAAAAAAAAAAGGACTGTTGCATTTCTCGGCGAAAAAATCATTCAGTATTGAAGAAATTGTCAGTTACCTGTCTGTGGCGGAAAGAAAATAGTTTTTCTTCTGATTTTCTTGCGGAATTCGTGCGTGTGAGCTACGTTGACTCGCCTACCATTCTGCTGAGATCTTAGTCGCAACGCCAACCTCACGTAATTGAACTGTCTGTACTCGATACATAAGCGTGCATTACCAGCTTTTTACACGAGCGAGGCGAGTCGGTACGAAACTGCTCGGCTTCCCTGATTTTCAATGTGGATTTGTCGTGTCTTGGGTAGAAAAGAGTCGAATTCTGGAAGTTGTCGACAATCAACTGCTTTTATACGTCTTTGGATCTGGTCTGTGGCGCGCTCTCACGGTCATCTTTGGAAGCAGTTCAAAGAATTGAAACACGCGAAATAAATTTATTTTCTCTCTGCAAGCAATCAACTGCTTTTATACGTCTTTGGATCTGGTCTGTGGCGCGCTCTCACGGTCATCTTTGGAAGCAGTTCAAAGAATTGAAACACGCGAAATAAATTTATTTTCTCTCTGCAAGCTAACCGGCGTTTTTGAGGGAATAACTACGTAGAACGCAGGATGTTTGATGTATACCCTTTGCTGTTACTTCAGCCCAAAGAGTTGTAAGTAATTGTATTCCAAGTACGGCGCCAAATTTGAATTAATTTGGCCACCTATGTGACAATAGTACCCACTATCCATCGATTGTTTCTCGTTTTTGAAAGTCTAGTGATAAACCGTGGAGTGATACGGCGTCTCGGCGAATGCGCTAATTTCCCTGCCTTGGACACCTCCCACTCTAATGTGGTCTGGAACAGACATTTGATTTTTCTCGGATGAGTTCTGTCGTGAGGTACTCTCGGGGTTGGACCAGTTAACGAATTTCTGCGGGCTTCGGTTTTCCTAGTCTTTTAAGCCATCTGGACCGCTATTGTATCCTGCACTTTCGGACTATCCCGGTCCTTTTCACGGTCGTTTTCAACCTCGGTTTGGCCGTCTCGGCGGAATCGATTTAATATTTCGTCGGCAGTGTTTGGAACAAATATGATTAAAAGATTTTGTACAAAGAACGGCAATTGCTGGGAGATGGTTCGGATACTTTGTCTCGGCCAGACTTGGCACGATTTGAGAAGCTATTTGTTTTGATCAACATAATCGTGAATCGATTTATGTTTATTCCTAACAAATATGCCAGTCATTACATTCAGTTTTTGTTTAGGCTATATTCTGAATTCCAGAACAACTCTCAATGATTTTCTCTTTTCCGCACAAGTACTCGGAGTAGGAAACATAGCTTCATTCTAGGACATTGCTCTCTCCTCCTGTCATCTATTCCAATTCCAGCATTGGCATTCCATTCTTCCCCATGTAAATCCTCGATAACTGTAACCACTTGGTTTTTTAGTGGTTTTACATGTGTACTTGATACACACATACTTTTCTTATCTTGGGCCTCAAATTTCTCCACTGGTTTTCTCGTGAAACCACTTGATTTTTCTAGTGATTACATGTGTTCTTGATACACATGTAATTTTCTACTGGATCTAAATTTCTTCGCGTTTTCACGAGTGTGGACAGTGTCCGCATTTTCTCTATGAAATTCTGTTCCAAGAGGGCATGGTTCTGCTCAGAGCGGAAATTCTGCTCTTGTATTTATGAAGAAATAGATGTAACATTGAATCGTTGTTCTTCGGTCCTGATCCTTGGCTCCGAACAGCGACGTTTGTCAATACTTCGGTAGTTTCTTCCGTGGCCGCGTCGCTTGCCTCTTTCAACCTATAAATCTCAATGATATTCCATCCTGTGGGGCTGTTACCCGTTAGCCTGTCAACCTTGTTAACAGACTCCTTATGTGACTATAGTGTGCATATTGTGCCAAGTAGCGTAAAACTGCTGTTGCGTGTGTATGGTGCCAAATATTCTTAGAAAAAGAGGGCTCAAATTGTTAAGAGTCTGAGGCACCAACTACAAGCACTCGACACTTATCAACACTAGTCCCTAGGTCCTAGCAACGGAAAGCATTGAGTTACTAAAATGTGATCTAAATTGGCCATTTCAAAATACAACGTTAAAATTGCAGTGTTTTCGTTACTTTCGCGGTGCTTGTGTTTCTTCATTATAATTTCTTTGTCTCTACGATTCCCAACTACCTTAATAAAGAGGCTTCAAATCTTTATGTTATCTAGCGTCGCCATCTGCTTGTGGACTACATAACGCTGTCTCGCGACTCATCTAACAGAAATACATAAACAGACGGCTTATTTTTGACAGAAAAATTCTTATTGCTGGGTCCAGGCAATGAAGAAGTCATAAATCATTTCCTATCTGTAGAAAATAGCTTCTAATTTGTTCTGTAGGAGATTTGATCATTTGATTCCGAATTATTCAAATCGATTGACGGCAAAAAGGTTGTCCTTCCGTCCGTCAATGAACAACCCTGGCAGCTAAACCACAAGTCGGATTTTCGTAGAATTTAAAAATTTGACTGATATCGCGGCCCCTTGAATTTGCATCGGATATTTTCATTTTTTCGAAAACATTAGATTTTGGGGGTAAATTTGCTTAAAACGGAGGCAATTTTAAATTTTAAACAATCACTTTCTTAAAAGTGACTCCAATATTTTGTTTTTAAATTGTTTCCGCGAGCGAAGCAAAGAACGTATAGAAAGTGATGGTGGTCCCATTTTCGCCACACTCTGCATTGTCAAAAATTGAAGGAAAAACAGAAGAAAAAAATCAAACTTGTAAATTTGAATTTTCCGCACTTCGTCGTCATTTCGTAAAATAGCATCACATTATACGAATCCATTTCATTGTTGCCGGACATGACATGTCATATAGATAATTTTCTAGTTGAAGGTAATAAATATAAGAAAGGTAAAAATTTTAACTTAGATCAAAATACACGTCGTTTACTTTAAGACGTTTTGATCGCTAATTACGGTCTTCAAAAATTATAAGCTCATTTACAAGTAATCAAGGCAAGCTTGTGTGAAATTATTCTTGATTTTCTGTATAATGTGCTGCAAATATTGTAACATTGAACTGCATTCATGTTTGTTTCATAAGTAAAAGTAAGAAATGAGTACTGTTCCTGACTATCGCAATAAATGCCGATATGGACCACTGTTTAAATTGGTTAAAGTGAACGTTTTCGAGTTCTAGCTGAGTTGTTAGTAGGGTAGTAATTACAATATTTCAATATTACGTAACAGTTTCCAACAATGCCAGAAAGTACGTGCTGTTAAGCACAACTAGTTTTTTTACCGCTACGCATGTAACAAGTATGAAGATCATACCATCGGAAAGCATTATTTACTAAAATATCTAACATTGATCATTGAAAATGAATGGTTAAACTGCTATATACATGCGTTTCAACGATGAAAAATAACGTTAAAAAGGAATTACCAAATGATTGTAATGGATCTGATGCCGCCTCCACCTGGCTGTGAATCTTAACTGCGCTAAAGCTATAGGACCATTCCTAAGAGAGTTACTGATGTAAATACAACACTATTCTTGGCAGACTTTCAACAACCCTGGAGTCTAAACCATACACATATTTCCCAAAATTGTTATTCCTCAATAATTGTTCCAGAATCTAGTCCCTGGATGTTTGGAACGGAGCTTTTAATTTTTGGATATGCTTTGCTTGAACCCCTGGGGATATTTTCAAAATGTCAAAAAAGGCTCCAAAATTCTTTACGTTTTTTCTGCTCATGCAAACCAGAAGTATGCTATCGCCTTTCACTTATAAAATAGAGCACAGTGTACCTTTCGCATCAGTACACGTTTACATGGAGAACCAAAAGTGTGTAGATCTGAAAACACAAACCAAACCACGTACGATGTATTGCTTTTGACAGCTCAGTCCATGTGAAATCCGCATCAACAAGGTTCGGATCCTCTCTGAGCGAAAAGGAACGGCTGCCAAGAGGCAGTGTAGGCGTGGGGAATGGCGATGGCGTGATAAGCTCAGGGCGGCTGTGGTCTTATCAGCGGTGTCATCGCGGTTGCGGGGGCGGCCAAGAGGCGGCATGCTGACGCGGGTCGCCCCCCCCCCCTCCTTTCATCGTCGGCACCATCGTTGCTGACTGGCCCGGCGAGAGGGTAGGGGCCACACTCCGAGAAAGCAGCGATTCAGCCGTAAACCTTTTTGATAAGCGGCGTCGGTGGTTGCTGCCGCGGGCTGAGGTGATGGGCAAGGCAAAGCGACGGACAAGATAAGGAATACCGCTTTCGAAATTCTCTTGTAATATATAAGAGAGATAGAGGAATATATAAGAGAGAAAATTGTCTAAACGATATTAATCATTGTACTGTTACTACTTACTTTCGCGAGAATCGTTTAAATTTTACCTTGGTGTCAGCACTTACCTATATATAAGTAGATATTTTTGTGAAGTTTGTTTGCCGTACATAAAAGCCGGCGGTGCTAGCCGAATTCGTTTACTACGCTCCGTGAAGTCACGAAGGTTAAGCGAATTCGAGACTCGCGGGTTCTTGGTTGTGACCGGCTAGGATCCCGGGATCTAACGTCGTCGAGCCCTGGCCGAAGGGATAAAAGGCACTGACTGACTGCGACGTGACGAGACTTGACTAGCAAAGTAAATACGGAGTAAAAATTAATTTACAAATGAGTATATAATTTTGTAACGATAATTTTAAAATCCACGCCTCGCTTCTTTCTTGCTTGGCAACAAGGATGCTTATGTCCATGCGACCGGCTAAATTAGCCATACTACAATTCGGTTTAACAGTTATGGTTACGTAGTATCATGTTTCATATTTAGTGTGCGTTAGGAGTACGATACATTTTTAGTGTTTTGTAGAGAAGCGTGGAAGTTTTGTTTTCTGCTCTCCGTTGTTCTGGAGCGGTCATCACCCAGTTGGTTTGCCTTTGACTTCAGTATTGCCGTAGCTAGTCGTCTAGTTTTATTACGCTGTACAATAATTTTGTGAGCTGTTGAAATATCACGCAGTTCCATGTCCCGTTCGTATGGCGTGGCTTTGGTACGGTTAGTTGCGTTCTCAATGGAAATCTTGGCCGCTTAGTTGAATAACGTGGGCGCGTCTAGTTCTCTTGGTTAAACGACCCGCGAAGTTTGGTACGATTATCCACCACCCACTGTTGCAGTGGCACCTCCTCCGAATGTCGAAAGGCAGTGATGCCAACGGAGGGAGTCTGTGGCACGGGTAGCATGACGAAATGACACATCCACGCAGTTGATCATCTCGCCACAAGAGAGCAGTAGGTTGAACTGAACGCTTTTACACATTACGCATGAAATACGATTAGGCGAGATTTAGATAAAAAATGAAGAACATTTGTTGTTATTTTATTTTTATTTGTTCTTCATTATTTCTGCGGTTACCACTTAATTTTACATGCGACTCCGCCAAGTTGGAAAACCAAGCAGGGTTACTATGGACAGTTTCCTTCCCGGACGTTAGTTGCACTGAAAATCCGTTGGCATACCACGGTGCCCACAAAACCTGTCTCTGGCACCATCCTAAGGATTATTGCTTGGGTGAGTGTGTTCTTAAGTTGCTTCCTGGCGGCCTTAGAGCTTACCTGTAACAGAGTCAAGCTGTTACTATTGACAGTTTCCCTTTCCCCGACGCTAGTTGCCCTGAGAATCCGTTTTCATACCACGGTGCCCACAAACCTGTCTCTGGCACCATCCTAAGGATTATTGCTTGGGTGAGTGTGTTCTTAATTTGCTTCCTGGCGGCTTAGAGCTTACTCATCACAGAGGCAAGCTCTGTTACTATGGACAGTTTCCTTCCCGGACGTTAGTTGCACTGAAAATCCGTTGGCATACCACGGTGCCCACAAAACCTGTCTCTGGCACCATCCTAAGGATTATTGCTTGGGTGAGTGTGTTCTTAAGTTGCTTCCTGGCGGGTTAGAGCTTACCTGTAACAGATGCAAGCTCTGTTACTATTGAGTTTCCTTCCCGACGCAAGTTGCGCTGAGAATCCGTTGGCATACCACGGTGCCCAAAACCTGTCTCTGGCACCATCCTAAGGATTATTGCTTGGGTGAGTGTGTTCTTAATTTGCTTCCTGGCGGCTTAGAGCTTACCCGTCACAGAGTCGAGCTGTTACTATTGACAGTTTCCTTCCCGACGCTAGTTGCGCTGAGAATCCGTTGGCATACCCCGGTGCCCACAAACCTGTCTCTGGCACCATCCTAAGGATTATTGCTTGGGTGAGTGTGTTCTTAATTTGCTTCCTGGCGGCTTAGAGCTTACCTATCACAGAGGCAAGCTCTGTTACTATTGACAGTTCTTCCCCGACGCTAGTTGCCCTGAGAATCCGTTGGCATACCACGGTGCCCACAAAACCTGTCTCTGGCACCATCCTAAGGATTATTGCTTGGGTGAGTGTGTTCTTGTTGCTTCCTGGCGGCTTAGAGCTTACCTGTCACAGAGTCAAGCTGTTACTATTGACAGTTTCCTTCCCGACGCTAGTTGCCCTGAGAATCCGTTTTCATACCACGGTGCCCACAAACCTGTCTCTGGCACCATCCTAAGGATTATTGCTTGGGTGAGTGTGTTCTTGTTGCTTCCTGGCGGCTTAGAGCTTACCTGTCACAGAGGCAAGCTCTGTTACTATTGAGTTTCCTTCCCGACGCAAGTTGCACTGAGAATCCGTTGGCATACCACGTGCCCACAAAACCTGTCTCTGGCACCATCCAAGGATTATTGCTTGGGTGAGTGTGTTCTTGTTGCTTCCTGGCGGCTTAGAGCTTACCTGTCACAGAGGCAAGCTCTGTTACTATTGAGTTTCCTTCCCCGACGCAAGTTGCGCTGAGAATCCGTTGGCATACCACGGTGCCCACAAACCTGTCTCTGGCACCATCCTAAGGATTATTGCTTGGGTGAGTGTGTTCTAAGTTGCTTCCTGGCGGCTTAGAGCTTACTCTGTCACAGAGGCAAGCTCTGTTACTATGGACAGTTTCCTTCCCGGACGTTAGTTGCACTGAAAATCCGTTGGCATACCACGGTGCCCACAAAACCTGTCTCTGGCACCATCCTAAGGATTATTGCTTGGGTGAGTGTGTTCTTAAGTTGCTTCCTGGCGGCTTAGAGCTTACCTATAACAGAGGCAAGCTCTGTTACTATTGACAGTTTCCTTTCCCGACGCTAGTTGCGCTGAGAATCCGTTGGCATACCACGGTGCCCACAAAACCTGTCTCTGGCACCATCCTAAGGATTATTGCTTGGGTGAGTGTGTTCTTAAGTTGCTTCCTGGCGGGTTAGAGCTTACCTGTAACAGATGCAAGCTCTTCAGCTGTCAAATGTGGTGGTGTAGATCGTTCCTTACTATGTGTGAAGGAGAGGAAAGATAAGTGGTTAGTTCCTTACTATGTGTGATGGAGAGGAAAGATAAATGGTTAGTAAGGAAGGATTGCGCGTGGTCCGTAATCCGTTTGATACGGTATTGCTCCAGCGTTTGCTAGTCAGTATTGTTACGATTCTGGGTGGTGAATTAAAACTCTGGTATTATTTTAACAAAAAAGTTTATTTTGTTTCTTAACACAATCACTGAAAACACTTAATTTATGTACAGATAGTCTTCTCTTGATTATTCTTTATACGTCACACTTTTCTTCATTATTTATTTTCACTACACTTCTCTTACACTGCCGCACTGTCCTAAGCACTGTCCACAGTTCGATGCACTGGCCACAGTTCACGGCGCCAGCCACGGTTCACATCACTGAGCACAATCAGTGCACTTCTATTGACCGCGATGCACACACTTCACAGCTCAGCTTTCACTTCAGACTTAAGACTAACCCGCGGTCGCCGACCGCCGCGTACTTGGCGGGCGCCGTCGAGAATTTTCTAGACTTTGGGATACGCCCCGCGAACACTCTGGGACCATCTAGTTCAAGGGCCGCCCGCAGATGTCGCAATCCGCGCATACAGGTAGTTCGTGGTGGTGCCGGCAGATGACGCAATATTCGTTTCATTGTTTTTCGAAGAATACACAGAATATGCACCAGAGAAGCCGGACGCTAGAATTCTCTTCGAAACTATGGTTAAGTTTGAACTTGTTTGAAGCTAGTCGATGACGAGACGAGGTCGATGTTTTGCGATGACGGGAAAACTTACATTTATGTCACAGCCGCGATTCTGAATGAGAGTCGTCAATCAAAATTATGCTGAAAATCTACAGTCCCGCAACAAAGTGATAATCTCTATGGGAGTGGTTGATTACTTTGTGTTTACGTGTGTCATGGTAAAAGTGTTTGTGTGTCAAGTGGTAATTAAAAGAAATTAATATGCGAAGTTTTAAATTACATTGCACGGACCACTTTGAATGTAACTCAAGTGGGACATTTTAATGTCGACACAATAGTTACTTAGCCTATTTACAGGGTAATAATTATATTTCTGATGATCGATTGCAACCTAAAAGGAATACAAATCGTTTCTTGGGCAATAAATAATTGTTAATGCGTTTTGGAAGGCGAATGACATATTATACAATGGGGAAATGCATGTATTGTCTCAACATATTGCCCTACTTTTCTGAACTGATAAAATGGAGTAAAACGGATATCAAAGTGTTAATTTGTTCTTTTAAATTGGTTTAAAATGAATGAAATTTAATGTACCGTAGGGGACCGTACTAAGCAAAATATTAAAAAAGTACTGCTTTACAATGAAAAAATAATGAACTACAAATGGAGACAACAGCATTTATAACGTAACCAAATATTTAGTAGTACTGAACACAGTGGTATGAAATCTTAAAAAATACAATTGCTTTAGAAGGTGTCGAATCTCACAAATCAATTTTCTGTGTGTAATTCGACGTTACATTTCGTGCAGTGGTATTTTGCAGGCACTTCCGAAGACCATTTTTGTGTATCTTTCGTAGACCCTCATCGTTGCTGATTATGTTGATTTTCTACAATGTAGTTCATACGATCAAATCTTACAGTAGCAAGGACTTTGCTCAGATATTTTTGACTCGCATACCTTCGATTTCTTTTCCTACGGAGATGATAGTACACAGAGTGTGTGATAATTCTAATGCATTCCGAAAGAGGAATGTTATTATGGTTTTGCGGTTTTTCCACATTATACAGAAGAGCTATTGTATTAGATGCTCCAGCTACAGAACCGAAATTATTAATTCCCATGTTAGTTGCTCTGTTATATTGCTTAGTAACTTGTCTTTTGTAGGAAGATGAATCAAGTGTCACTTCAGTCGACAGTGTTATTTTGCTTAGATGTCTAAATCGTTATAACTTAAGTGTATTTATTGGGTGAATATATTTGCAATTGTGCGTTTCCTTTTCTCTGTTACATTTTAATTCTTGTGTTTGATATTTTTTTTAATAAAAATCGTCTCTTTTACGATGAGTTCGTGATGTGTCAAACTATCTATACGTCGACTATCGATTTCGCGCCAGCGAGTAAGACTCGGTTATCGTTTAAGAGTCAATCCCACGCAGGCGCATGGTGTCTTGGTCACTTACTTGGTCAGAGACCTTATGATTGAACTAATAGCTCAATTTGTGACAGTAAGTATCACGTAATTTCCTCCAATGACAGTCATGGGAGTTCCAGTGACGTAACGCCACCACGTAACAATTTGTGCAACCCTTACTTTTAAATCTCGCGCCATTTATTCTGGATGCAGTGTCCGCGAGGTCCAGAAAGCTTGTTACTGTGCCTGCGACTTTAACATACCTGCTTTAAACCGTCGTGCAACTGTGGAGAATGGCAACGCTGTATTACCATTCGCTTCACTGAAAACATTCCTGCGTACTCCGAACTCGTGCCATTTCAATTTTGAACCAGGAACGTTACTCTACGTTTGAAAACATGACGTTAGATCTCATGCACTGCTATGAAGTTCAACGATATACTCACTGGAATAGACTGACAGGGTACTGTTCCTGAGGGCATAAGCTTCCGCGGCTTGAGTCAGCAGCTCCCGGACAGACAAGTAGCTACTCAGTACTGATCCTGCTCGCTGCACAGATTTATCTAATAGTCATACAGACTCACCAGCTTAAGTTATAGCAATATTCTCATTATTTTTGTACAACATATGTAAATACAAAAAATCCAAGTTAGGTATTCACGAAAAACACTGAAAAATAAAAGTTTTCTCATAAAATGATGTTTCCAAAAACTGAAATGAACAAAACTCAATCAAATATTTATACAATCGCAGCTGGTGTTTGTCAAGGATAGTCATTGTCGGGAAGAAAAATATATTGTTGAGGAGCATGCACTAAAATTTGCTCGTTTACGAAAATCACGATGAAAAAATTCCCATATCCCATTTTTATGAAATGTTTACTAAGTATTTTTGATCGTTTGGCAAGTATTGATTCCATAACAATAGTTGCAGTTGACTAATAGAACCTTTTATTATTTTTTAATTAAGCGACCGTTTAAGGTATTAACAATGCCTCAAAAATATAAATATGGCACTTCTACATCGCACTTGTAAATTTTTTTACAACTTTCGAGATTAATTTATGACGTTTAAGATATCCAATCTATGACACTTTTAGGCTCGTCTTGCATACATTAAAATCAATTGAAAAATATTATTTCTAGGTGTGTATCTATGATACATGGGCTACGATACATGAAGACTTTGACATATTTGAATTAGCACTGCGGGTCCTTAGAGACGCGGAAACAGTATGGCATGGTCACAATCGGCGATAAAACCGTTGGGCAAAAATTGGCTTAAAACCCGTGATTCAAAAGGGCATGAAAAATGTTTTGTTGAATTCAATATAGCGAACAGTTTGAAACACCGCACGCATTGTATGGGTTACATCTCCTTCACACTTTTACAATATAATGAATGACATTGTTCACGCAACTAATAATGTATTGTTCAATGTCTGAAACGCCTGGCAGCTTGGTGGCGACTACAGATTATTTTATCATATGTTACAAATACGTAAGTCAATCAAAGCGATCCTGGTGGCTGTGTTTTGAACCAGTACCGCCAAGAGATGCATTGAGTATCGGCTACGCCGAACACAGTTCTAACTTACTTGTTGAGGGAGAGCCATGGCGTCTTGTAAGCCGCTGGTTTCTGTAGTGCTTTTTGGCGGCTACAGTGTATTTGTGCTACCACTGAGTTTACTGTCATGTGACACATCTAACGTGTGAGTAACGTAAGTCAATCAAAGCGATCCTGGTGGCTGTGTTTTTAACCAGTGCCGCCAAGTGATGCATTGAGTATCGGCTACGCCGAACCATATCGGCTACGCATAACCCTAGTTGGTTATGTGTTACGCGACTGGGATTCCGTGATCAACGGTTTTCACCACATGCTCTCCGCTACGATGCAACGACCTTTGTATTTGGATCCATCGCCCTACTGATGTCATTGGGTTATTTCCAGCTTGCACTCGTGTATTGTTAAGGTGTTAAATTTTGTGATTGTGCATTGTGCGGCTGACATGCTGTGAATACCAATTTCTACCACATGCTCTCTCCTATGCCACGTGCGCAGGCACTCGGCTGTACTGCATATCTTTTACTCTATACTGCAGTTTCACTTAATACGCTTTAATGGTTTGTGTGAGTTGCGTAATTTTTTATTGGATGTATTTGTGTTACAACACAAACTCAAAGGTTTGAACAAAAAAGTGTTTGAACAGTTTCTAAAATCCATGCACCTTCCCATTCATAAGATCTTAGAAATTAAAAACTGAGTATCTTAGAAGTGTATAGGGTTGTCTATTATCATAGTCCACAGTTTTCTGACACCCTTACAGATATACAAAAATAATTATCTGAGTACTCGTCCCCAAGAGGCTTAGTTTCTTCGACACATTCAGTAAAGTTGTGCAAAGTAATGCCGACACCTACAGACCTCCATACATGCGTTTCCCGGTTATTCATAACACTGACTAACATCTCAAAAAGATGTACCTCTGAGCTTGTCACACGTATTTCTTGTTGGTTCCCCGTCTCTCGAGCGTCAGCAGTTCAGGCATTGGTCAACCCCTTCAGTCAATGTTCAGACTGTGGCAAGGGTTTTCGAGTCAGATCGACAACTATCGATATCTGTCGTGGCAGCGATTTCGAAGGCATCAGAAGCAAGGGAAGAACCAGAAAATGCTCGATGAACATATACGACCTGACTGACTGGATCAGCGGTTGTCAATGCCCGGTCGAAACGCGTATCGATACACAACGTATTTTCCGGTTGAATATATCAGCGGAGCTTGTTCTGTCGTGTATAGTGTTACGAACCGATAAGATCATGTGTGTGAGATAAGATAATATGTGTGCGAGTGCTGTGCGTGCTCTCCGAATTCTCTTATAAATACGCGCCACCGTTTCAACGCGCTAAGAGGGAACCTCTGTAAGAGGAAAACCTGCTATTCCGGATTAAAATTTCAGAACGGAACGATTCTATTTGTAAAAATGACCTCTATAATCCGGGAAACTGTTTAACGCGGAAACGAAATGTTTAGAGAACCTTAAGTGATTCTTACTAATCTACAAAATATTTTTCTTAAGTTTCTAGTACTGTCTTTCGAATGTCATAGAGCGAACTCGTCACTTCCTGAGACAATAAAGTGAAAAGAGAGTTGTCTCATTACTTTTCATTAGTACTGTCAGGGAATCTTTGGCGCACTTTGCGACTGTTCCAGTGCTACTTTCTCACTCTCTAGTGTGATTTTCAAGACAACTTCGTCGCTTCAGCTCCGTATCATGAACGAGTTGGTTGTCTGCAACCCGTTGAATTCTCATAAGCGTCTCCACGTTTCGACAATAGCATTCCCAGAAGGCTGTCTTGTCATCGTAGCATTGCAGTCGTAGAGTTGACGAGGTGCATACCACACATTGTAGGTAACTGCATTATTCCTGCAATATTTTCATTGATAAATTATGCTTTATTTTCTTTCACTGTCCAAAGTTTATCAAAACTACATTACATAAGTTACTTGGTGAATTTTTAGCCACCTTTTAGAAGACAGACACCTCCCAAAGCGAATTTGTTTTCAAGAAACCGTTTAGTTCCGTCTTAGTTTTTACTGTATTACCATCGGAATTCGCACGTGTATGGGTACACATCTAGTACTCAACGGGTCGCACATGACAATGCAACTCGACATTACAAAATTCGTTCCGTCATCGTTCTGTCGGCAAGTGGAAGTAAACACTACAATTTTTCGTGTCTGCCACTGGGTTTTCCATTGGATCTAGAGCGTTTCCTTTCGCCCGCTAAAGGTAGTGAGACCCAGTGTTTGCCATGACGGTGGCGATGACAACAGTGGTGGCAGTTCATTTGGCTTTGTACGGATGCAATGTTTTTCAATATTGATGTTTTAATGCGAGAAAAAAGTGCTACAACGTCAATTGCCGTTAGGTGATTTTACCTTGAGTAATTTGTGAACATATTAAACGCATTGCGCGTTATTATCTTGCCATCAGACATAGAAAAATTTGTATTAATTGAACCTCATGATTGCGATCTTTACCTCATTAAATGTATATCTTACTCTGCTCTAAATCGCAATCTTTGGAACAGTTATTCATACATTATTCGGATTCTTGCCATTGCGAGGTAATTTGCAAGTCCCTGAAATGCTTAAAAATACGAGCGTATACAAGATCAGATCCTGAATGGGGGTCTTGTTGAAAGATGTACCTGGAGGGGAAGCGCCCATATATCAACGTGTAAGTCAGCACCGGATTTCACATTCCAGAGGAGGAGGAGGAGGAGGAACACCGCCACATCCTGGCTTAACATTCACTACCGCCAATGTTACAATTAGTTACCGCGCCGGGAAAATGAAATTAGAATGAAAAAAACTGGAAGAACTGAAAACAGAAACGGGAATTTTATTTGTAAACCTAAATTTATCGTTATTTTCAGATTTATCCGCAACATTTAGCAGAAATTTACATACGGCAAGATTTTTATCCAACTCAGTGTATGATAATGGTGAGTGAAAATCGAAATATGTATGAGAAGTACATGTATGCTTGAAGACTGCGTACTTCTTGACTCCGGCATCGCACAACTTCAGTCACTTCCGCGTGCGTAGGTGCAACGTTGGTAGAGTATCCTGCAGTCGCTCATATTTACGGCTGAAAGGGGTTTTTATTTTTGTTTCAATGAGGTTCATTCATTGACAGAATCATAAAAAATAAACTATCCTTGTTATCTTTACCTGTATGTAAAGTTTTTAAGTATTTCTAAAATACATGTCCAAAAAACTCAAAAATACAGTTATTCAAATACAAATGTATTGAAAATTAAATACAAATGTATTGAAAATACGTATTTCAAATACAAGTATTTAAATACTGCCCAAACCTGCTTATCAGAGCAGTCGGTTGTTAAAATTTTCCTCGAGGCCATAGTTATTCCTCGATCCAGCTACCTAGGTAGTCATACATACAGTCAGGTCATACGTAGTTTTAACTGTTTTTTGATGTAAAATAAATAAATAAATAGTGTTGAAAATTCCGATAACTGAAATACAGGAAAGAATAATTTTCTCCCTTTGAGGAACTTCATGTCTTTAACCATTATAAGATTTTAAGACACATTTGCCAAATACATCAGGCTCGACAGATGTTATTGACCAGACAATGTTATCTTCGTGTTTATCGTGTAAACACGTGCAGTGGATATCTAATATTGCTGCACCATAGACATTTCTTTGACAGCCAGTAACTTCTAGGAAATTTCCTACTGTAAAGTTGGGCATTGCATATCTTAAGCAATTTTAAAACACGTAAAATAAATGAGAAAAGAAAGTAAAATTTAATTATGAACAAAACAGTATCCCTCTCATCTTCACATCAATATACAATATTGCACATATCTTACAGCTGAAATCCAAGAATTCATTATCCAAAATTCTATTTTTTTCATTGCACGCTGAGATAGATAAATAAAGACATGACATTTGAACAGTGCCATAATGACAGTGACATAACAGTGGCATAATGACAGTAATGAGTAATATCCATTGTTGCCCATGGAATATCACTTCAAAGAAAACGAGAAAGTCTCACGTGATTGATGGTGCATTAACATTTATTTGCAGTAAATAGTAAAATACTGTTCCATGAACAATAGCTAATACTGCTGCAGAATCTTACAAAATTGATTTAAACAATAATTGCGTTCTTACTTAAAAACGAACCAAAGTGAGAACTTCTACAATTAGTTAAGTTGTGTAAACGTTATATAAACTTGTTCCTGGACAAACTATTTTACAAGAAAAACAAAAAAGTCAGTTTCCGTATAATAATCAAAAACCAAATTCCTCAGAATGAAAATATGCACACTTTGTCTTTTTATTTCAGGTTAGTCTTCCTAAAAGATGTCTGAAGCCGGTAAGAGAAATAATATTAATGAATATAGAAATGTATAGAATAGCATGATATAGAAATGATATAGATGAATGATATAGAAATGCAAGATGTTTATTGATATCTTCTAAACATTCTTTCTCTCCTTCCGTTAACTCTCGATCATTAAAATATTTCATAATTTCAGCGACTAATTGTCGTTAGTTCTTTCTGCACATTTGCACTTTATTTCACAAAATAACAATACAAAAAGTTTAAAAAAAGAATATAAAAATGAAAAAAATGAAAAAAAAAAGCAAGACGCGCTATGAATTCTGTAAAAGTTTTGATTCAGCTTAATGAATTTACTATTTTCATGGCAGCATTATTCGGGTTTTCCCTTCTACCGTTATTTTCATAATCATCATCAAAAGTTTAACTTTACTACTCATAAACGGCCATCACATGTGTAATAACAATCGTTAAAGAAGTTAGACACACATACACCGGCCTCCATAATTCCATAATTTGCCAACTCGGACAGCACGCTAGCGACCATTGACCGTTGAGAGTCGAAAGCATGTAGGGGAGCAGGTCGGTTGACTGCGATTTTTGCCTGGTTGTCATTTACTTCTTTTTATTATTTATTATACGCTAAAAACTGTGATTGATTGACTATTAAAGCGCGCTTCAACTACTAAGGTCATTGGCGCCCGTGTCAAAGTATTTCTAAAATAAATAAATTGAAGTTCTAGTAAAAGTGTTGCTGATGTAATTTACCAGCTAAAAACTGTGTGTGACGTACTTACTGGGAGAAATGAATTCTGCGTACGTTTTCATAATTCTGTGATCGCTATCCTAAACCATATACTAGTTGAATTTTGAATTCAGAAAAAATGAGTGTTTTTTTACAAGAATTGCTAACAAAAATATTCGTTTCAATGTAATAAAATCTTATTTTCAAGAGTAAATCAACTATAGGTGGGGGCTCTTATTCCTCATCATCTTCTCCGTGAAGGAATAATACTTGCCACAATATGGAGAATGATAATGTGAATAACTCTATTATTCCAATGAATTCTAGAAAACGTGCAGAGATAATGAAGTGACATTTATGTTCAGAAACAAAATAAGGGGTCATTTCAGCATTTGCTCAAAGGATCAGGGAAAATAGACCAAAAATTGATGGAATGGGGATCATACACGAAGAAGCTGAGGTACAATACTTCCTATTGGATGATTATAATTATACAGTCCAAATGGTAAATAATACTGCAAATATTATTGTTAAAATAAATATTACTTTCCTTTCTGATGCTTGCATGCTGTCGCCAGTACAGCGTTTTCAGAGCAATGTGTTCTTTTGAGAGCAAAATTATACACAACAAATGCACAAGTTATACACAAGTATACGATTCGTATCTCAAGTGAACTAGACAGAATAAACTATATATATATATATATATATATATATATATATATATATATACACACACACACACACACACACACACACACACACACACACTTGACAATATTGTAACAGTTGTTGCACATGTACTCACTTATTAACCGACGAGTGTTATGAAAACCCGCTTCTTTCTTTTTTGAAAATTTTAAAAGAGAGGGAAAAGTATTCCACGTACATACGTTGTTTGATATGAACGGGAAATATTGTTACATTTTTAGGCAGAAATTACCAGGAATTGAACAATTTCTCTTTGTAAACTTTCAAAGCACTCCGTAAATTTAGCGCAAATAGAAAAAAGTAACTTTTGATGCATAGAGAAATGAGGTAGTAGTTTTATTAACAGCGCTGAAATTGTTACATGTTTTTACTTTCTCGCTACGGAGTAGAGAGAAAGTTATGTAGTGCTGCGCGAAAAAAAACGGCGAATTTTCGGCAGTAAAGCTATTTTTTTCGGTAACAAAAAATGGATAAATCCAATTGCGAAAATAAAAATCCTGCAATAGGTGATGTAGACAGAATCCATGTTTTGGTGGTGAAAATCCATTGATCAATCTTTGTGATGTCGCGGCACCTTGAATTTGACACCGATATTTTAATTATGGCGGTACTTTGCCTGAAGTTCCTGGGACATTTTCCAAATATAAGAAAGGACCATCGTTTTTATTAAATTTTGTTGTAAAATAGTGTAAAGGACGTTTAAGAAAATGGTGCAAGTCTCATGCTCGTTAAAATACCTAATATGTCGAAAATTGCAAACATTCAAAATTGTTTTCGACGTCTTCTTACTGCTGTAATTATGAAGATAGATTTTTTTCCCTTTATGAAATGTGTTTCTTAAAGATAGATTTTGAAATAAGGTCATGAACAAATTTTCGAAAATGTAATGAAAAACTTTTCGCGTAATTTTGCGTGAAAATACGGGCGAGAAACTACGTGCTGTTTTAGCACCAGTAGTTTATCAATGTTTTAAAGCCTATCGATATCCGTAGTATCTTACTCTTTGGATGATGGTTGTGTTCAGGCTGGACCGTACATCGTTCTCATTTATCACCCTTGTCATTTACTTCTCTAATGACTACTGATATATCGTTCCTTTTCTCAACGATTGAATCAAACTTACGACGTTGGAAAACTTTCAACGGAACCTAATACTTGAAGCGAAATATAACCTCTAAAACTTCACCAGTTGTCGATTACCGTTCTGAGAAGTGAATTATATTATGCTTCGACACACAGACCAAACGTTTTGCCTGTAGGCAGATGAAATTGCATGGTTTTCATTTGTGTTCACTGATATAGATAGTTTAAAATTATATTTTTGAAGGGTTAACGCCACCTGATTGTCTACCTCCGAACCCTGCCGGATTGTCGTGGTATGAGGTCCTTGTCTACAAAGCAGTGATACCCGAATGTTTTACTCGACACTTGTACGATTAAAGAATTGATTGGAAGATACGATTAAGTGATTGATTTAATGATTGATTTGAAATATATTTTTATGACATTAAATATTTATATTTTATGAACAACGTTTACAAATAAGCACTCGAAAGAGTTTTCGTTCTTACTCTGTTGCATAATAGTCAATGAAATAGTTTTAAATAGAACTTTCATAACATAACATAACATAACATAAAGGTTTAACATGAATAAGTTTTGTAAAATGTTTATAATGAATAAAATAAGTTTTACATGAATGATGTACACTTTTCCGAAATAAAGTTGATTCAAGGTAATTTTTGGAAACTTTAATCGAAAAACTCTATAAAAATGTTTAAGAAGGTTAGAAATACAATAACAATGATGCTAGTAGTAGCAAAAATGTATTAAATTGAAATTTTCCTTTAGCCGGATGCTTACAAGCAAGAGAACATGTAAGTTTGCGGGAAATGACATGTTTTACGTGCAATTCAAAATATTATACAATTTCAGAATGGAAATTAATTGTAAAACACACAAGGTTTCTTTTACAAGGAAAAGCACTATCATTGTGGAACTGTTGTAATCTCGATTTGCAGAACATACAGCATACTTTGGCTTTTGTAAATTCAACAGTTTACGAGAAAGGGTGTACCGTAAGCAACGTTTTGAACACAGTAAACGACGAGTCTTTCCCACGGTTTCGTTTGAACTCGACAGCAAAAATTCTCTCCAGCCCCATTAACAAATCGAGCTTACTCTGAGAGAATACATTATTCTGATTCAACGCGGAGGAAAACAGTGTTGTATTTTCCCTGGCGATTGTCGCGCTCACTGTAACTCCCAACACGAAAGCGCAAAATAACACAGCACCTAAAGTCACCCCGCGCTCACTCGGGCCGTAATCCAAATGTTTTTACACACGAACGCCCCACTACATTGTTGTCTGAGGTAGCACGCCTCCATTGGTGGGAGTCGCCTTATCAAATTCGCAGGTGCGAGGACACCGCGTGAAACGGCACGTCGGCACCGACAGTGACGAGTTGACAGCCGGTCGCGGCTCGATGAAAGCGGCAGCTCCGGGATGGCGGAGAGCAATGAGGTAGGGAGAGCGGGGTGCAATTGGGGGAAGTGACGGACAGAGCATGCGAACGCATCAACAAGCGAGTGCTAATTACTGCTCTGAACTGTGCGCCCGCTGCAGGGTGGATTGTCTACTACTCGCGTGAGCAGTGTTTGTGGTGTGAAGCTGCTGCTTTAGTTCACTGACGATTGCCGGAGTATGATATTCCCGCTGGGTGACTGTTACAGTGTTTGCTCCAGCGAGCTAGAATCTACTACATGGAGTGGTTGACCCTACGGTTTCAGCGCTCTTGGTGGACGCTCGACGAACTAGGCCCCGCCATGTTTTTTTGGAGTCCAAACATGAGAGGTCTCTGTTGGCGGCGTGCCGAACTGTTGTACTGCATCAACGTGTTGCTTGCATCAGATCTTATTTCTGCGTCATTCTATTTTCGTCTATCTGTATTTAAATTATATTAGTTGTTCGAATAAAAATATTCACAATGCCTATGTTCGGTATGTAACTGAAAACAAAGACGTCATCAAACCACAAATATTTCAGTTTGTCGCCTTATTTGCGATCTTTTTATTATTACTTCCTTTTGCAATAACATTCACTTTCATACGTTATGCCAAATACACGAGGTAGAATATACCACATAGAGTGGCTGAAGCGCCTCCATCTTTGCGGCAAATTGAAACCATGCTCCTTGCAGTCAAAGCAGCGCCAGCTGAAGAAAGAGAGTATTCTAGCATTCCGTTTGGCGCTGGTTAAGACTGGGTGGCCGGGGGTCGGGCGTAATATAAATCCTCTTACTCAGTGTTTCACGACCAAAAACAATCATTTAAACACACACACACACACACATAATATTGATGATATTGTTCTCTAAGTTGTATTACAGCATGGCAATGATTCATTCAATATTAATTTTGAGAATATTAATCTGATATCCTTATATTACTTCGCTTTTGACTTTCATGTTTCATTTATTTCACTCACCTAGTTGCAAATTTAGCTCCACACTGATACTTTAACCTCTTAAACTTTAAGTCTCCATTACGATATTTTGAGACCAACATTTGTAATACTCCAAGAAATCCAAAGTAAGATTCGCCTACAATTTTCTGAATGTTTTAAGCTGCCTTTGGACATAGGGTTCCAATAGTGCAACATGTGAGAATGAAATGAAGCACAAAGAAAATTTTACTCTGCAAACCGTATTTTGATTTTAAAACATGAGACTTCTGCAAGGTTATTGCAATTGAACTACAGAGAAATCTAAACTGAACCTCTGTTCAGCACACGTACGTAGTAACTGACAAGTAGCATAAAAAAATAACAAAGAATTATGTTATTGTTATGCTATACTTAAACACGAGAAAAAATATATTGATTTATATCAAAGGATGTCGAACATTTAGTTTGTAAATTTTCTGGAATTTAGAGGACTCCCTATCAATACCCTCCTAGTAATTTTGTAACTTCAAGGTGAAAGAATCTGCGGCAAGTTCTGGCTATAATAACAGAAATGTTTTCAAATTAAGTAAAGCTATTGCATATATGATTAATAAAATTATAACTATTACAAACTTTTCCATATTCGAAATTGATATTACCTCTTTCATAGACTTTCGGACATTCTCTCTGCAGATTTTTATCTCTGAGAACTCTTAAGAATTCTCGCAGGTCTGCCCTGCGTGTTCTGAGCATTTTTACCTGGGCGATTCTTTGTGATCAATTTGAACTTAGCATTGCTGTATTCATATAAACGTTTCTAAAAACTCTAAATATTTGTCAGTGTATATATAATATTCATTAAATATCAATTTTATATCGTATTCTTGGCATACAACAATAAAACACTTCTTTAAAACGTAATTTACTCGCAAGAGAATTTTTTTAATGTATGAAAATATGCATTAATATTGTATTTAGGATGTTCTACAAATTATTAAATTTTCTTGATATCTTAAAACGAACAAAAAAAAATCATTAAAAATACTCACCTGACCTGAAATGGGCAGTATGCAACCCGTCACAAACTGTATTGTCACTTATCCAAACCCAGATTCCGTCATATGGAGACCCAACAAACACTTTCTCATCCACTCCCGTGCTTTTTGAGCTACCTTTGAGGGCTCCGAACGAAATCAACAGAAGAAGATTCAAAGATTGAGAAATATAATGATGTCGAAGCCATTTTTACAAATAAATCCTGAGTATGAGTAGTTTTCGCTATTGTGAATTGCCATCCTCACATTTCTTCTTTTTCTCACACGTGTTTACTTGTGACTACTGTAATTTTTTGAGAGTCGAGCGTTTTAGTGTAGTTCCACAATACAAGCTGATCCTTGTATTCTTCGTTATGTCTTTGTCGGCCTGCACTCCGCCCTTGTGTGTTCGTCAACCATTAGCAGTTACTGCGCTTTTTTCAGCCACTCCCTTGAAAGCACACTCTTATTGATTTATTGTTGCCTCGAAGATTACAGAACGGATATGAAAGACCATACATAGAAGGAGAAATATAATGAATCGAGCCATTTATTGAGGCATGCAGGGAATACGCGGTTTATTAAATTGTTTCAAGGACATTGCTGTCTCTTGCACGTTGTCACTTGTGCCCCCCCCCCCCCCCCCGGACCAACCTAGATGAGTGCCAAGCCAATAATTGTGAAAATTGTCGTTGAAAATACAAAGCATGTCTGTTCGATTCAGTAATAAAAATAATAAACGATTCAATGATGTGGTTCAAGAACCATTTGATTAGCCACTGATTGTAAGGTCAGTAACAACTCAATGACACAAACATGCAATAGATTTTATTATGGAGATGACTCCTATTCACTGTCACATGTGGCGTAGACTTGCAAGGAGTGAAGGATGATTAGCATTATTATTAATAAAAGACCTTCACGAAAACTTAGTTAATGTTATACAGGTCTTAACCTTGGATTCAGAAGGCTCATTTCAACGAATACTAACTACAAAGGTGTGGTCACTGATGACCCCGCTCTCTCTTAAATATTATTTCATGCTCTCTCTTAAACAATATTTTCTTCATGTTTAATATTGAACAATGAACGGTGCAAGCTTTGTTTTAGTGAAAATAAAGTTAATTTATTTATCATTTATCACACAATAAACCGTAGAACAAACTACATAAAATACTAAATCGATTAACTTGCAAACATTGGGACTATTCTGTACAGATAAACCTATGGGATATAGTTGGTAATAACTTCAGAAACAAAACTCTTGAAAGCTTGACACAAAACTACAAATACAGAAAGAATAGAAAACTTTGCATGCCGCTAATCTAATTTTCAAACTGCCAACAAAGTTTGGCATAAAACTTCAAGGAGCAAAGAATAAACAAAACTTAATCTTCCAAGCTATTTTTATAAATGGGTAACATATAATGATTTTTTTGACACTAACAGTAAAAAATCAGCAAAAGCATAGTCACATGTTAGAAAACTGTGAGGCTAATTACAAGATGGGTCACATATAACCCGAATTACGTTTTGTTTCATATTACCTGTTGTAGAACGACGGGAGGAGAAAATATACACAAGTCGACTGTCGCGGCGGAAGTAGAATGACTGGAATTCAAGATACAGTGGCCCCATGACAGAGCCATTCAAGGCTGCTAATATTTAAAAGTGATAATTTCACTCTGAGGTCACAGATGATCCTAGCCTTGTGATACGAGGGTTAATTGATTAAATATGTACAAATAATTTACAGTATTTATTAAATGTTAAAATTAAGTTCTATGAGTGCATTTTATCGCAACATTCTTATTTAGGTAACAGCCTTTGGTTTTCATTGTTTAAGCAACCTGAACTTTTAGCAAGTTCAAATTCAATAGGATTTTTACTTTCTGTCAAAATGTTTATTCGGTATAGAGAATGTAACGGGAATGCAACGAAAAAAACGACGATTTTTGCATAGCAAAACTGGTAATGTGATATATAATATACATATAATATACATAATATATATATATATATATATATATATATATATATATAATGTAAATAAAACTAAGAATTTTTTCCGTAATTGTGTATGGTGTATAGGAAATTTTAGAAGCAATGTTTTTTTTCAAAAACGGCTCCAAATATTTTCTTTATTTTTCTTTCTCTCTCGAATAAATATGTTTCTAAACTACTGCAGGCCCATTTTTGGTAATATTTTTATATTGCAGAAAATTCATTTATTTAAAATGACTCATTTCGTGTAATGTTCGCAAATCATCAAATTTGCAAGTGCGAATTTCCCGCCCTTCATTTCTTAGAGTCGTTCACGAGATATCAGAATGCAATACCACAATCCGAATGCCTTGGCATGGCACTTTGAAAATCTGAGAATTCCTTCTCATTGTTGCGTAGCGCTCCTGGCTGCTGTACGAACATTATTTTCGTATTGTTGAACTTACATTTCTGCATTATCATTGAAATAATTTGTTTTCGCATCTAATACTATTCGATTTGTAATGAGTTTTACATGTGATGGCTGAAATGTGTTAATATGGACAGATATTGTATTGTAATATTTGGAAGCCGTTATTATTGCGAGAAGGTGAGTGCTTCCTGAGCTCCATAAGTTTTGTAGCAAACAAATGGCAAACAATTCGAATTTATAAATATTGCAATACTTCAATACAAAAGTTAAGGACTGCTTTGGTGCTCTCTTATATAAAAACTTCGTCATCAAAATCATTACATTGCGTATGAAGAAGCCATAATAAATTAAACAAAAATTATGTCTAATTGCAACTCCACGGTATTATTTTCAGTAATTTCAACTATATTAAAAGGACATTTTTCTAAATCGAACATGCCTTTTCACCTGATTTTCTGAGTTGTGAAATGTAATTCGTTTTCTAAATAATCGTTCACATATGTGTCACCTAAAGTTCCATTACCCTCGAGGATAGCTCATGAGTCAGCGTGCTCGTTTTCCAGACGCGGCCTCGGGTTCAATTCCCGCTCGGGTAAGATGATAGCTTGCGTTTTCCTTGCAATGTCCCAGTATATGTTCTTGTGTGACTGAGAAAACTGACTTCTCAGGTTGGGGAGACCAGAAAACGGCATAGGGAGGACTGAGCCACCTTTACCCCGTAGCCCATGACGGCAAGGCCAGGATGTCGCTCATAGGCCCAGATTTTGTCCCAAACTATTGCGCCTATGTACATACTTACAATGTTCCATTGGCACAGGCTGTAAATGCTCTATCACCCAAATAAAATTAGCAAAAATCTCTTAACGTCATTCTATGGTTTTACTTTTCTCATGGGAAGAACTATCTTTGGCGATACTGGCCAGTGATTCTTTTTAAATGCATATTTATTTATTTCATATGGATTACATCGTTTTGTATACTCACTTTACAGATATATTTTTTCAGGCTTATGCTCGTTAAAAATCTGAGCTACGTAACTTAATCCACACATTGAATATGATACTCTAGTTATGTATCATGGTTTGCTATGAGTTTGAGAAAGGCCTCGAACGGAAATCTATTTTTTCCATTCAGGAATACATTTGGTATTTTGATAGTTTGAAATGGGTTGCTGCTGGTATTTCTGTTAGGTTTTGGTAGAAATTTTGTGATATATGGGCTACTTGGCTTATTATTGTATTGTTGTTTAATTCAAAATATAGCTTTTAATTATTATTAACCAGGGTGCATTTGTGATTCATGTGATATATTTCATTTGGATTATTTGGAGTTTATTGACATTTGTAGGGACAGCGTTTGTCCATATTGGGCATGCGTAATTCATTAGTAACCTTATAATAGTTTTATATATTGTTGTACGATTCACGATTTGTGTTTGTTATTTAGTGGCCGGAGTCGGAATAATGTGTTTCTTGCTTGTTTTATTTCGATATCTATTGAGTTTTCCAGGCTAATTTTTGTTTCAGGTGAATTCGTAAGTATTTTACGTGTTATGATTGAGGGAACTGATTAGTGATGTCGAAGGATTTTATGTGGAACAGTTGTCCATTTGCCACACTTTCCTTCGTTATCCATTTGCCAGTCTTCATTGTGCCCGTGCGTGTGTGAGTATGTGTGTGCGCGTGCGTGTGTACTTTGCCCTTTTGCCACCGCTTTGCGCTCACCGCTAGCCGTGTGCGGATCCCACACTCCCCCACAAACGTGTCGTCACCGCCCTCTCTCGCGCTTTTCCCGCCGTCCTTCCCCTCCCTCTCCCCTCGACCCCGCCCCCGCCCCTCCCACCTCTCCCGAAGCGATCGCCAGTGCGTTGCTACATTTGCATGATAGCGGCGAGGCCCGGTGAAGGGAGGGGGAAGGGGGGCAAACGCTGAATAGCTCGTGAATGCCAATCACGCGCCCCCACGTGCCGTGTGTCGCGTGCCGTCACTCGGCCCGGACTGGTGGCCCGGCAGTCGACCCGCGGTCGCTTACGTGCTTCAGGCCCCAGTGTTTAATTCGTCTGTGCCGCTGTTTTGCACACCGACCACAGAGGCCTGGGCCGTGTTTATTGGGCAAGCAAGCCCTAGTGGCAACGACTAGGGACGGGAAAGGGTCTCGCCCGATACTCACGAGAGACTCACGGCAGGGACTACCGAGACGTCTCGAGAATGTAGTTCTGCGTATGTGTGTGTTTAGTCGTGCTGCCTGTACAGAGATTGTACTCCTCGGCATGTGTGTGAGTTTAACATGGTGCAATCTTTCTTATCTCTCCATCCCCCAGATGAACTGGTGATAGGAGAGAATGGCGTATAGGAAGCGTGAATGCATGAGTGATGTTTTGGACATGAGAAGACGGGTTAATTTGTTAGGTCTAGGATTTAGAGAGGTTATTTTGTTAAAAGGAGGGTATTGTGGGAGGAGGTAGGTTTCTTAATTAAGGGAGAATGTAGTTCTTGATGATGTGATCAGTACTTTCTGGGTAGGTCTGATGACTTTAGCTTCGCCTTTAATAATGACATCCTTATTATCTATGAAATAATGTATTAATAATCTGGAAGAATTCTGCATTTTGGAGGACAAAATGAATCAGGAAATTTTCTTCACTATTCATTCGGCGTCCAAGTTTTCGCGCACTGCAAATTCGAGTATCCCAGTGTTCGACAACTTTTGTTTTTCGAATGGCTTTCGAAATTCGTTTCCGTATTTTCGATCGTCTTTGAGAATACCGTGAGTGTACGAAGAATGCAAGGCAATGCATATCGTGAACTTTCTCTCAACCCGCAACAAATGGGGTCGGAATAGACCGGACAATGATTTGGCCTGCTTCAGATGTTCTCTTAATAGCATTTAGATAAACTTGCGAATTAGTATTAGTATAAAAATAAGAATATATAGAAACAAAAAGCGCAAACTTTCGAGAATCCACACAATAACGACCGAAAAATCAACATGCTGTTGTGGAAAGGAAGGTCAGGAAGATTCTCCTAAAATCAACTTGTGTTGTACAATATCCAAAACCGATCTTTGCACATTACTTCAAACCAACCAAACTTTTTCTTTTCGCGTACTGTCCGTAATATGACCGTCCTGTTCCTTGTTTCATTTCGCCTCACACACACACACACACTTCACCACATTTGTCAGAACCTTAGAGTGTCTTTCAGTACTCGCAGTCTCCCGCAGGAGGAGGCTCCTGAAGAGGAGACATCTTTGCAAGCACACATGTAATCGGTGCCGGATCTCACATTCTAATGGCACCGGGAGCGGGAGCTCAGTGCATCAACTGAACTCTTACCGGGAGGTCCTAGGTTCGAGTCCTGACGGCGGCAGGATTTTCGAAACTAGCTTTTCAGGTAGGGCGAATTCAGTCGCTGTCTAGAGGAGAATTTTAGCGGCCGGCTGCTCTGATCGGTAGTTTTCTGTGGTTTCTCCGATCAACACCAGGCGAATGCCTGAGTAGTACCCTACCAAACGGGCCACGGACCGCGCGCGATCTGTCCTTCCTCTTCTCTATCCTATCCTCTCCCCTTACACACACACTTGCACTAACATGCACTTCACTACGACATATTCCTGGAGACCGGTCGGGAGTTTAGAACTTGTCCCAACTGGGGCGGTGTCCCCTTGGTGGGAGAGTCCTGGTCAGGGGGAAACCTCACTAGCCGACGGTAGGTCGGCGCCGGATCTCGCCATCCAGCTGGGGAAGACCACCGCCATCTCATGAGAAACAAACATGCAATACACTAACAGGACTAATGATCAAAGCAGTTGACGTGCCCGGAAACTCGAGAAAACCAATCAATCAATTAAATTATAATGTTGGAAGAAGGGAAATATAGTCGCAAAATAACAACAATGAGTATGTAGAATTTTCTATTGCAAAGATAGGAATAATACATTTTATTGTATTTCAAACACACATGCTCGATGCTTTTCCCATTCATCAGTTCTCGTTTCAAAAATTAAATTCTGAAATATTATAAGGTTAGGACACTATCGCCCATCACTCAATTGCTTCATACTTTTCTTCATACGAAAGGGAAGAAAAGTAATTATTTAAAACTATTGTTCCCCGTTCTCGCTACTCTTATAAAACCACACTAATTTCATGAGAATAGCTGAAGGCTGCAATGCGCAATCTCTCCCGATTTGATCTGAAGACGTTGGAGGCATTCGCCAACATCCTCAGCTGCGCTCGCGCACCACCTATGTTGCATGGACGCGCTTGTGCTGATGTATGACGCCGATTGCTCGGAAGACCGAACAAATGAAAAAAATATAAATACATTCAAAGGAATAAACGATTTTATTTTATTTCCTTGAGCGGCGACACAAGACTTGCACACCCAAAGAAAACGCCACTGGTAGACACCAGTAAACTTTGTTGAAACGCAAGCCGAGAGCTGTGATTGAATGCTCTTTCAGCACGGAACAGATAATACCTAAACCATTAATAGAAGGGGAGATCCTACCGCCGACCTACACGTTGGGTTGCGGGAGTTCCACTTAAAGGTAGGTTTAGATTTGATGTGCATCTTGAGCCTTTGCAGTTGTTTCCCACCTAACAAGATTCAGAATTTTGTAAACTTAATTACTATGCATATATGGTCCAGAGGACTAAATGATTCTTTACCAAAGACTCTCAACTGTTGGTTTCCAAAGTGGGACTTAGAATATGTGATTATTCTGTACTGAATAAATAAATGCGGTTGATGTTAAAATGTGAGTTAAGTGACTCAGAATGGAATTGCTGATCAGCCCTTTGCTGTTTATCATATCACAGTTTCAATGGATGATATTGAGTTTAATAATTTATTAACTTTCAAACATTTCGAAATGTATCATAATTATAACCATAAATCTACTGATGTCATAATGAGCTGCAATGTAAATACAATTTAGGCGCGTTGAATTTCATTTGGACACAATTTTGAAATTAATTAGCATTTCAATCATACATTGCCCCAGGTTCCAATTAAATTAAGTTTCTTTTGACATGTTAACAATATTTATAGCTGCCACGGGAAACAAGATCCTTGAAAAATGTAAATTAGAAAGTATTGAGAATTAAAAACCATTGTTAACGAAAAATTAAGCAACACTTAAGATGTGGAGAAATATTCCCAACAATTTTACTTTCTAAATTACCAAATTTGTTCTTGTTTACCAAAGAACATGTTCCATCATTTCTACCTTGAACCTTTTTTTTTCATTCACATCTATATTCATTAACATTCATGCACACATATTTAACATTAGTTTTTCTTTTAACCTACACGTAATCCTGAGTGTATGTATTATACGCTAAAGACAGAGGATGGTTGTTAAACAACTCTGTTAGTCTGCTAGTACTAGATAGGAAATCCCCACTCCCAAATTCAACAGATTTGAGACGAATAGTAGTAGAGCCACAATATCACATTCGTTCTCGCTTTTTCCCTTTTTTTCTTTTTTCTCCAATGTTTGAAAGTCCCTAGAGTTCAACGAAAATGAAACATGCATCGTTTATTAACGTACTTTGCTTTATTAGAGACAATACAAATTGGAGCGATTTTTGAGAAACAGCTTTTTTTATTTGTCTTTATTTCAAACAAAATTTATTTGGAAACTGTCGATATTTCAAAGAATTGTACGTGATCTTATTTAAAGATAAAACTTTTAGAAGAGATTTCAATACGAAAATCACCTCAATCATCAATATTGTAGTTCTGCAAAGTTATTTTGTTGCAATTTTCGAGAATACAGATAGTTCACCAGAAAAGGGACCTGTGTCATTTTAAGCCGTCTTTGCTCTGTTCGAGAAAAAAACTACAATGCTAGAGTTGCTAGGACAGCATATTCTTTCTCACTTTATTTTAACGGTTAAGAAATATAATACTATTGGTAACCGCAAATGTGTTTCCTACCCTTAAAAATTTTCGACCACCCTGGGATACGAACTATAAGTACCTAGATTTAACTATCAGTAGGCCTTACCACTACTTTAATCGCCAACGTACTCATGTCAGTATTCTCAAAGCGTTAAAATAATTGAATATGTCAGACTTCTGAAATCTGTTTTATTCGAAATCGTACGAGTTAAAGTAAAACTAGAGGTGCTACAGTATGTCCGAGAGTTCCTGGCATTAGTTTTCTACATTTTGGGTTGAGTATAGCTTTTCAGCGTGCCCTATCCTCTTCTCAGCTACCAACTATCGCCACCCATACATCACTTTTTCACATTTGCTCAATTTTTCAGTTTATTAATGTCAGAAACGAAAAATTACTATCAGAATGTATAAGAAGAATAAAATCTCGCCCTATATGAAAATGTTCGTTGAAACATTTGGAGCCGTTTCTATGAAAATGGCGTTTGAGTTACTTCAATCGTATCAGAGCCTCAGCCTGATATCAGAGGTTATCTGCCTGGGGTGTAACGTCCATGGATGTGTTGGAAGCGTAACTTCTCATTCAATTTAGAAGCAAAATATGTTTGGAAATCATACAGATATTTTATTTTCAATGTACTTTCATTTTATTTTGGTTTGTTTCGTAACCGGAACGAAATTACGAAAGTCAGTATTCTCTAGAGGCCTATTGTTGGATTTAACAATGTAATTCGTTCCGTACTAGTTGAACGACCCAATTCCAGCAGCTCAGAGTAAGGTTGACTGCGGGAGACTCAGGATGTGGAATTTGAATTACAGTCTGTCTCAGTTCTGGTGCAACTGACTTTTCAAATTGCACTGTCGCTCTGTCTGTTTGCGAGTGATTTTATTGATTTATTTATCGAGCCTGCAAAATCCCTTAGGGACAAAATACTCCTGCTTAAGTAGGGTCAAAAAGTTGGCTCTCCCGTTTACAAAATATAAAACTACACATAATTACATAATTTTTCGAATAATACCGCTATAAAACTTATTGTTTCTATTATTACCGCTGATAATTTTGCATTGCCGTCCAGCAATAAGTCGTGAGTCAGAATGGGAAAGGAAAAATACTGTGTCTAGGCTAGTCGGAATATGGGGTGGAGCAGCGAATTCTGTTTCCGACTAATTAAGACAACCTCGTAAATGTACGATCCTATAAAAAGTGTGTACGATAGAGACTGCATGATCGTTCAAATGTGTTTTGATGCTATGATCACTTCCGAGTGGGCTTATTTATTTATTTATTTATTTATTTTACGTCAAAAAAGTTAAAAACTGCGTATGACGTGCTATGGGGAAAAGTGAATTGTGTGCACATTTTCAAAATTCTGTGATCCCTACACTAAGTCATATACTACTTAAATTTAAAAAAAGTCCCATGTAATAAAATCTATTTTCAAGGATAAAAAGGCAATAAAGTTTGGCTCTTATCCATGTTGTCCATCGAAATAATACTTCCTGCTGCGACAACATGGAAACGATAAATTGAATAAATATATTTCCCACTGAATTCTAGAAGACGTGCACAGAAAATGAAGTTACATTTATGTCCAGAAGCAAAACAAGGAGCTATCTCAGCATTTGCTCAATGGATCATGGAAACTGGACGAAAAACCTGATCGAGATGGGGGTCATTCACCCGGAGGCTGCAATACAATATTTGTTACAGGTTGTTTATATACATTTATTGAATTCAAATGTTAAATAATGCATTATGTATAATTATTAAAATTAAGGGCAGGAAATAAATTAATATAAATAAAATAAAGGGCAGGAAATACATTGCAGATGCTCCACGTGCACCGCGACCGCCAAGTCGTTTATAATATAATAATAATAATAATAATAATAATAATAATAATAATAATAATAATAATAATAAAATTGTCTTTATTAGTGGCGAGACTCAGGCCATTAGGCCTGCTTTATCAGAAAATATGAAACAAAGTGCGCAAAATTCTTGCGTCAGACCGATGTGTCTCTGCAAGGCTTATTGAAGCTTTTACTGGGATTCCAAAAAGCGTAGTGCATACAATTTGGAACGAGGATTTCCGTGAAAGAAGGATCTGTGCATGCTCCGTTCCACACTCTCATTTTCGACCACAATTCGACAGAATTGAGCGCCGCAAAGGCATGATTGAAAGTGATCGAAGCGACCCAAATTTTATAAGAAACCTTGCGACTGGTGCTTCTAATATGAATCACGAACGAAGCGCCAAAATGTGAAACGGTAGAGCTAAAAAGGAAGAGACAGACCAGAGAGCACATTCATAAAAGTCATGTGAAGACATAGCTGACTGTGATTTTCTATTCTAAGGGAATCATTCACAGAAAGTTGGTGCTGGAAGGTCAAATAGTTAATCCAGAATATTATTTAAGTGTTTAAAGCGGTTTTTGAAGAAGGAGTTGTCGCGTGTGGTTCGAATATTGAGAACAAAGCACTTGGTCGCTTCTGTATGACAATGCACCGGTCCACAATTCAAAGAAAGTACACGATTTTTTGTCTACAAAAGGCATCTGTCCCCAAAAAATCTGCTTATTTGCCAGATCTCTCACCCTGCGACTATTGGCTGTTTCCGAAATGGAAGATAGCGATGGAAAGCAAACATCACCATACCATATAAGACATTCAAGAAAGTTTGACAGCTGTATTAAACGCAATTCCAAAGACTGACTACAATAAATACAATGAACAATTTTTAAAGCGTTGTAAACAATGCGTTAATTGAGATGGAGAGTATTTTGAATGAAAATACAAAAATTGAAACGGCTTTGGTGTTTTTCTCCTTTTTATTGAACTAGTCGCACCAGACAGTGTACAAACAAGCGCGCAAAGTAGGGTGTTTTTTTTATTATTTCATACTACTGTTTACTTCTCCTCACTGAATGATAGTTCAATCGGATCATGATTAAAGAATTAAAAATCATGGTTTGGACGGACAATGGATGGAGAAATTCGGATATTTCACAATTGATAAGAGCAATATTAATGCGCAGTGTCTGCAATAAAAGCGAGTAAAATACACACATAATATTAATTTTAAATTGGCATTTTTTAATTATTTTTTTATTGTGTGTGAAAAGCTGTTGGCAAATAGAGGACCAAAATAATTCAAATTTATCGGCGTACTTGGAATTCAATAATTTATAGCAATTCCTTGGCGCTAATTAACAGAAATGGGTATACGTTTTAAACGTTCCACGTTAGACTTTCGATATTTTTTTCTTTAAAAACTGTGGGTGGGCTTCCAGAGAGAAAGGAATACATTTTCCATATGAAACTCTTTTTTTGAACGGCTGAATTGCTTTAAAATTTTGAACTACTTTCTAAGAACGGCGGCAGAGCGCGCCATTGGACGGACACACAGAAACGAGCAGAGGGATTGTAATTTTTTTCTTTTAATTTGTTGCGTCTACACTTTGACGCAACGCGTCTCCAAACCCTTAAGGGCGTTGAGCGCTTTGCACTGGGAGTAATCCTCCATTAATATGCAATTTTTAAAAATATATTTGTCAAGTCTCGTCACGTCGCAGTCAGTCAGTGCCTTTATCCCTTCGGCCAGGAGCTCGACGACGTTAGATCCCGGATTTCTGGCCGGTCACCCAACCACGAACTCGCGAGTCTCGAATTCGCTTAACCTTCGTGACTACACGGAGCGTAGTAAACGAATTCGGCTAGCACCGCCGGCCGTATTTCATATTGTCGCAATTCCAGGAATCTTTGCCTCTCCTACTTGCGACGCGACGCGATCGCACAGCTTAAAAAAAGCCGAATGGTTGCCACTATATGGCTGAACCATTAGTCATTTTTTTAGAAATCATGCAATAGTTAACGTTTGAATTAAATAATTTTAAAAAATTACGTGATGTTCTTGTAACAAGTATACAATTGAAGTCTGTACTGATCATCAAAAATAAAAAGAATGGTTATTTCACCAATAATATCTCATGCAATAGTTAACGTTTGAATTAAATAATTTTAAAAAATTACGTGATGTTCTTGTAACAAGTAATATATTTCAGTTTCAGAGTCAATGAATTAATTTCTGAGTTGGATTTAGGGTTAAAAGTGGGAAAAGTTTCCAGAGCTCAAGAAAACGCAGAATGTACTTCTCTCCCATATGTGGCAGATACGTATTATTATTTTTTGTTAAAATAAAGCAAATCAAGTTCCGAATCAAGTTTTTATTGGCTTTTTGTTATTTTTATTTTTTGTCTCTGGAGGCGCCTAAAACGTTTTTAATGCCTTAACGTCCCATCTAATTATCCCGCATATGCGATCCACGACAGGAAACGACAGCTTTCGTTGGAAAGCTAACATACATCACTGTTGTCTGACGGAAAATCGCTACTTTGCAATATTGCAAAACTACAGAATTGTTGAATTGATGAATATGTTTGTACTTAGTGAAATATGTCCGTAAAATATTTGCAAACTCGAATTTTCCGCGCTTGGTTTATTGGAACAAGTCACAAGAAATCAAGGCACAATTAAAGAATGGCAATGACGCATTAGACAGTTTGAAATTCTCAGAGAAACTTCTCATTGTTAGGCGGTATTTCTGAATTTATTGGAGGCAGTTTTAGTTGTTTTTTAATATTATTAAAATGTGTATTGTTAAACTGCCATTTGTGTTGTTAAATTATATTTAAAAAAACACCTTTTGCTCTACAATTTGTAATGATATTTACAAGTAATGGCTAAGACGTGTTAATATCGACAGAAATGTAAGGATTACGTAGCCATTACTATCTAAAGGTTAGACTGAGGAACTCTCCGTGCTATAAACCCTCAAAGCATTGAGAAAGGAGCTCCCGCACACACTTGGATAATCCCTCGAACAACACGCAATGTTGATCAAACAATGCAGCTCCATGTAACAAATGTATAGAAGAACACGCCTAATAATAAGTCAAAATGACAGTTCGCCAAACAAGTGAACATCACATGTAATTCAGAGAATTATCCCGCCGCCGCGACAGCTGATCAGCCACGCCCCTTCGTAAAGTGTTTGGTTATGACTCTCGTAAAGACATCATTATGCAGTAGTCTGAGTTTCGCTGAGAGTTATATGCACGTACGCGAGTCCGAAAAATATTGAAATTTAATTACGTACGTGAAAAAATCTCGTAACATGCTCTCATATTCAGTAAAAGAAGACTTACCACGAATGTAAATACAGCTCCTCACATTACTGCTCAGGCACCGTGACCATGTGCGCATCTCACGTTCAAGACTCGCTTTTAAAATTCACATAATACTTACGACACAAAAAGTACATTCAATGCAATATTTATAAAAAAACGTTTACAGAAGAGCTTATAGCACTGTACTTCCTAATTTCAATTATTTCTCTAGGCGCACTATATTTTCGTCGGACGAGGACATCATAAAAGAAAGCGTCGATGTTAGCGAACTGCAAACGAACGAATGGAGCAAGGAGTGCCTATTAGCTCAAGAACACAACGATCACAGAACCTTCAGTTATGTTATGCCAGCAGTAGTTCTCAAAACGGTCCTCTCTTATACAAATCGCTCTATAACAGTGGAGTGTGATAACATTCTTTCCTAGAGAATCAATTACATTTCAAGTGGTGGATTTTTACTTGTTCACATGGATAAGACGACAAATGGATAATTTAAACCCTGACATTCGAGTTGCACGCATACATACGCACATACTATTGCTCTACCACTCTCAAACAAACCTTCCACTGCGCATGCCCGAACGTGGCCTCTCCTCCAAATCTCCTATTTCCCTTTGAGTTCCTCTTTGACGAAGAGGGCAGTGCGATCGCTGCGTCTTCCAATCACCTCTCCTTGTGGCCGACGCGTTTCTTATCGCCGAGAGGGAAATCTCAGATGCCACAGGGTGGGGGCAGCCTCGAGACTTAACCAAAGATACGTCCGCCATGATGGTTTTTTTGCGAGCGGTTCAGCTATAGTTGTGTTACACTGTATGCAACTGGCCGATTGCTTCCATAGGCGAGCTCCAGGTAAAGAGCCTCCGCGCGCCCACCACACGCGCCAGCATATCTGCTGATCACAGCAATCCCTATGTGAGGCTGGATGCAGCCAGCCCAGTGCTTCCAAAGAGCTGTACAGGCGAACTCTAACCTATCTATTGGTGACGATACTCATTTCGTAAAGATAAGATTGGACGCGCCCTATTTAAACTGTTTTGACTTGGATTACAAGTAAATGATTCTATTGATTGATTGATTTATTCATGTTTCAAGGCGCGTCAACTGCTCTGGTCATTAGTCCCGTTAGTATAGTGCATGTTTTTTCTCGGGAGATGGCGGTGATCTTCCCCCGCTGGATGGCGAGATCCGGCGCCAACCTACCGTCAGGTAGTGGGGTTTCCCCCTAAAAACAGGACTCTGCCACCAGCGCGGCACCGCCCCACCCGGGACAAGCTCTAAGCTCTCGATCGGTCACCCGGGATATGTGGTAGTGTAGTGCATGTTAGTGTAAGTGTGTGTGTAAGGGATAGGACAAGTAATGAGAAGGACAGATCGCGCGCGGTCCGTGGCCAGTTTGATAAGGTACCTCTCCGGCATTCGCCTGGTGTTGATCGGAGAAACCACGGAAAACTACCGATCAGAGCAGCCGGCCGCTAGAATTCTAGAATGATTCTAAATTTTATTTATTTATTTATTTATTTATTTATTTATTTATTTATTTGGTCAAAAACAGTTAAAAACTGCGTATGACGTGCTATGGGGAAAAGTGAATTGTGTGACATTTTCAAAATTCTGATCTCTACACCAAGTCATATACTACTTAAATTTTGAATTTTGAAAGGGAGAAAAAACAAAAACTCCCATGTAATAAAACCTATTTTCAAGGAAAATAAGCAATAAATTTTGGCTCTTATTACTTCCTGCCGCGACAACATGGAAACGATAATTTGAATAAATGTATTTCCCACTGAATTCTAGAAGACGTGCACAGAAATGAAGTTACATTTATGTCCAGAAGCAAAACAAGGGGCCATCTCAGCATTTGCTCAATGGATCAGGAAACTGGACGAAAACCTGATCGAGATGGGGTCATTGACCCGGAAGCTGTAGTACAATAGTTGTTACAGGTTGTTTATACTCATTTATACAGTCCAAATGGTAAATAATGCATTATGTATCATTGTTAAAATTAATGTTCCTTTTCTTGTGATGCTCAGTATAGTCTCTAATTGTATAGAAACAGTTATGCAGCAGAAACGATTTCACTTGGGATTTAAACTTTTCTATTGAATTTAATCGTTTAATGTCATCTGGCAAAGTGTTGTAAAATAATGTACATGTATTGTATGTGAATTTTTTGTAATGAGCTGTTGATACTGTCACCTGATGAATATGATTTCTACGTCGAGTGTTATAGTAATAGACTTCGGCATTTTCTGAAAATATATTCCCCCTTGAGCAAGTCATTTTTACAAAACCACTGATTCGTAAATAAAAGACACGGTAATGGTAAAATTCCTAGATTAATGAAGAGAGGCTTACATGAATCACGTGGGTGGATTTGGTTATTATTCGTACAATTCGTTTTGTAATCTAAAAGTCTGGGAGCTATAAGATGTATTTCCCAGAATATTATGCCATATCTCAGGCGGGAATGAACATTCGCGAAGTATACACAACGAGCAGTATGAAGGCTGACTGAATTTGCAAGAATTCTGAACGCGTAGCATAATGAACTTAATTTTGTGTTCAATTCATTTAAATGGACGTTCCATTTAAGGTTTGACTGAATTGAGAGACCTAAAATTTTGTTGCCTTAACATCAGTCAATGGTACACTGTTCATTTTCAATGGAGCACAGAATTGTTTATTTGAAATAGAAAACTGCATTAAAACCGTTTTTTCGTTTACTATTAATTTGTTATTTCGGAACCAATTTGAAACATCTGATATTGTACTATTTACGGTTTCTTTATTGCAAAGGATGTTCGTATCATCCGCAAAGAGAACCGTTCTTCCGTTTCGAATCGTCGAGGGCATATCGTTTACGTAAAGTAGGAACAGAGTAGGGCCTAAAATCGATCCTTGAGGAACTCCACATGCAACGGGCAAAGAGTCGGAAAGGTGCGTACGTAATGTTCCATCATTCCAGTAAGGTATTTCAACTCTCTGAGATCGTTGTTTAAGGTACGAACATAACCAATCTAGAGCAATACCACGAATTCCATATGAAGGTAATTTGGAAAGTAAAAAGTCATGATCAATGACGTCAAAAGCTTTTGAGAGATCTAAAATAATACAATAGGTGCCTCGTTTTGATCCAATGATGAGGCGACATCTTAAGAAAAGAAAATATAGCTGTTTCCGTTGATTTTGATTTTCTAAATCCATGTTGGCAATCTGAAAGCGTCGTGTTTAGTGAGAAAGGTTTCATTCGTACGTAAAAAGTCTCTAATATTTTTGAAAAACTGATAGAAGAGAAATGGGCCGATAATTTTGAATTTCATGTTTGTTGCCTTTTTGAAAAGCGGCTTAATTTTAGCTGTTTTGAAAATATCTGAAACGTTCCAGTGCATAAAGATGCATTAAATATGTGAGTTAACGGGTGTATAATGGCATACGCACAAGTCTTTAACAAAGAATCCGGAATTCATCTAAACGGACGAATATTTATTTTTAGTTTACTCGATTATTTTGAGAATTTCATAGGAAGAAGTTTCGGAAACGAACATTGTGTCTAAAATTTTGGGTGAACTGTCTGTTTTGAGTTTGTGCCTGAAGACCCTTAGTGAGATCGGCAGCATTTCGAAAAGTATTGGTTAAAGAGATTAGCCACTGTTGCGGATCGTTCACATTTATATCGTTATATTTTAAAACAACATTCTCACGGGTTTTCTAGTTGATTTGGTAGTATTTTTTATTATATTCCACATTGCTTTGTTTTATTATTTGAGTTCAAAATATCCTGATCGTTTTTCATGATTTTAGTCAAGTGATTTTAGTCATGATTTTAGTCAAAATTACTAGTCAAGTGGTATTAAAATGTAAGATATGCTTGGAAGTGATGGGGGAAGTAATGCTTTCCTTGCTTCCATGGGTCCTTACTCTGCAGCAGGGAAATAGGTACTACAAAGCGACCTGAACAACCGTTGAATGAGGACAAAGAGCATGTGAAAGTAACGAATCATTAAAGCATGTTCTGATAATAGAAAAGTTAATCAAAACAAAGAATTTATCCAGAAAACGTACGAAAACAAACAAAATTCTTGAAATAGATACGGCATACGAAAGTAACAACATTTAGAGAGCATGATTGTAAAGCAACACATTTTCAATATTACACCCAAAACGATGAAACAGGCGAATTTTATGTTATTTGGTAAGAGGGCCCAACACAAGATCTACTTTAGAAATATCTTACTGTATCTTTGCGCAGTGGCAATAACGCAACCAATGAAGATTATCTGAGGTGCAATTATTGCTCCTTGAAACTAGCAATAGTCCACCAATTCCATAAAATGCCCCCCCCCCAAAAAAAACTCAAGGTATCCGAATTTGGGAAATGTAAATAAGTGATTTTCGGGAAATACGTTGATTTTAATAAAATACCATAAATACAAAAGCTAAGTATAATGCAACAGCCTGTAAATTACTTGAAATAAGAAGGTTGTATTATTGAACTATAGATATTATATTCGTGGTGTACGTACATATATAACGATGCAGATAAAAATAATTCTTGTGCAATCTTAAAATCTACGTACTCGACTACAATTTTTACTAATGACTAGAAAGTGTACGTGCCAAGTAATAATTTAGATTACTCCATAAAAAGGAAACGCTACAGTTCTGGATAATTCGACAGACTCAATTAGTAAATCTAGAAGTCCTTGGGAGACAGAGTACCGCAGAAATTCGCCTATAGATTTCATTAACGTTAGATCCTTGCGAAATCTTTGAAATGGATTGCTTTGCAGATGACGTGAAACGGCCTCAAAACTCTACCCACCCAAATCCGGCAGGCAACAATACGCTGGCAGAGCAGTGCAAATCACATGAAATATTACCCGGGCTGGATGCGTCCGCCAGTCAGACGCAAGGAGGTAATGCTTCCTGCCGCTCATTGTCGTAGTCGGCTGCGGGCGCGGTTGTTTAGCCGGAGAGCACGCCTAATCGAATCGCTGTTTGCTCTGCAAACAAGACCTGCCATCTAAGACAACATGACTGCCGGATCTAATTCACTTGCCTCTGCTTTCCGACGCGCGGCGCTAGCGTCGCCGCCACCGCTCTGCAGAACCCCGCCCCCCGCCCCCACGACAACCCAACCTTCCTGCGGTTCGTCGTGGCTTTGGTTGCTGCGGTATCCGCAGCTTGTTCGAAAACTTCTAGAATGTTACCGATCTGCTACGAACTGTCACTTATGAAGTTATTTCTATCAACTAAAATGGACGTTAACAAAGATGCCTTCTAGAGAAATCATCGCCTTAAATTTTGAAAGAAATGATTGTTAAAAATATATATCTTCTATGGAGGAATATTTTGAGAACAAGCGAGACTGACTTTCGAAAAAACACGCAACACTTAGACGACACGGGAAAATAGAAATTCAGAGATTATTTAAGGAAATAGCTGATCACGTCAACAATAGGCATTCGGCTCGAATTTGAACCCTAGCGGAAGGGAAGATTAATGTACTCATGTCGCGCGGCGAATAGTACCTTAGGTTTGGTCTTAAAATGACACGTGTAGTTTAAGAAAAATGGTTAAGGTATCTTTGTGAGCAATTCAGCAGAAATGAAAGTTGTAATGGACAATGATTAATTTGCGTAATTCTCCTCGTTTGTTATTTGCATTGTCTGAATTCTCGCGCGTAATTGGCTTTTTTAAAAATTTGTTGCGTTTCCATTGACGCAACGCGTCTCCTAGCCCCTTGGGGGGCGTTGAGCGCTTTGCGCTTCTCGGAGTAATCCTCCATTATAATAATTTTTCGTCTGCGATAATAATGTAATGAAACATCGAGAAAAAGAATGAAATGAATGCCAAACATCAAATATGGATAGTTAATATCGCAAAAAAATGAAAATAGACGTTTGTTTACGGGTATTACAAGTTTTACAGTAAGCCACTAAGGAATTGGATCTTAAAACTATGGAATTGTTGACACACTGTAACCTCACATCACCCTTCAGATGTTAGTACAGTTATAATTATAAAGACAAAATTAAAGCTCATCAGTATTAACTTATTAAACCCATGTTTCTCGTGTACCATTGTTGAGCTCGTTTGCTTGTTTATCCATCCGCACTCGTAGGTAGTCAGATGCAGAACAGTCACCTACGCATGTCATCACTCCACTAGACAAGTCTTCTTTAACGTTTTAAGTGTAATATAACGTTTGTGCTTACACTCAAAAACTTTTACGTAATATTTAAGGTGGATTTTCGGAGTCTGAAGTTAACAATGAAACTTCCTAAAATAATCAATTAAAAATGTAACTTTGGTGTAGATTTCCGATTAGTAGTTTGCGAACTTTCGAATTCGGCGCTTGGAGGCATGTGGGATTAAACTCTTCCAGAACTTGTCACTCCACAAACTATAAAAACAAAGAATAGTTATTACGCATTTCATATCTCTAAATAGTAATAGACGTTAGAACATATAGAGAAATTTATAAAATCGTGAGATTCTGGAAAACTAATCAATTGGTTGAGCCACTTTTTGAATCAAAGACAGTCATTACTACAAATCAGGTATGTAGGGTAATGCCTATTTTCTTTTCTAGAGAACTTATTCAAAGGCTGGTAATATATGTCCACAAATCATGACAAATTATGACATATACCGAAGTTTTCTAAAGCTTATTTTTACTTATTTTAGCACAAATAACTATTTTTTGCATAAATACCTTTTTTTAGGACTTTTTTGCCTTTTATTTATTATATTTATATACAATGCTAAGAATCGCCGGAAAATCGGCGATGGTCCAACGTGACCATTCATTACAAAACCTTAAATTCACGTCTTGAAATTTAAAATTACGAGAGAATTCCTGAAAGTATACCAACTGATTTTCCTCTATTTCCCTATTTCATAAATACCAGCCATGATCTGAGAACATGGATGATTGAGAATACACCGAGGGAACCGAAATGTTAAGTGGAAATAAATATAAATTTCCAGAAGGTTCTAGTGCTGCAAAAATATATGCTGTATCGTTCAGATATCCTTCTCCGCATTCAAACTGATTTTGTCTCCCAGTCATCGCAAATTTGAAATTGTGATCCTTAAAATGTTACTGGTAATATGTAAATATTACTGGTTAATGAAAACTATTAAGAATAAAATATAGAGTTGTAAATGTCTAAATCTAGTTTTGCATTCAAATATACGAACTGGTTTTGTGCATTTAAATATTACAAAATAATATAGACAAAATAGTTAGTTTCATATTATGTATGTGAAGTTTCCGTTTTTTTTTCACGGTCTCGATTGAGATTTTTTGCCGAGACCGTAGGGCGAGGAAAAAAATATCAATCGAGACCATGAAAAGGGCGGAAACTTTACACACGAAATATGAAAAACATATTTTCTACAACTGCATAAAAATAATAATACAAATAGTTTCTTAAAATTGTATTGGAAAAAGACCAAACATGCAAAACAGACTTTTTTTCACGGTAACAAGATAGTTGTCTTGGCAACGATTTTTTTTAATGGCGATTAAAAAATGACGAAGTTCACGTACTGCTAGCGATGCAAAGAAGTTGTCTTTTTTAGTTGTAGAAAAACTACATTTTTTTCATTTTATTGTGTATGTATCTTATGAGAGTGCCTTTTCTCTCCTTATTCTTGGCATTTTCAATGCCTTTTTAGGCGCCTAAAAGACGATTTTTTAGTGCCTAAACATCCGATGTCTCGTCATTACATACTGTCGAGACTACGAATATTAATAACATAAAATGCGAAAAGTAATATGGTGAACACAAAATACAAAATTGGAATAATGAACACTAAATACAATAAATCTAATGGCGTAGCAACAGAACAAATTTTCTTACACTTCGCAACGGTTACGTAATTAGTCAAAATTAACACATTTCAGTGCTAATTTGTAAAAATCACTACAAATACTTTAACATTAGGTAGAGAAACTAATTATTTCACGTATTTCAACGAAAACCAAGGGTATTTTTAAAGACATAATTACTCTATTGGAGGGCAAAGTTAAAAAAATATGGAACCATATTTGAAAAGAAATTCAAACTCTTCAGTGTTCATGTAAAGCACCCCCTAAAATCAAGAAATGACAGTTATTGAGAAAGTCTGCTGAACGATTTAGGCGGTAGTGTTGACCAAAGACGGACTGGCAGGTAGACGAATGTTTTGCTGTCAATCCATTTTTCAGTAACAGGGAACCATAAAACACTGATTCTGACTACATATAAAAAGAATACGTAACTTGGTACATGTAGAAACATCATTTAACCTCATTTTCGTTTCCAGAGATTGGAAAGAAGAGACTGTCCAAAAATCGCCATTTTTTCGCAGCATTTCACCATTGTCTCTATACTATGAAAGCAGTTTTACAAAGATGCGTAGTAGAAGAGAACGGTAGTAAAGTATACAGTAGTAGTGCAAAAAGGCAGCACCAAATTCCTTCCCGGGCCTCGCAGGTTAGAAAACTGTGGGTGCCCGCTGGACGGGTTGCGCGAGTGGGGCAGATGGGCGTCCGCGGAGGGCGGGGTGAGGGGGTGTTTGGCTTACCTGGCGCCAGCGCTCCACCCTTCGTTCACGTGCATGCATATGCATGGGGGTAGTGTTCGCCCCACCGCCCCTTGTTACACCCCCGATGGCCTCCGTCCACACGTCAACAGACCGCTCACCCTCGAGGCAATCTTTACCGGGAGCGGTCGCTCAGGGCATCAACTGATGTCCCTCCAGCGCCTCTGACCGGGAGGTCCTAGGTTCCCACTCCCCACGGCGGCAGGATTTTCGACACTAGCTTTTCAGCTAGATCGAATTCTAGCGGCCGGCTGCTCTGATCGGTAGTTTTCCGTGGTTTCTCCGATCAATACATGGCATGGAAATGTAATATATGTTTTCGTGTCTAAATATAATATGGATGATGTGTTGATGATGGTATGTTTTGTATATCTGTTAGGTAGAAAACTCAATTATTGTTGCATTATTAGAGGCTTCAAATTTTAAATGCCATCGCAGATCTGATGTAATGTCATTTCATATTGAGATCGATTCAAAACCTTCTGAGTTCTCCTAATTTCATATATGTTTTTGTGTCTACTCGTTAGATAGTTGATGTGTTCATGATAGATGGTATGCTTTGTGTACCTGATAGATTTATAATGCAATTGTTGTTGAAATAATAGCGGCTTTAAATTATGAAAATGTCATCGCAGGTTCTAAATAATCCTTTTTCTCATTGACATTGATTAAAACACTTCCGAATTATCCGAAATGTAATATGATATTTTGTGTCTACATTTTAGATGGATGATGTGTTGATTTTCGATAGTACGTTTTGTGTACTCGTTAGATAGAAAATGAAATTATTGTTGCATTATTAGAGGCTTCAAATTTTAAATGCCATCGCAGGTATGATGTATTTGTTTCATATTGAAATTGATTCAAAACCTTCTGCTTTCTCCTAATTTAATATATGTTTTTGTGTCTACTCGTTAGATAGATGATGTGTTCATTATAGAATGTATACTTTGTGTACCTTGTATATATAAAAGGCATAGGAATAATCAAACCACGATAGTAAACATGGATTACTACAAGATATCGGCTACCATCACGGAAATTATATAATATGAAATTTTGTTGTATTAATAGTGACTTTAAACTCTCAAAATGCCTTTGCTGGTTCAAAATAATGATTTTTGCCATTGACATTGATTAAAACACTAATTTACTGAAAAGTAAAATATCATTTTCTTTCTACATTTAAATGGACGATGTGTTCATTTTTGTTAGTAAGTTTTGTGTACCTGTTGGATAGAAAATGCAATTATTTTGGCATTATTAGGGTCTTCAAATTTTAAATGCTATCGCAGGTCTGATGTAATGTCATTTCATATTGAGATCGATTCAAAACCTTCTGAGTTCTCCTAATTTCATATATGTTTTTGTGTCTACTCGTTAGATAGTTGATGTGTTCATGATTGATGGTATACCTGATAGATATATAATGCAATTGTTGTTGTATTAATAGCTGCTTTAAACTCTCAAAATGTCATCGCAGGTTCTAAATAATGCTTTTTCTTATTGACATTGATTAAAACACTTCCGAATTATCCCAAATGTAATATGATACTTTGTGTCTACATTTTAGATGGATGATGTGTTGATTTTCGATAGTAAGTTTTGTGTACTAGTTAGATAGAAAATGCTATAATTTTTGCATTGTTAGGGGCATTTAAATTTTAAATGCCATCGCAGGTCTGAAGTAATGACATTTCATATTGTGGTCCATTGACAATCTTCTGAGTTCTCCTCCAAATTTGTATTCTCAGATCTGGAAAACCGGGAAAATCCTTGAATTCCAAAAAGCCAGATCGCGGGCCACCCTGCGGACGGTCCTCGTGAGATAGAGGCTTTGATCAGTTACACTATTAGCTGTCAGTGCATTTTTCGTATCTAGGATCTAGAAAACGTGGATCCTGGCTAAAAAAATTGGCGGAAGTAATTTACTGCATATAAGAACAAGATATATCCACTTTTGCGCTACTAGGGCCCAGCAATAAGAGTTTTTCGCTCGAGGATTTTCAATTTTTCATACTCTTTTTACGACGTGAAGTCTAGAAAGTAAAAATTAGATATTGAAAAGGTCATTTAATATTTTAAAACCGTTTTGTTTTAATTTCTGTTGAAGTCGTCACTTAATTAAAAAATATTTTCTCTTAAGCGACTTTATTTTTTAATTGTTTTTCCGGGTCACCGATTTTTTCTCGTTCTCGCTCACCACCAATTTGCGTCACAAACCACGTTCTTACAAGTTGAGTCAATAGACCTGTTACATTTTATCTCTTTGCCACTGCTCCTTTCAAGTGACAACTGGTGAAGTCCCAATTGCACCATATTTTTTAACGAACCACGTTTTCAAAGGGTCAAAGCAAAAACTATATCAAATTTCAAATATTGCTCTGGATTAAGTTTGACTGTATGAATCATCTTCCTTTTTATTGTTTTCTGAATAATGATTCGCTTCACATTTCTGATCTGCACGTTCTTGCACGTACTACTCAAATTTTGTGTGTCTGTGAGATCCTAATAATCTAATAAATACAATACTACGCTGTTGTGAAGACTCCACAGAGGAAATGAACCATGAGAAATGAGCTGTCAGGTGATCGTGAATCTTGAGATAATATTGGTTACACGGACATGTTCTTTATTGCTTGCAACAATTTTTTTTTCTCCTTTCGTCTACTTCGACGCTAGTCCAACCCCTTGTGAAGCAGCCGAACTCGTTTTATTGGAACAAATTTCACATGAGATTCGACGGGAATCGAATGGATCTCAGTGGTGAAAGGTTTGCGACTTTGCAATGAGCCACGAGTTCAGCTACTTTCTATCAGTCACATTGCCTCGGGTGGCCATTGATACGTAGAACTCCACATGTGAATCCAACAAATGCTTCGCGTAGTTAGCTCTCAATTTAGTGGCCATGGAGCCTAGTAAGGCGACGGTTTGACTGAAGGTTAGAGGGACTCTAAACACCAACGGAAGGTTATAGTCCATATCACTCATCCTTATAGTATTTGAGTCTAAGATCGGGATTTGATCCATTGTAGTCAATGTCTGTACTATGTCTATAAGGTCAGTCTCTGCATCCACGGCAATCAAATTAGGAAGCAAAACAACTGACAGCAATTCCCCAACTAAGGCCAGTTTAATATCATCTTCTGCTCTTTTTCCTTATTTGAGACAACGGCCATAAGACAAAATGTAGACCATCAATGCTAACTGTTGGTCATCCACAGGCGTATTTTCTTCACCTCTGACAATGGTTAGTCTTCTCCCCAAGCTGAAAGAAAATTCCGAGTGATCGGATTATCTACACCCTACACCTATTTTGCTCGTGAATGTCCGGTTATACATAAAGCCTCCGGTGTAGTTGGATGCACCAGCATACTCTAAAATAGGATATCTTTCTGGTGGAATTACAGATTGGACCCCTTCTAGTCCTCCAGGCCCTAGCTGACCGGCCTGTGCGGGTGGGTTCTCGGCCATGTCTATGATTTCTAAGACCAACAAAGAAAATCACAACTGTTTTAAACCAAGCAAACTTGTTGTAACGTTGTGGACATTTTGTATTTTGCCTGAATCTCGTGTGTTTACAAGTAAAATTATTAGGGATATAGTTATCTCTACATCAGAATAAAATATGCAGTTGACGATAATTCAAATTACTGCAACGCGAACTAAATTTTTTTGCGATGGACATGTTTGTTTTTTACATGAACACTCCTCACCTGTGAACTAAAATGGGCTTGGTCAGAACTACATTCATTTCAAATAAATGAGATGTCGCATGATCGCGACTGCATCAAGCAGTGCTGGAGGTCAAGCAACTCTAGTGACAGGACTGAGAATGACTCAATAAGTCGTGCCGAATTCCATCTTGAAGATACTATCCTCAGCCGCCACGTTAAAAAACCCAAGTATAAAGGACGTTTAAGAGAATGTCGCAAGTGTCATGTTGGTTGAACACCTTAATTTTTCGAAAATTGAAAAAAGTATAAAATTTTTTCGGCGTATTCCACAATTATGAATTTTCAATTTTTTCTTAATGCATTGTATTTATGAAAACCAGATCTTGAAATAAGGTTCTGTTCAATGTTTCGAAAATATGAGTATTTTTTTAGCCCGCTCTAAACATTCTGCACTTCATGATCGTAATTTTAGAAATGTTTTGAGTCAGTTGGATGCTACGTACGTTAGAAGTGTAAATTATTTCATTTTTTTGTTCGTTTCTTACATTGAAGCTTCTATTATACATTTACAAATCAATCTTTTAGAAATTATATAAAACCTAATTGAAATAAATAGGAAATAAGCATTGCTAGTACCCCGTGTGGTGTCCGGGGGTTTTAGTAGAATAGCACCACGGGTAATCCTCCCTGCCGTAAGAGGCGACTAACTCCTTACCCGAATTATTTCTGTCGTGTCATACAACACTTCCCTTGCTCCCAGGAGCCAACGGGTGGATTGAGTAGCTCCGAGGCCACTGGTATCTATCCTAAGTAATTCCGTCCTTTGTTCCTTCCTAGGGTAGGCAGAGCTCTTAGCCCCGTGAAGGCGGTCTGCCCATGGGAGGGCAACCCGAAATATTGTCCAGTACGCCCAAAAACTGTGAGGTGGCAGCCCCACCATCGAGCTTAACCCGCTCGTAACGCGGGCAGGGGATATACTAAATTACTGAATATCTCCAGGGAAAAATGCCGGACTATTATGATTAAGACAACCAAAGATATGAGAAAGGACAAGAGTTTGGGATTAATGAAGGTAGCTCTATGGAATGTGAGAAGGTTGCGTGGAAAAGAAACCTTGTTAGAAATGGAACTACAGCGCGCTCAAGTAGACATTGCAATCATACCTGCAACGAAGAAGAAGTTACAATGTTCGACATAATTTAAAGAATATATTTTATTTACTGTGGCGTAGACCGTGAGAAGAGAGCATCTGCTGGTATAGGAATAATGATTAAAAAGAAACTCATGAAATAGATGGATATACATTTATAAATGAAAGAAGGATAAAATTGAGATGCTAAATGAAAAGAGGTCACCTATTATTGGTTGCTGTTTACCTGAAGAAGGAAGTAAAGAAGTTGTTGAGAAGTTTTAATGAAGAACTTCAAGATGCTGTTGATAAAGTCCCTACAAATGATTATCTGATTGTTGCCGGTGATTTGAATGCAAGAGTTGGAAATGCCTCAATCAGCTGAATAGTGGATGCAAATGGAGAAGAAATCTGTAATAGAAACGGGCAAACACTTAAGGAATTTGCATCATTAAATTCATGGAAGATTACTAACACATTCTTTCACCATAAAGAAATCCACAAAACAACTTGGAGTGCACGGGGAAGACGATCAAGTATTGATTACGTGCTAGTTAATAAGAAAACAGGCTCTTTAGTACAAGATTTGAGGGTTTACAGAGCCTACGATGTTGATACTGATCATTTCTTATTGAAATCCAAAACACTTTTTCACTACAAGTATCGTTACTCTCCTGTAAACAAAACAAAAACACGAGAAGTATTAGAGTGCAGTTGTTGCAGGAAGATAGTATAAGACATCCTTAGCACCAAAGAATGGATCGACACTTACGTGAAACGCCTGAAAGTCAATGTGAGGTGGAATAATCGGAATCGTGTAATTTTGCAAGCAGCAGAAGAAGCTTTGGGAAAAAGGAAGAAAAGAAGAAATAACCGTGGACTAAGAATATGGATTGAAGACTTGGCAGATCTCATAAGCAAAATGAAGAATGCCTATCTATAATATCTTTCCACTCGATCTCATGATAAACAAGAAAAATGATCATCAGCAATTGTTAAAAAAGAAGTGCGGCGTATGAATCACCAGAGCTGGGAACCATTTCCTAGTGAAATGGAATATGATCTCCATGGAAGACCACAAAAGCCTGCAAAATATTAAAACAACTTAATAAGAATGCGAACAACAATATAAAACTTAATTTGATTCCGGATGACAAGTGGCTTCATTATCTTGCAAATCTATGAACAAGTGAGGACCAGCAAGAAGGGGAAATAGCTTTCAAGGAAGAAATAGTTGACCCGATAACAACAGACGAGTTGAAGTGGGATCTTAAACACATTAAAAATAAAAAAAAGCACCTGGGTCGGATAACATCAACAATGAACTCTTTAAATATGCATCTGAAAGATTTTCCGAAGAGCTGCTGAACTTTCTTAATACTTGTTCGTTATATAATTACATCCCATAAGAATGGAGGACTGTTGTGGTCGTCCCATTATATAAAAACGGTGATAGGAAGAACTGCTCTAATTACAGAGGGATAAGCCTTTTGAATTGCAGAAAAAAATGTACGAAAAAAAATATAAATCAGAGGTTAGCACCTATTTCAGAGATGCTCTTATTAGAGAAGCAAAATGGGTTTAGGAAGGGCAGGTCTTGTATTGACTGCATATTTACAGTCTCACAGATAATATAAAAGCATAGAGAGTATAATATTCCCACGTTCATAGAATTTGTAGATTTAGACAAGGCATTCGACACCGTTAATCGAACAAAATTGTGGGAGGTGTTGCTAAGAAGAGGATTTCCACATCTAGAAACAGCCACTCGTAGTATGTATGAGAATACTACTATAAGAGTAAATCCAGGAGATGGACCAAGTAATGGATACAGAATAATAAATTAACTGATGGTATTCATGTTACTCAAGAGAATAAAACCAAGTTACGAAGTTACGTTGATACGAAGCAACCGGGGTTATGTTTTTTGCTGAATGGTCGAATAAGTAATTCGTATGTGGGGTTCGTATTATACTAGAACGTAAAATGTAATCATTTCAAGAATAATAAATGAATAATCTATTGAAAGGCTTTTAATGTACAACAATGTGGTAGCAGAGCGTGCAATTCAAATTGTAAAAAGGCGCAGCAGAAGAAGTGAAAATGGAATCATTCGAAAGAACAGAATTGTTGACAATTACTAATTATGCTTTATAGAGTATGTGAATGATGGCTCTTAAATCAAAACATTTGTATTATGATGTCTTAATAAATGACGAACCAGCTAAAAAAGAAGGAGATGAAATTTCAACGAAAATAGGGAACGGCTGGAACAAGACAAACGACGAGGTATGTGCATTAATCATATTAACTTTATCTGCTGATCAAGCGATGGCATGTCGTGGTATGGATAATGCTAAAGAACCATGAAATATATATTAAAAAAGAGACACGAAGGTGCAGTTACTCAAAGAAAGATTAAATTGAAAATTAAATTAGCAAAAATTTAAAAATTTTAAAGAGAAAGTATTAACGAGTATTTGATACGTGCACATTCTTTAGCTACAGAAATTTCAGAATTAGGAACTAAAATAGAAGAAAATGAATTGACTACTTGTATCATTGAAGGTCTTCCTGATAAATATCGTGAAGTTTCAATTGCAATATCATCAAATCCATCAATTACGAAACTATGAGAGAAACGCTTTTACATTTTGAAAGGAAATATGATAAAGGAACAGAATCGGAAACTCTTGCTTTTAAAGTCAAAGAACAAAAGAGAGGTACTTGCTATAATTGTGGAAAGCTTGGCCACTTAGCTAATAATTGTTGGAACAGAAATAATTATCATAAAAATAACGTGAATAACAGTAAGAGTGAAATGAATGGTAGATATAATTATTCAAACAACTATAGAGGAAATTACAGAGGTAGAATTAAAAATAATTAAAAAAATATTCACCTAAATTATTTCTTCAATTCGAAAAAAACGAACATGCTATGGTAATGAATGAGAATTTTGATGAACAAATAATTAATAATGATAGTAGGAAAGAAACAATTTGGATGTTAGATTCTGCATGCACATCTCACATGAGTTATCAAGAAGATATTATTCTAAAGAAGAGGTCAGAGAATACAGAAATTAATACAGCTGAAAGTGGAAGGATTATTTTTGGGGAAAGTCGTTGAATTGTGTTAGAGGATCTACAAATAAAAATAATGAAATATTAAATGAAAAAAAAGGAAAATATATTGTACGTTCCTAATATTAATAATAACTTAATGTCAGTACCTAGCTTAGTGAAAAATGGTAAGAAAGTCGTTTTAGATGAAAATGGGGCCAGAATATTTGAAAAAGGTACTGGAGAATTGATAGCAGAAGGTGAATTTGAAAATCATGAATTTTTTATTAAAGTGAATATTCAACAAGTTAGGAATATTCCAAGATCTGAAGTTTGCTTAAACATATTGAAACCAAACTTTTAATTATGGCATAGAAGGTTAGGACATATTAATTTTAAATATTTAGAAGGGATGATCAGTGATGATTTAGTAAAAGGTTTGCCCAAATTTAAAATATAAAAACTTAATGATTGTGAATCATGTATAAAAGGTAAACTGTCAAGATTGCCTTTTCATAAAGTAAATATTGAAAGAAGTGTTCAAATTCTCAAAGGAATTCACGTTGATTTATGTGCCTGTAGAACACTTGGAGGAAATAGATATATGATGGTGATTGTGGTTGAGTTTAGTAGAAGATACTTCGTAGAATTTTTAAAACAGAAAAATGAAGCTGGAAATAAATTGAAACAATTTGTTGAAAGGCGTGAAAAGGAAACAGAAGAAAATCAAATACGTGCATTCAGATAATGGGCTCGAATTTATAAATAAACTGTTAACGGATTATTATGAAGAAAAGGGAATAAAATGTGAAAGAACCACAATACACTCTCCTGAAAGTAACGGAGTTGCTGAAAGAGCAAATAGAATGTTGTTAGATATGACAATAACAATGCTAATGGACTGCTGCTTACATACATAATGTTACTCTTACGAGAAGTAAAAAGAAGGTACCAATGGAAATATGGACTAAAATAAAACCATCAATTCAGCATTTTCGAATATTTGGATGTAGAGCGTAGATGTATCTAGAAAAATATTTGATGAAGGAGTGAAACAAGCTATATTCGTTGGTTACTCAAAAAATAGAAATGCTAATTTCTAATCAAAGTCTTTTCGATGTAGAAGACAATAGAATTCACGAGAGTAGGGATGTAGTATTTTTAGAAAATGAGAAAGAACTAATTAATGAAGAAGATTGTCATTTAGAAAATTTTAATTGGTTTGCAATTTCTAATAATGAAGAAACATAAACTAATGAAAGAATAAATATTGAAGATAGAAATAATGAGGAAGCCGAAGAAATAATTGACAAAAAGTGTTTAAATATTTTACGATTTAAACGAAAGATGTGATGAGAAAGAAGAAAGAAATTCTGAAAGAAAAGGACATAGGGAGATAATGGGAAATAATGTTCCGGATTTAAAAAAAAGAATTGTGGAAAAAAGCTATAGATAGTTAATTGTTTACTCATAAATAATATAAAACTTGGGAAATAGTTGAGAAACCTCAGAATGTGAGTGTAATAAATAATAAATGGTTTTTTCTAAGAAAATAAATGGCGGTGAATGTAAATACAAAGCTCGTTTAGTGGCTGACGGTTCGAGACAGAAATTAGGTATAGATTAGGAAAATTCTTATAATCCTGTTATGAAGTTAGAATCTTTCAGAATGTTTTTAGCTATTTCCAAAATAAAGAAGTTTAAAGTTCGTTTTATTGATGTAGAAACAGCATATTTAAATGGTAAATTAGATAGAATTGTTTATATGAAACCTCCTAAAGGTGTTAATATTGAAGACGGAAAAGTTCTTTTTATAAACAAAAGTATTTATGGTTTGCCTGAAGCAGGAAGATGTTGGTTTTTAAACTGACAAAAATGTTGAAGAAAGCTGGTCTGCAAGCAACAAAAAGTGATTCATGTGTATTTTTAATGGTGAAGATATTAATAATTTTATAACCATAGGATTTTATGTAGATGATTGTATTATTGTTGGAAAATATGATAATATAATTAATGATGTTTTAATGAAATTGAAGGAAGAGATTACAGTTAAGGAATGTAAGAATAATATTAACTTTTTGGATATTGGATTTGAAAAAGAGAACTGTTTTTATTTAAATCAAGAGAAATTAATAGAAGAAATTTTAGAGAATAATATTATGAATAATTGTCAACCTGTGAAGACACCTGGAGTTGTAGGAGAGAAATATAAGAGAAATACGTTGTTATGAAGCAACCGTTGTCGAGGTACAATTGTTTTTTGCTGAATGGTCGAATAAGTAACTCGTATGTGGAGTTCGTATTATACTAGAACGTAAAATGTAAAGTCATGGTTTTTAAACGAGTCTTTCCGCTTTGAGCAAAGATAAAAATAAATAATAACGTAATAGAACAAGTCTCAAATTTTAATTATCTGGTATACAATATAGCCTATGATAATTCTAAAAGAACTAGAACAAAAGACTCAATAAATCCCTTCAGCTACTTGGTACAATGGAGCAACATCTGCGAAAGAAAGTAAGAAAAGACAATGTTCTTAAATTCTATAGAACTATGGTGGTTCCAGCCCTCTTGGTTCAGAGGCATGGACATTAAAAACTCAACAGAGAAAAAGGATTGAAGTAGCAGAAATGAGGTTGCTGAGACTAGTGGGATACTCTTTGAGGGACCACAAGAAAAATGAAGACCACACAGCTCCACATAGATCCCAATGGTACAACCATCCTCAGAGAATGGATAGTTCGCGCATCCCTCTTCAAAGTTTTGGATACAGATCGCAAAGTAGAAGAAATGTAGGACGTCCACGGCTCCGATGGAACGATCAAATGAAACTCCTGGAGACGGAACATCCCATATGTTCATCAAGACCCTGTTTACCCTATAAAATGAATTCAACGCCAGAAATATATTTTCATTTAGTTTTGAATAAAGAATCTATTGCTTGAAACGTTTTTTTTTTAATTGAGTAATGACATTAAGTAAGGAAATGTTTGTTTAAGCCGTTCATTCTCCCAATGTTCGTTAAAACAATATATCCAAATAAAAGTAGACGTAATTATTTCGTATTATACACATTTCAAAGACGATATAAGAATTCATTGTTAATAATGCCATGTCGTATGTAAAAACCATTTTTTAATTTGGTATATGTGATAAATATTAAACATAAATGGTGATAAGGAAGAACCTTGAAATACGTCTGATATTATTTTGTGTTCATCAGAGAGTGTGGAATTAACTTTAAAAAAGAATTTACTTCCCACGTGCCTTGAATATCTTTTCTCAGGACTGTTACTTTGATGATTCTCAAAATGTTTTTTCTAAAAAAGGAGATTCAAGTACACTTATATTCATTCCTTGCTGTTAACCTTGAAAGTTTTTCTCACGAAGTATTGTAGTAATAAGAAGAAAAATTGATATTCGTTGGCTTGTTGACCGAATTATGTAAACACGAATTCTTTACCGTTGTGTAATATATCTTTATTCTTTCATCATTCATTACGTTTAACGGATAGGTGCATCACATGCTATTTTAAATATTTTGACTTTTCATTAACAAGTTTCTTCATTGAATGACTACAATTGCGGAATATTTTTCATTGAATTCTGTTCATTATGCAAGTATCTGATGGCTTATTACTTTTACAATGTTTCTTACGAAAATATCGTGGTGCGAAGAAACAAACAAAAATTTCTCTCCATTGGTGTATAACAAATTTTCACAATCTACAGCATCAACGTGGTCTTACACCACGTTTTATTATGGACTAAATGATATATTTTATATCTTCGAAAAATAAGTTAATTTTCTCCCTTGCACAAAAATCATAATGGTCGTTGCACTGTTGACTAATTTGTGTGACCCAGACAGAAAGTGTGTTAGCTAATTCGGAGCTTGTGTGGGGTGTGGAAGCACAGACCAAGTTCCGAGTGTTTGCTTCGCCACGCCAAATGTCTCGCTCACCCGCTCCACAAGTCGCCGCAAAGCTTCTTGCAAGGGTCCCGGAACGTTAGAGAGGTCCATTAGATGGATCGCCCAGACCGCCCACCGTCACAGCAGGGGCTATAAAGCCCATTAAAGCAATGGTCGCCAATTAGATTTGTATATGGGGAATTCATCTCCGTGTGCTTGTTCGTTTGGCCGTAATGGCAGAGAGTTGCTGGAAACTAGAAGTCCAAGGTGAAATCGCAGTTGGCAAACAGTTGAATACTCGTAGGGATGTTCCGCTACTACCAAATCGTAGACTAAGTACAGTACTGAAATACGAGTAGAAACTCTGATAGCAGTTTAAGTGTGAAACAAGAACGTTATAATCGTAATAATTCCTTACTTCTCTAAGATGTATTAATCGGCGACAGAGCGCAAAATTTGAATTGCTGCATTCATGTTAATGTTTAATGTTTTAAAATTTGTTTAGCATCCTTGCTTTGATGGTTTTTCGGAACCCAAAGTGTTCAGCCAAGTACAGACACTAATCAACATCCCCGTGTTTATGGACCAGAAATGATCACTACAGTGATCATTTCTGATCCATACGCTCTACCTCTCAGCCTACGCTCTCAGATCACTACAGTATTCTTAATACCCTTCGGACCGATTAGTGATTGGCAAATTTTAGGAGGAGGCTCAGTTATGAATAAAGCAAACGCGGTGTTATTTCATAAAAGCTTTTATTAAAATAATCTTTCTAACTTTAAAGAAAAACTATACTATTGCAAGAAGACCAGCTATAGATGTACCAAGTAATCTGAAATTGCAGTCCTTCGTAGGAAGATATTGTTTGATATTGATATTTATCCGCTGTCCTTGCGCCGGGCCGTTTTAACATCTTCGGAGGCCCTTGGGTGTGCGTCAATTTGGGGACCCCCTACTCTTACTTTCACGTCCCCCCCCCCATTTGAAGACAAGTTTTGTTATTAAAAAAAAATAAAGTTTTCATCACTGAGTGGGGTTCTCGCATCAACCGTCAAAATTCCATATTATAAATATTATTCAATGATGCACGATACATCACTCCGTTATGCCAATTTTACGCGAACTGTTTTCATTCATCGCATTTTTTTACGTTTCTTATTTTTGTTTGAGAATAAAATAGTATTACATTTTTAAAGATGAACCGGGGGTTTTTGAACATTGGAGGTTCTGGACCCGGGTTCTTCGAGCTCGTGAGATAACACGTATGATTATATTACAGCTCAAAATCGCCAGATATGAAAACTTTATTATAGGTCAATTATGAAATTAGGCAAGTCCCTCGCTATGAGGCCAGTTGGTCACTGAAACGAGAACATTTTTACACTGTCTAATAGAAAAATCAATCGTGTGTATGGCAAAGGGCGTTATTCGAGGTGAGGACTTAATCGTGGTCGCCGTTTTGTTAGCCTTCACTGTATTTTAATACACACTTCCCCTGGATTCACCACGTCTCTTCACTCTATGTTTTCGGTAGACGCATATCTTTCTGTTTCTGTTCCACAAATTCCAAAATGTTTCAAAATGATTGTAGTTTTCCTTTTTGTCAATCAACAAACTTACAAGATTATGTGAACGCTTAAGAAATCGCTTAAGAAAATAAATTGAGAAGTCATATAGTCACTTCACATAAAAAGTGTCTTAAGGGTAACATGGGCCTTTTCCATTCCTGATGCTTTCCAACAAGGAAACAAATATCTCTAAAAAGTTTATGAATTCGGTTTATTAAACTTAAAAATCATCAAAACAATTTACTCATGATAGGCCTTAAATAGTATATATTATCTGGATCCTGTCTTGAAAGAAACATTGATTGTTTAGATAACTCTGTTTTGTTTATTTGATCACATTATGACGATAACAATGCCTATTTATACTTAATACAAATTTACAGATTTTCAGATTTGCGTTTGATTCAATATCAAACTTGCAAACCATAAAGTTCTGTACGCACTACGGGCGTTACTTGATGTTTTCGTCTCTCAGCCTGTGTTCAACAACTTGGGTCAGAGGTCCTCTTGTTTGGAAATACGTTTCAGACAGATATATCTAATGAACTCTATACTTTCAAAGAAGTATAAAGTTAGCTTTATTACTGTCACCACCTTAGGTGGCTCAGGGCATTAATTGATGTCACTGCAGTGTCTCTGACCGGAAAGTTCTAGAGTTCTAGTCCCGACGGTAGCAGGCGTTCCGACGCCAGATAGATAGCTGGATTGAGTTCAAACGTTATTTGGAGGAGAATTCTAGCGGTCAGCTGCTCCAAATGTTGGCGCCTGAACCATCTGTGCATAGGCAGAGTAAATAGTTGGTAGAAAAGCGCGAGAGAGTAATGTTCTGAAGTAGTAAAGTATGTAGTATTTAAAATATGCGATTCAGCACCGGAAATTAACATGGTATTAGTTTTATTGAACTCCCCAAAATATTTTTTAGTAGTAAAAATGTTCATTGAAAGAGAAAAATTGTGTACAGAACTCAATGAAAAAACGTAACGCATTTATCGGCATTTATAAAATAGTGAGTCCCGTACCTCCAAAGCCAATGGCTGGAGCAACGGCAAACGAAAATCTGGCAACGGTGAAATGAGATGGGGTTTACTTAAATTGCTGCCAACACGAAGAAAATAGCAAGGGAAGTGCATTCAGAATGTCTCCGATCTTATCTTCGGGATGAATTTTCAGAACCAAACGCAGGTCGTTGTCGCCACCTTCAGAATCTTGTTGAGAGTGCTTTCACTTCCAATCGATGTGCGAACCATTAAACTAAAAATTATCTATTAAAGAGTTTACAACACTTGCTCTCGAATTTGCAAAATATTTCCCAACGGAAAAAGCAATATCACTGGAAAACTTAGCGGACTTTGCCTTTGTGATTACGACCACAATTTCACAACAGATAAACTTATGTTAGAAAGAAATGAGAAACGATGGTCACTTTCAATCTTCCTACTTGCTTCATACGTTTGTTGTATCCTTCACTCTGACCCATCCTGTGCATCATCACGTACGCTGTGGGGCTTCACTTGCCTATTCAACTCGCGATAATATCAAGCTTCGGACACCCCTGATCAATGTTCTCGGGCTTGACCCGAATACTTCCACTGACAGATAAACTTATTTTAGAAAGAAATGAGAAACGATGGTCACTTTCAATCTTCCTACTTCCTTTATACGTTTGTTGTATCCTTCACTCTGACCCATCCTGTGCATCATCACGGACGCTGTGGGGATTCACGTGCCTATTCAACTCGCGATAATATCAAGCTTTGGACACCCCTGGAAAAAGCTCTCTGGCTTGACCGAATACTACCAGTGACAGATAAACGTATTTTAGAAAGAAATGAGAAACGATGGTCACTTTTAATCTTCCTACTTCCTTTATACGTTTGTTGTATCCTTCACTCTGACCCATCCTGTGCATCATCACGTACGCGGTGTGGCTTCATGTGTCTATTCAACTCGCGAAAATATCACGCTTCGCACACCCCTGAAAAATTCTCTCTGGCTTGACCCGAATACTACCAGTGACAGATAAACGTATTTTAGAAAGAAATGAGAAACGATGGTCACTTTCAATCTTCCTCGAGCTTACACGCATACTATCACAGACAAATTTATGTTAGAAGGAAATTGGTCATTTTCGAAGGTCATTTTGGGAAGGGTCAACGATGGTCATTTTCGAAGTTCCTCCTTGCTTTATACGTTTGTTGTGTCATTTCTTGTGAGTCATCCTGTGCATCATTACATACGCTGTGTGGTTTCTCTTCCCTTTTCAACTCGCGATAATATCAAGTTTAGGAGACTCCTGATACATGTTGTCGAGTTCGGCCTGAATACCACCATTGATAGATAAATTTATATTAGAATGAAATGAGAAACGCTGCTCATTTTCGAAGTTCCTAGTTGCGTTATACCTTTTTTGTATCCTTCACTCTGAGTCATCCTGTGCATCATCACATACGCTGTACTTCCCGTTCCTCTTCAACTCGCGATAATATCAGGCTGAGGACACTCCTGATACCTGTTCTCGAGCCTAACCCTAGTACTACCACTCAGATATGTTAAAAATCGAGAAAATGTTGAGGAATCCTAATTCAAGCTACTGATAGGCCAGTCCTAAACGTCCTAATTTTGATAATGACTATGTAATGGAATAATTCACGTTGCGGAGTTTCAATAATTTTTAACGTAGCTTTTGTTCATTGAAATTTAGGCCACCTTTTATGTGCAGATGTTCGGCAAGTTCACTGAATCCCCTTGATTGCGTCAGTGTGTGACCTGCCGAACATCTGTGCATAGGTTGTTGCCTGAAAATCAGGGGTAAAAGTCATACGTATTATTATTATTATTATTATTATTATTATTATTATTATTATTATTATTATTATTATTATTATTAAGCCTTAATAGACTAAATAGTTCCCACTGAGTATTAAGGCCACTCACTCGTCGCGTGGAAGATTGAGTGAAATTTGGTTGGTTCCCCTAGTCAAAACCAACAAAATGTTTCCCAATTCTTGACACGATCCAACTTACAATAATTTAACCAACACTTCATAGATATACATAGGGTATACATGGAACGCTTCAAGAGTCTACTTAAAACTTCACTATCTTTATGTATGTGTGTTAATGATGAACATTGCACATGTCGCATTCCAGTTTGTATATCTACTTGTTAGCGACTACAGACGTTGTCATGGCGTACGATATTGTTTTTGTTTATTTCAAAATAATATAAATTTGTAAGATATATTTTTGAAGTCGTTCTGTGGCTTCCAAACAGCAGGAAACTGATGTCGATGGCCAAGCCATAGAAAGCTGCTCTTGAAATAAACAATATTGTTGGTAATGACAACGCCTTAAATTATTTTATTTTAAATGCCAACAACTCACTGCTAAATGCTATAGTTATTATTATTATTATTATTATTATTATTATTATTATTATTATTACGTACATGATTCTCATTGGGGACCAACACTACGCTCAAGTGGAGCGGGGGAGAAACGTGGTTGGTTCCCCTAGTTTAAACCAACAAAATGTTCCCCAATCCCTGACACGATCCAACAAACGAAATATCGACATGCTCTCTAAGTTTCTTGCAACATTTACTGTGAGACTTCCTGTATAAACCTACTTGAACACATACGCCGAGTCGCTTCCCCTCCCTCTTCATCTCACACCCCCCCTCTCTTCGCCCCGCCACACGCAACAACTCCCGCTCAGCGCGGGGACCGAGCGCCCCCCGATGCGTGCGGTCTGTTTGGTAAACACAGTCGCACGTAATCTTCCCGTAAGCCCACGTTTAAATATTAACACTAGATTAACGCTAATTAGCAACAGAACATTATTGTTCCCTATTTACATGTGTTTTATTCTCTTCCGGACACTGTCCTCCCCTTCCCAACTAGCGAGCGGTGTTTTGTGAGCGGAACACATTTTAGAGCGATGTGTGTGTGTGTGTGTGTGTGTGCGTGCGTGTGCGTGTGCGCGTGTGTGTGCATGAAACAGTAGATTCTGCCAAGCGTTCCACGCATCCAGCGTTGCGAATCTGTACACGGATTTGGGGTAATTTAAAAGTTAGCGCTCCATTGTATTATATAAATTCGCGTTATAATACACGTAATTCCCCTCTTTGAATAAAGAAACGAGTCTTACATTCTCCACCGTAATAATTTTTTGTGTGTTCCTTCAGCAAAACGGTTTCAGTTATTTCAAAGAACTCACTGCATGATGTGTGAGGGTTGTAAATATGTCAATTATTCAGTGACAATTGAATGAATCAGTGAAATAACTATTATCAATTTTAAAAAATAGAGAACGATTTAATACTAAATTTTACATCGAACATCGAATAAAGAGTCGAACTTTTTTACATCGAATACATCGAATCTGAGAAAATAAGTCAAATTAAAGAATGGAACCTCCCCCTCCCCTTCACTGACTGGGCCCGTCAGTCTCTAGCGTGTAGTAAATATTGTTCAGGTCTTCAGTACGCTCATGTTAATGAACGATAGCTGCTATGGTACAAAATATCTACATCTGCAATGACTGATACACGACAGTTGGGTCTGCTTCTCATGACACAACATAACGTTCATGTTTTAAGCGAGATTCGAACTCACCGGATATAACGGGAATTTTAGCGCAAGAGTCCCAAGACCCAATGCTATCCAGGCTGGCCGGGAATGGAAGAAGATGGTTGAAAGGCGACATCCGATGTTTAGAAGATCCACATCATGTCACAACATGAGCAATCCATGTCCGTCACAAGATTCGAATTTACCAGAAGTGCCTTAGAGCATCAACTGATGTCACTGCTGTGCCTCTGACAGGGAGGTCCGTCCTAACTTCCAGTTCTGACAGTGGCAGGATTTTCGACTCTTAGCATGTCAGCTAGGTCGAATTCAGTCTCTGTTTGGAGAAGAATTCTAGCGACCAGCTGCTCTGATTGGTAGTTTTCCGTGTTTTTCCCTATCTACAGGCGAATGCAGAAGCAGTACCCTAACGAACGGGACATGGAACGAACGCGATATTTCCTTCCTCTTTCTTATTCTATCGGGACATGCCGGGAGACCGGTCGGGAGCTTAGAACTTGTCCCGGTTGGAGCGGTACTCCATTGGTGGGAGATATTCGATTTACCGACGGTAGTTCGTCGTCGGTTCTCGCCATCCAGCGGATTAAGATCACCGCTGCCTCGAGATAAAGCATGCACTACATTTACGGGATTAATACCCTTAGCCGTTGACGCGCCCCAAATCGCAATCAAACAACACGATTCGAATTCAATGCGTGATTCTTTGATACGTTCTACTAAGGCGCATCTCCTTAGTGATTTCAGCTACCCAAGTCTGCTGTATAAATTATTAGCTTACCGGTGCGAGAACTCTATCATGTTAAACCCCACCCTCTTTAATATTTTTCCTCTTTCCTGTAATATGTCTTTTACTTTAAGACTCAGTCATCCTCCATCACTTGTTCGATATGTCTCCTTGAAATTGATAACAATACAAACTATTCTTATTATACTTGTCAATATTATATATCAACAATTATTCTTATTATACTTGTCAATACAAACTATTCTTATTTAACGTTATTTAAGTAAAAGTGTAATTAATTATTGCTTATACATCACGTCATTAATTTCACGTACAATTGCATACATACAGAATTGAAAGGGCAATTCTTTACATCTCCGTAAAATTCTCTTTCTTTAGAGACCTCATTTATAAAGGTCTATTGCGTGTGAGAGCCGCAAAAGATATGTATTTTAAGAAAATAATATAGGAGGCGATTTAATAATGGTGTCAAAAAACCTCCAATGTTTCTTATGGTCTTGTAAAATATGTTGAAATTGAATACATTTTCCTTGAAAGGATCATTCTACGAATGCTTTGACACTTTAAGTCCTCGAACACATAATGCAAAATCAAGAGGTGATATCAGAATTCCAGATGAACCTATTGAAACAACATCGTAAAACCGTTTCAATTATTGTTAAATTTACACAGTATGTAAGAAAAAAAAATCAACAAAATGTTCTGAAAAACAGAGATCGAATAAAAGTATAGTAATTGTCCAATGGTTATTTCACAAATTTCACTGTTGCTATGACTTCTACTTTACGGCAAAGTTTTGCGATATCGTTTTTCCTCTAGTTCCATATTTTACTCTGTATTGTAAGTCATCCCAGAGCACATTGAACTGTTGGAGAGATAAATAGTAGCAAACTCACAGTCCGGCTGCGTACGTGTGCACAAGATATGAACGCGACTATCAAACTGAATTCTCCCGATGGATGATGCATTATACACGTCCGCCTTAGTTTCATTTGGTTCCGATAGCAATGGCCAAATTCTGTAAAAACAAAAATACGAGCTAGACTTTTATTTACATTGCTTGGGAATGAAACCGTCGTGTTATCGGGAAATATTGCAATACTAACGGCCAGTCTTTTATTATTACCGAAGTTATTGTGCGATAGATAATAAATATCTCATGTGCAATACGGTTACCCATGCGTATCCCCAGTTTCGAACGCATTTGAAAATAAAATGGACCGCGGTAAGACACGACAAAGATTCTTGTTGGAATAAAAGCACTTTCCGAATGTCATATGGACGATCGGGCATTGCATTCTTTTTATTTAATGGGTATATAAAAATTCATCGCGCTTCATTAATAGAGTAATTTAAAAACATTTTGTGATGAGAACATTGCTTTAGCAAATGTCAAAAGATTTCAGTTGATTTGACGACAACTCCCAGAAATATTAAATAGGATCGTTTTAAAGTTTAAAATAAATGTGCAGTATACAGATTATTTTCAGAATGTGAATTTCCTTTAAAATATTTTCCAATATCTTTCTTCGAATTCATATGAATATGAAATATGATGTCAATGTCACAAGGGATACGCGTTCACACACTCCTCTACAATTCAAATAATTCTCTGTTAATGACATCTATTTTAATAATGAGTTTTACTTCGGTATAGTTTATTACTGGTGATATATTGAACTATATAATTGTTCAAAATACTGAGGGATTTTGTTTGCGTACATTTTCACCTTATTACTTTGTCGAAGGTAAACCATTAAGTGGTGTGCAAATGTAGTTTATATACGTTAATACATATTAATCATTTTGCACATTCTTGAATGATAAAATAATTCAAAAGAAACATAAAGTGAGAAATGAAAGAATCAATTAATTTTTTTTAATAAAAGGAAATTATAAGTAGACGTGGGGAATGAAAAATAGGGACGAGAAAAATTCGGAAAAGAGATATTAATAATAAAAATAAAAAAAAAACTGAAACATATCTGAAGACGAGGACACGGAAAACGAAAATGGAGGGAAACAGACAAAGGAAAATCATGAACAAAATTCAAGAGAACGGGTTAATGGATTAATAGTTCCGGACGCGTCAACTGCTAAGGTCATTAGTCCCGTGAGTGTAGTGAATGTTTTTATCCCGAGAGGTGGCGATCTTCCCTCGTTATATGGTGAGAACCGTCGTCAACCTACAAGAAAGCTGGCGGGAGTTTTCCCCAAATATCTCCCACCAGCTGGGAAACACTCCAGCCGAGAGAAGCTCTGAACTCTGAACTCTGTATTGCATACTTAAGAGTAAGTGTGTGTAAGTAAGATACGAAGATAGGATAAGAAACGGGAAAGAGACATTGAGCGTGTCCCGTTTGTTAAGGTACTGCTCTGGCATTCGCCTGGTGTTGATCGGACAAACCTCGAAAAACTACGTATGTGAGCAGCCGGCCGCTAGAATTCTCCGCCTGACAGTTGCTGAATGCGACTTAGTTATGAAGGTAATGTCAAAAATCCTGCCACCGTCGGGACTCAATCTACAGCAGCCCGATCTCAGAGGCTCGGTAGTGACATCATTTAATGCCTTCAGCCATGTTAAGCCGTGAAGAGGACGATGATGATGTTCGAGAAATAAGACGATGCGAAGGAGGAAGAGGGGAAACAGGACCATTGCTCTGCCGTCATCGTGGCCCAACACCTCTTTTGCCCCAGTTCGTATCTGTTGCATAGAGCGCTTCCATTTCCCCCGTAATTAGTCGTCTGGAAACAGGACCATTGCTCTGCCGTCATCGTGGCCCAACACCTGTTTTGCCCCAGTTCGTAGCTGTTGCATAGAGCGCTTCCATTTCCCCGCGTAATTAGTCGTCTGGAAACAGGACTATTACTCTGCCGTCATCGTGGCCCAACACCTGTTTTGCCCCAGTTCATAGCTGTTGCATAGAGCGCTTCCATTTCCGCCGTAATTAGTCGTCTGTAAATAGGACTATTACTCTGCCGTCATCGTGGCCCAACACCTGTTTTGCCCCAGTTCGTATCTGTTGCATAGAGCTCTTCCATTTCCGCCGTAATTAGTCGTCTGGAAACAGGACTATTACTCTGCCGTCATCGTGGCCCAACACCTGTTTTGCCCCAGTTCGTATCTGTTGCATAGAGCTCTTCCATTTCCGCCGTAATTAGTCGTCTGGAAACAGGACTATTGCTCTGCCGTCATCGTGGCCCAACACCTCTATTGCCACAGTTAGTAGCTGTTGCATAGAGCTCTTCCATTTCCGCCGTAATTAGTCGTCTAGAAACAGGACTATTGCTCTGCCGTCATCGTGGCCCAACACCTGTTTTGCCCCAGATCGTATCTGTTGCATAGAGCTCTTCCATTTCCCCGTAATTGGTCGTCTGGAATCATGACCATTGCTCTGCCGACATGGTGGCCCAACACCTGTTTTGCCCCAGTTCGTATCTGTTGCATAGAGCTCTTCCATTTCCGCCGTAATTAGTCGTCTGGAAACAGGACCATTGCTCTGCCGACATCGTGGCCCAACACCTGTTTTGCCCCAGTTCGCATCTGTTGCATAGAGCTCTTCCATTTCCGCCGTAATTAGTCGTCTGGAAAAAGGACTATTGCTCTGCCGTCATCGTGGCCCAACACCTGTTTTGCCCCAGTTCGTATCTGTTGCATAGAGCTCTTCCATTTCCGCCGTAATTAGTCGCCTGGAAACAGGACCATTGCTCTGCCGACATCGTGGCCCAACACCTGTTTTGCCCCAGTTCGTATCTGTTGCATAGAGCTCTTCCATTTCCGCCGTAATTAGTCGTCTGGAAACAGGACCATTGCTCTGCCGTCATCGTGGCCCAACACCTGTTTTGCCCCAGTTCGTATCTGTTGCATAGAGCGCTTCCATTTCCCCCGTAATTAGTCGTCTGGAAACAGGACTATTGCTCTGCCGTCATCGTGGCCCAACACCTGTTTTGCCCCAGTTCGCATCTGTTGCATAGAGCGCTTCCATTTCCCCCGTAATTAGTCGTCTGGAAGTTCGTTTGTGAATTTGCGTTTTTGTGATCACTGCATCCAGTCCATGCCAGCGTGTTATCTTCAACCGGCAATCCTTTCCAAAGAATAACCCACATAATTGGGTCCTTGTGAAGTCTATTCCGTTTTTGAATTTTTAACTCATCTCTGGTGGTTAGTGATGAAACAAAAATTCGTGATAATATGAAGTACGGTTTTCGCTACAGGATGAGAAAATCCCTGCAATCACTTTTTCAGTCGCCATAATCAGCTGATGCGTATGCTATTACTTCAATGTTAGGGCTTGCAAAAAATGAAGTAAAATGTATGCTGTGATAGAAAATTTGAAGAGATACAATATAAAGAGATACAGTTGTTATGTATTTAAGTTCCTTATGAAGTGTTTTGAAAAGAAAGAATATGTAGTGCTTCACCAGCACGCACGTCCTTACATTTTTTATAACTTGCAAATTTTGAAAAGACTATGATAGCCGAAAATGGCACTAGCGTGGTATTTAGTGTCCTTGATGCATCCGAATGAAACATTTGTAGCCGTTTTTGATACACTTTTTATAATTGTATTTACTTGCAGCAAAATTTTCACAGCAACTATTAGATTTAAAAAAATGAATATTAACTTTATTTTTTACTGGTACGTTATAGATCGTTAATGTTTTGGATACGGAACTAGATATACACTGCATAACTTACCTGGATGAAAATGATCGTGTGTCACGAGAGAAATATGGAAACAGTTGTATGATGCTACATGTTCTCTTATGAGTGGAAATTATGGGAGGGAAATACGTAAATACAAACCAAGTCAAGTTGATATCTAGTTAATTAGTAAACAAGTAAATCTGAGTCAATAAAATTAGATTAAAAATTAATTTGTGTACGTACCACGGGCGTTAACTGCTTCTAACTACCTCGGACCAAAGGTCCTCGGACATTTTGTCACCTCTCGATCATTAGAACCATTATAATACCCTTTGTGAATAAATAACAATTTTTTAAAATAGATTTTTAAAAAAATAATTTTTTGTTTTACGACATCGTGTTGGGTATTGTATTTTTTGTTTTATTTGTAATAATCACCGAAATTAATCCATTTAAGATTTATATGTACATTAAACGTTAATTATACAAACAATGGCAGTATCATAAAAAATTCCAGTGAAATATCGCATTGGCAATCACATATTTTTTCGCTTTAGAACAAAAATCTTCTATCGACAAACAAGTCAATATCTTCTTCGAATGTAAATGCGAAATTATTCACATACTTGTCAGTCTGGAGCTCATATAAATATATCTGTAGAATACCATTATAAGGTCAATAAAGTTGTTCCTAGGAAACAACAATGGAATTAGCGAGTCTATATACGGACAAATAACCATACCTACAAAAACAAGGCTATCGAATCACATTCTCTCATATTTGCCAAACTATGAATACTAAATTTCTCATATAAATACTTATTATCAGCACCTAATGATGGGTAAGCTCCAGGCTATATCTATTTTAAGTATTCGTATTTTAAAAACTGCCGGTAACATTTTTATTGCTCTTGTCATCCTTTTTCCGGTGGAAAACAAATCGAAGAGGAATGTTTCAATTTCGAACGGACAAGTGCAAAACTAAAACTCATATAACTTTAATTGACATATTTTTTTGCTAGTCTAATAATGCACCCACAGTTATTTTAACACCCTTTACAAGATTTTGAATATGTGGTTTAAAACTAAACTTAAATAAAACGTAACACTTAAGACCTTCAAAATTGGAAAATAAAATGATGCAAAGGTCGTTAACCCTAAAAGTGAAACTGAACCTACTGATTTGAATAATTTTATTGGCTATTACATTTTCATATCGTCAAGCAATTTAGTTTCGTCAGAATTTGTTGTGGTGCTGTTTTTTTTTAGGGTTTAATGCTTTGAAAGGTCTGTATAAAAGACATAAACCTTTCCATATTTAGCAGGAAAAGAGGAAACATGTTTTGAAAAAAGTAAGCTGGATTGGCAAACGTTTGGCAACAGACTTTTCTGTTCTTTTCTGTTTTCTGATGAATTTATGATGTCGACAGTAAATACGAGCTTCAAAAGATTAATAAAACGCAATATAAATGATTTTCTAAACAGTTTTGAAGATGTTGGGTTCGGTTTAATTCTTAGTTACGGCAGAATTCCTTTCCTTCAGTACTGGAGAAGTTTTTCAATGTTCCAATAAACTGGAAAAGCACCAATAAGTGTAATTGTAGCAAAAATGGAAAACAATGGTGTAGATTATTAATGACTCAGCACAATTCCTCGAAAAGAAACCGGAAATTTTATTCATACCTGATCTCAATTTGTCTCGCATATGTTTAATTTTTTAATTTTAATTTGCACATCAAAAACGTGCTTATTTCCCGAGTCCGATTACTGTACCACAGCCAGCAATAGATGTGGAAATATGTTATATTGTAGAATTTCAAAAATTTAAGTATTACAGAATGATATGATAGACTGAGTGTAAATCAAAAACTCTTGAGTTTGCCTATCTTAAATGAGCAAAATTTCTTAGGCAAGTAATCAAATAATTCTCAGTATTTGTATTTTATGAATCATACAGAGTACGTGTCAAATTGCTTTTGATATTGCCCAAGGATTTTAATGAATTCACATGAGAGGAATCAAGTTCCATATCAAACTTGAATATAAAGTGGACTTTACTTTTTAACTTAATTTTATTTTATTTTTTTCTTTAATGAACCACGAAGGATTGTTACTAAAGTGAGGTTTCATCATTGGAGTTTGAGAGAAAATAATACAAAACCACTCGGAATACAACTTTCGACATGTATCATCATCATTATCAGTTTCTTCAGTTCTTTATACACATAACCGAACACTCTTAAGAATTTTCTGGGTTGTAACATTAAAATATGTTTTTCAATCATTGAAACGCACAGAATTCAACGACGGGTTAAAGGTTCTTTTTTAAAATCTTATTGACAGCAAAATCAATAAGAAGTGGAGGATGATAGGCTTTATAATATAAACCGGATTAGGTTCCGAAGAAATTGTACATAAAAAATTGAAAATCAAAGCAATGTAATAACCTGTTATGACAGTTACTTATATTATTGAATTGTTCAAAATGAGAGTACGTAACTAAATATAACAGTAGTTGCATCTTACGACAATTACAAAACGTCTTACTATTTTTAGTACTTACAAACTCCGTCATATTAAAGTCCCTTAAAACAAATGATTTTTTACCAAAAACTATACTGAGGTCATCAAACTCTTCAAATAAGGTTTTATTTTGTATAAAATTCTTCTATGGTGAACTATCTTCATATAGCAATAATATAGTCTTGGTTTTATGACTGTTTGCTAGCAATGTCAACATTCGATTCAGCATCGGAGATTACTGTCAGATTTAGTGGAGTAAAGCTTAATTTAGAGTAGAGGTGTATTTGACAGCTAATAATGAACCCTTCCGTCTTTTGTAACTTAGATCGTAGTGTATCAAATAAAATCGAAATAGATGAACTCCAAAGAATTTATTTCTGGTTTCAGGCACTTTCAGTAATGACAATAATATCGTAACCTGTAGTATCCACTACAAATAACGAAGACAGATTGTGTACTACTGTGTGAGTTTTGATAATAACAATAAATGGAGATTTCATTCCTCAGGTTGACATCTCGAACATATTTTCCAATGGTTCTGGGCACTCTATGGAATATACAGAGACTTGCCGAAAAGACAAGCAAAATTTTTTGCCGTCCTATTACGTACGAGGAAAAAATAATTATTTAAAACTTCCCCATACTTCACGCAAAATTTCGTAAAAACTTCTAATATTTTCCGAAAAAAAAAATTTTACATTATTTTAATATTGTCCTTGATTGTCCTTTTTATTAAGGTGAAAGTTCCCGTCTCCAGTATTATAGTTGCATTTCTACTCTGAAAATACTGAACGTTTGCAGTTTTCAAAAATGAGTCCTGCGCTATTTTTTAGATGTCCTTTGCTCTATTGAATAAAAAGTAGTAAAATATTGGATCTATTTTTGAGAAAATTTTGAAAATATATTACTATATGCAATGAACCCTCAAAAATCCAGATATTCATTTCAAACTCTCAGGGCTTTGAGTTCGGCCCAATCGATGGGTAAATATTAATTTTCAGTAAGATGTCTGAACGTTGAGGCACTGGCAATGATTTAAAGACAGACAAACAGACGTTTTGCTGTCAGCCATTTGGCGGTATCAAAAGCCGGTAGGATATTCTTTTTTCCCTCCATGTACATGTGATACAAGATTCACATGTGCGATTTGCCTGTGAATGTATCTTGTACCAAATAAAACGTACCTGTTGTACCAAATGAAACGCCAGACGCAAAGTTCAAATTTATTTACAGAATTCAACAGAATAAACCCATTTAGTAGCAATCGGTCACCATATTCAGTAGACGAAATACAACGCCAATGGCATTTGGTGTGTCCATCTTAACGAACACTACAATATTCAACTCATTGGGCACTGATTTTGGGCAAATCTCTTTGCGTCAGAACGAAATTTGCCCAACACTAGTGACCGGCATAGATGGCTCAGAGCTTACATGTCACTGCTGTGCCTCTGACTGGAAGGTCCGAGGGTTTGAATACGACGGAGGCTGGATTTTCGACACTAGCTATGGAGATAGATCGGATTCAATCGCTGTCTCGAGAAGGCTTCTAGCGTCCGGCCGCTCTGATTTTCCGTAGTTTCTCCGATGAACTTCAGGCGAATGTCGGAGCAGTATCCTAACCAACTGGCCACTGACAACCCACCATCTTTCCTCCTTCTTTCTTGTTCTATCTTCACCCCTTACTTACACTCAAGCACTACACCACCACACATACACTGCCCTCACCTCTTACACACTTACACTACCACACATGCCGAGAGACCGGTCGGGAGCTTAGAGTTTGTGTTGGCTGGTGTGGTGCCCCGTTGGTGGGAGATACCTGGTTGGGAAAACCCTGTTAACTGACGGTAGATCGGCGCCGGATCTGGCCATCCAGCGGGAGAAGGGCGCTGCACTTACGGGAATAATGACCATAGTAGTTGACAAGCCCGGAGTCACTAACAATCAAATCAGTCGAACTTCATATGTGCAGACTGAGATTACTGTGGATTGGTGTAACGCTTCAGATTTTAGATTTTATTGTTAATTCTGCAATTAAGTATAGTAACTTGGTGGCAGAATATCTTAACCTTACATGCATTAAACTTACATTCACTAACAAAAAGTTACAAAAAGGGGTAATAAAAATAATAATAAATAGTACGTAAAATCGCCACGCAAACCTTACTCCACTTCAATTCACTACACAACACTTAACTGTGACGCATTTCTTTCACACGCGCTTCTTCTTCTCGCATTCCCTTCACTCCACTTAACGTCATAACACTACCTGCGCTGCACTACACTGCACTGCACTGCACTGTACTACATAAATAATAATAAAATGATAACAATAATAATAAAGATAATAATAACAATACTACTACAACTAATATTTATACTAACAATTAAACAACTTTGTAGGAAATACTACTAATCTAACAGTAGAAACTTAACATAGATACAATAACCTAATACATAGTTAACGAGAAAACTAATTTATTTTTAAAGTTGCTCAAGCTTTGAGGAAAGGGTTCTAAGATTGTCGAAGGCAAACTGTTCCAGTCTCTAATACTTCGGTTTGTAAATGAAAATTTCCCGACATCCGTTTTCTGTATTCTTGTCTTAATTTTATGCACGTGATTCGCTCTACAGAAGTATGTAGGTTTTCCTAAACGGTGTATTTCATTCCAAGCAGGATAGCCTGTGTATGCTTTGTACATAGCATAGAGTCGCAGCTTAAGCCGCCTCTTTTCGAGTGATTCCCATGCACCTCTTATTTTTTCGCCGTGCATAAACTCCCTAAAGTAGACGCGGAAGTCACCGCATCGTCCCTAATTTATTGGGGCGTGAACACCCCGTACCAGCACCCTGACCGTCGTCGGAGCCAACTGAAAAAGCCAATATTTTCCAGTGTGAATTTCTCGCCGCCCTCGGGGCGCTTTTAGATTTTAGGAACTTTAAATGTAAACTCTTTGTGGACAATATGGCTGTATATCATAATCTTAAGAGACGGGTCGCTCATGTGAGCGATCCACACCTTTGTACTTTAGCTCACCTAGTACATTGTTTTTGCACCTTTCGTGTGGAATTTGTACATTCTGAATTTAATAAAGCTGACGCCGCGTCTCGCCTCGCCTCCGGCGGATCTGCGGGCCCCTGACCAATCAGGACCCGCCGTTGCGCGTCCCCTCGCAACGGTGGCTTCTTGATCGGTTGGGGGCTCCGTCAGTTGCCGACCGGAGCCCGGTGAAAGCGGGTGCGCCAAATAATGGGGCCAAGGTGAGCCAATGGCCACGTACCGCGGGTATGTGGCGAGGTGAATGTTTACATGCAGTAATATAATCAAGAATAATTCCCAATAGATCCCTATTTGAACGGATGAAGTCTGAGTAATCACTTGCTCCTGCTGAAGGTAGAGCATCCCATTTCTGAATGCTTAGAGATGTAGACCGACAACGTCACCGCCTGCCAAAGCACCGCACCGAACGGAACTGAAAAAGGAAGGACGTGTTGTGACATGGTATCACTACCATTCATGTTGCGTGCTTAGAGCTTGTCACGACTAAGACGATGCATCGCTGAGACGTAATACCTGGATGAGGAAATCCCTGCAAGCCAACTGAATGTTCGACGCCGGTTCTCGCTATCACCGAAGGTAGATCAATGCCATCGCCCGCCAAAGAACATGCACTACACTCACGGTACTACTCACCTTAGCAATTGACGACCCCGGAATCACTAATCAATCAAACGACATAGTATAGCATTCTTTTTTGAAGCATATTTAATCTTCTAAATTTGAGTTCGCGTAGCTGGAAAATTTATTTTCTGGATTCTCTAAGCCTTCTTGAAAGTGTAGTTGATCGCATAGTGGATATAACCTCAAGTAACGTTTTACGAACTCTTACATGAAACCGACAAGTTCCGTTTACTGACTGTAAAGATGCACTTGTACAAATATACTCATACTGCAAATATATTTTCTTCTCACAAGTTAAACTTAAGAAATAGAGCGATATGAATGAAACTGGTTGTCCCGCGTGTCGAAAAACCGGTGAGGTTTTATAAATTCGAATAAAAATAATGTATTTCATACGAAAGTGTCTTACAAATACCTATATATGGACTCTGGTCCTCTAGTGGTCTCGTCTGGAAATATTTAATTCTTACGACAAAACTTCACTTTCTATAATAGTTCAATCTTTGATTTTCTACGATTTATAGTTTTCTAATTCTTTGCTCACATAGCAGTAGTCATTATGGGCGTATTCGTAAGTTTTCATGCAGTTGTGGTTGTCGCATGGTTTTGAATGAAGACCACCTTTGTTGAGTTTAAAGCGGTCATGGGATTCTTAGCGTTTGTCCAGTAGGAAGGAATTATATAGCTGTACATGAATATCACCTTTCAGTGAGAAGAAATGAACCTTTAATTATCTTGTATATGAAATACTAGGAAACACATTTTCGGCATTGAAATAGATGAAACAAAAGTTACTGTACGGGTTGACTATCAGAAGAGTCAAAATGATGTGTCCCTGAAGTTTTAGCCAACTTGATTATTACGAAAAATATGTGGAAGATGAGGTTTTAAATTTTAACACACTGTGGACTATCAAATGTGTTCAGAACTCATGATATCATAAGCATCTGTCTACGGAAAGGAAACAAAGAAGGTATAATCCCTTAAAAAGAAAACCCCGCGAAGGAAATTGCTTATTTATCGCTTGTTCTTCCGATAATGGAATATGTGATATTCCCATAAAGCAATTTGTTGGGATCCGCACAAAATTATGCAGTGTAAGAATTTGGAAAGAATTCAGCGTAGAGCAGCTACATTTACTTTCAGAATATTAAGTTATACAACACTGAGGTTCTTATGTCTCTTGAGTGTGACAGTTACAATTACATTTTTCTCCGCGCGCACACACACGCTCACTTACCCGATGACCTCCAGTTGCGGGGCCAAACAGGGTCGATCCATCCTGTGGACCGGTAGCGGTAGCTCAGTGCATCAACTGATGTCACTGCAGCGCTTCTGTCCGGGATGTCCTAGGTTCCCACTCCCCACGGCGGCAGGATTTTCGACACTAGCTTTCCAGCTAGGTCAAATTCAGTCGCTGTCGGGAAGAAATTCTAGCGGCCGGCTGCTCTGATCGGTAGTTTTCCGTGGTTCCTCCGATCAACACCAGGCGAATGCCGGAGCAGTACACTACGAAACGGGCCACGGACCGCGCGCGATCTGTCCTTCCTCTTCCTATCCGCTCCCTTACACACACACTTACACTAACATGCACGACACTACCACATATTCCGGGAGACCGGTCGGGGCTTAGAGCTTGTCCCGACTGGGGCGGTGCCCGCTGGCGGAGAGTCCTGGTTAGGGGGAAACCCCACTAGTCGACGGTAGGTCGGCGCTGGATCTCGCCATCCAGCGGGGGAAGATCACCGCAATCTCCCGAGAAAAAACACGCACTACACTAAAGGGAATAATGACCGAAGCAGTTGACGCGCCCGGAAACTCGAAAAAATCAATCAATCAATCCGAGCCACCTGGGCCTTAGTTCACGTGACCCCCCAGTTGGGCTCTCGGATTCGTGGTGGCAGTGGCCCGAAACTCTGGGCAAAGAGGAGGGAACTTGTTTACTGCGAATGCGAGAGACACTCCGGTACTAGCCTGGATAGCTAGGAGCTCTGAGCTGGCAGGGCGGCCCGACCCACGCATTGTATGGGGAGGTTGCCGCGAGGGCAAACTGGGATCCGGTTGGATCCGGACGTCAGCCCGTCGGCGTTTGTGCGTCGGTGCGGGGGGGGGTGCTGATAAAAGCCCCAAAAGACCAAGGTGTCCACCTCAGGGACTTGTCCCCCTCACCAAGCAAGTAGTTGTGATGTTGATCACACGGAGTTTCATACATAACCCTAAAGAACGGCCAGCCTGACAGACGCTGATTATTCATTTATTACATAAGAATTAAATTAGAAAACGACTGATATTAACGCAGAGCCAGAACTATTGAAGCTGAGTGAAGAAGCTTAGCCTTTGGAAAATAGGTTTGTATTACGATGTACGTCACTACTAAGAAATACTTTTTCGAAATTGGTATTCAGATAGCGAAGATAGGGGAATGCAGTGCCAAAAATCTAGTTGCTACAGTTCCTTTTATTTCAACATGAAAAGATAATGCAATGGATATATGCTTTGTCAATTCTACCAAGCGCATAGTTGGAATGAAGATTTTATAATATCTTTAAGTTAGTGTGAGTAATTCGTCAGTATTAGTAATTCTAACTTGAATAATACGTTGAAAGTTTAATGATTTATATCCTTGAAAACGAGTCTAGTATAATTTGCAATTACCTCGGTTGAATAGAAACCTAGAATACGTTTGCGGATGAATTGATATGATGAAATATTAATATATTTTCTTTTAAATCAATTCATTGGCGCCTCATATTCAAATACTTTTCTTTGATATTACAAAATTTATCATAATATCATATTATACTTCATATGTCTCTCATTAAAAGTCAAATCTGCAAAAGCACGTGTATATATCATAAATCAATTTATGTCTTGTTTTCCACAGATAAAGATAATTAAATCATCAAATATATTTAAATAGTTGATAAAATATGGAATAAAGCAGCATAAACTTCCCTTATTTCCGAAACATCTGAAAAATGTTTCCGTATTACCTCTTTTGATTGAGACTAAATCAATTAATTTTGGCTCGTCAATTAATTGTACTTTTTCACATTTTGTTAAATATCCCTGATAAGTATTAACTCTCAAACTCCACGGCTAGATTGAAGAGATATGTCATGGATATATTAATAATTCTGTTCTGAACTAAGTACAATATCTGTCAATCTTTCTTGAACAATTTTTAGAAGAAAATTGTTAAATATGTTGGTGCTGAAGGAACATGAACTTCTTTAACAAAAATGCATAAAAAAAACTCTACCTCCACACATGACAGGAGACTGAGCGTGAGCTTGGTGATGGTTCCGGTTCGAGTGGTGCTCCGCTGGTCGGAGATACCTGGTTGGGAAAACCCTACACGCCGACGGGGTCGGCGCTAGTTGGGGAAAAATCACCGCCACTTCCAGCGATGAAAAAACATTATGACGCGTCTGGAATCACCAATCAATCAAGTATATCCTCGCATTCGTCGCCACCACATCACAGACGCCCGCATAATAAGAGCAACTCTAAACACGTATTGTCAACTGGTGAAAAAATTGAGTTCGATATGAAATCGTGTAATTTTCAGTAAGCTTTAGACTTTTCTGCTTTCACATTTCTTCAAAACGCATTTTAAAGAAATCTGAAATCAGTAACAGGCATAAAGGCGAGTATGTAGTTGAATTTTAACAACAAATAGAAAACAAAATTTCAATTTTTTGAATTGTTAAGGTGTTCTGAATATAGCTTTCATCGTTTGGTCGTATCTCAAATCGGCCTTTTTCACTCGTATTTAAACTTGCTATGTCCCCTGGCATGGAGTACGTCAGCGCGCATATTAAGATACTCTTGCAATTCTGTGTTAGGTTTCGAGTGAAAAGAGCTGATACAGCACTTGAAGGTCTTAGCGAACAGGCAACACAGAAGAAGAGAAATATCAAGAAGAAAAAGGAAGGGGAGAATACAGATTACATCAAAGGATGCTACTAGCTTATCTTAGTGGTTGGTGGGTGTCCGTGTTTACTTTGAAGGCCATTTGCCGTAAATTCATTTCCGGAGGGCACTGGTGCATATATTCGAAAAAATATTAATAAATTTAAAAAATTGTTTAATATGTTTTTTTATTTATCTTTTAATTGAAAAGCCTTAATGCAAACAAATTATCTACCATATTGTAAAATCATCAGATAAGATTGCAGTAAAATATCAAAGATGAAACTTATTTATCTGGACGAAAATGCACCAGAAGTGTGAAGATTTAACATTACCAGAATAGGCACTATAGACTCCTCTTAAAAACTACGCGATTTTTATCAAACTCAACTTATTCCACCAGTGGCCAATGCGCTCGTTTGATTAGTTGCTCCGCATGTAAAGTCCACTGCTCTTAGCGACGCGATTTTTATCAAACTCAACTTATTCCACCAGTGGCCAATGCGCTCGTTTGATTAGTTGCTCCTCATATAAAATCCACTGCTCTTAGCGACGCGATTTTATCAAACTCAGCTTATTCCACCAGTGGCCAATACGCTGGTTTCATTAGTTGCTCCTCATATAAAATCCACTGCTCTTAGCGACGCGATTTTTATCAAACTCAGCTTATTCCACCAGTGGCCAATACGCAGGTTTGATTAGCTGCTCCTCATATAAAGTCCACTGCTCTTAGCAACGCGATTGCGAGCTGCGCGTCCCCGCCGCGGTCGCTCCGTCATCTTCAACCCCCGCAGCTCACTCGTTTATCCGCTCGGCTTCCGTTCAGCGCACGGCCAAGCGGAAGGGAAATGCGCGCCTTCGGCGTGCTCTCCCCGGGGCCCCTCCGCCCCGCTCCGCTCTTCACATGCCGGACTCCGTCAGTGCTCGTTCCAGCGGACGGCGTACGACGGCTGCAGCGATGCTTGGCGATCAAAAGACTTCGTCAGTTACATGAGGAAATTCTTGTAAGGGATATGCAGCGCCTCTGACCGGGAGGTCCTGGGTTCGAGTCCTCATGGCGGCAGGATTTTCGACACTAGCTTTTCAGCTAGGTCGAATTCAGTCGCTGTCTGGAGGAGAATTCTAGCGGCCGGCTTCTCCGGTCGGTAGTTTTCCGTGGATTCTCCGATCAACACTAGGCGAATGGCGGAGCAGTACCTATCAAACGGGCCACGAACACCACGCGATATTTCCTTCCTCTTCCTTGTCCTATCCTCTTGCCTTACACACTCACTTACACTAACATGCACTACACTACCACATATCCCGGGAGACCGGTCGGAAGTTTAGAGCTGCCCCCGGCTGGGGCGGTGCCCTGCTGGTGGGAGAGTCCTGGTTTGGGGAAACCCCACAAGCCGACGGTAGGTCGACGCCGGATCTCGCCATGCAGCGGGTGAAGATTACCGCCATCTCTGGAGAACAAATATGCACTACACTAACGGGACTAATGACCAAAGCAGTTGACGCGCCCGGAAACACGAAAAAATCAATCAATTAATCAATCAATTGTAGTGGTTACTTTTGGTAAGAAAATTAATATGCACATTTGGCATTCATAGTTGGTACCTTACACTTTTTCCGCTCCGTTCCACTCGGATTGCGATACATGCAGGACTCCGGCAGCGCTCGTTCCAGCTCCCGGCGTAGAATGGGCTGCTTCCATTCTTAGCGATCAAAAGACGGTCGTATTCACTGTCGTCACTTACATGATAAGGAAATTTTGGTGCTAGTTACTTTTGGTAAGGGAATGAATATGCACAATTTGTATTGACGCAACGTTTTTTGAACGATGTCTGGGAGGAATGCGGGTAGAGTGGGGGTATTAGTTACGACATTGATTTTATAAATCAATGCCAATCTCTGGAATGTCATCCAACAGCCTTCGCAACTTTCTCAATAATGGAGTTCTAATTTTCTCTGAAGTTCGAAGTATGTCCTGCGATTGATCTGGATCTGCTTTGGTTACTGTTTAGATATGATTAGATACTGTTTAGACAAATACGACCAGGAGTTCTCGATTTCAACAGTAAATATATTTTCTTGCGTGCCAATGAAGATGTGTCTGGAATGTTGTCATCAGTGCCCGCTGCCAGCTTCGGCTTTCAACTGTTTAATGTTCTAGGGAGTGGGAAGCAAGGTCACCATCCAAGAAAAGTTGCGCGGTAATATTCATAGTCCATACTTAACTTAGAAACCATGTTAGCAGCGTGACCTGTGAATACAACGTATTGGCTGTTTCATAGCCCCTTGAATCCTACCTGATGCGTTCCTTCAAGCTGGCCGTGAACAAGTCATATGTTTGCGTCCATGAGCATCAGTCCGCTAAAATACTCCAGATAATGGTGGAATTCGATCTAGCTATCAATAGCGCGGCCGAGGTTAAGAATGATGTACGGTCTGTTATGACGGCAGTGATGCCAAATTAAGCGACGTGACCAAAGTTGCGCGCTGGATAGTGTCAGTGTATCTTGCAATGAGGCGGAGCGCTATTTTAGAACTATTTTAATTGGTCTCGAACCTTTCCGATTTCATGGAAGCATATTTTCTTCCCTTTCCCTACATTTAAAACTATTACTATGAGACTTCGGTATACAGGAAATACTTCTGTTAAGCTTCTCACGTTCTTTGCGCTTCGTAATGTGTCGTAAGAAATCACAAAGAGAAACTAATTGTATAGAGCTCCTTTATTTCAATACGATATCTAAACTCAAGCCAACTACACGATGTTGAAAACGGCAAGGCTCTTGTTCCTTTATTTACAGCCAAGAAATAAGTTTTGATTACCCAACAAAATAGTCGTATTCAAAATTTTTTTGACAGACCTACCAGAACGAACTGACATGATTCACGGGGAACCACGTTGCATCACTCAAGGAGAGCAGTCATCTCCCTGTACGCTAAGACTACGAATCCTGTTCCAAAATCATCACTTCATAACATTAGCTATAAACATTAATAAGACAACGTATACAACTTATTTACATTAATAACCATTTGTTTTTCCATATTTTACCACTCTTGCGCAGCATGTTTGCTGGACCACACCTTTTAAATTAATTTGTAACGAAAAGAAAATTAAATTTAAAAGAAAAAAGTAAATAATGAATTTACAACGCCCTAAAAATCAAAATGAAGAATATAAAAAAAGTACATTTAATTTTGACGTGACCATATATCTTAAAACCAACACAGGTAAACAATCCGAACGCATACTTTCTGAGTACAGTATGGTACGGCAACCGAAGCACTTGACCCCGTGGATGTGGCTGATTCAACAACTGAACGTATTCCTTCCTACAGAATATAATAAGTTCGAAAGATTTTCACCACGATTTGTTGAAAATACAATATATAATATGATCTAGGTGTAATTTTACTAACTTAATTGTTGTAGAAAAAATATGTTAATGAAGATTTAAAACAAAATTGAAATTCTGACACCGGAGGTTGTTTTCTGTACCGGAAATGTCCATAAGATCTTGTACTTCATTCTTCTCTTTTCTTGAACGCGCTGTACAGTACTGGAAACAAAAATAGATCGGGCCGTCTGCGGCTAAGTTCAGGTTTTGCACGGCTTGGGCAACCCCTGCTCATGACGAAACGTCGCAGGCGGAGCCTGACAAACCATCGTAAACGGAGGAGAGAGTACTCTAACAAAATTACGTCGTACAAAATGGCGGGTGTCGCTAGTTCAAATGTGGAAGTATTTTCAAATAAAAAAATACACAGAAACACTTGTTTAAAAAAAAAAATTAACACGTTCTTTTGAAAAATTGAATTGATAATTTTACACCAATCAATTTATTATATACATTTTAATTCCCATATAATTGTCCATACACAATTTATGAAATTTATGAAATGACCAATCTACTACAGAATTTTGCGATAAGAAAAACGATTATAATTGCATCTTTTCTATTATTCATATGTTTATTAAATTTGCAAAATACTGTCTTTCTCGAATCGATAGAGGACTTCTAAGGAACCGTTCTAATACAAGACATTAAAATTCAAAGACCAAGTTTATATTTATCATGAAAGTAACAATTAAACTAGATATTGTGCAATCAATTTGCATCTCTTGTCGAAATTGTTATTTTGCGATATTCAACTCAAGGACGATTTGGGGACACTCCCCGGCAGGAATAGCGCACATTTCGAAATTTTTATAAAATTGTTAATTAGCAGTTTTCGGTTATGGGACATCAGAGAACCCTTCCTACTTTAGAATTGCAAAAATTGGAAATTGTTATTAATTTTACAAATTTTGTAATTATTTTTAATTCCCTCATCCCAATTCCCTTTACACAAGATACAAAATTCAGCAATCCAACCGGAGCTATCGCCTTTCATTTTAGAGATACGCAATTGTTTATAGGATCTTGGCAGTTAAATATAAAATTCAAAAAGTTTTGAAGTGTCTTGCTTTTTGTTGATTAAATTGTATTAACGATTTCTGACTGGTTACAATCGGTGGAAACAGTAGCTACCGAGCTATTGAGATTGTTTTGTTGCTATTGATATTGAGAATTGTTTTTAACTTTCAAAATTGAATTTCTATTCTTAACGTTGAAACAGTAGTTTGGTTATTTTGATTCGCCTGTATTAAATATAAATTCTCTTGGAAATTTCAAAACGCTAAGACTGTTGTCCAGCAAATGTGAAGATTTCTTTGCGTTTAGGTGCATTCTATTTAGTGGTGCAAAGTGTACGCGAATGTGTTTATCGTCTTGCGAGGAAATTGATGATCATATTATTTTGCAAAATGCTTTTGCACAGAGCGGAGGCACGATATATCATTTTCATATTTTCTCCACGAGGCAAGTTTTAGGCAGCCGATATATTCTGTGTAATATTTTTAATTTTGGTGACATTGAATCACATGTTAAGTTTTAAATAGAACTATGCATTTTTTACCTGAAATGAAAAGATCAATAGAGGAATTCTGTGATGTCTCATTTGTTCATAATTTAAAGACTAAAAATGTATATTTGACACCGGACTTGAGCAATCCTCAACAGGGAAGCAATGCTTATCATTGTCTCTTCTAGTAATTCAATTGGGCTATCCTCGGAAGTTTTCCCCGAACACCTTAAAAGGCATAAGAGGCGGAGTCGGTAGAATATGGAACTAATCCAATAACACTTCCCTCTCATGGAGAATTCTTCTTTTCGCTCTTTTGTGAGAACAAGTTCTTGACGTGTATTAAATTGTGAAAAATAATTTAAATTCAGTGTAATAAGCAAATAATAGTTTTGTACAAATTGTAATGCTACACACATTTAAATATGGAAATAAGACATACATCTAAACAGTATACACATGTTGTGATAGCATATTGAGAAGTACACCATCAATCTGATGATTTGTTCTGGTAATAATTGAGTTTATGCATAATTGGCATGTAATGACAGAAATTTCTAATGTATAGTATGGGAAATTAAGTGCGAGTTCAGTTAATTTTATTGAGAGAACAATTTTGCGATGAAAATGTTTTTTAATGCATATATTCCAAATCCATATACTTCCTTACATTAATTAATGTTGTTTCCATTTCCATTGAATGGAAGGACAATGAATCCCTCACACGCCAATGTTTTGAAATGACCCTCAGAGAGGTCACTTGCTCGAGTCGCCTAGTTATTGAATCGAACTCTTGAAATGTTCTGTTCTTATAGTAGTTCCTCCCTCCGACACGAAAAATGTTGGACAGATTAACACATGCTCATGCACGAGAATGAAGTTTGTTTAAAATTTTACGTGCGACTACTATAAGTTTGAGATGGCCTGTTGGAATTTACGTGTTTTGGGAACTACTAGCTGATGTCTGGATACAGCCGGAACCCAGTTTACCGTCACGGCTACTTCCCATACAATGCCTGGTTGGGGTAGAAACTAGGGCCACATTACCGGAGTCTCGACAATGCGCCACTCGCATGCGCCGGGAACAAGTTCCCTCCTCTTTGCCCAGAGTATCGGGCCACTGCCACGATGAATCCGAGAACCCAACTAGGGCCACATGAACTAAGGTCCAGGCGGCTCGGAGACCCCATCCTGTCTCCCCAATTCTTACCGCCAGCTCACGACGTGGGTAACACCTGTTACGCCCGCGTACCGGACTGTTGTACCCGAGTTTGCGGGTTCAAACCCGATCGAAGCCGCGGATTTTTAAGGGCGAAAAAATACTTCGTACGCCTTCCTTCGGAGGGGAAGTAAAACCGGCTGTCCCATGTAGTAGATTTACTGCATGTAAAAGATCCTCAAGCCCAAAAGAAGCCTCTGAGCAAAATTGGCATCCGCCTGTTTCGTCTCCCAAGATAATACCTCCTTTCTCCGCTAGGTGGTGAAAAGAGCGTATCGAAATTTGCGTGGTTAGACGGAAGAGCTGGCCTGATGGGCCGAGTCTCGCCACGTAAAATAAGGTATTAACTAAACTAAACTAAACCTGGCGGGTGGTTACTGGATTTCCCGCCGGCTTTTAAAGTGGGATCCAGGATACTCCGAAAAGCATCCTTCACCCAATCCTGCTCCGATGTCGACGCGCCATAGGCTCAATGGTAGGTGTGGGTGGCCAGTCACTCAGCCATCAGGAGCTGAGCATCGTCTTCTCTCTGCCCGTACCTTCAAGCTAACGACGTGAGCGGCGCCGCGAGACTCAGAGTCCGGGTGGTCGTCTACGACACTCCACCAGAGGCTACGACAACCTACGCCATCGTGCTCCCACCCTGCGGGGTATAGAATTGAACCACTAGCATAATGTACCTAGCTATCTACGCTAAACTTCACTCGTCGAAATCTAGTAGGGCTGTTTCTTCCCATGCTAAATTCTCACGTTGACCATTGATTTCCTTAAAAAAAAAAGGCTTAACATTTCTCTAAAAAATCAAACACTGATGTATCGTGACAACGGTAGGGGATAATTGACAACGCGTGTAATACCCATATTCTCTGTACTAATCTTAGCAACATTCATCCGTACAAGCCGATATGAAGCGATTATCTCAGTGCACGGCAAACGTTATTCTATGTGTAGTTGAACTGTGTGACTAAGTATGTTTTAAAATTTTGCAATCTTCCGTTAATCACGTTACAGCTACGTAATATTATACCTAATGTACTCTCCGGTTATGTTATTCATTCTACGTTCTCACTATATCCGTTAATTTTGATTGATACAACACAATAGTTGTCCATTATCTCTCAGGCAGTGCGACCGAAGACTGATCATTTACTTTCTTTACGGCTCAGAAATTTTTAAAAGAGTTTTAAAATGTTTGGTTGCATTACATGAAGTCTCTCTCCATATTCTGTAGAGACGCACAAACTAAAATAGAAAATACACAATGTATCGTAGTTGTACCAAGCTATTTATGGTTCTATTATATCGCTGAAATTTGGCAAGACCGTATACAGAGCTGTTTCTCGAAAGCCTTGATGTTTTCTCAGGCCAACCTGCTAGGGTAAAGGCTAATCGTTAATTTCGTTTCTGTAAGATTTGAGTTTTTTTATAAAAATTCCACAATGTTGCAGCGGTTTAGTGAATCTCGACACAAGGATAGGAATGAAGGATATAACGTACATAGCAGTATATACTAGTATGCTGCTCATTTAAAATTCTCTCTAGTAGCAACCCTGATTTCTACAAGCGAATACCCAGCGATTTCCGGCCTAGCCAAGTGGCCATGGCACCCATTGATCTTAGGCACGTTGATCATGGATTTGTTCTTTCGAATTTACAACTTATTGGCATCTGTCCAGTGTGTTACGACGCTATGGAAGTTGTTACAACGTACGAGTACATAAGTAACACAGGCACACAAAATAAAAAAAAAGTTGTTAGACGCAGACTTGACGTATGTTTCTAAATGCATGTCGACGCGCTAAGTCGGAATCTGAAGCCAGAATTACGCTACTACCCTCACGTTTTTTTCATTCGCAAGAAACATTCGAATACTAACTTTGGAGTCGTGTACCATTATACTCAACAGAATCCCAAAGTAGTCAGACCCAAGATTTGACATGTGCCGTCCAGTGTATTGCGACACTGGTAATAGTCATAACGTACAAGTATAGGAGTGTGAATGAGTAGTTCTCAATCCAACGCATCGTCAGTTTACGAACCTTTAAAAGCGGCCTAAAACAAGGAATGTGATCTTTGTCAAAATGGCTGGTCCTGTGAGAAGAATTACCCCTATATGAGATAGCTGAGAACTTTAATTAAGCATTTTCACTTCACTTACGGGAGAGTGAAGACGGTCAAGCTGATTTCAAAGTAAGAGAAATCTGACCTTTAAATCTAGCAATCTTTAAAAGAATTTTGAAAACGAATCTTTAAAAGAAATGATTTTGCAGGAATAATGATGCATGTATTTACTTACGTAAACGCACATTAAGGATTCGTTCACAGAACGGACAGCCGCGCGAACCATTCCAGGCATCGCAGCTGTCAGGGTCATTAGTCCCAATAGGGTAATTACATTATTTATTCCTGGCCTAAAAACATACATAAAAATGTTGAGTTTTTTGCTTTCTTTGAGAACGTCATAATTTGATACACAAATACGCAAAACTACTATATTTGCAAAACGTTTCGCTAAACGTATTGAGAATCGTAGGACTCTCCCACCAACCGGGCAAAACCCCAGCCGGGACAAACGCTAAGCACGCGACCGGTCTCCAAGTGTGGTAGTGCAGTGTATGTTAGTGTAAGTGAGTGTGTAAGGGGAGACGATAGGACAAGGGAAGGACAGATCGCGTGCGGTCCGTGGCCCGTTTGGTAGTGTACTGATCCGGCATTTGCCTGGTGCTGATAGGAGAAACCACGGAAAACTACCGATCAGAGCAGCCGGCCGCGTGATTTTGAAAGGAGAGACCCCGGAAAACTAGCGATCTAAGTACAACTCAATCTTCTGAACGACACCTATTGTATCTCCAGCCTGCTCTTGAGAAAACGGGTCGACGACACGAAAGAACTCTTGATAAATAATAACTTTTTCTCGTTAAATAACTTATTTATCATAACACACTCCATACGATTCATATATCAACTTAAAATTATTGAGACATTCCACTGCCCATAGAAATATTTAACATTTTACATCCAATCCACTTCTCATAGATTTGAGAGTATTTTCCAGCCAATGAACCGACCTCTCAAAGTGTTCTGATTGTTTATTTAGTTTTCTGCGAAATGTGTTAATTCACTGTGAAGGGAAGAGATTACTACGCGTCAAGTGCTGTCGGGCGTTAGAATTCTCCCGTGAGCGAAGCGACTGAATTCAATGTATCCATCCAGCCAGTGTCGATCATTCTCCACCGTGGAGACTCCAACCCTAGCCTCTCGTCCAAGAGAACAAAGAAGCAAACGCCCAACCGACGCTGCGGGGCGGTTAGAGCGAATGTGGCGATGGCGGCGGTGGAGAGAACCGAAGGCGCAGGCCGCACGCAACTTGCTCACTTGCGATTCATCTAATTGCTCCAGCACTTCCGCCTCCACGTTTGGAATTGTCCTTGCCGATGCTTGTTTAGGAAAATGTAAATGGACAGGGTATCGCAAGCGTTCAGGACACGCCAGCCCTCATTGAATGATTGACCGATTGATTAGTGATTCCGGGCGTGTTAGCTGCTAAGGTCATTAGTACCGTAAGTGTAGTGTATATCTTTATCGCAGAACTCTCCTTGCTGAATGGTGAGATTCGGCGCCGACCTATCCATGGGTTTCCCCTATTGGGGTTCTCACACTAGCGGGGCACCGAGACGGGGCAATCTCTAAGCTCCCGACCGATCTCCAGGCATGTGTAGTAGTGTAGTGCATGTAAGTATACGTGTAGGTAAGTAAAGGGTGAGGATAAGAAAATTGAGAGGAAGGAAATATCGATCACAGTCCATGGCCCGTTTGTTAGGGTAGTGATCTGCTTTTCGCCTGGTGTAGATCAGAGAAATTACGGAAGACTACAGATCAGAGCAGCCCGCTGCTTAAATTCTCTTCCAGACATCACTGAATTCGAACTATCTTTGAAGCTAGTGTCAAAAATCTTGCCACAGTCGGGATTAGAACCTAGAACCTCTTGATCAGACGCACTGCTGGGACCAATAGAAGCCTTGAACCACCTATGTTGATACGCTAACCCACCGGAGGTAGCCACCGGAACGTTGAGCTCCGGCACAAATCAGGACGTGATGACACTAACGGGCTACGAACACCGTGGAGTGAACTGTTACTTGAGTGAGAGAGAGCGTCAAAGATTGCCGTTGTTGGTGCCATGGCTGGTAGATACAAGAGAACACAAGATTGCTGTTGTTGGCTTTGCCGTGGCTGGTAGATAACTGTGCGGGGATTAGAGCCATATGGTAAATACTACGACTGCTTTATTTTTTGGTTTTATTTGTTTGTATCTGGTGATCTAACTTAAGGTGGACTAATAGTATGTTTATAAAAAAATTAACCGTTATTTATTCTTGTTTATGCATCGCACTATGAATGTTTCAGTTCTTCGGAGGAAAAGAGCCTCTCAAAGAAGGATAGCCGGAGAGATTTTGTACTGTTCAAGTATTCACAAATGTTTACTTTTACACTTTTGAATACATGGTTGAAACGTTTCTCTTTGATCTGCTTCAAACTCGTGTAGAGCATTGTGAAATATCATATCACACTTTGTTTTTGTTTGTCTGCTTTTAAATATGCTTAGCATGTCCTTTTTCGAAGTGAACAGCTTTCAATTTCCTTACTTCGCCCCCACTGTCGTGCACCGTCCGATCATGTTTCATCAGACAGATTGATGAACACTCCTTTGAATTGTTGAATCGTGGTCCTCATTTACAATCACATTCCTCAACGTCCAGTTCAACAATGTTAAGAGATATTGCTTTATGGTGATTATCGTTAAGTAATTATGATTCAAATGAAGTTAATAAGTTAGTTTAGTAGTTTTATTGAAACAGCGTTCATTTAAAACATTCGTGTAGTCGATGAATTGTGTGAATTAAGTATCAAGAAAATGTTGATCGTGCTGCGACAGGCTGCTTCTGAGAGATATTGCCATTATTCGGAGAGTGTAAATATTCTCTAGCAAAGTATTCTATTCTCAGTTCTGCATTGTGTTTGGGCAGTACCCTAGAGAGTGACATTTTAGCAGCCGTAGTAACATGGTTTAAATTTATACTACGTTTTGTAAGTAATATACTCGGTGATTGCATTAACATATTTTTAAACGTAATTGAATCGAGTCTGTTGAAGGTAGGACCAAAAACGTTTTCGCTTTTCATGGTTTGATATGAGTTTTGTATTCCTATATTACCGTGCCGAGCTGTCAGAATTCGAGAATTTTGAACTTACAATTTAAGAAAAGATGAGAGAAATGAACTGTGAACGAGGCGACACATATCTTGATCAAGCTGGGAGATGAAAAAAAATAGTGTGTATTGATTGTATTTAGGACATCGTTTTGGAAGGTTTTTATTTTGTAGTGCTTGGTTTCGAACGCGGTACGTAAGACCAGGAACGCATAGATAAGTATTGGTTATATCAGTTGTATCATTGTAGGAATTGGTGGAGGTGTTCGGATTAGTAATTGAAATGGAAATGATTTATAGGGTTGGAGATAGATGGGTTCTTGTGTCCAGTGAAATTATCTCTAAGTCAATTGCGTTCATTATAAAATAATAATACGAGGGTTAGGACCGAAGTCATAGCAAATGTTTTTTTTAAGAAATATATATTGATCACATAATTTTATTTGTCATCTGAAAGTAGTGCTATACTAAGGTGTTCACAACAACAGACGGTCCTTTGAGTGACTTTATTGCAATAGAGAGTAATGTCAGAGCAGTTGTCTCACTACTCGTGCGAGATGAAATTAATGTTTCCAGCAGCGCCCTTACACCAAGATAGCTGTTCTCCATGGGAGAGATACCCGAGAGTGTCGCAGGGAATTGATAGAAGCTCTTGGAAATACATAATGCCCTTCCAAATCGGACAGTTGCTAAATGGCCACGATAGTTTCAGTTGACCACACGTAGCAACCTGTGATCAGCAATGCACGGGACGGCTTGCAAGAGTGCGGACCGATTTGACATTTGTGGAAATCGACGACCTTCAGATTGCAGGTCTATGGATGCTTTGTAGATTCGGTGGTATTCGGTAACGATTAGCGTTCTGGTGTACCCAACTGTTGTACCGAAGTTTGCGGGTTCGAACCTGACCAAAGCCGTGCATTTTTAAGGGCAAAAATCCTTCGTACCCCTTTCTTCGAACGGAAACTGTCTCATGTAGATTTACTGCATGAAAAAATCCTCAAGTCTAAAACAAGTCTCTGAGCTAAATTTTCATATCACACTGTTTCTAGATGGCCACGATAGTTTCAGTGATGACATCTAGCAACCTGTGATGAGCAATGCACAAGACGACTTGCAAGTGTGCCGACCGATTTGATATTTGCGGTAATCGACGACCTGCAAATTCAAATCACCTGTTTCGTCGCCCCAGATGATACCTCCTTTCTCCACTAGGTGGTGAAAGGAAGGTGAAAGGTCTCTTTTGTCTGGCCACGCAAATTTCGCTAAGCTCCTTTCACCAAGGGGAGAAAGAAGGTATCATCTGGGGCAACGAAACATGTTTTTGGAATTTAGTTCAGAGGCTTTATTTAGGCATGAGGTTAGAACCAACCAACAGGCTAGTTGGTTGGTTGGTTATTAGTGATTACCGGCGCACCGACACTTTAGGTCATTAGTCCTGTACGTGTAATGCATGTTTTTTCTCGGGAGATGGTGTTGATCTTTCCCCGCTGAATGGCGAGATCTGGCGTCGACCAACCGTCGACTAGCGGGGTTTCCCCCTATCCAGGAATCTTCCAACAGCAAGGCACCGCCCCAGCCGGGACAAGCTCCCGACCGGTCTCCCGGAATATGTGGTACTGTAGTGCATGTTATTGTGTGTGTAAGGGGCGAGGATAGCACAAGGAAGACGAAGGAAAGATCCCGTGGCTCGTTTGTTAGGCTCGGGTATTCGTCTGGTGTTGATCGGAGAAAGCACGGAAAACTACTGATTAGAGCAGCCGGCCGCTAGAATTCTCCTCCAGACAGCGACTGAATTCTACTTATCTGAAAAGCTAGCTATCGATAATCGAGCCGCTGTGAGGACTCGAACCAAGGACTTCCCGGTCAGAGGCGCTGCAGAGACATCACTTGATGCACTGAGCTACCGCTCTCGGTGAAAACGGATTACGTTCATATCGCACAGCGGTAGTCAGACAACTGATTTCACTTCAACTCACTTTACATCAACTTTGCTCTTTGTGATAATAGAGACACTCAAAGAATCATCTATTGCAAAGACACATTAGTACTGCATTACTTTCTGACTACAAATACAATTATTTTATTCGATATTTCTTTAGAAAAGAATAGTTGTCATGACATGTTGCAACCCTCATAGAATCATTGCTAAGTTTAATTTTGTACCTTTTTGTGGTGACGAAGGAAGAATAAACTGATTACTGCATGATACTGGGTGGGCGGACTGCTGTTCATAAGCGGATGTATGAATAATGTGTGAGTGCTGATCTGACAGGATTACATGAGTTTTGACACTTTGTAATTGATGTTGCTGGAAATAGCGCTGTCAAGAACGTTAGCCTGAGCGGATGGACAATAAGGATAATAAGCGAGGGAATACGATGCTTGAACTCCTGATTTACCCTGAGTGTGCCACTAAGAACTAATATTCCTTTCAGCGAATTTAGTCCGATGCCCGTATTTTTACGTTTTCCTTTCCACTGCGATGGTTGAAACAAAATAAATGATATATTGATATCGTTTGTCAGTATCGATTACGAAATATTTTGTGACTTGAAAATTGAAGTTATTTTGAATACCGATTGAGAGTTCTTCTGCCGAATCTAACTTTTGAAAAGTGTTGTTTTAGTATACTAATAGTGCGTGGAGTGATATATTATTTTTTCTGTACCTGAATTATAAACAACTTTTTTTTGGTTAAACAAAACAGGATATAACATGGCTCAGTATGGCACGAAGCATTACTTCATCGCAATTTTTACAAGAAATATGAGTTATCGCTGACGTAGTATTAACACCTTTCCGTTACCATCAAACTTTGAAGAGTAAAATAGGCATTGGTATCATGTTAGTATGTTCCAAAGCTGGCACATTACTCACTCCTATTGTGCTCCGTTAGGTAATATTTTCATATTCATGCAAGAAAAGATCACCAGTAAGAAACTAGTTGAATAACTTACTATTCATATTTATAGCGACTCCTCCAGTCCGTCGATTTCTTGGGCGCGCATGGCACCCTATGTATTTACCCTGATATGAAAATTCTCCTTGGGGAACTTCGATAACTTCTTTGGTGCTTTCTACATAATTTTTAATACTATATGAGAAGTGGACTAATGTGTCAAATTAGGCTATAACCCAATTATATTACATGAAATTAAACGGAGTAAAATATGTTTGGCACGATTCTGAGACGTACCAGCCTCTCATGAAGCTGTCATGATCACTGTTAAGATCACAATCACTATTCCCTCCCCGCATAACTAGTAATATCTCATCTGATGAAAGAAATAAGTTGTTTTTGAACCATAACTCCATTAACCCATTCCCAACATTTCGTCGCCCGACAACCGTTCAATTCCCAGTCTAGTTGCCCCCACCATTCCCTGTGCTTCGTGGCCATTGAGATCACCCAGAATCCAGCCTCCGGCACCTCAACCCGTTATCCCTGACCCCGCCCCCGCCCGGCCCCACCTCGCGCCGACCTCCGGGTTGTGTACTTTCCATCAGAGTCCAGCTTCAAATATTAATTCCCGGGCTGGTGCGCTTGGCTTAAGCGTAATGGACGGGTAAGCCGCGATGGGTGGCGGCGGAGGCCCTGGCCACAAAGGCCGATGCGCGGGGCTTCATTTGTGGAGAGGCAGCCGGACGAAGATTATTAAAATTGCTGCCCTTGGAGTTGGGTCAAGAAGGGATAATATTTGAATCCTCGCCCTATTTTTTGAACACAAGAATCAATTCAGGAACTCTTACAGGAAGGTTCTAAGGTTTCAGGCTCAACAGTTGCAGGATTTGTTAGACTACCTAAATAGCTAGATTGAGTTCAGTAGTTATCTGGAGGAGCCCAATGCGCCGGACTTCGTTTATGGGAGGCAGCCGGACGAAGATTATTAAAATTGCTGCCCTTGGAGTTGGGTCAAGAAGGGATAATATTTGAATCCTCGCCCTATTTTTTGAACACAAGAATCAATTCAGGAACTCTTACAGGAAGGTTCTAAGGTTTCAGGCTCAACGGTAGCAGGATTTGTTAGACTACCTAAATAGCTAGATTGAGTTCAGTAGTTATCTGGAGGAGCCCAATGCGCCGGACTTCGTTTATGGGGAGGCAGCCGGACGAGGATTATTAAAATTGCTGCCCTTGGAGTTGGGTCAAGAAGGGATAATATTTGAATCCTCGTCCTATTTTTTTAACACAAGAATCAGTTCAGGATCAGAACAGCTGTTCGTAACGGTTAGTTATGTGGTATCAACTGTGTGAGAGTGAGGTATTTCGTAATGTTTCCTTGAATGTTATGCTGACGTGGTAATTCAATGGGATAGCGTTCCCTCACTAAGTTTAGCATCTGAAGATGTAACAAAAAGAGTTACGAAACGTTGTGAAATTACTGAATAATTGATTGTCATAAAAAACTTTGGATACTTTTATTTGTTTTCTCTATCTTATTATTTCGTTTTTCCTGAGCGCGTTTTCTTTATTTTTTTTTTTTTCTATTTCTTTTTCACGCTTATTATTCTATCTTTTTTCTCTTATCTTTTTATATTCTCCTACTTTCCTCCTCTTCATTTTTATTTTCCCCCTCGACGTTCTTATTGCCTTAGTAAACGAAGAAATAAAAGAGGTCATCTTCGTCAACATATTATGTGTTGACAAAGATGTTAACGTAGCTGACGAAGATGACCTCTTGTATTTCTTTTTATAAGAACGTCAACAACACCAAATCAGAATTCCCACAAGCGTTAGTAAACGTCCAATGGCTTGATTACTTGACAAATGACAAAGAACATCGTTTGCTGGTGTCTCAGTTAAAATTATTAAGCGATTCTCAGTATTTGCTTCCTGCAAATAAGGGCTCGTGCGTAGCAAGAGCATACAGTCGGCGTTGGTGGTGAGTGTGACGGCGAGGACTGACATGGGCGGCTTTGGGATAGGGGATGGTGTGAGGGTGGCACTGGGTGGAGACGGTTAATCAGCTGCGAGGCAGAAAGAATGATGACGGTAGCAGCAAAAGCAGTGGGCGAGTATACGAATGGGATGATAGCGATGATCACGAGGATGGGGACGGTGACAATAGCGGCAAAATTGATTGATTGATTTTTTCGTGTTTCCGGGCACGTCAACTGCTTCGGTCATTAGTCCCGTTAGCGTAGTGCGTGTTTTATTTTCTCGGGAGATGGCGGTGATCTTCCCCCACTGGATGGCGAGATTCGGCGCCGACCTAGCGTCGGCAAGTGGGGTTTCCCCGACTCTCCCACCAGCGGGGCACCGCCCCAGCCGGGACAAGCTCTAAGCTCCCGACCGGCCTCCCGAAATATGTGGTAGTGTGGTGCATGTTAGTCTTAAGTGTGTGTGTAAGAGGAGAGGATAGGACTGGACAAGGAAGAGGAAGGACAGGTCGCGCGCGGTCTGTGGCCCGTTTGTTAGGGTACTCCTCCGGCATTCGCCTCGTGTTGATCGGAGAAACCACGGAAAACTACCGATCAGAGCAGCCGGCCGCTAGAATCTCCTCCAGAAAGCGACTCAATTCGACCTAGCTGAAAAGCTAGTGTCGGAAATCCTGCCGCCGTGGGGAGTGGGAACCCAGGACCTCCCGGACAGAAGCGCTGCAGTGAGATCAGTTGATGCACTGAGCTACCGCTACCGGTGATAGCAGCAACAGGTGGGGTGGTGGTGAGAGGGTGGAAACTGGTTAGGGACGGTTAGTCGTCTAAGATGGGAATGGTGATGGGGGCGGGGAGAGCAGTGGGAAGGAGTGGCAATGTTGATGAGAGCGATTTCAGGGAAGATGTCGGTGACAGCCGGAGGAGTCGCTATAACAACCGGGTAAGGACGGTTATTTATTTGAGGGCGGCAGAATTGGTGGCACTTTGACATAAAACAAACTATTCAATAAGGTGCGTTCACTTCACTCTTTCATCTCAACAGCATGCCAGACTTGCATCCGAACTACTTAGAAATTTTACGAATAATGTTTACTTAATTTTATAATCGGCATTCCGTTAATTATAATGTTTAAGGGGGAATTCGTTAGTCACCCTTGTAGGATTATCTTCGATTGGAATTACTAGCGTCTCCTAGATTTTATTACATGGGAGCGTTTTTTTAATTAATTCAAAATTCAAGTATTATATGGCTTAGTGTAGGGACCACACAATTTTGAAATCGTGCACAGAATTCACTTATCTCCATTGCACGTCATACACAGTTTTAACTGATTTTTTTACGTTAAATAAATAAATATCTGTGGTGTCTGAGCATAAGTCGGTAAGTGCAATTTATGAGTGTAGAGACTTGCTAATTTACTATGCTCAAAGATAACAATATCAATCTGCCTGAGGAATAACTTTTGAGTGTAAACGAGAAATAATTCACGTCCAAAACTAGAAACGTATGAAATTTAATTATATTTCAAGTAGATTGGCTTTCATTTTCCCAGATGATGTATTGTCATATACATTTACGAGCCCATCTTCAAGAATCATTTAATGGCAGAGTTAAAAAATGCATATGTTTTGCACGTTTCGGTCACAAATTTACCTCCATTAATGGAGTAAACATCCAGAGATATTCACACTCACATTCTGTATTTTCATGATTTCATTCTGCATCGAAATATGTTGTGGAGTATTTTTTTTAGCTTTCACTTCAATCAGTGGATTTCTCTATTAATTATTATTACGCTATATATGTGATATTGCGTTTGGTGTGATCCAATATGAGAAATTGTCACGCTGTTTTGCTTTGAAAATATGATGCAAAATCAACCAACATTTCTCATACCTTGCTGGAATTATTTACAACCCAGCTCTCATTGCAAATAGCTTTCCGATATGATGGATTAAGCACGTATTATTATATATGAATTTGTGGGGAAAAGTATACCATGCATCCAATACCATTTCTCATAAATTCATTAGCAAATTACATTGATTGGAAGCTAAATACGGACAGTAATTGAAATGCTATGGATATGACGTGCAAACTTCCAGAATTTGAAATATAAATGTCGAACGTCTATAGTGAAAATGAATTAACACTTCTCCATGTGTGATCTAAAAAGCATAATTAACAAAGTGCATCCGTTAAGAGTAATGAATAGGCATTCATTGTTTATTATTTATTTTATGTGGGTGAAAGTCCTCAATAAACATTTATAGATAGTGGAATTTCGCGGTTGGAATCACAGATCTGGTAAATTCCTCGTTTCAGTTGTATCGACCAAGAAAGCTGTTTAGTTTCTAATTTCCATACCATCATACCAAATGCTATGGATATCGTAAATGTAAATGTAACAATTAGATAGACGAGTTCCAAATAAAATTCTTTGACAATTAGCATGCAGTAGGAAAAGGAATATAACGAAGTTATGTGCATATTCAGGTCGGGCAAAAATACCTCCCATATTTCAAAAGATAGTTACAAAGAAAGAAAGGCAAAGAAAAAAAAATGTGATGAACAATACTATACAATTTTACAAAAAAATTCTGGTAAATAGCTTTCTGTACTGTTGACACGTTGACGCAGCCTTTCCTGCAATTTGTCATAGTTCTTCATAGGGTCTGGTTCCACTATGACGGAGCCTCAGCCTACTCTTCGCGGCATTCTCTAGCAATTTTGCGAGTTGTTTCGCGGACGTGTTCTCCCATTGCAACGACACATCCCCTGACCCCCATAGTCACATTGATTGATTGATTGATTTTTTCGTGTTTCCGGGGACGTCAACTGATTTGGTCATTAGTCCCGTTAGTGTTGTGCATGTTCTTTCTCGGGAGATGGCAGTGATCATCCCCTGCTGGATGGCGAGATCCGGCGCCGACCTACCGTCAGCTAGTGGGGTTTCCCCCTAACCAGGACTGGCCCACCAGCGGGGCACCGCCCCAGCTGGGCCAAGCTCTAAGCTCCCGACCGATCTCCCGGAATATGTGGTAGTGTAGTGCATGTTAGTTTGTGTGTGTGTGTGTGTGTGTAAGGGGATAGGATAAGACAAGGAATGGGAAGGTTAGATTGTGCGCGGTCCGTGGCCCGTTTGATAGGGTACTGCTGCGGCATTCGCCTGGTGTTGATCGGAGAAACCACGGAAAACTACCGATCAGAGCAGCCAGCCGCTAGAATTCTCCTCCAAGACGTCGAAAATCCTGCCGCCGTGGGGAGTGGGAACCTAGAACCTCCCGGTCAGAGGCGCTGCAGTGACATCAGTTGATGCACTGAGCTACCGCTCCAGGTCCCATAGTCACCCGACTTACCACCTTGTGATATATTTTGGGAGGACATTTTAAGAAGTAGGTGTTCAATCATTCCCTCACAACCCTGCAAGCACTCAAGGAGACATTCCCTAGGCAGTGGACGCCGTATATGTTGCAAAGAACAATGGACAACTTTTGGGAAAGACTTCGTCACTCTGTCAACAGTGGAGGACGCCATTTACCGGACATAATGTTTAAAAACCAATAATGTAAAAATGGTGTAGTATTTGTTGTTTTAAAAAAGTATTTTTCTCCCTATTTGTTTGTAATTGCCTTTTGCAATACGGGAGGACTTTATGCCAAACTCTGACTATACATTGGCATTTACCCCGATTGTTCGTCAATCTCACTTGCGCAGACCCTCAACAGGGATAAAAAATATTCTTGACAGCGCCAAAATACGCCCTGCATAACATTTTTGCAAAGAGTATTACCTAAAAATCAGGGAAGAATATGACGTAATTTCGCTACAAAAAGATCTTTTTTTGGCAAAACGTAATTACTTGTTATCTGCCCTACATGTCCTAGAAGTTTGTAATATTTATTCCGGGACACCTGTGTATGTTGACTTCCGTTGAAGTCTAGATTGGGTCCGTTTCTAGGGGATTATTAGTTCAGAAGAATGTCATGAGGCGCACATAGGGGTATTGTGTATAAAAAGCTGGCCAAAATTATTTCTTTGCTAGAATTGATTTAAAATCTTTTAGTATGTATATTTGTGCAAGTTTATTAAAAAAAACAAATTATTCAATGAGCGTTATTTCAGGGGGTAATTAGAAACACTAGTAAATGGTTTTGGTTAATTGTGTTACACTAGTCTACTTAAGAGGATAATTCTGTAATTCGCGATATTTCCAGTCGCATCTTCTTCATTATCTTCTTCTCCATATTCTACTGTTTTTCTTAACATTTTCCGCGTCATCATCTGCTCCTTCGTCATCGACTCCTTCGTCATATATTTCTCCTTTGCGTGAAGTAGAGGTTCCATCTATCAGAAATAGCCCACCTAAATTGAACCTCCTATTCAGAGTGATTGACAATTGCTTCGGAATGGGGATTTTAGTTAGCATTAATGGAGTGTAATTTCTGTAAAAGAATCTTTAAACAAAGTTTTTACTGGTAACTTAAAGAGACAAACTAGCATGCGTGGCTCAGGGCATCAACTATGCCACCAGAGTTCCAGTCTCTGGGAGGTCCTAGGGTTCAAGTTCCGACGGTGGCAGGATCGATGCTAGGTTGAATTCAGCGGCTCCCCAGAGGAGAATTCTAGCACCCGACTACTCTGATCTATGGATCTGTTGATCTCCGATCAACACCGGGCGAATGCCGGAGTAGAACCTCAACAAACGGGTAACGGACTGCGTGCGATCTTTCCTTCCACTTTTTTATCTTATCTTCACCCCTTACACGCACATTCATCTCACTTACTACACTACACTTGTCGAGCGATCGGTCGGAAACTAAATAACTTATCCTTGCTGGATCTGTGCCTCGTTGGTGGAAGATACCTGGTTGAGAAAAAAAACCCTAAGACAGCAACGAAGATCATCACCTCCCTCGACAAAAACATGCACTACGTTTACGGGACTAATGACCCTAGTAGTTGACAATAACACGAATTCACTAACCAGTCATTCAATAGAAAAGACAGATGATTATAAAACTGTGATTACGATAAAATACATTGTCTAAGCAAATTTTGCCCCATTTGAATGTATACATAACATAACGTGTGAAACTTAAGACGGTACTAATACAATGTAGACATACTTGTAGGTGTGATTTAGTGTTGTGTTGTTACATCGATGGTCATGCGAAAAAAAGTCATGACCAACGTAAATAACATTGAATTGAACTCAAAGGAGTAGTCCTCGTTTCGTAAGTAATTCTAATAAAATCGGAGATCAAAAAGAGTACAACTTGACAAAACAAGTAGTACTCTCCTATTCCAGTTATTCCTGCTGTGTATACAACCAGCTCATCTCGCACCCAACCAAAAACGTCTCCTTCGGTGTGTAAGGGGCGTTGAGCGACGAAAAGAACATGAAGTGTGTTTCGCCGCTCTAATTAGGGAGCATCTTCAACACCATGTCACGTGCGACGCCGGACGCGCATTTCCCGGGGGCAGAGGTCGCGCCAGCACCGCGTAATGAGCTCCCTCGCCACCAGGCAGCAGGCCCAGCTCCAACGCCAGTGCACGCAAATGTAAATGAGTGGATGTACAGTCGACCTCAGTTAGAGTGAACTTCAGTCACTGGTCCCGTTTCACTTGCATTACAAATAAACATATCAAGATTCGGTTGTAGTGAAACTGAACCTCGGCTATAGTAAACGTAGGAAATATACGTTCAATAAATTTCCTCCGGGAAAATATTATATCGCCTCAGTGCCACATACATACATACATACATACACACTGGATACCAACCCCTGGCAACTTCGAAAATATATCGGCGGCCAACTGTCATAATTGGTGAAGTCTTCCTTGAGATGAAGGTAGCGAACCGCGAATGGGGATCTTATTGATAACATGTTATTCAGTTTTACTGCGGATGTCAGCATGGTAGAATCCGCTGAATAGAAGATAATTCTAGACGACGGCTGCTCTAATCGATAATCAACACTAGCCGTAGTTGGAGCAGTACCCTAACAAACGGGCCACGAACCGCGCGCGATCTTTCCTATCCTCATCCCTTACACCCACACTTACTCTAACGTGTATTACACTGTCACACCGGTTGGGAGCTTAGAGCTTGTTCCGGCTGGGCGGTACCCTGCTGATAGGGGAAAACCCCGGTAGTTGACGGTGAGTCGGCGCTGGATCTCGCCATCCAGCGAGGAAAGATTACCGCCACCTCCCGATAAAAAAACATGCACTACTTGTACCAGACTAATGACTTCAGTAGTTGACGTGCTCGTAATCACTAACAAACAACCTCACTGTGGATAGAAAGGCCATTTCCTTTTCTTTAGTCACTTGCGCAATCCTGCTACCGAAAGGATCTCGTGTTTCTAGGGGAGTAAAATAACCTTGGAGAGTGGAACGGTGTTCCAATGGCAGAAAATGCATTGAACGGTGTCGAGACTGTATTACGATAGAGAGTGCACAATGTGCGAACTCTAGAGAATGATTTAGAGTAATTTCTAATAAAAAATGTACGGAGCAAACAATTGAAAATTATTGATTTTGAAGAATAAATAAAGATATTGAATTTTTCAATTCATCCTGTTAATGTATTTTGCTACATCTCTATATTAATAAAATAAATCATTTTGGAAAAATTCTATATAATTTTCACATCATCGGATACAGTGAATCAAAAATGTTAGGCCTCAGATGTTCTCTATAATCTGAGTCGACTGTATTTGCCATTTTAGGGTCGGATGACTCCGAATTTTGCCAACTAGATGTGTTCACAGGTCTGACTCGTTTTTATTTATCATCACTTTGAGGTAAGACACATTGAAAGCACGACGAATTCCCTTCACCGTGTTGAAGTACCACTCTTAGTCTGTCAGGTTTTCTTTCGCCACACAGCCATAGAAACTGAGACAATTGTAATGGAAAGCTTTTCATAGAACTTTTGTCCCCGACCAAGACTCGAACCCGGGGTGGCACCACAGAAAGCTAGCAGCGAGCCACCCGAGGGGCAGCTGTAAATGTACCGCGAAGGAAAGGAACTTGAGGGCGGGGCTTGTTACTTCAGGCGTTGGGAGAAAATCCCTCTGTCTTGGCTGTGTGGATGTGGGAGTCAGCTTCTCCGAGTGTTGCTTTTCGGGGAAGTTGCGATGCTCAATTTATGTCAGAGGGTTGGAGTCCTTCTCGTGCTTGAAGAACATAATCTGTCACGCTTGGTGGCCAAGATGAACAACGGATGGCCGATCATGTCATGTTTCCGGGCTCTTTGGCTGATATATTTAGTTCCGTAAGTGTAGTGCATGTTTTGTCATTGACGGTAGCTGGGTTGATTTCCCGCTGGACAGCAAAATCCGGCAAGGTCGGCTTGGGATGGGAGGTGCCGCATCGAAATATCTCCGACCAGCGGTGCTACGTCCCAGCCGAGACACGTTCTAAATGCTCGATTGGTCTGCAGACATATGTGATAGTGCAGTGCTTTATGTAAGTTTGTATAAGTAAGGGGAGAGGATTGGGCAAGGAAGAAGAAGCAAAGCTTCTTCGCTTGAGGTCCGTGGCCCGTTTTTCATGCCTCTGTTCTTGCATTTGACTGGCATTGTTCATAGAAACCCCAGAATACCAACCATTAGACTATCGATCTCGCTATGTCGTTAATTTTCGAGTCCCCGTCTGGACTCGAACTCTAGGATCTCCTGGAAAGAGGCACGGAAGGGACGGCAATGATGCCCTATTTGAGTGACGCACTCGGGTTTGAAGATGTTTAATCATCACTAACACGGAACGCATGGTGACAGGATTATGAACGACGGAACATCTGGTTGGCGGAAATAGAGGACACAGTAATCAATCAGCGTTTTAGCATATCGCATCTAAATACTTTTTATGCACAGTTCAACCTTTCACAACACGTTTAGGTATTTGTAATAAGGTATCTTAATAAATGCTTCGCAATATTACGCGAGATGGCAAGAAAAAGCTAACACAATTTTAAGAAATAATAGAAGAGCAGGTTTCATTTCAGAGTTACGTTTGCAACAATCTGAAATTTTCCCAAAAAATGCTACCTGGCTAGTTCTTTTACAGAAAAGACATATTTTCAGCTGCTTAATATTACTCGATGGCGTACCTTACAGGAGAGTACGTAGTAGTTTGATTATTTCAAATGAAAATGCTTTTCTTTCAATCTCGATAATAATGGATGTCAGTAGTTGCAAAATAAGACCACTGCGCTTGATGCTATAAGGATATACACCTATAATTCACCGGAGGATTACGGAAACTGGTAAAAGCAGGCGACCTACTAACCTCAGTGTGTAGATCACATTTCTAATGAAAACATTTCATTTCTTCCTCATGGCAATTTTATCTGTTGAAGGCGCAGTTTTATCATATAGTTATAAACTAGGTCGATTTCAGCATCTGTCTGGAGGACAATTCTAGCAGGGTTGTCGGATTTATAGGTTTCCATCGATTCTCCGATCATCACCAGGCAAATGCGGGAGAAGTGCGCGATCTTTCCTTCTGCTTCCATGTTTAATCTTCACCTCTTACCTACACACTCTTAAACTTAGATGCACTTCACTACCACTCATCTCGGGAGCTTGTCGGGGCTGGATTAGTGCCCCACTTGTGGGAAATACCTGGAGACAGTACGGATTCCTTTTCTGTAATGAACGGATGAATGAGGCGATTAAATATGCAGACGAGTAGAAGGACTCGTCTGTAAACTTCACGTTATCGCGATTTTCCAGGGTTTCCAATTATTATTATTATTATTATTATTATTATTATTATTATTATTATTATTATTATTATTATTACTATTGCTGCAGATATGTGAAAGAATCGTTCCTGTGTACAGCGAGAACATTTGTGAGCTTTTCGGTATTGGGTGTTCATGACTCACGAATTCACATGCCTTCTCTATTGTTCAGACAGGCACAGATTTTACTGCAGGGTATGGCGACCCAGTGCATTGCAGAGCTGAGACGTTTATCGACACCCTTCTCAGATACCTTTAAAGGAATAGAAGGATTGTATTTATACGTGGAGAGCTAACGTTTATTTTTTAACTAGAAAAGAACCTTCTGTTTGACCCTATCCAACAGCGCAAATGATGGAGTGTTAATGAGAAAGCGAGTACCTTCGCCGGCCACGCGAAGTCGGCTGAGCCCGGTTTCCCTGTCCGGAGCGTTGAGGGTTAACGGCGAAGCCAGGTCGGAGGGCCGGAGGCCTGTAACGTCCAGGAGCTGTCCCTTCGCCCAAGGGCACGCCCTCCTTTGACGCCTGCTGCCGCCCTCCGTCCGCCCTTCTAGGCAGGCTCTAAGCCCTGCCGCCCCGCGGGGCTTTGCTCCAAAGGAAGGGCCATCCGCGCTAATTTGAATGAGGGTTGTGGACGGGACTCTCGTTATTATCCCTCAGCTTTGTGGCCCTTCGTTGAGTTACCCGCGCCGAAAATGTTCCTTTTTTGATTTCCTCGAGCTGACTTCCTGGAAAATGCATTACCGGAGAAAGAGCAAAATTCAGTTATCTCCAGAAGTGAATCCCAATTGTATGCGATGGTACTTCTGTACTGGAGTTCTTAAAGTCCAAGGTTCTCCTATACAATAGTATGATTGTCAAGTTTAACATTGTGACAATAGGAATAATTTTATTGGTTGTCAGGAAAGACGGTATTTGAATCGTTTGAATCCATCGTTTAAAAAAGTAAGTTCAATTTTTAACAATATTTAATTATTACATTGCACGTTTATAATTTTTTCTTTGGTGTAATATTTAAAAGGAATTTAAAGGGGTTTTCGATTATCGTACGTGGTTGCATAACTATGACGTTTTTTAACATTATTTATTTCATAAATGGCTTGCGCAATTAACTTCTGTTTTGAGTAATAAATTAATGTCAAGCGTTTTTTAAATTATGATATTTGTTTTATTTGATTGTACTCGTTCGTTCTCTCTATAGTTCCTTATTTTTTATATTCGGTGTTGCGTCATCCCTGCTGACCTTGACATTGATGATGTTCGACTGAAAATACGTGATAATTAATTCCAAATTGTGGCAATTAATTAGCAATAAATGATTGAACATGTTGCGTTGCGGTGTGCTGAATGGCTGTAACAGCTTCACGCATCTCGTTCCTTTAATTGATTACCCAGGCCCTATTTTCTTCGCAACTTTTTATGAATGCAATTGTAGCACATATTATTGAGTTTGGTCTTGCAAGGTTTATAAAGTATACTTTAATCTGAATTCTACTGATCACGGCACTACATAATATGTTCATTATATTACATTCTGAAGGTATGATCAACTACACACACTAATAGTTCGATGGAACGGATCGTATAAGCAATATATATGCATTCTCATGAGATAATACGTTGGTACAAGAACAACAGCCTTAACAGCACTTGCCAAGAAAATCATAACTAGTAGTGCTACATAATGGTACAGACTTTGTCATATTAAACCACACTATTAACCTTATTCCTTGGAAAAGTTTGAGGAAAAAAATTGAAGTCATTTTTGAGAAAATGGCGTTTGAAGGTTTCTAAAATTGCGGAATTGTGACACTTTTGACAATAAGTTAAAATTGTTGTAGTATCAAGTAAATAAGTCCTATCATAATATCGTATAAATGTGACATGATTGTTGCGGAATATCAAGAAGCGGCGTAGTCAGATCTTAACACTAGCATTAACGGTTAAATATAAAAATATACAAAGTAATAAAGATGAGTGATGGGTGAGCATCGGTTAAGCAGAAAGGTCATTTAAAGAAAAAAAGTAATTATTTTTGTAAAGTAATTTATTTGTTACAATTGTCCTTAAACTTCCATGTCGTACATTCTCTTTTAGACAATATTTACACTGCGTAAATGTGTGCTGTTGAACGCGGGATATTATTTCATCAAATGTTTCGATAAGCTGAACATAAGTTGGATATATTCTTTCTAGCCTACTGTGATTAAATAATGATAAAAATAATGCAGTATTTTACCTTATATTTGTTTCATGTTGACATGTACGTTGTATTTTTGATGTAATATATAATATGTAAATAACTAGATACGATGGAATATGTTTTTAATGAAAGATGTATGGTTCTCATTCGTTCACATGTTGTAGAATGGTCAGAAATGAATATGACATATTCAGTAGCTGAAACGAAAGAGTATGTATAGTTCATCGCAATGTAAATGAATACATATGAAATATTTTGGATACATTTCATTCAATATCTAGCAAAAGCTGGCGTTTAATATTCTACTGTTGGCATTTATTTAAAAATATTACATTTCATGCCGTTTTAAAAATCATCAAAACTCTTAATACTCATGCTGTAATATTAAAATGCGTTCATTAAATATTTCGCGCAAAATTGAATAAAATGAGTTTTTCAAGTACGTACTTGAGAAATATGAAAACTAGTAAGTGGCGTGTTAACAACAGACTCAGCTCCTACAGGTTTCCATGTTGATGAAGACAACAAGAAGGTATGTACTTACCCGTGCAAATGACTCTAGCGACACAGTGTAGAACTTGCCAGCGACCAGCTGAAGTGGTTTTTGCGATCTCATCAGAACCATTTTGACACTAAATTTAAATGCTGTTGATTCTTCGTACCATTGACTATTGTATACTGCCAGTGCAAAATTGTTACTCTGTAAAAGACTCAAAAATATGATATAGTAGCCAAAGTAACTCGCATTATTTAACAAAACTTCGGCTTTTTCACTTCTAATAGATGGTTTGCATGTTTTACTAAAGACAACTTCTCTGTTATGTTAATGTGAATTAATTTTTTCTAGGAAAGTAACAAAAACATATTAGACTGTAGAGCACTTAATGTAAAAGATAAACTATGAAATGGAAAAACGCTGTCAACTATTAGTAGTACAGTACCACAACCTTTCTCGTTGTAGCTTTTACGTAATATAACAGTGAAACGTGTCTGAAGCGGCCACTCTTAGTTCTAAGTACTGCATACGATACCTTATTGAGGTTACGAAAATACAGGAATCGTACACTCTACCTAATGTTGTAATTTACTATTACGAAATCTTAAAAATACTCAAAACCTTTTTCACCCCGCAAGAGAGACAACTAGAGAAGTCATTGTTCTACGTACTCTGGCATAGAGACTCGGCGCAGGACGTTAATGAATAAACAGTAATATCCACAGGTTATCCCTTTTATAGTATTAAGGATAAAAATCACAAATTCGTCGGGAACTCCTAATCGGCCAACACATTTATGATATTTGATTGTAATTTGGAAATCTGGATCGTGAGTAATCGTTGATTGTAAATGATTTAGGAAATAATTCTTGCCCCTTGAGTTAGTGGAAGCCGTAGTAGTGCAGGAGTATGCAAAACATTTCGGGCACAGTTTCTCTTTTCATTCTTAATTATGACACCTTAGTGTAAGTAAAAGTGCAGGATGCCACCAAACGATGTGGTCCAATTTTCAACATGTTCTTTTTGAAAACAAGAAAATGCAATTTTTGAAATGAAAAACCCCCTAAAAGGTCTGATGTTTTCTTCAAAATCTCGGTATCAATTTTTCTCAGCATTGCATTAAATTCTTCTTATACACTACCCATACAAGAACAAAAAAGCACTTAAATAAAATAAATAAATAAATAAATGTCTTTATTGGAGGCGAGGTTCAGGCCATTTAGCCTGCTCTTCCACCTGACCTCTCTCAGAATTTATATTGCAATAGTACATAATAAAGGAAGTCATTCAATGAAAAATGAAGATTTTCACATGTATGACAGGAGTGAAAGCGAGGAAGGACGAGCTTGATAGGAAATCGGGAAAGAATCGGGATGAATGGAACAGTAGAGAGAAAGGAAAGAAAGAAAAGGATAAAATAATCAGTGAAATGTTAATAAGTTCTGCTAATTGGTTCATGGAGATTTTGAAGAAGCTAAAATTGCGCACATATTTTTGAATTACCCCTAGAACAACTAGGAAGGGAGGGAATCTCGTCAGCATACAAGCGAAACACTTACCTCGTTTATAATACCTTCTCCAAATCTGCAGAACAGAAGGTTTGAAGAATATTGGCTAATGTGTACATGACACATTTGAAGAAATTTGGCCCCCAATCTGAAACCTTCAGAGTATGTCTTTTAAGTTTTTAGTCACTGAAATACAAGTATGTATACATGATATTGAATTCAAAATGTACATGCCAGTTTTGCTTGAAATCCTGCAAAACAAATTTCAAGAGCTGTAGCAATAAATTGAAAAAACATTACAGGACTAATAACTTCTTCAAGCTCTTGTGCAAATCTGAAAATTGTTATTTCATTAATACCAATACTAATGTTTTGACATGTTTAATTTTGTATTAACATGTATATTTACTTTATGATTGAGTTATGATGTTTAATGCATTGAAGCAACAGGAAGTGTGTGTGTTCATCTTGTTGTTGGTCATATCTCCTCTTTGCTTCTACGATCCATAATGGATATTGACTTTCCGAATTTCCTTCAAACTTCATAAATTGTAAATGCTTCTGCAAACGAATCTCTCTGAGATAATTTCCCAACATTTGTAAGTGTGTGGTCGTATATATCATGAGGGATACAAAAAGTAAATCTGTCGCACACGTTATGAGAGTTCCCATGTATCCAACAACCACTTGGTATAAATACATAATTTCGTAAACAGGAGTTGCTGTTGTATTGAAAGGGTACCAGGCTGTAAATGGAAGCATGGTTCCTTTCTGCAGGGTCTCTTCGCGAGATATAATAGTGTGCATGATTTTATAAACGATTGGTTCTAAACACCACACAGTACATGCTGAAAGAGTAAGAAATAGAAAAGCAATGCACACTTTTCGTGTTAGTTTCAAAGATTGGCTTATTATTTGATGCTGCATCTCGTTTTCAATTATTTCTACACGAGAAAAGTCCTGTAGCATGGTTGTGATAAGTCTCTCAATCTTGTCTCTGTACACAAGTACATCGACAATTTTGAAGATCACTTCAATGTAGGAAAGGATTATTGACATAATAATTCCTGCTTTAGAAATATCACACACGTATTGTGGCAGAATGATTATCATCGTCAGCAAGTGAATAGCAGAAATAACGAAAACAAATAACGTGTAATATGCATAGAACTTTGAACAGCTTAACGCCCGGTCTTGTCGTAGTCCTACTAAATGCATTAGTTTGAGTTGAATGTGGAGATCAATATTGATTCTTCCTCTGTAGAAGCTGAAAAATAAATACATTTGTGTTTACTTCCAAATCCGTTTCTCTCAATACAATATAATGTAACATCTAATTTTCTTTGTGCACCGACATCTATTGACTAGTTGTTATTACATTTGATATTCCAGTTCTGCATTAAGATAATAAGAAGTTTATTGGGAAAAATTAATATTATAATATTTTTCATCTCATAACTTACACAGCTCAAGTAGCAGTTTAATGTATTTATTTACCAATCAACATTGAAAAACATTTATAACTTTTCTAAAAAATATATACAATCGGAAATTTCGAACTTTTAGTTGAATTTCAATCAATGTTTTTGGATGTGAGAGGTTTCACACTTGTCACCAGCATGGCAATTAACACGTGATTGTTATGCTATCGTCATAGCATGTACTGGAATGGAGACGCCCGTCACTACAAAATTGAGCACAATGTTAAAATTGAAGAACTTGTAAGTTACTAAACCAATTCAAATTTGTAATTCACCTAATCAAGTGGTATTATACAAATTTGAATTATGCGATCAGAAGGATTGTTTCTGATGAAAAATTTCTCAATCTATTCTAATTTACAAACATATTTCTGAAATAGTGCCTATCGTTTTTACGTATTTTTCGATATTCTTAGCCCTTGGTACATATTCTTAGCCTGGGACATTTTGAAAATATTTTCGAAACAATATATCTATCATGGACAAATCCAGAAAGTATTTCTGGGGTGACTTTAGTTTGGACTTCATAAATAACACTCGATAATAATTTTTGAAAATATATTTTTTAATGATTGTAAGCATGAAATAATTCATAATAGGAATCCCGCTCTCCATCTGAGTAGATCTACTTAAGTAATTATTTTGAATAAATTTGATGTTCATTTGGGCTTTGCGGATGCATGGCGCCCCCTATGTATTCACCGCTGCTAATGTACACTATCCATGGGTGTCATGGTGCCATCCTACCCAACCCCCATGGTGTCATCATTGCCATATACTGGAGGCCATTGAAGAAAGACTAATGTTCTGAATAAAAAGCAATAATGAAATCGTATCCCTAATATTACACAGGATGAGTCATAATACACAAATAAGCACCTCATGCAGTTTTTGAACGGTTGAAGATATATTGCAATGCAGTTTTCACGGCAGTGCATGAGGGAATTAAACTAATTAATACTTGAATTCATTTCTATATTATCACTTGTTTTTACGAGATATTGAGGTAAGGTTTTTTTAATGGAACAATGCATAGTTTTTTAGTCAGTCATGACAAGCGTAAGAAAACGAATCCAGTGATAAACATATTGTAACATGTGTGTTCAGCATTTTTTGAGTAATTTTGACTATTTTTCCACATGTTTAACGAATAACAGCCCTCCACACAAGGTCACGCAACGCTCTCACTGCTAACTTACGCGCGGGCAAGGAAAGCTGAGCACAAAAAATCAAAATTACTCAAAAAATACTTATCTAACGGATAATAATATGCGTATCATTGGATTCGTCTTTTTACGCTCGTTGATTTGATTGATTTTTTCGTGTTTCCGGGCGCGACAACGGCTTCGGTCAGTAGTCCCGTTTGTGTAGTGCATGCTTTTCTCGGGAGATGGTGGTGATCTTGCCCCGCTGGATGGCGAGATCCGGCGTCGACTAGTGGGGTTTCCCCCTAACCAGGACTCTCCCACCAGAGAGGCACCGCCCCAGCCGGGACAAGTTCTAAGCTCCCGACCGGTCTCCCGGAATATGTGGTAGTGTAGTGCATGTTAGTGTAAGTGTATGTGTAAGAGGCGAGGATAGGACAAGGAAGGGGAAGGATAGTTCGCGCGCGGTCCGTGGCCCGTTTGGTAGGGTACTGCTCCGGCATTCGCCTGGTGTTGATCGGAGAAACCGCGGAACACTACCGATTAGAGCAGCCGGCCGCTAGAATTTTCCTCCAGACAGCCGCTGAATTCGACGTAGATGAAAAGCTAGTGTCGAAAATCATGCCGCCGTCAGGATTCGAACCTAGGACCTCCCGGTCACAGGCGCTGCAGTGACATCAGTTGATGCACTGAGCTACCGCTCCCGTTTTTTTTTTGCGCTCGTCATGATAGACTAAAACTAGAGCCGGATGGGCAGGGGTTTCTTCAATTTGCAAGATCGTACGTGTGGTTTAGGCGCTAGCTGTGTTCACAGATGGACGGACTGACAGACAGACGTTTTGATAAAAACAACAACACTTTTTCGGTACCAGGGTGCCCTAAAACATGCATTTCCGTAGAAATCTCGAAATAGATTTTCCGCCGCATTACATAACTTTCTCTAAACTACGTATATTACTTCCGTATGTACGTATGTGTACGAGAAAGTAAACATATGTATAGTTCCATTTGAAAAATCAAATTTACCTCAATATTTCCCAAAATATAAATGATAAAATAGAAACCATAACAAGTATCAATTTGCCCCATTTCTTCATGCACGTCCATGAAAATGGCATTGCAATAACTTTGACCGTTTAAAAACTGCAGGAGATGCTAACGTTACGTGACTTATGTGTATAACAATTTTACGAAATTATAGAAGCATTTACACTCACTTTTTTAGAAGCTTGCTGTTGCGTCTGGACATGGTGGATGGCAAACAGTCACTGACCGATTCTTTTAGGATATGGTCAGATTATCCGGGCGTTCAATATTTCCAATTGACACGAGAAGTATTTCCACGGAAAGAGTGTGTTCGCCTACTGGAAATTGAAAGGTGCTATCCTCGTTACCTATATTTTGCCAAACCAAACGTGTCATTTTCAGACGGCAGGGGGTGCGATTTGCTGAAATCATTGTCTAAAACTCCGGATATCTGCTACTTCCGCGTTAACTTTAGAATATAAATTTCACTTCCGGGTTCCTAACCTCTCGCAACTAGATCGACGTATTCAAGAAACATGTTTATTAGACATTTCCTCTTGTTGCATAATAATATATATATATTTTTTAATTTTATTACTTCTTGTTCGGCATTTCTGCCTTTCAAGGGAGTTTATACAAGATTTTTATAATTGTAGAATGAACCATTCAGGTCTAATGTCAATATAATAAAAATAATAGGAGCTTGGCAAGTTATGTTTTGTGTGTGTGTGTGTGTGTGTGTGTGTGTGTGTGTGAGAGAGAGAGAGAGAGAGAGAGAGAGAGAGAGAGAGAGAGAGAGAGAGAGAGGGAGGGAGGGAGATATATTTTCTGATATTTAAGGAAGCTTGAAAATGTCCTTAAAATATCCTGAGTGAATTCTCTGTGGTTGTCTGTAATTTTTACCTAGATTGTAAAAATTTACCTAGATTGTAAGTAGCTGTAGCTGGGGTTTCTAGTTTTTTGAAATTTTGATAATGTATTCCTTAGTCTGTTCTATTTTTAATTCTCTACTTGTTCATTACTTATAAACCATGGAGCTTAGTGATTGTTCTGAGGTATTTATTTTGTATAATTTGTAAGTTTGTTAATGTGGATATGGGCTGCTTTTATCCAAACGGGGCTTGCGTAGGTTAGTGGGGGTCTGATTACTGATTTATAGATTATTTTTCCGCATTCAATGCTAAGTGAAGATTTATAATTTAATAAGGGATAGATTTTTATAATTTTTGAGGATGTTTTGTTTACTGTGTATGTGATACGTACTTTCCAGGTTAATTTTGTGTCCATTGTTAGTCCTAGGTACTTAACTATTGCAGGGTGGACAGCGAACCTGGAATCCTTGAAAACCGAAAAAAAAAGATAATTTGAAAAACGGAAGAACCGGAAAAAAACTGGGAATTGTATTTGAAAACCGGGATTTTTCGTTATTTTCAGATTTTCCCCCAACATTGAGAACAAATTTACATACGGCATCGTATTCAGTATAGTGCAGAATTTAACTCAGAACATGATAATGGCGAGTCTTAAAATCGAAGTATGTATGAAAAGTGTCACAAGCTTTCTTGAAGATTATGAAGTTCTTGAGTCACGCATAACACAACTTCAATCACTGCCACTTGTATAGGTGCAACATGGGTAGAATACCAAACATCACATAGTACCTTTATGGTTGCCTGTAGGTTGCATGTGCATGTGCATGGGCGAGATATTTGTTGGAACAAACGTCTCACTGGGAACTCAATAACTGAGTTTCGATTAGTTATTTTTTACTACAATACGTACATTTACAGCAATACAAGTAAGTTTGAGTTTCGATTAGTGTCACTCCTCTTCTTTGATGATATCCTCGGCACCACTGTTATTTTTACATCGAGAAGTAGAAGAGCGTAGTCGAAGCTATTTTTGTTTATAGCCTGCGTGGATTAAGAGTGACAGTGCCGGAATTGACAGGGAGCACGAAGAAAATGAACATGCGGAGATCTTGACGGGTTGCCTCAGAAATACGAGTAAACTCTATTTCCGTCGCTCCCTTGTTACCCAAGGCAGCGCAGATAATAATGTAAAAAAATTAAAGTTAAAATGTTGGTACACATTTATTGAACTCAATTTTTTTATTTCAATTTTTCTTTTATATACAGCAATAAAAGTAATACTAATATAACCCGTACCCAATCAATTCGAGCGAAGCGTCTGTTGTACATACCAGCTTTATTTCGATAACCAGGAACAGTAGTCATATCAAACTTTTACATATGAAACATACCATAATCAGCGATCAAAATTTCTTGAAATAAAGAAGTAATTTGTTAGTTCGAAGTAATTTTATTCCATCCTTTTTCTTTCTCCTTCCCTCAATCTAGTCTCTTTTATAAGATTAGCAATAGCTTCCAAAAACCTCTCATTATGTTCATGAAGCGCATGAAATTCGAAATGCGCGACTTTGATGCCAAATTACACTATTGATGCCAAAAATACTCATATTTTCGAAAAATTCAACATGGCCATATTTGAAGATGTTTTTGATGAACATATTTCATTAAGAAAAAAATTGAATCTTCACAATTGAAGTTGTAAGAAGACGGAGAAAAAAATTTTAATTTTTTAAGTTTTCGGATAAATCGGGAATATCAGCCAACATGAGACCTGCACTCTCTCTTCAGCGTCTTTTACGCTAAGGTCCAAATTTAAATAAAAAAATGTGTGCTTATTTTTTAGAAAAATTGACTAAAAGACATTGTTTGACCAAAATAGAAAATTGCCTATATTTGAAAATTGAATAAAAGTTGCGATGACATTTTTGAAAAGAAAGATTGTTTAAACAAAATAGAAAATTGCCTATATTTCACCCAAAATTACGCGAAAAGTACTCAAATTTTCGAAAAATTTTACATGACCGTATTTCAAAATATATCCCTTAGAGAACAGATTTCGTTATGGGGAAAATATCTATATTTATAATTGTAGCTTTAGGAAGAAACCGGAAAATGCTGAACTTTTGCAATTTTCAAAAAATCAGGGTTTTCAATGAACATGAGACCTACACTGTTCTCTTAAGCGGCCTTCACACTATCCAACAACAAAATTTAATAAAAAACGATGGACGCCATTTCTTTAAAAATCTTGAAAATGTTCCAGGGACTTCATATAAAGTACTCCCACAAAATTAAAATAATAGTTTCAAATTTAAGGGTCTGCCACATCGCCAAATCGATTAAGCTTACTGAGTTTTCGGTACCAAGAACCCACAAAACATGGATTCTGGCTACACTACGTGCTAGAAGATTTTTCATAATTTAGCAACTGGATTTATCCACTTTTCATTCACAGAGCTCGACAATATTTTTTTCTGCCGAAATTTCGCCGCTTTTTGCCGCAGCATTACATAACTTTCTACTGCGAAAGCGATAGCAACTAAAAATAGGTTGTAATGCGGGAAAAAGAACTTGGGAAATTTATATTCACAGACCTGGAAAACCGAAAAAAACTTGATTTCCAAAAAGGCAGAACGCTGGTCACCCTGTGGTGTTTGGTTTGGTAGCCATGGTATGGGTGCATTTTGAATGAGTAAAGGAGGAGGTAATTTTGGCTTATGAAGGGTGAAAATCTTTGCTTATGAGTTTGAAGTATTAATTTTAATTCTCCATTTTTTAGTTCATTTTGAAAATTTAAGCGTCATTTTAATTGGCCATGTGCGAATAAGATATCGTCGTGTAATGTGAACAGTGTCGTGTCATCAGCAAATAAAGCTATTTCTGAGGTGTCTGATTGAGGAATATCTGATAAATAGATATTGAAGAGGAGAGGACAGAGACAGGATCCTTGTGGGACCCCTGCGTCTATTGTATGTTTTGTTGAAAGTGTATTGTTTATTTTAACTTTAACATTTCTGTTGCTCAGAAAGCTATGAATGATGTTAAATAGATATTGTGGAGTTCTCAGTTGCTATAACTTGTATAGGTGACCAGTATGCCAAACTGTGTCAAGCAGGTTTCTATGTCCAAGAAAACTGCTAGTGTGTGTTTTCGTTGGTGAAATGTTGTGGCTATAGATTCAGTTAGGCGTAGTAGTTGGTGGTTGGTTGAGTATTTGGATCGGAAACCAAACTGGAAGTCAGGTAGTGTTTTGCTATTTTAAAAACAATTAATTCGTCTACTTAGTAATATTTTTTTCAAAAAGTATAGCGATGGAAGGAAGATGGATGGATAATTTTAAATTACAATTCTTTCAATTTCACTTAATAATTATACGATGTTCACGATTTTTGATTCCAGTCAATAGTTTCTTCTTTTAATATTTTCTCTCTAGTCAACATTCAAACTTAAATTTTATTTGAAGAAATAAAATGGCCAACATAATGTTACAATGTCAAAAATGTAATATGTACAATTCATAATGAAAATAATAATAATAATAATAATAATAATAATAATAATAATAATAATAATAATAAATAATAAATTTCATAAATTAGGCAGGTAAAAGTCTTCTTTCCTGTCAATAAACTTTTTGTAAAATTGTATTTTAGACGGGGGTGTTCAAAACGTTTTGTGTATAAAAAGGAATTGTTCAATTCCAACGAAATGATATGTAATGAAATTATCATAGCATATTCATTTTTGCGACGAGGGAAATTCATAAGTCTACTCAATTACTCACTCTCAGTTCCATGGAGCAGAAACACCGCTAGAAGTACATTAAATGTTTGTTATTTCATTTCAATTGCATTACTATGTTTCCAGTGATAAATTTAGTCTCTCCTAAAACAAAATACAATATACGCTATGATACAAATACAGAGTATTGCTGTACAAATTTCAATTTGTATAAATACGCAATTATCTCGGCACCGAAATTCTAAAGTCCACAAAATTACCAAATAAATACAATTACCCAAACACGTTGTGCGGGCTATTATATATGACATCGTGTTGACCAATATTATCGTATTTACGACCAAGCCGCAACAGTCAGTAATGTCCAGGAAAAGTGGATGGATAAAATTCCGGAGGTAAAGTCAACCCGTTTGTCGTGTTAGACCCAACTCTTGTTGGAACACGATTCAATGATATTATATCTGAAAATTTTTATTAAAGAATGGTAAAAATCCATTGTGAATTTCTTTTTTGTCCCCGCTTTGCATGTGAAATACTTGTGAAAAAGAGACCTGCTAGATTTTACCCTCAACCAAAAGCAATATATTGAAAAAAGTGAATATCAATATAGTCAAAAGTTTTTTGTAACATCTGCTTTATTAAAAATTTGTTTTAAATTGGAACTACAGTTGTGTAGAAATTTCTTAAATAATTCATCTACTAATAGTTCTTTCCAAGTATTATTCTTAAATTTTGGTTGAACAATAAATAGATATGTTACAATTATAATAACAATAATACAAATACAAACATACATACAATGATACAATGGTATTGAGACAAAATGAAAATGGTATAATCAACCATATTAATTACTACAAAATTTTATTATTCATATCTGTAGTTTAGGTCAAGAGGATGAATTGGTCAAATTAATATAACTCATTAGTATTAATTAATTAATCGATTTATGAAAAGCGAATGCAATGAATGTTCAATTGTATACATTCACAAATATCGTTGAATAAACCTCGTTGAATAAACCATCAGAAATTGTTAACATTGCTTATCACTGGAAGAGTAGATTGTATCATTGAAACTTAGTGTGAAAATTTCGCCTTTCAAATCTCATGTGATGTTTACGAAATAGTTGGAAACAGTCACCATGTTATCTCTTTATGGAAACTCCATCGTTTTCGTACAGCCAGATATGCTCATAAACCGTTGAAATCTTATTTTAATATATGTCGACGTATTTAACCTTGGGCAATTAGTGCAGTATAGCTCACATTGAACTTAATCTTCAAACCTAGGGATGCCACACAACAGCACGTTTTCATGCAATATTTCTTAGTGTTGCAATTTTTGAAAATTCAAAGTTCATCAAAAACTAAACACGAGTCATTTTCAAGCGCCCTTTGCTCTGTCCATGACAAAAATCGAAGAAAAAAGTTGGTCGTTTTTGAGAAAACAATTTTTATAAATTGCATTAACTTGAAGCAGAAATTACACTAGACTACTCAGATTTTCAAAGTATTGCACAATACGTTTGCTACAGATCTGATTTTCTTTTTCTCGTCTTACTACGTACGTAGTAAAGAGAATGTATTGTAATCGCCCTAGGAAGAAACATGTTAGAGGAATTAATTTACTACAGGGTAGAACAAAATGTACCATTTTTTTCGTTAACAGAGCACGCCAAGAAGATATTTTCTGTTAAAAATCTGCCAATTTCCGACGCATGATTAGTGTCTTGTTTTCTTACGTAGTAGGGCGATAAAGTAGGAAGAACGGGGCCTCGCGTGTCCCCGCTGTTGATGCCTCCCCCATTGATGTTCTCCAGGAACGACAATGACGTTGGAATAGATAAAAGGTAATTTCGGGAGAAATCTTTCTCTCTTATTTGCATTGTATATAATATTTAGAGATTAAACACGTCTCTATTACTAATTTCGAATATACGTATAAATTAACGAAAAACTAAGAATTCTCTAACAATGTCAGATATGTCAGTGTTAGTAGATACCCAGAAATGGCCAAAGCAGTTGCTGCGCCTGGAAGCACGAAAAAATCAAGCAATCAACAGAGGTATACTGATGTTATAACAATCACATAATCTGTGCTTCAGTACTTACGACACTGCTGACGTCATGTGGCAAAGAAAATGGGTTTTTATATTCAAGTGTGACAAAAAGCCAATTTTTGTCGATCCAGTATCCCATTTTGCCATAACGTTTCCGTTAGTTTCCTTCTCGTACATTTTCTTCACCTCATATTCCTCTCTCCTGTATCTCCCTACGTGTTCCTTTTCTTCCCCATCCCCGTCTCTTCCCTGTTTGTGCTATTTGTTTCTTCTCCTCTAGCACCTTATCTTCTAGTATCCTCTTGGCAAAAATTCTGCTTCGTCGCCACCAATATCTTCCTCTCTCTCTCTCTCTCTCTCTCTCTCTCTCTCTCTCTCTCTCTCTCTCTCTCTCCCCCTCTCTCTTTCCTGTCTGTCTTCTCTCTGTCTCTCTCTGTGTCTCCCCTCCTCAGCTCGTTCTCTTCAATCTGCGCCACCTCCGTCCCGCTCGCTCGACCTATCGATTCCTGGCGGCGTTCTCCATTAGCGCGCGTCGACACTCGACGCATCGCGCCGCCGCGTCCCGCGAGGGCGCGTCGGACGCGCGTACTTGGCAAGGCGGCCACGAGAGCGCGCGCGCGCCACGGCGCCGACGGGGCTGAAACATTCATCTCCGTATCCCCCTCCCCGCGCTTAACACCGTGCTTTTCATCTGAGGAGGTCCCGAGACACTCCGACGAAGGGCTGGCGGACAGGCCCTTGAAATAATTTACCGCTCGTTGGGGCGTTTCCTTTTCGAGTTTTCGACCCGCCTTCCGAATTTTTTTTCTTCTATTTTCCTCATTTTATTTTACTCTCCTCCACCCCCATTCGTCCACCTTCCTTCTTTTCCTCGCCCCGCTCTGGGTTGCCGTTTCTTCCACCCCCTCACTCTCGCCCCGACGGCCATCCCCTTCGCTGTTTCTTTCTCGAGCACTGACCACATGTTATTAAGGCATGAAAAATAAATCGCGCCGCGGTGGCCCCCCTGCTTGCGGTTATACATCACGTGTCCGGTGAAGCCCCGGGATGCGGTAGTTAGCATTCGCTGCCGCCTGGAGCGCGACGGTCGCTTACAGTCGCTGACTGCGGGCAGTGGTTGTAAACGTGGATCTTGGAGATTCGAGGATGAACGTCATGGAGTTTTCAACCAAGAAGTGCAGGGTATAGGAAAGATACGAATATTTTATTGAGAGTTATTATTTATACTTATTTCTCTTAAAAAACATGTTATATCTATTAGATATATTTTATGTTTTTCTGAATATTCTCCCATAGAAATCTGTAATTCCAAATAAAAGTATAGTTAGGAAACTAGATACGAAACGTTGTGCAATTGCTGGAATAAATGATTGCCATAAAAATCTTTGGATACTTTTATTTGCAAAGAAAGTGTCATACTCATTACCGAGCTCTGACTTGCCTTTTTTCGCCTTCCACTATGTAGGTTATGGGAGGTGACATAGAGGAGTTTGATATTATGATGAAAATGGGTTACGTAATAATATGAAAAGGCACACACGTAAAGAAACAACCCTTCTCTTACAAGGTTCTGTGGCATTCACGTGAACGTGACATCATTCAGGATGTCGCCGAAAGAAGCGAGAGCGAGATAGTACAATTGATCGCCCTTTGATTTCAGGTATTCTTTTTCTTGTATCGCAAGTTTTCTTGTGCCTTCAGTTTGCTAGAAATGAGGGGATTGAGGATGGATGAGTTTATTGGGATTCACTACCTACAAATCAAATCCATAACTAGCTTCCCAAAGAAATTCAACGTATTTTGTCAGAAACGTGTGGCCTGCAGCCACAAAAACTGCTGCTGCAAAAACACACAGATTTTCCCTCTAGAAGCAGCACGCGTACTACTCAGCAACAAATAAGATACTCTCGAATATCATTAAATGAAATATTTTCACAAATACTGCATTAACGGAGACTATACATAAATTCGTATTACATATTACTACCAAGAATATCAAAAAGTTGCTACGCAACAGTTGTTCCACAACGCAGTTCGTAAAAGGCAAACATGTAATGGTGGGGGTCTCTTCCTTGGAGCCTTTATGCTGCCTTCTGTGTAGTAGGCAGTGACGTAATACGTGTGTCTTCATTTAGTCCACGCAATATGATTATAGGTGAAATAACAAAATTCAGTATTAACATTTTAGAATCAAAATAGAAACTATTTCATTGTTTTTGTACTTTTCCCGAGTTTCTCGAATTTTAATTGAACCGTAGACACCTCTCACATCGACGGAGTCTCCAAGGTTATCTTTCTGCCCGCGTTGAAAATTAATTTTTTGTATAGTTAACAAAATATGCTTATTATTTCATGAAAATCCATTAATTATCTGTATGTTAATAGCATTCTTGCATTTAAAACTCCACTACGAAATTCATAAAAGAATCAAACTCGTTTAATCAACGTCGTTTAAGAGAATGGTGCAGGTCTCATGTTCGTTGAAAACCTTAATTTTTCCGAAAATTGCAAGAACTCAATGTTTTTCTGAGTCTTCTTACATCTAAAATAATAAAGATACACATTTTTCCTTTAATAAAATCTATTCCTTAAAAATAGATTTTGAAATAAGATAATGTACGAATTTTCGCAAATTTGAGTACGTTTTCTGTAATTTTGCGTGAAAATACGGGGAGACACTATGCACAGTTTTAGCACCACTAGTTTTACTCCGGTGTTTATACGTGTTTTATGCACTCTCATATCCGTCCTAACTTTTCCTCGGAAGTAATGTTTTAAAGAATGACATTGTCAGCTTCTTCTAATATTTCGTCAAATTCTGCATTTCTTTATCCCGTATGCTGATCACACGTATTTCTTTAGCGCGATCATACGTACACAATGCACGACTCACTAAAATTGGCCTTTTTCAGAAGCAATACGTCATCGAATGGTAAAGATATGATTTTATTTCTCAAAATTTAAATTATTCTTAAATGGAAACGAAAAACTATTACACGTAACAAATGTATAAAGGGATATAATTAAATTCGTAAATAAATGATCTTGCTATCGTCTCTCGTTTTCCTGAATCATTCAGCTACTTATATCCCTCGTGACCCACTCGTTTCGTTAAGTACTATTGTAGACATTGTCGACGGCGTTCGTTGCCATCTTTATTCATAATTCAACTGTAAAGGTAAAAGAGAAGAATATCGTGATGTTGGGACTCAGGAAACTTGCTCAGGTTGATCTTTTCTTTTATATTACAAACATAACGTAGTTAAAAATATTATTCTATTTTACAACTTCAACCAAAATCTTACTCTTCCGTTACAATCAGGTAATGGTGCCCTTCGAACAAAAATGTGCTTATAATGTGATTGGTTGATTGTTAGTGATTCCGGCGCGTAAACTACGGAGGTCATTATCCCCGTAAGTATAGTGCATACTCATTCATTGAGAGGTGGCAGTGATTTTCCCCACTTGATGGCGAAATCCGGTGCCGCCCCATCGACGACTAGCGGGATCTCCCATCAGCGGGAACCGCCTCAGCCGGAAAAGCACTAAGCCCCTGACCGGTCTCCTATCATGTGTGGTAGGGTATTGCAGTGTGTGTGTGTGTGTGTGTGTGTGTGTGTGTGTGTGTGTGTGTGTGTGTGTGTGTGTGTGTGTAATGGGTGAGGAAACGACAAGGAAGAAAAGGAAAGATCGCGCGCGGTCCGTGGCGCGTTTGTTAGGGACTGCTCGTAATTCTCTTGGTGTTGATCGGAGAAACCACGGAAAACTACCGATCGGAGCAGCCAGCCGCTAGAATTCTCCTCCAGATAGCAACTCGAACCTAGGACCTCCGGTCAGAGGCACTGCAGTGAAATAACAATTTACATATTATCTTTGTTTGGATTATTATGTGTATCTCATTGATAACTTTCTATAACGAAAGAAAGTATTCCGACTCTTTTGAGTTTTGTAATTGTTAATTCATATTTTACATGCCTAAAAACTTTGTGTGTGTGTGTGTGTGTGTGTGTGTGTGTGTAATTTATCGTATGGAGTAACGTAACGTGGTGTGTAAAGAGCATGAAATTAAGTACATTGTAAAGAGAGAAAAATGCGCAGTAACGTAAAGAGGCGTAAAAAATTCCGGCGGTCTACCAGCCACATTCAACGTGAATGTGTCTAGAAGTTGATATCTAGCGGGTCGCCCGATGCAAAGAAAAAAAGTTGCTGTAGTAAGTCATTGAAAACTGTCGTGACATCCGCGAGGTAGGGCTTCTGTTACCCATTAGGAGGTTGTTTTGTGGAAAGAAATGTATAAATCCCCGTCGTTTAATAACTATCAAAGAAAAATTTTGGCAACACAGTCAGTGGCTTCGGACACACCGCATTACGATACAATGCATTATATACAGTAAGATGCTGAATTTCTGTTACTGCAAGCTTACATATGCATAAACTACAATTTGTGACACAAGACGCCAAGCCCACGATAATTGTCAGAATTATCTAACAGCATCCGCAGTCAATGAAGAGAGCGTGCCTTTCGCTATTTCCTCAGAGTCGCCGCTTGGATATAAAGAAGAATTCCTCTTTCAGAGCACCAAACTGGTGTCCTCTGGTTGTGAGAATACAAAGTTTTGTTACAATGAAGCATGCCATTTCTTTTTGCACTCCAGAATAGTGCACTATTTTGCAAAAATATAATATACACAATTTATCGTTTTGAGACAGTGCTGACTTTCGAAGGTCGAAAGGCAATTTTAAATCTTCCTATATTCATATATCTTGGAATAAATGCTATGAACTTCTAAGACATGTACGTGGATCGAAGATAATTGACATCCACGAGATAGGGCTTCTGTTACCCATTAGGAGAGTGTTTTGTGGAAAGAAATGTATAAACCCCCGTCGTTTAATAACTATCAAAGAAAAATTTTGGCAACACAGTCAGTGGCTTCGGAAACACCGCGTTACGATAAAATGCATTATATACATTAAGATGCCGAATTTCTGTTACTGCTAGCTTATGTATGCATAAACTACAATTTGTGACACAAGACGCCAAGCCCACGATAATTGTCAGAATTATCTAACAGCATCCGCAGTCAATGAAGAGAGCGTGCCTTTCGCTGTTTCCTCAGAGTCGCCGCTTGGATATAAAGAAGAATTCCTCTTTCAGAGCACCAAACTGGTGTCCTCTGGTTGTGAGAATACAAAGTTTTGTTACAATGAAGCATGCCATTTTTTTTGCACTCCAGAAAAGTGCACTATTTTGCAATAATATAATATACACAATTTATCGTTTTGAGACGGTGCTGACTTTCGAAGGTCGAAAGGCAATTTTAAATCTTCCTATATTCAGATATCTTGGAATAAATGCTATGAACTTCTAGGACATGTACGTGGATCGAAGATAATTGACATCCGCGAGATAGGGTTTCTGTTACCCATTAGGAAGTGTTTTGTGGAAAGAAATGTATAAATCCCGTCGTTTAATAACTATCAAAGAAAAATTTTGGCAACACACTCAGTGGCTTCGAAACCCCTGCATTACGATAAAATGCATTATATACATTAAGATGCTGAATTTCTGTTATGCAAGCTATATATATATATACATATATATATATATATATATATATATATATATATATATATATATATATATATATATGCATAAACTACAATTTGTGACACAAGACGCCAAGCCCACAATAATTGTCAGAATTATCTAACAGCATCCGCAGTCAATGAGAGAGAGCGTGCCTTTCGCTGTTTCCTCAGAGTCGCCGCTTGGATATAAAGAAGAATTCCTCTTTCAGAGCACCAAACTGGTGTCCTCTGGTTGTGAGAATACAAAGTTTTGTTACAATGAAGCATGCCATTTTTTTTGCACTCCAGAAAAGTGCACTATTTTGCAATAATATAATATACACAATTTATCGTTTTGAGACGGTGCTGACTTTCGAAGGTCGAAAGGCAATTTTAAATCTTCCTATATTCAGATATCTTGGAATAAATGCTATGAACTTCTAGGACATGTACGTGGATCGAAGATAATTGCTTTTTCCGAATAAGCATATGGTGGGACGTCTTGAAGGGTGACACGTTTCCAATTTAGAGCATTGTGCCCTTAATTTATAGGCTACTCACCCTACAATGCTATTTGGCAGGTAGGTGTTTTGACGCATAGGTACTTTGTGTATTTGCCACTTCAGTATCCTATCAATCAGGTAAAAAATAATGTCGGTTGTATAACTTCGTTACATGCAATTTCACGCATTGTGTTATTTGCCAAAATGTAATTATCTTCTACCCACATACATGTCCTAGAATTTTATAACATTTATAGAGGCATTTGTTTTTCGTATCGTATAGAAAAATAAACTAGTATATCATTACACATGTATGCATGAAAATATGTTGCTTTCGATAAAAACCGTCATCTTGTTTACTTGTGCGCTGCGCTACTTAACCTCATAATTACAATTTTTTCGTTCGTTATGAAGCATCAGGGGAAGATCCAGCTGGTCATTTGCGGGGCATAGACTTTTGTTAAATAATATGCATATTTGTTATTATATTGTGTATTATTCTTATGTAGTGTTTTAGAAGTCCCTACACTTTTTTCGCGTATCTTATTTTCATTTTTCCTGCACTTTTCCTATTTTAATTTTCTTCTCTAAACCTTTGGGGTGGGGCATGGCCCTCATGGGCTCCCCCTGCTGGATCCGCCACTGTCATGAGTGTTGTGCAGATTCGCGTTGCGACCCACTGTCTCAGCGGTGCGAGCGGCCGGCGGCGTCCCCCGCACTGCGGTCGGACGCCGGGTCCCGGGGGGCGGTAAATTTACCGGGCCCTGGCCGTGGGTGGAAGAGGCTCCAGCCCCGCCCCCGCTCCCGCTTCCGCCTCCGGTTCTGCCTTCCCCATCTTCACCGCCCCGTCCTCCCACGCCGCCTCCCAGCTATGGCACCATAGTCTCTGTTGCCTCCTCCGTATCCGTCCGGTTCCTCCTCTGTCCTCTCCATCCCGCCTACTTCATTTTTACCCCCGCCTCTTTTCTTGCTTGCGCACCGGTATCAGCTCCTGCCTACTCCTACGATGATCGGGTGAGTTGGCTCAGGGCATCAATTGATGACACTGCATGATGAAGTGCTTCTTGTCGAGAGGTTTTAGGGATCGAGTCCCGACATTGATAGGGTTTTCGACACTGTCCAACGAGGTCTGATCCAGCCGCTGTCTGGAGGAGAGATCAAGCGGGAGTTTTCCGTGGTTTCTCCGATCAACTACATGCAAATACTTGTGCATGTTTTTATCTCAGGAGATTGCTGTGATCTTCCCCGCTGGATGGCGAGATCCGACGTCGACCTACCGTCGGCTAGTGGGGTTTCCCCCTAACCAGGACTCTCCCACCAGCGGGGCTCCGCCCCAGCCGGGACAAGCTCTAAGCTCCCGACCGGTCTCCCGGAATATGTCGTAGTGTAGTGCATGTTAGTGTAAGTGAGTGTGTAAGGGAAAAGGATAGGAGAAGGAAGAGGAAGGACAGATCGCGCGCGGTCCGTGGCCCGTTTGGTAGGGTACTGCTCCGGCATTCGCCTGGTGTTGATCGGAGAAACCACGGAAAACTACCAATCAGAGCAGCCGACCGCTAGAATTCTCCTCCAGACAGCCACTGAATTCGACCTAGCTGAAAAGCTAGTGTCGAAAATCCTGCTACCTTGGGGAGTGTAACTTAGGACCTCCAGGTCAGAGACGCTGCAGTGGCATCAGTTGATGCACTGAGCTACCGCTCCCGGTACGTATAGATCGGCGCCAGATCTCGATATATGGCAGAGAAAGTTCAGCCCGATCGTTCGAGATATATATTGCACTACTCTTACGGAAATAATGACCTTAGGAGTTATTGCGACCGTAAACTTCAATCATTCACTTCATATAAGAAGAAGTGTCCACCTTCACCATTGCTTCCGAAACGACGTCCATCGCATTACCTCTTGCACTCTTTCCTCCGTTCCTTCTTCTTCACTACCTCTGCCTTAGTCACGCCTCCTTTCGTGCCCCTCTCTCCGTTTCCATCTTCGTCTCCACTTCCGATTCTGAAACCCCCTCCATCTTCGTTATCTCCATTTCCGCCTTCTCCGACCCCTCTTAATTTCCCAGCCGCCACTGCTATCACCGCCACCAGTCCTTCCGTCGCTGTCCTTTTGCTTTTGGCTTCTCCGCCTCCTCGGCCTTCTGCCCGTCCACTGCCATCCCCTCCATTGTCCCGATCGCCTCTCCAGCCAGCGGCGTCGCATGAGCGGGCAAGGTCGGGCCGTCCCTGCGGACCGTCTTACTACCGACCGTGTTGATCCAGAGCCTCCCCGATATTCTGCCCCACCTGTCTCCCGCTGTAGCCGCCGGGGCGTGGACGGCCTTCCGGGACGATGGCACAATATTGCCGGTGTCTTCTGATTTGAATGGTGGCTCGTCCTCGGCGAAGGCGGTTCATAACGCGGACTTAAGCAGGCCGATGATGATAGCGGAGAGGGTTTATCTTGTCCGGCCGCACGATGCTCATAGACCGAAGACAGGAACTTGTGGCCGCAGTTCCCAACAGGTAGTTTGTCCACTGGAAACACCGATGTTGGGTTGTGGAGGTGGGGTACGGGGGGGGAGTTCATATCGGTTCACTGGCCGGAAGATGGGCACCGTTTCGGCAGAGGAGTCGGCTGTCGGTGGTGTTTGTTGAGGTAAGGCGTTCCGGAAGCTTCCTTACAAGAAGTTTGACTAAGGAATAGTGGCATTATGCAGGGATTGTCGGACAAGCAGACAATAAATCAGAAAGTTCATTGGAAAATTTCTCAAAAAATTCTTTGACGTAGTTTGTAAAAGATAAGGAAATTTATGTACAAAATGTATTTTTTTCGAGATGGTCGAGCGACCATTTAAAATTGATTGACCCTACAGGTCCGTATTAAATATTTCGCTTAAAACATCTAAACATTGTAATTTAGAAGATAGGAGTAAATCATAGTAGTTTTCCTGACATCGTTTTTTTAAATCCAGTATCAATTTCTTGTCAATAGATCGTTGGGAAAAGAAAGCAAATGTTGTGCTCATGCTGACTTTTCGGAGATATATTTCACCATCAGGATTGCATGTTTTTCGACAATAAGTGGTGGCCTCTAGTAACAAAATGCTGCAGTCGAGTATGTGGAAAATGGACATTTGGATAAGAAAGAGTAACTATGTTCTGAAACAGCATACGTGAATATAGAAGCTGGTTTCTCGCTCGTCGCATGACATCAGCTGTTTCGTAACCAGAAAGTCGTCTTAGCATCTGATACTATAAACTGCGGATTAATATATCCACATTTTTGCGTACATCAGTATCGAAAAGTGTTTGATTGGTGTTGTTTGCCGAGTTCCTGAGTGTCTGAGGGGCGCAGCTCACATTACCAGAGACTGTTTAGTTTTCAATTTAAGTTATTCTAAATTACTAACACATTCAACGAATTTGTAAATGAATATTAATTATCCTCAATACAAAAAATTACAACTTTCCTAAACAATTATTGACTACTGACAATAAAAAAAAACTCTTCAACTTTCCTATCAAAATTTAATTATATATTTGAAACCATATATACATTCTCGAACCCAATTACCTATACGTATACTGCACATAATTAAATCGAAACATAACCTAAGAAGATATTGGCAACAAACTCGACGACCAGACATTAAAATGAAAATAAATAAATTATCTCGATATTGATAACTATGAATGTAATAAATTTCAAAATTACATACAACAAATTTACCCTAATAGTAGACCCCAATGGGCAACTATTAAAAACAAATAAAATCTTATTATCCGATACCTATTTTAAATAATGAGTCTTTTACAGCATATTCTGGAGAGCAATCACACCTTCAAAGAAATTGTCACTTGAATAGTGAATGAAATATATACAAGATGTTGTTTCTTTTTCACGTAGATTATTAATTTATACAATTTAGCACGCAAAGAAACAAATATCGTTATGCAATGAACATACGATTAATAATAACTCTTTTACTAATTATTGGTTTCGAGCAATTGGAAAACGATTAAACAATAAATTCAAAACACACACTAAAAGAACAATTATTATCGTTAATAGAAAAATGAAAAAATAGGTTTTTAAAATTCTTTACGTGGATTAACTTCCTTTCACAACTGCAATATTGTAAACGATTACGTTTAAATGATTTTAATATAATTACTCGACTATCTACGTCTGTAAGTGAGGTGAATTTTATATCTGTAGAGTAATTCTCGCTTCTTTAAACAGTTCTTTTTGAGAATTTCTAGTGAAGTTTTCTGACGCAAGACACGTCGTCTCGAAGAAATATTTCCACAGATTTGAGCGGCGACGGCGACCCAGATCCTTTCAAGGTCGTGCAACCCTTGCTTTGGCGAACACGTCGTCTGGTGAATCGCTACCACAGTCCTTCGAATTTTATACAATATGACTGCCATATCTCCGCGTAGTGAATTTCTTACGTGGTAAGCCAAGACGAAACACAAAAAACTGGAAATAAAAGAAACATTTTCTATAGCACATGCTTTCTACTTCAATATACGTTCTTGAACGTTGAAATATATTATTTCTCGTTGATAGAAAATAGTGTATTTCTACGTAATGCGTTCACGTGAATTTATCAGAATATTCATGATTAAAATTTTCGATTCTCTCATACATTATCGTCAAATACGGCGAATTCTCCTCTCCATCCAACACGAACAATTTCGGTGCGTCCAGATCGGCGGTCGGCAGCAAAAGAGAGAGCTTTTCGTAGCGGTGCTTTGCGCTAGTGCTGATATTTCCAAGGGTGATTTTTGATTGGTTGTCGTTCCATTCTACGCGAGTGCGTTCAGAAACTTCAATAAATTCTCGCAAGAGATACCATTTACTCCTGGCGCGATCTCTTGCAATTCGGTAATACTATAATTAAATCTTGTCGTGTCTTGACGTTCTCGGATGCTTCTCAAAAATCAATGGAACCGACATATGGGCGGTTACATTGTATAGTTAAATACTTTTGGTTTTAATTTCACAAGTGGAATAGTCGTTGACAATTTTCTGTAGGAATTGTAAATCCAATACGTAACCATACTGAAACAGCCTTGCATGCATTATTCTGGTCTAGAAATTGTTATGCATTCCAAAGTTTACTGCTCTCACTACTCTCGATAAGTAACACATCATACGTGAAGATAGGATTGAATTGATTTAAAAAATATCAAAATGCAGTATCTGTTCTTGTTTCCAGCTTAATATGTGATTCAGCCCCCTTTGAAGATTTCAGTTTATCAGTCTGATTTTTGCAAACAGGATGGTATGCGTGTTTTGTAATCACCTCCCCGGTGGATCGTGTCGGTACTGAAATTCTAACATATACAACCCAACAAAACTTAAATACATCGATCAGGAATGATTAATTCTGAATGCTTGGTTTTCCAACTTCGCTGTGATCAACCCAAACTCTGTACCAAAATGTTATAAAATGCAATTCGTGATATTATAACGAATAGCATTATAAAGCTGTAGAGAATTATACAATGAGAGTAGAATAAGTTACTTTATATAAGCTTGAAAACAACATCCCTGTGAGTATAAGAATCCAATTACAGTTAGCAAGAAATAATTATTTTGAGTAGTCTGATTTTTTTATGTAATAAATGGATAATGATCTTGTACCCATCTCGATTTAAGTATGCCTAATCGATATCAGAATTTCTACAATATATTCACAATTCACGAATATGTAAAGTTATTGTTTTACAGTGAATGTGTCGATAAATATTTGTCTAGCTCTTTTATTCCCATAATTAATCATATTTAACGTATAAATGCGGAGAGTAAAATTATTTAAAAAAGACCTTTTGTTCTTTACAAAATAAACTGAGTATTTACAGTAACTGTGATTTTAGTGCCGAAAGTTCATCTTTAATTCTAGTTTGTAATGCTGGTAATGTAACTGTAAATATTCAATGCTTACTAGGAAAAATTAAACTTGTATCCACAATATTTACTCAGTAAATACGTACGATATTGCCTTCAGAAACGATTCATTCTTCTGTTGATTGTGGGAATGCGAAATAGATTGAAGAACGAATTAAATAATCAAACAAAGTGAAATATTACCTGCCAGAAAAGGAATATTTTGTCATTATTACTCGCATTTTTGAATCTATTCAAAACATATTTATCTTAGAAGTTTACAGGGAATCCTTATAATCTAAATTCCTTAATACAATATACTGCGAAGTAACATGGTGAAGGCGAAGATAACGCTTCTCTTCATTTACAGATCGAAAAGTGTTTCAAACATATTATTGAACTTTTCAGGAGAATAATTTCCTACTTTTCTCGAACTTTTCAGTAAAACGGAAAAGAAAACCAGTGCAGCAGCATATTTGACCCTTTGATTGATCTGCTCAAATAAATGAATGTTCTTTTACATATTGTACCGAATGATTTGACAAATTTTAAAGAAAATTGCTATTTATAGATTTCCCGAATGACAAAAGTCGGTCACTTCACAAAACATTATGCATCAACTCCATTGATTATCCCATTAAAATTATTTTTTTGTAATATTTTGCGCCAAATGTGGTCCGTTATCAATAACCACATATGTAGTACTCTCCTGTCATTTGAATGACCTGGAAATTTGACAAATTCCATGCCATTCCGGTGTCTTATCGGTACAAACTCGGTTTTTACAACCTGCATTCGCTGATCTCAATTTCAAACCTCTTGTGTTTGACACGTTTCAATTTCTTTCTTGGTAACGAATCTCTGAACGCATGCCAGTAACATCAACCAGGTGTCATAATTTTTTCTTACACTCCCGGAAAGGAATATCCGACTTGTTTGCTGTTGTTATGAGGTATTTGGCACTTTTGGGTAGATTGTCCTACTTTGCCGGCCAGCTAACTGTAGCTCCGAGGCGTGGGCCTAGTTTAGTTCCCATGCTTAAAGGGTAAGAGAGACACGAAGGAAAATCATACCGTTTTTCCTTCACCGGAAGTAGCAAACTGCGCCTGTCTGAGCTTTCCTTCGTCGTCTCACAATTACAGCAACTGAGATCATTGCCTCGACCGGAATTGAACCGGGGACCACCTCACAGGAAGCTAGTACGCTGCTCATGAGCCATCTTCGCGGCTATTAGACGTCTGCAAAAAAATTTTTTTTGTCAGCTGCATGGGATATTTTTGCTGAATTGTACGTTGTAAAGGTCATGGATTCCAAGTGTGACTTCCAGAAAATTTCATCACGTGTAGTGTGTTTGCAAAATGAAAACAAACACACTTTATTTTTTACAGTGCATTAAATGTATTTATTTTCTTACTAGTAATCAAAAAAATGTTTCTAATTACTTGATTACTAGTAATCAAATAAATATATACACAATTTTAGGTCGACTTTGTTTCTTGTGTCATTTTATTTTTTTCTTTCATACTACTACAAACTCGTTTGTGATTTTCTACTTGGGTTTCTCGATTGAGCATCCAACAGTATATCCAATATTGACATTCCATTTTCCTTGTAAATATTTCTCAAAATCACGGACATCCTCATGAAATCTTTCGCCCTGTTCTTCAATATAAGCTCCCAAGTTTTCAGGAAAATAGTCAACATGGGAGTAAAAAATGAACTTTTAATCTCAATTTGCACAATTGAGCTACTTGTGCACTACATTCTTAAAAGAGTTTCAGGCTTCTTTTTGATTGTCTCCCGTTGTTTCCATAAGAAGGGGATCCGGTCGAAGTTTTGTTATGTCGGTGTCAGTGAAAACTCCCTCTTTTAACTTGGCGTCAGGCAGTTTCAGGAACTTGCATCACGGATATCAGAAACAATCCCCATCTCTTGGCAGTGATTTGACAAACTGATTTATAAACCTCAATTTAATGTAAGGAAGATAATTTAAAGAGGTAGTAATACTTGTTCTGGGGGAACCAAGATCGTATGGATGACGTTTCTCGCCGGGGGTTAAACTGTCTCGAGGATGCCAATCAGTTTTTGTCCATTGCAGCCCTGTGGCTCTACTATCCCATAAACAAAGAATGCAAGGATATTCTGTATAACGTCCCTGCTGGTCCAACCACATGATTAGTATTTTGAAATCTCCACAAACCATCCATTGGTGCTCTTGATATTTAATTTTCTCAAGAATCGTAATAAAGTCATAATATTTTTCTTTCATATAAACCGAGTGTCCTATAGGAAGAGACGCAAATACATTTACATTATGCAGAAAAACTGTTTTAAGGGTAGTTTTAGATGCGTCAATGAATAAGCGCCATTCTGGTGAATCATATTCAATTTCAAAACGCTTCATGAGCCCATGAACATCATTATAAAAAAACCTGATTTCCCTCTTCGGAGAAACGCAGTGTAAATTCTCTGTCTCTGGAAACCTACATCGCGAAAAAGAGATGCCAGATGATATCAGCTTTTTGTTTTTTAGCCTTGATTCTAGTAATTCGGCTGCATCTTTTGAAGATTCTAACCCCCTTACTAGGTAGTTGAGATCAAACTGAGAAAAAAATTCAGGTCTCTCGTCAACATAAAAATCTGAACTAGATTCGTTCTGGGGAGCTAATGCATCAGTGTAATCTGCCTCACACAGGATGTCATCTAAATTAGAAGGTGGCTGAGGAATTGGTATTTCTGAACCATGGGACACTGGACGAATACCTGAATGAAGGTTAGGGTAAGATATTTTATTTTTATTTTTTGTATTAAATCTTTTCATATCTTCCGAATAGGAGTAGCTGTCAGTTGTTTGATTTTTCTGTTCACACCATATCATTGGAATATTAAAACGAAATTAGTTTTTCTTACGCTTAAACCACATCGAGTCCTCGCATCTTCTGCACACATTATGCGGAGCCTATATTCTGTCTTGACCTCCAATTTTAAATTTTAAATATGCGAAATAAACTCACGTCTGTTTCTTTGCTGACTTATGTATTCTACACATATATAACAGACACTGTCAGGAGAAATTTACACATATTCTTCCATCCATATTTCAGAAATAAAATAATCACAGGATCATTTGAATGTTGAATATAAACTGAGTGAGATATAAAATGAAACTTAATTCACTTGTTGAAACTTGAGCTAATCCAACAACAGATTGTTTATATTTATTTCTAGTTACCCAGATAACAAGCGTAAACATGATCATATTACCCTCTATCAACTTTTAATGCTTTTCGATATATCACACGACTTTCTTGTTAACGCTAAAACTACTTTATCTACCACCTCCTGCCACTACTCTCTTCAACCATTAGTTTCTTTTCATTTATGGCCAAATTCAGTTATAATTGATGTAATTAATGTGAGAAGTTTTAGATTTAAGGCCATTTTTGAACAAAAACAGAATACTCTATTTTAAGTTGATTCGAAATTTTACGCTAAATACAAAGAAAAAATTGAGTGTAGCAAGGCTTGGTGGAAAATTTTGGGAATTTTTTTCGTTTTCACTAAGTTGGAATTTATAAAAAAATGTATAAAACTCCTATGCAGATTTTTACTTGCATATTATTATTATTATTATTATTATTATTATTATTATTAGCATTAATATTATTATAAATCAAACAAAAATGTCTTTATTTGTGGGAAGACTTACGAGATTTTAATGAATTTGCCTTGAAATAATATCCATTGAGGGGTTCTATAGTTTTTAGGGAGCAACCTAGCATCTTGCCTGACCGTCAGGGCGCTTAACCCACCGTAGATGTTTTCGCGCTGCGTCCGCAGTGTGCGTGCGGAGCGGGAGCGGGGTTGGGGGCGGGGGCGGGGCGGGCCCTGTTTTCCGTGCGCATGTGGCGCTGGCGTGGATTTAAGGAGCCGACAACACCTCGGGCGATAACGCCACGAGCGCATCTTGCGGCCGGGCCCGGCACGGCACGGCGCGTCGAGGGGTGGGATGGGGTGGGCGAAGGAAGGGTACGTTGGTTGGTTGGTTGGTTAGTAATTCGGGTTGCGTCAAATGCTGGCATTGTGTGCTGTGCTGACATTGGTGCCGCAAGTGTAGTGCATGTTTTTCCTCGGGAGATGGCCCCTACCTACTACTACCGTCGGCTAACGGGGTTTCCCCCCAACCAGAACTTTCCCACCAGCATCGCCTCAGCCGGAACAAGCTCGAAGCTCCCGACAGGTCTCCCGGAAGTAGTGCATTTTAGTATATTGTGTGTGTATGTAAGGAAGGATCGCGCGCGGTCCGTGGCCTGTTTGTTAGGATACTGTTCTGGCAATCGCCTGGTGTTGATCGGAGAAACCACGGAAACTACTGATCAGAGCAGCCGGCCGCTAGAATTCTCCTCCAGACAGCGACTGAACACAACCTAGCTGAGAAGCTAGTGTCAGAAATCCTACTGCCATCGGGACTCGAACTTAGGGCCTCTCGGTCAGAGGCGCTGCAGTGACATCAGTTGATGCACTGAGCTACCGCTACCGGTAGGAAGAGGACCCGTCGTAGAGGATGGATTGGGATAAGGATGTTAGAGTGAGAAGGTAAAGTACATAATAGCAATGCAGATCCGGTGGAATAGAAAAAAGATCAATAACAAAAGAGTCAGTGAAAAGCGGATATTGTTTCTGCGGAAGAGGTTCCGCGGATTCACTTAAATTATACTTGTATTTATTTATTATCAAAGAATAATAAACTGTATATGACGCACGGGGATTAAGAGAATGGTTACATCCCGGGAGGTGGCAGTAATTATTTAGCCGTTAGATGGTAAGATTCGGCGACGACCTTTACGTCGGCTTGTAAAGGATGTCCACCTTTAGACATTTTAGAAAGTTTCGCGTCATTTTGAAACCTTTGTTGTGCTAACTTACGAACTAAGCACAGTGGGCAAGATGATAGACCCTTTCAGAAGTCGACTGTTGACAGTAAAAGTCGCGTGGCCAACGTGCGAATGACTCAAACCTGCATATGTGTCGCTACCAGTCCCACTTATCAGAGCCGTCTCGAGCTTTAGAGTATATCCCGGCCGAAGTGGTTTGAGAGAGATACCAGGAGGAAAAGAGTAAGACAAGGCGCGGTGTAGGTGGGTGACGACGGTAACGTTTAGCTGGGGAAGAATATCACCCCCTCACGGGATATCAAATGCCCTACGCTTGAAGGACTGACGACGCAAGCTGTTGACCCGCCCGCAAATATAAAAACGCACCGATTGAGTGGGTGAGATGAAGCACGCTTTGGAGGTAAAAGTGGCGACGAGATAGTTGTTTGGTCGACGTGCAGGTACCACACTTGACAGGAGACTATTCAGGCGTCATAGAGTTTCTCCCGGCTGGGGCAATATGAAACATACAAAGAGAAAGAAAGAAAAGCCACACACGTCGATGTGTAGGTCGGTGCCGGGTCTCATGTTTCAGCATTGATTGAACACCGCCATCTCCCGGAATATAGTATAAACTATACAAACGAGACTAATTTTGTAGGTAGATTATTTTTATTACAAACAATTTTCTTACACTGGGATTGGCGTTTTATAAAAGTAATTATAGGTGAATATTGAATAATGAAATGATAGGTAATTGAAACAAATACTTCCCCACTGTATGGGCGAGATGCTTAGGAGGCCGACTGAGGGGACGGTAAACGTCGGTTGGCCGGCGTGCGGGCGAGGGCGGACCGGAAAGTGGGGGGGGGGGCGAGCGGGAAGGCGCCGCACAGCTTTCGGCATCCTCTGGTGCGGAAAATGAGAAAACTCACGCGGCCCACAACGTAATAACGCGCGCGAGTGTTTACCGCAGAGCCGGCGCCACGACCCACCCCCCTTCCCCTCCCTCACCTACCTGCCCGACCGCCCGCCCCCTCGCCCGCCCACTCGCTCGCTCGCTTGCTTGCTTGCTCGCTTGCTTGCTTGATCGCTCGCCCGCCCGCCCACCCACCCACCAACCCACACGCTCGCCGGCCGCCCCGCTCGCTCGCCCGCCCACCCGCTCGACCGCCCACCCACCCGCCCCGCTCGCTCGCCCGTTAGTCCTCTCGCTCGCCCACCCACCCACATGCTCGCCCGCCCACCCGCTCGACCGCCCACCCACCTGCTCACCCGCCCCGCTCGCTCGTTCGCCCGCCCGCTCGCTCCCCCCCCCACCCCCCCTCCCCCCCCCCCCCCCCCCCCGGGGGAACGCCCGCCCAACCCACTAAACCTTTCCACCACCACATCCGCGCGCCCGCCATACCCCCCACGCCCCCTCCCACTCGCCCCTACCTCCTGCTTCACAGGATATTGCCGCGCCGGTTATGGCCAAGTTGTTGAGTAATCGATCTTCCATCTCGGGAGTGGTCTTAACACCTGTCGGAAGTTTTGGGCGCCGGCGATGATGAAAGGGCGGGTGGAGTGAGTGATCGGACGCTGAGAGCGTCCATCTCCGAGGCGAAGCGAATAGCAACAAGTAGAAGAGGCGGAGTTGACGGGAGAAAAATGGGATGGACGGTAATGGGTTTGCGGAGGGCTGATGACGAAAAATGATTTTACGGATGTGAGGCCGACGGGAATTTTAAATTAGATAAATGATTTGTTTACTGTGTTACGGAGCAAGTTTTTAAGATGACAATACAAATAATTAAAATAACAAGAAATTTATTTCTTTATTTGGGTTCAACTAATTGATTTTATGTAGTATTAGTTGTAAATATGAAAACAATGAAACGGAAGATTGCCAAATATTCCATCTGATATACATGTTTAGTTCTAGATTTGCACACTGGGGTCTACAAGACCCAACAACATTTTAAATTCGCACTGAGTGGAAATTTGTAACGATAACCGTTCTGCGCTTTAAGTAAATTTGAATTAAACCGTTGTTTGACCACGTGCTACTTACAGTCTCAGTTGGTGCCAATACTTTGCCAAAGATATAACCTAATTCGTCAGTGGTGCAATTGGGGTCTGCTAGACCACAGTGTGAATTTCTAGTTGTTGTACAGACATAATAAAATATAAATAGTAGTCTTCCAATAATACTCATTCGATGTGACAGTGGAGTTATAACATTTTCATTTCATTTGCATTGTTATGTGATGTCATTTTTACTTGTCTAGTACTATCGAACAAATGTATATGCAACAAAACAGATTACACTAAGCCAAAATACACTCATCGAGCCCCAGGATCTACAGGGCCCATACCGTTGCTTACAAATATATAATTTTACAGCAGAACACCGGGGCATTGAGCAGAACGTGGATAAACATTATACATATTAGTAATACAAAAGGGAATTTATATGGGTCTCGGATACGTAGAAATCATTGCGGCAAAATTCTGAAGCCAATGGAATTATTTAGAGGCCCCAGAACCCTGATGCCCCAGTTAAGGGTTAAAGAAGCAAGAATGCTTAAGGTCCCAACATGGGGTAATAATTTATTTTTATCTAACTCTGAAAAATCAGATCGAATCACATTGGCGATGAAGCTCTTATAAGATTTTTCATGATTAATTTATAGTTCAATTCCAAGATCGCCAGATTCTCTTGAAGCTAACACCCTTTAAGCCAATTCTGTAAACAGGAGTGTCATAATAAGTAGGCCATTTTAGGAGTCTCATCGTAGGCCATTTTAGGAGTCGAAGATTATCAGAGTTTGCGAATGTGATGGGAAATTTCATGTAACGAATTCATACATGCAACATTCGTGCCTCAGATGGAAACTCATCATGCAATGATATTTAGGAAAATTAAATTCTCACGCAGGCAAAGAGATTTTGTATACATGCCAAAAACTAATATACGATTAGTTGTCTACCAATCAAGGGCAATACTCTCATGTGTAACCCCGATATAAGAAATTTCTCACTTAATTATTTTTACCTTCAATCCTCTACATGTCCTAGACGTTTGTAGTAACCAGCATACCGTCTAAAATTTAGACCTACCGATTCGTGCTCTTTGCATCTGAGGAACCAAGGTTACACAGAACACACTCAATAGACACGTCACGTTCACAAGCCCATACTTAAAATTATAAACAACAGATCTTGGCAGTCTAATGCGAGTTTCTTTTACTCTTACTCATTATGCACAACTCAATCAGATTAATTATCCTAGACACCTAAGCACAAGTGTTAAAATGTCTGCCATTACATCGAAACTACTTCCTTTGGTATGTATTATTCGTTTATCCTTATCGTTTGAAGTATGCACTTATCATATAATATAAATTTACACTTATTTGAGACACATCTGATTTTCTGCTGTATATTACGAGCATTTACTTAAATTGTGCGGAACTATTTTATTACGCGTGTACCTAAAAAGGCCAAGGAAGAATGTGTATCGTGGAATTGCAGCCAGTAAGCGAAAGCCTATCCACGTGGCAATATTTATATTTACTTCATTCTCTTAGTTTCCTTATGACGTACTATGATGTTCAAGGTAAGATCATAAGACCTGTCTACATACTCTTGTGGAGGAGTGGCAAATGGCCACACAAGACTTATTGATTGCGAGCACCTCAAGGCCATTAGTCCCGTTAGTGAAGTGAATATTTTTGTTGCGGGTGTCGGCGGTGTTTCTGCCCAGCGCGGCTAGCAATGTTACCACTCCACGTATCTCCCTAATAGAGGCACCGCCTCTGCCGGGACAAACTCTTAAGCTCCTGACTGGTCTGCCAACAAGTGGGATAGATAGGACAAGGAAAAGAAAGGACAGACCGCGCGCGGTACTGCACGTGGTTCGCCTGGTGTTTAGAGAAACCACGGAAAACTTCAGCTCAGAGCAACCGACGTTTGAAATATCCATCGCGGCTGAAAAAACAATGTTACCTCAAATATCTCGTAAAATACAAGTTGTAAAATATAAATAAATTCATGTATAAATTAGCCCCATTCCCTCATGCACATTCGTGAAAACTGCATTGCAATAACTTGAACAGTTCAAAAGTTACAGGGGGTGCTAACGTTTCGTGGGGGTGCTCGTGTTTCCGGGCGCGTCAACTGCTTTGGTCATTAGTCCCGTTAGTGTAATGGAATGGCGGTGATCTTTCCCCGCTGGATGGCAAGATCCGGCGCCGACCTACCGTCGGCGAGTGGGGTTTCCCCCTAACCAGGAATCTCCCACCAGCGGGGCACCGCCCCAGCCGGGACAAGCTCTAAACTCCCAATCGATCTCCCGGAATATGTGGTAGTGTAGTGCATGTTAGTGTAAGTGAGTGTGTAAGGGAACAGGACAGGGCAAAGAAGAGGAAGCACAGATCGCGCGCGGTCCGTGGCCCTTGGTAGGGTACTGCTCCGGCATTCGCCTGGTTTTGATCGGAGAAACCACGGAAAACTACCGATCAGAGCACCCGGCCGCTAGAATTCTCCTCCAGACAGCGACTGAATTCGACCTAGCTGAAAAGCTAATGTCGCAAATCCTATGAAAAGCTAATGCCGCCGTCAGGATTCGAACCTAGAACCTCCCGGTGAGATGCGCTGAAGTGACATCAGTTGATGCACTGAGTTACCGCTCGCGGTGTATATATATATATATATATATATATATATATATATATATATATATATATATATATATATATATATATATATATATATATAGGGTGGAAAATTTGCTAGCGTCTGGTTTCGAAACCTAGGAGCTCTCAATCAGTCACTACAAAGACAGCAGCAATGAAGGCTCTCAGGTAATCTCAACCGGTACGAAGCTTTTACTGCCGTCTTTGCTGTTATTCACGTGCAGCGTGACAGTAGCGCTATTGGCAGGCATCACGCAACGAATGAGGCGATGCCACCTACGCCGCTGGTGGCTGCGAAGCAGTGAAGTTCCAAAAGCAACCCAGCTGCCCCCTCCTGCGTCCGCCCCACGCGGGTTTTGTTTCAATATCGGCGCGAGCGGTAATTGCGTTAGGCGAAAGTTTTCACGCGCGCGGGCTATTCACACCTGAGCCGCTTTCGACGTCTCCCTACCTGCGTTCCCTCCGCTGCCTTCTCAATCACCACCGTCGCACACTTTTTCTACTTTCTCGTCGCTCGCCAACCTCTGAAAGAAATAAGGAATAAATCCAACCGAATTGTTCGGTTTCATAACAGAAATTTTATGGAGTTATTGCTTTAGATGGTAATATCCTATCAAATACGGAGTAATTAAATTTCACACCTCTTTCCGAAGCAGTAATACTTTTTATTTCAATTTCCGGTAGACAATTGATTCGCGTTCTCACGACCTTAAAACATTCGTTGAATGGTGCTTCGCAATCCACATTTAGAAAGATAACAATTAATTTTTATGAACGGGTTTGTTTGGTTGTATACTTACAGGAAATGGTTTAAAAGGGATTTTCTTTCTCATCATCCACATCCCCACCATTTCCTCCTACTCCAAATTTGCATTCGCCACAGGAACAACCTTTCTTTCACTTCGTCTACTTCCATCGCAGCCCTATATCCACCACTTTTTCTCCTTCCATTTCTTCCTCCCATAGCCTGCTCGCAGTTTGACATGTCTACCTTCGCCACTCCTTATCCATCTCTTCGTCGTCGCCTCCTCCGCTAAACATCCTTTCTACCGTACCACCATTTTCCTCTGTCCACATCCCCTGCCCTCGCCACCACCATCACCGTCTCCTTCCTCGCCGCCGCCTCCATCTCCACGGCCTTTCCATGTCTACGACCTGCGCCAACGCTACTGTCGTCCCGTGGCCCCTGCCTCGACGTCTTTACTTTTGACTCCGACTCTGACTTCTGCCACTACCGCATCCGTTAAGCTAGATGTTCATTTTCGTCACCGATATCCTCATTGTCGCGCCGCTAGTCTCCGTCACTATCTCCACTGCCGTCATCTCGGCCTTCCTCTTCATCCAAGCCACAGGACCGAGTTTGGTTCCTCTCATCTTCGCCGTCTGGGTCTCCAATATTATCTCCGCCTTCACCTACCTCCATCATTATCACCAACTTTCTTGCAAGTCACCTCACGTCCATTGTTTCATCAATCTCCTTCCTTCAACATTCCTTCCCTTTTCTCCTGTTGCATTCTGTTTCTCCTTTCTTTTCTTCGCGCCTTGCCTTTATTTCTTTTCAACTTCTTTCCGCCTCTCTTGCTCATAGCTCTACCAAAATTCCTTTCTTTCGATTCTGATACTCTCTTCATCACCGCCTCACCCATCGCCTCTTTCGTCCCTATCATTATTTCCCGCTCTTCCCGAGCAGAATCCTTTCACAATCATCCACGCGTCACCAGATCAGTCATAACATCAGAAAATCTTCCTCAAAGCCCAGTCCCATCATGGATTTCCTAAAATTCCCACTTATCAAATTGGAATCAAAAATAAATATACATTTCACATACGTAGATCCAGAATGAGGACCCCAGGAGGAAACTCTTCCCGTGTTGTGAAGCATATAAGTTTAAAATTTGAAATTAGTGTGTATGCATATAAATACATGAATAGTAAACATTAACGTAATTATGTAACTTTCTTCCAAGAGTAATACATAAAAATTATAGAATATCTAACTTCAAAACCCATGTTAATCCAGAGAAGAATTTTAACATTGCTTAGATGATTATGAACGTTTGTAATGTTCTAAAAATTATCACCAGTCATTGGGCTATTTATGGAAACGATTTGATTTCGCCTAACTAATTCCTCCCTGTGTTTTATTTATTAAGAGACACATTTATTTGCATATTTAACTGGCAACAAATTTTAGATATGATTTTATTAACAGTATTAACCTACGTTTTAAATATCTTCAGAAATTTTTCATTCAAGGAAAAGAGCTCTAAATTTTCCTTTTACTTTTATTTATTTTTCTTAGGACGTCTATTTATAATGTAATAAAACATAGTCATTTGACAGTAGGTCAAAACGAAATATCCTGACTCTCACGCAACTAATATTAGAATAGTATTAACAACCGCATTATAGGGATTTTTTAATAAACAAATGTGACGTACAGCATAAAATGCATATTGGTATTAATGCAAATTACCGAATTGAATTTTCATGCAGAAAAAAACAAAAGCATATTTGTTGTTATGTGTCTCTTGTAATATCTTTCTATTTGCGTGAGTACAAAACATGTGCGTGAGAATAAAAATAAATACCATACGTGACAGGACTGAATATATTCCTATTGTCACTTGCTCGAATGCATTAGAGATGAGAGAGACAGAAGCTTTAAAAAAAAGAAGATAAGCTACAATTTATTGAAATGGATAAAATTCGTATTTTAATGGAAGTTCTACATACTTGCAGATGTGCATCGCGGTATATTATTTTCGAATTATTAAAATTAATAAACGAAATCATATGTTCTCTCAATTTCGTAAACAGTTCCAATTGTTCTCCTTTAATGAGAATGACTGCGCTAAGAATATTTCATTATTGGAGCTGAAATATAGGAATGTATCAATAATTGAATAACTGGTTGATCATTAAAAAGTAAAAATCAAGTGCCACGGATGGTTCTCAGAGCTCAGTGACTAGAAGTGAATTGGTGCCAAGTAGATCAGCACACGCGCTGGTCCGCGAACTGCGTGTCCTGTGCTGGTACGTCAAGAAGTAAACAAAATAGCTTTTCTCCGAAAGTTATTGTCAATTGTGTGCTAGTTATATAGTTTACAACATGTGCAGCATATCTGTTTATGTGTCAGATCAGTCACCATTATGTGTTCTCAAATTTGTTGAACAGCCGCCGCCCCTCGGTGGGGCAACAAGTGATTAATTCAAGAATTATTCTTGAAGATAAAAACAACGACAACCTCCCTATGATCATGTCTGAATCCATGCATCAATCACAGTTCCTACATCTGCATGCAACACCAAACAGAAGCTTTACAATTAACAGGTGACTACAATTGAAGGTAGCCCAGTAATATTAATATTCAGCCCGTAACAGTGCGGAATAGCAGCAATCGCAACTACCACACCCATTGCAGCAGGCGAAATACAGTTGCAGGGTAAATTCAGTAATATTAGTCTCACTTCAACATGTGGAATTTATGGAACAACTGAACTACTACATTCTCATCAACAACAACAGCTGTTACAGTTACGTAGAGGAGAAATGTCATCACAAATTGGGTGTAACAACATTGACACTGCCTCTGTTGAACTCTGGCAGCTGGCTACTGAACTCTGGCTGATGTTACGTATATATCTAGAAAACGACAGAGAAAGAATAATGTTGAACGCGAGGCTAACATTCTGCATTTACAAAATGAGCAGAATTTTGAATCTGTAAATAAGTTTGATGTCCTTAATGAGTGTAATAATACTGAACAAAATAAAACTACACCTGAAACTTGAGATGGAAATCTAAACCAAAACCATGATACAATTGAAAATCAAAATCACAATCCGAAACCACCACCACCGTTTGTTCCTTGTGTATTGGATATTCATAAACTAACAAGTATAATTCAACTATCCAAAATCTAAATAGAAGGTGTTTAAACTTCAGTTGATCCTGAAAGTTATAAAGTTTATAATAGCAAAGAAATTAAAATAATGCCAAAACTGTTGAAGGTACAAGCTTTAGTAAACTGTTCAAACTAAAAAAAAATCAAACAGAACCGAGCGTTCAGAGTTGTTTTACGAAACATGCATTCTACTATTGACATTGAAAGTCTGGAAAATGAAATAACAAAACTAAGACACAATTTGCGTCAAATATATAATGCAAAACACAAAAGTACTAAAATGCCTACATCAACTTTTTTCATAGATCTGGAACCAAACAACAACAATGGTGACATCTACAAACTAAGTGACCTTCTGAACTGCAACATAAGATTTGAACCTCCGCGCACCAAGAAAGACATTTTTCAGTCACAAATTGCCAACATTTACATGATACAAGTAACTACTGTTTTCTTCCGCCTCGTTGCATCAAATGTGCGGGAAACCAGACTACAAAATAGTGCTCAAAAAAGGACAAATCCACAAAACCTGAATGCGTTCTGTGCGATGAAGATAATCCTGCTAACTATAATGGCTGCTCAATTTTATCAACGTGAACATGCTTTGAAATTCAACCGATCGGATAATAAATATCAATGGGAAATAATTCAACAATCTCAACCAACATCAATAATATCTTCATCATCAACGCGAACAACAGCAGCAACTGCCAACAACTGATGACTTTCCAGTTATAGGTAACCCTGAAATTCAAACATGTTTTGCAAACAGAAGCAATTACTCACGAACTGTTAAATACTGTGAGAACCAAAATATGAGATAATCACAACAGTCATCCACTAATGAACTAGTAATTATGATTCAACATATTTGAAAGGTTTGAACAATTATTTAAGAAACAATCAGAGCAAATTAGCTTGTTAATAAATCTAATGTCAAAATGGTTTCCAAATAATGAGACTAAATGCATATAGAATTGCAACTTGGAACGCCAACGGCTTGGCGCAGCATCACCAAGAATTATGGATCTTTAGTTAATTGACTTAATTAACTGAAAGAATAGATATAGTGCTAATATCAGAAACACATTTTTATGAAAATCTTATTTATGCATACCCAATTACGATGTGTTCTCTACCAGACATCCAGACGGCACGGCACATGGAGGCACAGCTATTATAATAAAAAAATACAAATATAACCTTCTTTGTGAATTTAAACAAAGCAATTTACAAGCAACCTCTGGGCAGATCAATGATAACTTTGGCATTGTTGTAGTATCAGCAATATACTCTCCATCAAGACATCGAATAATAAAAGAAGACTTCCTGAAATTCTTTCGCCAAATGAGAACAAGATTCATAGCTGGAGGCGATTATAACGCAAAACATCAGCACTGGGGTTCCCGTTTAAACTCACCTAGAAGAAAAGTACTTTTTGAAGCTGTCATGGAAAACGCTTGTAGTGCGCTATCCAGTGGGAAACCAACATATTGGCCGACAGACAAATAAAATTCCTGATGTACTAGATATATTTATCACTCAATCCAACATCAAGGTTGAACAATGTTTAGATCCGAGCTGTAAGCACTCTCCTGAGATCATGACGTTTGTGGCGGGTATTATCGAAAGAAATGTAAGTCCTATTCTGACCAATAAACATACAAGTTGTAATGCATTTCATCAATGGTTCAATGAAAATATTTCAGCCAATATACCATTAAAGACAAATGACAATATAGATTATGGTGTAGAATATATTACTGAATGTATTCAAAAGACATCTCAAAACTCAACTCTTAAGATCCAGCACTGCTCCAAAACTATTAATTACCCCTATTCATCACGGAACAAATTTCTCAAAAGAGAAGATTAAGACATTTGGTAAAATAACCGAAGCGGAGAAAACTAAATAATATAAAATAAACTAAATAATGTTGCGCAAAAACTGAAGAGACTATTACAAGAGTACAATTCTAACACTTTTAAAAATTATGTAAGCAAAATTCTCCGCAAACAGGTAATGAATACTCACTCTGAAGAGCTACAAGAAGATTGAAGACACCAAGGGAACAGGTTCCTCCGATTAGGTGCGCCGGACAGTGGGCTAAGACTGATGAAGAGAAGGCTGAATGTTTCATTCAACACTTATCAAATATGTTCAAACCTTTTCCGTCTGATAATGCCTGGAAAAGCTAGTTGACGAAGAAAATATTGCCATCCAGCTGGATTCACCACTGCAAATGTCTCCACAAATTCCTCCATTCTCATCCAAAGACTCCGAAAAATCCAACAAAGCTCCTTTATCCCAACAAGCCTCCTTTATTCCAACAAAGCTCCTGGTAATGATTTCATAATTGCAAAAATCCTCAAAATGTGCCCAAAAAGCAATATCGCTTATTACTTCAATATTTAATGCAATAATTTGCCAAAGATTCTTCGCAAAATCATGGAAACATGCACAGGTTATCCTCATCCTGAAGCCTGGCAAACCACCTCACGAAATCTCATCTTACAGACCAATTAGTCTTATTTCCTACACTCTCTAAAGCATTTGAAAAATTATTCCTTACACAAAATTTGCTGATATTTTCTATCTTCAGGATGTATGAAAATTTGTCTAAACATTTTCTCCACGTCAGCAGTTATGACATATTTGTGACTGCGAAATCGAATAATGATATGAAGAAGATCTCTTTGTAAATTCGGCCCTGTCATAAGTTTAGCGTTTAGAGAAGTGCCATTTGAAGTTTTAGCCGATACGTCAAATACAATTCTGATTTTCGACGTTTTGCTCTCTGGGCGTAATACAGCTTGTTGTGGTACAAAATATGAATTATCATGTACTTGGTTTTTCTCTATATCAACTAAAGTCATGTGTCCAAGCTTTTGATACTCATCCATGAAATCTATGTAAGCATTTTTAAGCTCTGGTTGTCTAGAAAGCCTTTTTAACAATGATTCTAATCTTTTAACTGCGTTTTCTTTCGAATTACCCAGAGTAACTTCTTGTCTGATAGGTAAGCGAACAACAAATCTACCTGTTCCATCTCTAAAAGCAGTATTAGCAAATTGTTCCTCGCATGTTTTGTCCTCTTTTGTAAAGCACTGAGTTTCTGGAAGTGTTTCATGAATCCAAAATCTTTCTATTTGTTGCGATAACTCTTCGTTAAAAACTTTCAAGCATGTATTTGAGTATTCTCTCGTGTTTTCATTAAATTCGCCTCCAATGATCCATCATAAGCGTGTTTTGTAGAGCTGGTTGACCACTGATGGAATTTCTGATTTGACCAATAACTATTTTTCAAAAACGTCCAGCACCAATTAATAAATCAATATTTCCAGGTTTATTAAATGTGGAATCTGCTAAATGAACGCCTTTTGGAATTGTAATTTGCTCCATATCTATTTTCAGTTGAGGTAATTTCTCTGTGATACATGGTAGAATTAAAATTTTATTATTATTCAATGAAATAAGTTTTACACGAGTGATTCTTCTCGATTCTGTTTTGGCATTATCAACTCCTAGTATTTGCATACTCGCTTCACAAATATCTAATGCTAATTTCTTGCTCAAATCTTCAGTCATCAAATTAGACTGGGATCCTGGATCTAATAATGCACGACACCTTCTTCTTTTTCCATGAACGTCTTCAATGTAAATCAAGGCAGTCGATAGTAAAATATGTGATGTTTTTCTTTTTGCTAAGTTCACGCTGTCTGAAATAGGTAAATCTCGACAATCACGACAATGATTTACACTCAACTTCTCTTCATTCTTTTGTGTCACTTTGCTTTCTTCTTGATGCAGCAATGTGTTGTGAGAGCGACCGCATTTTTTACATTTAGACCCCTTGCAGTATTTTGCTAAATGTCCTAACTTCAAGCAATTAAGAAAATGCCCTTTATCTTTGAGAATTTTCCTTCTTTCTTCAACGCACTGATTTAATAACATTTCACATTTAAAAATAGGATGGTTTTCTCCACATACGTTACAAATACCTCGAGTGTTTGCCATATTAACTTTATTTTCTTGTTTTTTATCTTTCCAATTTGTCTTTACGTTTACAGGTGTGCTTCTGTTTTGTTGCAACAGCATATATGCTTGTGAGCGTTCAATTAAAAACTTCAAAAAATCATCTAGAGTCGGCATATTTTCTGGTTTACTTCCTTTTACTCTTTCTTGCCAATCTTTTTGTTCCACATAATCTAAACTGTTCCTTGCTAGATGAATAATTTAAGTGTCCCAATGTTGTTTCATAGCTTTCAGCGAAGAAATATGAGTCTGGATATGAAAATGCAGCTGTCGTAAAGAGTCTGATTTCTTGTCTTTAGATATGGAAGGAAACTTCAATAATTCTTCTAAGTGTGTTTCAATAATCATAATTTGGTTATCATATGTTTCAACCAGCAGATTACATGCGCTTGTAGAATTTTCCTCGGATATCTGGAATTCTTGGATTACCTTCAAAGCTTCATCTTGAACTCCAATCAAATACTGTTGTTTTTGAACATTTGTTAATCGCATATCTGTGTGAATTGTGGCTTCGAAACTGTTTTGAAAAAGAATCAATTTTGAAAAGTCTCCATTAAATTCCGGTAAATTCTCTGCACTTTTCATATTGATTTTGTCAAAAACTGTTTGATAATGAACATCATCCACCTCTTCAGTCGGTGTCTGTTTATCTTCTGCAGCATCAACGATTTCTTGTAATGTAGCTACTGTCTCAAAATAAGACGGCTCGAAGAGTTCTCTTTCCTTTTCACACTCTTGAATAAACATTTTATCTTTTGCATCTTTGTTGAAGTTTATGAAAAGTTTAATTAAGCATTTTTTTAATTTAATTTTTTTTTTTTTTTATTGAAGCTCTTGATAATTTCAATTTATGTAATAGCGACATTTTTTAGGTTACTTAAATACTTTAAGTATCTAATTGCTTGAATAACTCTACTTTGAAATTAATAACACACACCTTGCCAAATGATCTTATAAACAAAAACTATTAAATGTTCGAATGAAGCGACTTACTAACCTGATATATGCTTGTCCTCGCCCTAACGTGGGCGATGACTCTTGACTTATGATGCTTTTCCCGGTTTATTTGAAATCGCATGCGATTTGCACATGTCTGCTTTTCTCTGATTCAGTTGAAATTTGTTAAATTCTATTTGTGTTCACTCTGTGGTTGTGTGCTTATATCTCAGGTTGCTGAGAGTCGAGCCCCACGTTGGGCGCCAATGTTCATTGAGAAGGATGAAACTCACAGTATGTGACATTTATTGAGCCATTGAATCGTAACCACAAAACAACGTCTTGGCAACTGTCAGTGCCACCTGCAGTACATACATTCTAAGTAACAAATACAGATTTACGTCTGTTCTCTATTGTGTTTCATTACAATATTCTACGTCTCAAATATTCTATGCAGAAACTTACAATTTTAACAAGTATACGCACGAGTGTTTTCTGCGCAATGATGAAATTAATGTTTTACACATTTCAGGCTAATTATTGGTTTCCGAAAAGTGATGTAAAAGGTGATTTGTTTCAGCTCAAAAAATTAAGCTGATTCTGAATAACATATTTTTTAGTAAAACAATCCCTGACAGAAGTTAATGGGATGCTGGAGCTGTTAATTTGAGAACGTTTGAGTGGATTAATACTGAAGATTTGTCAGCAATCAATATCTTAGATTTTCATGAAATGAACCCATCCACTGCTGTGGCTGCTTGGGAAAAGCGAAGACAATCTGACCACTCATGAATGGAAAGAGGAAGAGGTCACAAAAAGCATTCCTTATGAAACAACATCGGTTGATTGCCAACCGTTCAGCAATACTCCCCTAAGATCTTATGATCTACACAGCATTATGTGCTGTAATAAAAATTTAAATTAATACTTTATGTTATCAGCCTGGTGATATTTAATAAGTCACAATACCATAAGGTATGAAATATTCTCTTAAGATATGAGGATCCTGATATCTTAAGACCACAGCCTGGACCCATTTTGCTGAAATTTTTACACTGCGTTCTTATTGGTATAACCCGAGGTGTAACTCAGTGCATCAACAGATGTCACTGCGGCATTAAGGACAGTTCACCAGTGAATTAAGGCGTTTAATCCATGTTACTTGCAACCACTGATGATATGGAAAAGTTCCTGAAACACGTGTAGGGATGGCTGAATTTTATGGAAAGTGAATTTAAATACTATTGTGGTTGATATCTCTCATAATCCAGATATTTTAGTTCATTAATCTTCATTGAATAAATTGATTTTGAACTTGACTTGTATATATTAAATACACTGCAATAGCCAAGTGTTACCAAGTTGGTTAGTCTTTTATAAAGCTAAGACATCTTTGTTTTTTGGTTCCGTTTATAGCGTCTAAACGCTTTATTATAAAAGGAAAAAATATTGTTTTTCGTGCCTTAAGTGGGTTCTATACTACATCTGCGTTGTTTAATCAGACTTTTAGAGACTAAAGTCCAGAAGCATACAAAGTAGTAGATCAATTTGTTATCGCTTGTTGGTAAAACACATTAGATGATTCTGAGATACATGCAATTTGTAAGGACTTGCCATAAGACAAAGTTTACGGAAGTTGAAATGTTGAAAAACGTGTGTTTCCCCTAAAGTTGTGAAAATATGTTTTGTACGTGGAATGATAAAATATGTTTCAAGTCACTACACATAGTCTAATTTATGAACTTGACAAAAACTCTATTGTAATTAGAGACAAAAAAATGTATAATTAAACCAATCCTGGACTTCTTTATTACTTTCAATCAAATAGTCATAAAATTTTTATTTTACATTTATTAAACATTTAGGCATCAACAATTCCTAGATAAATCGATACATTTCAATGAACTCTTACGACCTTTGATGAACCTTCTTAATTCTATTTTCCTACAACTTTCACGATCCCTCTCTATTACTCGCGTCCTCAATTTCCTACTAGCGCTCCCCTTTCGTGTACTCTCTGGGGAGAAGGGAGGTTAGTACCCGAAACTTCCCTGTAATAAAGTATTGCGAGAACAGAAGTTGCCCTTACAGCCCCGTCTGCGTAGTATCCCCGCCCGGAGATGCCCCTACGGCAGGTCTTTCGGTTCGAATGCGACCGTAAAACCTACGGAAGCGCCACCCCACCCCCCCCCCCCTCGCGAGCTCACTACGACGCGAAAGAGAAAGCGGGAAATGGGGTGTGGTTACGTTGCGGTCGGAGGGGTGTGTGTAGGAGGGGAGGGCCGGGGCCAAGAGGTCGCAGGTGTATAGGGCGGTGACGCCCAGACGATGTGAAGCCTCGCGGGGTGGGGGAGATGCGAGGAGGGTTCACGCCGATGGTGGGGAAAGGAGGGGTGTCGGAATAGCGGAGAAGGCCACCTCAAGGGAAGCGTATTGCAGGTTCTTCTGGGAAACAGCGCCACCTGCGGGATACTCCTTCCTGTGTTGCTGCAGCCAGAATCGAGTCGTCTCACGCCCTGCGAGCTCGCAATGTTGCTGGGAATTTTGAGAACATACACTGACTAATTTTAGTTTAGAGCAGTTTTGCTCAGTGCTGCCACGATGGATGGGAGATTATTGTTGTCACTGGTTTCTCCGACCAATACCAGACAAATGCCACAAACAGTATCCGTGCAAACGGCCACGGACCGCGCGCAATCTTTCCTTCCTCATTCTTGTTGGCTTTTATCCCCCTTACATGCACATACACACTTGCGCTACACCACCTCACCTATCGAGAGACCAATAAAGGTCTCTGATTGATTGATTAGCTCGTCAATTGATAAGGTTATTAGTTCCGTATGTGTAGTGCATGTGCTTTTCTCGTGAGGTGATGGTGGTGGTCTTCCCCCGCTGGGTGGTGAAATCCGGCCCCGACACACCGTCGGCTAACGGGGTATCCCTCCAAGTAGGTACTATCTCTTAACAGCTCTCAGCTCCCGACCGGTCTGCCTACATGAGTGTTAATGTAGTGTTAATTTGTGTGTATGTAAGGGGTGAGAATAGGACAAGGAAGGGGAAGCGCAGATCGCGCGCGGTCCGTGGCCCGTTTGGTAGGGTACTGCTCCGGCATTCGCCTGGTGTTGATCGGAGAAACCACGGAAAACTACCGATCAGAGCAGCCGGCCGCTAAAATTCCCCTCCAGACAGCGACCGAATTTCACCCAGCAATGTAGCTCGTGTCGAAAACTGCCGCCGTGGGGACTGACGCAGGTCCTCCCGGTCAGAGGCACTACAGTGACACTGCAATTGATGCCTGAGCCACCTCTCTTGGTATAAAGGTTGGCGCCAGATCTCATGTTGGAGCAAGATAAACACCTCCATCTCCTAGCAACAACATGCATTACGGTCACGGTATTAATGACCAAATTAGTTGCCTCACCTGGAAATCGTACTTGAGACCATAGGCTATTGCCTCGCTGTAAGAGTTGGATGGAAAGAATTATTAACAGAAACGACTAGTTAGTTCTCAAGCAGAGGAATTAGTCCGATCGAAGTAAGTAGCTAGCGTTGAAATTGGTTGCCTTTGGGACTGGAACGACAATGACCTCGTACTACTATGCTTGAGTTACCAACCCTGACTCTGGAAACTTCGGCGCAACGTTATACTGAGTGCTTCCAAACAAATCAAAAATCACCAATTAAGAAAAATTCAAAACCTTCCGATGGGGAAAGAGCTGAATCGTAAATCAACATTTTGCATTCCTAATGTCCCAGTCGAAGTGTTACTTCAAATTCGCACTTATAGGAAAATTTCATTAAAACAGGTTATATTTTCTTTGAATAGCCTGTAAAAAATCTCTGTTTATCGTACATTGCTATCTGTACCGATGCGATTACATCGCACTAGTTTGAAAAAGGACGCATGAGTCGGAGAGTTGCTCAACATTACATTTATACATACATTCGCATATAAAAACGCTCATTGATCTTTGAACGTATGAATTTCTCTTCCCTTAATTTTTCTAAATTAACTTCCCACTCAAGCGCTAGCTCTGCCTGACGTCAAAACGTCTACTGCTATCGATAGATCAATTGCAGCTCACACCGCAAAACGAAGTAATGAACAAATGACGGTATACAGGAGTATGCATTCATTCTATTAATTTTAAGATATTATTATTACTATTATTATTAATTTAATTATCAAATAATACATTTGTACGAGTAATATAAATCTGGTGTTAAATGTAAGTGCCGACTTCCCTACCGTTTAAATAGAGTAAGAGAAAAACGAAATTTGGTAGAATAGCAAACTTAGAGGTGTTTCTAAACGAAAATATTTAGTTGTTTAAAAGTGGTCACAAATATCTGCCTATAATTTGTGTACGTGAACACAAATATAATTCTAGTATACAGTGTGAGTAAAATACATTCAAAAACGCTCTTAATTTCTATACGTCTTTCTATATGATTGCTGACCTTTTGCTATCTTAATATTAAGATGTTTAACCTAACAGCAGTCATACACAAAAAAATAAAACAAAACACTTAAGTTTGTTGTTATTTCTTTCGCTCTAATTTTCGAACGGCATAGTTGTTTCGGAGGAAGAATACTCGTGAACTATTAAAAATTACCCTTTTTTTCGTGAACTCAGACAGTTTGACCGGGAGTCGAGTGGAGTCTATCAATCAGTTAGACCTCTGTTAGCAAGTTCGTGATCATGACTATTTATGACATAGTGCGAGTATACTCTTATCATCAGGCGTCTCAGCGTTTTTTATATCACGTTATTTAATGTTTTATCCCTGCTCGAGTTCACACAAAGTACAGCATGTAAAGTACAGTAACGCAACACGTGTCAAGAAACGTGCTTTAATGCGTCAACAACACACGTGCACACATAACGATTCACAGGTCACGTGCCTAACTACTTGTACGTGCATTAATAACTTGCACTAATGACGTATTTTATCACTAGCTAATAAAAATAAAGTCGTCTATTTTTCATTTTTTGCTATTTGACTCAATATGAGTTTGTTAATATCTGTAAGGAACGGTTTGCCCAATATCCTTCCACTAGTGTGCTTTCGTCCATAATTTATCGTACACAGCTTTCACCACTCAAAGTGGCCTTTAATTAAAACCCATTCCAACAAGATTATATGTAGGAAATACTAGGTTTTGCACTAGTTTCACATATTTAAATCATTCCCTAAGCCCTCCGTTGTTGTTAGAAATCCACCTCTGAATGGTATATCTTATCGGAATATACGAAGTCGTCTTAATTGTGAGTTGCATCTATTGAATTGTGGACAACATTCTTTAAAGAATTTTCCCTTAATGCTATCTCATAAATAATATTTTCGTAGCTATGAATTATGGGGCAGAAATCTGGGGAGTGGATAGGGTAGATCGACTAGAAAGCTTCGAAACAGATTATTTCAAATTAATTCTCGGAGTCTCTAGATTCGCAGCCAATGCCGGAGTCTTAAGAGAGGTCGGTAGTGTAGAAATTTGGAAAGATTTTAAAATGAAACCCATTAAACTGTGGATTAAGTTAGCAGGTGAACAGGCTGACACACGTATACATAGATGTTTTCGAGTGCAGTTACAGGGAAGCAGCCAATGCCACTGGTCGTATAAAATTCAACTGCTACTGGCACGTGCAGGTCTGGGAGACGTTTCTCCGGAGATAAGGGAACACGTGAGATAGAACGGCTAATTTTCGATAGACTTGCGGATATTAGGCGGTTTTACTTCGATGGTGTACGAATGGAAGTGACTAAATGGTAAAGTAGAAAAACATGATGTTCTTTATTGTTATTATTTTTACATTCCATTAAAATTTTTATGAACATAGTACTAAAATGATGGTAACCAAACAATAAAATATATCCCTTTTTCCTGTAATTAAAAAATGTATGGGAAAATAGCATGTATATAATTAAACCATCGATGTTTTTTCGTCAATGTTTTCATCGATATCGAAAACCCTTTAGCGACGCATCGATGTTTTGTGAAAATTTTCCATTCCTACTCCGTGGAGTGTGTGTTCTGTAGAAGGAAGTGCATAGCGCCCGAGTTGCTCCCGAGGCCTGCCGCTCGGTTGAACCCTGCGTCGGAGGGGGGCGGGGCGGGGCGCGGCGCCGCCTACCCCAACGCCGGAAGTCCCGTAATCCTCTTGGGCCCCCTGGGGTGGCTTCTGACCCGCGAGCACGTAAAAAACGCGCTGTGGCGCGCCGTCAAGGGAGCGACGCGAGGCGAGGGCGGGGGCGGGGGCGGCGAAGGAGGCGGTGACAAAGGCGTTGGCGTTGGCAATGGAGGCGGACGCGGCGGCGAGGCGTTAGTGGAGGCGGCGCTAGTCGCAGGAACGTGGAGTAGAAGGTGGTTTTGGTACATATAACCACGCACGTTTTCTTCAACTCTCATTACGTTCGTGCGTGAGTGGTGTGTGCGTGTTTTACGAGGGCAGGAGAAAATCTTCCAAAGACACTGCGGAGCCCGCATTCAGCAGCTTGTAGGATTCAAAGCTAGCCTGTGCCTGCCCGGTGTGTGTGTGTGTGTGTGTGTGTGTGTGTGTGTGTGTGTGTGTGTGTGTGTGTGTGTGTGTGTGCGGTTCATTTCGACACAGACGACTATCAAATCAACTCTATAGCTCATTTGTTTGCATAAATGGTTTATTTAAACTTCATGAAACCTTTCTTGTAACGTCTATAACGCTCGGTACTTTTTTTTTTATATAATGCAACTGAACTGCTAAACGAGAGGTTGTACGAATTCTAGAGCTCAAACAACCCTGTGCATGGCAAGGGTAATGTCTGGAAAATGCAATATCGCAGAGTCGACATGAAATTACTTCTAAAAGAATTAAGTAACAAGCTCAAAATCTACACTAAAATAGCATATTAGATGTAATTGTAATGTAATACAGAAGTCTAATTACCAATTAAATTTCATTGAAGAAAGGATCTATTAAAGTCAGTGAAGGGTTCGACATGGCGAGTGAAAAGTGTTCTGGAGTAAATGTGAGAAAAAATGAAATTTTCTAATAACGATTGGCAATTATATTGTGTAATGGTAGTGACTGAGGATTACGTATGACTCAATCTTTCTGTATCCTGTGAAATATTACAATGTTCACAGTTATCGTCAGTGTGATCAAGTCTGAATATTGCATCCCATTAATAAGCGTTCAACGGACTGTGACAACAGGAGGCAAAGTCCGAAAGTACTTAGTATTTTTGAGACACTAGTAATGAAGAAGGAAATCGAAGATTGGCAATGCAGGTTGCGACAATGAGACGGTGGAGGTAGTCCTTCAAGCCTAGTACGAGTACATTAATTTTTGTCATAACGAAAACTTCTTTATTTAGGGTTAGATCACTTAAGTACTAAGAGACTCACGAGAGATGATCACGTTAGATGAAGTAAGAAAATGATCGAATAATTGTAGAATAAGAGCCAGAGAAGAATACCTATCAAGGGCCCTCATTTTACACCACAAATTCCGGTAAGATTATCCGTAATCAATTTTCGATCTCTGTGAAGGGAAACGTGTTTGCGTCTGCAAACGCTGCTACCCGACTCCCCTTCCAAGACGGTGCTAATAATGAAGACGTAAGGCTAGTAGTGGAAGTGGGGTTCATGGTTGCCCGGAGAGATAAGGATTGTAAAGTGGGACGTTAGTAGTGATGTAATGAAAGTGTAGTGAACAAGGAAAGTTATTTGGTTTTATTTTACATTATCTTTTACAGAAAGGTAAGCGCTTTACAAGAATGCTAAGAGAAGTAATCTAGTACTGCTCTAGTGTTTCTAGTAAGATAGACTAGGGGGCGAAATTTTATGAAAAGTATTTTTTTTTTCTTTTCACTTTAGAACAATGGTTTTTAATATAGAAATTAATGATTTTCTCCCCCATACGTCATATACAGTTTTTGACTGTTTCTGGACTAAATAAATAATAAATTTTATGTTATGACAAAAGGAAATGGCCCATTTTTATACGTCATTAATTTTTCGTTTTTTCTATTTCGACAGATTTTTCGCATTTTAACTTTTTCAGTCTTACTAATTTTTGCTCATTTCATCAATTTTAATATCATTTTAATGGTACTTGCTTCAATAATATTTATGAAATACAACAAATGTTATTTACAGAATTGATAAGTAGCCTTTTCGTTTTCTTCGCTCAGAAATTGTAATAGCCTTTGTGAGTATGTAATTTAATATTATTGTAACACCTCTCAGCGCCGTTGTCGGTTCGGCCAATTCGGGGATAACTAAAGACAGAGATTTCCTTGTAAAGAATAGTCCATACCAAAAAGTTGCAATTGCCTGTAACAAATAATGTACTTCCGTGTCAATGCCCCCATCTCGATGGGGTTTTTGTCCAGTTTCCCTGATCCATTGAGCTGAGATGGCCCCTTGATTTGCTCCTGGACGTAAATGTAGCTTCACTATGCGCACGTTTTGTTAATCTTTCCTTTTGCTTGTAGTGGTAGTAGAGATTAGGGTGAGTTTCTATTTTGTTAACAATACAGAAAAATCAAATATGTTCGTTCTTTACCGTTAAAAATAAGTTTTCTATAATTTGGCGACGAAAATATCTAGTTTTTGAAATGTTAATCCCCCGCTTTTTTTAATTTGTTGTTATTATTATTATTATTATTATTATTATTATTATTCATCTTTCAACTTTAATAGTTAAATTGTTGGGAAGGGACTCTGAAACTCAAGAAAGCGTGCGCAGATGATTTTCTCCCCCATACGTCACATACAGTCTTTGACTGTTTTTGACTAAATAAATAAAAATGAATTCACTTGAAGCACATGGAAGAAGCCTCAATTACATCAGTGACATCTCCAGCAAATTGAGTTGATCATCCGAACTAGTTTTGATCACATTTTTTACGTCATTTTTCTTTGCTGTGAGAGCATTTTAAAACCATTTTAAGAGCAATTAATTGCTGATTTTTGGCGATGATTTTTGTTTTATTTATTACATTTTAAGAGGTTTACATGGTTCAGTTATAACAACAACTTCGTCACATGTATTGGTGACTTAAAAACTAACTAACATCTAATTTTTTACAGCTAATACATTGGGTGAGGAAGCCTATTTAGGCACCTCTATTCCATTTCGGAGAACAAGTTTAGAAATACATGGAATGGATACTAGTTTGCGATTCTTGTATTGTGTGTGGGGTTTCTGCAAAGCGTGAATTCGGATAGAGATGGTATTTGCATGAGGTTTATATAAAAGTTTCAGGAGAGGTATGTGATGTGATGGGCTAATTACTCGCGATTAAATTCTTTAAATAGTTGTTTGAGACATGCCATGGTGCATTTGTTATTGTCCTTAGATGTTGGTTTTGGATAATATGCATTTTATGAATGTTTGTTTTTGATGCGTTTAACCATATTGGACAGGCGTGTCGATGATTTCGATAATCAAAATCCGCCTTTCAATGAGAACATTCCCGCTGGTGGCTTCGACCAGGAAAGTGAAGCCTTGGGAAGACGTGTCAACGCGTCCCATCTCGATCAGGTTTTTCGTCCAGTTTCCCTGATCCGTTGAGCAAATGCTGAGATGGCCCCTTGTTTTGCTTCTGGGCATAAATGTAACTTCATTTTCTGTGCACGTCTTCTAGAATTCAGTGGGAAATACAATTATTCAAATTATCCTTTCCATGTTGTCGCGGCAGGAAGTAATAAGAGCCAAAATTTATTGCTTATTTATCTTTGAAAATAGATTTTATTACATGGGAGTTTTTTTGTTTTTTTTCCCTTTCAAAATTCAAAATTTATTGCTTATTTATCCTTGAAAATAGATTTTATTACATGGGAGTTTTTTGTTTTTTTTTCTCCCTTTCAAAATTCAAAATTTATTGCTTGTTTATCCTTGAAAATAGATTTTATTACATGAGAGTTTTTTCTCCCTTTCAAAAAATTCAAAAATTCAAAATTTAAGTAGTATATGACTTAGTGTAGGGATGACAGAATTTTGAAAATGTGCACACAATTCACTTTTCCCCATAGCACGTCATACGCAGTTTTTAACTTTTTTTTTTGACGTAAAATAAAATAAAAAAAATAAACGCTGGCTGCAGAGGAGGTGATGGAAGTGGGAGTGGCGGAGCGAAGGTCAGAACCGCCGTCCCCGCCGGCGACGTCGTGTCGGCGCTCATATTGTCTCCCCAGACGCCCCTCGCGTGACAAGCCCCCTCGCCGACCCCCTGCGTAATCCCCCTGCTCGCCCGGAGGCGTAATAAAATTGTGCGTTTCGGGCCGCGCCTCGCAAGCGCCGCCTTGCCTTTACTGGCTCTGCCTTCGACTGCCCGACCTCCCCATCGACGCCACTGCAAAAGGTGCTTTGTGCGGTGCCCTCCGTAGTGACTTCCCTGCCTTTCAAACCTATATAAATAACTGCAGGTGCTACAGAATGGAGTAGACTTTCTCGTAGAAACTTTTTCTAATTTCCTTGGTCTGGACTACCTTTAAGGTCTTTCTGCATTCTCTTGTCAGCTGCCATCTATCGTCCCCCAAAGTATATCTTTTTTACATTTTCTCAACATTTCGATTTCTTAATAGTAGAACCGAAATATTACTTGAAGAATATTAAAGAAGAGTAAAACCTCGTCCTAAAGGGAATTTTTAATAGAAAAATTTGTAGCGGTTTTTGAGAAAATGGCGATTAAGCATTACCGTAAATGCGAAATTTGAAGGTCTTTTAACAGAAATCTATTGAGTTTTCGAAAAACTTCATTTGACATTATTTAAAGGGCATGTAGTTCTAAATATAATAAAGTGAATAAATTGCCTCTAATGTAAGCCTTTTCACGTGAGAGACAAGTAAAAAATTACATTTTTGTAATTTTTGAAAATAACAAAAGAATAGATCAATATAGTGTGTATGTCATTGAATAGGGTTCGTTTGGCAGAACCTCTACAAAAAAATTAAAGAAAAAATTGGGAGCCGTTTTTGAGAAAACCTTGTTTTTGTTATTTTTGAAATTGCAAATATTGCACGCACTATTGCAAGAAAACAACTAAAATGTTTAAAAAAATATACAAGGCCTTAAGGAAAGAACTATTTATGGACAATAAATTTAATTTCGAAGAAAAATCTCTTTTTCAATTTTGTAGTTGCAGGAAGGTACCGAAAAAAATTGGAACTTTTGCAATTTTCGAAAATTAAGTTAACCGTGAAAATCGGACCTGTGCCACAATTATAAATATATTACGCACTATTCTTACAAGACGTTTAAAGAAAAAAATTTGGAGTCGTTTTTTGAGAAAAATTCGAAAATATCCGGGGGGCTTGATGTAATGTACCCCCAAATTTTAAAGAATGTTATTCAAAATTTCAAAGCTTCAACTAGTGCCACATCGACAGGGCTTTCTTCAATTTGGAAACGATTGTACGCATGGTTTAGACGCTAGCAGGGTTTACAGAGGGACGAACGGACGATTTGAAGAAAAAAAACAGACTTTTTCGGTGTCAGAGGACCCCAAAACGTGAATTTCTATTAAAATCTCGAAATCGTTTTCCCGCAGCATTACATAACTTTCTCTATACTACGTTTATCACTCCGTATATACGTATGTATTATTATTCATATTAGGAAATATACGCAAAATCATTTACCAGTATCTCTCAATGTTTTCAGTTTCTCTCAAGGCTTGATCTCTTGACTTGATGTGTCTTCGCTTGTATGCTGACGAGATTTCCCTCCCTTTCTAGTTTTTCTAGGGGCAATTCAAAAATACGTACGCAATGATTCCTTTTTCAAAACCTCATGAACCAATTAAAGAACTTTTAACATTTCACGATTTTTTCCTTTTTCTTTGCTTTCTGTCTACCGTTCCATTCATCCCGATTCTTTTCCGATTTCCTATCAAACTCGTCCTCCCTTGCTTTCACTCCTGTCATCCATGTGAATATCTTCATCCAAATTGCGTGCGTATTTTTCATTGAATGATGTGTATTATGTACTATTGTAATATAAATTCTGAAAGTGGTCAGGCGGAAGAGCAGGCTAAATGGCCTGAGCCTCGCCACTAATAAAGAAATTTATTTATTTATTTATTTACTTATTTATTTATTCATTTATTTATTTATTTATGTATACGAGAATGTAAAAATAAAACTAGGTCTGGCTTCTAACTCATTCTGTAAGGTTTAATTGATTTCGGTGAGTTTTGATGTGGAGCGCCTTTCATTTCGAACTAAAGGAGGCACTCATGGAACAACGAAAATGTTACATGCGCCCAGTATTGAGAAGCATGGCTTGACAGCACATTTCTATTTCCGAAAAGAAGTCTAGTTTGGGAGAACAGACTCTGCTGTACAATAATTCATGTAGTTGAAACAATATCAGTAAATACAACAATATCAGTTTCACAATAGAAGTAATAAGGGTCCTAGCGAAGTCACCCCCCCCCCCCATATTTGAGTAAGGTAAGGAGTCAGTGTTTCGTATTTTAATCATTGTATTCTTCGAATCTTCCTGAGTCCTTAGTGATAGTTTCGTCTTACAACGTTCATTTGATAATTATAAAATCTCGAAACCGCGAAAATCCGTAATCGCTGCTTGTAAACTTCGTCGGTCCCTAATCCACAATAAGGTAAAATCTTATTTGATTATCCGCCCCTAAGATAATAATTATGCAATCGGTGCAAAATTTAATCATTGAACGAGTTCATCGAAAGCGCAACGTTGCCATCTCTGGGAAAAGGACCGCAAGTGTAGAAATTGTTCAAAATATTCAATCCTTCTCTTCTCTCAAAGAGAGAAAACACTTTAGCACAATTAATTTTTAAATACATCAATATTTCATTTAGTTGCAGTGTGATGTATTCAGGGGTTTGCTGTTGAACCCATTTATGTTGTCCTCGTATTTGGATGACATTGGTGTTATGACTGTAAAAAGCGTCTATATTTTACAAAATATAACATTTTTGTCTATGGTGCCTAGCATTCAATAATAGCTTTTGATCTAGAAACGATATAAATAGACTCGGACAGAAAGTCGTAAGGATGTAAATAGTCGATCAATCTCTTTGATTTATTTATACACATACTTAATTGTGATTTAATTTTTTCTACATTGTAGTTTGTGTGACGTTTTGGCTACACCTTTTAGCCATCTTCAGATATTTGGCTTAAAAAATACACAAATGAACAAAAATTTACATTGTAATAATTTATAACTGCATGATAATGATAATCACCTTTTTTAAAACGTGTACTTTTAAACCATATATCTGAAGATAAGACAAGGTGTAGCCGAAACCAGGGGAAGAAGAAGAAGAAGTAGCCAAAACGTCATACAAACTACAATGTAGATAAATTAAATTGCAGTTATCCATATGTATAAATAAATCTCAATGTATGCAATTTGAATAGGAACAGTTCGTTTTAATTAAAAATGTTTCTTCATTTATATTGCAATTTATTGCGGGTTTGGCGTTTAACCCCTCTTCTCCTCTCCCTACTGGTGCTCTCCGTGTACCGGAATGAAGCCGTCGAAAGCCGACTCTCTCAATAAATTTAAGTTGACAAAGATGACTTCCGTTATTTCAATCTACGTATAGATTTTATGAACACACACGGAGTGCGCTCGCTCTTCGACACAACGATCGATAGTAGAATTAGTTTTGATCGTCTCAATGAGCCATTCGATTAGAAACATACTTTTGCCCACGACGTTTAAAGGGGTTTCACGAGTTATAATGCTTAAAAGTGCCCCATTTAATGAAAACAATTGACGGTTGTTTTGTACCGGCATTCGATATTTAGGTTTAGAAATGATGTTATGACACTTTAGTAAAAAATGCGAGGTAATCATAAAGTCCGCAGATATTATCGGAGTTATCTAAAATACAAGTTCGTCGATAATCCTTTCGTTCCGGAAATTCTTCGTTTTGAATTCTAGAACCTATATTATGAACCAATGTGCTTCTTATTAACGACGATGTGGGTGTAGATACCCGTTGTAAGACAAGCCCAATAACATGAAATAATATATAAATAAATAAGTATACGTATAAATAAAATTAAAATAAAATGAATCTGAAAACTAAAGGAGTACTAGTTTTCTCGAAAACGATTCTTCTCTTCTCTTCAGAATACAGAAATACTACAAGAAATAAAATACGAGTGAGAAAGCCTTCCAGGAGAGAGAGATTAGAGAAAATGCATAAGGAGAGCTCCGCTGAGCAGTATACTGAATAAAGTTAGCGTTGGTTCATGTAAATTGAGACATTTTTATGTTGAGAAAATTGTGTCGTCGGAAGGGTGTTTGAAATGAAAAACAAATATTTTTCAAGGATAGTGATGTAATACTAAAAAGCAATATTTCACGATCACCAAAAGTTATGAGCGTAGATAACTTTACGTACAAAATTCGGGTACATATTGAACATTTCTGATTCGAATTTTTTAATGAAGGAAAGGCTACTTTTCCGAGACATTTTCTTATATTCGAGGCTGGCAATGTAAAATATAATTGCCGTTGTAGCTCATTTTTCAAGTGTGATATTACCTTGGAAGACTCCCTTGCACACTGATCAAACGCAACTGAGATTACATCAGCTATTTTTGAAATGCTGGGATGGCCCCTTGTTTTGCTTCTGGACATAAATGTAACTTCATTTTCTGTGACGTCTTCTAGAATTCAGTGGGAAACACAATTCTTCAAATTATCGTTTCCATGTTGTCGCGGCAGGAAGTAATAAGAGCCAAAATTTATTGCTTATTTATCCTTGAAAATAGATTTTATTACATGGGAGTTTTTGTTGTTTTTATCCCTTTCAAAATTCAAAATTTATTGCTTATTTATACTTGAAAATAGATTTCATTACATGGGAGTTTTTTTCTCCCTTTCAAAATTCAAAATTTAAGTAGTATATGACTTAGTGTAGGGATCACATAATTTTGAAAATGTGCACACAATTCACTTTTCTCCATAGCACGTCATACGCAGTTTTTAACTTTTTTGACGTAAAATAAATAAATATATAAAAATAAATAAGAACCTATAGTCATAATTTTAAGACTTCTTCTAACAGGTTAATTAAATTTATTAAATCTTATGTTCTTTTGTAGAATACACATTCGACAATTTTTGCTTAAAAAAGGGGGCACGGCAACCAAATAACTACATCACGGATAACATAGATGACTCATACAACATAATGCATTCTTCATTCGTTTCCTAGATTCTTAATAATGTAAATTTCTATTCTATGAGATCATTATTAAATTTTTTCTTATATATTCCATCATGTTAAAAATTCCCTAATTAATCCATTTTCATGTATCATTCTGCTAAATTTGCATTTTTTTTACACGAAATGCGTTAAATTATTAAATCCGAAATAGAGATACAATAATTGCACATTATTAACGACATGATCAATGGTGTGTTGTGTTGTTCGTGTGCCCTTGTTCGTTGTGTCCTTTATTAGTGGAACCACAACCTGGTTTTGTGGATGTAGGGTTGTGTTAAAATGAATGTGAAAGTACATAGGATCCTAGTGAAAGTACACAGGATTTTAATTGCATTGTTTCCTTGAAGCTATGGTTTAACCAGAATACGTTTCAGTAATTTCTCATTTACCATAATAGCTGGTTTACTTAAGTAGAACCTTTATTTGACGCCTGATTTCACCATTGTATAATTTCTGATTTTACATGAATTAATTTTAATTATTAGCCTTAAGTCATATTTGTTTCGGTTCAAAGAAACAAATTTAAATAAATACAATCTTGTAAGCATTTTCTTGAAAATGAAGTAACACACGAACATTATTTTTTTTAACATTAATGATAACTTTTATTCCTATACCACCTATAAATTAATTATTCATTGGAATATTGTAGAAAAATTCTTCGAATCGTGAAGATCACTCGTGGTTATAAAAGGCATTTTGAAATTTTCAAGATAAGCAGGAAAACTAGGTGATTTCTTCTCTCCCGGAAAAGAGAATTTACTGCCAATTTTGCCAGACAAAATGCACACTTTATGACAAAAATTAAATGTGCTTATATTAATTACGTTTGAAAAATGATTATTTCATCAAACACACGCGTCAAGCCAGTACTCACATAAGTTATTTACGACCTGAATTTAACTCATATGTGTGCTGGCGTCACGTCACCTAAATGTCAAATGTTTACCTATTATTTGAAGAATCACAAAGTTAGAAGAATCTTTTTATGAAATGTTATTTAAAAATTATTACTTTCAGATCACCAAAATTGATAAGTTTTCAATACCAGACACTAACTTACCTGTAAAGTTTTCATTTTACTGGACATTTTTTTATTTTTATTTTTTTTTTTTCCTCACTATTAATTCTTTTGGAGGTAGGAAGAATCTAACACGTGGAGACTCATATCTGCCTTACATTCCGGAAAAGCCGTTGGTCGACCTTCGTGACAACTCTTTGTGTATCGTTATGTAGTATGTCAACCAGGGACGCGAAAGCAACAAGCAATGTACGTTCAATGTAAGTATTTAGTACATTGGAAAATCTCAAATGCAGAGAGAGGTTCAGTGATAAATAACACCTCGCCACCTTGCAGTTCCGTTTCAAACTTTTAATAGATTTGGAACGAAAATAGATTGTAATATTTATGGTATCAAGGTTTATTTGCAAAGAGTGAGTTTCATTCATTGCTATAGTTACATTTAACTACTAGTAACCTCATGAAATTGTAATTCTAATTTATAATTTAAAATAATTTCAAGTATTTCATCTCAGAATTTGAAATTAATTTGACAAATGGTATTCATTAGAAAAATTAAAACAATTTCAATGATCTTAGATACTTCCAATCTCAATAATATCTATGACAAAATAATTAATATTTTATCTCCGCTCTTTTGCTCATTTACATCCTGGCTGTGCATTTTTCATCAACTGATTTGTAATTTATCTTCTCAGTTTTCTCATTACTCTTTTTTTCCCTTTTTATATTTCACTGTTCTATTGTAGTTTAACAAATTCCAAAATTCTCAGTAACCTATCTTTCGTGCATGATATTTTAATTTCCACTTAAATTATCAATTAGTGTAATCATCTTGTTACAAAGTTGAGATTGGTACTAGTCTCCATAAATTCCGCCGCCTTGCCATGGAAAGCATTGATGGTTCTTTCAAATCAATGGTGTTAAAAAATATCTTTAAACATGCACAATGTTTCGCGCATGAAGTGATTTGCAACAAAGTGAATCATAATGATATACGATACCATTTTCCGAAATGTCAGTCTGTATATGTATTTTCTACTTCATTTTCATTTATGATTCCCTTCTCTCATTTTTCTCATCTCTTCCATTTCTATGCATTAATGCTGTTCGGCCCTAAGCCGCCATCCTGATAGAGGTTTTCTGGGTTTACTCAATCGCTTAAGGCGTATGCCGGGATGGTCCCCAGTTTTGCACTCCCAGACGTAAATGTACAGATTTCCCTCCCCTCTTATATGTTACTACCCTGTATCAATGTAGACTCAGTGGTTAGGCGGACGAGCAGGCCCTCTGGCCTGAGCATCGCCATTAATAAAGACATTATTATTATTATTATTATTATTATTAGTAGTAGTAGTAGTAGTAGTAGTAGTAGTAGTAGTAGTAGTAGTAGTAGTAGTAGTAGTAGTAGTAGTAGTAGTAGTAGTAGTAGTATTATTATTATTATTATTATTATTATTATTATTATATGTCTAAACATTCACCATCCGTAACATAACTTCAAATATTTACAGGCAATCCACTGTCGACCTGAATGGTCGAGGTGACTAGAGCGTGTTTTAACTTAGCATCTTCGGTCGCAAGTGTCGCAGGTTCGAGTCGCACTGTGGGTATGGTTGTTTGTCTATTGTCTTTCGTGTATGTGTGTTATCGCGGAAGGCTTTCTGAGTCTGCTGATCACAGACCAAGGAGCCCGGAAGTACACCAGTACTAAGTGTAAAGGTTAATACCTGTCCCCATGAGGGACATAATAGGTACCTGGGGGGGGGCGAGAATTGACATCCCCTGAAGCTGGAAAAAGCCTCCGGAAGCAAAAGAAATGTTAACACAGATTTTGAATTTAGAGAATTGTCAACGTAGAAATCTGACTTGTAAATATTGTATAAAATTGGCTTTGCAACAATATGCTTTCAGATACTGAGAGGATCTCACAAATGAGATCGAAACATCTATCGTTAAATAAACAATTTTTAACATCAAACTGAAATCATCGGTTGTTACTTGATTTTAATTATCCAGTAGACCTTGAACTGTTTTTTCTAAAAGTAATTTGCCGTATGTATGCAAGCGTTATTTCAATTTACCATTGTTAGTGTATTTGTGATCATTATTCATTATTAAGAAGGTTGTCAGATACGAAAGCAGTCTTGAGTATTTTCCTTAGAACACAAAAGTGTTAATGATTGTCGATAATACCAAAGAGACTAGGAGTAAAATAATTGAATTAGCACCAACATTGATGAAGATTAATATACACAGGATTTACATATAACAACCCTAATGCATTTAATGTGGACATGTCAATATATAGTTTCACTGTAAATGAAATGCTCCCCCTCACTCTCAATCCAATTTTAGTATAGGAATGCTAGATTTTTCATCATGAAATTGAATTTTATGATTCATGCAGGTTTTTCGTGTAAACCAATTTATTTAAATAAGCGAATCTGTATAGTGGGTCCTGTGTATTGAGAATGATACTCATTTATGGTTATGGTCTCAAAGGAGATAATGTCGCCTTGTCGTCATTACTCCCTTTTCAACATCTAAGAACCAGACATAGTTTATGCGTTTTCAACATATACACACGTTGTAATTATCTTACAAAGAATAGCATGATCTTGAGAGTTGCGGGAAACATTGGCTTTCATCATCAACTTACTGAAAGAGCTATTTTTTTAGCGCGGTGATATTTATTTCTCGAAAATATTGACTTCTGATTGCAAACATTTTTCTGTATAATATGAATTTCTCAGCGCTTAACTGTCTCACTTTACATGAAACAACGTCATTACCAAAACGCCTGTGCATTATCCGAAAAAATCCAAGATCACTCGACGACTTTCAACGTTGATCATTGAAGATACAGCAAATTATTTTGGTTCTCCTCACTTGAGGGTTTTTCATTTTGCTGCCGTTGAGAGCGTCAGGAAAGTGTCAGAAGACTGCTGGGGAACGCCTAAATAATTCTATGCAATGCGCAAGGTACTTCATTATTCAGCATCAAAAAACTCTACATTCCCTTACTTCTTTGCATCATGCAAGTTATATCCCAACAACATTAACTTACAAATCGAAGACAGACTATCTCAACCTTTTTTTTACGCACATTCCATACTCCAGTCCGCTAACGAACTTACTTTAGTTTAAGGCATACAAACAAACAATTATTTTTTAAATGACTTTCATTCTGCACTAAGCTTTGGTCAGTGCTGTAACACAAAAATTACATTTTAAGAATCCAGCAAATTTAATAACAATCTATTAATTAATCCTGTCAGTAACAATCAATAATTTCATAATTATAATTTGTATGAAATAATTTACTTATTTCTTGAATCATATTCTTTTACTTAACAAATTCCCTCTCCTCATCTTTTGTGTAAACATCCTGCTATATTTAAATGCTAATGCATTATTTAAATAGCGCTTCCGGCCTCGTGCAGGTCTTGCACATCGATGACCACTCCATACAAACATTGACGATTGAAAGAATTGTTTGAGCCAAACTAAAGATACTTCCTAATAAAACGTCAGAATCAGAACGAAATATGAAGTTTTCTTCTTTGATTCAACCGTATTTTCTCAACGAGTTATTTGACTTGCATACATTTACTTTTAAATATAGAAAACATCTACTTTGAAGCCACTTGATTTGATAATAATTATCTCTTCCACCACCATACAGACACATTGGCCATCGCAGCCACACATTTTGTCCCTCCCATTCCCTCTTCCCTTTTGAGGGTTTTCCGTTTTACTGCCGTGGTAGGGGGTACGTGAATAATTCCAGGCCGATGCTCCCCCTTCCGATGGCATCCCGGCGCGGGGGACGCTGGCCGCGGCTATCGAGCCGGTGCATCTTTTAAGGCGTCGGCCGGGGACGATGCGTATTTCATGCGTGTGACGGCGACACCCAGAGCCCCGCCCCCCTCTCCTTCGCTGTGCGGCGCCGCGGGGCCGATATGCCGTGAATAATGGACGCAGATGACGGAACACGCTGTAGAGCGCGCGCGGGCCGCCGTGTGGCCCCTGCGGGACTCCCCGGAAGTGCTACCGGCGCGAGCGGAGAGAGCGCTCTAAAGAGCAGCGGACCAAGGGCGTAAAGGGGTGCTAAACACGCTCTCTGTCCTCTGACAAACGGAGAAAGGGAATTCGTAAAGAGAAGGTGGAAGACAAGTAGAGAGAGGAATAAGAGAAAACAAAGGTGCAAGCCGTTGATTTCGAAGGTAAGAATTAGGAGGAAAGAAAGAAGTAATAATGAGGGCAAATGGTACGGAAAGGAAGAAATAGGAAAGAGAAAAAGACAAATGAAGAGGGAAATATAAAATTAAAAAAAATTAAAAAAGGGAAAAAAGTGTTAGTGACCGATAGCATGAAAAACAGTATGTAGAGAAGAAAATTGACCTATGTGGTAAATATAATTGACAAACGGAGAAAGAGAATTCGTAAAGGAAATAAGAGAAAACAAACGCTGGAGTCGTTGATCGCGAAGATGAAAAGAAATACGAGGAAAGAAAGAAGAAGTAATGGGGTAATGGTACGAAAAGCAAGAAATAGGAAACTAGAAAGTTTGGGGGAGAAAAAGGAGAAATAAAAGCAAAATTTAACAGGGTTAGGAAAGCATGAAAGAAAAAGTAAGAGTATTATAGCATGCAAAACAGTATGTGGAGAGGGCAAATTGACCCGCATTGGAAATATAATCATTGGTGTATTGAAAGTGAGGTAAACAAGCGGAGGAAAAAGAAGAAAAAAAGGAAAAAAAAAAAAAAGCGATGCCAGGCTGGGCCCAAGAAAAAAAAAATAAGGCCTGAAGGGGACACAACTAAAAAGACTTACCAAGGTTGTTGGAAGAGAAAAAAGGTCACATAGGTAGAGGGTCATGTGAGGTGCAGAGAAGTGATAATAAGGAAGCACATTTACAGTAACTGAAAAAGAAACGAATGAGGAAGGTTCTGAGAAAAAAGACCGGAAGAAAGAGAACAAATACTGTGTTTTTATTTCCCTTCAAAATTGCAACCAGAAATATTTAGTTTAAGAAGACCTCAAATTTCCTGACACTCAGAAAACAGAACAATCAGAACTGATGACCGAAGCGGGATACAAAAGATCAAACAAGGAGATATTTTGAATAATTCTAGATCAATAACTTACAGGTAAATAGGCAATAAAAGTATGAAAGTAGCTAACTAGACACACTCCTGGTTTTACATTTCATATTAAATTACAAGTTGGTTGTGCAAAAAGTAAGTAAATATGTTAATAAAATATTTTTATTTCAGAATATTTGCTGGAAATTTTGCTTGAAAACATTATTGTTGTGAATTAAATCATCAAACGAGTGTAGTGTCATTCTCTTAAGCTAAAATGTCTAAAAGTCTGACATTCTAAATTCTAGCATAAAAAATATCGTGTTCCAGCCAGACACGAAAATATTATTTTAATGTTTTTTTTAAAATGCACGATAGTAGTACGCTGAAGCATTTTTGGATTGCATTTGCACGTTAAATTTTAGTAATTAATTACTAAATAGATGTTATGTTCAAGAAATTTAGTCATTCTATCCCATGTTCCGTACAAATACAGTTAAAACTAAACCTCAATTGCCTTAAACTGGTCATTACATCGCCCAGAAAAGGGATATCTCCAATGGAGATCATGTATATTTTTCCTTTTTCCGTTTTTTTTCTCCCCATAAAAGTACACGGAAATGTCGATGATCAGATGCTCTTGAACACTTTTGAAACCTTTTTCATGAATTGTTCAAACTCTACTTTTCAAAAGCACCAAGCTCTTTTTCATCCGCCGCTTGGGAAACTCCATATGTGGATGTCCTGTGAGGGTGTGATTGCTGTGAAGTGAGTGCGTGACTACGAATGCGAACGTGGAAGCTGTTGCGTGATGCACCTGTGTCACGAAGTCTGTAAAACACAGACGGCGCGCCACAACTCAGCAAATTGTATGGGTACAAAGAGGGCTTCTTTAACCCAAAAAGGCTTCGTGGGATCAAGTTTCTAAATGTAAAATGAAGAAAACTCGTCGAGTTATCTAGCAAATTGTTCTAAAAATGGACTCGTGCTCGTGATAATGGGTGCGATCAACATGAAGCAAAATTCAGTTGGTAATACGAAAAGTTAAGGAAAATTCGGTATTTTTACTTTTTGTAGGCAAAGGAGAGTAGGCAAACTGCTAAAAGACGTTTCAATTCTAATAAAACTGATTTGTCCTAGGAAGGTGTTCATCGGTACCAGCTGCATATTCCGTAGAAAGTTTCTCCTATGCCTCTCAAAGAGCATATGAATGTAGTGTATATGTAGTCAATGAAAACCCACATGAAGGAAACTCTGACTTCTTAATTGTATCAAAATCCGAACTTGTCCTTTTAGCTGGCACAACTATTCCTCGTCTTGAAATTGTGAAGAGCTGTTTCACTGGCCAATCTTATGCATAAACAGTATAAAGCTTTGTCTCGACTTTGTAATATCAACTTTATGCATTCATTTACAGTGTAGTGATATTGGTTCCGCCTATTAATACTTTGTCAGATCAGTATACCGACAACAGCCTCGTCGTAAAGTTTCCATCCTCATTGTCATCCTCTTTCCTCAGCTTATACCTTACAGTTCCATCCAGTGACCGGGAGCGGTAGCTCAGTGCATCAACTGATCTCACTGCAGCGCCTCTGGCCGGGAGGTCCTAGGTTACACTCCCCACGGCGGCAGGATTTTTGACACTAGCTTTTCAGCTAGGTCGAATTCAGTCGCTGTCTGGAGGAGAATTCTAGCGGCCGGCTGCACTGATCGGTAGTTTTCCCTGGTTTCTCCGATCAACACCAGGCGAATGCTGGAGCAGTACCCTACCAAACGGGCTACGGATCGCACGCCATCTGTCCTTCCTCTTCCTTGTCCTATCCTCTCCCTTACACACTCACATACACGAACATGCACTACACTACCACATATGACGGGAGACCGGTTGGGAGCTTAGAGCTTGTCCCGACTGGGGCGGTGCCCCGTTGGTGGGAGAGTCCTGGTCAGGAGAAACTCCACTAGCCGACGGTAGATCAGCGCCGGATCTCGCCATCCAGCGGGGAAGATCACCGCCATCTCCCGGGAAAAACGTGCACTACACTTACGGGACTAATGAACAAATCAGTTGACGTGCCAAGAAACAAAAAAATCAATCAATCAATCCAGAGCTTTAGTACTACCCGTATTAGCCCTCTCAGTACCTGTGTGCCATATATGGAACATGAACGTAGTAGGCCTATATTTGGGACATTTAATTATTTTATGTCATCCGAGTACTTATGAGCCATATTTGGAATGTTTACTACGACACAGTGGCAAGTGAAACTATCTAGTGGTAGAATTGTCTATTACAGCTATAAACATCTCGATCAGGTTTTTCGTCCAGTTTCACTGATCCATTGAGCAAATGGTGAGATGGCCCCTTGTTTTGCTTCTGGACATAAATGTAACTTCATTTTCTGTGCACGTCTTCTAGAATTCAGTGGGAAATGCAATTATTCAATTTGTCGTTTCCATGTTGTTGCAGCAGGAAGTATTATTCCGATGGACAACATGAATAAGAGCCAAAATTTATTGCCTTTTTATCCTTGAGAATAGATTTTATTACTTGTGACTTTTTCCCCATCAAATTCAAGTAGTATATGACTTAGTGTAGGGATCACAGAATTTTGAAAATGTGCACACAATTCACTTTTCCCCATAGCACGTCATACGAAGTTTTTAACTGCTTTTTTTTATGTAAAATAAGTAAAATAAATAAATAAACAGTGAAGATGTCGGCCAGGCGTGCTCCTTTGTCAGGTGAGTGTGCTGAATATTTGAACAAATCTTCACTGAAATACATTCAAATAAAATATTTTGATATTTAAAATACAATATAATGTTATGATTTAATAAATAAATTATTGTTACGGCGAATTTATCATATTTGGATAATTACTGGACGACTTAGTATAGGTGTGCCATATCTGGCACATAAGTATTCAGAGGAACTTTTTATATTGAAGTGCATTTTCATTTGCAGATCAAGAATTAGAAAAACGGGTAGAGAGATTGGATTGGGTCTGATTTGTCTGATTGTGGATCAGATGATGAAATTGATGAAGAATTGTTTTTTTCAAACGTGAGAATTAGTGCAGACCAAGATGATATAAACGTTTCAAATGAAAATGATTTTATACAAGATGTGGAAGAGGAAGAGACGTTAATGGAATTGTCAGATAATTCTAATAATATTTTCAATATGTTGACTAAGAAGGAACATATAAAATGGAAAAGAAGAGCAACCACACATAATCCCATTTTTTCTTTTGTTGAAGATACTCCAACACAGCTAAATGAATTACCTGACCCTATTGCGTATATTGTAAATTACATACCACACGATTTATTTGAAGTTATAAGCGAGATGACTAACGTGTATGCACATCAGAAAGGTTCTGTATTTTCTCCTACTAACCCGATTGAAATAAAGTAACTCTTTGGATTGCACATGACAATGGGTTGTCTACGCGTGATCGCGAGGGCAATAGATTCTCAGTCACCCTACTCGACTTGCTTTCGTCATACCCGCGCGTGCATTATTAACGCGACTCCACCCCCAGCGCCACGCGTCTCTTGACGTAAGGAGTGTCGGTTGCGGGGGCGTGGGTAGCCGCAGGTGCTGGCGGCGGCGGTAGCGCGTGATCGCGAGGGACCGCAACCACACGTAACCACACGCCCCGCACCGCGTAGGGCAGCACGCGGGCCTTTGAGGCGGCCACGCGATGGGCGTGGCCACGCCCACCCGCTGCGTGTCGGCTCTTCTTCCCTCTCGCGACCGCTTACGATGCGATTGATCCCATTGGCTGCGGCGCTTCTGTCAGAACTTTTGTCGGTTGAGTGAAGCTCAGAGCCAGCATTGCCACTGTCTCTGCAGCGTCTCTCACCGTGAAGTCATAGATGATTGATTGATTGATTACTAGTATTTCGGGTTGCGACAATGGACCAACTGAGTTCTGCTCAGAGGTAACATTGCCACTGACTCTGCAGCGACTCTGACAGGGAAGTCCTAGGTGTTTGATTGATTGATTGATTACTAGTGTTTCCGGTCGCACCAATGGTCTGGCTGAGTTTAGGTCAAAGATGGCATTGCCGCTGCCTCTGTAGCGACTCTCACCGTGAAGTCCTAGATGATTGATTGATTGATTGCTAGAATTTCCGGTTGCGACAAAGGACCGGCTGAGTTCAGCTCAGAGCCAGCAATGCCGCTGACTCTGCAGCGACTCTGACCGGAAGTCCTAGGTGATTTATTGATTGATTGATTACTAGTGTTTCCGGTTGCGACAATGGACCGGCTGAGTTCAGCTCAGAGCCAGCATTGCCACTGACTCTGCAGCGACTCAGAGCGAGACGTTCTAAGGTTTGAGTCCCCACTGTACAGTCCCCTTACATACAGACACTCCCAAACCTATTAGGACATCTAATTTCAAGAATTTTCCTCCATATTTTTTACATAAATCATTATTACTTTCTCGTATACATACGTATATACGGTGTAACATACGTAGTATAGAGAAAGTTATGTATGTAATGCTGCGGAAAATCGATTTCGGCCGAAATACGCGTTTTGGGGTCCCCTGATACCAAAAAAGTGTTTTTTTTTAACGTCCGTCCGTCAGTGAACACTACTAGCACCTAAATCACACATACGATCTTTTCCAATTTGAGGAAACCCCTGTCGATCTGGCTCTAGTTATAATTCAGCATAATTTAGGTAAATCAGAATTAACCGCAAAAATAATGAAATCCACCTCTTAAAAAAGTAGCTCTACGAAGTAAAATGACCTTTTAATTATCAGTTCTACAAATCAATCAGTATGCCTTAAAACAAAACGTCGGACCGAGCGCGTCTGAATTAAAATACCAGTCCTTTAGATGGAGAAAGAAACCTTTGAAATCAACAAACGTTGACGGTCATCCATGAGCTTGTGACAGTTTGCTCTCGTCATTGAAGGGTTTGGTTCGGGGGAATCACTGAGAAGGAGTAACAGGAATCGCAGAGAGAGATACAGTATTTTGTACAACGTCAGCTGATTGTATTTCACCATACGAAAGGTAAGAGCTGCCGATAAATTACTCATATGTTAGTGGTGAAGAAGTATGCAGTGAGTGGCATTATAAGACGGTTTGATAAGGAAAACAGAGTGAGCTACACCCTCGATGGCAGCGCTCAAAGACGTTTTCAAAAAAGAAGAAGAAGAAATCCATTGTAATCAGAGAAGAAATTCATTGTAAATACCAGAAAATTGCGGGTTTTCGAATAGTTTCGGGAGGTACTGTAGATTGCTAATTACGTAACGTGCTATATGGGGATCTGGTTACTTCGTTAAACACTCGTCGTAATAGGAGGAAGATGTATTTTTAAACAAAATTATTCCGAAAAGCAATAAAATTGAACGAGCTACGACGCGGTTGGGTTGTGCTACCCACAGTCTCTTCCTCAGTCTACTCATTCGACTGCCACCCTTGCGTGTTTGGCTGCTGAATTATACACCCGAAGAGGTGGGCGTAATTCTTTGGGACCATTCGGCGAAAAGAGCTCACTGTGACTGACGGTTGGAACACGCCCGTGATCCCATCTGTCCATGTGTGATCTAACTCTCTTGCTCATATGCTTCGTTTCCTTTAAGGACACTCAGTTTCTTATTTAAGCCCTTTATATGCTAATATGATAGGGAGAATTGATTGATTGATTTTTTCGTCTTTCCGGGCACGTCAACTGCTTTGGTCATTAGTACCGTTACTGAAGTGCGTGTTTTTTCTCAAGAGATGGCGGTGATCTTCCCCCGCTGGATGGCGAGATACTGATAGGGAGAAAATTTCAAAGTTTTTTCTCCATTATTCTGCATGGTTGTTGTTGTTTTTTTTGGTGGCGAGGGGTGCTAAATCTGAATTTAAATTTCGTTGCCACGTCAATGATGTGCATTATATTTTTTTTCTAGCTAGTGACCTAACCACAGTGTCTTGGATCTAAAGCAGTTTCCTACTTGCCGTTCGTTGACACGTACATCTACCCGTTTGTCATAGATAAATGGGCATGGGTAAATCCAACAAGTGGGATATACTGAGTTACAATGATTAAAAAATGGGATATAGCGATTTACAATTGTGATTCAAGAGTAAGGAACCACTGATTCTGAAGTGACATCACTTTTTTAATGAAAACAACTATTTTGTACGATGCAAACAACTCTATTTTGTACATTTCTACCTATTTATAGACTTATTTTAACGAAAATGTTCGAACATTGGCGATTTTAGAAATCAACGAGAATTAATTTTATGTCCTTGAACGTGAAACTGAAATGGGAGTCGGTATTGGGACATTGAGAGTAGGTATCTTGCGGTTGATTATGCAAATAATAATAATATTAATAATAATATAATAATAATAATAATAATAATAATAATAATAATAATCTCTAACTCACTTTATACAGTGCTGTACTAACAGCAATTGAAAGGGTCAGATGACTTGCCATTACAGACAGACATGGCAAGTCAAAACGAGAGAAAACCCGCCCGGAAAAGACAACTCAAAAACAATATTGAAGAATAAAAATTTGCAACACTGTTTTCTCTTAATGATGCATTTGTTCCTTGTGATTTTCCATTGGAAGTGACTGATTTTCTTTATGACACTGACTTAAAGGGAAAATTTCAAACAAAAAACAAACATTATTAGAATTTCATGAGAAGTCACTCTAAAACGTATTTTCCGAGACTGCATCGGAATGCAGCTCGAATGTTAAGTATATTTGGATCAACGTAAAATTGTGAGCGGTTTTATCTTTGAAAATTTGTAAAATACCATATCAATTAACAATATGAAATGCATTAAGGAAAATAATTCATTTCAGAATTAGCTTCATTTTTAAATTTTAATTTCCTTTACTGTCAGTATTTCAGTTTTTAGTTTATTTAGTAACATTTGCGGTAATCTTAAGAACTTTTTATAATCAGGTGCATAAACTGTGTGATATCGCTGTAATTAAATTTCTTAATGTGATTGAGCTCTCTTTTGCAACTAAAAATTTGGCAATCGGCAAACAGAAACTTTCCTTTCTGTGCTGCATTGGAAATTGTCTTCAAATGTGATTTGTGATTTTCAAATCACAAAAGTATGTTCGTAACTAGTAACAGTTACAAAACTATTTTACTGTTTTCTATCGTGAAAATCTTTCCCAGAGCAGTGAGAAGTTTTCAGTCTGAGCAATGGAAAATACTCTGAAGAAACAAGACGCAATCCACTGTGCGGCTTGCCGCCGATCGATAAAAGATGACAGAATCTGCTGCTTCTGCTAATGGAAATTTTAAGTAAATAATACAAAAATAAATTAACAATATATTATTTATCATAAGAATCAGAAGAAATGAATGCTCTAAGAGATTGTTATAAGTGTGCTATCATTACCCCAGCAGCGCATATCTATACTTTTTATACTTCTGGCCTCCATTCTGTTATCTATACGTAGTACGTGGGCTTTGAGGGTTTCCGGAAAGCAGGCAAAACCGTTCACAAGATATATTCCTTTAGTTTCTCAGCGGAGAACACGCAAGGTCGAATGGTAAAGTGTCAATTCAGTAGAACAATACAATTCATTTTCTACAAACAGATTCGCTTAAGTACGAACATATACACATATTTGAAAGTATCTTTTAAAGTCCATTACGACACGCTAAAATTTATCACAGGTTTCCATTTAAAAAAAAAGTTGACTTTATGTCTTCATAGCAAAAAATAGTACAAAGACGAAGTGTTCTGAACTCAAGTAGCCCGTGTTTATGCAATCGACCCTCCAAATGGCATTTTCGTATCTTGCACGGTTGCGGAGATACGAGGGGTGTTATCGCTTAGCTATTCCACCCTGTATTCGTGATATGTAATTGTTTACAAGAAATTGGATCTCATGACAACTTATATTTCTTTAGGAGTGAATCCTTTCACTGTTTTCACTCAAATCTACTCTTCAATGCCTTCTGTTAGTTTTCCGCTACATACGCTTAAAATCGGTAGTGAGAGTGAAGCCCCCATCGTTGGCATATTTGCAGGGAAAATCGTTGCTGGTTAGATGTTGCAGTTTGTCAACTTTGTAACTTTCCATTTTATTCTAAATACAAGAGTGAAACTTCTGTTTCTGACTTTCGTTGTTACATTTTTTATAATAAAATTGGTTTTTTTTTACAGTACAGTGATATACGTTTATATACGGAAATTTCTAATTGAAGGAATGTGAAATGACGTATGTAATCAAATAAATATCAACGAAGGTCCAATTTTGCATTTAAACATGTTTTAAAATTAAGTTTTACCAAATTCATAAATAGCCATCTTTCAATAGCAATCTTATTTTATTCGATCCTGACACCCCAATGTTTTCATATTACCCTCAGAATTTAATTCGATTGAGGTCAGTAATTATCAAGCCAAAATCATGGAAACTTGAGTTCTTACAAAGGTTCTCCAAATACGTAAAAGCCAAGGTCATCTTATAAAAACGCAGAAGCTCTGAGCATATGAAACTGTCAGTAAGTTCAACAACGATTTCTTATAATAGCCAACCTTATAATTAGATGTAGGAAGTTTATGCAAGTTTTTGGCCCTGAAACATGCATACAAATATGCCAATATGCCACAGAAATGTTGAAATGTGCACTACGATATGCAGCATTTGATCACGAAGACCTATGTTACGATAATGAAGTCGTAGGCTTCCGCGGCCGGAGTCATGTGGATGATCTTGGCTGTCCGGGTGATGCCGCGTCGAAGGTTGTGTTGCCGACGTTTCGACCATCTTTTCGTGGTTACGATAATATTTGTTACCTACAAACCAGAGAAAATACAAAGGACGGAGGGAGGAGATGCTTTCTGTGAGGAAAATTTGGGAAAGAGGTTGTCTTACCAAACAAGGTCAATCTGAGAATACCAAAACAAACTGAGAGAGGTGAATTCATTTCTTCCCATATCACATCACACACTGTTTTTAACTGTTTTTGACATAAAATAAATAAATAAATGCCAAGTCTTGGCGATAAGTCACTGACAACCGATGACAGCAGATATTACTTCGGCAGCGTTGGCCGTCAGTTGTCTGAAACTCATTGTACTAAAGTGAATGAAAATGAAGCAACAATAAAGTTCATGGTTTGCATTAATATTATTTCACATGGAAATTATTATTTTAGTGTTATTTTAGACAAAAAATGAAAAATAGGCTAAAACATTAATTTATATGCCAAAAAGCCCTAAATATGTAAAATATGCATTAAATGCAAATTATTTGGATGCTTATTTTCAATTTTTTATGAAAAACACATTTTTGAAGCTTCTGGAAGATATGACCAGTAACAAAAAAACATGTAATTGCATGAAAATTCCTTTCCGGCTCTTCTTATAATAGTGATAATATCTACAACTTTGTTAATAATATTGAATTTTAAATAACTGCTTGGGTATTTTGGAATTTAATTACCAAAATATATTCATCTGAATTTGACACTATGAAAAGTAACCATTTCATCTACGAGACGTTTTTAATGTTCTTATTCATTCGCTCAGGATATTGCATCACTTTTATTAATCACCAGTCATTTTACGAAGGGTTTCTAATGTTCTCAAACTCTTATATTGCAACTGCATTCAGAAGGGCAGGCATTCCGCTTCTGTAATTGGTGTTCTGTATTTACCTACAACCTGCTCTTCGGTGCGTGAAAATGTATTTATTTATTTATATTTTTTATTTTGTCGTTACCGTACGTATATACGGACTCACATAAGTAATATTTACAAAGGTATGTAATTCTGCGGTTAATTGTTGTGATACTACAATGGAACACGTTTTTGGGTCTTTATTGGTGAGTTTTTTTGTTTGTTTTTTATTATTTGTTTAAACGCATGTCCATATATTCTCCTGTGTGTCCTTCTGTCTGTGAACAACACTAGTGCCCAAACAATTCGTTATTTTTTTTCCAAAATGAATTTCCCATTGCTGACAGCCTGACTCGAGGCCCTGCGATTTTGAAAATAATTCTTTAAATTTTTGAGGTAATTTAGTTGAACCCCTGGAAGCATTTTAAAACTTTTTTCCTAATTGGCTCCCTTTTTTTCTTTTTTAATTCTCGCAAGAAAAGACCGTAAATCTTCGATGTTTCGATTTGTTTTTTCCAACATTTTTTGGTGAAAACGAATTGACTGGTGTTCCTTAACTTGGGTTTAGTTCAATTGAATAGATTTTAGATTTTTCTAGGTTCTAAATACATTGGCGATTCTTATTGATTGTTTGCATTGGTTAATGGAATTTCTGATCAGAAAAACAAAACGTCTGTGTAAGGGTTCTTCGCTTAATTAATATTAACTAATTACAGATTCTATGCGAAATAATATCACACTCACAGTAAATGTATTACAAAAAAACTCATTCTGTTAGATTTAACCTGCCACATATTTTCAGATTTGCTGACTTTCAAATTCTTTGCATTGAGATCTCTTTGGAAGGGAGAACAGGAGGGGAGCCGTAGACTCGCTCTTTCAGCTGACCAACAGCGCAGCGGCCACGTCGCTCACTGAACCTCAGTTTGCGTTTCTTTCATAAGGTGACGGGCCGTACCCGCGGAAGGGCGAATGTGGAACGTTATTTTATGGACAAGTGCGTCGTGTTCTCGAAACGTTGGAAAGGTAAGCGCACTCTTAAATTTGTTTGTATGTGTATTAATTCGACTTAGTGTTGCATTGAATTTGAATTTCTGATGTTCAGGAAGTTGGAATCCTATTGGTGATTCCTGAAGTTTGATGATATTAGAGTAACGACAAATTTATTAAAATTAAAATTAATTAAAAGAGTCCTATGTTCATCGTAAATATAAGTATATATTTGCAGTCAGCAATATTTTCATTACGCTGTTTTTAGTACCAAATCAGTGATTTGTAGCTGCCAAAAACTCCTGAACAAAACTATCCAAAATGGTTTTCAAAAAACATGCACATTACTCAAGAACAAATACGAAACACTCTAGTAACATTGCAATAAAAAACGAAATAAGTATTTCTTATATTTTCTTCTTTTACAAAATGTGAGAAAGTGAAATATAAATTATCTTTATGAAGAATGTTAAAGAGAGCTGCAAAAGGATAAAAAAATTCATAGTATATCATATAAACCTCAAAGTAAATTCTTATAATAAAATGGCGGTATTTGTATTAGGCGAATGCTGCGTTGTGCCGCCGCCTTCTGATTGCGTCGAGCAGCTCTTCTCCCGCACCGACCCTGTGTACGGAGTCCTTGAGAGCGTGCAAGCGGACTGCGAGGTTACAGCTTGTGGCAACGCCGGCGGTAAGCGACGGAAATGGTGTGCGGTGGCCTAGTACTTTCCGCTGGCGCCCTGGGCTCAAGCGTGCGACCCTGCAGGGGACGAACGGGCGAACAGCCCTCGCCTAGTAATGGCAACTCTTCGGAAAGAACATGGGGAAAGACGAAAATTTAGCCCTAGTTTTGGGGGTTCGGTTCTAATCAGTTTTGGGGGTTATAGTTGAGCGAGAAAGCTGTTGGCTTCCTTGAAGCATAAATGGTTAGTTAGTACGGTATGTTTGGTAATGTGTAGGTACGTACAATCTATTAATGTATAGCTTAGTTATTATATCGGGATTGTTTTATTGTATTGATGGGCTTTGGTTTTATGTTGTGTAGGTTGGTTGATTCATGTGGTTACAATGATGACTTGCAAGTTTTCTTCGGCTCACTGGCTTAGTTAAACGTTATATATTGTGACGTACCGGTAGGCCGGCTTGTTCTCAGTAAATTTATTTGTAAGGGACAGGTGTTCTTTCTCGTGAATGGGCTCAGGGTTATTAATCAAACACCACTGTTCCGTGAACAAAATAAACTGAACTATTTATTAATTCTATACAAATCACTAATGATACAATATCTATGGTGGTCTCTACCCTTTTCTTTCATATAACCCAGAATCACTGTTAATCTCTCGATCTTATCGATCGAAGAAATATTTACCGTTACTTCTTCCCATACGAGCGTCGGCGGCTTCGGGGACTCTCGGTTGCCTCGCGCTCCTTCGCTGCCTGCCGGGTCGTTTCACTGGGGACCAGCCGAGGTGAGGCGCTGCGCTTCCGAAGTACGTTCTCCGGTCCAATTCTCCGATCCACTCGACGTCTTTGATCTGTGTTACTCCAAATAGCAGCTATCACTTTGGCAATATGTCCGATCGACTATTGATTGTTATCACGCACAAATTGTCCGTCAATTAATCTTTCTGCACTCGTTCGTTCGCGATACTAGTTTGCTTTTCGATCGGAGCAGCCCCAGATACGTCCTTCCTCGCCGGCGGGCCAGACACTGACTCCTCGCGGCCTCGTTCCACGGTCGGCCAACCGACGACACCTCGCCGCCCGTAACCGTTTTTCGTGGCTAGCGAGCGCCCTCTTGCAACCGTTCTGCCGTGTTCGTGCTTGATGTCTCGCCGTTTCTTTGGGTGGAAACGCGGTGCGTTTCAATATATATATATATATATATATATATATATATATATATATATATATATATATATATATATATATATATATATACACAAATATATACAAATAGAGGTGACAGAGATGCATAGTAGGCAAAAATAGTGTAAAAAAAAGCTTTGCGTGCACATCGGAATGTACTTTGTATGCGGAGAAACTGACGGAAAAAGTTCTGCACCTAGAAAAATGTATTGAATTACGCCTAAGATTTAATTCGTAAGTACACGTCCATCAGGACGCCACGAGTTCTTGCACAGGGCAGAGAGCACGCCTTGGTGTTGCAATGAGGTCATTGCTAGTCGCCGGACCCAAAACTTCCCCCTCTGTCACGCCGATTAGGAAGGTCCCTGATTTGACACGGCTCAGCGCAAGACGCGCGAACGCGTGCCAGAAGATTCAAAAGATTTACGATTAGGGGCAATTGTCCTCGGGACAGCCCTTCAGGCAACCGGCGGCCAGTCCACGTGCACGGCTAGGCACCGGAACAAGCAAATTATAGAGATCCCGGCTACTGTTGAAGAGTTCCCGTAGGACCCATATAAGCGTCACGAAGACAGCAGAAAGGACTGCTTTGTTCATCTCCGGTGTACACACACGCACAACAAAGACCACCAATCAGGCGCCTAGAAAATGAGGTTAATTTGAAAATACCTATCGGCTTCCGACTCGCGTCGAATATTTCGGAAACTAAGATTTCGGCCAATAATATTCAAAATTCCAATCACGTGAAGGAGCGATGGGCGAAACTTGGAAAAGGGTGGGGATGCGACGCAGGAAGCTCGAGAGCAGCGGATTTTGGCGGAAGACGGATAGAAGGCGAGAGAACGACACAGAATTGAGACGGCAGTGTTGATGAGAGGTAGTGGGAGCAGTGACTTGGGAGTCGACCAACATAGTGCAGGCCGCCCAGTATAAAAGACAATCAGGAATTTATTCCGATTTCAACGGCCGGCGTCTCCGGAAGGAATGATTGTGCAGCCGAGTCATTGAGGCTGGCCTGGTGAGGAGTGGGTGGCGGCAGACGACTTCCTCAATAATCACCGATCGAGCCAGGAGCACTAGCATCGCACGCACTGCTGCTTCCGGTTGGCTGCGCCTTGCCGTGGTGTGGCTCGCGACAGCGACTGCTTCGGGACGACTACGGATTGTGCAATCATCGAAAGAGGTGAACGAAAGACTTTCATTTTGTAATCATTCCAAAGACAGTAAAAAATAGGAAAGGTGTCATTTAATGTAAATAACATATAATTTAGTTTAAGGGGAATTCTTACCCAAATTGTATTATAGAATCAAATGCAATAAATGTGTTCTTGCCATTCAGGTGATTGACACTTAAAGTTACAAAACTTTGTGATTATTGTAAAGTAGTGGTAGTAATAGCAAACCCCGTGCATGCCCTCATTCAAGAGTGCCTACCCCCTTGAGGTTCTCGAATGCCGGTGCCAGTTGACAGGTAAGTGCCCGTTTGGCGCCCTTCATTGATAAATTTAACGCGCACACCTGTCAGCTGATTACCGACGCACTTCGGTGTGACGGTATTCCCCCCCCCCCTTTTGTGAGGTACCCAGACCGCGAGCTGCGCGCATTGCGCGCATGCGTGTGTTGCCGTGGCGGCAGGGGGTTTATTCCAATTTTTTAAAATTTTTTAAACTGTTTTTTCATCATTGTTTAATGTTCTGTTCATATTGTTTTCATAGTGTTCATGTTCATCTCACAGTGTTATGCTAAAACTTTTCAGTGTTTTTGTGTAATTTTGGTATTATTATTTTTGCTATTATTGTACTTTTGTGTAACGCGCTGTAGGCGTAATTATCATTCATACCTCGCTTCGAGAATTGCACAACCGAAAATGTCCGACGAAAATAATACTATTGTTGAAGAGGTCACTAACCTCGCCCTTCAATGCGAAACAACCCCCGAACAGGCGACGCCGACTCGACCGTCGCAGCTGTGTCGGCTTTGACCGCGGGTGGCTCCGACCCAGGTAGAGCCAGCCCCCCAACCTTCCACCGCTTCGCCTCTCGCTCAATCCACGCTAACGGTACCTACCGACCAGACGACCCTTTTAATTACCAGCTTAATGTCTAAATTTGATGAAATGAGACATGAGCAAAATACTAAATCTGTTGAAATGAATGCTAAAATTGATGAAATGAGACATGAAGCAAAATACTAAATCTGTAGAAATGAATGCTAAAATTGATGAAATGAGACATGAGCAAAAATCTGAGAAATCTATTCTAAATTAGATATACAAAATGCAAAATTTGATTCTTTAAACTGTAAATTCGATGAACAGCGTAAAGATTTTGATTCTAAATTTCTATCTCTTGAGACTAGATTAAATGAACAACGAACTGTTTTCACCCAATTTCAAAGTGAAATTTGTCAACAACTTGACTCCGTCAACACAAAAGTCAAAGAACAGAATTCTGAAATCGCTTCTCTCGCTTCTGCTGTTAACGCCAATTCGCTCCAGGTATCTGTACTTAAAGAACAATTATCAGGACAGATAAAGAAATGCGAATCAGTTCAATCAGACACTATTCAACAAATCGCTCACTTTAAGGAAAGCGTTAACAAAGATATTGAATTTGTTACAGATAGTCAAAAAACCTTAAAACAATGGGCTCGTGATAAAGACAAAGAACAATATAAAAAAAAAATTTGCATCAACAATCACTATTGGAACGGAAGGAGGTAGAATCTAAAATCGAAGAGTTACAAAACAAAGTGGCAGAAAAGACTGTAGCAGCTTTTCCAATTAGTCCAATGCCGTTGTCAATTCCTCCTAATTTACATTTCTCTGGAAATCGTCGCGAACAGCCCATGACGTTTTTACGTAATGTTGAAAATTATTTTGCTTTGGCACAACATATTCCTGAGTCTTCGAAACCGAAACTGATCTCTCAGATGTTAATTGATCACGCTCAGGAGTGGTATCAAACAATCGTCCCTTCCATCTAATTATCAGGAATTTCGAAGTAAATTCATTGATCGTTTTTGGGACAGAAATACTCAATATAATTTTAAAATGGATTTGGCGAAAGGAAAATGGGATCAAAATGGGAATTTATCTATGCGTGACTATGCAGTATCCCACATTGCTCAGCTTAAGCAATGTGAACCGACTCCACCTGACGATGAGATTATGTGGCTTTTAACACGCCATTATCCATACGCCATCCAAAATCTTCTTAAAACTAGTTATGTCAGGGATCTTAATCAATTTCAGATTTTATTGGGCGAATTTGACCAAACTAACTTGCAATTCGCTTCTTATCAAAATTCTTCACGCCCACGGAATGGTAATAACAACCAATCTCGAGGTTATTCATCGCGGCAGTCACAAGGCCACGAACACCCCTCCACTCCCCTGCCCGGTTTTCAACAGGCACACTACAATGGCGCTCAAGGTCAAAGCGCACCCCTCCCGGCCTCTCAGCCCCCGAACCCGCCGCACCCTTCTCAAAGGTCGTTAAACCGGCCCGGTTCAGAATAGAAGGGAACGAAATTCTGAACCATAATTGTAAGTCAAATATCACGGTTCCCATCTTGACTCTATGTGTAATGGACGATCTACTAGACATAACTGACGCAGCCACAACCTCTACAATACGCAAACGCAATTGCCCTTTAATTAACATAACCTGTTTTGACGTGAAAGTTGATGCTTTACTTGATACAGGTTCAGAAGTTTCTGCTATTTCTCAAGCATTCTATGATCGTTTATTGCAAACTAATTACAACATCCCAACTTTCCCTGTTACTAAGTCCTTCGTTATAGGTGCACAAATGCGCAAATCTGCACCTATCACTAAACAAATTTTACTGTCATTTTCACTGTCTAATGAACCAATTGATGTGACTTGTTTAGTTGTCAAAAACCTAAGTAGAAGAATAATCCTAGGTATGGATTTCTTCCGTGATTATGAAATTACCATTGATTTAGCCCAAAATGTTATCAGACTAAATAGTGGTATTGAAGGCAAAATAATTAATGAGTCAAAAGAGTGCATATTTAACGACTACTGGATTCAAACGTGCACTGTGAAAGACATACAAAACGATATTACTGACAAAGTTCAATCTTGCAATATGTTGTCATCGTCTCAAAAGAACACTTTGCAAAATTTATTATTTGACTTTCAGGACATCTTTCAAAATTTAACCAAACCTATCAAAAACTCTCTTTTCAGAATCAAGGTCACTGACGTCACACCTTTTCGTTGTAAGCCATATCCTATTCCTCAGGCTTACAAGGGTAAAGTCGACGAAGTTATTTCTCGAATGGTTCAGGATGGCATCATTCGTAAAGCACCAACGCCCTATGTTAATCCCATAGTTATTGTTCGAAAAAAAAGTGGCGACGTACGCATCTGCCTCGATGCACGCCGCATCAATTCCGTTACCATTCCAGAGCATGACGCGCCTCCTAAAGTTGACGAAGCGCTACGACGTTTCTCGGGGTGTAACTGGTTCAGTGTAGTTGATTTTAAATCATCTTATTGGCAGCTTGCAATTCATCCAGCAGATCAAAATACACAGGATTCATTTATAACGGATGTACGTATGTGTTCCAACGTACTCCTTTTGGCCTCCGAAATTCGGGTTCCGCCTTTATTAGATGCTTAGACACAGCCTTCGGCACCCAAAATTTCGACTTCGTTACTACTTACGTAGACGACGTTATCATTAGTTCCAAGTCTTTCGATGAACATTTACTTCACCTTACTTCTGTTTTCCAGATCCTCCGCCAGCACGATATGTGCTTAAATTTAGACAAATGTTCATTCTTTCAGACTCAGATTAAATTTCTCGGTTACTTTATTACTCCAACTGGTATTTCACCAGACCCAGAGAGTATTCAACTTATACAAAATATTCCCCCACCTCGCTCAATCAAACAGCTTCGTAGCTTTATCGGCGTGTGCAATTACTACGCACGTTTTTGCCACAATTATGCCACCTTACTTCATCCCTTATTAGACCTCTTAAAAAAGGATACGAAATGGTTTTGGACGGAACGCCACCAAAATTCTTTTGACCTCCTAAAATCTGCATTCGCCAATTATTTCCTCATTCATCACCCAGATTTCAAAAAAAAATTTATCCTCCAGACAGATAGTAGTAATGTTGGTCTCGGCTGCGTTCTATTCCAACAGGACACAGACGCCTCCATTCAGATCATCGGCCTTGCGAGCCGAGTACTACACGGCCCAGAACATGCGTATTCCGTTACGCAGAAAGAAGCACTTAGTATCATTTGGGCTCTTCAAAAGTACCGGGACTATTTACTAGGCCGTCACTTCACAATTATAACAGATCATAAAGCCTTGACTTTTCTGAATAAATGCCACTGCCAGAACGAACGCCTGCTTCGCTGGGTTCTCTGGTTACAACAATTTTCTTTCGACATACATCATTGTAAAGGCACATCAAATTTACTACCTGACCTTCTCAGCCGTCTCCCATATAATCAGGAGAACAAGTCAAAAGACGCTTTGTTCCACATGAACGCTATCACCACTGACCAAGGGACCATACTAGAAATGAGACCCAAAGAGTTCAAATTGTTTCAAATGAATGATCCCCTCATTGGCAAAGTCAAAAAATTTCTCAAACAGGAACTTCCGTCTAATCATCCCGATTATCAAAACCTGGTTAACTCACGCAACAATTGGAAATTAGTTAATGATATTGTTCTGAAAAAGACAAAATCCAATCCTGATATTTTCAAAATATGGATTCCCACAGAACTGACAGACAAGCTGATAACCTTTACGCATCGAAGTTACGGCCATTTTGGCTCCGCTAAGATCACTGCTATCCTCAATGATTTCGCATATTGGCGAAACATGAATCGCAAATCAGAACCACAGTGGCTAAATGCCTAACTTGCCAGACAACAAAACATCCCAATAGATCATACCAAGGCCCCTTGACGACAATATTGCCGGTCGGACCTAGAGACTTATGCGCTGTTGACCTCTACGGCCCTTTACCTAGAGCAAGATGTGGATTCCGCCATATTTTCGTAGTTATTGATGTGTTCACCAAATATGTAAAGTGTTTTCCTGTTGTTAAACCTACTGCAAAAAATTGTCTTAAACACTTAGTGAAAGGTTTTTCAAAGAATGTGGAACTTACCAGCGTGTTCTTAGTGACAACGGCACGCAGTTTACGAGTGATCTGTGGCAACAATCGCTGAATGATCTAGGTGTACAGACCATTTTCTGTTCTATTAGGTCACCTAGATCGAACCCAAGCGAAAGAATCATGAAAGAACTTTCACGTTTGTTTCGTGTTTATGTGTCACATAAACACACCTGTTGGCCTGATCTATTACCAAAAATTAATATGGCTTAACCACATCCCCATGAGTCGTCCAGATTCACACCTTTCGAGGCCCAATTTAATAAAAAACCAAAACCTTTGTTCCTACGTTGGCCAAATTAACCACCCAAATACATATTACCCTGAAGATAGGTGCCAGATTATACTTTCAAATTTAACAAAGCCGGTAAGGCAAGAAAACAATACCAGAAAAGTAAAACTCATCTGTTTCAAGTTGGTGACAAAGTTTTGATCAAAGCTCTCAGAGTATCTAATCAACCTGAAGGTCTCATAAGTAAATTTTTTCCCCTTTTTGTAGGTCCTTACCAGGTTATTAAGCTTGTAGCGCCCAATTCATGCAAATTACGTGCTTCAGATGGTTCCGAGGTAGGACCTCACAATTTTTATAACCTCGTTCCTTTCAGAGAATAGACCGATTAAATGGCTAGAAAGAAAATAGGCCTCATTTATGTCGTTCTGATTAGGTTAACACTAATTTAATTTACATATGTGTCGATTCCTCCCGGTTACCTCTGGCACGTACATTTAACATTAATTAATTTCATGGTACCGCTACTTGCCTGGTTCGGATTGCAGATTGCTATAGAAGTACGGCGTTGAATAAGTTGTTATATAAGAGGGAGAGAGTGATTATAAATTATTTATTTGTCTACTTGAGTCGTTATCAATGGAATGAAAGATCAAGAATTGAGAATTTTAATAATTGAATTATTGTTGAGGGTGAAGAAAACTCTAGCCTTTGTTTTATCTATCAATTTAGCTAACAATCGACATCGGAGACCTTAATTGTTCAATATTTAAGTTATTCGTTTAAACAAATTAATAAATAAAGAATCGTTTTAATTATTATACCAGTAATTTGTCACATTACTATTCCTTGAAACTTAGTTAACACTGTGTGATTGAAATATTGTATTAGCCATCGATATGTAGTTTTCTGTATACAACATTTTTAAACTCTTACGATGAGTCGAAAATCCCATTTATTAAACTTGCGTTGTGTTACTACTTTTCCCTTTATTTTACAAAATCGAAGTGCCACCTAATTATACGGTTCCCACTCCTATTTGATTTCGCTTGCATACAACTTTTCACTCTAATTACTTTGCAGTAGTGTTTAACGATCAGTACAATATATGTCATTGTCCAGTTTCATTAGTCTTCTTAAGTTTTGATTGGTTACTCATATTATTAATGTTCACTTTTGCCGTTTATGGCATAATATGTTACCTCATTCTAGTAGAGTAAGTTAGTTATCGCAATTTTGTTCCTCAAATGTTGACAATGATTTTCACTTGCATTTCTTCAAACATTACATTTATTGTGTTTAAGGCAACTAAATACTTCGGGTTAGTGAAACTAATTAGTAATAATCTATGTCTTTGATTCATTAGCATCTCTGAATATTTTAATTTTCATACTTGTTCTCACAAGTTTATTTTTAGGTTTTCATAATAATTGAATATTTCTGATTTGTTCCTTTCTTTAAGAACCTGGTTTGATTACGTCTTCGTTTATCAATTTAGCGTTCCTACAGTTGTGTTCATCACCTTTCTTTTAGATTGAAAATACATGTTCCATACGTTTTCAATCTCAATTTACGGGGGGGCAATGCAATGAGGTCATTGCTAGTCGCCGGACCCAAAACTTCCCCCTCTGTCACGCCGATTAGGAAGGTCCCTGATTTGACACGGCTCAGCGCAAGACGCGCGAACGCGTGCCAGAAGATTCAAAGATTTACGATTAGGGTGCAATTGTCCTCGGGGACAGCCCTTCAGGCAACCGGCGGCCAGTCCACGTGCACGGCTAGGCACCGGAACAAGCAAATTATAGAGATCCGGCTACTGTTGAAGAGTTCCGTAGGACCCATATAAGCGTCACGAAGACAGCAGAAAGGACTGCTTTGTTCATCTCCGGAGTACACACGCACAACAAAGACCACCAATCAGGCGCCTAGAAAATGAGGTTAATTTGAAAATACCCTATCGGCTTCCGACTCGCGTCGAATATTTCGGAAACTAAGATTTCGGCCAATAATATTCAAAATTCCAATCACGTGAAGGAGCGATGGGCGAAACTTGGAAAAAGGGTGGGGATGCGACGCAGGAAGCTCGAGAGCAGCGGATTTTGGCAGAAGACGGATAGAAGGCGAGAGAACGACACAGAATTGAGACGGCAGTGTTGATGAGAGTAGTGGAGCAGTGACTTGGGAGTCGACCAACATAGTGCAGGCCGCCCAGTATAAAAAGACAATCAGGAATTTATTCCGATTTCAACGGGCCGGCGTCTCCGGAAGGAATGATTGTGCAGCCGAGTCATTGAGGCTGGCCTGGTGAGGAGTGGGTGGCGGCAGACGACTTCCTCAATAATCACCGATCGGAGCCAGGAGCACTAGCACCGCACGCACTGCTGCTTCCGGTTGGCTGCGCCTTGCCGTGGTGTGGCTCGCGACAGCGACTGCTTCGGGGACGACTACGGATTGTGCAATCATCGAAAGAGGTGAACGAAAGACTTTCATTTGTAATCATTCCAAAGACAGTAAAAATAGGAAAGGTGTCATTTAATGTAAATAACATATAATTTAGTTTAAGGAATTCTTACCAAATTGTATTATAGAATCAAATGCAATAAATGTGTTCTTGCCATTCAGGTGATTGACACTTAAAGTTACAAAACTTTGTGATTATTGTAAAGTAGTGGTAGTAATGCAAACCCCGTGCATGCCCTCATTCAAGAGTGCCTACCCTTGAGGTTCTCGAATGCCGGTGCCAGTTGACAGGTAAGTGCCCGTTTGGCGCCCTTCATTGATAAATTTAACGCGCACACCTGTCAGCTGATTACCGACGCACTTCGGTGTGACGGTATTTCCCCCCCCCTTTTGTGAGGTACCCAGACCGCGAGCTGCGCGCATTGCGCGCATGCGTGTGTTGCCGTGGCGGCAGGACGGGTTCATCACAGTGTACTTCGGCCCCGTGCAGCCGGCTGGACGTTCAGGGACAGTCTAAACCGCCACATCACTTCTCTTCGCCCTGCATAAGTGACGGTGCCTCGCATTGCTCGCGGAGCGAGAGGGGCTGTAGCCACTTGCAGTAGGAGCTGTAACTAGCTTTGCTAGCCAGCTGTGCGGCCGTAGCTTACATAGGGACTGCTGTGTTGGCCGATTGCCGGTTGTGCCAATCGCGTCGTCAGCATTGATCACTCGGTCGACGTTTAAGCGTCTGATCTTTCCTTTCCCTTTCCGATCCACTCGGTAAGGACCAATTACGAAGCTGGAAGCAACACGACGCGGAAAATGGCGTTTGAGCAGCTAGCCAGGTCCTTGCAAATGGTCGGGTAAGGATGACGTAGAGATGACACGGGTCGACGTCAGGTGATCTGAAAGTCTTCTATTGAAGTTCCAATGATAGTTCCTGGCGTTGGTTTAGACCCGTGGAAATAGAAATCTGTAAGTTTTTAGAGGGATATGATGTAACTAATTGTGTAGTAGAAACTCCTAGATGAAAGTTGAATTCGCTTTCAGTCGCGAAGAACGTGCTCAGATATCGCAGGAGAACTGAAAGCGACTGGGAAAACGTTCACAAAGGTTGGAACTGGAGTTCCAGTTGGTGGTATGTGATAAGTGATACGGTGAGAGTAGGAAATGTTACAATGAGCATTACATATCGCATATCCTATCCGCAAGCAACAAGTACATACACACGGAAAAGGTATGAAAGTGTCGCGTAATAGGTCGTGGTCGTATACGACCAAGTCCAGTCCGTCCCTTGGTCGTGTACGACCAAGTCCAGTTATAAACTTAGATTTTTTCCTTTAACGCAAGCAGCAAGGCCAGGGAAACTTAGTCATCAAAGCCTCGACCATTAGATGGAACTTATGGGATGGGTATATCGTTCTGTGCATTGTTTAGAGGAATGCATGTTCCTTTCAATAATTTCGATATATTTAATCCATTGTATCCTTAATGTAGTGAGTTGTGCCCGTTGTGTGCATGTAGTGAGTTGTGCCCGTTGTGTGCATGTAGTGAGTTGTGCCCGTTGTGTGCATGAAGTAGGAGTGGTTTAAATTTCGCTGAAAAGCTAGTTCCGGTGTTTGGTGGTCTTCAGAAAAAAACTTGTGGTGGAATAAATTGGTTAATTTTCAATTTATTGGTGTGATAATGTGACAACTAAGGTAGTGAAGTTTCACTGAAGAATTGGTGAATACTTCCCCCAAACGTGACACGCTGACGCGTGTGAGCGCAACTTGGGTGCAACCCATTAACAAGTAATCTAGAATGGCATTGACAGCTTCCCTAATGTGGTTGCTGAATTTTGTAAATATTAGCTAGTTTATAGCAATAAACATAATCTTAATTGTAGAGAAACTTTAATGGCTTTCCAATAAATAAATAAATAAATAAATAACAAAAAATTGAATTCAAATTTTTACAGATTTTACCTCGTGCCCAAATCTGCATTGCATTGCTGAACATGCTATTGCACCCAACTTGACAATGCTGCTAAGATCACAACAACGGATTCCTTCCGCACGAGGGGCAACAGGATAAGAATGCTACCGTCGTCAATCCTCTCGAGGGGCCACAGAGGACGCGTCGTCAATCCTCTCGAGGGGCCACAGAGGACGCGTCGTCAATCCTCTCGAGGGGCCACAGAGGACGCGTCGTCAATCCTCTCGAGGGGCCACAGAGGACGCGTCGTCAATCCTCTCGAGGGCCACGGAGGACGCGTCGTCAATCCTCTCGAGGGCCACAGGACGCGTCGTCAATCCTCCGAGGGCCACAGGACGCGTCGTCAATCCTCTCGAGGGCCACAGGACGCGTCGTCAATCCTCGAGGGCCACAGGACGCGTCGTCAATCCACTCGAGGGGCCACAGAGGACGAGCACGCAACGAAGTTTGTAGGTTAGGATGAGCGGTTGGAAGGTGATGGTATGTATGTGCGTGAGATTTGTGGAGTTTATTTGCTTTGCTTAGACGAATTTGTGTTAACTGACAATAGATAATGTATGTACATATATGAATGTTGCTGTGTACTTGTTCGGCGCGCGCGTGTGTGTGGGTGTGGGTGGGTGTGGGTGGGGTGTCGGGGTGTGTGGGGTGTGGGTGTGTGTGTAGTAGGATTCATGTGAATTTCATTGTAAAGTTGGTGGCGATGTTATTTCGTTGATAACGTCAGACAGAAAATTATGGCTGAATGAATTGGTTAGAAGGTCACAATTGAGGTGTGGTGATCGTGTCAACAAAAGGTAGTGAAGTACTTCGGAAGAATTGGTGAATATTTCTGTAAATAGGAATCAAACTTGATATACTTCCGCCAGATAGTATAATCAGTAATGTTAATAAGTCTCGAGCAGTCGTGACTGGTCTAGAGCATCCTGACATGTGAATCTTTGATAGTTTACAAAAATTAAGTACTTTAAAATGTAAGGCTTTTTCAAATGTTTTTCGAGAAGGGTCTAAAATAAATAGTGTTAATTCTTACAGGTTTTTCCATTTTTTCCCAATAAATTCTGAAATTTAGCTGAGCATATTACTGCATCCATCCCTGGCACCATACGATGACCACACCGACAGCGAGGGCGCTAGAAGCTGTTTCGAAAGTGAATAGAATAAACTTGGCCTATGCCATCATACTCCTGCATGGATGGACTCACCACGGCCTTGATGTTGAGTTTATGGTGAATGAATTTGTTTTTGGTAATTTTGTTCTATTATTGTAGTGAGCCTTTTTTGACGTTATCTTTATATTTATCCGAATTAATAAATTCCTTTCAGCTATGCTGTACTACAGTGTTAATATTGGTTAAAGTGTTAATATTGGTTAAAGTTTAAATGATGCTAATATTGTAAGTTCAGCAAGAGCATATACTAAATTTTTGTTGTAACTTTTATAGTCATGCAGAATTCGTTATGCTGGTTTTGTTTTTCTTTCTCCCAACCAACATTTTATGTATTGCACATTTTCAGGTTATTTTTCGTCTTAGTGGTAATTTTAGAATATTTTACTATTTCGTAATTACGAAGTGATGACATTTTTGAAGGGTTTGTGTTAATAACTCCTTTTATCGCCAATAAAAATAGTTCCCTCTAGTCTTTAATATTTCATTGTGACTAGTAGTTAATAATTTACGTTAGTACTAGAGTTCTTTATTTTCCCGATTTTTAGCTGGTAAACCTATTCGTCCATTTTGTCATAACAATTTGCAGTTTCTGTTGAATTGTGTGATTTAAATGGTTATTTTAAATTTAACTTTTTAAACTTACTAATCATGGTTTTAATATTTTCTCTGTTAAAATTGTAGCTGGTGTTCCAAATTCCTTACAGAATTTAAGAGGTAATTACCTGGGACGTGTAATAGTGAGATTAACCTTTTTTGTATTTGTGTAATACTGTTTATGGCACAATTTCGCTTGCCATAACTTTTCTCCTTTCATTAAAAGTTATTATTAATTTCAGGTACGGTATAATTGAAGAAATTTTATCCACAGCAATTGTTTTCATGATTTTGTGAACACTGTAATAATACTTGTACTATAAATTGTGAGGTTTATTTGTTTTCAGTATTTTATTTTCTATGATTAGTAGATTTGTTTTCTTCGAGGATAAAGGAAGTATTGCACATTTTAAGAATAGTAGGGTTTGTTAGAGACGACAGAAACAGTAGTGCAAAAAAATTCATACAATTCATCGGTTTGTAATTTTTCTTAACATTTCAAAATGTGTTTGCTGGTCTTTGCCTTCCCATATTGCCTTCAATCTTATTAGTTTAAGTTTTCAGGTATAGTTCTTGTTACTTTCCTAACCTAATGGCCTAATTAGTACCTTACAGTGTTTGTGATTTTGTTTAAATTATTTATTTTTAAGTATTTCATAATGTCTAAAAGTTCCAATTTTTAGTTTAAATCTATTAATTATTTTTAACTCTTATTCATTATTTCATAGTCTTGGAAGTATACGTAATAAATCTCCTGTATTATTGTCTCTTCATTATTTTTATAGCTTTAATGTTTTTTATAGTTTTTATTTACATTTTGACATTGTCTTATATATTCTTTCTCTTTGTTGCTTTTCGTTTATCCATCGGAGCCATAGGCCTATTGGGGAAAGAGGGCTCTCTAAAGATACTCTTAACGAGTGTTTTGCCGAACCGCTAGGTCACTTGGAAGACGGCATACTTATATTATTACGGTGAGAAATATTTTGATACTCCTGGATGTTTCTGTACGCTTTGTTCTGATGATATTCCTGAATGTTTGTCTTCGGGGCATATCCGATAACTGGATTTTCTGTGATTGGTATGAGCATTTGCAGAAACTGCACTAACCTTACAGCTACTGCACCTGCTAATTATATTTCGCTGCAAGGTGAGGAAAATCTGAACGGAGGTGTTCGAACAGAGGGTTCTAAGACACAGAAGCCTCTGCAGTTCGTATTTGGGACTGAAGTTGGCTCGCATTCAATCACTTTCAAGCATGTCGGTGGGGATATAAATTTAATATTCATACAAGTGGGATAATTATTTCAGTTTTTTAGTTTCCTTAGTTAATTAAGATTATATTTTATTTTTTTAAATTTCTCAAGAGTTTCTACATTAACTGTAAACTACGATTTTACCTAAAATTAACATAACTCGTATTATAGTAATTATGCAAAATATAGAACTGAATGATTCAGGTGTGGTCATACAGCTAACGTTCCAGGTTATTTCTCATGTAATCAAGGTTATTTGATAAACTTCCTGTACTACCGTACGTTGCAAAACGAAATCAGCAATACTACATAATCAAAAATGTTGTTTCAGGTGTCATGTACCAGTGGAATCAGATTAATCAACCGGAAGAAGACATTCACAGATTGTGCATAATCTTTGTGGATCCAGCTCACTGGCATTCGAATATTTTCACATCAATGTAACGTGAGAGAAGTTGTTTGGATTAAATAAAATGTGCACTTTAAAATATTTACATAGCAAATGCGTGCTTGCATACATCATACCAGACATCCCTTTCTTTTACTTAATTACTCTCAAAACGTTTACATAAATAAAAATTGAACCTTAAAATGACAGACAATTGTTTGTTGGAAAGAACTATTTTTGCTCGCAATTAATATCCTGGAAGTTATGTGGGTATGGAAAATCTGACTCCCTTTGTATGGATACTTAAAACACCTGTGTTAGGAGAACTCTTACGTTTAAACCAATAAAATACAAAATATATTAGTTTAAACCAAACAAATAGAAAATATCGTAAAATCTATACTTAAAATAGATAGTTACCTTAAGTATTTTGGAAAATCTCAAATATTTGCTGATTGTTCCCTTACGTAAGCACGTAAATGACAATTTGCTTTCCAATTGTAATCTTTTCCATATAAAAATAAGTCACAAACAGAATAGGACATACAAGTAATGAATCGTCCGCTAATAACTGCTTTCTGAGTGAATAAACTGTGCCAAGAGATTGTACCATACATAAAAGATTACAGATTTCAGCAAATTTAGGAAACTCATAGATCACTGTCTCATTATAAACCTCTCATATTCTGCAAAGAAAAATGTGGTTTTACAGAACGGCACAGACTTACATTTGATTATTTTCTATTCTTTTCGGTCTGGTCTAGGATGTAAGTTTTGTCCCATAGTCTTTCCAGCAGCCATCTATTGCCACCTAATGGACATTTTTACTTTTTTGTACACGTATATACGGAGTAATGCGCGTAGTGTAGAGAAAGTTATGTAATGCTGCGGAAAATCTCTCACGAGATTTCAACGGAAATGCAGGTTTTGGGGTCCAGTCCGTCAGTGAATACCACTAACGTCTAAACCATTTATTGAATAATACCACTAACGTCTAAACCATTTATTGAATTTTTTCAAAATGAATATATGGCTCGACTCGAGGGGCTGCGAGTTTGAAAACTTAAATTAAAATTTTGGGATACTTTACGCGAAGCCTCTAGGACGTTTTCAATTTTTTTTTCTAAATGGTTCCAAATGTTTTTAAAATTACTTCTGAGATTGGAATAACATAAATTAAAGGTGGCATAAAGGCTAGTGTAGTTAAGACGGGCAGAGAGAAAGTACATTATGAAACGATGATAAAGTAATGAAGGGTATTAATACAAGAGTGTGATATTACGATACGAGCGAGTATCGTAAACTATACACGAGTGTATTAATACCAATTACATAGTTTCATACGGTACTTTTTCTACGACTTACAGTAACTTTAAAAGTTAAACTTTTACATTGAATCGTTTCGTGGCAGATGACGTGCAGGATTCAGCCAAGGCCGCCTAGCGGACAGCTACCCTACCTGCCGCAGGTGGCTTGGGTTTACCAGAGCGAGAGAATACAAAAATTGCTCTCACAATAATTCGAGGTCCCCATTTTCGCTTTTTCTCTTATTTCTGAAGGTGCCAACGCCTCCTCTGATTCACTAGACATTTTAAACTAAAGAATTGGCCGGTTTTAAAGGACAAATACACGGCAGCAACATATAACACACAAGAACATGCGTTCTGATCTTAACTGCGCTAGTCCAATAGCATCAAAGTGAAATTACGTTCCAATTTATTTTATAAGAACTTTACTGGAAGAAGTGCTCTTGCTTATTACAATTTTAACAACAAAAAATGGAACATTTTTACGTAAACGAGGGGATATTCCTGATAATGGACACCAATGTGTGGTTTCAGACCACGTCCTCGGAAAGGTTTGTATACAGTGTACTAATCACCACAACATTTAGGAGTGCAGCTGTCTTCGCATTTAGTAAAAGGACCTACGTGTTTGAATTCTTCAAAACTGTTGTTGGTGTTATCAATAAAACGTTTATCATACAGCATAGTTTGATCTTATATTATTGGGAAATGACAATGACGTAACGCATACAAAATATTGACAAATTCATTGTGAGTCGTAAAGCTTCTAAATTAACACTCAAGCACCAACACTGATGGATTGGAACATCGTGTGTGCGGCATTTCTAAAAACAGCCACGTGAAACGAATCAAGCGTGTCTTTTCAATGTATGACACGAATGTACAAGGGTCCAAAATGTTTCTATTGAAGCTGTTGAGTGGAGTGTATAAGGTTTAAGAAACAACAATCAACCATTCGGTGGGATTACAGTTTTATTTTCTGTAAATTTTACAATCTTTTTTTCGCACAGCATTTTTTACGTTCCTTCTACTCCAAAGAGCAAAAATAAAAATAGTCAAACAATTAAACAGTTTTACACTTTATTTCAATTTCTAAATTAACCTGTTGATATATATTTAAGACTCGCCGTCTCCAGAATGCAAGAGAAGTTGGGGGTACAGTTAGGTTGTAATGTAAATGTAAAAATGTGAAAAGCAATGATTAACCGGTGCTTATTGCCAAAGGTGTTTTTTTTTTTCATTTTTTTTTTTTCATTAAACCGCAATGCATCCGACAATGTGTGAAAAAAGAAAATTACTAAAAACGCATTTACGAATTGGTGTGATAGAACATTTCATGTTAATTTTATCCCAATTTTGAAACTTATAAGTAGTATACAATAATTAGGTAATTGTGTTGTTAGTAACTATTAAAAATTAATAATTGAATAAATCATTAAATAGTGTTCTAAGAATTCACAGTGAGATGGAACATTGGTGGCAAATATTAAAATGTTCTGCTGTGTGTGAAAAGACTACGTATTTGAATATTGCCAGAGACCATATCATATTATTCATGTACCTAGAAAATCTTCTTACTCGTCAAATAAAGGGTGAGAACACCGTAGTAAAAACGTATGAAAGATATAATTATTCTTAGATAAACATATACACTGAATGCGAGAATGTTAAAAAATCATTTGAAAGCCATAGCAGACTCACTTATATCTAAAGAGCAACTGGGTTTTAGAAAAGGGCGAGGTTATACAGACTCCCTTTTCGCAATAAAAGCTTAGGTGAAGAATAAATGCAAATCACCTTCTACATTCACAGATCCAGAGAAGGCTTTTGATAATGTGAACAGATTACTACTTTCGAGAGTTTTTAAGAATAAGGATTATCAAAATCACTTAATAGTACCTATTAAAAGCACTGGAACCTCAGTGTGCTTAGGTATAAACGGTAAGTTAACGGATAAGATTTCCACAAACACAGAAGTGAGAGAAGGTTGCGGTCTCTCGCCATTGATTGTATTTATATAGGCGATATGTTTACAGCATGGAAGGTACAGACAGATAAAGGAATTCATCTAAGTAAAAATGTTTATTTTTAACTTATGCTATGCAGGCGACTTGCGAGGTAGTGAAGAAAAGCTACAAAATGTGAAATTTTTAAATAATATTTTATATAATTATAAAATTTCGACCAAGAAAACAAGAGTATTGACTTTTAAAGGCAAATTCCCAGTAAAGACGAAAATTATCATTAACAACAAAATTTAGGACAGGTGAAGAACTTTAAGTACTTAGAATGCTATGTTACGTATGAACGAAATATGGATTTAGACGAAAAGTTTAGAAATATTTGTAAAAAAAATTCACATATAGTTAAAAAATCTCGTAAAGACGTATTTAACACTGACTTCTTTCATGGTTTTTTTTGTAAAATCAAAAGTATTCTTGCAAAGAAATAAAAGTAAAATTAAGGCAGAAGAAATGCACTTTTATCTAGGAGGGTGTATCATAGAATTCTTAGAGGAATTAAAATCTGAATATAAGACAGTTAAATGCCACATCTTTGAAAAATTAAAAATACCAATAAGACGAAATGGTGCGAAAATTTAAATAGGCTGCCACAAGAGAGATTACCAACTTCAACTCTTCAATGTATCCCACAAGAAAAGAGACACGTAGGCTGGCAAAAGAAAAAGTGAACATCGGTACAGGTTGAAGCCTAATCTTTATTTAATCAGAAATAGAATAAAAAAAATATAGTGATCCCTTGTACATAGCACAAAAACCATGGCATGCGCAATGCGCGAAATTGCAGGATGTAAACGATAGTGGTATTTTTCAGCCCTTCCGGTGCTATTTAATTGACACGATTGCCAAAAGACGTAGAAAAGTAGAAAAAATAGTTTCAAACGTTACCCGTCACAGCGTGCCAAGTTCCTTCTTGTCCTATAAAATTAGTTTGAAAAATCTGTAAGGGAATGAGACGTTCTCATTAAGTGCGGCCACAAAGTCAAAACGTACGTTACGTCGATGAAGAGAAAGAACTCCTCTATCGAATACCGTAACTCCGTACCTAAGGGTTGTCTTAAAGTGTGAAAGTTGAGGTTTAGTATTAGCCGGAGTATAAACTACATGATCGAAGAGTAAGTAATGTAGCATCATTTGACAAAGGCCTGGCGCGTGTCACGATGGGGCCGTGCATGCATTGCCGATTGCGGAAGAGGAGGTCGCGGGTTCGAATCCCGCCCTCTTCGGGAGATTTTCGGAGGAGCGTCGTAATGAAACTTAAAGTAATATAATATTACAAGTTTCATTACGACGTTCCGGGACGTTTCGTAACGTATAAGTATTTAAAACTTATAAGTTTCGTTACACGATTCGTCCACCGGAAATCGCCCGAAGATGGACTCCTCCGCCGGGAGCCGGCTCGCGTCTGAATCTTCTTCGAAAAGCAATAGCATGAGGCCCCATCGGGGGGCGTTTTGCAAAAAGTGTTGGTGGTTTTTATGGCAAAATTCAGCAAAATCGCCCGCGCATGGCATCACACTGGGACCTCCCAAAGCAGAGCAGACGGGGGCGGGCTAGGCGGAGGTCCCGGAGCACGGGCTAGCCTCGAACCCGATTCCTCCGCTTTGTTAGGTCTCAATGCTAGCCATGCGCCACCAGGGCACGAAGGCAGGGCTAGTAATCATTCTATATGAAGTCAACAAGCAGTTAGATACATGTTCACATGATAAAAATGCTGATGACGGTCACTCATAAGATTCGAACCGGCAGGCTCCTGCGTCGTAGGCAGACACCTTACCGCTGTGCTACTGCGCTACAGGAAATTTGGGTGGCTATTGTCGAAACAAGTATTACATTCCGAAGATGTAGTCCACAGTGGACGAGAACTTGTAGCCTCAACACACACACAGGAGCAATTTTGGCTCTGTAATACGGTACACGAGGGAAATTTTCTTAAAATATGAGTGCAAAAAGAAATGGAGGCTAAAAAAGCGAATTTTTTCAATTCATTCAATTTTTTTCTTTAAATTTATTCTAAGAATAGAGAAAAATTCTTTTAGAAAGGTTACATAGGTCCGATTTTCAGGGTTAGCTCTAACTTTTAGAAAATTTGAACAGTTTGAATTTTTTTTGCGTCTTCCTATAACTAGAAAATTGAAGATAGAGATTTTTCCTTCAAATAAAATTTTCGTTGATAATTACTTTTTACAAGCCAAAAAAGTTTTAGATTAAAGTTTGTGGAAGCTGATTTCTGTGGAAATAAAATTCCGCATTTTCAATAAGGCCCAAACGCAATTTTCTTAAAAATTGTTGCAAATTTTCCTTAAACGATTCGTACGGATAGTGCTAATTGCACTGTTTAATATGGAAATAAATAGCTTTCTCGCAACAATTTTTAACACTTTCTGATTCTGGAACCGAAGTTCAATCGTGCCTACGCTGGTACAGAAAGACAAGTAGCAAGAGTGCTTTCGTATTGTCCGGGAATGTAGGTGCTTCCAGCTTCGTCTATTTATTTGTTTCTTGCCAAAAGAAATAGTTAAATATGTGATTAAAAGAGTCTACGTCACTCTCAGAATTTTTGAGAAAAATATGAAAATATATTTTTTAGATTTTGTACCGAATAAGTTGAATTAGTTAACAGGATATAAAGTTTAATTCCTTTTACCATCAAATCTAAAACTTCATGAACTGGAAAACCATAATATAAGAGGAATGAGAGATCCGTCCTGCCACTCAAATACGTACGTAAGTATACTCTGAAAACTCGAACCTGCAATTAACTAAAAGCTATTGCCAAACTTCCCGGTTCTAAATATGACAGTATAAGAAAACATTGCGTCGTGTACCGTAACATAGTGATAAATTGCTCCTCTGTGTGTGTAGAGGCTACAAGTTTTCGTCCACTGAGGACTATATCTTCGAAATGTAATACATATTTCGACAATAGCCACCCAAATTTCTTGTAGCGCAGTAGCACAGCGGTAAGGTGTTTGCCTACGACGCAGGAGCCTGCCGGTTCGAATCTTATGAGTGAACGTCATCGGCATTTTTATCATGTAAACATGTGTCTAAGTGCTTGTTGACTTCATATAGAATAATTACTAGCCCTGCCTTCGTGCCCTGGTGGCGCATGGCTAGCATTGAGACCTAACAAAGCGGAGGAATCGGGTTCGAGGCTAGCCCGTGCTCCGGGACCTCCGCCTAGCCCGCCCCGTCTGCTCTGCTTTGGGAGGTCCCAGTGTGATGCCATGCGCGGGCGATTTTGCTGAATTTTGCCATAAAAACCACCAACACTTTTTGCAAAACGCCCCCCGATGGGGCCTCATGCTATTGCTTTTCGAAGAAGATTCAGACGCGAGCCGGCTCCCGGCGGAGGAGTCCATCTTCGGGCGATTTCCGGTGGACGAATCGTGTAACGAAACTTATAAGTTTTAAATACTTATACGTTACGAAACGTCCCGGAACGTCGTAATGAAACTTGTAATATTATATTACTTTAAGTTTCATTACGACGCTCCTCCGAAAATCTCCCGAAGAGGGCGGGATTCGAACCCGCGACCTCCTCTTCCGCAATCGGCAATGCATGCACGGCCCCATCGTGACACGCGCCAGGCCTTTGTCAAATGATGCTACATTACTTACTCTTCGATCATGTAGTTTATACTCCGGCTAATACTAAACCTCAACTTTCACACTTTAAGACAACACTTAGGTACGGAGTTACGGTATTCGATAGAGAGTTCTTTCTCTTCATCTATGTAACGTACGTTTTGACTTTGTGGCCGCACTTAATGAGAGCGTCTCATTCCCTTACAGATTTTTCAAGCTAATCTTATAGGACGAGAAGGAACTTGGCACACTGTGACGGGTAACGTTTGACGATCATGCCGACAGAATAGCACCAGAAGGGATGAAAAGTGCCGCCATCTTTTACATCATTCACTTTGGCGCGTTGAACACACCATGCATAATTTTCGCCATGAACACATGAATCAACCTTTATTTGACGAATAAGATGCCTTTTTGAGAAGTATACAATACGTTATGGTCCCTCGTAATAATCATATGCGTAGTGTTTTCACACAATGCTGAACATTTTTATCTTTGCGACTAATGGTATATTTCACTACGAATTCTTAGTGCACATTTTCATGGTTTACACAATTAATGGTTTTCATAAGTTTTTTCTTTAATTCAAAATTCAAGTAGTATATGACTTAGTGTAGGGATCGGAGAATTTTGCAAATGTGCACACATCTCACTTTTCCCCATGGCAAGTCATATGAAGTTTTACCTGTTTTTTGACGTTAAATAAAAATAAATACATAAATACTAATAATACAATAATCATAATTATTCAATATAACTTATAAAACATCCAAATTTTAAAACTTGGATGAAATGAACACGTAATATTCTATCACATCTCGTCTGAATGGCATGAAACATTTCGTTCTTCCGTCTTAATTCTTATTTAAGCTTCTTTTCGTGTACTCATGGGGACATTACTTTAAATATATGAGATACATTTGCATTACCAATCTCATTTCACAATTTTATACCCGTTTCAGCCGGACTATATCAAATCTGCCGTTTCCTTCGATAATGTTTGATGTACAGAAACTTGGATACGTAGAAATAATTACAATTTTTAAATAGCTTGTTTAGGACATTCGTTGTTTTATTCATTCGTACCATACATTTATGAATAGTAACAATGAATAAGTTTTCCATACATACCTGACAATCATTAAATAAAAATTTCAAAAAAAAAATGTTTTGTTCCACAATATTATACATTTTGGACAAAATGTTCTTCATACTTGTTAGCTCACTGAAGCATTTATTCCGGAACATTTCTCTCAATCTGAAATCCTGCCGTACTGTTCAACATGATTTAGAGTACGTACTGTACATTTGTATTTTATAGAAAATTAGTCAAGACAGAAAATGTGTTCGGTATATGGCAATAATTTTGGTTATAGAGAAAAGTTTTTCCAACGGAATTTTCAAGGAACAAAAAGTGTTTCGATTTACTGAGAATTTCAATATGTAGAGGTCCCACTGTACTTCGTAACACCCGACCTTTCTCCTTTTCTGTCTATCGTGAAATCCTTTAGCAGTTTAATGATATAAGCAAACATTTTATGCAGGAATAATAATTGATTTTATATTTTCTAAATTTTTATTATAAATAACATTTTCTAGGCACCCTTGAAAAATACATTATGATTCCTCAGACTCAATTACGAAGTCTCTACACTTATTTATCACACTTAAAAACTGACATATTTTCTAACAGGACGTGGTCCTGAAACTTCAGCACAGAAATGTTTTTGAGAGTTCTAAGCTCTTTATTTTAAAATTTATTTGGAAGTTTGATATAACACACGCAACGTAATGTTAGGATTGGAAAAAATCCACTGAGTAGGAACTCTGAAATCCAGCTCACATTGCTAAACGTTCTGCCTTTCAGCCACAACCAGAAACTAACAGTTGACAGAATTGAATAAATTCCTGCAAGTAGCCCTATACTTTATGAATTCATGCATGCATTCCGCCATTAAAATTAAAAATTAAAAGTAGCTTCATATTGAAACCAAAATGTAAACTGAGAGGCGCTTAAATGTGAGACCAAAACAACTACATTACATAATAAATGAGATAATACTAATTATATTTGAACATTAGTTTATCTTTTCTAGTGCCCTATACGTTTGTGCTAAAATATTGCGTATGGTTGAAACAACTTTAATCTGCTTCTGGATAACGGTTCCCTTTTCAATCTTTGTCTCTCAGTTTTGATTGGTTATACAATCAAATTCCTTGATTGTACCCCCTTGTTTTGCTTCAAAACGTCGCAAAGAGTTTGGCTTTTTTGTTGTATGAATAAATTAACCAAATCTTTAGACTACAATTAAATTTGCTAAGACTAAGTGTCTTCACATAGATTTTCACATTAGAACCGTTTATGATTCACTGTTGCTACAATGAATGGTATTCACAAGTGTTATATCGCCGTAAATAAGGGAGAGTAATTTGTACACTTGAGAAAAAAAAATGTGAGAGTGTGTCACGAAAATTAGGAATCAAGGCCCCAGACGCCGTTTCCCAACACAGTGACGTATGTTGTAGGGTGATGGGGTGCATGTTTGCATGTATGCCATTTTCATCGTCTCGCCAAGCGCTCGTGCAGTATAGAGAAGGTATTGTAAAGCAGTGGTAAACATAGGGAGCTTTCGACTCAAAAATTATTGTTGCTGAGCCCTCGTAACGAACAGGAGGATACATCTTGTTCCCATGTGTAGCATATTACTGCCTCTAACTAGTACAGTCAGAATTCATATTTGCTGGGTCATTAATACCAAAGAAATTGGATTTCGGAAAAACATTGCGGGAATCTTTGTTGTAAGCGGGATTTTCACCAAAACTGGTATTTCACAATCCCTTTCGCTTGTTTCGCAACCCTGATAGCTATTTCAGCGGCAAAATTGATGCACTATGTACAGATTCTTACTGAATTTTCTGCAATTTTACATATTATCTGTAACTCGTAGCGAGTATCCATTATTATATTTAACGAAATTTACTACTACACATGTAGTTTTAATGTATATTTTAATTAATGTATCGAGCATTTTAACCCTAGCCGGCGTGATCTTACTAGTGATGTGTAGTAAGCGATAAAATACTATTTAAAGATACAGTGTTCTGTATTGTTCGGGGATATTAAGAGAATGTTCCTTCTGGATGCTGAACAAATTCTGTATGTTAAAATTCATCAGTTAATTCAAAAAAACCTAAAGTGTAACGGTGAATTTCACTTTAATATGAGAAAGAATATTAAGTTCAATTTCTGTTCATTTCCAAGATGACTTCTTTCACAATATCTTTTACAAAAAAGTGCATTTAAATGTACTTCTGATTGCACCAATTGCTATTAATCAAGCATAGTTTATACAAACACATTCACAATGTCATTTTAATATACATATTTATTTAATTCAAACAACTATATCATCCTCCAACGTGAAAGTTGAATTTATTAAGATACTGAAAGAGAACTGAACATGTGTCACGAAGATTGAGAATCTTCTTGCTTTCTTCTATTGGTTTGTGGTATATGTGATCCAATTGCATTGTATACCTGAAACAACATTTTGGATTATGTAATATTGCTATTTGTTTTTGCAGCAAGTGAACCAAGCAATTTTGTCAAAAATCATCACATTGGAAATACATCTAAACTTTTGTGTGTGTCCACATCTGAATCTTAAGAGTTTTAGATTTTTGCAGTACTACTCCCATTGAGTTTTGCCAATTTATGTTTAACAAATCGAACATTAATTATAATGTAGTAACTATTGAAAAAATTAAGTGATAAAATCATGGGGATTAATTTCAACTGGAAACAAAAACTATAACTAGGGCAGCTGTATGGATAAATGAAGTTCATTACAGCTGCCGTTCTATGACGAAGTAGTTGACTGCAACCTACCATTGAACCTAATACTAACAGCAACCACTGCTGTGGTTGTAGAACCATCTGTACGAACATTTATTGTAAGCTATTCCACGACCTGCAGCTTGTTATTAGGTTCACTATCTTTAATATCAGAAATTATTTTCTACAAACCCACATACAAATAACGATATTTCCGATACCTGCTACGTTATTTTGAAAAGATAACTGCATAGATTCGACAATCTTTATTATTACTCATTGTAATTCTTTTTTATTTATTAGGTCATTATTACACAAATTAAGTAACTTTATACAATGTGGCTAGGCCGGAAGCCTTTAAGCCATTACAATATCTACATTATACCCTGTTCTGACGTTTCAAATTCTGGTATTTAACCCGAAATGGTCCCTTCGTTGCATCAAAGTCGCGGAAAAGACCATAGGGTACGGCTGAGGAAACAACCCTGAAGGGGAAAATCATGCCGTCAGAAACAGTACATGCTAATCTACCAGACTTTTTCTAAACTATTTATTTATTTCCTGGTGTGGACTTCACGCATTCTTCTTCCAGTCTTGGGTCTCCTCCGCACTTTCAGCACCACAATCAAACAGCGTCACAGCCTCTTTTCGGACACTCACTCCCCTTACCTCATAATGAGCTTTTTAATTATTGCAGTCATTTTTCATTGATTTACTTATTTACTTGTTCCTTAAGAGTTGAATGTGTCTAATGTATTTACATATCAGTATAACTTAAATTACAGATTAAATTATTTTTCGTTTGCTTATTAACTTCTTTATTCTTATTAACTTCTTCCAGTCTAGCTTATTAACTTCTCTCCAGTCTAGACTCCGCTCTTACTAACCAGTGCTGTTTTCCCAGTCCCCAATTTCTTTTTCCCCTAACTGTCCAAACCTTTCCTAGAAATGTTCCTAATTCTTTCATGAAGCGAGACTTTTTATCACCTGACAAGTGCTGAGCGAGCGTAATGTTTCTATGTTGGAAGTAATAGTTTCCCATTCCCATCCATTTTCCTTTCCATGTTACAGTCGCACAGCAATTTGAAAGGATGGGGATTCAATTTTCCTTTTCACCGCAAAGCACGCAGATGCCATAACCATTTACATCTTACAACGTACGTTACAAATAAATAAATAAATACGTTGCACCCACCTCCGACCCTTAACCTAGCGTACTCTTGTGTCTTTTACGTGCCTGAACGTAACTTTCGAACTTTTTTTGGTCGTGGCTTCCAGGATATTGAAACAAACTGTCTAATTTAATTTTTAAATTTAATATTTCCTCTGCCCTTCTAATAATATTAAACATAAATTCAACGTAACCCGTTCCAAATTTATATAAGAATATGGACACCAGTAAAAGATTACGTTAATTCAATTATTAAAATTACTCTTCAACTGCTATTTCCATTAAATTAATATCCGGATAAGTGGGTCGATGGGTCTTATAAGAAATAATCGCTATTGCCTACTAATAGCCGATTACTCCATCTGCCATCTGTACAGAGTGGCCGAGGAATCTGAAAAGCAAATATACATTTCTAACTACTCATTTGCTGGAATTGGCTAAATGAAAATCATCTTTTCTATTCACAGAAACTTGTAAGTTTATTCAATGTTCATTGGTAACAATACGAAACTTTCGGTCATGACCAGTCTCAAACCTTATATTGCAGTACCCGTCTTCGCGCGATCTTGACCGATGTCGCCGCGTAGAACCATTTTCAATCTTTCCCGGTGTCAATTGCTCCAGGTCCAAATACCATCTTCTTTTCTTCCGTTCTGGCACAAGTGTACTCAAGTCACTGATCCTCACCGCCTCATAAGTTGATAAGATTTAATTTTCCTTTTAAAAGTTCCCAGTTCTTTCTACGTGTATACTCAAAATATTAAAGTTCAGCAAACTATTATCTGCATCAAATACTCCCAGTCCTGTTGCCGACAAATTCACCTAAGTTCACAATTCTAGCTGCTGCAGTCGAAATATTTCCACGTTCCGATTTCCACACATTACATCAATATTCTAAGTCCGACAACCACACGCTCCAAAGTAGATGTTCACAATTCCCAAACTCCCAACATCAATTGTCTACATACGATCCGCACAGCACCACGGCATAAGTCGGAATGCCTCCATATTCCCCTCTTTCAGCCGTTCAAAACTCTGTCCACACTTTCCACCGTTTCTTATCAGAAAAATTTCGACTCACTTCCGTCGAAATACATGGTCATTCCTTGCTTAGCCAATCCTTCAATTACTTACAAATTCAACTAGCCGCGCCCCTGACTATCATTGCTTTCTCAGCCAATCCCCAAACAGTACTTTCCACACATTACTTTATCAACTAGCCGCGCCCCGTCGTTCAAAGCAATGAAGTATTTTTGACCTTGACGACAACTCGTCTACCGTTGCTATGCCGCCATATTTACAAATGTCTGTCCTTACAATTCACCCTGTTTACAATAAATGTGACGCAATACAAGGTCCCACATATTGGTATGTCACAATATCTTTCCTTTTAATATCCGAAAGTCTATCAGAAATTAGCCCTTCTATGTCACGTGTTTCCTATCGCAAACCCTAGCAGGAGAAACGTCTCCCAGACCTCCGCGTTCTAGTAAAAGTAATTTTGTTCGACCAGAAGCGTTGATCGCTTCCCTGTAACTGCACTCTAAAGCACCTCTATCAGTGTATCAGCCTGTTCACTTGCTACTCTAATGCAAGGTTTAATGGGTTTCATTTTAAAATCTTTCCAAGTTCCTACACTACCGACATCTCTGAAGAATTTGTTGTGAATCTACACACACCGAGAATTCATTTGTCGATCATTTTGTTCGAGAACTCATTTGTCGAGAGTTCATTCTACAACAACCGAGTTTTCGTCTGTTTCGATGCTTTCTAATGGATCTATCTTATCCACGCCCCATAATTCATAGCTGGGAAAACTAACGATTTAATCATTGTATCGCATACCTTTAAAGGCAATTCCGGCATCCAGGGCACTGCGCAATCTATTTATTTGAGCACAATTCTTCCTATACTTCGAGTCACCAGTACGTGACTATTCCATCCTCCATTCAGGGACAATTTTTCACCAAGATGTGTAAACGTTTTGACTCTGTCGAGCTCATCCTGAGCATAATACCATTTCTATTTGTTACCTCAAATAAACCCATTTTTGAAGACAGCAATTTTCTCTTTTTGAATAGTTTAGTCCCCATGTCTCTCTACACCTTTCTGTAATGTTTAGGCTCGCTCTTAATCCCACAATATTTTCCGAACATAGAGCTACATTGTTAGCATATAATAATCCGGGACTTTTCTGGCCATCAATTTCCGGTGCCACTGAAATCGCTGTCATTAAATCTATAATAAAATCGATAAACAATAGAGGTGAGAAAGGTCAACTCTCATACTACTCCTGTCGATTTGATTTTTTTGCACCTGATGCAGAAATTTACTTCTCTGTACATTCTCTACAACATTTAAAACTTTATGCGAGACGCCATGTTCATTTAGTTTTGGCCATAAAACTTCCCTGTTGAGAGTCAAAAGCCTTTTGAAAATCCACAGACCTGTAGTCTAAACGGTTCCCTGTACGCGAAAGCGCCTTTTTACTAGTGTATCTAACACAAAGATAGTCGGTAGTCGCGAAGCTGCTTCTACTAGATTTCACTGTATTTTTCCGCCCATTCACCCAGTCGTCCGTCGAGAATTTTACAGAACAATTTGCTCAGCGCTGGTACAAGACTAATGGTACCATAATTTTATGGGCAATTCGTATCACCTTCATTCTTAAACACCGGTTGGAGGGTAGCTGTATTCAACGGTTCTGGATACGATCCTAAATGAACAATGCTATTAAACAAATTCAGAATATGCTCTCGACCTGTATTTTACAATTCTGAAATACATTTTGTCGGAATGCGGTCCGCGCCACATACTTTCTTGCTATTCCTGAAAAGAATACCCCTATTCACTTCACTCGATGTTATTGGTACATCTAATTGAGGCACACTCCGATCAGTGAAAATATCGGTCTGTTTCAAAGCCCACTATTGTGAGCATTCGTGAAAAATACTGCATCCACGCGTCTGCTGAAATTACATTACTCGCATTCATTTTACTACATAGATCAAAAGACTTCCCGATAGATCAAAAGAACTTCCCGATTTATTCTAATCGTTTTTTAAAATGGCCTCTACACTTGCAGACTCGCTCTCCTGCCAAGATTTCTTCGCTTTCTTAATTGTGGCATCATACTGTTTACAGCTTCCTGCCTTCTGAGTTTCCTTAAGGGTCATACAGCTTCACGCGTACTTTCGCGACACCTCCGCTCCTCCACCTCCGCATGCAATTCCCGCGCCGTAGAACCGGTATTCTAAATTAATTGTTTGCTCCTTTGGCGATCCCGCTCGCGCCCTTCAAATTCCTGTCGCTTTTCTTCCTTCCCCTCAAAACGTTGCCTTGCTATTGTAGAGTTTTTTGCTCCAGCCCGCTTCACTGCCGGTTGCAGTTCAGTAGCATTTATTGCCAAATGAACGCATACGGGCAGATGGCCGCATGCGGCCATTAATTCGATCACGAAATTCATTATATTGTATATTCTCTAACGCGATAGTAAAGCGTTATCTATTACACTACCCCCATTCCCACTAAAAAAAACCTTCTGCACCCTGTCAATTATTTCCATTTAAAATTTCGAGGTTAAAACTTACTGAAAATTCCAATAAATTCGGATAATCGTTAATTAACATCGAGTCTTTGTTTTTGTAGAATTCGATATCATTTATTGCCGATCGATGCCTAAAAATACGTCCTGATCGTTGCCAATTCGAGCATTCAGGTCACCTAAAACTAGTCAATCAGTATTCGCGAACTTTTGCTTTAACATATCTAAGAAATCAATGATTTCTCCGAAGGCTTCCGGAGAAATAACGCGAATCCTGTCGGTGACTAAATAAACAATGAAAATGTCCGTATTTTGCAATGCTATTGTAATACACAAAACAGGATTTGAATTTGTAGGAATCTAATTAATAAACTGCATTAACCTAGCCACAACTAAGCACGTATCTCCACCTGGGTACCTAACTCTTTCCCCTCTGTGGTTTTTAATTTTTGCTTACGGCTGTGAAACAAGTCACATTGAAGTTTCACCCCTTGCATCAAACTTCAAACTTATTTAAGTAGCTCTGAAGTCATGATTTTCGAGCTTACGAGTAGAGTCTAGACTTTTGATATTCGAACATCCTATTTTTCAGTCATATTCTTGCTCACTCGGCGAACTTCTGGATTCCGACTCACGAACTGCTGCATTCCGATTGCGGCTGCGTGTTTGGTGCAGCCATCACTCTCGCAAACTGTCGCTCCAAGCTGTCCGCTGCTAGCCACCAGGAACCGACATGCGGTGGATAGATCGAGCACCGAACGTTCGTCACCCGGCAAATAGCAAGCAACTCATCCACACTACTCGGGATTCGGCGAGTAGTTGCTCGGTGTTCACCAAATAACGCATGGAGCCGCCTTAAGGCGTCTCCACACATACGGCATTCGCCAAGCAGCGACGTACTGCTAACCCGAACCCAAACATTTGTTGTGTTCGGCGAAGGTTCGCTCCTTTCGCTGTGTCTTTTAGAGCGACACGCGGTGTGTAGGGCGAGCACCGACTGTACGTCACTCGGCAAATAGCAAGCAACTCATCCACACTACTCCGAATTCGGCGAGCAGTTGCTCGCAACTCGCCGAATAACGAATGTGCTGAGGCTCCTGAAGGCGAAGCTACGCACCAAAACACAAGCATGTTGAAACCAATCACCTGCCTTTTGTTAGCTTTCTCCTCCTGCACGTTTGGAATTCACGTCTTACGCGTTTGCAGCACTACTCAGCTCAAGTCGTGGCGAACGCGCACACTGCACTCTATTTGAGAAGCTCTTCGAACAGCTTGGCCTTTGCCTGTTCTGCCCGAGTTTCTTCTAGACGCCCACACTGCCACTCTGGAAGAGAGGCCCCTGGGATGCACACAGCAGCTCCTCCCGCCACCATCCTGCAGGGCTGTCTCTCTCGCCGCCGACCGCTCCTGTGCGAGCGCTCGATGTCTTGGCGCTCCTGCCTGACACTCAGCTGCTCTGCCGAATCGAGAATGCACCTTTTCGAGTCCGACCTCGACTCGTTCCGTTGCTCTCGGAGGCCAGGCGCAAGAATATTGTTGCGTCGCGGCTGGTTCCCAAAGTAATTAACCATGTGCGCCAGTCGCTTGCTCGCTGTCTGCAGCGAATGTACTGTTCGCTGCCGATGTGACTACCTGCAACACATTCTGTCCATTAGTTTCTTGTGTTTTTTACTTTCTCGTTTACGTACGTATATACGGAGTAATATACGTAGAGTAGGATTTGGAAGTTGTGTAATGCTGCGCGAAAAAACGGCGGATTTTGGGCACAAAACTCATTGCCGGGCCATGACAACGAAAAAGTGAATACATCCCGTTACTAAAATGAAAAAAAAAGTCCTCTAGCATGTGTAGCCAGAAGCCCTGTTTTGTGGATCCTCAATGAGAAACTAATTAAAAGCAGAACGTTCGTTCGTCCAATTTTAAAAAGTTACAAAAACAAGATTTTCTCGAAACACTGCGCCAAATTTTCTCTTCAAATTTTTGGTATGGATAGTGCTAAATGCACCGTATAAAATGTCAAATGCCATCTTTTGCTTTTTCAAAAATTATTTTTTGACTCTCTCACGTCGTTAATATTTACTTTACCGAACATTTGTTCACATTATGGTATTTATGAGTACCTGTGCCTTAAATAAGGTCATAAAATTTCTGAAAAACTACAGTGTTTTATAAGAACGAGCTAAAAATTTTCTAAGAAACTGCTCCACATTTTTTCTTCAAACTTTTCTAACGGATAGTGTTAAGTGCACTGTTTAATATGACCTAAATTTCATTTTAGTGTATTCTTTTGTTTTTCAAAAATTACACATATTTAATTTTTTTAAATATATCTGAGAGGAAGTACTTTAAATGATATTAAATTAAGTTTTTCGACAACACTATAGATTCTAGTGGAAAGGGCTCCAAATATCGCATTTACAGAAACTACTAAACAGCATTTCCTTAAAAACAAGCTAGTTTGTATATGAAAATGTTAATTAAAAAAGAGTAAAACCTTGACCTAAATATTCTTAAAGTAATATTTCGGTTCCCCAATTAGGAAATCGAAAAATTGAGAGCTTGTCAAAAAACTCTTTGATGGCGATAGATGGCAGCAGACAAGAGGATGGGGCGAGACCATAAATCCAGTCCACACCAAAGAAATTAGAAAAAATTACTACATGAAATCTTGTACCATTCTATAGCATACTAGTTATTAATTACTTTGATATCGATGTTAGTAGAAGGCCCTGGAATCAGTTCCACCCACCGATTGCCAATAGCACCGCCATCGCCGCAGCGTCCAGCACGCTCGCAAGGAGCCCCAGACCCTGTGGTGTCCCCTGGTACCGCCACAGCGCGGCAGGTAGCCCCTGACCCAGAGGCCCATAGTCACCTGTCACTGCTCGGTCGACACCATCCAGCAGCATGTAGAGCGAAACACGTCCACATGGCTCTGCGTCTGGAAAGAGACTGCCTTAGTAATAATGCAAGTACGTTGTCTTCCAAATATATATTAAAATTTCTTTGTCTAGTATGTAAAAGAACTAACAAATAAAACTACGTGGAAATAAATAGACAAAGAGTTACGACAATACGACAAAAAAACGGCAAAATTCTTTTGAAATTTCGTGAAAGGAAAGTAGAAACATACGAAAGGTATACATTGTTTTACTCTTGAATATTCCACTTATTACTTTAACAATCCACACAATTGTCAATACGTAATGCAATATCTGCTGTAATCCTAGACGTTTAAATATACCATACATAAAATTAAAAACTTGTTACAAAATGATAAAAATGTTATTTTAAGCAAAATTTATGATGTAAATGATATTGCACATATACAATAGAAACGAAAAATTTTACAGTTATGTATAAATGTCCCTAAGCAATGAACTCAAAAGTATCTAAGAAATTGAAAGGACACTTCGACTAGAACACTGGTCACTGCAATTTTAACACAAATAGACCAACGTTGTGAAAGCAATCAGTAGTTGGTTAATAAAAGGCTAAATAATAAAAATATCTACTGTACATAATCGTAAGACAAACAACAAGCCAATAGTAAAAGTTAACTTGCTAAAGATGTAAATAGAACATTCCTTGGGTACCAGCACATAAAGATACACGTTTAGAAGGTAAAAGAGCTACAACAATCTTGCACCAATACCATCCATGTGAAACATAGTTCAAGGTATTTGGAAATACATTAGGCGTAATTAAATATAGAATGGCACGAAACGTAAATTGAAAAATCTAGCCAACTTCATAAAAATCTAACCAACTTCTTTGGACTTAACAAATCCGAAAATTTTAATTGAAAAAGCGCCACAACCCACCTACACCATATGCAATACTATTCTATCCATAAAGTACTTCCCTTCTGAAATAGCCCGTCCACATCAAGAGAGAGAACCGTACTCAAGAAAATAAAATGTAAATGCATTTTTATCGTCGCCAAGTTATCAAAAAAAAGTGAATTTTTTAGTATTGATGTTTTCCCAGATTTGTAATTGCATGTAATTACTGTATTATTCGCTCATGAGCCCTGTAGTTTATTTAACATAAAATAAAAATAAAAAAGCGCTCATGGCAACACATTATCTTACACAAGTACACAAATATAAAATAGTAGAGGGATATACTTTTCCATTCACTAACATTATTGAAGAGTGACTAATACTTATTTTTACGCAAGTGTAAATGAACATGCAAAATATCTTTTCAATGACACGGTGAACGTGTATGTACAATCTTTTAGAAAGTTTACTTTATAAAAAAATTGTTACACATAATTCAGTTACCAAATTTCTAATTATTAGCTTTCATAACATATTTAAGGAACATATTTAAAAATAGTCTGTGTTAACACTGACATCCTAGGACAATATACATAATAGTATTTTTCATTTTTATTACATTTTAAAAGGAATTTGGAAATTTAAGCAAGAGCAGAGACTGTTCAAATAATAAATGAATGAATTTTATTTTACAACTTAGTTTAATAACGCACAATCATTATATACACAAATAATACTCTACAAACAATGTATATAATCATACGCTACATAAGCCATTTCGTATATTTATCAAACATACTTATCTTTTTACCTTTGTCCTCTAATAACCACCTCGCCTTATGCTCAATATTCCACCTTACCCACATTCTTCCTTCCTCAATATCTTCCTCTTCTAACTCGTATATCATACATTATCTTTCCGCACTATTCAGTCAATATTTACTTGCTCGTATTTCGTTGCCTAACCTATAACTTGATATCCTACGTCTCAATAACTGGGAATATCATCCATCAGAATAACTTTATCTTCTATTAAAATTTGAGTTCCTAACATTTTCGTAATTTTCTTTACAACTTTGCAATAACTGATCTTTACCTCTTTAGATTCATTCTTACTTAAGTTTATCGCTTCTCTTAAACTTCTCACTGGCTCCAACGAGTCATCTTTTATAATTGAAAAAATTTTTTCCCTTTCCGAATCAAATTTCTTCAGTGTTTTTATCTATTTCCAAACAAACATTCTTCAATAACTCATTTCTCATCCCTCTCCTATCCCATTTCTCAAAATTACAGAAAATTTTGCTCATCCCTATTCTAACTTCTTGCCACCGTCTCCCATCTTACCATGGAACCAGGTGAGCAATAGCATGTTCCTAGGATTCATCTTGAAAACCCTTCATGCATTTCTTCTAATTTCCTCCTCTCCTTGCATCCGCAAATTTCTGCCCCCCCCCCAATCACCTCAAAATAAAACCAACAATACCATCATATATCCTCATACTCTGTGTCCAAAAATCCCAGCACCTTCTTTTAATTGAACCCCATGATTGTGCATTAACCCTACTTCTAATCCCTTCTAATCTAGTTCTGCGGTGTTTTTATAGCACCCTCCCTAGTGATACCAAAGCCCTTGGCCCTCTTCCTTCTGGAGTATCTAAACTATCACTTTGGCCTCACCCGTATTTAATTCAAGTTATCTATTCTCTAAACAAATTTCTAATCTCCAGATCATCTGATTCAAATCCTTGATATTATCAGATAATTCCTCCTCAGCAATATAAGATAAAAACCAAATTGTTAACTAACCAAACCATAACCCACTATACATAAATTAAAAAGAAGGGGACTCATGGGCAACAGTCTAACCCCTTTATTGATTCAGAACGTATTGCTAAATTTCCTATTTTGGAAGTAGTAATTTCCCATTCCCATCCATTTTCCTCTCCATGTTTCGGTTCGCACAGCAAATTAAAAGGATGTGGATCCAGTCTTCCCTATCACCGCAAAGCACACAGATGCCATTACCATTAGAGTCCTTTAATCTACATTGCATCCACCCCCCGACCCTGAACCAAGCGTATCCCCCTCTTGCGTCCTTTCGAAGCGTGTGTATGTAATGTTGGCAACCTCATAACGGACTCGCGTGAATTTGCGCAACTAGCGAACGTTTTTCGGCCGTTGCCAGGATCTCTTGCCTTTTAATATCTGCAAGTCTATCGGAAATTAGCCGTTCTATCTCACGTGTTCCCTTATCTCCCACCATCTCAGGAGAAACGTTTCCCAGACCTGCACATTCCAGTAGCAGTTTAATTTTATACGACCAGTAGCGTTGGTTGCTTCCCTGTAACTGCACTCGAAAACATCTATGTATAAGTAAGTCAGCATGTTCACCTGCTAATTTAATCCAAAGTTGAATGGGTTTCATTTTAAAATCTTTCCGAATTCCTATACTACCGACCTCTCTTAAGACACCGGCATTTGCTGTGAATCTAGAGACTCCTAGAATTAATTTGAAATAATCTGTTTCGTTGCTTTCTAGTCGATCCACTCCCCAGATTTCTGCCCCTTAATGCATAGCTAGGAGAACGAGTGATTGAAACATTGTATCGCACACCTTTAAAGGCAATTCCAGAATCCTGAGCACTGCGCAAACAATTTCTTTGTGCGCAATTCTTCCTTTACTGTGCGCCGCCACTATGTGATTATTCCATCCCCCATTCATGGAAACTTTTACCCCAAGATATGTAAATGTTTTGACCCGATCGATCTTCTGCTGAGCGTAATACCATTTCTCTTTGTTACCCCAGATAAATCCATTTTTGAAGACTACTACTTTCGGTTTTTGAATATTTACTTTTAGTCTGCATGTTTCACTATATGTTTCTAGGATATTTAAACTTTTCTGTAAGCCGTCAATAGTCTCCGAACATGAAACTAAATTATCAGCATATAGTAGTCCCCGAATGTTCAGGCCCTCAATTTCTGGCGCAGATGTATCCGCTTTCTGTACCCACTTCAATAAATATTTTATAAATAAGATAAATAGCCTTGTCTTACTTCTACTGTCGATTTTAGTTTTCGCGTTGTACTTCCATCACCGCACCCGACACAGAAATTTACTTTTTCGCACATGCTCTGCAACACTAAAACTTTACGTGAGACGCCTAGCTCATTTAGTTTTCGCCATAAAGCTTCCCTATTGATAGAGTCAAAAGCCTTTTCGAAATCTACAAAATTGCAATATATGTGGCCCCGTTTTACTAGGGTATGTAACAAAGATATTGTCGGTGGTCGCGAAGCCTCTCCTAAAGCCTGCTTGCAATTCTTATATTTTACAGTACTTTTCCGCCCATTCACTACGTCGCCCATTAAGTATTTTACAGAATATTACACCAGTTATTATATATTTTTTACCACAATACTACACAGTTTACCACGGGAGCTGCCACAGGTTGTAACCTTGCGGTCCGCTTGTGCGCTCTCACAAGGACTCAAACCAGAAGGGGCGGTACGGGAGGAGAGCTGCCTCACGCACTCAGAAGGTGGCCTCCGTTCGCCTGAAACAAATACCAACATTTTAATTGAAGAATTTACGTTGTGGTTTAACTTGGGAGTGCCCGCGATAGGTAGACTCACGCCGGTGCCCACACTGTACCTCTCAGATATTACTGCAACGTTTTATGAATGTGAATGATCTGAAGATCAATTTACTGAAATACGTATTTTGATTAGTTTGTACATGTCCCATAATGCAGTTGTTAATGAATCTTACATTCCAGAATTTTTGTCTGAATACTTATGTTGATAAAGGTAAACATTGACGAAGTAGACAAATTATTAAGACGTCTTATCCTATTAATTAATATTAATACAACTTCCTCAAATTATTTCGGCATCTTCTAAACAAATATATATTTTACTTTAAAAAAATTAGTGCCTTTTGGCACAACGCAAATTATTAAATTTTTTGATAGGCACTTATATACACTGGTGAAAATATGGCCATGATACGTACCCCTCAGTCCAGGACCTCACAATGCACTGGTGGCATTGCACCCAACATGTATGACATCGCGCAGCGCAGCGATCAAATTTGAACATTCTCACGGGAAATGATTCAGCAAAAGGATAAAATAAAAATTCAGGGGATTCCCGAAGAGTACAATAAAGCAATAATTCGGGAACATAAAATTGCTTTGGCTTGGATCTCAAATCTATTGCGAGCACTCCCGAGTTAGATAGTATATTATGAATTTTTTATATTTGTGCAGCTCTGCACATCTAACCGTTGTGACCTTCTTGAGAAACAATTTACATTTTTATTTCTTCTAATTTCTAAAAAAAGAAGAGAATATACAAAAATAATTATTTTCTTGTTTGAAGATGTATAGTTTTTAAAATTTTACAAACTTAAAAAAATAATTATGTGCAATATTGTCGATTTATAAGCGATAGGACCGAATTATTCGAGGAGGAAACGTTGAAAGTCTGAAAATAAGCTTACTTTAGGGCACATTTTGTGTAATAAACTACTTTGCATATTCTGAATGAGCCGCACTAAACCCTGAAACATTGGTTTGATAAGTGTTTTTAGGTAAAACTTTGCATTGCAGAAACCTAGAAACACCCCAGAAAAAGGTAAATTGCTTATTATTTACAAAATATATGAATATATTGGTTCAGAAGGAAAAATTAACCGAGAAATAAAAAAGCAGTCCATTTATTGATCTACATCTTTTGTTCAGTTTGTACATGACCTTCAATGCAATTTTTAATGAATCTTACACTGTAGAATTCTTGTCTGAATAGTTATGGTGAGAAAGGTAAAAATAAAGTGCTCGCAAAAATCAATAAACATCATTATCCTATTCAATAATAAATACAATTTCCTCAAATTATTTTGGCACGTTTTAAACAATATATTTTGCATTTCACAAAAATATTTCGAAAACCTGTCTTTTCTCTTTTGCAAAGTTCCCATTTTTTTATTTCCCTACTGACTTCTCGTGCACATCTTATTTCTCTTTCATAACAAATCATGACTCGATTGTAGTTATGATGAATGATTAGGTTTTTTGAAAACGCATTTTTCTTAAACATGGCTGAAAATAACCCACGATACGTACCGCTACAGTCTGGAGCTCACTACGCACTGCAAATAAAAGTATCCAACGTTTTTAATGACAATCATTTATTTCAGCAATTGCACAACGTTTCGTAACTAGTTTTGTTACATCATCAGGTGCTTAGTGAGGGAACTACTATCCCATTGAATTACCTCTGCAGTAGAACCATCGAGGAAACCTTACGAAATTAACTCACTCAGTTGATATCACATACCTAAGTTACAAACAGCCGTTTGTAAAATTGATGTAACAAAACTAGTTTGAAACGTTGTTCAATTGCTGAAATGAATGATTGTCATTAAAAACCTTGGATACTTTTATTGTCAAACTTGTATTGACAATCAAGAAGAAATATTGATTCACTACGCACTGGCACCATTTCACTTAACGTATATGACCTCGCGCAGCACAGCGATCAAATTTGAACATGCTTACGGAAAATGCAGCAAATGATGAAAATAAAAGGACAGGTGATCTCAAATGTACAGTGAAGGAATACATGAAATATCTGGATAGTGCACCGCAATAATTCAAAAGAATAAAATTGCTGTGGCTTGGATCTCGCAAATCTATTGCGTGCACTCCCGGATTAAGATAGTCTCAAAATTCAAATTTAGAAAGATACTCAATAACCAAATTGCTTATTTTTGCATCGTCGGCTTCGATTTGTTTTTTAAATATTTTTGCAGGAGTTACTACTTGGAGCAAATTTTAATATACACCACTTTCGAAACAGTTTTTCACCATTGTACAAGTAATTTTTCTCTACAAACGTAAAACTAATATGTATCAGAAGTCTGCTTACTTTTCCACGAGATCTCCTTTTACAAGATACGAGATAAGTGAAGATTTAGTTATTTCTTCTGTAATACAAACGATGTCCACCGAGATATTGCAAATATTTTATATTACACAAAGGCAGGTCTGTATTACTAAGTGATTTAAACGTTCGTTTCAGTCCTTTATACACAATTCAACTATGTCTCGTAAAAGAACGAGGGGTATAGAATTTTCAGATGTTAAAACCTGCGCAGATAGCACGGAGTTTAAGTATTTATCTCGGGTTTTTAAAAAAACTTTATGGTCAAGGTTTTCTACCAACGCGCCTTGGCAGGACCTACTAGTAGTTTTCTCACATTTGCATTAAATTTTTCTTAAGTCTTGAGTTTTTTACTGAGTTTTTGTTGAAAAGTTAGGTCATCTCATTTTTAGCAATTTTACTCGTACATTGTGATTTCATTAAGACGATACAATATGTCCATACACCATGATCAAACTTAATGAACCATTACAATTGCAATTTTCTAAATTTCGGAATTTCAAGTTTAATGCTACACAAGTCCGATTAAAATTCTTAAAATTGTATGTCAAAGAGACTTACCTTTCAGACGTTCTAGAAACTGGTTGCGCTATTCCACAAAATAATGTCCCAGAATCTCCCTTCCCCGACCTCGACCTGAAGAAAGAAACGCAAACTGAGGTTCAGAGAAGAACATGGCCGCTGGGCCGCAGGTCAGCTGAAGCAGCGAGTCTGGGGCTCGTTTCGCGTTCTTCTACCAAAGAAATCTGAATGCAAAGAATTTTAAAGGGAGCGTTTCTGATAATATTTGGCGCGTTAAATCGAGTGGAATGATGTTATTTGTAATACATAAAGTGTGGGAATGTTACATGTGATTCGATTGGGTGTTATAATTAGTTAATATTAATTAATGGAAGAACATTTAAAAAGAAATTTTGAATTTCAAATAACAAATTTTATTAACCATTGCAAACGAACCACGAGAGTCAGCAGTATATTGTATTTGTTAAAGAAAAGATGATCGAGTCATTTGACTAAGACCAACAACACCTATCCAGATGGCATTTAAGACAAACCTAAAATTTATACAATTCAATTGACGACAAAATTAATCACACAAACCAAATGAAAATTACGAATTATCGCAAATTTTTTTGTCAAAATTCATAAAATAAAAATTTATTTTGAGAAGGATCATTCCCGTCTGAAAAATAGCATCATATTTTGAAAATATTTATGTTACAAAAAAAATCAAATTTAGTTTACACAATAAATTCTACTATTACCAAGGAAATATCCTCGTTATGCCCCAGACTCGCTGCTTCAGCTGACCCGCGGTCCAGTGGCCATGTTCTTCTCTGCACCTCAGTTTGCGTTCGTTTATTCAGATTGGAACTATAATAGTTTTATTTTTTAGGACTTTTTCATTCGACAGTAGTCACCCTTTGCATGCCGATGGAAGGCATACATCAAAAATACTAATATACTTGCTGGCTCCTCTAATCTGGTCTGTGATTTTAAAATTACTACCTTATTGTAATGTCCACGGAGAGGATTTTTATGCCCTATAAATGAAAAATTTGCTTTTTAAATGATGCATTTATGTCCCAAAAATCTCGAAATATGCTCTTTAATTTGCAATTAAAATTAAGCATATCTCATTTCTGTATAAACCTTTTTTGATAACATTTCAGAGGAATCTTGCTTGGAGTAAAAATATATATTTTTGTGCCAACATAATATAATATAACAGACTTGTCGAGACATATGATATTGAAGTAAATATTTACTTTAGTGAAGTACATTGTACGTCTTGCTGCATTTCTTCGGCCTAGTTAAAAAAATTATATCGAGAAATATCCTACATTTGCACAAATATTGTATCATCTATAGAAAAGGGAAAACGCAATAGTATAACGTCAATATATTTTCATCTCAAATTTAATTTTATTTTGAGAAATTCAGTGCTGCATTGCAGTATGTTACAAATATCATACGCATTTTGTCAAACGTAAAAGCACGGGGATTTTACTGCCAACAAGGGCTCGAATATCGAGAATATCGTTTTCTTTGCACTCTCTGCATTCGTGCTCTTTCTAATAATAAATGGACTCTTACCAACTGATAAAACGTTTTAGAGATAAGTCTCTATTTTATAGAAACAGGCTAAGTATGCGCCTGTAATTGAGGAGCAAACATTCAAAACGTGACACGTGCACTCCCCGCTTTTCTAATAAAAATGACAAATATAACCCACATTTTACACTTTTCAACACGTCTTTCACTCAACAAATAAAGTACTACTTTATGTATTGTGAGACGTCTCATGCTTTTTCCAGAAATAAAAACGTCATACGCAGTTTCTCGCGTCATACGCAGTTTCAACTCTTATTTGACGTAAAATAAATAAATAAAAAAATAAAATAAATAAAATTCTGCGTAAAAACGGCAGAAGAACTCAATTTTAGTCAAATGGACGTGTCACCTTTTGAATGTTTGCTTCTCAATTAAACGAATATGCCCCAACTGGAAAAATTCAGACAAATATGTCCTTACCTATTAATCTACATAGCATACAATTCTAATCAAAGGTCAAGAAATATCACTTAAGTATACCATGAATCAACATACAAAAATATGCAAAATTATAAAAATTAAAGAAATCATGTTAAGAAAAAATATAAAATACGTTTGGCCGAATTTGTATTATCGGTATTGTACAGTTCAAGTATTTACCTACAACACATTTGTTTTCATTGTTCTTAATCGACGGCGTACTGTGAAATACCCTTAAAATCCGTACCTATCGTCGGCCTTTGAGAGTAACGTTTTGTCCGTCAGATTGACAGAAGTCAATATAACAGCACATTTATATGAAATAGTTATTTATGCACCAAAGGTGTCCCAAGGGTTCTAAAGATCGAGCGATGTCAAAAGCCGGATGGCTTTTTTGTCACCTGAGGCCATTAGAACTAGTTAATGCCCGTGGGAAAGCCAAGATTTTATTTTTTATCTAGTTTTAATGATTCAGATTAACTAGATGTTAACTCGACTCTGTTTTCCTCCCCTAATTTCCTCTATAGGAAAACATGAAGCATAACTTAACTGTTTTCATATTTTCCTCGCAATAACGATCCTCTAGATTGATTGTTAGTGATTACAGGAGCGTAAACTACTGAGGTCAATAGTCTCGAAAGTATAGTGTATGTTTTTCATCACTATCTCATATCACCTACCGTCGACTAGCGGGTTATTCCCAGCCTGTCATCTCCCATTTGCGGGGCACCGCCCCAGCTGGGACACGTTCTAAGTCCCCGACCGGTCTCCCGGCTTCTGTGGTAGTGTAGTGCATGTTAGTGTACGTGTGTGTAAAGGGGGAGGATAGGAATATCGCGCGCGATCCGTGGCCCGTTTCTTGGGTACTGCTTCGGTATTCGCCAGGTATCGATCGGAAAAAACGACGGAATACTACCGGCAGAGCAGCCGGCCGCTAGAATTCTTCTCCAGACAACGACTGAATTCGACCTACCTGAAAAGCTAGCTTTAAAAATCCTGCCGCCGTCAGGACTCGAACCCAGGACTTCCCCGTCATAGGCAATGCACTGAGCCACCACTCCCAGTACGATCCTTTTGACCCAGTTAACTTACGCAGGGTACATCAATATCCGTATCGAAGATCATAACAAGCAATAACATATCAGTGAAAAAAGTAATAAAATTGCTGTGCTTCTATTCTCTGCGTGCATGAAGTGAATAACGAAACAGTCGGCAGGGGCTCCATCAGCCGCATCTCCGCCCGCCCTCGTGGCCCGTGGCGTCGGCGGGGGGCCTCGTCAGACTAATGGAGCTCCGCCTGACCGCTGGCCTCGCGGCGCCCGTCTGCAGGCCAGCCAACCGCACGCGGCGGACGCGACAGGGGCACCGTGAACGGCCGAGGCGGGCGGGGCGGGGCGGGGTGAGGAGGGAGGGGTCAGGCACTGCTCGCTGCCACGACAGCTCTGCGAATGGTCCGGCGAGCCTCGTCGGCGGGGTTGTGCAGCAGAAGGGCAGGATCTACGGCGTTAGGGGGAAGGGGGCGGGAATTGCATTCTCGACACTAGAGGAGGGAGGAAGTTAAAAAAAAGTTTTACTAGTTAAGTACCATTGCTCAAATCTTCAGATTAAAAATAAGCATAGTAATAATAATAATAGTAATAATAATAATAATAATAATAATAATAATAATAATAATAATAATAAGGAAATACAACGATCTGGCTTATCAAATCAAAGATCAATGAAAACAGGACCAAGTATTTATTCTCCCTATAAATATTTCCATTAATGGCCTTACAGAAGAACACGTCAAAGAAAACCTTAAAAAACTGGATACCCCAAGGCCTTTAAAATTATTGCAGAAGTGTGTAATCTTAAATACTTGCCGCATTGTCTGGAACTTTCTAAATTCAGATTCTTAAATAAATAGCAAATAACACACTTGGCGTAAAGCTCGTTGTTCTTTGAGAACCAGGTCTTCTTGTGAGCCAGAAATGTGTAAACATAACGATGATAATAATAATAACTATTATTATTATTATTACTATTATTATTTATTTATTTATTTATTTATTTATACCTTCAGCTGTCACTACGATTCTCCATAAGCTTTGACACGATTTCCTCAGTAGTAATGTTTAGTTTTGTTCAGAACATTAATATCATACTTAAAAACTGCTGAACTGTTGCCATGCAATGACATCTAGCGGTGTGCCATCTAACAGTCTGTACTTCGGCCAACGGCTTGCGGTTGTAAAAGATGAGGTGGATGGTGGGGGTGGTGGAGATAAAGGTAGTACATTCGTGCGAGTTGTTAGACAATTGCTCAACCATTCTTAAATATTTACAAATCAACAATAGCTGCGTGTTGACATGAATGTATCATTTCAATAATACCTAGTGAATAGTTAGAAGAAGAGCATTGAATTATTGCTCAGGGGAAACAATGTTTCACATAAAATTTATTGTCTCTAGTTTTTTTCATTTTCATAAGTTGGCATTAGGGCTAAGTTGACTTCCACTTTACCACTTTCCTTTCTTACTACGTTGAATATCAGACTGCATTTGTTGCATCTCAAGTGAAATTTCGTCAAATAGTTTGTGAGCATGTGATAAAAAAATTTAAAATGCTGCGGTTTTGTATCGTACTTTAAGAGAATATACCCGAAGAGAAAGAGTACTGATAGTTGCATGATTTGCACAACATAGAAAGAGGCAGTACGTCAGTAGCGATGAAGCTCTTTAAAGTTTTTGATTAATTACTCTCCAGAATAGCCATTGAGGAATATTACATTTTATTTCATCTGATTTCTCAAAACAAAAAATAAAGCTACTGGCTAATTGCCTGAGAATAAAAGATGCTTTCATCCATTAACTTCAACATCTTAAAAAATATGCTTCTAAAAGTTTCTCCATAATAAGTTTTTCCAATTTAAACTTAAAAATTGACCGATAAGGGTGACGTTTTTTCACACTAACTTGAACATATTTCCCCTTCATATAAGGTTCCTTTTTGGAGGTACTTCACCATGGTCGATCGAATGAACATGCGACAAGGTGACAGGATTCGTGCACCTCTGTCGGTGTGACGGTTTCTTGACTGTAAATATGATACCCCTAGAATAGGATCAATCTGAAATTGTCACTAAATGGTGGTAGGGGAGGATTGCTGACGCGGCATAAGGTACATGAAGATGGCGATAATGTACCGAATGATTTCCGAAATTTCTGATAGCGTGGCATGCGAATTCAACAAAATACCTTGCTTTTCTCAAAATTTTAGATGATCTGGTAAACCGTATAGATTGGTTTCAATGGAAATAATGTCGTAGCAGCAAATATTATATTTCCGAATGAAGTGGAGATTAATCAGTCTACGCAATTACGTCCTTGTTGGCACATAAGCGGCCAAAATTAATTCAAATTTGGCGCCGTACTTGGAATTCAATTATTTATAACAATTCATTGACGCTATTTAACAGCAAAGGATATACATTTTAAACGTACCGCGTTTAAAATGTATACCTTTGCCGTACACCGTACCGTACACTGTTCAGAGAGAAAGACAACACGACTTTCGTATGAAACTCTTTGGAAAGACAAACTGATTTGAAAGTTTTAACTGCTTTCAAAGACGCTCGCAAGATTGCACCAGCTACTGGGAATCAACGAGAGGAGACAGTATTTCGTATTCCTGCTGAGAATCAGATACATTTCCAAATAAGACGCCACGATAGTTAATTGTTTGAGAATCTTCAGCCGAGCGGTTTCACAAAGGATCGCCTCGTCAGTAAAAGACTAGTAATTCACATCTTGACTGCTTTGAAAAATTAGATTTTGAGGATTGGTAACAGTAGTGCAGACACCGTGAACAGAGTTTTTGGGAGCGGATAATTGAGAGAATTATGCTTTCAGAATTTTCCCTGGTGTCTTGGCTAAAAATGGATGAAGGAGTCTTGTTATCAACCCGAATCCTACTGGTCCGCCTCAGTGTGCATTTGAATGCGATGCCCACTGATACATTTTTTTTACAAATTTGACTGCCATACAAGGGCATATTTCCCACTCCCCGGAAAGGCATTGAATTCCTTGATGTCCTGAAATAACAGAATTATTTTGACACCTCATTTCTTTACCACTTTCTCTCCTCTCGTTCATTCCCTTTCCCATCCCACATTTTTGTCTTATAGGCACGAGCCAATGGATGGATCTATGAGTAACCTTTGACCTACTAGCAGCAGATTAGATTCCCCTTGCATTCACGTGATTAGAATCGAACCGACCTGAACCGAGGCGATTACGTTAATTTGCCGCGGGAGGCTTCAGTTGTTCTAGGAAACGAGGGAAGACGTGATTGCATTTGCAGGCTGCAGCAGTTGCTTTTGAAACCGAAGACCGACGCAGGGCGGACAGGTGGGGCACAAAGCCCCTGCCCTCCCTTTGCGGTCGACGTCACGAGCCCTGAAAGTACACGCTCCGCGCTCACACACGCGATCGCGCGTCCACTCCCCTTCACGTGTTCCTGTCGGCGACGCCTTGCATGTGTCAGCTGCCCTTGCTGCTTTGCATGCGTATGCTGGGCCGTGAATGGAGAGAAATGAATGTAAATGAAGTAACGATACTTTTCAACGAGGGGTGAATCATGCGTTTCGTGAGATCTGATACATAAAGTTTATCGAATCCCTCACATCTTTTGTATATTGAATCTTTGATATTCTTTGTATATTTTTATGTCGATTTCGAAATAGTTTAAAGGGATAGTTGCAATGCAGGTAAAGTATAAATAAGTTAAACTGCATTTAAACTAGATTGTTTAATGATAATATTTGTTATAATGAAATATTGTGTGAAATTGGGAAGTTTTCATGTGACCGGGAAAGATTCATTTTCGAGACTCCAGTCATCAGGTTTCGAAAATTCAAAGATAGTTTGGAAATCTTAAAACTTGAACACGAAGATTAAAAACTTATTATTCAACTTTTCATATAAGTATTGTTTATTTGATATTAACATCTTATCAAAAAATACTGTGTTAAAAAAAGGAATCCTCCTTTTTATAAAGATAGCATTTTAATCAGCGCAAGTTTCCATAATCTAATGAGCGTTTAATTCAGCAAAAGCTGGTATAACGTGATATCCGGGTTAGAACGTTGCCTCATTGTGTAAACCCGCAGTGTGGTGCCCGTCTGGATGATGTATAGTAGATTTGTGGCTAGTCCAGAATTTTGGGAACTTCAGTGATACTTCTATTAATTTTTATTATATTTCTTCTTCAGATAGTCAATGGTTTATACTACACATCACACTTTTTCTTGATATTAAATCTGGTGTGGTCAGAAATCCTAACACATCGGATCATCTCGGGACAAAATAAGTCTAATAAAATTAAGCCGCACTTGATTAAATTTCATATCAATTGCAATTCCTCTCGTAGATTACATACAGTTTTAGATTCCCCTTATAGGTTAGCTAAACTCGTAGTTAAGTGGTTAGGCGGAAGAGCAACTTACGTGACCTGCGCCTCACCATTAACAAAAAATTATTTCTTGGGTCGCTTTTGATTGATTGATTTTTTCGTGTTTCCGGGCACGTCAACTGCTTTGGTCATTAGTCCCGTTAGTGTAGTGCATGTTTTTTTCTCGGGAGATGGCGGTGATCTTCCCCCGCTGGATGGCGAGATCCGGCGCCGACCTACCGTCGGCTAGTGGGGTTTCTCCCTAACCAGGACTCTCCCACCAGCGGAGCACCGCCCCGTCGGAACAAGCTCTAAGCTCCCGATCGGTCTCCCGGAATATGTGGTAGTGTAGTGCGGGTTAGTGTAAGTGTGTGTGTGTGTGTGTGTGTGTGTAAGGGGAGAGGATAGGACAAGGAAGAGGAAGGACAGATCGCGCGCGGTCCGTGGCCTGTTTGGTAGGGTACTGCTCCGGCATTCGCCTGGTGTTGATGGGAGAAAGCACGGAAAACTACCGATCAGAGCAGCCGGCCGCTAGAATTCGCCTCCAGAAAGCGACTGAATTCGACCTAGTTGAAAAGCTAGTGTCGAAAATTCTGCCGCCATCAGGACTCGAACCTAGGACCTCCCGGTTAGAGGCGCTGCAGGATGAATAGAGTCACAACATACAAACACATACAACCACGCCCATGGCGGGACTCAAACCCGCCATCTTTCCGTCTGAGATTATCACAGCACTACTGCTTTAGTGACCTGAACCATCCGAACCGTGTAAATATTTATTTCTTTAATTTATTTATATTTTTGTGCATTCTAGGTTTACCTGTAGTGCAAGTAGATTCAATTCTATTTGTCCTTTCGGTGCAACAAAGTTCCCTTCAGTGCAGCTTCATTCCATTCCATTTGAGACAACGCCCGGCCCCGAAATCGCATCGGTTGAACAGAGCACCTGCCTCCAAAAGCCCGGCTCTGCCTCTGTGAAACGCTGATCGAACAAAGCCGCACTTCACCTCGCTCTCCATCACGCCCGACGCGTGGTACACGCATGCACTCGCTCACGCACGCACGCACGCACGCAGGCAGCCGCACGTCCGCTCCGCCGCCCGGCGCGACCCGTCACGTGACATCCCCACGGCGACTACTCACGACGCCCACTCACTCTGGCGTTCGGTTCGCGCAACAGAGGGCGGTGAACAGGTCAGAGCAATCGGCCGAGATCTTTGTCAACGAACAGATTAGTGCTAATGTGATTGATTGATATTCTGTAAATATTGCTAATGAGTTGATTTATTATTAAAATGCTCCAAATAGCATTGGCTATTACAAATTGGCAGCTATAATTTTTAGTAGTTTAATTGATTGATTTTTTCGTGATTCCGGGCGCGTCAACTGCTTTGGTCATTAGTCCCGTTAGCGGAGTGCTTGTTTTTTCTCGAGCGATGGCGGTGATCTTCCTCCGCTGGATGGTGAGATCCGACCTACCGTCGGCTAGTGGCGTTTCCCCGTAGCCAAGACTCCCCCCTCCAGCGGGGCACCGCCCCAACCGGAACAAGCTCTAAGCTCCCGATCGGTCTCCCGGAGTATGTGGTGGTGTAGTGCATGTTAGTGTGTGTGTGTAAGGGGAGAGGATAGGACAAGGAAGAGGAAGGACAGATCGCGCGCGGTCCGTGGCCCGTGTGGTAGGGCATTGCTCCGGCATTCGCCTGGTGTTGATCGGAGAAACCACAGAAAACTACCGATCAAACCAGCCGGTTGCTAGAGTTCTCCTCCAGACAGTGACTGAAATCGATCTATCTGAAAAGTTAGCGTCGAAACTCCTACCGCCGAGAGGACTCGAACCCAGGACCTTTCGGTCAGAGGCGCTGCAGTGACATCAGTTGATGCACTGAGCCACCGCTCCCGGTGCTAATGTGATTGAACTGGTAGGTGCAGCGGAATGTGCCAGACGGGTATTGTTACACCGCAAAATACATTTAAGAAAACCTGCAAAGTAAGTAATCCTTTATGCCCAGGAAAATGACGTTTTTAAACATCCACTAGGCAAAGCAGTTCCTTTACGGCTTGCATAGCGTACTAAAAGTTAGGTTTTTAGTACTAGTGCTAAACGTTAGTCGATGCACAAGTGTCCATATAAATTTGCTAATGCTACAAAGAAAACAAAATACTTTCTTCTGATTAATTGGCTACTACAGAACTTCATGTGTGCCATTAAGTGATTTACTTACGTGAATTAGAGTAAAATGAAAGTCAGTAAAACCTGTCCGCGTGTCGGTCTGTCAGTCTTGTGTCAGAACATTTCCTACTTGTAAAATAAAATGTTACATTTACCACTCATATTATTTCAAAATTATTTTTGTAATTTTAAAGTCGCAATCGACCTCTATATGTAAATATACTGGAGCTGGATAAGCAATTACTCTCAGGGATGCAATCATCAAATTTTACAAGTGAAACATAGGTTTTGTAGATCCACAACACTCGTTAAGTTATTGAAAGCTTACAGGCATTACCGTCGTACATGACTTCAAGTAATGCGGCAGTTTGAAACTTTTTCACCTATTTGTGTTATTTCTCACCAACTACTCATGTATTTTTAAAACGTATGATGTCATTCGTGGATCAAAAACTGAGGGATAAATTTCCTTGAGAAAGAAATAAATGCATTTAATATGGAAGAAGTAAGACAGGTTTAGATAGGTAAACTTAAACCTTTGCAATTTTCAAAATTTCACAGATCTGAATTAAAATAATAAAAATACCATATTTAAAATAAATCTTAAAGAAAAATCCTAGCCATTTTCAAGACACATTTGAACATAACACAGAAGCTTATTGTAAAGTATTCCCTAAAATTAAAATATCTTGATGTTCTCTGGAACGGCACGTTTAGCTCTTACTCCAAAGGTATTTGTATATGTTTATTACATCCGTACATACATACATACAAACATACTTCCGGGTTTTGCGGGGGAAACATGCGAGTATATCCTCGCTACCTGAACCAAACTTAACCATTTTTAAACAACATCAATGAACCTTCATCTAGACGCGCATTCGAAGATTCATTTCAAAAGGTGGGTATTTATGAGAGAAATGGTCTTGATGTCCGAAAACTCCATACAAATACTCAGGTTATTCTAATACGTTTCCTCTCTATATTGTAATACAGGATAGAAAAGTAAAAACGGTGCATTCTATATTTTAAAACCCTGTTTCTGGACCTCGAAAGATACTCGACTCCGTGAGGTTGTATTTTACAGAATGATCTTGTTTTACATCTTTTATTACATTCTGTTGTCTTTGAACATTTGAGTAACTTACTCTCTTTCGTTGGTAATCAGACGCGTTGTGCCTTTTAACATACCTATATACTCGTACTAAGTGCACAATTCTGTATGTGGCTGTTGAAGTTTCACGCATCGAAGAGATCTGGTGTGATCATGTTTTCAGATTTAAAATAATATTATACAAATAGGGGATTGTTAGGTCGTGCCTAAAGTCCATGAACATATAAAAATCGAAGAGACCATTACTTGTGTCATAATGTACCAGATCTCACCGACGTTGAAGAGAAGTAGGTGCGATTGCGGTTTTCATCTTACAAGTAGTACATATTGAAGTCGATAATTGATTTTCACTCATAGTCGGAAATACTGTAAATGGATGGCCAAGTTTCTTCGGGAAGTAACTGATGTTCGAGAAACCATACTTTTACCTAAAACAAGTCATCGGAGAGGCGGCAGCAATGCTGATCGTGAGCTTAGTAAGTCCGTAAGATGAAAAAGGAGGAGGGTGTGGAACGAGGTTGCAGGGGAGGGAAGCACGGCACGGAGGAGGTGCGGGGTTACACCGGTGGAGGAGTAAGTGGAATATTGATTAATCGTTAATGATTCCAGGCGCTTCAACCATGGTAGTTAGTCGCGTAAGGGTAGTGCGTGTTTTTGCTCAGGAGGTGGCAGTGGTCTTCCCTCGCTGGATGGCGAGATCCGGCACCGACCTACCGTCGGCTAGCGGGGTTTTCCCCACCCAGCTATCTCCCACTAGGGGGGCACCGCTTCAGCGGAGACAAGTTTTAAGTCCTTGACCGGTCTCGCAGCATGCGTGATAGTGTAAAGCATGTTAGTGTAAGTGTGTGTGTGTGTGTGTGTGTGTGTATATATATATATATATATATATATATATATATATATAAGGGGTGACGATAGGAGAAGGAAGAGGAAGGAAGGATCGCGTGCAGACCGTGGCCCATTTTTTGGGTACTGCTCCGGTATTCGCCTGGTGTTGATCGGAGAAACCACGGAAAACTACCGATCAGAGCAGCCGACCGCTAGAATTCTCCTCCAGACAGCAACTCAATTCGACCTAGCTAGAAAGCTAGTGTCGAAAATCCTGCCGCCGTGGGGAGTGGGAACCTAGGATCTCCCGGTCAGAGGCGCTGCAGTGACATCAGTTGATGCACTGAGCTACCCTCCCGGTCCAGGCGGCACGGAGGAAGGTGGGGCCGGAACGGAGATGTAAGAAGGTGTGGCACGGATGACGTGTGGGAGCGGCACAGTAGAAGTGGGGGGTGTGTGCCGGCCGGGGGGAAATGTAGGAGCGACACGGAGGAACGGGATCGGTGCAAGACCGGTGGGGGGGGGGGGATGGGCACGGTGGAAGTGTGGAGCGGGAGATGCCTGGTCGATATGAGCAACAGCAGGGAGCATGTGCGGGATGAGCACAGGTACCAGGGAGGAAGAAATGTGGGAAGAGGTTCAGGGGCGGTGTGGGAGCAGACTAGGGGGATATGTGAGAACAGCCGGACATCAGGTATGAAGGCATGTCGGATGATGTGCAGGGGCGGCGTGGGAGGCAGACTAAAAGGATGAGTGGAAAGAGCTTAGCACCAGGGAGGAGGGCGTGTCGGAAGAGGTTCAGGGGCAGTGTGGGAGGCAGTCTAGGAGGAGGTGGGAAGAGCTGGCATCAGGGAGGAGGGCGTGCCGCTAGAGGTGTAGGGGCTGTGTGGGAGGCAGGCTAAAAGGATGAGTGGAAAGAGCTTAGCACCAGGGAGGAGGGCGTGTCGGAAGAGGTGCTGGGTGGCGCGGCGGTGGTGTGGGAGCGGCGCACGCACGCCGGAGCATTACGTCGACGGCGTAATAACACCCCCGCGCCGTGAGTTACGGCGGGCGTCGTTAGGGGCGCCACCGTCGTCGTCAACGACGACTTAATTAACTTCGGCAGCGCACGTTCGCCCTCGGGCTCCCTCAGGCCCCCCTCCCCTTTCCTTTCTCCTCCCCTCCCTGCCCCTTCCCCCTCCAGTAGACCGCCACTTCTACCACCGCTTGCCAGTTCTTTGCGTCATATCTGCCCAATGTGCCACTTGTTTCCACTTGCTCGTCCCATGCTCTCAGTTATCCGTTAAGAGGGACGATGATAAGTTCCTTCACATTTGCGAGGGGAATTTTTGTAAACTTACTTACCTGATAAAATGAGATGAATAGAAATTATAAGACAAATAACTTTCTGTTGTAATCATGGCAGTGGATTTTTTGACAGAAATAAGGAAGTTTGTGTAAATTGCACAGTTATTTTGCAATTCAAATGAGAAAAATATTTTGAAATGAAACTGAAAGAGAAAATTGGTGACATTTGGAAAGAGCATCTGGTTTTTACTGCAGTAAAACATGTCGCTAATTAATTACATGAAAAGTTGTGAATTAGTGGAGTTGATGAAATATATAAATAACAACCTTAACCTTTCATCTTAGCACAAGACTCAACTATATAATTCGTTAGCGAATTTTGAGATTGTTATGTTCTGATAATGTTTAATTTTCTTTTTCTATTGTGTAGTGTATTGCATTTTTTCGTTGTAGAATTAATCTGTAGTTTAAGAAGATGATATTATCCTTCAATAAAAGATACAATGCTGGCAAAGTTAGTATTTTTAAGAGTACATGTCCTTATTTCCTTAATGATGAGACTTAAATATTTGATAGAACACACATACACATACACAACCTCTTCAATCTATCTTACACTTGTATTAGAAATTTCACCAACTATAAAATTTATGTTTGCACTCACAATTCTTTCTTTAGTCGTAATATAATGAATATCCAATATAGGCATCAATGACAGATTCTCTTGAGGTTTTTATTAATTTCCTTTTCGCGCCCCGTTCTAAGCAACGTCTTAATGCGTATTCTACGGTGCGCCCGGCGTAGTAAATTACTCTGACGAACCGGCGACCCCAGCTAATGACTCGGTTCTTGTTTTCCTCTCGTGCTCTCTAATCCCCCATGACTTCCTCCCACTCATTTCCTCTCTCCCCTGCCCCCCAGAACCTCCCCCTCCGAAACGACCCAGCTTCTCAACTCTCCCCCACCCTATCCTTAGGTATCCTACAGCCGGCCCTCAACTTTTTCTCCCTTGCGGTGTAGATGGCCGCGCCGATACGGTTGGTGAGTTTTTCAGCGGCGACACCGCCGGTTCTCTAATACGGTTTACATAGGTCTCGCGGGCGCCGGGCGCCGGGCGAGCAGGAAGGGCGGGGAGGGGCGGGGAGTAGAGGGGCGTGGCGGGGCGCGTGCGAAAGCGACTCAGTCATTCATCACTCGAGGCCACCAACAGGTGGGTCCCCACCGCTGGCGCTCCGCGCTGCGTGGGCGGTCCCGCCCCGCCCCCCCCGTCCCTGCTTCACTCCCCGCCACCGCAACCCCCCGCTGTTGCAGCCGCCGCCGCCAGAGTCGACAGGAACACAGGGGTGGACGTGCAGGTCAGGAGGGCAGTTAGGCCCCCTCTGGCCGGGAAGAGCGGGCTGGGGAAGGGATTTTCTCTAGAAAAATGGGTTAACGTGCTGGCCTGGATGGAGCAGGTGGTTTGAGCGCGTGGTGACTGAACGCTTCGGTTTGAAGGGTCGCTTTTCCGTGCATCTCTGGGGATACATATTTGTCCCTTGCCAATCATGCGTGTTTCGCGAGTGCGTACACTCTGCTAGCCTCAATTCCGAATTGTGGAGAGGTACTGAGTGAAGTTTGTTAGGTAAAGGATAACACATTCTCATTACTTCCTTGAAATCTAGCTTCAGTCCTCGGTGAATCTTTATGGAAAACATGAAGAATGTAAACTCTTGAATGGTTTTCTCGGGGCTCACCTGCTTTAATAGCATCTCATTCCGTTACATCTCAATCATTCACCTCTTCATTATTATCCCTACCATCATTAGGTGCTTACTAATCAGCCAAAATTACCGAAGTAATTGAGCGGGTTCACACACTCCAATAGGTAAATTCAGATCCAATATCTTCCTCTGCTAGAGTTCAAGTTGGTATTTACAATCTGTAACGAATGAGTTTTGGATGATAATATTAAATGCGTAGAGATGTTGCCTTGGCATTCCACGAGGTGAAATTGTGAAGGGCTTACGTGGGATTCAAAGCTGAACCTTCAATTTAATTTTCACTGGTGGTAATGCTATTAGTATTTTCACTTGAAATGAAATAAATCTCTTGGAAGGTACGTTAAAAATACTTTGATAGTACATTCATTTGTTTTTTTTTAGAAATTTTGACTTTTTTCTTGTTTTTATTTTTTCTTACACTGTTTAGTGACAGTAACAAAGTTTTAGAAGTTGAACTGGAATACACATGTTTTTCAAAGCAGCCTTAAATTTTTATTTTATAATTTCTGAAAGGAATATTACCATTGTGAAGTAAAACTCAACTAAGGAAGAATGATTCTGAAGGATATCAGATAAGTATACTTTGTCTTTTGTCATCACACGTACAGAATGTTCTGATTTTCTGCGATAACTTTTGGCCTTCCTATCCCTGACTCTTCATTTGATAATCCTCAATTTGTATTTCTTTCTCCATCTTCTCATCAACCCTCTACGCATATCCAGCAACAGATTAGTGTGTATGCTTTGGCAATCATTGTATTAATGATGTACAATATCTTCCAGAAAAACTATGTGTTATAAAATAGTCAATTCATGACACTGAATTTAGCATAATCTTATGTGATAAATGTTACATATTTTTTAATTGAACTTATGTTCTTTGCAACAGCTTATCATCAGTGTACGTTGAGATATAAATATGTTTTGATCCGTTTATCTCGTGACGTGTCGACCCTTAGGTATGACACAGTTCCAACTGACAAAATCGAGTACAATGAACTGAAAGGTTTTATTTGATTGATTGAGAGATGAAACTTGACATGAATTTACTCCAACGACTGAAATGCAAGATGTAACCTTGTCATTTTTTGCACAAACCTTATAAATTACTGGGTAGCGAAGGGACACGAAGCGAAGTGGGGTATAGTAAAGTAAAGAAATGTGTATGGATTACAGATGTTGCACGTGTAATATACTTTTTATATAATTCCATTCGTTTATATTTTATTTTTGGTTTATTTATATAATATCTGTGTTTTTAATATTTGTTTTTATTTTTTTGTGTTTATGTTCATTATTTAATTTTTATAATTAAATTTTTTACTTATGTCCATTTGCAGGAATAAATTATTATTGTTGTTACTAGTTTTTCGTTGGAGCTATACAGGTTTCGATTCCCGTTCGGATCAAATATGAATACACATGTCTAAATTTCTATAGCAGTGTGACGAAAGAAAAGCTCAGGCTGGGCAAGTTTGTTGGATACGGAGATGGGAGTACGTAATGCTTGTCACATATCTCCCTTACTCTCAAGTGGATAATAAACAAAATTTGGGCCCAGGAGTGGAAACAGTGCTGGCGGGCAAAAGTTGGATTAATCTGCCCAGAAGTGCATGAACAACATGCAAATCATTATTAACAAAATACATTAACATTATTATTATCAGTGTTAGTGTTAAACATTGTTAATGTTAACATTGTTAATTTTAACATTATTAATATTGACTCATTCATTGATTGATTTTTTCGTGTTTCCGGGCGCGTAAACTGTTTCTGTCATTAGTCCCGTTAGTGTAGTGCAGGTTATTCTCTCGGGCGATGGCGGTGAACTTCCCCCGCTGGATGGCGAGATCCGGCGCCGACCTACCGTCGGCGAGTGGGGCTTCCCCCTAACCAGAACTCTCCCACCAGCGGGGCACCGCCCCAGCCGGGACAAGCTCTAAGCTCCCGACCAGTCTCCCGGAATATGTGTTGGTGTAGTGCATGTTAGTGTAAGTGTGTGTATAAGGAGAGAAGATAGGACAAGGAAGAAGAAGGGCAGATCGCGCGCGGTCCGTGGCCCGTTTTGTAGAGTACTTCTCCGGCATTCACTTGGTGTTAATCGGAGAAACCACGGAAAACTACCGATCAGAGTAGCCGGCCCCTAGAATATTATTAATATTAATATTATTATTACTACCAATATCACTATTATTATTCCGTGCCATCGGGACCACTGTGCAACGCCTCCGTTGCGTCACTTGCTTCCGTCACATCTCCACGCTGTCAGGCGCCGATGTACGAAGTGGAGCCCTCCAAACGGGATGATACCATCCATCAGCGGCGCGCGATCTGTCCTTCATCAGAGCACCCCCTCCCCTCCCCACCCCTTCCATCCCCCTTTCATCCCCTCCCCTCCCTCTGCCCTGCCATCCCGTCTCGTGCTGTCGGCCCTCGAACGCCGCCCTTTCAGAGTGGAGATGACGGACCGTCAGCCAATCGGGCCGCGGGCGAACGAGGCTTTCGATTGGCGCAATCTGCCGCTGAACTGACGAAGACGTAGTGGTTCTTACACGCAGCTTCTTTCGCGAGCAGTCACACGGCGCTTCGAGTTCGTTCGAGGAGGGCGAAAAAGCGATCAAATGTGTTATCCTTAATAATCACGTAATGATAACATGGAGTGACACGTATGTTCGGTGTGTTACATTTAATCTGATGATCTGGGAAATACGTATGTAGAAATGAATTCCAGAAAGTAGTTCAACGAAAATATAAGTGGAAATGAAGTGAAAAATGAAGTAGAAAAGTTGAAGATTATCAAATGTAGGTCTAATTGGATAGGATTGGATTTTGAAAATCATCGCATAAAATAAAATCATAGGAAATATAATTATAAATTACAAAACAACATGTTTTTATTCTACAAAACTAAACGATAAAAAAAACAATCCAATACGAGGAAAACAAAAAGTCACATTTCATATTTAATGCAAACAATAAAAAACGTACTGTTTTATGCAACAACATCCCGATGTGTAAATGTACATTAGCCGCAAACACTCAAAAACGCATGTTTGTATGCCAAACAAAATTATTTTTAATTGAATAATATAGTGTAACTTATGCAACTAACGTCCCTGACGAACGAGCACTGAAGTATTCAAAAACATCATTTATTTTTTGAAGGCCTACTGGGTACATTAACTATTATACTTTGATATGTAAGTCATGTATTCTGTAAATATTGCTAATGAGTTGATTTATTATTAGAATGCTCCGAATAGCTATTGGCTATTACAAATTGGCAGCTATAATTTTCAGTAGTTAAATTGATTGATTTTTTCGTGTTTTTCGGGCGCTTCAACTGCTTTGCTCATTAGTCCCGTTAGTGCAGTGCATGTTTTTTTCTCGGGAGATGGCGGTGATCAACCCCCGCTGGATGGCGAGATCCGGCACCGACCTACCGTCGGCTAGTGAGGTTTCCCCCTAACCAGAACTCTCCCACCAGCGGGCCACCGCCCCAGCCGGGACAAGCTCTGAGCTCCCGACCGGTCTCCCGGAATATGTGGTAGTATTGTGCATGTTAGTATAAGTGTGTGTGTGTGTGTGTGTAAGGGGAGAGGATAGTACAAGGAAGGGGAAGGACAGATCGCCCGCGGTCCGTGGCCCGTTTGGTAGGGCACTGCTCCGGTATTCGCCTGGTGTCGATTGGAGAAACCAAGGAAACGTACCTATCAGAACCGGTCGCTAGAATTTTCCTTCAGACAGCGACTGAAATCGACCTAGCTCAAAAGCGTGTCGAAAATCCTGCGGCTGTCCTGCTGCCGGCGAACCTAAGATCTCCCGGTCAGAGGCGCTGCAGTGAGATCAGTTGATGCACTGAGCTACCGCTCCCGGTAGTAGTTTAATTGTATTAAATAGTCAATGTAAAGTTTGTCACACAATTCACACAAATTAAGAAGAAAGGAAATTGAGTAGTTTTGGATAATCCGGAAACGTCTCTTCTTTATAGAGTATTTGTGGACCTAAGGAAACAGTATATTAAAAATCCCACCTTCAACTGGCATTCTTAATTGTACTCCTAGTAATTAGACGTGAGTTAACGAGCCGCTGAATATTTTGAAACCATTATTACAAAAATATGCATATGTATCGGTCTCACACATTTTCCTCGAACTTGTGATTCTCCTTCCATGCTGTACTTGGGCTTCACAGTATTCCTCATGAGCAGCATCTGCACCTTTATCTGTTTTGTCGTTCGGTCCCAAAGCATTGTAGTACATTTCGTTTCCACTCCTTAACACTCATATACTTCCTCACCCCCTTCATAAATCTTTTAGATTTCCAGCCTTGAGACGCAATGTGTTTTGATAACTAGCCTGAAGATTGATTGGCACTTTATCTTTATAGCAAACCATGACACCTGGATCTTGGCAACTTACAGAGTTATTTATGGCATAAGCATCATAATACGTGTTATTACATACGAAACTGGAAAGTTGTAAAATCAACGCGTTAACGCGAGCTTAGTAACCAATAAAATGTAGTAACAAGACGTTACGATACGAATATCGTACGTTTTACCAATGTTTGACTAATTCAATGAACTGTGACTTTCGTTAACGTTTAACTATTCTTACAGGAAAAGGTTGCTTATGTACATTGAAAGAACAAGTTATAAGTACCCATGTTATATATAGTAGTTATAGGTACTTAGGAATTTGCTCTAACATTACATATGATACTTTACGAAAACCATTGTTGCTGTTGATAGTGGGACAAGATTATTTACAACACTTTCATTAATTAAATTTGTTGAAAGAAATTTCAAAGTTGTTTGTTCAAAATTAAAACATTGTTTCTTTAATTTGAACATTTGAACATTGTTCTTAATTTTGTAATGTTTACTTTTAGAGAAGCAAAATGAATGCAATATGAAAATCATTTGTCCAGGTAGTAACAAAACAATTACTATAAAGTACTGTGTTCCAGAAGGAAATACCACCTAATTTTACATATTATATGAGACTTAGACAAACGTCTCGCGACAAAAAAACCCGCCGATAATTTGAATGATGTTGTAATATGTTATTATAATACTGTTTTTGCTTCAAATTAATTTTACAGAATATTTTATTAATGCGTTAATTATTTTCGATATCTACAGTAAAGACAAAAACAGTTTTTGTATTAATGCAACACTACATTTCAAAAATATCATCAAAGAACTAAGAATGGTATGTTACCATACCTGAGGAACATGTGACGGTTGGTCATAAGCAAAATATTAATTTCACTGTTCTATATGCGGTACTGTAATTACTACTTAAAATTAAAGTTGGGAATTTTATACATGTAAAGCAAGGTATTTTTTATCATAATTTGTATTTAAAACTTTAATAAATGATGGCTAGTAATGAAATTGATGGAAATAATTTTAGCTTCTTTAGTTATTTATTTAAGATTTTAATCTTAAAATTGCATAAAAAATATGTTACACAGTTACTGTAAGGTATTGAAATAAATATTTCTAATAATAAACAGAAGTTAATACTATTTTCGTCGCTCTAATATATTATGGAGGTGCCTTTATGTGGTACACAGAGCTCTCAATTCGGAGAAAAGGTAAAGAAACTCAGAGAGGGGACGTGCCCTGGTGTGGTAATGCATCCAGCTCGGATGGATCACCCGCGGTGCATCCGTCTCCCTGGTCTGTTAATCCCCCACCCCTCTCAGCCGTCAGTTCGTTAGTCCGCCATTCGCGTCCTCTACTCCACCCTGCTCCCCTCGAGCGCGAAGCGGCGAGCCGGACGCAACCCGTTGCACGGCGCCTCCGCGGGTTGCATAACCCTCGTTGTCAAGGGGCTTACACGGAGCGACGCGACGCCGGGTGAGGTGAGGCGGCGCGACCGACGCCGCGGCAGGTCGAGACCCGCCCCGGCGCCCTGGCGGTGACGTAAGAGGCGCTCGTCCGCGTCGCGACGCGCCCACAATTCAGCGCGCTAATTCTCGCCGCAAACGCTCTGCTGCCAACCTCCCGTCCTCCCCGCTCGGTCGCTTTGACCCGGTGTTGTTCCGGCGAGCAGGTGCGCTCGTCTAGCACTCGCTGAGGAGAGGGGCGGGTCGCCACTCGGGCGCGGGGCCCTGTGGACCGGTGCGTTACGCGCGATCGGAAACAGCGAGGAAGGTCCTGCGATAAACCTCGATCGAGAGATTGCTTGCAAACGACTACTCGTGTGACCGGGAGCGGTAGCTCAGAGCATCAACTGATGTCACTGCAGCGCCTCTTACCGGGAGGTACTAGTTTCCCATTCCCCACGGCGGCAGGATTTTCGACATTATCTTTACAGCTAGGTCGAATTCAGTTGCTATCTGGAGGAGAAATCTAGCGGCCGGCTGCTCCGATCGGTAGTTTTCCGTGGTTTCGCCGATCAATACCAGGCGAATGCCGGAGCAGTACTCTACCAAACGGGCCACAACCGCGCGCGATCCGTCCTTCCTCTTCCTTGTCGTATCCTCTCCCTTTACACACCCTAGACAAAACCCCTTATATACACACAGACCCTATACAAAAATCAATTAATGGTGGTGGTGTGTATTCCCCTGCTGCATAACGTTGGCCACACTGATAAATTTTTATATTCATCGCTCAATGGTAGAAATAATCAAATTTTTGAAGTTACACTTCTTTAGTGGCAATAGGGAACATCTATCTGATTCAGAAAAAAAGTGAAAGGCGTAGTTCTCCCTGTTGGCGCAACCGGTGGAGGCAGCGCTACTACGTGCAGCAATACACTGGAAGTACATTTCCGAGAACACTTAGGATAACATTTCGGGGAAACATTTGAGGTAACATTCGGAGCACATTTAGGGACCTGTAATATACAAGTGAGGAAAAAAAAAGGAATTGGAAGCCAAAATGGGCAAATAATTATGATAGTTGCCACCAACATTTTAAATCATTGAATTCCTCTATGAAATTTTGTTATAATTCGCTATCTAAAATGCAGCATTGTTGAGAAAGATTTTGAGAAAATGACATTGATTATAAGTAACGATTTCAACAATAATTTCATATTATATGAACCTGAACTATTGATGAGGTTTTTGGTAAACACTGATAATAAGTTAAATGTAAGATAATATAGTCTGCCTTTGAGCTTCTTGCTTCACAGAAAATGCTATCGTTCTGACGTTATCCGGGCAGGGTGAAAGTATTCAAAACTCTTGATTTCGAGTGGTTTAGTGTAATTAAAACGCTTAACTGCCTAGTTTCAATGCCCGGAAACCATGATATACAAATGCAATATTCTTTGTCGAGCTTGAATACTATTTCAGAAGATATTTTAAAAGATTTCAAACGGAAAAGAACGCATTTGCTAATGCATATGCATGATAGAAATCAACTTAACGAAATATGTATTTATCTGGAAATCATCGGGGTTTTCTTTTGACATATTGTTTTGTAAAATAGAATTTTTTAAAAATTTGCCTCTAAATTAGAGGGTATCTTTCAAACCTCTCAATGTATTAGAGGGTATTTTTATTTAAAAATTAGAGAGTAAAACGTAAAGTTCCAACCAAATAAAATACATATTTTAATATATTTTCCAAAGAAACCAAAGACAATATATTGTTTGTAAGTTCTGGATGGCTAATCGACAAACTGTTACCTGTTATACTTTCTCGGATTTCCCGTAATCTAATTTTGAACCACCGATTAATTATATTTAGACATTTCAGAAAAAATCACCAATCTTCTAATCCCTCGTAATACATCCTACTAATTGGTGTAATAAAAGAATTTTACTTTAAATATCGAGACTTAATAGTCATGCGTCCATTTCCTACGAACTCTTACCTGAATCTCGCCAAAAAAACTTGAACCCATATCAACCAATTATATTACTCACTGTTCTTTTACAAGTTGATACACTCGTACCAAGTTCTATATTTATAATTCGAAACAACATTGAAGATAGTTTTTCTTTGTATTGATGATAATTACACCTGCTAATGTAATGAAACATGAATTTTTAAAAACAATTTCTTTTGACACTTTTCATGTGCCTATATTTCTAAGAATAAACGAGCCTTGCAATTTCAATGTTTTAAAAAAATCATTTTATTATGAACTTGAATAGCACTGATGAAAATTTCCAACATGAAAGTACCTGCCACCGGAGGCGCTAGGATAAGCCAGTCTCCTACATTTCATTTTTTCCTCACCTCTCATAGACGTCACTTAATTTACCTACGAACATGTATATAACACAAATTAATACAATTTTTCACCCTAATTGCTTAAATATTCAGTCTATATCGTGGGCAGCATCGCCCCCGGTAATGCAACCACCATCTCTACTTTCATATGGTGATGTGACGGCGGGCAGACTCGGCCGGAGGCAGTTGTCACGTACTTCTGAGTTCAGTTTACTTGTCGCTCGGCGGGACAGTAAGCAAGAGCCGTCTACGCTCCTGTCGTAAAGGCAGAAGGCAGAACGCCCACGTCACGTTCCCGACCTGCTATGCAAAGGGCGGAATATTCTGTGAACTAGATGATTCTGGAAAGGTCCCTGAGACTACTACGCTAATGAAATTTCTACCTGTGTGGCCTAGAATTCGGTCCATACACACCAGTCAGAATTGAATTAATCTTGCGTAAGTGCCTAGTTTTAATTATCAAATTATTAAAAGTATTCATTATTTTAGGCGTTCGCCTAAATCATTATAATTAATTTTCCAGATTTTCTTCATCAAGAATCTTTATATAAAAGTGATACATTTTCCCTCTTTTCCTTCTTCACCTTACGTCACTGTTTATCGGTTGAATATTCCCTGGTTGATTTGAGTCAAGTCAAAGCTTTCCGATTGTACTAACGAACTTTACTTCAGAAATTATAGAAAGTCAGAGGACAGCGGATAATACATTGTCATGGGATCAGAGACAAAGCACCTTTTGCTTTTAGGATGATGATAATTTTATTCTCGTTTCTTCGTGGTTTTTTCTTTTACTTTCATATTCTCTCTCTCCTAGAATTTTCCTCCTTTCCTTTTCTTACCAGGAGAGGTGACTCATGAGATCAATTGATGTCACTGCAGTGCCTATAACCGGGATGTCCTAGGCCCAAATCCTGATGACTACAGGGTTTTCGACACTAGCAACATAGATAGGTTCAATTCTTTCGCTGTCTGGAGGAGAATCTAGCAACCGGCTGCTCAGATCGACAGTTTTCCGTGATTTCTCCAATCAACACCAGGCGAATGCCGGAGCAGTACCCAACGCGCCACGGACGGCGTCCGATCTTTCCTTCTTCTCTCTTGTGTGTCCTCATCCGTTTCTTCCACACACCTACACGCGCGTGCACTCTTTTACCGCACATCTTGGGAGACATAGAGATTGTCCCGGCTGCGGCGGTGTCCCACTAATGGGAGATAATTGGTTGGGGAAAATCACGCTAACCGACAGGTAGGACTGCGCTAGAACCGGGAGCGGTAGCTCAGTGTATAAACTGATGTCACTGCAGCATCTCTGACCGGGAGGGCCTAAGTTCGAGTCCTGACGGCGGCAGAATTTTCGACACTAGCTATTCTGCTAGCTCGAATTCAGTCGCTGTCTAGAGGAGAATTCTAGCGTCCGGCTGCTCTGATTGCTAGTTTTCCGTGGTTTCTCCGATCAATACCAGGCGAATGCCGGAGCAGTATTCTAACAAACGGACAGCGCGCGATCTTTCCTTCCTCTTCCTTGTCCTATCCTCTCCCCTTACACTAACATGCACTACACTACCACATATTCCAGGAGACCGGTCGGGAGCTTAGAGCCTCTCCCGGCTGGAGCGGTGCCCCACTGGTGGGAGAGTCCTAGTTAGGGGGAAACCCCACTACCCGACGGTAGGTCGGCGGCGGATCTGGCCATCCAGTGGGGGAAGATCCCCTCCCCCGAGAAGAAACATGCATTAGCATGAAACAGCATCGGAAGATGACCGCCATATCCCCCAGAGCAACACGCACTACACTTGACCAGGACGATTGACCTGAGCAGTTGAATCACTAATCCATCAAATAAAATCCTTTCGATTTTGTCCCCAGCCTGCGACAGCGTCACCATCCCCGCTGATGCTTTGATCCGATGGTGTTCCGTCGGGCGGGTGCACCAGGCAGCGGCCGCTTGCTCCTGACTCGGCACGCGAGCGGCACAGAGAGCACACCTCGCCGACGCCAGCGCGCTCTGCTCGCTGCTCCCGGGAGCGCTGGGGGGAGGAGTCACTGCGACTAGCGGTCACAGGGAGGGAGGTCACCGCGGTGAACCCGGGACGCGCTCACACGACTACGCGCGGGAAGTGACGGCTGCGTCTATTGATCGCTCTCTATTCGGAAAAGGGAAAACCCCGTCTCTTTACATTTTAAATGCTACGGGTTTTCTTCGGAAAGATTGGTTAGGTTTGTTTTTTTCGTGTTTCCGGGCGCGTCACCTGCTTTGGTTATTAGTACCGTTAGTGTAGTGCATGTTTGTTTCTTGGGAGATAGCGGTGGTCTTCCCCAGCTGGATGGCGAGATCCGGCGCCGACCTACCGTCAGCTAGTGGGGTTTCCCCCTAACCAGGACTCTCCCAACAGGCGGGGCACCGCCCCAGCCGGGATAAGCTCTAAGCTCCCGACCGGTCTTCCTAGATATGTCGTAGTGTAGTGCATGTTAGTGTAAGTGTGTGTGTAAGAGGAGAGGATAGGACAGGACAAGGAAGAGGAAGGAAAGATCGCGCGCGGTCCATGGCCCATTTGGTGGGGTACTGCTCCGGCATTCGCTTGGTGTTGATCGGAGAAACCAGGAATACTACCGATCAGAGCAGACAGCCACTAGAATTCTCTCCGATAGCGACTGAATTCGACCTAGCTGAAAAGCTAGTGTCGAAAATCCTGCCGCCGTGGGGAGTGGGAACCTAGGACCTCCCGGTCACAGGCGCTGCAGTGACATCAGTTGATGCACTATGAAAAGAAATTTAAGCTTTCAACTGAACCAAATTTCGTGTTTTTTGCTTTGAATAAAAGATAATGAGCTGTAGATTTTTATCGTTTACTACTAACCAGTTTTATAAAAAATATTAATCAAACAGTTAGAGCTACATTGTGGGAATAGCGCTGCCATATTGGAAATATTAGTGTCCATGTTGAAAGGTGTCAAACGTTTTGCGAAAAATTTTCAATTATGTATAAGTTAATAGTGAATTATGTGATATTGTAGCACTACTAGTTTTAGAACAGAGTTTATTTAAAACAGAAATCTGTAATGGATATTGAAGTTTGACAACATTAACTTTTTAACAATTTTCAAAAATATAGAGAGTTTGACGGAAATGGGGATAACACAAATTTGTTTATCATTCTTTGATACATATGAGGAGAAAATTTAAAGGAGAAATTTCTATATCATCAGAAAATAATGGTTTAAAAATTTTCTACCTCTCACGAACTACGTGAAATCTACTAATATTTTTGAAAGAATGTACATGACATATTTTCAAAATCTGGCTTTGAAGTACAGATTTTTTAAAGAAAAAATTGCTATCTTCAATATTGGAATCGTAGAAACGCGAAAAAATAGGAATTTTTGAAATTTTGCAGAATTAAAAAAATTCTACGAAAAGGTGACCTCTGTCAGTATGTCAAGCGACTTTGATGCTATTCAAAACAATGTTTGATCCAAAAATTTCAAGCCATTTCTGACCAAGTTTGAACTCTAGATCAGACTTTTTTGTTTAATTTTAAATTTTTCTTTTTATATATAAACCAAGTGACGCGGTCTCCGCTAGTGATGCCTACGTAGCATTCGACCATTTCGACTTTGCATTCGATCTGCAGGGCCAACTTTGCAGATACGGTCCGTTGTTGAAGCGGGTTCTCCAGTCCGTTTCGATGCTGATGGTTGCATCCCTTGAGTTAAATGATATCGTAGGCTTCCGAGGCCAGAGTCATGATGTGGGTTGTCCGGGTGACGCCGCGTCGAAGGCTGGGATGCCGACGTTTCGACCGACATATGGCGGTCCTCTTCAGGGCTGTACTGCGCCAGCATGTCGGGCCCTCCGGTTAAAGTAACAGGTGGACCAGGCTATAATGGATCGGACGGCATGGAACAGTCCAAATCATCCCCTGACATGGCCTCGCCCTCGTGTGCCGATAGCTCTGAAGAGGACCGCAACATGTCGGTCGAAACGTCCGCGCCTCAGCCTTCGACGCGGCGTCACCCGGACAGCCCAGATCATCCCCTGACATGGCCTCGCCCTCGTGTGCCGGCAGCGCTACGGCGCGAGCTCTGACAGCAGACCTTCGTCCCGCGATGTGTCCGGGGTTCGCCCTCGACCTCTGCGATCGGCGTACGGCCAGGCCATAGAATAGGTACTACACAGAAAGGGAAGTAGAGGGCGTCTCCTTCGATCTTCAGTGAGCCAGTGGTTAGAAATAATCCCGGGGACTGGCATGGCGTTTTGTACTTCTACAAACAATGCATTTTGAAATGGATGATTCACACAAATACGATAATTGATGCTCTATGAAACATCGAAGTCGCGACGAAGACCCTAGTACGCCTTCCTCCAAATTAAATGTGTACTCTACACTTCGCATATCTGTCATAAAGGAGGTGACAGCATGCTTCATTCCCGAAATCTTGTGACAATTTGCGAATTTGGTGACGCAGTTAGCGGCAGATTGGGAAACTTTCTGGCTGGTTGTCAGTTCCTCTTTCGTTGGAGGTATTAAATACGTTATTTAAATGCGTGATTTTTTACTTTCTGTCTGTAGAGTAGAGAGACAGATATGTAATGCTGCGCGAAAAAACGGCAAATTTTCATTTCATAAAAAATATTTAATAGAATTAATGAATAGTAAACATAAAATCACTGATACTATAGAAGAACTTTGATTTTCTTTTGTCTTACTTTCGGTAATTTCCTTAAGACTTTGTTCATGTTCATATTTCATTGTTGTGTCATTGCATACCGTATTTATAATTAAAAACAAAATCCATTTTTAAAGTATATTTAATAGAATCAATGTACAATGTACATAAAACAATGTACAAACTCAATGTATAATGAACATCCTTGATACTATTAAACTACTCTAGCGTTTAGGAAGCAAGTACGCAGAGTCGTTTTATGTATATGTTTGTGGTCAAGAGTTGAACTACTAATGTACGGCTTACTAAGAAATTATTTAACGATACAATAGTATTTGGTTATTTTGATGTTTTTCTTTTAGCTTACACGTTATAATCATAACGTTATGGTCACCAACATCTTATGCGGGATGTCAACTCAACGCTTTAGTAAAAAGCGGTCATTCCTGTTCTCATATGCGATATTTGTGATTTGTGGGGTCAGGTTTTGAACAATGCAAAGAAAGCAAATCATATTTGCGAGTGCGATATTTCACATTCACATAATAAACGACTGTGTTTTTTTCCCAATACGGTCCTTCTGTGGCGACGTTTTTAACTTTCTCAGTGTGACTCTCCCTTGAATGATTACTTACTTATTTTCAAATTAATGCACGGTAAATTTCAGTCTTCTATTTATGTTTTACCAATGGTTATTGAAATCTTTCTTGATAGGTAGATAATTTTCTAGCTTCTAATCGTACTCATCAGTGAGTGAAAAAAGTCCTAGGCCATTCTAATATCACTGCACGTGATGGACCAGAACCATTCTACCGAGTCAAAGGCAACAGAAGCTTCAACTGTGCTTCTACACGGTGTAGAGGCGGTGTTACTGAGTGTCATATATATTATTATGCTTAAATTTTTATTACTACAACAAAGTATTTAATGACATTTAGATTACTTACTAACTCATCTTTTAAAACTTGTGAATTATAATAATATTCGAGAACTCTTTGTAATACTATAGCAATCTTAAAATACTACTGTATATTTTTGCGACACAAAGCTTTCCGGCACATCAGTACATTTTCTGATGTGCAAGGCTTTCTTCCTTCTTTCTTGTTTTCAAGCTTCCAAGCGCAACCTTTCACCTAGATTGATACTCTACGGGCCCCAGTAATGGAACGTCGACGCGTTAGTGTAAATTTTAGGAAACACGAGACGACAAAGAGACGCTTCATGCTTGGAGGCACAGAAAGAGAACAAAAGAGGTCCATTCACTATCTCTGACAGCCGTCCTCTGTTTTTGAGGGATATAAAAGGTTGAGTTTGATTTGGAAGGAAAGGCTTATTGCAAAGTCGAAAATTAGACCGGAAAGTCTGTGATGTTCATTACACCAAAGAGGGAAAAATCTGAGAGATCTGTCACGCAGTACTTTGAGCTTATAGGATGAACTCTCGTATAAGTCATGTCAAAGAAACAATATTTGATATTACGTCATTCGTGTTACAGCCCATTTCTGAAGTGTAAATAAACAAAATTCAGAATTATCTTATATTTGTGTATTTATGTAACATATTTATTTATAAAATCATCATCTGGACCCTACACCGAATAAATTTGAAATGTTAACGGGCCGTAAAATTATTTTCTAAATAAGAAATATTGTATTATTTCTGTACGTGTTTATAAACATTTTACTATGTTTTTAAAAAAATTACTGAATTGATTAATATAGTTTGTATTATAGAAAATAGTACGGTAAGAACCGTTTTCCTTTTTCAAAGTTTTTTCTTACTCCTTCCTTCTGTTCTCTCTTTGTAACTCTTTTTATCTCACACGTTTTTCAATAAGTAACTCAAGGAAAGCACTACATTTTAGATCATATGGACAATTTACTACCTTCCAAAGTGAAACTTATCTAGACTTTACTTCATGTTTACGAATAACACGTAATTTGTAAAGGATTCACATTACAATACTACATATAAAGTAATTTCTGTTTCCAAGATAGTATGAAAAAAAATTTAAGTGTAATGTTGTGGAGTCATACTGCGACGCACTGATTCGCAAATAGTTACATTTAGTGACAATTATTATAATAGTTTATTTCATCATAAAATGAGTTAATGTACATACAGCATCAACTGTAATGAAATACGTGTGTTAATTATGCAGCAAAGAGATCGGAAAAAATTTCCAAGCAACGATCAGCATCAGCTTCAAGCGGTACAATCTAAAATACAGCTACTCTACTATCGCCTCAAGTAATATCACGAATACCCATATTTCAGGCAAATTTAAGATGTAAATGTGAATACATGTACGTATTAAGAGAATTGTTTAATAGTTTTCGCTTCATACCGACACGAGAAGTGGAGACCGAAGAGTATTGAGTAACAAGATACAAGAGAAGTGGTAATGCGTTCTAGCTGCTGAGATTGATTGATTGATTTTTTATAGTTTCCGGGCGCGCCAACTGCTTTGTTCATTAGTCCCGTACGTATAAGGCATGTTTTTCTCTGAGGAGATGGCGGTGATCTTCCCCCGCTGGATTTGCGAGGTCCGGCGCCGACCTACCGTCGGCTAGTGGGGTTTCCCCCTAACCAGGACTCTCGCACCAGCGGGGCACCGCCCCAACCGGGACAAGCTCTAAGCTCCCGACCGGTCTCCCGGAATATGTAGTAGTGTAGTGCATGTTAGTGTGTGTGTGTGTGTGTGTGTGTGTGTGTGTGTGTGTGTGTGTAATGGGAGAGGATAGGACAACGAAGAGGAAGGACAGATCGCGCGCGGTCCGTGGCCAGTTTGTAGGATACTGCACCCGCATTCGCCTAGTGTCGATCAAAGAAATCACGGGAAACTACCCATCAGAGCTGCCGGCCACTAGAATTCTCCTTCAGACAGCGTCTGAATTCGACGAAGCTGAAGAGCTAACTCGAATGAAGGACTGGAACCTAGGACCTCCCGGTCATCGGTGCTGCAGTAGCATCAGATGATGCACCGAACTACCGCGCTCGGTCTAGCTCCTGAGCATGATAGGACGTTCAGTGGTGTAGTTTGATGGGAAAGTTGCAGTGCCGAACGAAGTAGCAAAAGACAAGGGAGGGCAGTGCTAGGAAGGGAAAAGAAAAGGGGAAGTTGGACGGAGATTTGATGGTACGGTAATCCTAGCATATGGAAACACAGAATGAGAATTTAACAATTCCCATCGGGTTAGAACTACGTTCATTCGTTCCGTTGGCATAATGCCTGTTATATCCCAGGAGATAACCGTGTTGCTAGGTCTCTGGACCGCGAGATCGACAGTCTATCTACATACACATCGGCAAGCATTGCAATTTTCTTGTAGTGAGGTATCTTTACCAGCAGTCCACTGGGGCAACTCCCTCCAGGGACAAGTTATAAACTCCCAATTAGTCTGGGTACATGTTTGGTATAGTGCCTTTAAGTCTCTGTAAGGGGAAAGAGGGGCAAATGCTGAGGTCGGAAAGATCGGGCGCGGCTTGTGACCCGTTTGTTAGGGAACTACTCGAGCATTCATCAGGTATTGACAGAAGTACTACAGAAAACGTTCGATCCGAGCAACAGCCGGTTGATAGAGTTATCCTCCAGTCAGTTGCTGAACGCGACCTAGCTAAGTAGCTAGTCCACCGCCGTCGGAATAGGAAACCTAGAACTTACCGCAAAACGATATTGCGATGGTAACGTTGTTGTCGCTGATCTATCATAACCAGATTATATATTATCACAGTATGTAGGAGCAAGATGGGCAGGGAAACGTGTGGTTAAAACATGTGTTAATTTTCTTTTCTCCCATTCATACGTATATACGAATTATTATTGAATGCTCGTTGTGTTTAATCAACAGAAAAACCACGTTTTGAGGCTACCTGATACTATGATTGTTGATTTTCTTAGTACTTCATTACTGTCTCTAATATGTAATATATAATTTGCACTTAATGATTCTTTAATATCGAAAAATCCCGGTCACAGAAATTAAACTGGAAAAGGCCAAATAGTGTTGTGTGCGTGCTGTGAACGTTTTGGTCAATGACGCGCGAGGTTGCGCAGGCAACAGGAACACGTTGACACGGACAGAAGAAATCGGCCGAGTAGCTCCAGACGCAAAATGGAGGAGGACGCTAAAATGGAAGATGCAAAAGAAAGTGTGGCGTTCTGTGTACGTTCTGGGACGAGTCGCGTGAGGTTGAAAAAGGTGAAAGGAACACGTGAGCATGGAGTGGAGAAATCGACGGAGCACCGCAGGCGGCAAGAACCAAACTGAAAGAACTCAGAGGAAGTTGTAGACGTTCTAGTGCGTGTAGCGTAAGATTGCAGAGGCAAAGAATGTTGTGAGAGTGCTCTGGTCGTTCTCGTGCAAATTACGAGAGGCTGCAGAAGCGAAAGGAACACATGTAAATGAAGCACATAAATCAGATAGCAGCGCTCGTCGCACAAACTAAAGGGAAAACCAAAAGTGGACATTCCGATACGAGTAGTGTGATGCAAGACGATAGGAACACGTAGGCAAGATGTACAGGAATAGGCCGAATACGTCGGTCGCCAGAACTAAACTGGAAGAGGTCAAAGCAAGTTGTGGACGTTGTAGTGCCCGTAGCGTGGGCATGAAGCGGCCACGAATGTTGCGGGCGTGCTGTGGTCAACCTGGATCCAGTAGAGTGAGGTTTCACACGTGGGCATGGAGAGCAGGAATCAGCCGCTTAGCGCTGATCGGAAAAACGTAAAACGGAAGAGACCAATGAAAGTTGTGGACGTGCTAGTGCCTGCAGCGTGAGATTGCACAGGCGAATGAGCACGTGGGCATGAAGTGCAGGAATCAGCCGCTTAGCGCTGATCGGAAAACGCGAAACGGAAGACACCAAAGAAACGTGTGGACGTTCTGGTCCTGTATTGTGAGTTTGCACAGGCGAATGAGCACGTGGGCATGAAGTGCAGGAATCAGCCGCTTAGCGCTGATCGGAAAAACACGAAACGGAAGACACCAAAGAAACCTGTGGACGTTCTGGTCCCTGTAGTGTGAGTTTGCACAGGCGAATGAGCACGTGGGCATGAAGTGCAGGAATCAGCCGCTTAGCGCTGATCGGAAAAACGCGAAACGGAAGACACCAAAGAAACCTGTGGACGTTCTGGTCCCTGTAGTGAGTTTGCACAGGCGAATGAGCACGGGGCATGAAGTGCAGGAATCAGCCGCTTAGCGCTGATCGGAAAACGCGAAACGGAAGACACCAAAGAAACCTGTGGACGTTCTGGTCCCTGTAGTGTGAGTTTGCACAGGCGAATGAGCACGGGGCATGAAGTGCAGGAATCAGCCGCTTAGCGCTGATCGGAAAACGCGAAACGGAAGACACCAAAGAAACGTGTGGACGTTCTGGTCCCTGTAGTGAGTTTGCACAGGCGAATGAGTACGTGGGCATGAAGTTTAGAATCAGCCGCTTAGCGCTGATCGGAAAACGCAAAACGGAAGACACCAAAGAAACGTGGACGTTCTGGTCCCTGTAGTGTGAGTTTGCACAGGCGAATGAGCACGTGGGCATGGGGTGCAGGAATCAGCCGCTTAGGCTGATCGGAAAAGTAAAACGGAAGAGACTAACGAATGTTGTGGACGTTCTGGTCCGTGCAGCGTGAGATTGCACAGGCGAATGAGCACGTGGGCATGGAGTGCAGGAATCAGCCGAGCAGCGCGGGTCGCAGGGGCGGTAGAGCAGTGGCGGAGCATCGGCGGTGGGGGCGGTGCACGAGGGGGCGGGCGCGGACGCAAGCAAGCGAGCGAGCGAACTGCATCGGGGGCGGCGGGGGCGCTTAGTGCGGCTTTGCCGTGTCGCGGCGCGCCCGGACGCCGCCGGCGCCGCGGCGCCGTTTACAGGGTAAACCACTTAGGATTGGCCGCAGGTAGGCCGCGCTAACCCCATTACGAAGCTGGCGACCGTTCGCCGCGAACGCGGGCTGCTGCTCGAATGGCGATGCAGCCGCCCCCGCCGGCCCTTCCGTCCACCGCATCTTCCATGCCTCCTCCACTCCCCCGCCTGTCCGCCTTTCCTCTTACAGGCCTCCTCGCCACGACCCACTCTCACCCACGCCCGCCATGGTCTCACCGGCCATTCCTTACCGCATCTTCATGCTGCCATTACCTGTACCGCATCTTCCATGCCTGGGCCCCGGCGCTCGTCCGCGCGGTGGCTCAGTCCCCGCCCTTTCTGCTTATTGGCCTTTTCCTCGCCGGAGGTGGAGGCGGTGGGGAAAGAGCGGGGACGACTCTCACCACCCCGCTGCAGGTAGTGAGAGATAGCGCGCCGCCCCGTCACTAACCCACGCTCCACCCCGCACACGCATGGCCCCGAGGGCCATTCCCTCCATCGTGTCTTCCATGCTAAAGTCCGCCGCCCGCTGGCCTTTTCCCCGCCGCTGCCACCTCTCGCAGCCATGGCCCCGCATGCCACTTCCTCTACCGCATCTTTTGTACCTACGACCCATTGCCCGCCTGAGTGGTGATTCATTCCCTAACCTTTTCTTATTAACTGCTTTTTCACCGCCGCCGCCCCCTCTCCCTCATCCCCACCGTCCCCTGTTTCTCACCCACTCTCCACTTTGCACTCGCATGGCTCCCTCGCTCACCCTGCTGACCCTTCTCTCTCCCGCATCTTTCCGCGCGCTGGTTCGACTAAGCCCCCAGGCTCCATGTTTAACTCCCACCTGCTCCCTCTTTTCTGCTCCCACCGGCGCCCCTTCACCCCGTCCGTTCGGTCCCCTGCCTGGCCCGCTGCGCACTCGCCATCCCTTCCCTTCGTCGCCCCGTTTCCTGCAGCCCCGTTCACTTCCACCGTCGCACCGACTTCGAGCGATCATCCGACCCCGCCTTCCTCGTCTCTGTTTCGCTTTCCCACCGCATCTGCCGTTCCATTGCCTGCCCTCCCTCCTCCTCACACCAAGCGGACCCCGTGCCTTACCTTTACTCCCCGCCACCGCCTTGCTTTCACCCGCGCGCCCGCTCGCCCCTTCTGTTAGTCTCTTCTGTTGATATCCATCCACATGGCCCTTGTTCCTGCTCGCTGCGGATCTGTCTGTTCTCTCCATTCTTCCTCTCGCCCCGCAACCTACACATCCCCCACGTATCCTTCAGCTCCCTGCTCACCAGATTCGCACTGTCACCTGCTGTCGCGATGTCAGCCCCCCGGTTCCCCCGCCCCCACATTCCGTCCCTGCGGTGCTCCCGTTGCTGGCGCAAAGCGTAACCCTGTGCCACGTGCCTGTGTGGCTGTTTCTGCTTTCCGTTACCTGCTCTCACTCTGGTCGGCCCCGTTTCCGCACCTCGCCTCTGTCACTCCGCCCCGCTCCACCAGTCTGTCCTACACTTGCACTGCGCCCCCACGTTCCGCATCCGCAACGCCTGCCCGCTCTTCCCCGCCCAGCCACCACCCGCCCGCCCGCCCACCCGCCCCAACCCCCAACCACCCAACCACTCCAACCCCCCAACCCCCAACACCCCAACCACCCCAACCACCAACCACCCCCCCCCCCGAACCACCCTGCCCACCCTGACCCACCCCGCCCATCCCAACCACCCCGCCCGCTTTGCTCGCCCGCCTCTCCCGCCCCCGCCCCCCCCCCCCCCCGGGGCCCCCCGCTCGCACCGCCCCGCTCGCCCGCCCCAGATCGACTGGATCCATTCCCTCCTGCCTCTTCTGCCCCACCGGCTTGGTTCTCCCCGCATTCCGCCTCCCACTCTACCATCGCGTCGGACCCTCTCTTCTCGCGCTATCCCTTCCCTCGTTCCATGTCCTATACGTCCCCTTCCCCTTACAGAGGTTGTTTAATTTTAACGTGTATTGGATTTCATTTGTAAGTCTATCATCAGATTGTTGGATGTCTTTAGCAGTTATATGCACCCTCTACAGTTACTTTAATAGTCTATTGTATTTGCATCTTTCTACTGAACGGAAAGTTACAGCACGTATACCCACTCTCACAGAATATGGGCGATGCCTTGTGCGGCCCAAATCTGGCTTTTCCACAGCTTGACAACCATCGCTGGACACTTGACCAATCCTGGCGTCGAGGTGTATCCGTTCTTATCATTGGCTTTTGCTCCAAGTTTCAGACACGTCCCTTCCTCCCTGAAGATTTTCTTCCTAGTTATCTCAAAGGGGCGGAGCAATTCTGAGGTCAGTGACGCTGCCTCGCTAACGTGAGCAGGGGTAACAGGAGAGGAGGGTGAGAGGAGTAGAGGAGGTAACAGGAGAGGCACAGAAACGAACAGATTGGTGCGCGCGGCGCGAGGATCACCCGCCAATTGCACTGGACGTTGGCCTGAACCCCGTGGACGCTGACGACCAAGGGCAGCGGGTCACGGATGGGACTGTGACATTTTTATCGAGTTCTTTACCATGAAAATTAATTCTAATTTATGGTATCTAATATTGTGAGAAATTTGTGCAGATTAAATTAATAGTATTGAAAGTTTTGTTTCTTACAAACTATTTTAAATGCTAATGGTTCTAAAGCAAGCAACACAAATTATTAATAATCATTTTCAGGAAACACAAATATAATACATTTACATAATATAGACATTTCCTATCAAGCAAATTGAAATTCATGTTCACGTATTTAAAAACTTGTATTTTGACATTATTACGCCTTTATTAAGGAAATTCAAGCAATACAACATTTTATTACGCATTATGAAAATGTAATCGTCCATTTTTTCATATGAGCAGGTGCATGCAAACAGTGATTTCGTTAATCAATTAAAATCACTGCGGGTGTCCCAAGTAGATTATCATTGCAAATTGCTACTGTTAATATTGTTTAGACTATTTGTAAAATTGATGCAATTTTATAGTGATAATCGGTGAAAAGGAACTAGGAACCTCTCATTAGAAATATTTCGAAAATATAATTCTCTTATTCTTCACATATTTTCAAAAGTTACTATTTTCTGTTACACTGCTGAGAAGATTATATCTATCCTTCCCAGTGATATTTTATTTATTTGTTTATTTATTTGATTATTTATTTATTTATTTATTTATTTATTTATTTATTTATTTATTTATTTATTTATTTATTTATTTATTTATTTATTTATTTTTTTTTTTTATTTATTTATTTATTTATTTATTTATTTATTTATTTATTTATTTAAAGGTAATATACAGGCAACAGTACAAATCTGATATGGCCTGAATAGGCGCTAACATAATTAATTATTTTCAACATATCACATTGCATATATTAATAGCAAAATTGTAATAATTGATATCTTTAATAAATAGCTAATAATATAAACAGCAAATTTTAATTCTTTTAATTTGTGAAATCTACACTGAAGTTAAATATTTTCTTAAATATTTTGAATAACGAAGTAAAAACGAATAAATTTGAAAACCTTAAAATCTTACGAATCAATGTAATTTTCTTAAAACAGCTGTTAAGAAAGAAACAAAACTTGTTTGAATAAACTTTAAGAGATTGAGTATTTAGTTAAAAATTTCAATTCCAGGACAATTTTCCAATTAAAATATTTAAGCGGAACACAGTGTTTCAATTGTATTATCTTTCCAATTTATGTTAGGTTTTGTATGACCCCAAGAAACAGTTTCTGGAGTGTTTGTTCGATTCAAGAAGTCTCTGCAATTCAAACATCCGGAAACCTTGACACGGTTATCAATATTAAGTAAGAAACGGTTTTATTCACAGGAAACACACCGTCCTTTTTTCTAATGATTAATTGTGAAATAATTTAAGCCATTGTAAGATATACGCATGACAAATAATTTGTGCTCATAAGATCCCAATACTTGAATGCATATCGAACCTGAAAATACATTTGGTTTTAGATCAACTTGGAAAACACAAGAGATTCAATGAGATCACAGTTCTCAAATCTGAAAACTAAACTACAGTCTTTATTATTTTCACGAAATGAAACTTCATACCTCTTAATAATATAAAAGAACTGTGATTGTGCTCAAATATCTTGTCAATTACATAGTGCAATATTATTCCAAAATTTTCTGAAAATTTGTATAAAAGTCAGTTAAAATATTTTTATTAATTACAAGATTAAAAGAGTAAAACAGTAAAAATGACTAATTTTAAAATGAAATAAATGACAAAGACAGTGTTACATCAAAACGCAAAATTAGTTATAAAAGGCATGTTAAAAAATCATCCCTTCACGCATATTAGATTTATAAATCCATAGCTAAGAAAGTTTAAAGAGTTTGCGGAGGACAGTAGCCAGCATCTCCTCCATAGTCAACTAAGCTGCTTCTTCGGCTCTTTCATTATCGTAATGCACAGGAGCATGCTTTACAGTAAGGTCTGTTCTTCATTTCTGGGGATAGGGGTGGTAACTGCACGAGATGTCCGAGAAGTGGCAGTGCCCGATCCGAAGGTGAATAACAATTCTTGCCTCGGGCTTAGAGCCACGGGATGACCACGACAAGGGTCTTATGATCCTTGTGAGTTTGAAAAGAGTTCTGCCACTCTGCACTCAAAATGCAACGTTGGATAAAATCTTGGTAGTAAGAGTAGATATTACCATAAAGATGTCTTTCTGGCTTCTCGAGGCCAACTTTACTACCTAGTCAGAGGTTTCATTTCCACTTATCCCACGTGGCCAGGGACACAGGAAAAACGTAATTCAAATGATGGAGAATTAAACGATATCTTCTGATGTATTTGGTGTTGGATATATGATGTCGAAGGTTTACTAGGAGAGAAGGGGAAATGGACGACAAGGCCGTAGCTTCCTGGGTTCGAAGGGCCGCGGGTTCCGCCTCGGACATAGATGTGTGTTCGTGATGTCCTTACGTATTCTCCTACAGAAACCCCAAACATAAAAATCACAGTGGTCGTTATATGACCTAGTAGTTAAAGAGACATTAAAAATATATACAAAAAACAACAACTTCCAATTGTCAAAGAAAATTTCACATATTTGAATTCGGACTTTCAATAATCGTTGCCTAATAAAACCTAAGGACTATATTTTCCTGGGCAAAATAGTATTATAAAACGGAAATTTAATTAATCAAAATGAAATTTTCATATATGGTCAGCTAATTCGATTATTATTTATAACTTAATATTCATCTCTCTCAGAGAATTCCTACAATATTGCAATGATATTCATTGTAGCCAACATATTTTATTCACACTTTCTCTATTTCGTTGGTAAAATAAACATATTTATTAAACTGAGTACCACTGAATTTAATAATGTTCTTTCATTACAATATTTCATAGTTTTTAAGCTGAGGAACAGTGACGGAAAATAATTGGCCTAATATTGAGTTAAGACTTCATTAAATATTTTACTGTATTTTACATTCTCGAATGCGCAGCATACTACAGAAACAATGATATCAAGTAAAAATTGTATTTAGGGTTTTGAAGGAAAATTCGGCTTTTGAAATCACGAACTCCAAAAAATATTTCAAAAGACTCTGCGAACATGTATTTATTTTTAGACTCGTTGTAGGAAAAGGACCTGTGTACGCATGTACCGCAAAAATTAAAACATTACTGACTTCTAAATCAATGTATTCTTTTCAAAATTGATATTATACTAGCAAGTTCATTGGGATTCTGAATCCAATGAGAATCCAATATTTCTGGAGGGTATGTTACATTATGCTCATATTGCATTTTGATATTGATTCAGTGGTGAGGTGTAGTTGACATTTACATAATTGGAATTATTGAAGGGTTGTCATTCATCAATATTATTTATTTTACAAATAGCAGTTGATGCTTAGCCATCATCATCAGTTTCTGATGGCTAAGCCATGATGATGATGGCTAAGCCATCGAAAGCTGCTATTTGTAAAATAAATAATATTGTTGACAATGACAACGCCTTCAATAATTCCAATCATATTGCATTATTGAAACTTTCTGAAAAAGAACTCTTCTTTATTACTTTACACTCTACATTCGAATACACTATACCGTTATTACAAATACTGTAGTAAATGTCACCTTTATTAAAATTCTGGATTTTCAACATTACAATTACTAATCTGTTTCAAATTTCTAATGAACTCTTTACTCTTCTTCTCGGTATAACTAATTCTACAAATGAAGTTATAAAAAATTGTATAAATGTTTTCCAAATTTAGAAAATTGTTTGCAGTGAAAGCATACAAATTTTCCTTGAAGACATAATCTAAATTATCTAATAAATAGAATGAAATATATTATAAAAGAGAAGAGAAAATTACGAAATACTACACGAAAAAAAGGCGAATTGACTGCAGAAAAACGCATATTACACGCCTGTGACGAAAAATGATAATCCACTTGCTAAATTTAGAAAAAATCCTCCAAATCGTTGTGTAGCCAGAATCCATGTTTTGTGGGTGGTTGATAGCGAAAAATCGACTGACGGTAAATGTCTGTCCGTCCGTCCCTGAACAACGCTAGCGCTAAACCGTTCATCCGATTTTCACCAAAATTGATACTCCAATCGATCTGGCTGATGTCGTAGCGCCTTGAATTTGAAACCGATATTCAATTAGGGGAGGTACTTTACATGAAGCCCCTGGGACATTTTTCAAATGTTCTAACAAATGGCTCCATAATTTTTTATTACATTTTATGGTTGGATAGTGGGAAGTGCATTTAAGAGAATATTGCTGGTCTCATGTTCGTTGAAAACAGATTTTTCGTAAGTATTCCTACAAGTAAAATATTGAAATTTGAGATTTTTCCCTTCATGAAACTTTATCCTTAAAGATAAGATTTTTAAATAAGATCATGTGCAATTTTTCGAAACTTTTAGAATTTCCCGCATAAGTTTCCGTGAAAATACGGGTGAGAAAGTACGCGCTGTTTTAGCATCACTAGTATTCTTTAAAACTGTCCTACTTCTAGACATTAGGCTCTTCTCGAATAATTGAAAGTCCCTTCCTAGTTTTATTATCACAATGTGGTACTGAAGTATGCATGAAGAAAAGTAAAATATTGTACTTTCTTTCTATAGAGAAAGTTCGCATTCTATTAAATTATAATTATATTATATTAATATATTTATTATTCCCTATATTATACATTTTTATATTATATTATATATCTCAATATATTTAAACTTAAAAGGTTGACCTCTGAAAACGAAAAATATAATACTGAAACGATTATGTTCTATTTAGCATAGGTTTTATTATATTTAACTACTTTTCTAAGTGGCAACTGAAACACAAATCGCTTTAGCCGAATGGTTAACGTCATAGGTACGCTGGCGGCTTGCTAACGTTGTGAGTTTGAATCCAGAAGGTGATTTTTTTTCTTCTGTTACGGTGTGATTTCAGTAGTAATATGTCCAATATTTTGTAATTAATATTAATTTTTGAAAAGACTTAGGGGCCCTAAAAAGGGCCGTTTTGTCGTCCATCAGTACGACGACTAGAAGCCTCCGTTCTGTACCATCTGACCGAGGCGCTGGTGGTCCTATTTTCGAGGAACTCTATATATTTTTGAAAATTGAAAAAGTTAAATTTTTTCAAAACTACAAAATTGAAAATAGAGATCTTACTGGTTGAAAACTCTTTCCCAATTCATGTAATAGTATAATATTGCGGAGCAGTGACATTAGAAGAAAGTATGTGCTGTTGTAGTACAATTACTTCGTTATTTACATTATAAGCATTATAATTTCTTTAAGAAGCAATCAATCAACTGTTTGCTGATAATTAAAATATTGTTAGCATTATATCATTCAAGTTTAGGTTACAAGTTTTCATGAATAACGAATGCAAATTTGTCCGGAAATTCTCTTAGTTGTGTTAATTGGTTTTAAAATCACATAGTTACTTGCTAATACTACGCGGTTCTGTATTTCAGACTGGTGTTTCACGACGAGTTACAGTTCAGTCTTATCGCGTAATGTGAGATCACCTTGAAGATATGGGAGGGGGCAAGATAGCAGTTCGCAGGATAGAAGCTACTTCAGAGCCCTACACAAAGACATTCGAATCGAAATATTTCTAACTAGAATCAACTATAGAATAGTATCGCGTGATGATTCCACATTCTTATCAAGAATGTGAGTTTGCTGTAACCTGAAGTAAATGTTGTATATCATAAGAACAATAAATTTCAAGATAGAATTCATTCTACAACACCCTCATCGGTGCTGTAAGGTACCTCTGTGACAGCTCCGTGGATTAAAGCGTAGTAGATAGAGGAATGGACGCCAGATCAAATCCTGCCGAATATGTATTTTTTTTTACCTGATGCCTGGAAAACATTAATCACTATCATCACGAGAGAGACATTCCAAAATTCTTGCAAGGAGGAACAAACTTGTTTTTGTAAACGATAATGTGATTATATTAAGATTGTGTGCTGGTATCTTGTATTCCAAGCAATGTGACGAAACGAAATTTGGAAGAACAGTGTCTCAATTGCAATATCATTATCATATTTTTATGTAATCGTTAGAAATAATATGAAAAAGTCTGTTTCAAGTTGTATAATCACTAGTAATTTACATATTTAACAGTTCTAGAGATAATCAGAATCCTTAACAAGTCTGTGGGATTATTATAAAATTTTGCAATAAAGGTAATTTCTTCGTTCTTTTATTAATTGAGAAAGGATATGTCTTTTTACACGTTTAACAAAGTTCCTTAGAGACTATTACGAACTCATTAAAATTACTATTTGTGTTTGTGCCTTTGTGATAAATGCTAACAGAACGCATCCCTAATTGTTTAAAAATTGATAATTTTATTTCTTTTATGGTCTTCTAAAATTTTTAATGTAAGTCTTGGTAGGTGGAGCCACATTTCAAAATGTATGAACTCAAAACATAATAAAGTACGATTTGACGTGGTCATGTGAAAGAAATCAATATTTTTGTATTATTATCTCCATTTGTAAATGAACAATGTTTTTATACGGCTTATCTTTAGTGCGGGTAGACTGAGACTAAGTGGTGAGCATTCATCAGTCCCAAGTTTCACAAAGAAAATAAGGAATTTTAATTATTTAGTTATATCCAATGATTATTCGCCATGCTTGTGTAGGTGATCCCAAAGCACAAATCACCTGTCATTTAGTCTCAATATAGGAAAAAACAAGGAGGTGCAATTTCGGATCTCAAAATTTTGGGATAAAGTCGTTCTTTTAAATCTAAATATTAAATTAATTATAAAATTCATAAATATAACGGAGTTAGATAAATTAATATATTATCATGTATTGTAAAAACATCAGTTGCCCTAATATTGCATTTTCCAGAAATTGTACTGCTTGAGAACGAATATGTTTAGAGAATATGATTTCTATTACGTCTTAAATGTTACTCTCAGAGAAAAAGGAGAAATTACAGAACAAATATTTCGTATTCGTAGATATATTAAGGCTTGCAGATTACTAAAGACCAATAACCTCTCTGTAGCTGAAATCGTTTGACACTGGGTTTTAAATCGAGGTTTTGAGGATCGAGTTCTGCCGATGCCTTTTTTCTTCTGTTCCGCGTTCTGTTTTACCTAAGTCTGAGAATTAAAAGATAAGAATGTTTAGGGAAAATACTTGTATTTATTTATTGCTTATAAGATCTTTGCTGAACTTTTATACTATATAATGTGTAATTAGTTTGATCCCTTTATTACAAATATTTATACAAATGTGTACTTATTTATATTTAGTTAGTAAGAAATTTAACCTAACCCCGCTTGGAATTAAGATAGTGAACGGTTTGACATACATTTGCATTCACTTCAAAAACGTTTGTCACAACTCTGTCACTTTTATGGAAATGAAGTATGAGGAAATGTTTTAGTCGTTAGTGATATCCATATTGTGACCTGATAACCGTATTAATTGAGTACTAAGATGTAATTCCCTTCGGACAGAATCAAACTCGCATCGTTCGATTTACGACCAGTTGCTCTGACCACTGAGCTTGAAAAAAGCGTTTTACAGTTGATTCTTGGGCTCGTGTATTCACGCATTTTATATTTGTCACCACTTTGTCATGATTTACGTATGTCAGTATGACGGAAGGTTTGAACCTTTAAGTAATTGATATCGAAGTTGTGACCTTTTACACAACGTTGTTCCCAGATTTTACAAATTACTCATTTTTTCTTGTTTAGATAAATACATTCATATTTTGCAAAATGGATCATTTATATAAAAATAAATCCACCTTGAAATGACAGTCAGCAATGCAGAAACTCTCAGTACTTTTTTTGTATCTCATTTTGTAGAACTGCTGTAATAAACTTAGATGGATTTTGAACTATGATAATTCGACATCTCAGCACAAACAATACTTACACTCTTCGTTTTACTTTCGTATACGCACGTATATACGGAGTAATATACGTAGTGTAGAGAAATTTATGTAATGCAGCGGAAAATCGATTTCGCGATTTCAACGGTAATACACGTTTTGGAGTCCCCTGATACCGAAAAAGTGGTTTTCTTCAAAACGTCCGTCCGTCTGTGAACCACACGTACGATCCTTTCCAAATTGAAGAAACCCTTGTTCTTCTGGCTGTTGTTGAAGCTTTGAATTTTTGAAAAATCTTTGAAATTTGGGGTACTTTACATGAAACCTTTCGGGCATTTTCAAAATTTTCTCACAAACGGCTTCATATTTTTTCTTTAAATTTCTTGTAAGAATAGAATAAAATACACTTAGAAGACATAGGTCCAATTTTCCCGGGTAACTCTGAATTTTCGAAAATTTCAAAAATTTGAATTTTTTGGGACGTCTACCAACAACTACTAAATTGAAAACAGAGATTTTTTAAAATGAAATTTGTTTTCCATACATCGTTCTTGCATAACGGTCATGTAGGCTTTTTGAAATATTGGTATTTTTCGTGCAAAAGTGAGAGCAAAATTTCAATTTTAAAGAATGGTTTGAAATGCAAAAGTCCATTGAAACCTTTTCTTTTCTTAACTTATAAAACGTTTCGAAACAGATTTTGTGAAATTGTTCTTTTCGTTGTAAGGAACATTCCTATCTTCAGCAAGCAAAACTCAACAAGTATCACTCAACACATCCTAATATGTGAAACATTGTATATGTGTCTGCGGGGAGTGTCGTCATAGTTCAGGTACTACGAAGGTTGCTTGCAGAACCGGAGGACTCGAGTTCAGGTCCTGGCCTGTTCATGCAATTTTTTATGTTTGAAAATGTGTGAGATTTTAATTAAAACTTTTCCTTTTCAATAATTTAAGGTATGTATTTGTGGTCGTCGTTTGAGAGTTTTAAAAAACCAATGGAGTGGTAATAGTGTAACATTTGTAATTTATTAAGCAAACATTACCAATAACACGAGAAACTAAGAGCTGATTTTTATTGAAATGTGAGTAGGTGAACAAAAAGATAATAACTGCGTAATGATAGGGATTTTCTTGAAGTCAATACATGTTTCTAGATTATAATAATTACTTGCAGCAAATGAATTTTGAATGTCGGACCGTGTCGAAACTTGTCTGCTACATTTTGCTCAACGTTATCACGTCTAATAATCTCACCTTGGACCGAGGCGATAAGGGCTGAGCGTCTGGCTAGAACCGAAGCGTCTGGTAGCAAGAATTACATAGTACTGAACTGAAACATTCTGAGTAGAATTAACTATTTTATAGTGTCAGGTAGATTTCTTTGCTTTCTTATTGTCTCTTAGAGGTAATTTATTTAATATTTAAATTGCAGAAGTGCGGAAAAGCAAAGAGTTTGAAGACAAAATTCGTAAGATTCTTAATTAAGTACACGGATATGCGTACGTATGTCTGTGTTGGTAGCGCAATCGCTTAGGTGCGTGGCTTTACAATAGAGGAACGCGTGTTCAAATCCGGCAGTGTATCAGCGGTTTTTTAATTGACGAGCAATAAAAATCAATTCCCAATAACGATGTCGAGAATATTCTAAACATTCCTCTCCTTTGCAAGCAGATACCATTACAAACTGCGGAAAGAATTTGACGTACTTCGATTACTGGTCGTTTACCAGATCATTCACTACTCCATATTTTCCTCTTCATAGGCCGTTTTTTGGGTTTTACATTAGTACGTTCGTTTCCTTCCAATCCCTAATACGAGTATTACGTCCTTTGTAATTAATGTTATTTGTGTTCTCTGACCTTTGTCAAGTTATCTAGCTGAAAAGTTATCTTAGTTTGAAACTTCCACTACCTACTACCAAAATATGAAGAACTAGAGTTGCAAAACTAAAGGTTGCTAATGGCACAGACTTTCTTGTAGCAAATGTTTCTAATTTCCTTTGTGTGGACTGGTTTTAAGGTTTTGCTCCATTCTCTTGCCAGCTGCCATCTATCGCCGCACAAGATACATTTTTTTGACATTTTCGTAACTTTTCGGTTCCAAATAGTAGAACCGAAATATTATTTCTAGAATATTAAAGAAGGCTAAAATCTTGTCCTAAAGAGCTATTTTCATGGAAAAATTTGGAGCCGTTGTTAAGAAAATAGCGTTAAGCGTTACTGTAAAGGCAAAATTTGAAGCTCTTTTGCACAGGAATCTATTGAGTTTCCAAAAAACTTCATTTAAAGTCATTTGAGGCACTTCTACTCACAATTTCAATAATGTATACAAATCTATTTAAATGTGCATATTAATGGCGTGAGAGATATTTCATAAAAAATTTCTTACCATTGGAAAAAATTTAAGAAAATATTTGGAGCCATTTTTGAGAAAATGGCGTTGTAGCGTTTCTGAAAATGCGGAATTGTGAGGTCATTTTTACAAAACATTATTGAGATTTCGAGAAACTTTATCTGACATTATTTAAAGCACACATACAAGTATGTGAAGAAATTGCCTCTAATGTAAATATTACCAATATGAGACAAGCCCAAAATAAATTTTGAAAAACAAAGAATAGAGCAATGTGGCGTTTATGTCATCGGATAGAGTGCATCTAGTTAGTGCTCTAGCAAAATTTAAAGAAAAATTTGGAGCCGTTTTGAGAAAATCTTGTTTATGCACATTTTTAAATTGCAAATATCGACGTCATATTGTGCGAAATCTACTAAAACTTTCAAAACATTTAGATGACCTAATTAAAAGAACCAATTACGAGCAACATATTTCATTTGAAGGAAAATCTCTATCTTAATTTCTTAGTTGTAGGAAGACGCCGAAAAATATTCAAACTTTCGCAATTTTTGAAACTTCTGCGTTAACCGTGAAAATCGGACCTAGTCTACCTTTATAACTGTATTTTACTCTATTCTTACAAGAAATTTAAAGAAAAAATTTGGAGGCGTTTTTAGAAAATTTTGAAATGTCCGGTGCGTGATATAAAGTCCCCCCAAAATATAATAATTGTTTTTCAAAATCGCGGAGCTTCAGCTCAGGCAAAAACGACCTGGGTTTCTTCAATTTGGAAAGATCGTATGCATGCTTTAGGCGCTAGCGTAGTTCACATACACCAGACGGACAGGGACGCTTGGTTCCAATTAGGTTTTCGCATCAAGGAGTCACAAACTGGGTTTCTGGCTCACCACGTGTTAGAAGATTTTTCTTCAATTTAGCAATTGGTTTGATTCAATTTTTCGTCACCAGAGCGCCAATGACTTTTCCGCCGAAAATTCGCCGTTTTTCGCGCAGCATTACACTTTCTCTATACTACGTATATTACTCTGTATATACGTACGATACGAGATAGTAATTGTAAAGGGTTTGTTAACATGCGTTACGTACATACATTTTAAGGAATGAGTTAGTGATGAAGTTGAATGATTGAAAAATAATTCTTGGTTTTAAAACCATGTATTTATATAATAAATATTTGATTATCAGTTGATGTAAATATGTTTTTGTATACCAGCATTATAAACGAGGTTTTCTGTTGCAAGAAATCGTTCATAAAGGGCCTTTTACAGCACAAATGATGACGTATTAGGTTTTAGGCACGAATGATTGCGTCATCACACACGTCATAGTTGCGTCACAACTCACCTTTAAAATTGACGAACGCTTGGAATTGCATGAAGAGTTCACGAGTAACCATACAACCAGAATAACCAAAGATTTTATTCTTGAATATAATAAATCAGTTTACATAATTACATTATTTATTGATGTTAATATTAATGGAGCAGTCTGTGAGGTTTTGAAGATAAAGGAACAGAACCAGGTACATTAAAAGTTTTAGTTGATGAAGTACCTGCTAGTTATTTCGTCATTTGACACTATTCTTCTAGCTATCTTTATTTTATTCTGAATTGATTCCTCAATGTAAGATTCTGCAACATTTGATGATCGCCATCCTCCATGACGCTTAAGGGTGGTAATATCTGCACCACTGTCGGCTAACATAGTAGCCGATGTTCTCCTGAATGAATGTCCGGAATATTTTCATGATTTGGAAGTTGAAGGTATTCGGCAATGAGTTTAGGGAAATTTTTTCCGAAAGTGTTAATCCCAATGGGGTTACAAGTGCATCTACCTTTGTTATAAAATAAGAAAAGTTTATTATGTTTGACTTTAGAAGGTCTGAGGGCAATGTATTTTTATACAAATCTATATAAGAGAATCCTTCATCAGAAATAACGGTAAATATTCTGTGTTTGTTAGTTTTAGTTTCTCTAATTTTGACAACTAAAACAGAACCTTCTTCAGAGACATCATCGGTGCATATGTTATACAATTCCCTCGTCTACAAGCTCCAAATATGCCGAAAATCGCAACAACCTGAAAAAGAGAGCAAAGATGTGTTCCAATAGTTCACAAATATTTCAAATAAATATAACTTAAATACCTTCATCAAGAGATACTCTCATCAGCTGCTTCTACTAAAATTTGTTCACATCAGCTTGGAAAGACCATAGATTTTTCTGCTTCGTAACCGACATTCGCTTGTTTCATGTACAATTGAACTTTATTAAAAGCAGAAATATCAATACCATCTTTAATTTTGATCATGGCCTTCAATTTCGAGTAACTACACCACAAACTTGATGCCTTACATACTGCTGACTTCAATGTAATAAAATTAGAAAATTAGACCATCACTAAAACTCGACTAGGTATGTCAATAAAGTAAGAGACACTTACTAACTCCGATATGTATGCCAGAACAACTGATTCGCATATAATCTTCACGTTCTTTGTTTCCATCCCAATTTTAAATTTGTTGTACTCTTTTTCGTACAATGCACTTGACTTTGCCGGTATTAAGCATTGTTCTGCCTTCGTGGCTTGTTCAACAATTTCCTGCGGCAAGGAATCCATCTTTCTTCGCATGCTCTTCAGAATCGCTCATCAGCTGTCCAAAATGCGTGACGTCATAATACCAATGTCAATGTTGCCAACAGTAAAACTGCTTTTGCAATTAGTTCATAAATTAATTTCGATTCTTGCATAAATTTATAATGCTGTTATACAAAAATAGCGTATGCAACTCGTTTATAATGTTGCTTTATTGCATTCGTACAAATTTGAAAACTCGCTCCTAACGTCGCTCGTTTTCAAAACATGTACTCATGCAATAAAGCTTAACATTATAAACTAATTGCATAAACTACTATTATCATGCCCATTTGTGAACATTCTGAAAGGCTACATTGTTGTGAATGATATTGATTAATAAACAAGCCTATAATTAAATATTCTTCTCAATCATTCATTCAAGAGTATTCTACAACTATTCTACAAAACTCTCCCAACCGCGGATCCAAAAGAAAAGAATTAGGGTCACGTGACCCTCTCTTGATCCTAGAAAATATACATTTATCTCTCTTAATGAACTCGTGGTAAACTAGTAATGAAGATGAAGATGAAGATCTTTTATTTAGATAATAATATTTCATCAGAAAAGATATTTAACCCTTAACTTGACGTTGAACTATTTGTTACATTATTTTAGGAGACACCCAATAAGCCATGCAAGACAGGTTAAAACAAAATGTTGAAAGGTTTGTTTAGTCCATCATCCAAATAACTACAAATGTTGGTGGTTATCGTTTAAAACTTCGAGAACGGCTGCATAAGCTTTTGACTTCATACATAAGCGATTTCCCGCTTTTTGGAGTCAGCGGGTCACTTGAGAAATAAGTAGAGAAATAATAATTTGTTTGTATCTGTAATATTTAATCCAGTAATTAATACAAACATAAAAATGGAGATTCAAAATAAATAATGAAAAGTCAAGATACATGGTTGTAGGGAAATATCGATATGATATAGAACAGAAATAGGTATATTTCGAGTAGTGAAGGAATTTAAAGATCTTAGAGTGACTATTACAGCAGGTGGATCTAATAATAATGACTTTATTGAAAAATAAACAAGGAAGGCCGATTATTAGTAGACTTCATAATATTTTATGATATAAGAATATTCGAAAGAATACTAAGAGACAAATATACAAGACAATGGTAGAGAGCTGTGTTACGTATGGATCAGAAATTTGGGTTAAAAATGATGCAATAAACTCTGGGTTAAATGCCATGAAAATGAATTTTGGAGACGATGTTGTCAGGATACTGTTTGATAGAATACCAAACGAAGAGATTAGACAGATAATGAAGATTGAGAGACAAGTGATCGAAATTTAAAATCAAAACAACTCCAATGGTATAGCTATCTAATGAGAATGCATTCTGACAGAATATCAAAATTATTTTTGAGTGGATCCCTTTCGAAAGAAGAAAACGAGGAAGGCCAAGGAAATCTTGTCAGTCATCGATTCGACAATGACGAGCACAAGGATAGAGGAAGATGCCTGATGGAATAAAAAACATTAGCGTGTAGAGTGCGAAAAACGATCATTAGAACTGTAAAATACTCGCTTAAGAATTAATAATAATTACCTTAAACCCGAAGTGGAAAAAACTGGATGAAGAAGCCTTGTTATTATGTGCTGGCACAAGTAAGCGGCGCTAACAGATCTTGCCGGAATTCCAAACCAAAAGCAAAGTTACGTTCTTATTTGAAAAGATTAAATGAAAGCAAAGAAAATTGGATTATTTTCTAGAGTGAAGTCCTTTAGATAACAAATGTCAGATATTACTGTATTTGATATTTATAATATTTGTAAACTTTGTCTAATTATCGGCATGATCGCTTTTTCAATGGGAACAACTATTCTTCGGAATTTATAGGTCGAAATGTAAATGTAGTATTTAGGTAAGAAGATATTATTGAATTATGTTTTCGAAAAATTTACGGACTGAAGTAAAAGAGAAAACTATAACAAATAGTAAATTCACATTTCTTGTATGTTGCACCAATGAATAGTGTCAATTCCGCAATTAAATATGTGGGTCGCTTTAGCCTGGAAATCTTTCGCTTTAGCTGCGATAACATAATTCACAGGAAAGTGTACAGCATTTTATCGACGAATGACAGAAAATATAATTACAATAGCTAGTAGGACTTCTAATGCAGTATTCCAAAGGCAGATTTTTAAAACTCCAGACATTTGTTCATCATTTCTCTCTCATGGTATGCAACATGTATTCTCAAGTTAATGGTGAAATATTTAGTATCACTTTCGGAATCCTAACACTTAAGTAAAAGGAACGCAATGGTGACCCTGAAGATTTGGTTACGAACCCAACAGCTATAGCGCAGATTTTTCCTTCTTCCCGACCTTGCATTAAAGTGGTCGCAAAAGTGGTCGCAAGTGGTCGAAGAGTGCGACTAAATGTAAATGAATTATGAATTTGTGGTCATTGTGTTATTATTTAGATTTTCTTTGTAAAATCGTCTTTGCGTGAGATAAACTGTATACGAACACAAACTATCATTCAATAGGCAGTACAAATTAAAGCGTTACATTATAATACAGTAGCAGTCCGTTTCAACAATAATAAATATTTTAGATATAATTTTAAAATTCAACCTTAATTCATATTATAGTACTTTAATTAAATTACTTTATAAATATGTTTAACTCGAATGAAATTTTTCCCAAATCAAAAATAATTAATTGCCTATTTTGTTTAAATATTTATTAACAATTCATTAAAAATTATAAATATGCAGTGCAATATTACAGAAGAGGCGTTAGTGAATACATATCCAATAAATTGGCAATTTTGTATAAAATGTAAAAAATGTATGAAAATAGACAAAATTCTATTTTGCAACAATATTTTACAGAAGAGGATATCTATTCATTTTCGAACGATTATCGTGATACAGATTTCCGAAGTTTGACAAAATTTTGAAACATTATTAACAATTACAATTTTGAAATAATTGATGACATGAGAATCTCTAGTGATTCTTAATGGATTAGCGAAAACAGTGTTTGCATAGGTCTGCTTATCTAGAAGAAGTGGGTGTAACATTCCGATGACGTGTAAAAACTTTGTGTGCATTGCTCGTCTCTCGAAAATAAAAATAGCGTAACGTAAAAATATAATTGCTATAATAATATAAATATATTAATTTCATTGCGTTGATTGGAAATCATACATAAATTACATGTAAGTAATATATTGATGTGTGTGTGTGTGTGTGTGTGTGCGTGTGTGAGTGTTCCTCCAAAGTTCACGCAATAGACAAAAGCTGGTGTTTCTACCTTTGCAAACATTAAGATATAAAATGTTATATCACAGTCTTGTTTTTGATTCTTAAGCAAAAATCCTCAAAGACTAGGTATCACATATGATTTTTAATAGTTGCGGTAAAGAACTCCATGTAAAATGCAATCACCCTAACGTTATATTGAAGAAGTAATTAATTGTGATCCCCAAAACAAAAGATCAAAAATCATTCATTTGCTTACAGATGCACCTATCAATCATAATGTCTGTAGTAGAAAACTTGCATTGTGGCTAAATGAACTTTAAACACTTTTACTTTATTTAGTATTTTACATATCAAAACTATTTTATTACAATATTAATGTCCGTGGCCATATAGTATTTTTAATTCGGTCATCTGAGAAATTGATGATGAAGTATTTCACAACTGAAAGCTGCTATCTCGGAGACGTGTTTTTGCAACTGACTATAAAACGTATTTCTTTAAGTTATTAGTTTTTCTAATAAAATAACTAGGTTAGACAATGCATACAATGCAAATTATTTGCATTTTATATTAAATATTACAATAATAAACGACGAAATGTAGACATGGAGCTTAATACTCGTTGTCGAGTGTTATTTTTGCCTAAAACACGTTTTATAACAGTTTTAAAATATGGTTTTACTGGGAAATTGCATGACTTTATTTATGTAATTAAATGTATATACAAAAATTTATGTAAAACTGTTGGTTGATTTAATATTTATATTCAAATATTTACTATAATATAACTCAGATCACCGCCATTTTGTAATGTTCAAGATGAATAGTCCGCCTCCTGAAATGAAGCTAAAGCGGATTGGTCAGCTCGATCCGCAGGGCGGGCAGGGTCGGAAAACTCTGGTAAAGTTCGGCTCAGGACATCGCCCATTTTTTGTGCAAGCGAGGGTACATCCCGTCAGGAATTAAAAAAAATTTTTTTTTTTTCCTTAAAAAATTTGTTACAAAATTTTCCACAAATAAAATAATAATTATTTTGACCTCAGAACGTACGTGATACTCGTATTTCACTAATATATAATGTTCATGGATATGAGAACTATGACGGGAGGTTTTATGACGCTCATTAATTTAAGACAACGAAGCATCGGGTGTTATTGTAGCTTAGTGTTACAGCAATTACCTTTAAAGGAGACATCTTGAGTTTGATTTCCGTTTCAAATGACTAATGTTTTGAATAATTTTATACGGGTTACGCGATAACAACTTAGATGTCAATTACTTCACCGTTATCTATATTATTCAACAATCGAACTCTCCGAAACTCTGAAAAACGAGCATCCAGTTATCAACCACCAGCGGCGCACCTACTCTGCCGAAACGAGCTCTAAGCTCCCGACATGTGTTGTAAGGTTGTGCATGAAAGTGTGTGTGCGCGTTGGGTGTGAGTATAGGAAAAGAAAGAGGAAGGAAAGATCGTTCGAGGTCCGTGTCCCGTTTGTTAGGATACTGCTCCAGAATTTGCCTGGTGTTAATCAAAGAAATCACTAAAAAGTACCAACCAGAGCAGCTGGCTGCCAGAATTATATTCCAGACAGTGGCAGAATTCCTTCCTATCTATCTAGCTAGTAATATCAAAAATCCTGCCAACTCGAGTCTTTGGACCTCCATATCAGAATTATTCGTGAAGCCATATTGATGCTCTGAAAAATCTAAAGCAGTCACGATTTCAAGTATATAGAGTAAATAACGTTATTATCTTTGAAGTAAACTGTTCAAATTTAAACTTTTCTGCTGTAAAATGAAACTTTTCTAGATGTGCGCTATTCTTGTGCAGCCACAACATTCGAAGGAAATTTCTGACACTGTTTCGACCCACTGTGCACCACGGTGACAAACGCGGTTGGAGTCGAGTGCGCGGAGCAGAGCTCGCGAGGCGAGGCGTGGCGAGGCGAGGTGGGGCGTGCCGTGGGGGGTGGGTGGGGCTGGCGGGGCTGGCGGGGGTGCAGGGGTGGCGGGGTGGCGGGGTGGCGGGGCGGCGGGGGGGCGTGGCTGTCGTCCAGCGAACCCCTTGCGGGCGCTCCGGAGACCGCGCAATCGCTACAGACGATCAGATTAATTCGCAGCACACAGTTACGCAAATGAATCCAAAAGCCGCACCACAAACAATTACATTATCTCCCGCGCGAGATTGAATAATACAATTCCATTATTATTAGTGTACACTGTCCACAAATCCAGGAGTAATGGAGTACACAAAGAGAAGGTTTTTCTCCCCGTTGCTGCGGAAGCATTAAAATTGGACAGAGAGAAGGGGAATAGTAGTAGGGAAAAGGGGGGAGAGGTGGCATTCCCCTCGTCGCTGCTCAGTTCGGTGGAGACAACAAAGTTTTTCGACTGCGAAACACGATTTTACCTTTCCGGTGGTGAAAGGGAGTTGTGACAATTGAATCACCGTACGTGAGAATTCGAGCTCTCGGAAAACTCTTTTCAGTTCTTTAATTTTTGGGGGTTTTGTCTCTGGGTGTATAAATGTCTGTTTCACAATATATCTGTAAGTATTTTCTGTACAATGAGGGTGAGGGAGATACAGTCATGGAACGAAGACTAGAGAGAAACGTTTACTTCTTGATGAATTATTCTTTCTGGTACGTCAACTGTTAAGGTCTTTAGTCCCGTAAGTTAGGGCATTTTTTATCGCCAGAGGTAGCAGTGATCTGATTGCGAGTGGCTGGATGGCGAGGCAAGGCTTCACATCCCCTTCGTCTTGCAGGGTTTTCCCTAACTAAGTATCTCCTACCAGCTGGGTCCTGCCCCAGCGCAGACAACTCTAAGTTCCCGGGTTGGTTTTCAAACATATGTGGTAGTGTGGTGCATGTACGTGTAAGGGTTGAGGACAGTTTGGCGCGTTTGTTATGATATAGCTCTAGAATTCGTTTGATAAATTGTAGAAACCACGGAAAACTACCTCTAGTATGTAATAAAATACATACATCCAATGTAGGGCAACGTGAGTAGTAAGTTGCTTAGAATGACATAAGAAACTGACAATTTAAATTTGTTGAAAAGTTTGTCTCTGTTTTTTGTCTCAACCGGGCAGACACTGGAACATCGTAATTTGGCTAAACACTGAGAAAGTTGTTGTAACAAACGGACCACGGACCGCGCGCGATCTTTCCTTTTTCTTCCTTGCCCTATCCTCTCCCATTACACACACACACTTACACTAACATGCACTACACTACCACATATTCCAGGAGGCCGGTCGGGAGCTTAGAGCTTGCCTTGGCTGGGGTGGTGCCCCGCAGGTGGGAGAGTTCTGGTTAGGAGGAACCCCACTAGCCGACGATAGGTCGGAACCGTATCTTGCCATTCTGCGGGGGCATATCACCGCCCTCTCCGGAGAAAAACATGCACTACACTAACGGGAATAATGAACAAAGCAATTCAGTGCCCAGAAACACGAACCAATCAATCAATCAGTAGTGTCAGTATTGTTTCATTTCAGTGATTTCAAATATTCATGGAACTCAAGAACATTTTCGGAATTTGATTCGGTAAAATGCGAGGTTTATCGCACCTCTCGCTTTCTTTCACACTAAATTCTATGCGGTGTACCTTTATTCATTTGCGTTGCATTTCGTCTCATATTTTCTTCTTTTACTACCCAGAGCCAGCAGACAGTATAAAATCTGCAATTCCACAAGAGGAAAACTACTGTTTATACGTATTGTACATTTAACTTCATTAAAACTTTCGGAACCACTTGTTACTTTTATTCATTTTTCCATCTCATTGCAAAAAGTGATAATGAATATGATCAGGATTTGTCACTCCAGAACCATTCAACTTGTTCTTTTCTCTATTGCAGACAACAACTCACATTTTCTCATTTTTTGGCATATGTTTACATGTGAGTCACTCATAATGTGAACTAACACAACTGATAACCTTTGTTTTGGTTTGAGTTCTTGGTTTCCTGCGCTATGACTTGCTAGCTTGAATTTTACAATTCAGGTAATTCACATTCCTGGTAATTCACATCTTTTTTTGTCAACGTCATCTTATCGTTAATGTTCAGGTGTTACAGAAATAATTTTGCGGCTCGGTTCGCCAACGATGATTCTTTTTCTGTGTGTTGTGATTATTTACGAAACATCCTTGTGTTTAGCAATTACTTGTATGTCTATGCGATATGTTAAGGATTTACTAAGACGGAGGTTACTCAGGATAATAAGATATTTCTTATTCGGAGATCCATTACTAAGACTTATTGCAAACATCATAGTTCAAGAATTTCAGTCTACCCTTTTTGCTCTTTGGTCCTGTACGTTCAACATCTTTCTTAGAAACATGACACTTACATCCAAAAACTGGATAATTGTATTAAAAAATGAACACTTGCATCGTGAATCTGGGCACTTGGCCATCAGTAACATCTATCCAAAAACTGGAGGCACATACTCCAAAACCGTCCAGATGCTAAACACAGAAATTAAACACTTGTACCTGTAACTGGTGGCATGAATTAAAATAATTAACGAGTGTGCTGCGAAAACTAAAAATCATACTGCAAAACCAGACACTTGTACACAACAGACTCTCAAACTAAGAATATAGACATTTCAACTGGGAAACTGGACACACATCCGCTGATGCTTGTTCTCTGTACCCACACTCTGGACAGTTGTATTCAGAAACTAAACACCTGCACCCGGAAGCAAAAGGTTCGTCGACCGCGGATTCTCCTGCAAACTCAACTATGACGTTAACAGTGAAAACAGTAGACGCAGGGACATGAGAATGTCGTCAGTGGCAACGACGACAGCACGACTTCCTCCGACCTTCCGTTTTTTCTCGCTCCCCCCAACCCCGCCTCTTTTTCGCCCCCGCCCCGCCCACCCCGTCCGCCAGCACCCGGCGGATGTGAGCTCCGCGAGTTATATGCTCCGCGTTTGTTTTGAAAGTTACTAATGAGTCCTTCGAAAAAAGGAGCACCCGGAGCGGAGGAGGACATTGCTCTGCGTCGGCGCGTGACGTCACACGGCAACTTTTCTAATGGAACTGAATTACGGGGAAACATTTATACGAAAACATGTTTTTGAGAACGTGAAAAGTACTGCCTGCGTGGAAGTGTATTTTTATACGCATTGTTATCTTTTAGGGGCTGCGTTTCTGTCGATGATCAAGTCGATTTTCACGAATTCAAGATGAATACTCCTGGATATAAACAGACATTTATATTTTTTTATTGAGATGATATTTATTATGTTGAACTTTTGAACTGGGAAGCGAAACATCTGGTTACCCATCTCTCTGAGCGGGATTATTTTTTTTCCACCATGCCCCCTCCTCTGTATGTCAGACAGTCTTTTAGTTGTTCAGCTCTAATTGCCAAGTTATCCCTAAGTACATTTTGCCCAGTATCACTCTTTGCCTCAAGATGTAGAGATTATAAGGTGGAGACATGAGTGTGAAAAGACAAAACGCCAGTAGCTAAGCTCTCTTTGGGCTTTATCTGAAGTAGTAAAGATTATATGCCTGATACACAGGACTTGGATGTCATGTAAGCGATGTATGGAGAACGCATTATAATAGTCTTATTCTGTAGATTATTAGTCTTATTTCGTAGTATACTTTTTAAGGTAAGTCAAACCGGTTGCGGTAGATCAGTGCATCAATTGACGCCACTGCAGCGCTTCTGATCGGGAGGTCCTCGGTTCTAGGACCGGGTAGTACTAGGAAATCCTGACGACGGCACTAGCTTTTCGCTAGGTCGAATTCAGTCGCTGTCTGGAGGAGAATTCTAGCGGCCGGCTGCTCTGATCGGTAGTTTTCCCTGGTTTCTCCGATCAACACCAGGCGAATGCCGGAACAATACCCTACCAAACGGGCCACGGACCGCCCGCGATCTGTCCTTCCTCTTCCCTGTCCTAGCCTCTCCCCTTACACACTCACTTACACTAACATGCACTACACTACCACATATTCCGGGGGACCGGTCGGGAGTGTAGAACTTGTCCTGGCTGGGGGGGTGCCCCGCTGGTGGGAGAGTCCTGGTTAGGGGGAAACCCCACTAGCCGACCGTAGGTCGGCGCCGGATCTCGCCATCCAGCGAGGGGACATCTCCCTAGAAAAACATGCACTACACTAATGGGACTAATGACCGAAGCAGTTGACGCGCCCGGAAACACGAAAAGAATCAATCAATCAAGCCACTTTCTTCGGCCTCAGGGCACAATGTTCGCAGTGGTACTGTGACATTTCCGGTGAATTCAATCTTTCCACTGGCGGTCTGGGAGACAGCAGAAAGCGTTGGAGCAGAGGAATGATCGGTGTCGTACTCATTCGGATTCATTGATTGATTATTTAGTGCGATTTGATTGATGATCTTGATTTTGTGCGGGTCAAGTACCTAGTCACGATATATTTTCACAGTATATTTTCCGGGAGGAGCTACTGGAAGGAAATTAGTTTCCCCATTCAAGGGTGCCAATCCAAGTAAGACACCACCCCAAACGGGATATATGAGCTACCGACGGGATATCAACTCTAGAATATCCCTGTCAGTAATGATGCTGAGTTAAAGCAATGCTGCCTTTGAGCCATTCCGAACGATGGTACTTGTTCGGAAACACAATATTGCGTATCAGTATATGTAGGAAAGCAATGTTTAGTTTCCACAATAGTCGTGTAAATGGCAAACAATAACGATAGTATTAAAGCGTTTGGCTCTGAAAAAATCGTTGTGCAGTAGAAAAGGCATTGTACGTCATGAATCTTCAATAGAAGCGAGAAGTATGAAGATTATAACTATCCTGATTCGTGATTTTAGGCTCGTCAACTGGTTCTGTAAGAGTAGCCCATGTATTTCTCTTAGACTGTAATACCCCTTCAGGAAGGTGAGATCAGACGTCCTATAAGCTCGCTTGTTGGGTTTTCCCCAAACAAAGTATCTCCTTCTAGTCGGACACCATTCCAGTTGGAACAAGACTACCGTCATATGCGGTTGTGATTTGCAACCAAAAGTGCATGCAAGATGAGAATAGGACTAGGAGGAAGAACGAAAGATTACACGCTGTCTATGGCCTGTTTCTTAGGGTACTGACTCGGCATTCGTCAGGTGTTCATCAAAGAAACGACGAAAACTTTCCGATCAGACCAACCAGAAGAATTTTCCTCCATTCATCGGCAAAACTCGTCCCAGCTATGTCGCTAATGTCGAAACTCCTGCCACCGCCGAGACTCGTACCCTAATCCCTCCCCGTCAGACACTGCAGAAACATCAGTTGAGTTGCTCTGAAGCACCTCAGCATATCCTGAGTTGTAAAATGTCTTAGGAATTACAAAGACGAACATTTCATGTCAGTTAACAGAGATCACGAACCAGCCTTCTCGTCCCCAACCCTCCACACGTCTCAACTTTGCCGCGAGCACCCCACTCACATAAAAGCTCCCCTCGCCCCGTCTGTTTCACTCTTTCAGCCTCGCATCCTCCAAAATTTGTATCAAGCCCTCGCTTTTTTCTGCCTTTGTCGTCTCTCCCCCCTTCCACCTCCCCTTCTCGCGCGCGGTTCGCTTTTCTTCGCGGTCCTCCGGGTTCTTTTCTTCGCACGCGACAACAGAAAGATTCAGATGAAAGAGAATTTGAAAAAAGGGGAGCTCACAAAGCCCGCTGAAGAGCTGCTGCCGCCGCCGCCGCCTATCTAGTGACGTCACGACGCGCCGCGATGCCCTGCTTGCACAGGAGGGGGTGCCAACCCCCACGCGTACATACGTTCGAGGGGAAGATAATTAACACCGTTAGCGTCACGCCTACGCGCTGTTCCAACAAGAACATCCTTACGTAATAAGGGTTCGTGACACGTGCTTCCAAACTCCCACCGGCAGAGGTGGCTCAGTGCATCAACTGACGTCACTACAGTACCCCTGACCAGGAGGTGCTAGATTCGTGTGCCGACGGTAGCGAGATATTCGGCACTAGCTTGTCAGCTAGGTAGAATTCAGTCGCTGTCTGGAGGAGAATTCTAGCGGCCGGCTGTTCTGATCAGTAGTTTTCGGAGGATTCTCCCATCAACACCAGGTGAATGCTGGAGCAGTACCCTAAAAACAGGCCACGGAACGCGCTCGATCTTTCCTTCATCTTCCTTGACATATCCTCACTCGTTACACACACACACACACACACTTATACTAACATATACTACATTATCACATATTTCGGGAGACCGGTCGGGAGCTTAGAGATTTTCCCGGCTAGGGTGGTGCCCCGCTGGTGGGAGATACCTGGTTGGGGTAAGCCCCGCTAGCCGACGTTAGGTCAACACTGGATCTCGCCATCAGCGGAGGAGATCACCGCCACCTCTCGATGGAAAAACATGCACTTCATTTACGGGACTAATGACCTACGTAGTTAACGCGCCCGGAATCATTAACAACCAACCATCTAACATCATGCATATATTGTCGCGGAGGGGCTTCGCGTTCTGTTGATCCCCAGATCAAAGGAATTCGCCAGTATGGTGGTGCCTACTGTATTGTCGAATATGCGAACCATCGCGACGTAAAGGAAAACTGGCTGTCGGCTGGATAAAAGCCCTACAATAATTAGAATAATAAGAACAAGAGGAAACGCTTGAAACTAATTCTGAATTGTGTGCATCTGTGTACAAATTACAAATTAGAAATGGATGCTAATGTGAGGTACTTTCACACATACGTCTCTTTTGTGGTAATGGAATGTTCCATCCTTCTGACAAGACAGTCAAATTAGAGAGTAATTAAAACATAACAAAGCGATTTTACTTCGTTAATTGCTTTGCGGCCTAAGTGAATTATTTTTACTTATTTACTCTCAGTTATTTAGTTTTTAATTGTGTAGAAGAATGTAGATTCCTCATTAAGAAGTCCTAAATCACATAAATTAAACGAGTGAATAATTAAAATTGCAAGAGCGCTGCGACGTCTGTGAGCAGTTCAAGATGTTAAACCAAATCGATTTAATTCGTTTCAAATAATTCCAATTGCAATACAGTTTGCTTAAAGATTGGTCAGTTGTGATAAGAGACTCTTGGTAAGTTAATTTAAAAATGTACGAGCGTTTTAAGGAATTCGATTGATGACTTAAAACAGTGTGGTGGTGTGATACAAATTTTCATTGTTTTTTAATGTTGATTTCCTTCGACGAAAGTTATTTATTTGTAGTTCGACTAAATAAAAAAGTTACTTAACTTTATTTTCATATCATCGTCATCGATTAAACAAGCACTAAATAATTTTTCACGTTCCCCATTTTACCGCGTACAGATGTAAGAGATTTTGAATATCAAGAAGACGTTCATGTGCACGGCCTGCTTGGACTGAAAGTACGGTTGGCAAGGCCGGACACCATAGTGACGGACAAGATTCACCAAGAAAGAAAATCAACAACCTGATCGAAAGTAAATGGTGGAGAATGGAGAATATTTCGAGGTCTGGTAAATGACTGAAAAACTTTGTGCCTTGTAAGGCATGGTGTATGTTAGAGTACGGAGAAGAACTGAATGTTTAAGTTACCAACAGAGGATATATGTGTTGGAGAAATTTGAAGATTTGATACGGAGACATGAACAAACTGTAATTATATTTAGATAACTCTTAGGATTAAGTTTTTTTTCCTTTCTAGTTATTAATTGAACAAACGTTTCTTTCTTCTCATTTTTATCCTTATTATTTAATATTGTAAATGAATGTTCTGTTCTGATTTGAATTAATTTCGTTTACTTCTTTTTCCGATGCATCAGCAAATCGTTTCGCCATTTCGTACACTGTTTGAGTAAGGCAATAAAAAAGCGTGCTTCCATGTAAATAAACTCAGAATGAATGTAACTATGTCGAATCTCAGGTTGGTGATGGAAAATTATAATTTGGATTTAATGTTATTCTTCACGTCACGGACAATTTTACTGTACCAAGCTACTAAAACTTAATAGCTACGCTTCTAATATCATAAGACAATTAAGAATAGCGAAACAATAACTATCAGGAGGAGACCAAGATAGATGAGTCTGTGAATCCATATGCCCCGACTTCTAGGGAGCTCCTGTTTACTATTTCCAACAAAGAGACTTCCATATAACTCAGCATTGAGCCTTCGGGTCCCAGAGATATTAAAATGTGCAGCATATTGGAAGCAGTGTACATGCCGCATATGAGCGATTGTCGATATGGAGCAGTAGATATCGTGATAAATGGAAATATTTTTATTCACACATCTGATGTGCTTCATAACGTCAGATTCATAAAGTTCTTCTCCTGTTGAGTTTGATGATTGAGATGATGACTGGAGGTGCAAATCCAAATAAATCACAGTGTTTGAATTCCTTGGATTCACATTACCGTTACAAAGTAGTAAGGAAAATTGAGTTGAATTGAAAATTGAGAAAGCACAATTACCCGAATATCACGAAATCATAATTCAATGAGAAGTACTCATCTGTGTCAAGTACCAAAACTATGAAATCGTTATTATTGTTTTATTATAGGAACATGCATGTGTAATTCTTAGGAACAAAAATTATTGCTCTGCCCAAAGTTTTTTACAATATAAAATTATTGGAAACAAATACCAAATCCTGAGTCCAAGATAAAACGAGATTTTTTATAGCAATATTACTTACACAAATATTAATTTATATCAACATAACTTATACACAAGTTAACTTTTAACAAATTTCGTGGTGTATTAAAACTAAAATATTCACAAAATATTAACTAATATTAAATAAAAATCTTACGTATTTAATAAATCCCTATTTACCGTCTAGAAATTGGATCCGGTATTAATATGGATCAGGCTTGTTTTTTTTTATGTAAGCTCCAATTGCATGATTTTGCCGGATTTTTTATTTACGCATTAGTCACACTATGGTCCATTTTGTCGATGCACTAAACTCGTTTTAATGAAGATTTCAGCAGAGTGAGTAAGTTTCAGCTGTGAAAAATATACGAGACAATATTAAAATCAAATATTGCCATTAAAGTTTATTACAACCAATCAAAGTAATGTTTCATGCACAGCGATTATAGAATAATCAGCAATTATTTTCCAATCATTATCGCAGATGTTGTTTATGTCATTTTTGAATCCGTGCTAGTTGTTCGGACGTGATTTTAAATTATTTCATGCTTTGGAATAAATGTTTTTGTTTGACGCGCTTAGAAAATCAATAGAATTTTCGGAAGAATTGTTTGATTGGTTGATTGGTGTTTCCAGGCACGTCAACTGCTTTGGTCATTAGTCCCGTTAGTGTAGTGCATGTTTTTTCTCCGGAGATGGCGGTGATCTTCCCCCACTGGATGGCGAGCCCCGGCGCCGACCTACCGTCGGCTGGTGGGTTTCCCCTGATCAGGACACTCCCACCAGCGGGGCACCGCCCAGCCGGGACAAGCTCTAAACTTCCGACCGGTCCCCGGAATATGTGGTAGTGTAGTGCATGTTAGTGTAAGGTGTGTGTAAGAGGAGAGGATAGGACAAGGAATAGGAAGGAAAGATCGCGCGCGGTCCGTGGCCCGTTCGGTAGGGTACTGCTCCGGCATTCGCCTGGTGTTGATCGGAGAAACCACGGAAAACTACCGATGAGAGCAGCCGCCGCTAGAATTCTCCTCCAGACAGCGATGAATTCGATCTAGCTGAAGAGCTAGTGTGGGGAGTGGGAACCTAGGACCTCCCGGTCAGAGGCGCTGCAGTGACATCAGTTGATGCACTGAGCTACCGCTCCTGGTAGAAGAGTTGTATGTCTTTGAATTTGACAATGGATGTTTGAATTCTGTGATTGTTTTGTTTATTTTAACAAGCACTCATTAGTATTTCCTGTCTGCGTCGTTTTTCACATTACTAATTCTACTTCTGAATCCCTGGAAATTAGTGAATCACATTTAACCCTTTGCGTCTCTTATTCTTTTGAAAACGGGTGACAATGGTCACATATTTTGCAATCTCCTCTTCTTACATCTACAATGATGTTTTCGTCTTGATCATTACAATTTACCATGAAAAAATATATAAAAACATAAAAATTTCTTTTAGCGTTGGATGCGGCTTGTTTCAATCCCCTCTAAAATTAATATATACAACTATAATTTTTATGTCAAAATAAAGAATATAATAAAAAAGGTACTTTGTTTCATTTATCACAGATTACTGTATTATCTTTGTTAAATCGAACTTACAGTTTTTATTCTTTCTTGAATCGTAAACCCTTGCCCTTATCTGTTCTTTAGAGATAGATTTTGAAATAAGATCATTTACAATTTTTCGAAAATTTGAGTACTTTTTGCGTAATTTCGCGTGAAAATCCGGGGGAGATAGTACGTGCTGTTTTAGCAAGACTAGTTATTATATGCTTTGCTAGAAGAGGTTATTTCACTTTGCTCGTACTGAAAGCGTCTTGTGTGAAGTTTTCTCAGCGAGAAGCATCCTCCCCTCTCCCTTCCCTTTTCTTTCTCCCTCTCTCTCCTTTCCTCTTTCTCCCTCGCTTTCTCTCACCCTCCCTTTCTCTCACTCTCTCCTTTCTTTCTCTTTCCCTCTCTCTCACTCACTCCCGCCCTCCCGCCCTCTCTCTTCCTCTCGTTGGCTCCGCCTCCTCCCACACAGCGCAGGCTGGTCTGTTGCGTTCTTCCTCGCATTACTTATGTACTTACGTGTCCCGATCTGGAGCCGGCGGCTGAATATCAAACGCTTGGCGGCAGGAGCGCTCGTGGCGAGGGGGCGGGGCGGGGCGGGGCGGGCCGTGGACGAGCGGGGAATTCCGTATGTCGTTGATTCCTCTCCTGACGTCTGTTTCTTCCCTGCGCGTCGTGACACGTGCTGTGCTGTGCTGCCAGCGTGGGGCAGATCGAGTGCACAGGATGTCATGGGAGAAAGCTTCCGAAAAACTGCAGGAACACTGAGTTGCTCTTCCCATGTAAACCGGAAGACAGGATGTTAAATTTAAATGATAAGCAATGCAAAACAGTGTGAACACAAAACGTCATCAGCAAATGTTTCTGTAACTCATTAGCAAATATATCTGGCAGTTTTATGCGCATTCGGTATATGATCGTAAGTATCCTGTAATGGACTATCCTGGAGTTGTATAACAAACATCATAAAAAGATAAATGGGGACGATATTATGAAAGCAACAATGGAGGTCAATATTGACGCAGAAATAAAATAGAAATAAAGAATGAATAATAGCAAGTAACCAGTGGAATAAAACTGAAAATAAAGTGTGAATTTTACGCGTGGACTTGTGAGGAATTTCCTTGGATGACAAAATTAATAATAAATATAAATGAGGGTTAGGAAACGAGACCGGATGTCTAAGAGTAAATGCAGTGATAGGTAAACAAGTAATAAGCCAATAGAAAGCGAAACGGACATTAAACAATTGAAGGGGGATGCGCAGAATTAGCAACAAGGAACGTGTATGGGTCGCGACCGGACATAGAAAACAATTGAAAGATGGGGAATATAACTTGGAGAACATAAGGAGCTGGGCGGTAATCGCGATCAGATCGAGTGGATCCTGGTAGTGAAACTGTTAAATCATTGAATTTGCTACAGATATGGTTTTCTCCGAAGTTAAATAATATAACTGTAACTGAGTTCCAAAATGAAAAATGTATAGTGGTGGTAAAATGGAGTGACTAACTTTTAAAGAAAATTTGAAAGATTATTTGGAATTGGAAGTAACCTTGGAAGCAGAATGAGATTCAGCTGCAGTATGACGTGGCATCGCAGATTTTATGATGAATGCAGCCACATCGTCTTTCAACTTTGCCCTGGAGCCACAAAGGGATGTGATAGACTATGAATATTTAATTCATGTGTACGAAGATAAAGTTGTGTTGTTAGTTTTAAGTAAAAATTAGACAACAAGAAAGAATCAAAAAGAGACATGGCCAAGAATGAATGCAGTAATCAGAGAGTCTATGTGTTTATAAATAAAGTATGAATAGATAAATCAACTTGTAATATTTAGCTTTTCTTTTCATTTTATGTATTTTTAGCTATTGCAGGGAGGTTCAGAAATTGTCAAAGAAATGGATATTATAATGCTTGTTTATAATATTATATATAATATATAATATATAATATATAATATATAATATATAATATATAATATATAATATATAATATATAATATAATATATAATATATAATATATAATATATAATATATAATATATAATATATATAAATATTATAATATCAGAATGCCGAAAATGTTTGTTTTTGTTTATCTCAGTAAATTAATTTAAACGAGTAAAATATTTCGTAACACTTTCGTCCTTGCGATTCCGTGTGCACAAAGATTGTCGACCCAAGATATAAATTTTCCTCTGACGCGCATGGATTGCCTTATTAAATTATAGACGTAATACTAGCAATCCAGGGCAGGCAATACCTTCGATATTTGTCTTTCAAATAAATAAAGTAAAATTATTTACATTATGTAGGGCAACAAAGTCGGGAACATCACAGCCCCCTATGTCAGTGTAATGACTGTTTTCGACACTTTGATTGATTGTGATCCTTTTGATGTCTAGTTCATTATTTTATTTCGTTTCTAAATTCTATTTGTCAAATATACTTTGTCAATCACGAGCACAGTTAATTTGTACAGATGGAATGTCCAACATCTAATCTGGCAGGGTTTTTCGGACAAGTCTTTTATGTAACATTTATTTGGAAATTCATTTTTTAGAAGTGTTAAAAATGTATTTGCTACTGAATCATAGTTCTTTAATCTTTTTTAAAACACAAACACAATAAATGTCGAACTAATAAATCCATCTCCATAGCTTAAAAACACGAGAAATCCTATGTTACGGAAAAGGAAATAAACCTATTACAAAAAAGACCCACTGCTATCATGAGACATTTGTCACGTAAGTTGGATAAAAAATATTGCATCTATTGAATCTTCTACTCATGCGTGATAAGCCAAAGGACACACACATTAATATAAATTCAATTAAAAAATCTATAAATTGTTCAATAAAGAAATCAATAAAATCTTCGTTACAATTTATTTCTATATGCAAAATGATAATACAAGGGCAAGGTGGACGAATTGCTGTGATAAAGAACATATATAAACAACACTCTCAATAATTATAAATAATCAATTTTCGTACATCACAGGTTGGATAGAAGGAAAGACAAAGCCCCTTGCAGGTGCAAAAACTATGTACACAGACAGCGGAGACAGAGCCAGACGACAGAAAATCTTCCCTTTGTGACGATAGCCGTCGAGGCGAACGGATCATAGATAGGTATGCTCTGATCTTTGCTTTAAATGGAAACGCATTTGTAGATGGAGACGTGATTAATTAGAAAAGATCTGATGTCAAGTTTACGAAGGAAAGAATATTATTCATTGTTATTTAAGAAATATACGAGAATAACATTCGATACTATGTAAAAAAATATATAAATTTAATATTGTAAAGGTGTACAAAGAATCCGATTGTTGAAATTTTATTTAGATTAGGGTTGAGATTGTTAATCATTATAATTGCAAAATAATTCTTGTTAGGAAGTAACGTGTGGATGCACATTACTTTCTAATATTTAAATAGTTATTGGTGGACTAACAAATTTACCTTCTGAGGTGAGTACGATAATGCATTCTTGGATTACATTTCTGAATGGCGAAACACTGATTTTTGTTAGTAAAAAGTCACCTTCCGGTTAACCAAAACCATTCGTAGAATCCACCCCATCCTCGTCCGCTGCTCGCTCAGACCTAGTTCCTCCCAATCCCTTCTCAAAACCAGCGCGGGCCAACGACGTCCAGGTAAGCGCCGGATCTCGTCTTGCTGCAAGGATTGATTGACTCATTAGTGCTTCCGGCCGCATCGACTGGAAAGGTTAATAGACCCGTAAGCATTGAGCATGTTTTATCGCGGGAGGTGTCGATGATCTCCCGTCCGATCGGCAACGACCTACACATCGGTTGCGGGGTTTTCCCCGTCAGCTATCTCCCACCAGCGGGCTCCTGCGCATACAAGCGCAAGCTCTAATCTTCCGATATGTATGGTAGCGCATGTAAGAGTGTGTGTAAGGGCTGAGGAGAAGGAAGAGAAAGGAAAGATGGTGCGCGGTCCGTGGCCCGTTTGTTAGGGTACTGCTCCGGCATTCGCCTACTGTTGATCGGAGAAACCACGGAAAGCTAAGGTTAGAGACCACTTCAGTAGCCTTTCAGACAGCTACTGAACTCGACCTAGCTATGTAGCTAGTGTCGAACATCCTGCTAGTATCGGGATACGAATCCTAGGACCTTCGGGTCAGAGGCTGTCTTCCAGCAAGGCACAAACACTGACACCTCCAGTGGTTTGTTTTTTCGCGTTTCCGGGCGCGTCAACTGCTTTGGTCATTAGTCCCGTTAGTGTAATGCATGTTTGTTTCTCGGAAGATGGCGGTGGTCTTCCCCAGCTGGATGGCGAGATTCAGCGCCGACCTACTATCGGCTAATGTGGTTTCCCCCTAACCAGGACTCTCCCACCAGCGGGGCACCGCCCCAGCCGGGACAAGCTCTAAGCTCCCAGAGTATGTGGTTGTGTAAGTGTGTGTGTGTAAGGGGAGAGGATAGGACAAGGAATGGGAAGGGCAGATCGTGCGCGGTCCGTGGCCCATTTGATAGGGTATTCGCCAGGCGTTGATCGGAGAAAGCACGGAAAACTACCGATCAGAGCAGCCGGCCGCTATAATTCTCCTCCAGGCAGCGACTGAATTCGACCTATCTGAGAAGCTAGTGTCGAAAATCCTGCCGCCGTGGGGAGTGGGAACCTGGGACCTCCCGGTCAGAGGCGCTGCAGTGACATCAGTTGATGCACTGAGCTACCGCTCCCAGTTCCAGTGGTAAAACATTAATTAAACTAACGGGACTAACAACAATAGCATTTGACGTGCCCGGAATCATCAATCAATCAACCAATCAATCCGGAAATCCCCCACGCGTCTCCCCGTTTCCGAAATCCGCTTGCCCCGCACCCTTTCGTATTTCTCTTCCATCGCCTTCAGCGCCTGTCGCCGGCTTCCCCGCCGGCCCCTCTTTCTGCGAAGGCCCGCTCCCGGAGGGTCCCTCTCCGCAGATTAGTCGGCGCGGACGCGGCCTTACGCGCGTGATGTATCATCCCGCGCGCGGAATTGAAGGCGCCTCCACGCCCAGCCGCCGTTTCTATCATTGCGGCTCACGCGGGCTTCCCGTGACGGATCGCCCTCTACGCCCCGCCTAGATTCCTCCCCAACCACACTGCTGCTCACCCCGCTCGGATCGATTGATTGATTGATTTTTTTTTCGTGTTTCCGGGCACTTCAAGTGCTTTGGTCATTAGTCCCGTTAGTGTAGTGCATGTTTCTTCTGGGGAGATGGCGGTGATCTTCCCCCGCTGGATGGCGAGATCCGGCGCCGGCCTACCGTCGGCTAGTGGGGTTTGGTGTGGTAGTGTAAGTGTGTGTGTAAGGGGAGAGGATAGGACAAGGAAGAGGAAGGAAAGATCGCGTGCGGTCCGTGGCCCGTTGGGTAGGGTACGACTCCAGCATTCGCCTATTGTTGATCGGAGAAACCACGGAAAACTACCGATCAGAGCATCCGGCCGCTAGAAATCTCCTCCAGACACTGACTGAAATCGACCTAGCTGAAAAGTTAGCAACCAATATCCTACCGCCGACAGGACTCGAATCTAGGACCTCCCGGTCAGAGGCGCTGCAGTGACATCAGTTGATACACTGAGCTACCGCTCCCGGTGCTCGGATCGATCCTGTTGTACTATTGTTTGATGGATGTTATTTATATTAATTTTAAATGTCATCTGTTATAAAAAGAGAAGATGATACTCATGGCAACCGATAGATATTCCGTATGTTGAACGTGTCAATCCAATAGAGGAATTTTGTATTTTATAAGAAATAAAATATGTGTTAAACAAAATATTTTTGTAAATAAAAAGTTAATATCTGTAGAAGAGGGTGAATAATATTTATTTCATCAATATATTACAACCCAATAAATCCAGCTCCGCCTCACACCGATCAATCCAATCACTCCTTGTACATGTCAAACCATCCCCCCGACTCACTCCGGTCAATCCAGCAATGCCCCCTTGTCTCATTGCTCCGCTCAATCCATCCAGCCACACCGCACACCTTTCAATCCAGCCATGACCCTTTCTCTCACCACTCCCCTGAATCTATCCAGCCACGCCCCTTTGTCTCACCGCTCCACTCAATCCATCCAGCCCCACCACCTGGTAAAATTTCCTCAACGTCGAAGAGTACCTTGACTGGCTCATCTTTGACAAGGGACCATTGAAAAGATTCAGGTGGAAATCTGGCCTGTTGTTTTCCTTTTGAAAGGCATTTACTATTTATAAGAGTTGTGAAAAAAAATTAGCTGCCATTTCACTCTGGAAGGTATTGGAAAAAAATACGAAATTTCCAAACTTTTCACGACGCATAGTCACTCGCATGGGGTTTGTGCAGCCCTACGTTCAATGTAAAAATGTCCGCCGAGCTAACAGGCGCTTCTATGGGCACGATCCCCAATTCAAGGCCGCGAAACACATTGCTCACGCCCTTGACAAGCGCGCAATGACGCATAGTAAGGCACCGGATCTTGCGGGCACTAGTTCTTCGACATCGAGAAACTGAAACCTGATGCGTTGGCAACGTATGCAAGTATAGTTAATATTGTTTATCAACCTTCGATTACTTTGACATAAACACGTCAATAAATGACGGTTCAGTACAATGCGTTTCATTCCCCTTTAAAATGACCAGTCACTGAATTAAACATCGGGAGGCATTATATTAACACAAAGAAATTTGGTCGTAGGAAAGAGGGCAAATCCTATAAACTACACTTTAAACGTGGTTAGAACTGAAATGTATGCTTAAAAATACAGAACAGAAGTCACTTTAATACAATATCAATTTAAGTTTAATACAATATCAATTTATTCAGTGTATTTATTGCCAGTGACAATTGAATGTACGAAACACAAGTATGTCTTACACCACCCACATAAGGCAGCTAAGGGCAGAGAGAAGATAAAAATCGTTTTTAAATGCATCTATGTCTTAAAGCGGGCTTCAGGACAAAAATATGTAAAAAATACATAATTGAAAATAACTTTCTAACTACGTAACATCTTACAGCAACACTCTTTTAAAACTGATTTCTCAACCTACGTATTTTACAAAAGGCAACTAACTGATGAATGCGGTAATAAATTCACAATTGAAATGATTGAAGGCGTTGTCATTGTCAACAATACTATTTATTTCAATAATAACAGCTTTCGATGGCTTAGCCATCATCATCAGTTTTCTGCTGTCTGGGAGTCACGAAAACGTCGTAGTCGACGTAGTCGTTTTTGTGGCTCCCAGACAGCAGAAAACTGATGATGATGGCTAAGCCATCGAAAGCTGCTATTATTGAAATAAGAACTATTGTTGACAATGACAACGTCTTCAATCATTTCAATTATGTAAATGACAACTACAACTCACCACTGAATCAATAAATTCACAGCTTGAGTATTCCGGACCCAGTGTTTCCCGAACAGAACTGCTTTCCACTCAGAGAAATGCCAGACAGAACCAGTAAGTTGAGATCCTAGTGAGCGATAAAAACACTACTTGAATCGATTGCGGTCACACAGATCGTGGTGGTAAGGGTTGTCCACGTCGTCAGCAAAAACTGCGTCCAAAACCGACCAATTTCTTAATTTTTTCAGGGACTTCCAGTTCGAAACGCCAGCTAATTTTTTTACTGCCGTTATAAATAATAAATATCTTTCAAAAGAAAAAATGTAGGTCAGATTTCGACCTGAACGTGTTGAAAAATCGTTTGTGAGTGATACTTGAGTATTGGCGGTCGGTTGTTTCAGAGACAAAAGGAGACGTGTGCCGAATGCAAAGAAGCGGTTGTATCTCTGAAAGATGTGTTAACGGTAATAATAAGAGGGGTGGGATGGAGGTGTGAGAAGGAAAGAGAAGCGTCCAAGAAAAATGATGCGTCCAAGAAAGACTGCAATGTTGACGACTGGTGTATTCAGTAACGGTGAGCTGGTTTTTCTTAGATTTATGTAAATCTGAGAGGCGTTGAGAGTGAAGGCAGAAGGGTGTGTCCTTCAAATACTTCAGGGACTGCAGGTCTACCGAAAGTTTGATTGATTGATTGATTTTCTCGTGTTTCCGAGAGCGTCAACTGCTTCGGTCATTAGTCCCTTTAGTGTAGTGCAAGTTTTTTATCGGGATATGGCGGTGATTTTCCCCCGCTAGATGGCAAGATCCGGCACCGACCTACCGTCGGCTAGTGGGGTTTCCCCCAGGATTCTCCCACCAGCGGGGCACCGCCCCAGGTGGGACAAGCTCCGGCATTGCCTGGTGTTGATCGGGGAAACCACGGAAAACTACCGATCAGAGCAGCCGGCCGCTAGAAGTCTCCTCCAGACAGCGACTGAATTCGGCCTAGCTAAAAAGCTAATGGCGAAAATCCTGCCGCCGTGGTGAGGGGGAACTTAGGACCTCCCTCAGAGGCACTGCAGTGACATCTGTTGATGCACTGAGCTACCGCTACCGGTCTCTACCGAAAGTAATATTGGTATGAGTCTACTGAAAGCGATGGGTGGAGATTGTGTCACTGTGCTCAGAGGACTAATGACAATAGTAGTTGACGCGCCCGGAAACACTAAATTCTGACTCAACCACCTATCAAGGACGGCGAGTGACGCCATGGGGGAGTTGGTTGGTTCGTGATTACGGGTGCGTCAACAGCTTAGGTCATTAGTCCCATACGTGTAGAGCATGTTTTTTGTCGGGAAATGGCGGTGATGTTCCCCGAATAAATCCGACGCCGACGTCGAATCCGATACGACGCCGACCTACCGTCGGCTAGTGGGGTTTCCCACTAAAAAAGGACTCTCCCACGAGCGGGGCACCGCCCGAGCCGGGACAAGCTCTAAGCTCCCGACCGGTGCCCCGGAATATGTGGTAATGTACTGCATGCTAGTGTAAGTGGAGAGGATAGGACAAGGAGAAGACAGGAAAGATCGCGCGCGGTCCGCGGCCCGTTTGCTATGGTACTGCTCCGGCATTCACCTGGTGTTGATCGTAGAAACCACGGAAAGCTACCGATCAGAACAGTCGACCGGTAGAAGTCTCCTCCAGACAACGACTGAATTCGATCTAACTCACACGTTAGTGTCGAAAATCCCGCCGCCCGTTGGGACTACAACCTAGGACCTCCCAGTCAGAGGGATTACAGTGACATCAGTTCATGCCTTGAGGCATAGTTTCGTGTCGGTCCTGCTGTTAGTGAGTTCGTTAGTTAATGTCTTATTTTACGTGGCGAGGCTCGGGCCATCAGGCCCGCCTTTCCGCCTAATCACACACATTTCGCTACTCACCTCTCATCATCTAGCGGAGAAAGAAGGTGACGAAACGGGCGATTCGAATTTCTCTTAGATTCTTCTTTGAAGCTTGAGAATCTTTTACATGCAATAAATCTACAACATGGGACAGCCAGCTTTACTTTCCTTCGAAGGCAGGCGTACGAAGGATTTTTTCGACCTTAAAAATTCACGGTTTCGATCGGTTTGAACTCGCAAACGTGGGTACAACGGCCAGGTACGTTAGCTGTTATACGATCGAACCCGCTGTTGAGGGTCGGTGGCGGAGATGACCCTAGATGCGGGGGCGGCGGAGGCGGGGGCGTGGCGGACAGCCGATACGCCATCGCCGGTCGATGCGTTTAATCAATCACTGCGGATCCCCGCGCCTCAGGCGGCGCGACGGGAGACGGATGAGCGGGCGGCGGCGGCGGCGGAGAGGGTGGAGTGTGTGACCTGCTCTGGGGCGCTGAGGACACAAGGGAGTGAGAACAGCCTCGAATGACTGTCCGGCTGCGCCACCGTATATGCGGTTCATCGATTTTTCACCACGTTTTTTTTCTTTCGGTTACTCAATGCAAAACATTCAAGCTGTTAAAGTGGCTAAGTCATTCGGACGTCATATTGGTGACTTCGGTCACAAACATTGTACGTCATATCATGGTTATTTGTGAGTTAATACCTTTTCTGGAGATCTTTTGTTGTTATGTAATCAGTGCAAAAAAAAACAGTCTCTGCGCAAATGATTTTTTTTCAGTGCGCAAGTATTGTCGTATAAGTAACTATACCTTTACCATCTTTCAATCTTGGTTTTATCTAAAATAGTCTTTGTGGACATCCAACACGTGGGCAATAACCCATAAATATATGGTGTACAGAAGCTAATGCAGATGATGATTCAAGAAATTGGCTCATCTATTATGACAAAAATATAAGACGTGTAGTCAGGAGTAATTGAAAACCATAATCCACTTGTCAAAGAACTTCAGTGAAACTACAGTTCTTTGAAAATACATTTTTTAATGTTAATTTTCGAATATGATGTTGTATGATCGCGAATGTAACTACTAACGTAATGTAACTACTTTACTTGCTTAGAAACAGAACGTAAGTAATATTTAGTAACATAATTGTGAAAGAAAATAATTATTTTTCAATTTTGTGGAGTAAAATCACAAAAAATATTTGCTTAATTATAATAAAGTTCTAGTTTCTAATTTGTTTTTCATCATGTTCTTCTTCAATATTGGGAGCAGTATCCGTAATACGTACTGTGATCGGTAGTTTTCCGTGGTTTCTCCGATCAACACCAGGCGAATGCCGGAGCAGTAACCTACCAAACGGGCCACGGACCGCGCGCAATCTTTCCTTCCTCTCCCTTGTCCTATCCTCTCCCTCTTACACACACACACTTACACTAACATGCACTACACAACCACATATTCCGGGAGACCGGTCGGGAGCTTAGAGCTTGTCCCGACTGGGGCGGTGCCCCGCTGGTGGGAGAGTCCTGGTTAGGGGGAAACCCCACTAGCCGACGGTAGGTCGGCGCCGGATCTCGCCATCCAGCGGGGGAAGATCACCGCCATCTCCCGAGAGAAAAAACATGCACTACACTAACGGGACTACTGACGGAAGCAGTTGACGAAACACGAAAAACCAAACCAAAGCAATCTTTGACGTGACGACGCGTTCGATCTGACAAACGCCCGTCCTCAGCACCGTCACGGGGTCTTTCAGCCTCCCCTCCTCTGCGACAGCCCCTGCGCTGCCGCGTACCCCTCCGTCCTCGTTGCATGCCCGTCCTCGTCCTCGTCGCGGTCTGCGCTGTCTCGACCAGGCCTGACCCCCATTTGCATAGGCGACCTCACGCCGTCCTCCCTCCCCGGCGCCCCGTCCCCACTGGCGTCCTCGGACGTCCGCTGCGATGCGTGTGTCACTGCCGTCCCCGCCGCCGCAGCGCCCGGGAGGAGGACGGGGATGCGTTTACGCCAGCCAGTGCCAAAGCGCTCTCGCACGGTTTACTGCGTTGTGATGTCTGATACGCATTTTACATCGCTGCGAGCCATTATGTATTTTTGAAACAATATAAATGTGTATCAGGGATTTGTCGCGTCAATCGGAAAGGCTGCTGTGTGTTGTTCGTTTTTTTAGACTGCAGTATTAAATGAAATACTAACTGAAAAACTGGACGTGAATGAGGCTCCCAGAAAAACTGTATTGCAAGTTGTAAGGATATTATGAACTTTAACTATTCGTTTATAGCCTGATTTGCCCAATGATTCTTATAGATTAGATTTCTTCTACAAGTACACCTCCATCGATCCGTCGATCTAGGAATATTTTATTGTATAAAGTTAAAATTAGTTTTGTGTTTCATAATTCATCAACATGCTATATACACAAATCAAAATTACAAAAAAATTATCTTACTTTTTTCGAATGTAAAGAGTTGGCACACTTCATTTCTCAATGTTATCGAAAGTTGGACATTGAATATTTATTCCAAAAAATTATTTATTTTAAAACAAATAAATTTATATGTATAAACAACTTCTACATAATAAATGACAAAATGACAGCAACTTCTTTTAATACTACAAATAGAAATTACGCAAAAAAACATATTTTAGCATATAGATTTCAAAGACTACACGTGAACCTGTTGATTAAAAGTATGATAGGTGTTAAATAATGAAAACATCGCAATAACACATACATTGCAATACGATTACGATATTTGCGTCATTTGAATATTAATTCAGCTAGTATGAACAGAATTTATGTTTGACTCACTAGTGCATGAGCAGATTTTAATCTATGTAAGGTATATGAGAGCTTAGTTAATGAATTTTACCCTAATGAAATTGAGGAAAATATGCCATGTTAAGCTACGTGGAAAACTTGTAAATGTTGGTTTAATTTCGAATGCAGAAAGAATCAAGAAATAATCTGTGTAAAGTTCATTTTGTTAATTATGTTTGATATTAAAGTCTAATCAATATTTTCCGTTTACCAGCAGCATATTTGGTAATTTATTATAAACATGATTTAATAATAAGACATGACGAAATCTCACTAGTATACCTTATCTCCGGAAATTTATTTATTACCGCTTATGAGAAACGGATGCAACAACGAAAAATGCCGGAATGTTTAAATGGGTCGTTTATTTCATTGTTTCGGTAACACTGTTTTCAAAGAAGGGTAGACATTCTCTAGAGATATTGACACATAGTAAAATACATGTATTGTAATAGCATTACAAATTGTCAACCTTGGATATTTTTTAAATTTGCAAAAGATAATTTTTTTTATACTGTCAAGGGAATGATAATAGACTGTTTTAAATAACTGTAATACATTAAAAATGTTGCTGTATTTTATATTTGTTGTTCAATATATCAGTTCTATAATACACTATTAGTATCCATTTAGGAGGAATAAATACTATATTTTAAAGTAGGTAAATGAATTTTGTGTAAGTTACTTAATAACTTCGTATAAAATAAATAATTCTTTTAAATGTGCATGAAACATGTATAATCATTGAGAAAAATTTATTATTTGAATGTTCTAGTGATGCTTATCTCAATGTATAAGTGTCGAAAGCTATTGCGGAACTTCATTTCATTTGTAAAATAGAACTGAGTAAATACTGATGATTAAAATAGAAGTTTAGCATATCTTTACAAATAATGTCTACAAAAATGGTTTAAATGCCATCAACGAAAGTGACTGTACGCAATATAATCTTCAGATGTGAACCACTTCGCGATTACAACAGCAAACTACACATTTTTTAAACACATATCTCGCTCTTCTATTCCGTGTACCGTGCGCCCTCTCCCTGGTAGCAGCACAATAATTTCACAGTCCTCTCGTCTGCAATGCAGTAGCCGGCCCCAAAGCCACATCATCAACAAACAAGCTATATTTCTGGCTTCAATATCACATGAACGTGCATTATTCAGCGGGGTCTGTGGCCTAGCGTAGCCCAGCAGCATGGAATCGAAACAAATTTAAAATATCTGTAAAGCTTGAATGAGCCTGTTTTAATACTGTTCTAGGATCAATGGGGTGGGAGAATGGGAGTTAGTAACGGTTGAATCACTACGCAATAACTGGTCTTAAAAATTCATTCTGTGGTTTTTTCATGGAATTTCAAGGAAGGCAACCGCAAATTTAATTGGCCTAAAAAACTCAAATATATAAACAATTATTAAATTAAAAATATATTTTAAAACATGTAATTATGGTTTACTGCATGTTTGCAAACATAATGTATAACTCGTGCTGAAATAATCTGTAAGGTCACCATTAACGTATGAATGAATATCAATGTGCAAAATCAAGCCTCTAAGTAATTTAAAACCATTTCAATTTATTCAAAATAAAATTTAAAAACAACAATTTTGCATTATTAATTCCTAATTCTCAAACATATTCAGAACATTACATCTGAAGATTTTTTATCATTCATAATTCAAAAACTTTTGAATAGATTTTACTCCTCTCTCATATTTTTCATCAAAATTGATTCTTTTTTAAAAAAAAGCTTGTGAATCTCATCACGACTCTCACGTTATCGTTTTGCGTAGGAAAACACTTGTTTCTTAGTTTCAGAAAGAATTGTTATTTCACTTTCAAAATATAAATACATCTATATGCCTCTAAAACATTACTACTTATTGTAAATTAGAATGACAACCTAATCTTCCTAATATACATCCAGTTATATGATTCTATAACACCACAATGTACTATATATCTATAAGATATTTTGTCGATCATAAATTCATTGTTTTGAGTTTAGGATTTTGTTATACGAAATCAAATTGTGGTTATGGCTGTCATCTTTGGTCGAATTTTGATTGTAAATAGGAACGAGTCTTCGGAGGTCACACATTTGTAGTTGATTTGCGAAGACGAGAAAAATCGTTCGTCATGTGACCACACAAGTCTCGCATCGGCATCCGATCAGTGCACATCGTTCTGAACTCCGCTCTACTGACATCTAGCGAATGCACAGTGCCTTGTGGTGTAAGATGCGAGATGAAATTTGTTTAGTCTGAATTCTGCTTTTAACTAAATTATGACTATTTAAAACTATTTTTAAAACAGTGTATAATAAACAGTTCAAAATATGATTCCGATCGTTTATGATTTGGCGTCAGCCAGGACACGGTATCCACAATGGAAGAATCGACTGAAGAATGAAATAGTAAAACAATCTTTCCCCAACTGCATCAAGATCACTTTGTCGAAAGCGTGCCAGAGACTGAGGAAATCAACCCAACCCATTCCACCAATACGTAAGTCCGAAGGTCAGTGGACAAAACCAGACAAAGAGAAAACTGAAACCTTCCCAGTTCATCTAGACAGTGTGTTTAAGTCTACTCAGCTGCAAATGAACCTCACACCAAAGACGTCACAGATTTCCTGGAAACGCCACTCCCATTAACTCTATCCATAAACTTTACTACAGCAACAGAAGTAAAAGAAATCCTGCATGTGCTCCCAAACAAGAAAACTCCTGGTTATGACCTCATCATGGGCGATGTTTTGAAGAACCTGCCAAAAAAGGCAATTGCACTGCTAACCTCTATTTTTAATGCTGTCTTCAAATTAGTACACTTTCCATCACAATGGAAAGTATCTCAAATTATAATGATTCATAAACCAGGCATACCAACGCAGGAATCCGCCTCATACAGACCCATTAGCCTACTCCCTCTCTTATCGAACGCCCTAGAAAAACTGATATTGAAACTAAAAACTGATATTGATATGTTATAAGTTCAAATCTGGAAGAATTCGAATTGATTCCTCACAGTATAAGTCGTCACTCATGTTCATTTTACTTATAAATCATTCACCAATTGTTCATGTGAAGAAAAACATTGTGAATAAACAGTTGATTTAAAAAAAGACTACTAACTCAAATATTCTTGTGAAATAACTTCTATTGTACTACACATTGAGTAAGCGCTCTGATTATTATTATTCATATGTACATGAAGTAATTACAGAAATATTAAATACATTTTAACTTGAAAATCACGAATATAGGTACTGTGTATGTCGTCCTTTAACAATGCTCTAAAGTATCTGATTATATGAGTGCAAACACTATTATTCCAAGATATTATGAAACCAGTTTTACGATATTAATTATAAATAAGTTACTTTCTAGGTTGATATTTTCATTTAGCATTGTTATATATATTCTTTTAAACAGGAACTCTCCGCATAGAAGCCGAGAAGAGATGCATTGAAGAGATGTGGTAAATTACAATTTAAAAAAAACACACGGAATTTCATTGCTCATTGTTGCACTCCCTGTTTCATTTGCAAAGCAATGTTCTTCATTTATCAAACAGTCGTTATACATTCTGCTTTTTAATTAACTTTTTTAAAAATAATTTAATAATAATAATAATAATAATAATAATAATAATAATAATAATAATAATAATAATAATAATAAGTTTGAATATATTATCATTAATTTCAAAGCTCGAGTAGAGTTGTGTGTGTTCTTTCGTGACTAAATTCTCACTGTAATGTATATCGAGATTGATGCAGTCGTAATTTTCCTTGCTCATAGTTTATCCTCTTTGCAGTACGTGCTTGGTGGACATTGATGTTTATCGTGAAATGTAATTTTTAGGAGCAAACCCATGTAGCAAGAGGTACGTTTGCCGCTAGATTCTGTTTCTTGGTCTACATTTTTCCTTCTAAACCTTTTTTCATTTTTGCACAATTCAGGCTTAATATTATCTGCCAACAATCGACAAGGGAAATACCCATGGAAATTGAAAACATATTCAAAAGACGTATTTTACTTGATATTTATAATACTTGATGTATAGTCGCATAATCATTTCGGTTTATAGCAATTAATATACAAACAATCACATTTCACATCGACTGAAAGAATCTTCTAAGTTTGCAATTCCTAGAATGTTGTTAAATCTTAGTCTTATCTTATATAATCCACGAAAAATGCTTTAATGTATTTTAGTTTCATTGCATGATTTAGTCTTTAATTGATTTAGTATTCATTGCAATTACATTTAGTATTTTAGTAATTACAAAACCGAAACTTTTTTCATACTCATTAACATACACTCGAGAATGTAACACTACAAGTTTAAGTACTTTTTGTTAGAATGTGTTTCAAAAGGGTAGTCCAAACTCTAATCAAGGTATGGTTAATTTTGATACGGTTCACTTTCGAATAGATTTTATTACATGGGAGTTTTTGTTTGTTTTTCTCCTTTCAAAATTCAAAATTTATTGCTTATTTATCCTTGAAAATAGATTTTACTACATGGGAGTTTTGTTTTTTCTCCTTTCAAAATTTAAGTAGTATATGACTTAGTGTAGGGATCACAGAATTTTGAAAAGTGCACACAATTCACTTTTCCCCATAGCACGTCATACGCAGTTTTTAACTGTTTTTTTGACGTAAAATAAAATAAATTAAAAAAAATAAAAAGCAAGTTTATTTCAATATATGAATTGAAGAACACTATACTCATGCACTTTACCTCGAAAATATCCTTGCATTACTTCAACACCGATGAATTTGAAAAATCTTAATACCGCTAATAATGTCATTTTGTAGGAGTCATTCCATCTCCCACGCAACGAAGAAAAATAGACTATTTTAAAATAGTTATTTTTTAAACTATCAATTGTTTAAACGTGTTGCGGTACGCCCGATTATTTCCTCACTTCATGTCCTTCACAGAAAAAATATGAAGGTTGTGACACGGGTCTTTTCTCATCGGTGTAATTTACCATTCAGGGCCGGAGATTATAACTTCAACTTCAAAATTACCAAAATATATTGGTTAGATATTTTGAAACATCTTGTTTTACGTAACTTCCAATTTTCAGAAAACACATTTCATTTCAGAAACGTAAAATGTAACTAAATGCAAACACCAGTGTTAGTCAAATATTTCTTGTAGGAAGAAAATAGGTTTACAAACAACTCACCTTTTGTCGGAAAACATTTTTTCCGTCTCGTTCCGATCTGTCTCTCTTTCCTTTACTACAAATATTCTGTATTTTAACAAAATTCCATTTATTATATTAATTTTATGCCTCTCATGATCTGATTCAATAAAATATTGTATGTTTACTATTTGTTCCAAAAAAATCAGTTCGCACACATTATAATAATAATAATAATAATAATAATAATAATAATAATAATAATAATAATAATAATAATAATAGTGATTTTCAGAAACTCCCTTTTTGATATCCGACAGGTAATGCACAGTTGCGTTTCATTTTTGGACAAAATATAACTGTTTTCTGGAAAGTAATAACATTTCGAAACTATTTCTCTCTTCACATCATTCAACTGCTCGAAAAAAAAAAACAATATTGTGCGGGGATCTCAACGGCAGCATACACCACCACGCATAATACTAATTAATATTTACGTCAACGGACAACACGAGACTCGTAAACCGCGATAATGAACCCATAATTCACACGTCAGCACACCCTTTTCATACTTGCATAATAACTTTTAAAATAAGCCGACATCAACTTGCAGGGCACGCCGACCCGAAGATTGTAATACACACTATGTAAATGAATAGCAAAAGAACACGACTTGCAGGGACGGGCGAATTGTTTTCCCGCGTGCGATAGGGTAAATAGTACGGGAGTAATAAGCATAACTCAGAAAGTGGGCGGGGTCCGGCACGAATAACCCTTGGCTTTCGGCCTCAAGGGGATATCTGGCGCATGAAATACTTTTTAGGAAATTTCTTAACTTGTTCCCACGTTGGCGTGGGCAAAGCCGCCCTGGCTATCGCTGCCCCATCAACAAACACTCGCCCCGATGGCTTTGTGGGTGGCCACGGAAGGACCTGAACGGACAGTGGGCCAAGGTTAATTGTTTGAAAAAATAATTCCGAAATTAATAATCGTAATTGAATGATTGTTTAGTAATTCCTGGTTGCTAAGGGCATTAGCCACGTATGTGTGGTGCATGTTTTCTTCTCGTAAAGTGGCAGAGATCTCTTGCTGGCGAGCGGGATCCGGCGCCGACCTGCATCGGTTTGCGTTTTTTTTTCATAACAAGGTACCTCCCACCAGCGTGGAGTCGCCCCAGCCAGGATAAGCTCTAAGCTCCAGACTGGTCTACCGACATGTATGGTAGTGTCTTGCATGTAAGTGTGAGTGAGTGTAAGTGCAGGGTGAGGACAGGAAGAAGAAGGTAAGGTTGCGTTCATTCCGTGGCCCGTTTGTTTAGGTACTGCTCAGACATTCACCTAGTATTGATTGGAGAAACCATGGAAAACTACCGATCAGAGCAACCGGCTACAAGTTTTCCTCAGACAGTGGCTGAAATCCACCAAACTATCTAGATTATGGCGAAAATCCGCCTCCGACGGGACTTGAGCACCAGGATCTCCCGTACAAAATTGCTACAAATACTGCAGAAATGCAGGTTCTAAGCTACACTCAGCGATTATAATTAATTAAAATATATGTTTTGTTATTAACATAAAGTTATTGTTACTTTTCAAAATCTCAAAGATATTCAAAATACATTGAGCTAAATCTATGTTACATTCAAACTGAAAACTCTTATAAATTGTACTGTCCCCTTATAATATTGGATTTCGAAATTAGCATTAGTATTTTTTTTCCTTCTTTTCTTGCAGACTAAATTATAATCGAGGTACAACAGTCAGTACTCATCACTTAATTAACACATTTTTCAACGAACTTCTAAGCTAATTATTATTATTACTACTATAATTACGTAAAATATCTATTTTCTATTGTTAATTTCATAACGTTTTTCAAATTTTATTATGCGATCGTAAAATGCACATAAATATTTGAAAAATAATATGATTCCTTTATAGTTTGGTTTTTAATCTGTTCTCTTTTTTATTTCTGAACGAAATATCGTACAGAATTCTATAACTTTAGACTACAGTGTGTTTAATACACCCCAGGGGTGTAATACATTATTGTAGAGTAGCACGTTTACGAGATGTTTTGTTGATGTCTTCACAATGGGAGATAACCCACATTTTTCTTGATTCTTACACAAAAAATTAAATATCCAGCCTCTGGTGGCGGAGGAGTTAAGCCTTATTATAGAATTCTCTCTTGATACATCTTCAAGTAGATCTTTATGTTCAACGGGATTCAAGTGGCATTTTAATCCTGGACGGAGTAACAACAACACTGACAATGCAAGAAAATGTTTCTTGGAAATACTGTATTGTTGTCCTTAAGAAGTGATTTTTTTTCAGCATAGACTTGAAAGTCCAAAGTGAAGATGTCTTGTAGGAATTGGATTTACAATTAAGCAAGTTAAAATTTGTTCCTCTCACTTTTTTGTCGTGTCTCTATCTGCAGAAATATTTGTATTCTTTACCGTAAACGAACTTTAATTTTTCATACAATAATTTCAATAATGCAAATTTTTCTTGTTTTATGAAATCATCAGAATCATGCATTACTTCATCAAAGTCTAAAAAATACATATCACATACTGTGTTGGAATATGCCTCCATTCTTAAATGCATAATATAAATCAACTAAAACCACGGCCACATTGAGTACTGAAAGTGTCCGCTAGATGGTGGCCACCGAAAGTACTCTAAGTGGCCGTGCCACATGGCATAGGTGTGTAGGCGAGTTTGAAAGTAAAGAAAAAAATATTATATAACTTTAGTATTTAATTTTAGTAACTAAAGTTTCTTTTTGTGACACGGATTTTAACAGACCTTTATTTCCGAGCATTATGGCGTTTGGGTCAGATCAATTCTCCCCCGTGAAACAGTTGTTATATAAATAACTGTCACATATTTTTATATTATTATTTGGTGTATTTGGACAACGAAAAACGTTTTCCTTTCTCGCTACGAAGTAGTGAGAAAGTTATGAAATGTTGCAGGAAAAACAGAGAATTTTCCGGAGAAAAACTTATTACAGGGTCCCCGTAACGAAAAAGTGAATGAATCCTGTAGCTAAATTTAGAAAAATAATTTATAACATGTGGTGTAACCAGAATCCATGTTTTGTAGGTCCTTGATGCCGAAAAATCGAATGACGGCAAAAATCTGTCTGGTTGTCCGTCTGTAAACAGCGCTAGCGGCGGCTAAACCGTTCAGCCGATTTTCTCGAATATTGCCGTTCCGCTATCGATCTGGCTGATAATGTGTCCCCAAAATTTTGGTTGAGGGGGATTTACATGAAACCCCTGTCACACTTACAAAAATTTTTAAAAAATGGCTCCAAAGTTTTTGATTACATTTTATTTTTGGTTGGTGTGAAGGAAGTTCAAGAGAATGGTTCATTAAAAACTCTTTTTTTGGCGTCTTCCTAAAACTGCAATTATGAAGATAGATTTTTCTCTTAATAAAATATGTTTCTTAAAGATAGATTTTTAAATAACGTCATCTACAGTTTTCGAACATTTGAGTACTTTCGCGAAATTTTTCGTGCAACTAGGGCGAAATGTACTTGTTGTTTAAGCACCACTAGTTTTTCTTTGAAACGTTTTAGATAGTGCGGTTAAGTTCTAAAGTTCCGAGAGAAGTAAAATCGTCCAAAACAGTAAAAACCCCATGTGTCTCACCGGTAGCGGTAGCTCAGTGCATCAACTGATGTCACTGCAGCGCCTCCAACCGGGAGGTCCTAGGTTTGAGTCCTGACGGCGACAGGATTTTCGACACTAGCTTTTCAGCTAGCTCGAATTCAGCTGCTGTCTGGAGAATTCTAGCGACCGGCTGCTCTGATCGGTAGTTTTCCGTGGTTTCGCCGATCAACGCCAGGAGAATGCCGGAGCAGTACCCTAACAAACGGGCCACGGACCGCGCGCGATCTGTCCTTCCTCTTCCTTGTCCAACCTCTCCCTAACACACACACTTACACTAACATGCACTACACTACCACATATGCCGGGAGACCAGTCGGGAGCTCAGAGCTTGTCCCGGCTGGGGCGGTGACCCGCTGGTGGTCGAGTCCTGGTTAGGGGGAAACCTCACTAGCCGATGGTAGGTAGGCGCCGGGTCTCGCCATCCAGCGGGGGAAGATGACCGCCATCTCCCGAGAAAAAAACATGCACTACACTAACGGGACTAATGACCGAAGCAGTTGACGCACCCGGAAACACGAAAAAATCAATCAATCAAAAAACCCATTTGTCTCGTATGCCATCAGTTAATGAAAAAATTATTGTATTTGTAAATATGTAAAAAAATAGAATGTCGTACCAATACATTAGCCGTAAATTTGTTACATAATAGTTTGGAAATAAGACATCTAAAACAAATCAAGTCTCTGTATTTCTCTTACAGGTGATGTTATACGTGTATCAACTGTATTAATAGATACTACTGAGTATCTCCTTCAATCAATATTAATTATGTTAATCAACAAATAAATTATAGTTTATATGTATAAAAGGATTGTAAATGAATGTTTAATGAAAAAATTAAAAAATGTGACACATGGGGAGCGCTAAGCACAATGAACACATAATTACTTAAATTGCAGAACCGTAAGCTTTTACATATACATTACAGTTGAATTATGAATACAGATTTGTCCCAACATCTTCGGAAGTATTTGAAAACAATATTTCTATGCTCCTATTTAATATAACACTCTTTTCATTTATAAATTAATATACAAATTTTATTTCATATGATTGCTTATGAAGTAAATACCCTCACTTTCACATTTTTTTCTCAAAATGAAAGATTAAGAAATCTTAATCTTTGTATTAATAGTTGCATTTTCGTTCTGCCCACGGTGTTGCCCGTGTTTGGAACTGCGTCCAAGGACAAAGCAGTCTCGTGCCTTACTAACGTTCCCAATTATGAATATTCAAGCACAGAATAATAAATCATTTATAATTTTTCGCCACCAGATTACGGATAAGGCTTAGAGAAATCATCCATGAAATAATTAAAAAGATGTATGAAATTTGACAGAAAAACGACACGTCTACATATTGTTAAATTTTAATTAAATAAAAATGTGTGCTCAAAATAATGAATTTTTACTAGCAAAATAAAAAAATAAGTTCAGAAGAATAGTTTACAATTTAGCAATAAGTAGAGTTAAATATTTCGCTACAAAACAAACAGCTCAGCTCGTATTGGAACCGTTCTCATGCATAATTTCTATTTCCATTACTTTAAGTTTGATATTCAGAGTAGTGAAATGTTCAGTTTTTGAATATTTATTATTTTATTTATTTAATAGGTAATTATTACAGCCAAATTAGAAACTTGATCCAATGTGGCTAGGCCGAAGGCCTTTAAGCCATACAATACCTACATTCTACCGCGTTCTAACCTTTCGCCTTCTGGTATTCACCCCAAATGGTCTCTCCATCGCCTCAAAGCCGCGGAAACGAGACCTAAGGTACGGCTGAGGAAAAACCCTGAAGGGGAAAAACCTGCCGTCAGAAGCCGAGTACATGCTACTCTATCCGTTTTTAGACTATTTATTTATTTGGCGCGGGCGTCAGGCATTCTCCTTCAGTGTTTGGCCTCCACCGCACCTGAAAACAAACAGCACCACAGAAAATCGTCCGCACCAACGCCTCTGCCTAACATTTCCGATTCCACTTCCCTTCGCCCCTAATGTGCTTTATTTTAACCGTTTCCTTTTATTTTATTTTAATTTAATTTATTTTAATTTATTTAACTTATTTTAATTAATTTAATTTTAATTTATTTAACTTATTTTAATTTAATTTATTTTAATTTATTTACCTTATTTTAATTAATTTAATTTTAATTTATATAACTTATTTTAATTTAATTTTAATTTATTTAACTTCTTTTAAATTAATTTAATTTTAATTTATTTAACTTATTTTAATTATTTTAAGTTAATATATATTTTTTTTATTATTGACTTATTTATCTACTTATACTTAACAATTGACTACAATTTATAACTTTTATTTTTTTTTTGTACTGTTTACTAACCTAACATAACACTAACTTAATTATTGTTAGTTTATTGATTTATTACGTATTTCTCTCCAGTCTAGGCTCTGCTCGTACTAACCACTACTGTTTTCCACTCCTTAATTTCAGTTTCTCTAGTGGTCGAACCTTTCCTAGAAATGTTCCTAATTCTTTCATGAAGTTAGGTCTTTTATCCCTAGAATGTTTTGGGCGAGCGTTACGTTCCTATGTTGGAAGTAGTAATTTCCCATTCCCATCCATTTTCCTCTCCAAGTTTCGGTCGCACTGCAAATTAAAAGGATATGGATCCAGTCTTCCCTATCACCGCAAAGCACACAGATGCCATTACCATTCGAGTCCTTTAATCTACGTTGCATCCACCCCCCGACCCTGAACCAAGCGTATCCCCCTCTTGCGTCCTTTTGCAGTGTGTTTACGTAACGTTCGCAACCCATAACGGACTCGCGTGAATTTGCGCAACTAGCGAACGTTTTCGGCCGTTGCTGCCAGGATCTCTTGCCTTTTAATATCCGCAAGTCTATCCGAAATTAACCGTTCTATGTCACGTGTTCCCTAACTCCCACCATTTCCGAAGAAACGTCTCCCAGACCTGAACGTTCCAGTAGCAGTTTAATTTTATACGACCAGTAGCGTTGGTTGTTTCCTGTAACTGCACCGAAAACATCTATTTATAAGTGAGTCAGCCTGTTCACCTGCTAATTTAATCCAAAGTTTAATGGGTTTCATTTTAAAATCTTTCCAAATTCCTACACTACCGACCTCTCTTAGGACTCCGGCATTTGCTGCGAATATTTTTGGCTAAACAGCCTAAAATTTATTATGTTCTTGGGGTAACATCAATCAACCGGTATTTAAATCACAGTTGATCCTACGATCAAGTTCTGTATCTCTAGCAGACGTAAGAAAAAGCAACATTATTAACCAGTAAAAGTAAACGAGTTGCACGGAGCTGCAGCGTAATGCCAATATAACTGTGAAAACGGCTTCCACTGACCTCCCACCACCAGTCCATATATTCACTACTCGCAAACCGGGAGCGGTAGCTCAGTGCTTCAACTGATGCCACTGCAGCGCCTCTGACCGGGAGGTCCTAGGTTCCCACTCCCCACGGCGGCAGGATTTTCGACACTAGCTTTTCAGCTACGTCGAATTCAGTCGCTGTCTGGAGAATTATAGAGGCCGGCTGCTCTGATCGGTAGTTTTCCGTGGTTTCTCCGATCAACATCAGGCGAATGCCGGAACAGTACTCTACCAAACGGGCCACGGATCGCGCGCGATCTGCCCTTCCCATTCCTTGTCCTATCCTCTCTCCTTACACACGCACTTACACTAACATGCACTACACTACCACATATTCCGGGAGACCGGTCGGGAGTTTAGAGCTTGTCCTGGCTGGGGCAGTGCCCCGCTGGTGAGAGTACTGGTTGGGGTAACCCCACTAGCCGACGGTAGGTCGGTGCCGGCTCTCGCCATCCAATGAGGGGAAAATCACCGCCATCTCCCGAGAAAAACATCCACTACACTGACGGGACTAATGACCAAAGCAGTTGACGCGCCCGGAAAGACGAAAAAATCAATCAATCAGCTACTCACAACCAATTTCTTCGGTAACGTTAATTATTCTGGATTTGAAACCCAGTGCTTCTCGCGTAATAAACGAAATAAACACTGAGAGTGTTGACAACCAGTGACAATAAACGAATTGCAACTGCAACGCAGTACCGGGACCGCTGTAAAGCAGTTGTCCACCTCCGAGTTCACCCCCCATCTCCAAACCACGTGCGGTAATCACAAAGTTCCTAAGATGACATCATCAATTACAATATGAAGTCCATTACACGTGCCGTTTTGAACAAAAAAACGGGAACGATGACGGTCTATGATGGAGTCGCCCTCCTCCGACCACTTGGTCCTGTCATCACCAGAGCACGCGTTCGTTAAGCACAAAGTTGCTCGGGTAACATGTATCAATCAAAATTTGAAATCTTATTAATAATCCCGATTTGAACAAGAGGGAACGATAACAGTCCGAAAGGATAAACAAATTCCAACTGCAGCACAGTACCAAAATTACCATGAAGCAGTCCCCCTCCTCCGACAACTTTACCACCAGACCACACGCGCGTTAAACCACAAATTTTTTAGGGTCACATGAATCAATCAGAATTTGAAGCCAGTTACCCGTCCTGTTTTAAACAAACGAAGAGCATTGACAGCCACACAAATTGCAACTATAGCGAAATACCAAGACCACTGTAATTCAGTCGTCCACCTTCAACCACTTGACAATCCCACTACCAGACCACACGCGGGCTAACCTCAAAGACGATGGGGTAACATTAGTTAATCAGGATTTGAAGCCCATAACCAGCCACCTTTCAAACGAAAAGAGATTAGGAGTAAGAGTAAAAGAACTGCAACGGTTGCGCAATACCAAAATGACTGTGAAGCCGTCGTCCACCTCCGACACTCGACCCCCTCATCAGCAGACCACACGAGCGCGAACAACAATGTTGCTCGGGTAACATGAATCAATCAGAACTTGAATCCCGTTTTAAATGAAAGAAGAGGGAGCATTGTAAACATACTCAAATTACAATAGCAGCGAAATACCAACCCTCCTGCAATGCAGTCGTCCACCTCCAACCACTTGACAACCCCACTACCAGACCACATGCGGGCTAACCTCAAAAATGATGAAAAAACGAGATTGATTTGGTTTGGTTTTATCGTGTTTCCGGGCGCGTCAACTGCTTTGGTCATTAGTCCCGTTAGTGTAGTGCATGTTTGTTTCTCGGGAGATGGCAGTGATCATCCCCCGCTGGATGGCGAGATGCGGCGCCGACCTACCGTCGGCTAGTAGGGTTTCCCCTCACCAGGACTCTCCCACCAGCGGGCCCGCCCAGCCGAGACAAGCTCTAAGCTCCCGACCGGCCTTCCGGAATATGTGATGGTGTAGTGCATGTTAAAGTAATGTGTGTGTAAAGGGTAGGATTAAACAAGGAAGCGGAAGGAAAAATCGCGCGCGGTTCGTGGCACGTTTGTTAAGGTACTGCTTCGACTTTCGCTTGGTGTTGATCGGAGAAACCACGGAAAACTACCGATCAGAGCAGCCGGCCGCTAGAATTCTCCTCCAGACAGCGACTGAATACGACATAGCTGGAAAGCTAGTGTGGAAAATCCTGCCGTCGTGGGGAGTGGGGACCTAAGATCTCCCGGTCAGAGGCGCTGCAGTGGCATCAGTTGATGCACTGAGCAACCGCTCCCGTTGGAAAAACGTGAGTTAATCTGGATTTGAATCCTTTAACCAGACACCTTTTAAACGACAGATGGGACGTTGACAACCAGTAAGAGTAAAAGAATTGCAAGGGCAATACCAAAATCGCTGTGAAGCCGTCGTCCACCTCCGACCACTTAACCACCGTGGGAGCTGACGCCCGTCAGTCCGGGCGGAGGGAGGGGACGAGGGTAGGGGAGGGGACGGGAGAGGAGGTTTATGCGGGCGAGTCATGCAAAGCACAGGCGCGGCGGGCGACGACCCGGGCGCAGGCGGGGGCGAGCGTGGAGGTCCCCAAAGCACTTCATGTGTTCGGATAATGGGCGCCTGTGTACCAATCGTTACTGGCCTCGCCCCGCCCCCTCCGAGATAGCCGCATCGCGTGTCGAGTTTACAGAGATGTACCTGCATTTGGGGGTTGCATTTGTCGATACGGTCTGGACTACACTACAACAAATACCCGGAGATCAGTCGGCAGCTTAGACTTCTCCGGATGGAGTAGCTGCTCTGCTGGTATTAGATACCTGGTTGAGGAAAAACAGCCGATATTTAGGTCAGTGCCGAATCTCGCCATTCAGCTGAGGGTGATCATCACCTCCCACGATAAAAATGCATCATCCTTACTGGACTAATGACCTTACCAGTTGACGCGCATGGAATCACCAATCAATCCATAGATGCAATCTGTTGTTAATTTTACGAAAAAATTCCCAAACCGGAGTATCGCGATCTTTTGAATAACAATCTGATGATAGATCGTGAGTTTTGGTCAATTAAAAAAGAAAATTGATTGATTATTGCTTTTGATTGATTAATTTGATGTTTTATTGGATGATTGATTGATTACTGATTTCGAGCGCGTCGACTTCTGAGGTCATTAGTCCCGCAAGTGTAGTGCATATTTTTTGTTTTCTCCAGACAGGTACATATCTCCCTCCAACTGGGCACCTCCTTAGCCGGGACAAATTCTAAGTCCTCGACCGATCTCCCAACATGTGAGGTAGTGTAGTGCATATTAGTGTGTGTGTGTGTGTGTGTGTGTGTGTGTGTAATGGGTGAGGATAGGACAAGGAATAGAAAGGAAAGATCGCGCGCGGCCCATGGTCCGTTTCCTACCTGTTTCGCATTCGCGTGGTATTGTTCGGAGAAACCAGAGAAAGCTACCGATCAGAGCAGCTGGCCGTTAGAATTATCCTCCACACAGCGACTGGATTCGAATTAGCTGACAAGCTTGTGTCGAAAATCCTGCAGCCGTCTGGACTAGAACCTAGGACTCTCGGTCAGAGGCACTGCAGTGACATCACTTGAAGCACTGAGCCTCCGCTTCCAGTCGGCGTCATATAATTTAGATTTTGTAAGGGGTACAAATGAAAATGAGGCTACTAGTTAAAGAAATCAAAGTTCATTTTATGATTATGAAAAAAATGTTGATACTACTACAATACAGTCATTATATTTTGCCCCAAATATATTTGTATTTCATAGTTGTTTGTAAACATCGGTCTTTTACAGTCTCTTCTCCTGTTAATGAACCATGTATCTTATTTTCTGAAAAATAAGAGAGAGCAGATAATTGCAAAATTTCTTAATTTTTCCATCAGGCGAAATCTCTGTTCTGTCATCTCAAAGGTCTAAAAAGCTTGAAACCATTTGGAGGAAGTCAAGTAGTTCGTCATTGGTTTTTCGACGTTGTCAGAAAATACTAAAGCACCAACTAATTGCCAGTTAACATAGTTGTGATCACAATGACTAACTGCCATTAAACATCGTTCTGCTCACGAATCTCATTACTCATCACAATTGACACATACACTCATTTATTTTGTTCTCAAATAAATCATTGTGACAAATATCGGGCAAAGTGGGGTAAATTCCAGTAGTCTTAATATATTACGGACAAACATTTCGTTCGTACATAGAGTTCGTGCAATGTACCTGTGCTCACGGTGACCGTTTATTTATTTATTTATTTATTTAGTCAAAAACAGTCAAAACTGTATGTGACGTATGGGGGAGAAAACGTTAAACGCGAGCAAGACGCGCGAGAAGGTAGACATTGCGCATGCGCATTAGAGTCAACTACGCGTATTATCGCAGTTCAGAAAACATCGGATAGCTTAATGCAAGTTAGGGCTTGTAATTGCCAACACAGTTTTGGCTTCGTTAGTAACTTGTTACGTTGTGGTTTTCTTGTTCTTTTTTTGTGCTGTATTACACGAAAATTGAATGCAATTTTTTCCTGTCGATATTACCTACGCTAAGCAGTCGATATTTTTGAGACGGCACTCAGTGTATCCGTCTCCTTCCTCTGTGACGTCAGCCGTGCGCATGGATTCCTCGCGTAAAATCTACGTAGAAAACAGTATTTTGTCATTCGCATCAATTTTTCTTTCCATGTTTCTGTAGTCAGAAATGTAATCCGATGTTACAAAATTATAAAATAATATAAAGAAGAAGAAACTTTACTTTCCATAACTTAAATGTATAATTATGTCCATCCTCCTCGTATGGCGGCTTCTAATACCGGCGTTTTCATTTTCAGATTCAACTACAGCCGTGGATCTTTGACGGGCTGATAGAATAGATTTTAAAAATGACCTAAGGTAAAAAAAAGAGATTTCGATACTCTGGTCTCGTTCCCGAGAACGATTGTTATACGAATAAATTATCAGTAACAGCAGAGGAGATCTTGTTGGTCCTTATAATGTGATTGCTAATGAATGTGGTACTCACGTATCCTTTTTTGTTCTTTCCTTTGAGTTATAAATGAAAATTATAAAAGTTTGAAAGGTAGTGATAAAATACTTCTGCAAGATACGGCTGTGCTTAAGCATTTGTGATTCTTTATATTTTCACTTCCCTCATCAAGAGAACGAATTCGTTTTGTTGACACCTGAACACTACTTTCATTGCATCAAGGGGTCGGACTCATTATAAAGTTTTTTAAACCCATTCATCGCGTATTAATGAATGTCTACAAGTCGTCATTACGCCATTTCTTTTCTCCACGCAAATGGATTCAAAGGTCTCAGTAATTTTTACTCAGTACAGGTGAGAAAAGCATTTCGTGATGGCTTTTATGGTAGATGGACGCGAAACAGAAGATAAAATGAATTTCTGAGGGAGCTGGGAAAATTAATTTGAATCAGTTCTTCTTAATATTCTCTTACTACTCCGTTAATTAGATTCCGGTGATAAACAATCATTTCAATTTTGAAGTGTTAATTATTGCGTCGATATCTTCCCTTCATTCCGGATGTAAAGCTGAGGTATTTAATACACTAAGAAATATTAATTATCCTTCTATGCTATTATCTGTAGATCTGACAATCAACGTCACAATACTTTATAGATGAAAAATTTAATATTCGTTATGAGACGATACAAGAACAACATTACGTAAATATTCGTAACAATAATTAAAAAATCAAATTGTAAGTTAATTGCTTTTTGGCTTATTGCGTACATTTCATTAGTCCAATCCAGAATATCTACAATATATCATCATTCAAATATATATACATACATATATTCATCTCTTTTTTACTTACCGAATGATATAGAGATATTAATAATTAAGCGAAGAAAATCTTTCACTGCTCAAAGTGTATCCGAAAAAACTTATTTCTCTGCAGAGAGAATCGTATATACTTCAGCGACTGAAAATATACGTTACTATTCATTCGTCACTCAAAATATTCCTTCACAAACATACGCTATACAAGCATCTCCTGACACATCCAAATATTGTCTGTATGTAAATTATTCATGCATTTTCGCAAACAAAAGCCACTCAATAACGTAATAGCACAAAGAAGAAACTTCCATTACTCTCAAAGTTTGTTATCTAGGCTTTTAAATCACACAGTAACTAAGTAAGGGAAAAGGAATAGAATTTCAGTACTTCACGCCTCCTGTGTCTGCAACGTAAAGAAAAAAGTCCAGTCTCATCCCTTCCCCCCTTACCCCAACCTACACGTGCCTGTATCACCTGGATCTGCCCATGTTCGCTTTGTGTGTCCCTGCGACGAGCTCACCCCGCCCCGCTACCGTGGGCTAGCGGCGTTTTCCCCAACCCGGTATCTCCCACTTCCCCAACCCGGTATCTCCCACCAGCGGGGCACCGCCCCAGAAAGGACAAGCTGTAAGCTCCCGACCGGTCTCCTTGCATATGCGGTAGTTCAGTGCATGTTAGTGTGTGTGTGTGTAAAGTGTGAGGATAGAACAAGGAATGGGAAGGAAAGGTTCATGACCCGTTTGGTTTCCGACATTCGCCTGGTATTGATCGGAGAAACCACCCATGATCAGAGCAGCCGGCTTCTAGAATTCTCCTCGTAGACAATTATTGAATTCGACGTAGTTGAGAAGCTAATGTCGAAAATCCTACCAAAGTAGGTCTGCACGATAGGTCGGTGCCGGATCTCGCCATCCAGCGGGGGAAGAACAACGCCACCTCCTGAGAAAAAATGAACTACACTTACGGGAAGAATGACCCTAGTAGTTGGCGCGCCCGGAATCACTAACAATCAATCCATCAATCCACCACGTCCCGACTTACCGTCCTGTAGGCTGCGTCCCAACTTCACCCTGCTCGCTTCACCCCGCCTAGCTTCGTTTCTTCGTCTTGGTCCTCCCCCCCCCGCGCCGCCGCGCCCCGTTCCCTCTTCCCCTTGCCCATTACCCGCCCCGCCCGTCCCCCATTCCCCCTTACCCTCACCCACCGTATCTTCGCACCACGCCCTGTCGGCCTGCCCGCCCGGTCCCGCTCCTCCCCGCCCATCCCCGCTTCGCCACCCCGTCTCCCCGCCCCTCTGCCCCCGGAGCCCATCTTCTCGCACACATGCCCCTCCGCGCGATTCTCATGCAGCGATCGCGCTCCAAGATCATGGAGGCTCAAGTTACTCCAAGAATACAGATATGCAAATTGCATTTTACGAGCGCTTCTCCTCCAGGGGCGGGGCTGCGACCCTGCGGGGCGCGGGCGGGACGCGGCGAGACGCGACGAAGCGGCGCCTGCAAATATAATTTCCACCTGATATTAAGGACTGAAGGGCCGCTGCAGGGCGACGCGGCGCACGCTGAATGGTAACGAGCCTGCAGCGTGGCTCAAGGGCGGGAGCCAAGGGCCTGCCTGCAGCGTCTCGCGATCCGACTTATTTGCAGGTGGCGCGTTGTCGCTTTGTGTTTATTTTGTGTATTGATAAGGGATACGCAGGATGGTTCTTCTCGTACTGTATGTAGCCATTGCCTGCTACGAAATACTTCTCCAGTTGTTCTTCCACCTTCCGCTTGGGTGATCTTCCTGCCCCTTTTTGATTGGCTGACCTGGATTTTTCAGTAATTTCTTCTTCATTAATGTGAAGAGGAAAGGAATGCAAGACGGCTGCAGAGGTGTGAGTGAGGTGGTAAGGAGTCTGCATCAAGGGCAGAACAATCTGTCGGGTTACGCTACTATTTAATATAATCTTTAACATAATAAGGAGCGCGCTGGACATTGCCAAATTGAAACGAATGTAAACTCCTTGGAATTTTTGTGTGCCGGACCAACACAAATGTAATAGACTGTTCAAGAAGTTCTCATCATGTAGAGTGTGAGAAACGTTTCTTCGAGGACTTAAAGGTCGGCGTTTTGTACGACCAGGGAATCACAGGCTGTTATGTATAACAACATTCACTTATATATATATATATATATATATATATATATATATATATATATATATATATATATATATGGCATTGGCAACACTTTGCGCTTTATATTAATCTTATAGGGGTCATCTAGCTTGGAAAGAAATTAAACGGCGGCTAAATATTCCTACGTACATCAGTAGAGGGAATCACAGGCACAAAATAAATTTAAGACCGCAGAGAACGGATGCAGGGAAATTCTCTTTCACCAATCGAGCGATAAGAGATGGAATAGATTGCCTGCAAAAGCCTTTGAACCTTTCCTCGAAGCGTTCAAGAGTTAAGGAAATTAATTTAGGGTATTTCGAAGTTTATGAGGTAGTTAAGTAAGAATATTAAGTTATACTGTGAAGTGAAGTGTCGTGTATTGTAGAGGAGAGAATTAATGTAGGAAATGTTTCTGGTGTTATAGTGAAGTGAAGGATAGTGCAGTGTGGTCTTAATTGTATAACCACTCAGTGCTGCTTTAGATAATAGACGTTTGTATTCTTTTTCATGTAATTGATTGTTTTAAGTTAAATGTAATTTATAAGCTGACATAAACACCATGTATCTCTTATCTTTTGCTTTTTCTATCTCCATTAGCGGCGAATTATTCACATTGTTGCAGTTATGAGTAGATTAATTCAAATTATGTTTTATAAAGTTTCTCGAAAACTCAACACTTTTCTGTGAAACTGAGCTCCAAATTCCGCTTTTTCAGAAATGTTGAAACGCTACTTTCTCAAAAAGGGCTCTCTCGATATCTGATTGTGATGAGATTTAATTTTAAAAACGGAACTGAAATAGGCATTAAATGCGTTTGCTTTTTCCCGATAACCTATTAGTAACGTGTTCGTGGTATCTATCGATAGGAATTTCTTCTTTATTTCCTCTTCTTCTGCGAACATATTTGTAAAGCCCCGACCCAATTATTTCCCACCCTGTCGAGAATATGCTTTCAAAATGATTCCTGCGCAATTGAACGATTCAAATTATTTCTGATGAATTTTCTTCAAACGTTTTCAGTGAGAATGAGCTTATTATTGATCCTTTTCACACGTGCTCAAACGATATATTCTTAAAAAAGCTCCAATTTTTTCTTTAAACATTTTGTACGGATTCTGGTAAATACACTGAATATATTATACATATGCCATTTTGATGTATTCTTTTGATATTTCGAAAACTACAAAGATTTTTTTAATTAATTTTATTTCAATATCTCTCACTTTGTTAATATTTACATGAACGGCATTTTCTATATGTCATTGAATAAGCAAACAAAAGTGCATCAAATATTTCGGGTTGGGCGACTAACTAGTAATTGCGGAACCTAACGGTGCCGAGGCCAATTGCTCTTTGCGGGACATGTAGTGGCTAAATACAAATGCAAATACAAAATAATTATCTATTAATTAAAATAAAAAATTCTTAGAAACGTTTTTCAATTCTACTTTTAGGGGACCAAAATATTGAGAAAATATGAAAAATAGCGTTTGGGCGCCAATAGATCTGCAGAAACTAAGGCAATACCGAAAAGATAGTAAACTGAAGTGATTAGAAAATTAACTAGTATGATATCAGTGCCATTCTGTAGCCATTGTAACTATTGTGGACCATGAACGAAAAAAATGTCATTAGAACAATCATGAATGTGTTCAGAACGTATAATGTTTTCAATAAAAATTATATTAATGTATTTATGAAATATGATATCTCTGTGTTCGTTTAGAATACTAAAATTGTGGTTTAGAAATTCCATTGTACTTTTACTTTGGCTTTCGAAAATTACGCAATTACTTTCTAACTAAATTTCACCAACTGCTCGATACACATCACGATTGTATTTCAGTCTTTGTGCCAGATAATGTCGCTTTTAAACATTTAAACTTGTTTAACTTGCGGTTTCCATTAGCCCATTAAAGTTACGTTGGCGAACTCTATTATAGAAAGGTAAATTGAAATTGTTCGAACACATAATGTCGAGGTATTTATTTACAAAATTCATTGGATTCCGACATTGGAGAGTTGACTAGTGTGGGATTCTGTTTCATATTAGTTGCTGCACTCGTGCAATGGAGTTTAAAGGCAACAAAATTGCTTCCACGTATTTGTCTTTACATTTCAACAAACAAGTGTTTTCAGCCAATAGAAATTTTTAGAGGAATATTAGCTTAGTTAATTAATAAAACTGAATTCAATCGCCATTTGTTTTAAAAATAAAACTTTGTTAAATTTCTGTCAAAATCTATTCACACGTTACAAAATTAGAAAATTACATTGGCTTTTATTCGAAATATATTTGCTTGTTTAGTATGAATTTTTAGCAGCAAAATTAAATGTTACGCATCAGCAAAATGCTTTGATAACCATTTTCATACACAGTGTCTCCCATTCAGAGAGCAAACCTTCAAATCAGATCTCATTACAATTCCAACGCTTTGCAAATGAAGACGATGGAAATAATGATAACTGCACTTCATATGTTTTATTGAATTAGTAAACGGTGACCCACGTACAAAGTTCTGCTAACAAAATCACTTTAGACCACGCTGTGATAAAATATTTTCATTTTCATGGGATCCCGGTTGTATAATAGTTTACAAATGTAAAAATAATGCTTGCGTTTATGCGATGGGACACAGATTGCATAGAGAGAAAATTCTCACAGAACAAATCTTAACTTCCGAAAATATTTTTTGACTTCTATAATCTTCTCATCGATAGTGTGTGACAATCATTTCAGTGTCAAGCACCACTCCAAACTCAGAAATAATTTTGGCTAGTGCATTAGACTACAGTCTATTCTATTTACGGGAAGCTATCCGATCAAACAACATTCTTACACATAAAACGTGCACGACGCGAAAATGTTTTTATTATTAGTACAAAACTGCAGTAATCAAAACGTGAATACTATTTAAGCATCGGAAGTTAGCCTGCAGGAAATTTTCGCTGACTTTATTAAAGTCACCCGAAAATTAGTTTACTTCACAAAAATTGTAGGGCGAGCCTTAAGTAAATTTCACGTAAGAAAAGTAAATGATGCATTTAACAATTAATGCATTTTGTACAATTTTTAATGAATTAGCGAAAAGTGTTCAACAAAGCGTTTCGGAAACCATCCCACAACATTCCACGCCGCGTTAAAATATTTTCATTACTCGTACGCCCCTGCCGTGAGCAAAATTACAAACGAACGCTCGTATTTATGCAGTTGAGCGGAGAGTCGATTAAAAGGAGATCCTCCCGGAAAGAACCGCAGCCCCGAAAGCCCCAACCGCAGCTTTCCGCCCGGGCGATTTACACCGCAGCCGTAATTCTAACGACCTCCGCGGCGCGGCGCTGCGGTCGCTCGCATTCGTTTTGCACGTTATGACGGCCCCCCGTGCAGCTCGGCTCCTGGCGAAATCCCTTTCCTTAGCGGACGAAATTGAAAAGCGGAAGGGCGCACCTCCACGCGACACTTCCTTCCCCAGTTGGCAAGGGCCTCCCCCCCCGCGCGAGACGTCTCGCACGCATTCCCCCCCACCGCCACCCTCTAAGCGCTTCTCCCCTCCCCTCCCCTCTCGCTTCCACTCCTATTACGACGACACCATGCCGTTCCAACACTGCTTCACGTCGCTCCTTACCCATAGTCGCGCCGATCCAGTGCCCCGTTTCCGTGTCCTACATCCGTGTCCTACACTTACTCCCTTCACACCAACACCCTCGCACCGGTAGGTGGCTCAGGGCATCAATTATTGTCACTGCAAGCGCTTCTGACCGGGAGGTCCTATGTTCGAGTCCTGACGGCGGTAGGATTTCCGACAATAGCTTTTCAGCTAGGTCGAATTCAGTCGCTGTCTGCAGGAGAATTCTAGCGGACAGCGGCTCTGATCGGTAGTTTTCTGTGTTTTTCCGATTAACACTGCGAATGCCGGAGCAGTACCCTAACAAACGGACCACGGATCGCGCGAGATCTTTCCTTCCTCTTGCTTTACTCATCCTCACCGCTACTTACATACACTTACACTTACATGCACTGCACTAGTACATAAGTCGGGAGACCGGTCGAGAGCTTAGAGCTTATCCCAACTGCGGCAGGGCGCCGGTTGTGGGAGATACCTGTTTGGGGAAAATCCTGCTAGCCGACGGTAGGTCGGTGCCGGATCTCGCCAACCAGCTGGGGAAGAAAACCGCGACCTCCTGAGAGAAAAACCCGTACTACACTTGCAGGAGTGATGAACCTAGTAGTTGTCGCGCCCGGAATCACTAACAATCACCATTATCCTTGCAACATCTCTCTCTTCTCCCTTCCGTCACAGCGTCCCTCTCCATGCCCCCCTCCTGCGTTTCCCTCTTAGCTCATCAAGCACCCTCTCAACGTATTCTTTGTCCGGCTGCTCTCATCGGTAGTTTTCCGTGGTTTCTCCGATCAATACCAAGCGAATACCGGGGTGGCACACCATAACAAAAAGCCATGAACTGCGCGCGATCTTTCCTTCATCTTCCTTGTCCTGTCCTCACCCCTTACTTAAATGCACTGTACTACCACACGTCGGGAGCTTAGAGCTTGTCCCGGCTGCTGCGGTGCTTCGGTCAGGGAAGATACTATGTAGGGGAAATCCCCCGCCATCCGTCGTGTAGGTTGGCACCAGATCATCACTTCCTCACGTGACAAAGCCTAGCAATTGACTTTCCCGGATCATCAATCAATCAATCACTCAATGCGTTCTTTTCCCTTCCCTTCTGATTCCACTGCTGCTTTCCCCTCACCACATCACTCTCCCTTTTCGAAGCCGCTCCGCTTCCTCTTAGTCCGTTCTCCTTTCCATGATCCTACGCGCCCCTTCCACCGTGCCGTTTCTATGTCTTTCTTTTAGAACGTCCCCTCCTTGCATCTCTGGAGCATCACCATCACCGTCTCACCTTCTTGCGTAAGCCCCCCTCCCACCCCCGTTTGCCCCCAATCCCATCCTCCCAACCCCCTTCCGTCTTCCCCGCGACCATCCCCTTCACTCACCCCTTTCACCCATCTCGTCTTCCAGCTCTTCCTCTTCTTACTTCTCCTCAACATCACCCTCTCCGTCTCACCTATCTTGCGTGGCCTCCCCTCCACACCCCTCCGTTTGCCCCCAATCCCATTCTCCCAACCCTCCTTCCGTCCTTTCCGCCGCGACCATCCCCTTTCACCTCGCCCCTTTCACCCCCCCTTCAGCCCCCTCCTTGCATCTTCCTCCCCGCGGCGGACAACTGCTCTCCCTAAGGCAGCGTCATCGTCACCTAACCTCTGCCCCCTCCCCCTCCCCCTCCCGCCTTGCAACCCCGCTCTCCCGCCCGTGGGATTTTCTCGTCGGCAGGAAAGAAGCTTAACCCTTGACATCCTTTATCCCTAAGGAATTAACTCCTTCTCCTTAATTACGATGTTGCAGCCCTTGTAACAACCTCGTGCAAAGCTCGTTATAAAGTTTCCAATTCTCTTCCTGTACGCTAGCTTGCCCGAACCTTTTCCCGCGCGTAGCTTCCTTTTTCGAAAACAAAATAATAATCTCGCAGCGCGAGGTAACGTACGGTAGGAGGCCGAAATTATTATTATTATTAGAGGAATTTTCAATTTTAATTTGGAAGCAGGTAGGTCGTGCTGCTGCAGAAAATGGTCGTTTTGGTGTCACGGGAGGTCGGAGTCTCTTAATCAGAGTCTTTAGCGTGCACAGGTGCGTTGGAGCTGGTCTCTGGGCCTTTGCAATATGAAGAGAACGGCGCCTTGGTTCTGGGCGATGAAGAGCGAGTGAAAAGACTCCCTAGGGGTCTTCAAATACTGATGTTTGCTCTAAGAGAAAAATGACGCAGAAAAACGTGAAGCTCTGTGGCTGATGGAGCCACTCTGTAATGATGGCGAGGGAGATAAGACTTGGTTGACGAATTGTAGTGAAAATGAGTAAAAGTGAAATTCTTTACCTAATTGCCGACATCTCTTATTATAGCACCGAACTTAATTCCAAAATTTAATTTGCTTAAGAGTAGATAATTTTTTTATTGAGAACATTCTTTATTCTTAAACCATATTTCTATTTGTAACCACGTTTGCAATTATATAAATATACCATTTCTCAGTATGTTTGTTCTGGTCTAAGGTGATAAACATACATAAAAATTAACTTCTATGATGAGAACTACATATATTACACGAATCAAAAAAGTTTCAACAGGATAAGTACATTAATATTAGTTACTTCTTAAAATAGTTATGTAACTGATTTCTTAACACGTTCCGCACAGATTTTTAACTTAACTTAATAATTGACTACATTTCATAAATATAACATCATTTTCATATTATATTGATCAATATCATTTCATTTTATTTATTTTATCATTTCATCATATTGTATCAAGTTCATATCTTCAAAACATATTCCATGATTAATTGAACGACTGTCATTAATTGTGCGTCATCAAGCATAATGAACGCCTCTATAAAAATATGGCTTCATAATTCTAAAATAAAACTGAATTAAAAGCCACAATGTGCACAAAGAAACAAGCATTCATAAGAAACATACTTCGTTACGGCAAACAGTAAATGCCGTATTTTCCTATTTTTTCAGACACAATCTTTTAAAGATATCTAAATATTTCATGGTTGTATTCTGCGAGATAGCTACAGTTAACTTGGAGATCTGAACTTTGGTTAATTTAATTTATATCTCAAGTTTTATTGGTAACCGGAAATATTTGGAATTCATTTAATCAAATCTTTCCTGGAGTGAATGAGTCAATGTATATTTAGGGTTATCCAGGCGGGCCAACTGCGTTAGTCATTAGTTTATAGCTCTATCCATATTATACACTAACCATGTTGTCGGGAGGCCGATTGAAAGCTTAGAACTAGCTGGGGCAGTGCCCTGGGGAGATACCTGAAAGTTCAAAACATGCAGGTCGTCGTGTAGGTTGACACTGATTGATTTTGATTGATTTTTTCGTGTTTCCGGGCACGTCAACTGCTCTGGTCATTAGTCCCGTTAGTGTGGTGCATGCTTTTTCGCGGGAGATGGCGGTAATCTTCCCCCGCTGGATGGCGAGATCCGGCGCCGACCTACCGTCGTCTAGTGTGGTTTCCCCCTAACCAGGACTCTCCCACCAGCGGGGAACCGCCCCAGACGGGACAAGCTCTAAACTCCCGACCGGTCTCCCGGAATATGTGGTAGTGTAGTGCATGCTAGTGTAAGTGGGTGTGTAAAGGGAGAGGATAGGACAAGGAAGAGGAGGGACAGATCGCGCGCGGTCCGGGGGCCGTTTGGTAGGGTACTGCTCCAGCATTCACCTGGTTTTGATCGGAGAAACCACGGAAAACTACCGATCAGAGCAGCCGGCCGCTAGAATTCTCCTCCAGACAGCGACTGAATTCGACCTAGCTGGAAAGCTAGTGTCGAAAATTCTGCCACCGTCAGGACTCGAACCTAGGAAGGTTGACACTGTTTTTCACGATTCCGCCGGAAGAACACCGCCACTTCCCGGCTTATAACATCCATCACACTTTCGAGACGAATGACGTCAGTAAATGGTGAGCCCGAAATCAATTCTCACTCCCTCAAAACTCGTGTGTTTCCTTTACAGCTTTTACCCATGCATATGTCAGGATAAGTGTGAAATCGACTGTATCGCCATACACCCACTTCATGTACGGTTTCTTAACAAATATGAAGAAAAAAAATACTCTTTCATTCAATGATAGCGAGTCCATCCATATTAAGTCTCGGACAAAGAGTGACATTTAATTGATTACACAGCATGCGGAAAAGTATCAGAGAGCAGCACGAAAGCTGCTTCTCATAATGGTCCAGAAAACCACATTTCTTGATCTAGAAACACAGTGTTGCGAGGAACCGTCAAACGAAGGCCCAAAGAAGTCCCTCTAGGACCATTCGAAGAAGATCCAGAAATAACTCTCTGCATCTGCCAGCGGAGCTCTGAAGAACCCTTGAAGGCAGAAACGCCATCAGGGGTGCAAAGCAACCGGGAGAGAGACAGGGAGAGACTTCATCTTGCTGATGAAAGGTTACATCTGACGCAGAACCTGCAACGAAACGCGCCATTTCCAGCTAATTCGGGCCTGCCTCGAAACGCCAGCAGGGGGCGTGGCGGGGGTGGGCAGGGCAAGCGGGGGAGAGATTTCGGCAGGGCGCAGGCAACGCAAATTGCTTTAGCCCAATTCGAAGAAGGGTCGGGGGTTAATTCAAGGCGAAGCCTGCGGGTCGAGAATTCGCTTATAGAAATGTGGTAATCGTTTTACGATGTTAAGTCATTTTCAGTACGCGGCGTTCACTTCTTAGGCGGGATATTCAGAGTCGGCGGATAGCGCGATCCAGTGAAGGTCGTCGGTGTGCGCGTTTCAAAAGACGTGTCAAGATTTTGTAGGGCGCGTTCATTTGCGAACTCACTGCGACCAATCACTGGTAGTTGATTACGCTACGCTGACTTACAATGAAAATGTTAACGTAGGCGTAAGGACAAGTACATTGCTTTTAAAAACCAGCATGCTAATCCCAAAACGAGTACGTAAAAATAGCTACCTGTCGATGATGTTTGAATGAGTACGATTCCATAAACCGAAGACGTCACGGATAATTCTATGGAGAGTTTGCCAGATGACATTAAACGATTAAATGCAATAGAAAAGTTTAAATCCAAAGGGAAATCGTTTCTGCTGCATAACTATTTCTATACAATTAGAGACTATAATGAGTATCACAAGAAAAGTAACATTAATTTTAACAATGGTACATAATGCATTATTTACCATTTGGATTGTATAAATGTGTATAAACAACCTGTAACAAGTACTGTACTGCAGCCTGCGGGTCAATGACCCCCATCATGATCAGGTTTTTCGTCCAGTTTCCCTGATCCATTGAGCAAATGCTGAGATGACCCCTTGTTTTGCTTCTGGACATAAATATAACTTCATTATCTGTACACGTCTTCTAGAATTCATTGGAAAATATAGTTATTCAAATTATTGTTTCCATATTGTTGCGGCAGGAAGTATTATTCCTTGACGAAGGACATCAGCTAAGAGCCCAAAATGTATTGCTTATTTATCCTTGAAAATAGATTTTATTACATGAGAGCTTTTTTTCTTAATTTTCAAAATTCATGTAGTATATGACTTAGTGTAGGGATCATAGAATTTTGAAAATGTGCACAGAATTCACTTCTCCCCATAGCACATCATACGTAGTTTCAACTGTTTTTTGACGTAAAATAAATGAATAAATGAGAGTTCTGTTCTTCGAAGCTATACCAGCAATTATTATTTAGTGAATTTTATGTTCTTTAGAGCTCCATTAAATTCTATAGAAAACACTGGACATTTCTTAGTTTCATGTAGTATGTTGTTCTCAAATAACGTGAATATAAAGTTGAAATTTGAAAACCTTCACGTTGAGGTTTGGTTCTCCATTCTTTTTTATTCCATCGATTAACATGATGGCATGATTTTGCATCCTTATTACGTTTACACTTTGTTATATTTGTGAGTACATAAGTATCGTTTGATTCCGTAAGTTTACGGGTCATTTTTTTCCAAGGTGCTTTTTCTAAATATGTTAAGAGAGAAGACTGTCGCTTTTAAACTTATTTTAAATCAGATCAAGTAAAAAAAAGTTCACAAATACTACAAGATAAGAACGAGTTTAATAATGATTGCCGTACATAGTATTAAAATATTTTAAGGGGCAGAATATGGAAGAGTGGGGCATAAGAGTGGGACCCGTTTAGAAATTCCAAAAGGAATATTTGAATAGAGTACAGAGAAGAGCGTATAAATATACTTTCCGAGGGAATAGGAAAAATGTAGAATGGGAGTGTCTGGAAATTAGGAGAGTTAAGGCAAGACTCTGTGCCCTGTACAAAGCGTATGCCGGTTATCCAGCTTGGAAAGATATCTACATCCGATTGAGTAGACCTTCGTAGGGGATCACAAACACAAAATTCAGTTTAGACCACAGAGAACAGATATTGGAAAATTTTCATTTACAAATAGAACAATAACGGACTGGAATAAGTTACCTGCGACAGCATTGGAACCCTTTCCTCTAGGTGTTCAAAGATTTAAAAATAAATTAACTAATGGTATTTGTAAACTTCATTAATTTAGTAAGTTGTATTATTATATCAGTTATTATTTGATTATTATTGATAGTTTTATTGCTATTATTATTGTGTTAATTACTATTAAATGCGTTCCTGTTCTAAATATATAATTATATTAAAGTGGTTTAAAAGTGAATTTCAAATGTTGTGAAGTGAAGTGAAGTGAAGTGAAGTGAAAGTGAAGTGTAATTAAAAAGTCGTGTATTCTTGTATTTAATAGTTTAAAATAACTGTGCAGGTCAACCATAAAATGTAGTTAATGCTATTATTGTTAGCATATTATTATTATTATTATTATTATTATTATTATTATTATTATTATTATTATTATTATGTCTTTAAAGAATTTAATGTTACGTTGTTAAGTAATTTAAAGTTAATGTTAGTAATATGTTAATTGTAGAGTTCTGCCACCAGGTTGTATATACATATCTGCAGAATAATAAATATCTATCTATCTATCTATCTATCTATCTATCTATCTATCTATCTATCTATAATAGACTTCTGCCACCAGGGACGAACACTGCCATTTACGAACGAATAAATCACTCACTAGGATAATTCAGAGCGTAACCTGTTGGTCGAGAATTTGCTTCCGGTCACATGTTAATCGTTTTAGAATTTTCCTTCGGCGCCGAATTATTTGGATTAGGTGAGTGTAGATCCTTTTTCGCGTTTGGACGGACACTGCCATTTACGAACGAATAAATCACTCACTAGGAGGCAGAAATTGTAGTACTGTCTACGCTTTATGGCTACATGACGGAAATTTTAAATCAGCAGAAAGCTATCAAAGGGACTTGAATTATTCTGCCTAACTGAAGTGTTCTGTTTGTTCAACTGTTCTTCGATCGAATACAAATTCATTTAGTATCCATCGACGGAATAGTTATTCAATCACAAGAAAGCACGATTGAGTTGAGGTCGGAGTGCGATCGAAGGACTAGTGAACGAGTTTCAAAGACGTATCAAGATTCGGAGGGTGTCTTTATGTGGGTACTCTTTTCGACCTGTCACCATCAGTGGAGTTCTTACACGATGTAATGAAAAGGCATTTGATTAGCATCCAATAACTTGTTTCCTTGCGTATAAATGTGTGATCTTAGGTAGCTAATGAATAGCTTCACTAAAAATTAAAAGAAACATTCTACTATTCCTATTCATGAATTGTGAATAAAATGGAATGAAATTACAGTCTCATTTCAAAACTGTTTGTTATTTCCGTTTCACTTTTTAGAGTAAGCTTCCATTCGGTTTCGCCCACATTCTTCCCGACTGCCATCTATCGACACCTGAAGGGCTTCCCTCAGGAACTGTCTCATCCATGGGAGCAGTAATTCCCATAGAGGGGGGCCTATCGTACTTCCCGAAAATGACTACAAGATGATCTTTGGGTCATCTCGATTCTGTGCCTTCGCAGGACTTCCCAAGGAAGTTCCGTGGGTGCTTGAATCATTACATCTCGATGTTTGCACTATTATCTTACTTGTATGACGTTAATTCTTCAATCATCCTACAAGATTTATTTATTTATTTATTTATTTTACGTAAAAAACAGTTAAAACTGCGTATGACGTGCTATGGGAAAAAATGAATTGTGTGCACATTTTCAAAATTCTGTGATCCTAAACTAAGTCATATACTACTTAAATTTTGAATTTTGAAAGGGAGAATAAAAAGAGAAAAAAACTCTCATGTAATAAAATCTATTTTCAAGGATAAAATGGCAATAAATTTTGGCTCTTATCCATGTTGTCGTACATATCGTACATAGATCTCATACTTGTCATAACAAGGGACTACGGAAGAAATAGAATATACAGAGGATATAATGTGACTGGAAATGTACCCTATGCAATTAACACAACTGAAAACAACCATACATTTCAACAGATTCGAACCCACACTTTAAGTCAAGTAGTTTCAGGAAGAACTAAGGGCATCTGCGTCATCCAAGACCATAATTTCACTGTTTAACAAATGTTTTTGTTTGTGACATTTATACTAGAAACATCTAGATAAAATATGGCACAAATAGAAAGAGTCAATTCCTAATAACAAACACTACGTCTTTAAGATTTTTTATTCTTGAGAAATAGCAAATTTCTTACTTCTCTCACAAGTAAACCTTGCTCTTCCTTTACTCACGCGATACATTTTTGGGGGGTTATTTAAGGTCGCATCAGCGTCTAGGTCATTAGCGACCGCGATACGATTGTTGAATGAAAACGGCAGTTGCAGTACGCGTTTTAAACCCAAAGACATCTGGATCGCGTCTCTGTCCTTTCGCGTACCATGTTCTTTCTAGTCTGTCTGAAGAAGGAGACAGAAATCTCCGAAACGTCACACATATTTTAAATAGTTTTTAAAAACATTCATAAGAATATGACTCTCAGTTTCTTTGATTTGGACAATATTCTATCTTAAATAACATTATTAATAAAATGACAGACTGAAACAGACAAAACAACGAAATTTTATAAAACAATAGCCACTCCAATTCTCCTGTAAGCAAGTGAAGACACAAGACAGGCACTGCTTGAAAGCAAAAAGAAGATGATATGACAATCTATACCTTACGAAATGCAATAACCATGCAACAATGACGGTTGCTGAACGCGCTTTAATTCCAAGGACGTCTGTATCTCGTTTCTCCTAGGATCTCTTTAAACACCCGTAGGGGGGCGACAGGGGAGGGTAAAGGTCATGAGTCTTGAAGGTCTTGAGTAAAGTCGGCACCGTGGCAAAAAATCAAATGTACATCATGTAAACAGTGAAGTGAAGTGTAGTGTTATGAATGTGTCAGTGAATGTGTGTGTAAATATAGATATAGTATGAATGAGAGCGTGAATGTTAATTATTAAGAAAATGAAAGAAGAAATAACAGTCGTTAAGAACTCAACATTTACCAAGTTTAAAAATACCTATTATTTTAGAACTTATCACCCAAAGAGGCTTGATGTGTTAGTTTTAAGTTAGAATTAAGTTTAGATTTAATTACTTCGTCTTTTTACGACGTAGCCCTCCCAGTTCTGGCGAGCGGGCGCCGGGAACAACTGTTGACGGAGCCAGCGGCTAGGCGGTCGGCTCAATTTCGGTCGGTCGGCTTCGGTCGGCCTCGGTCGGTCGGCTTCGGTCGGCCTCGGTCGGTCGGCTTCGGTCGGCCTCGGTCGGTCGGCTTCGGTCGGTCGGCTTCGGTCGGTCGGCTTCGTCTGCTGAACACCGTCGCCGACGTTCCATCCAGCCCGGCGACCACGCTGCTCCCATTTTAATATTATATAGTAATTATAGATTTCATTTCTTTTCCATTTTGTTTACAGACGACGATGTAAGGATAATCAAGTACTGAAAGTACACCTGTAAAAGATGTACATCACGAAGCCAATATTCCTCTTTCTGTGTTAAGGTTGGATGTTATGAAGTTGTTTGTTCGTGTTTTAAAAACTTTTGTTTCAAAAAATGTTTAAACACTGTCGTTATTGTAGAAGTGTTTAATGTTTACAATGTTCTCTCCCGTCTGACTGAAAAAGGACACAAAAATCTCCGAAACGTCACACACGTACTTCATTATTATATACATTTTTTAGCCCTGTTCCACACATGCAGTTTAAATAGTTAATAAAAACATTCATAAGAATACGATTCTCATCTTGATTGATTTGGACGTTATCCTACGTTAAATACTCCTAACAATATTAATAATATAACAATCTGAATCAAAAAATCAAAAATGAAATATTATAAGACAATGGCTGTTCCAATTCTCCTGTATTCAAGCAAAGACAAAACTATCACTCATGACTATTCCTTGAAAAGAAGAACAATAGATGACAATCTAAACCTAACACAATTTATAATAAAACAACAACGAAGGTTGCTGGACGCGCTTTCATTCCAAGAACGTCTGGATCTCGTCTGTGTCAGGCTCTCCTTAAACACCCGCGGGGCGGCAGGGGGGGGGGGAATGCCCTTGTAAGCGAAGCAGCGACTGCCGACGCCTAGAGCGAGCGGCAGGAACAACTGTTGACGAAGCCAGCGGCCAGTCGGGCGGCCGGCCCTTCGTTTGCTCAAAGCCCGTCTCCTCGCCGGTCCCGCGTCCAGCCCTGCGGCCACGCCTCTCTCTCGGCCCTCCCAACGGAGGGCCACCCGCGAGGGGGGGGGGCGAAGGGTCGCAGAGCCCGAATAGGGACGCCGGTTGACGAGAGCAGCGCAAAACACCGACGGGCCTCGCGGTCGTTCGGGGGAACGGGGACGAGGAGAGGTCGGATAGAGGGGTGTAGGTGCGGTGAATAATAAGAAGAAATAAAAGAGGTCATCCTCGTCAACATATAAGCTTTATTAAGATAGCCGGCTTTCGACGGCTTTGCCGTCATCGTCAGTCTCGCTGCTGTCGGCAAAAGTCGAGCGACTGTGTCGAAAGCCGGCTATCTTAATAAAGCTGATATGTTGACGAAGATGACCTCTTTTATTTCTTCTTATAAGAACGTCAACAACACCCAATCAGAATTCCCACAATGCGGTGAATAATGTTGAGAAGAATTCACGAATAATACGGATGACGCTTCGTCGACACGTCGTTTGATTGATTCAGTGTTAGCGATTCCGAACGCGTCAACTACAAGAGTTTCCCCAATCAGGTATCTCCCACCATCCTTCCTCTAGAAACTTTTTCTCAAAATAGCGTTTTTTCAAAATTCTAAAAATACGGACGTTTTTGTAGGGCTAAACCTAGAACACTGAAATTTGCATAGTTGATTTTTAAATAGCATTCCCTTGTTTTTGTATTTCGGACTGAATTTTTACACACAGGAAACCAGGAAAGAACGGCGACCCTCTAGATGACATTTTCGTTGAAAATGGCGTGTTTTAGGTATGTTTTCGCGAATTTCTGGAAAACGAAAGCTCTGTTGGAAACATGCTATTCAGTATTGTATTTGCCTTTCAATTTGAGTTAGGACTCAAGTTTTAAGTAGAATCGGGCTCGTGTCGAAATTTGCAAAATTCAACCGGTGACATTTGGAGAAATTTGTAAAATTAGGCCATAGTTTTGGAGATATGTTTCAATGTGATGTAAAGTGATATTCATACATTCCGAGTACATGTGAATTTATTGTAGTTAGCTGTTAATACAGACATCTGATGTATGTATACAAGATTCCTAAGAAGTGTGCTGTAATTGTATATAATTTTATTGCGTGAAAATATGTTTCCACTCTTTGGTAAGTCATTAAATTAGAATGCGTTTCTTCAGAACATCATGGCGCATCTCAGACGGGAGTGCACATTCCGTACACCCAAATAACTGCTTGATGGCTGACTGAATTGAATATAATTCTGAATGCTAAAATAAAATAAAGTGTTTAATGCAATTAAATTTAGTGTTTAATTCGTGTATATGGATATTCCAATGGGTGTCTGATTACATCGAGAGACTGAAATATTTTGTTACCTTGATATCAACCAAATTCATATTATTCATACATTTTTATAAACCAAGCATTCTGTTAATACTCGACATGCGCATTTTATTTCTGTAGATATATATTCGAAAATATTACTTACTACATTCTTGAAAGAAGTTACACCGGATGAAGTTATTTCACGTTTATAAATACAATAAAAAATTCAATTACAGAAAGTAATTTACTACATATAGGAACAAGATTGATACACTTTCTTTTCTGACCTCACTTCTGAACAAGATGCAGTATAGTAATCGTACCTTGGAAATCGGCCATTTTCAACCGACAAACTAATTGTCGGCCCTGAAAACGAAGTGGATATATCTTGTTCCTATACGTGTATAGTAAATTACTTCTTCTAATATGAAGTGTAGCTAATATATTTTGTGGATTCTGGATCCCGAAAAATCAATTGACGACAAAAGATCTGACCTTCTGATTGTCTGTCTATGAAAAACGCTAGCACCTTCGACATTCATATGTTGTAAGAAAATTCTTACCATACTGGAAACTTTTGCTTTTCGATCTGCTTTTAAATGCGTAATCGACTGAAATACCAAATAGTATTAATCTAGTGTCCTTCAGCGAGAAATATGCTACCGATCAAAACTCGTAAAATGGTTTTCCGTAAATTAGCATGCACACTGCTTAAGAACAATAACAAAATACTCTTGAACAACACTGCAATATATTACATATTTGAACAAAAACAGTCTCCACGAATACTGCAATATCATAATATAGATTTGTTTGAAATACAATAGTTATTTAGTAGCAATAGTTCTTTAGCTACAATAGCAAGAATATCAAAGTAGTTACAATTCCGTAACGCAGCATTTGAATAGCTTGACAGGCGAGTGGTCTCTTTCCTGGAGCGTCGATGTCCCCCATGACGTCAGTGTCGCATGCAGAATCACATTTAGTAAGAGAATCTCACTTAGTAAGAGAATCACACTTAGTACGAGAATCTCAGTACGAGAATAACACTTAGTAAGAGTAAGATAATTCAGATAGGCGCAATATGAAAATAGGCGAAATAACACAGATACTAACATTTTTCAGTCACAATTAAAACAATTTCATTGTTCCTGGGTAGTAATTAAACCATAGACACCTCTCAAATTGCTAAAGGCATAGATTTCTTTGAATTCCTACGCGCATTGGTACTTGGTAAAATACATAAAAGATATGTCCATTATTATCACAGGAAAGATTCGTGGTTAGGCGGAAGAGCGGGCCTGATGGCCCGAGTCTCGCCACATAAATAAAGTTGTTGTTGTTGTTATTATTATTATTATTATTATTATTATTATTATTATTATTATTATTATTATTAAAAGACCTGGGTGTGCTTTACTGTGTAATCCTGGAACCTACCTTAATGAAGGTATCAATTCATCAGCACGCAAACGCAAAACCTGCCGATCCCAAAGCAAGTAGCCAGCCGATGAAACGACCGTTCGCCGCACCTTCAATGCGGCCGCCCTCGCCGCTTTTAATTTATGACCTGGGTAATCTCATTTTCAGCTCGTAGTCCGCACAAACACAGGTTTTCTCCCGGCGTAGGAATCGAGTTACACCGCTCGCCTATCAATACCCTCACAAGCCGATCAGAAAATGGGAGAAAGGGAAGGGGTGAAACCGATAAGACCCAGTCGTGAACCCGGACATAAATTCTTTAAGCCTCTCTGCCCAAACGGTTGCCGGATATGCCCCGTTAGCAAGCTCTTGTAGGGACTACTAAAAACGGTCGGTGGTGGGGGTGAAGGGAGGGGAAAGTTTACTCTCCCGAATCCCATTCAATTTCACCGACCCGCCGCCAGGCCGCGGGCAAAGAGGCTCGACGCAGTTGGTAGCCCTGGCGAGGGCATCGTCACCACGGAGATCTGTTTACAGCGGCGCTGGAGCAAACACACGAATATGCAATGTGTTTGAGCGCGAGTGAATGGACACGGTTTTGCTCCCAAGCGTATTTGTTTAGAATGAAAAATTCATGCGAACCCTCTTCGAACGAAAGGAACAGAGTGGGAGAGAAAAAGAGTTAATGCCGCGACTTCGCACTTTCACTGTGAGCGTGTTCGCTAGCGAGCCTGAGAAAGAAGTGTGAGCGAGCGGGGCTGAGGGTGGGGGTGGCGAGAGCATAAAAATTTGAATGTGGAGGTCGAAGTTTTATGTGTGATAATGCGGGTCGATGCGAATATTTTTTTCCTCGATGCGCTCGACCTAAACGTTTGCTTCCGCTGAATAATATAGAGAGCGTTGGCGCCGCGCTACCGGTCCGTGATGCACGCGAGCGCCCCTGGTGGAGAGAGATGCTAGTTGCATAACAGGCGACGGTGGATAAACTCAATATGAACTTCCTTGCAGGAAAGCCTACTCCACTGGTATTGTGATGGTTTTGTAATTCTAGTTCCATCACCATTCTGTGACTTGCTCTCTTGTGCTTTAAAAATAATATTAAAACATTGATAATAATTGTTATAATATAAAATAGTACCTATCAAAATTATTAATTATATCATTTTGGAAGATAATATAGGGGTTTTAACGTGTCCAGAGTATTAGCTTTTTTTGTGTAATTACTAGTCTCTTTACTAAGATTAAAACCTATTATTGCCTTAAAAGCTACTCAACTCTTAACCGATATGTTAAAGTTTCAGATAAATTTATTAGTAAAGAGAAATTAAATGAAATCCACTCATAAGATGTCGATAACTGTTACAGGAAACAACCTTTGCACATTTGTAAGGAACTTAAGCGTTGTCAATTATTAGATTCAAATGTTTCACTTTCTAATTCATGTAATTCCACATCATTCATACACTTCTACGATTTTTAAAGATCACTTTTTAACAATGTGGTCATACACCAACCACTGTGATTGTTTTATCAGTAAGGGGAACTGTAGGAAGAACACGTAAGAACAACGCTCAAGGCGGGAAAAAAACCAGTGGCCATTCAGGTCGAGGCACCTACGACTCTTCAGCGTTAGCGACTTCCGATATCCAGTCCGGCTATATTTTTTTTGTTTCTTATACACTCTAAGGAAATTCCAAAACGTATTTTGGATTCAGAATCCTCGATATGGACTTCGCTTGCCAAGGCGACACTATTCTTTCCTTCATTATTTCCTCTCCTATAAAACTTCCTGTAAACTTGAATTTACACAAAGTTAGAAAGACAGATTCGGACCAAGGAAAGTTTGGGGAGCAAAATTGCCGCCAGAGGGCAAGGTCTGCCTATTCATAATAATATAATAATAATAATAATAATAATAATAATAATAATAATATTAATAATAATAATGTCTTTATTAATGCGAAGCTCAGGCCATAGGGCCTGCTCTTCCGCCTAACCACTGAGTTTACATTTATACAGAGTAGTAACATATAAGAGGGGAGGGACGTCTGTACATTTACGTCCGGGAGTGCAAAACTAGGGATACGCCTTAAGCGATTGAGTAAACCCAGAAAACCTCAATCAGGATGGCGGCTTAGGGCCGAACAGCATTATGGTATAGAAATAGAAGAGAAGAGAAAATGAGAGAAGGGAATTGTAAATGAAAATGAAGTAGAAAATACGAACGAGAAAGAAGAAAGGAGAGAGACTATAGGGAGGAGAAACTGTATATTTATGACTGGGAGTGCAAAGCAAGGGGCCATCCCGGCGTACGCCTTAAGCAATTGAGTAAACCCAGAAAAACCTCAATCAGGATGGCCGAACATTAATATAGAAGAATATGGTATGGATAGTAATGAAGGTGAAGAGATGAGGCGTTTAGGGGAAAGGGTCGTAAAGACATAAATGGGGAAGACTGTGAAGGAAAAGGAAGGAAGAAAAAGCGAAGAAAAGGAGGAAGAAGTAGGTGGAAAAGTAAAATTTATCCAGAAGTGGTACAGAAATGTTACGTTTGGTATACATTAGCACTTTACATAAATATACAAACATTTGTAACAGCAGAGAAGCACAATAGGCTCTAAGGTAATAGTACCAGTAATTTATAATATAATATTGACAGTATTAAGAAACAATGTAAAAGTACAATAGGATATAAACATCAATTGTAATTATTATTAAGACCTATATATTGTAGATATGACAATGATGACAGTACAAAAATAGCTGTAAGTATTTTAGTTTTCATTGATTCATAAGTAGCTACAAGCACGCAGATTTATAAATATTAATTGTATTAGGCAGAAAAACAAGAGGAAATGTAATAGATGCCTAGACTCTTCTTGATTCATTGTATATATATACATCTGGCCAAGTCCTGTGAAGGGGACGTAAGTAAAGCTGTAGAGATAGATTCGGGTAAAGAAGCGATCGACATTGCTAGAGAGCAAAATTGCTACTAGAGGGCGAAGAAAGTCTATTCAGAAGTAGCTTCGTACTGGCAAATCAAAGATTGGGATAGCAATCAGCAAGAAAGCAACTAAAAAGAAGGTGAGTAGCTTGTTATTGTTTTTTGGGCAGATACGTGGTGTAATTGTCTGTGAATAGGATCCTTTTGCAATGATGTAGAGATAACGATGTGTGCAAAAGTGCGATCTCCCGTGTTGGGGACTTAAATTGCCGCTAGAGGGCAAAGTTGGCCTATTCCAAGTGTGCAGATCGATTGCTTTGCATCACATTTGACAGAAACCCCCAAGAATTATTACTAGACAGCTATAATATCCTTGTTTTGTCATGTAGATAATACGTTAATGTTCAGTGAAGGGGGAATTAAGCAAAACTATGGAGGAAAAGATCTGAACAAAGGATAATTCACCTTTTTGTGGGAGCAAAATTGTCGTTTGAGGGCGCAGGTGGCCTATTCAAAAGAACTTGCCAACTCAAAAATCATAATATTGCGGCAGCATTCCGCAAGAAACTTCCGAAAAATAATACGCGAGTAGATTCTTTTGTTTTTCTGTGCAGACGTCAAGCAACTTCCTGTGAACGGGATCTTTTGCAAGGATGTGGAGATATCGATGTGTGCAAAAGTGCGATCTCCCGGGTTGGGACCAAAATTGCCGCTAGAGGTGAAGTTGGCCTGTTCGAAGTACGCAGATTAATTGCTTTGTATCACATTTGACAGAAAACCCCGAGAATTATTACTAGACAGCCATAATATCCTTGTTTTATTGTGTAGATAGTAAGTTAATGTTCTGTGAAGGAGAATTAAGCAAAGCTATGGAGGCAGAGATCTGAACAAAGGGTTATTCGCCTTTTTGGGGGAGCAAAATTGTCGCTAGAGGGCGCAGGTGGCCTATTCAAAAGAACTTGCCAACTCGAAAATCATAATATTGCGGCAGTATTCCGCAAGAAACTTCCGAAAAATAATAGGCGAGTAGATTCTTTTGTTTTTCTGTGCAGACGTCAAGCAACTTCCTGTGAACGGGATCTTTTGCAAGGATGTGGAGATATCGATGTGTGCAAAAGTGCGATCTCCCGTGTTGGGGACATAAACTGCCGCTAGAGGGCGAAGTTGGCCTATTCCAAGTATGCAGATCGATTGATTTGCATCACATTTGACAGAAAACCCCGAGAATTATTACTAGACAGCCATAATATCCTTGTTTTATTGTGTAGATAGTAAGTTAATGTTCTGTGAAGGAGAATTAAGCAAAGCTATGGAGGCAGAGATCTGAACAAAGGGTTATTCGCCTTTTTGGGGGAGCAAAATTGTCGCTAGAGGGCGCAGGTGGCCTATTCAAAAGAACTTGCCAACTCGAAAATCATAATATTGCGGCAGTATTCCGCAAGAAACTTCCGAAAAATAATAGGCGAGTAGATTCTTTTGTTTTTCTGTGCAGACGTCAAGCAACTTCCTGTGAACGGGATCTTTTGCAAGGATGTGGAGATATCGATGTGTGCAAAAGTGCGATCTCCCGTGTTGGGGACATAAACTGCCGCTAGAGGGCGAAGTTGGCCTATTCCAAGTATGCAGATCGATTGATTTGCATCACATTTGACAGAAAACCCCGAGAATTATTACTAGACAGCCATAATATCCTTGTTTTATTGTGTAGATAGTAAGTTAATGTTCTGTGAAGGAGAATTAAGCAAAGCTATGGAGGCAGAGATCTGAACAAAGGGTTATTCGCCTTTTTGGGGGAGCAAAATTGTCGCTAGAGAGCGCAGGTGGCCTATTCAGAAGAACTTACCAACTCGCGAATCGTAATATTACGGCAGCATTCCGCAAGAAACTTCCGAAAAATAATAGGCGAGTAGCTTCTTTTGTTTTTGTTTTTTTGTACAGACGTTAGCAACTTCCTGTGAATGGGATCTTTTGCAAGGATGTGGAGACATTGACTTGTGGAAGGGTGCGATGAACTCTGTCGGGGAGTGAAATAACTGCTAGAGTGCGCAGTCGGTCTATGGAGATGTACGTAGCTGTAAAAACGCAGATCGATAGCCGTGAATGACATTTTGTAAGAAAACACAAAAATAACTTGTTTTATTGCGTAGTTATGTTATATAATGTCTCGAAATTGGGAATTTTGACAAAGCTATGGAGACAGAGATTTGGCTACTGTCAGGATCAAAATCGCTGCTACAGGGCGAAGGTGATCTATTCATAAGTAGCTGCTATCACGCAGATCGCTAGACATGAACTGCAATCGGAAAAAAAAAGAAAAAAAAAAGCACGAGAAAACCTGCTTTGTGGAGTAGATACGTCCTGTGAAGGGGAATATTCACAAAGCTAAGACGGCAGAGATTTGGTCAAAAGAAGCTTGGAGTCAGAGATGTGGCCTTTGTCAGAGAGCCACTGTAGGGATCGAAATTGCCGCTAGAGGGCAAAAGTGGCTTACTCAGAATTAGCTGTCAACATGCAAATCGAAGAAATGGAACAGTCCTCTACAATAAAGCAACCAAAAATAATACGCGAATAGCATCTTTTTGGTTTTTGTAAAGATACATCGAGAAAATTCAAGTAAATGGGATCTTTTGCAAGGATATGGAGATATAAATTTGTTCAAAAGTGCATTCATCCGCGCCGGGGAGTGAAATTGTCAGTAGAGGGCACAGGCAGTGTATTATCCAGAAGTAACGCGGGCAATCATATCAATAGATTTACACTGCTCAAATCGGTAAATAAGATAGACTAAATTTTATTTTATCTTAAAGTTGCAATGTGCCAGGCTTCGAAAATAATTAGATGGTTGAATAGAATTGGTTTTCCAAAAGACAGTGCGGCTATAATTACTAGAAGACACTCTATGCGTACGGTTCAACTACACTTGAATTTTTAAAATACGTAAACCATTAAAGTAAATTTTGTGAATCGAAGTAATAGATCTTATTTAAGCGAACCCAGGAAATGACTGACATCTGGTGTATAACAAACAATTATTTCCAAATCGGCCATCCTGTCTGTAAAAAAATGTTATCCTCAAACGATAATCTCCTGCTTAAATTTGTATGACGATTACAATGGTATTCATTATTTTTCCATCCATGGCTTTAAATTTTCTAAAATCATGAAATAATTCTTGAAAAATAGGTTTGAAACTTCGAATATAAAACAGATTATTGTTATTTTTCCATGCAAATTTCAGCGCCATAGGCCTAATAGTTTAAAAGATACAGCCGTTTAAAGACTTCGGAATGATTGCAATTTTAAAAACTTCTGAAAACATTCGTCCTAACAGGACATTGTATGACGATTACAATGGTATTCATTATTATTCTATCTAAGGCTTTATACTTTCTAAAATCATTAAAATATTCTTGAAAATTAGGATTGAAACTTCAAATATAGAACAGACTATTGTTATTTTTCCATGCAAATTTCAGCGTCGTAGGGCTAATAGTTTAGGAGATAGAGCCGTTTAAAGACTTTGGAATGTTGGAAATGTTAAAAACATCTGAATACTTTCGTCCTAACTGGAAATTAAATGACGATTACAATGGTATTAATTTATTTTCCATTTAGGGCTTTAAATTTTCTAAAATCATGAAAAAGTTTTTGAAAAATAGGATTAAAACTTAAAATATAAAACAGATTATTGTTATATTTCCATGCAAATTTTAGCGTCGTTGGGCTAATAGTTTAAGAGATACAGCCGTTTAAATACTTCGGAATGTTTGAAACGTTTAAAACTTCTGAAAACCTTCTTCCTAACTCGAAACTGTATAACGATTACAATGGTATTCATTATTTTTTCAACTAAGGCTTTAAATTTTCTAAAATTATGAAATAATTCATGAAAAATATGTTTGAAACTTCGAATATACAACAGATTATTGTTATTTTTCCATGCAAATTTCAGCGTCAATTTTTTCATGGTTTTAGGAAATTAAAGCCTTAGATGGAAAAATAATCAATACTATTGTAATCGCCATAAATTTTCAGTTAGAAGAAAAAAAGAATAAAGAATACTATTGTAACAGTCATACAAATTCCAGTTAGGACGAAAGTTTTCGGTAGTTTTCTGCGTTTTAAACTTCCGAAGTCTTTGAACGGCTGTATCTCCTTGACTATAAACCCTAAAACGCTGAAATTTGCATGGAAAAAATAAAATATTCTGTTCTATATTCGAAGTTTCAAACCAATTTTTTAAATTTTTTTTATAATTTTAGAAAATTTAAAGACTTAGATGGAAAATTAAAGAATACCATTGTAATCGTCACACAATTTCCAGTTAAAACGGAAGTTTTTAAAGTTTTTAACTTTTCGAATATTCCGAAGTCTTTAAACGGCTGTATCTCTAATTATTAGCCCTACGACGCTGCAATTTGCATGGAAAAATAACAATAATCTGTTCTATATTAGAAGTTTCAAACCTACTTTTTAAGAATTTTTTGATGATTTAAAAAAATTTAAAGCCTTAGATGAAAAAATAATAAATTTCATTGCAATCGACATATTAATTTCCAGTTAAAACAAAAGTTTTCGGAAGTTTTTAACATTTCAAACATTCCGAAGTCTTCAAACGGCTGTATCTCTTAAACTATTTGCCCTACGACGCTGAAATTTGCATGGAAAAATAAGAAAAATCTGCTCTACAAATTTACATGGAAAAATAACAAAATCTAATCTATATTCGAAGTTTCAAACCTATTTTTCAAGAATTTTTTCATGAATCTAGAAAATTTTAAGCTTTAGACGGAAAAAAATTGAAGACTGTTGTAATCTTCATACATTTTTTAGTTAAAACGAAAGTTTTTAGAAGTTTTTACATTTCAAACATTCTGAAGTCTTTAAACGGATGTATCTCTTAAACCATTACCTCTACGACGCTGAGATTTGCGTGGAATAATAACAATAATCTGTTCTATATTCTTAGTTTCAAACCTATTTTTCAAGAATTTTCTCATGACTTTATAAAATTAAAGACTTAGAAGGAAAAATAAAGAATACTATTGTAAAAGTCATACAAATTCAAGTTAGGACGAAAATTTTCAGTAGTTTTTTGCGTTTTAAACATTACGAAGTCTTTAAACGGCTGTATCTCCTAAACTATTTGCCCTACGATCGGAAATTTGCATGGCAGAATATTTATAACCTGCTTTTTTCGAAGTTTCAAACTTATTTTTTCAGAATTTTTTCATGATTTTAGAAAATTTAAAGCCTTAGATGGAAAAATAATCAATACTATTGTAATCGCCATAAAGTTTCCAGTTAGGAAGGAGCATTTCAGAACTTTTTAACGTGTCGAACATTCTGAAATCTTTAAACGGCTGTATCTCCTTAACTATTCGCCCGAGGACACTGAAATTTGCATGGCAGAATCTTAATAACCTGCTCTTTTTTCGAAGTTTCAAACTTATTTTTTCAGAATTTTTTCATGATTTTAGAAAATTCAAAGCCTTAGATGGAAAACTAATCAATACTATTGTAATCGCCATAAATTTTCAGTTAGGAAGGAGCATTTCAGAACTTTTTACGTGTCGAACATTCTGAAATATTTAAACGCCTGTATCTCCTTAACTATTCGCCTGAGGACACTGAAATTTGCATGGCAGAATCTTAATAACCTGCTCTTTTTTCGAAGTTTCAAACTTATTTTTTCAGAATTTTTTCATGATTTTAGAAAATTCAAAGCCTTAGATGGAAAACTAATCAATACTATTGTAATCGCCATAAATTTTCAGTTAGGAAGGAGCTTTTCAGAAGTTTTTAACGTTTCGAACATTCTGAAATATTTAAACGCCTGTATCTCCTAAACAATTCGCCCGAGGACACTGAAATTTGCATGGCAGAATCTTAATAACCTGCTCTTTTTCGAAGTTTCAAACTTATTTTTAGAATTTTTCATGATTTTAGAAAATTCAAGCCTTAGATGGAAAAATAATCAATACTATTGTAATCGCCATAAATTTTCAGTTAGGAAAGAGCTTTTCAGAAGTTTTTAACGTGTCGAACATTCTGAAATCTTTAAACGGCTGTATCTCCTTAACTATTCGCCTGAGGACACTGAAATTTGCATGGCAGAATCTTAATAACCTGCTCTTTTTCGAAGTTTCAAACTTATTTTTTCAGAATTTTTTCATGATTTTAGAAAATTTAAAGCCTTAGATGGAAAAATAATCAATACTATTGTAATCGCCATAAAGTTTCCAGTTAGGAAGGAGCATTTCAGAACTTTTTAACGTGTCGAACATTCTGAAATCTTTAAACGGCTGTATCTCCTTAACTATTCGCCCGAGGACACTGAAATTTGCATGGCAGAATCTTAATAACCTGCTCTTTTTTCGAAGTTTCAAACTTATTTTTTCAGAATTTTTTCATGATTTAGAAAATTCAAAGCCGAACATTCTGAAATCTTTAAACGGCTGTATCTCCTTAACTATTCGCCCGAGGACACTGAAATTTGCATGGCAGAATCTTAATAATCTTCCCTATTTTCGAAGTTTTAAACATATTTTGTCAGAATTTTTCATAATTTTAGAAATTTAAAGCCTTAGATGGAAAAAAATTAGAACTATTGTAATCGCCATAAAATTTCCAGTTAGGAAGGAGGTTTTTAGAACTTTTTAACATTTCGAACATTCTGAAATCTTTAAACGGCTGTATCTACTAAACTATTTGCTCTAGGACGCTGAAATTTGCATGGCAGAATATTAATAATCTTCCCTATTTTCGAAGTTTCAAACTTATTTTTTCAGAATGCTTTCATAATTTTAGAAAATTCAAAGTCTCAGATAAAAAAATAATCAATACTATTGTAATCGCCATAAAATTTCCAGTTAGGAAGGAGATTTTCAGAACATTTTAACGGTTGTACATTCTGAAATCCTTAAACGGCTGTATCTCCTAAAATATTAGCCCCAGGACGCTGAAATTTGCATGGTAAATTATTAATAATCTTCCCTATTTTCGTAGTTTCAAACTTATTTTTTCAGAATTTTTCATAATTTTAGAAATTTAAAGCCTTAGTAGGAAAAACAATCAATACTATTGTAAACGCTATGAAATTTCCAGTTAGGAAGGAGATTTTCAGAACTTTTTAACGTTTCTAACACTCGGTAATCTTTAAACAGCTGTATCTCCTAAACTATTAGCCCTAGGAAAGTGAAATGTGCATGGCAGAATTCTAATAATCTTCCCTATTTTCGAAGTTTCAAACTCCTTTGTTCAGAATTTTTTCATGATTTTAGAAAATTCAAAGCCTTAGATGGAAAAATAATCAATACTATTGTAATCGCCATAAAATTTCCAGTTAGGAATGAGCTTTTCAATACTTTTTAACATTTCAAACTATCTTATATCTTTAAACGGCTGTATCTCCTAAACTATTAGACCTACGACGCTGAAATTTGCATGGCAGAATATTAATAATCTGCTCTATACTCAAAGTTTCAAACTTTTTTTTCAGAATTTTTCATTATTTTAGAAAATTAAAGCTTTAGATGGAAAAATAAAATATACCATTGTAACAGTTATACAATTTCCAGATAGGAAGAAGGTTTTCAATCCATTTTAACATTTTCTAACATTCCGACGTCTTTAAACGGCTGTATCTCCTAAACTATTAGCCCTAGGACGCTGAAATTTGCATGGAAAAATAATAATAATCTGTTCTATATTCGAAGTTTCAAACCTATTTTTCAGAAATGTTTTTATGATTTAAAAATTTTAAAGCCCTAGATGGAAAAATAATGAATTACATTGTAATCGTCACACAATTTCTAGTTAGGGCGACCCATTTCAGACGTTTTTAACATATCAAACATTCCGAAGTCTGTAAGCGGCTGTATTTCCTAAACTATTAGCCCTAGGACGCTTAAATTTGCATAGAAAAATAAAAATAATTTGTTCTATATTTGATGTTTTAAACCTATTTTTCAAGAAATTTTCATGATTTTAGAAAATTAAAGCCTAAGATGGAACAATAAAGAATGCCACTGTAACAGTCATACATTTTCCAGTTAGGACGAACGTTTTCTGTAGTTTTTTGTGTTTTAAACATTCCGAAGTCTTTAAACGGCTGTATCTCCTAAACTATTGGCACTAGGACGCTGAAATTTGCATGGCAAAATAACAATAATCTGTTCTATATTCGAAGTTTCAAAGGTATATTTCAAGAATTAATTTATGATTTTAGAAAATTTAAAGCCTTAGATGGAAAAATAATAAATACCATTGTATTCGTCATACAATTTCCAGTTAAAACGAATGTTTTCAGAAGTTTTTAACATCCCAAACATTCCGAAGTCTTTAAACGGCTGTACTTCTAAAATTACCCATATTTAAATTTCAAACTATTTTTCAAGAATTTTTTAATCATTTTAGAAAATTAAAGCCTTAGATGGAAAAGTATAAAATACCAATGTAACAGTCATACAATTTCCAGTTAGGATGAAAGTTTTCACTAGATTTTTGCGTTTTAGACATTCCCAAGTCTTTAAACGGCTGTATCTCCTAAACTATTAGCCCTAGAACGCTGTAAATCGCATGGAAAAGTAACAATAATCTGTTCTATATTTGAAGTTTCGAACCTATTTTTCAAGAATTTTTTCATTATTTTATGAACATTTAAAGCCTTAGATAAAAAAAATTCCATTGTAATCGTCATACAATTTCCAGTTAAAACAAGTTTCCAGAAATTTTTAACATTTCAAACATTCTGAAGTCTTTAAACGGCTGTATCTCCTAAAGTATTAGACCTACGACGCTGAAATATGCATGGTAATATAACAATAAGCTGTTCTATATTAGAAGTTATAAACCTATTTTTCAAGAATTTTTTCATGATTTTAGAAAATTTACAGCCTTAGACGGAAAAATAATGAATACCGTTGTAATCGTCATACAATTTTTATTAAAACGAAAGTTTTTAACATTTGAAATTTCCGAAGTCTTTAAACGGCGGTATCTCCAAAACTATATTCGAAGTTCTATATTCGAAGTTTTAAACTAGTTTTCAATAGTTTTTTGCGTTTTAGACATTCCGAAGTCTTTAAACGGCTGTATATCCTAAATTATTAGCCCTAGGACGCTGGAAAGGCTTTAAATCAGATTATTGTTATTTGGAACTATTGAAAACTTTAGTCCTAACTGGAAATTGTATGTCTGTTACAATGGAATTCTTTATTATTTAAGGCTTTAAATTTTCTAAAATCATGAAATAATTCTTGAAAAATAGGTTTGAAATTTCGAATATAGAACAGAATATTTTACTTTTCCCTTGCAAATTTCAGCTTTGAAGGCTAATAGTTTAGGAGATACAGCCGTTTAAAGACTTAGGAATGTTTGAAATGTTAAAAACATCTGAAAACTTTCGTCCTAACTGGAAATTGTATGACGATTACAATGATATTTATTAGTCTTCTATCTAAGGCTTCACATTTTCTAAAATCATGAAAAAAATCTTGAAAATTCGGTTTGGAACTTCGAATATAAAACTGATTATAGTTATTTTTCCATGCAAATTTCAGCGTCGTAGGTCTACTAGTTTAGGAGATTCAGCCGTTTAAAGACTTCGCAATGTTCGAAATGTTAAAAACTTCTGAAAACTTTCGTCGTATCTGGAACTTGTATGACGATTACAATGGTATTCATTATTTTTTCATCGATGGCTTTAAATTTTCAAAATCATGAAATAGTTTTAGAAAAATAGGTTTGAAACATCGAATATAGTACAGATTGTTGTTATTTTTTAATGCAAATTTCAGCGTCGTAGGGCTAATAGTTTAGGAGATACAGCCGTTTAACGGATCGCTGAAATGAAACACCGAGATAAAAAAATTTCCAAAGTGTGGTGTGAAAAAAGATACCATTTCAACTTTTGATTTTTTTAAAATGTAAAAAACAATGATTGACGAAAGCTTTTCTATTGTGTAGAAAATGATAGTATTTGGGTTTCTGCGATAATCCAGCTGAAAAACGACCGTCAACTTTATATGGCTTTGAAATTTTCAAACGCCTTTCAATTCATATATTTCACGATAATAACATTATTTCTGGATAAAAAATTCAAATGGGTTTATGATAACAATATGATGTACAATTTGAAGCATATTCGATTCACTGATAGCACATTTAATTTTATATACAGAAGGAAATATATAAACCACAGTAAGTAATGTTGATAGAATGAAATATTTTCTTCGGAATTTTGTTGATGAGTTTATTTCCTGTTTGATGTCGTTACCACACAGTACTAACTTATTACACAGTACTAAATTATTTACAAATTTCAGTTTTTAGAAGAGTAACTTACCTAAATGCAAGAACTCAAATATTCATGAAACATGTTTATTTTATCTTCTTTAATATTTTCCTGATTTATAGAATATTTGAATCACATGGAAATCTGTAGATTTTATTTTTTTGAAGTCCAGCTTTTGAAACGCAAAGACAGCAATCAAAACAGAGAGAAACTATTGGAATCATTTCTCGTTTTGAAGCTACCTTCGGAAAATGGTCCCAAATCTGCATTCTTACGAGCAATAAGTGTGGCGTCATGCATTTGCAATAATACCACAGACGAGTGTGGGTTTAGTAATTTAGAGGTTTATTAAAAGACCACCACCTTATTACAAAATAACGTAATTACTAATATCCCTACACGGAGTAATTTCCCGTTACGGCTACCAAACCACTACGTACTAATCTCAAGAATTAGATGGCGTGAAGCGCCGCAACCCACCTACGACTCAACATCGAGTCAGTCTCTGTACGGCAACACATTGCCGGCCCTTGCACAGCTCGCGGCCCGCGCCCACCCAGACTCCGATCCGTGCCGCACCGCGTCCCGTAACCAAGAGAGCGTTCCACCGCTCGCCAGGGCTGACGCTCGCCCTTCCCCCCACCACGCTGCCTCCTAGGGTTTCCGCCGACTCACTCCGCTCGTAAACAAAGGCTGCCGCGTGGTGCCTTAGCGTCGCCTATGCCACGCGGCCGTTCGTTACAATTGCGTTTGTGTATGACGCTACAAACTCCTATATACCCCTGTGAGAATTTACATCGCAGTTGAAACAACACAGACGAATATTCAACAACATTAACCCTAGGCCATTTGGCTCACATGGTATACAACTGCGCCTAACCTAGCTGATTCACAATCATTTTTAAGTTTTTGGAGGCCCTACCAACCTACCCAATCTACTGTATATTACAACGGCTTAACTAATTTAATGTGGTTTTAATTATTTACAAACAATGATGTTATTATGTAATCTTTCTACCCCTACGATGTGGTAGCCAAGAGTTTACTCCTAGTAACTTCATAATTTTGCGTTACCAATAAAAACACACACATCAACAATATACAATACCTTCCACATAACACAACAAAAAAAATCATTAGACACTCAATCCAACTATTTACAACAAATATTCACAATGTTTTAAACCCCTTAAATAATTACTATATAAATTTTCTCTTCTTCTGAATGAATACACTTTTCAAGAGTTTATGTTTTCTAATTTTAATGTCTGCAAGTCTTTCTTGATGACTCACTCACTTTCACTTCTGGAGAATGGAAAAGAAAGGGAAAAAACTGCGAACATAACATTGTTTCCTATGCCGTGGCGCACAGCACATGCTGTTCAATTTGTTGTCAAACACACATGTTTGTTCAATTTGCACTGATTCACTGTGTCCGCACTGCTTGTGTTACAAGCGCGTTGCCAAGGGACGTACGTCTCTCTGCAATTTCGGACACTGCTTGGGGCTCATTCTCATACATGCGACTTAGAATGTCCGCATTGATATTCTGACTACCTTTCCTATATTTAATTACAATATTGAGATGCTGGATTGCCAATGACCATCTCAACAACCTAAGATTGTTCCCTGAGCATTTCTGTAACCATACCAGAGGATTGTGATCCGTTTCCACCTTTAGACACACATTCCCATCCAAGTAATGTTTGAGTTTCTCTAAGCCCCAAATTATCGTAACACACTCACGCTCTGATATACAGAATTTCATTTCTGTAGGGGAGAATTTCTTACTTAAGAATAACACATGGTTCTCCTTACCGTTATCATCAATCTGAGAAAGAACAATTCCCGCTCCTCTTGCTGATGCGTCGCATTGCATCAAGAATTCTTTGCTAAGGTCCGGCGCGTGAATTACCGATTCATGACACAGAGCTTCACGCAATTCCAAAAATGAATTTTCGCATTCTTGTGACCATGCAATTTTTCCTTGGCGCGGTTTTCCCCTTAACAAATCCGTGAGAACCGCCGATTTCTCTGAACTCTGCATCTCTGCACAAATCGCCTATAGTAAGAAATAAGTCCTATAAATTTTCTAACCTCTTTTTGGTAGTCGGCCGCGAATACTCTTTATCGCGCTGACTTTTGCTTCATTTGGCTTCATAAGGCCACTGCCTATCTCATACCCTAAGAACATTACAGTCCCGCGAGCAAATTTACACTTGGCTGGCTGAACATGTAATTTCGCCTCTCTCAATATTCGAAATACTATTCCTAAGTGGGTATGTGATCTGACCACGTATTGCTAAATATAGCAATGTCATCCATATACGGAATGGCAAAATCTGTACAATCTTTGAATAGCGCCGCCATCAATTTGCTACAAACGAATGGAGCATTTTTGATCCCAAACGGCATTCGCAGTGGTTTGTAACTCCCGAAATTAGTGCAGAAAGTAGCATATCTCTGCGCTCTTTCCGTCACCTTTACCTGCCAAAACCCTTTGCTCAGATCACATGTTGATATGATTTTCGCTGCTGCTACAGTTTCTATTCTTTCGTCTAAACTGGGCAGTGGGAAATATTCTGTCTTAATGACTTGGTTCAATTTTCTGTAATCGATACAAGGCCGAGGCTTCTTACCTGGAGCCTCCACTAATATCATGGGCGAAGCGAAATCAGAGTCAGAACATTCAATGATCCCGTCGCGTAACATTTTGGCAATTTCTTCTTGCAGAATTCTATTTTGTCGCATGCGGTAAGGCGCACTTCTAACCTTCACCGTGCTGTCTACAAGTTCAAGATCCATTTCGGCCCTATCGGTCAAACCTGGCTTATCCGAAAATATATCTCTATATTCTATAATTAAATTCTTCAGCTTCTCGTGCATTTCCGGTGTCGCGTCGGTACCTACGAGCATAGATCCCGCGTCGAAATCGCCTGCTTCTAACTTGAGAGCGTCTTATCTATTGCGTCAACCGTCTCCTCCCCACCGTTCTTACCCTCTGTAACATAGTTCACATATTCCGTTCTCTGATGATAAGCCTTCATCATATTGACGTGATACACCTTCCCGGCACATTTGTTCGGTAATTTTACGACATAATTCACTTCCGATACCTTCTCAATAACTTCTCCCGCTCCCATCCACTGCACTGATAATTTTTTTGTCCTATTCGGCGCAAAGATCAGAACCTTATCTCCTACATAAAAATTCCGCGAAATCGCCTTCTTATCGTAACACAGCTTCCTTTTCTGCTGTTCACTCGAGAGTTTCCGGTGCGCGGTTTCTCGATGTGCCTTAATTTATTTATCAATTCAAATACATATTCTGTGACTGAATTATTCTCAGATTCGATTCCTGCAACATTCTCATACAATAATGTTACGGGTGTTCTCAAATTCTTTCCGAATACTAATTCAGCTGGCGTATACCCTAACGATTCATGAACTGAAGTTCGCATGGCAAATAATATTGTCGGCAGATTAGTCTCCGAATCGCCTCCTGCGTCTAGACACAATATTTTGAACAGGCGATTCATAGTTTGATGAATTCTTTCAACCGGATTGCTTTCCGGATGATATGCCGAACTGTGTACTACCCGTATTCCAAATTTCTCCGCAAATTCTGTCATAAGATTGCTCGTAAAGCACGTTCCTTGATCTGTCTGAATTTCGCGAGGAAAGCCCGTTCGACTGAACAATTCTAACAAAGCATCGATGACGGTGCTCGTCTGCAAATCTTTGATTGGAGTAGCCTCGGGGTACCTTGAATCTACACAGATCGCAGTTAATATATATTTAGCCCCTGAATTACTCGGCGTAAATGGGCCTACAGTGTCTAAATTTAATTTCAAAAACACTTCGCTAATAGTTGGCACAATGACTAGAGGAGCCTTTTTTCTGTCCCCGCCATGGCCTACCTTCTGACAGCTATCGCAGGTTTTTACAAATTTTTCCATCTCTTGGAAACAATTGGGCCAATAAAAATAGCGCGACATACACGATTTAGATTTAGAGCAACCTAGATGGCAAGAAGCTGTTTCGTGGCAAACACGCAAAACTGCTCCTCGATAAACCTTCGAAATTACCAACATCTCGAACTTCTCGCCTTTCTTCGATTGACGATTCTTAAAGAGAATGTCATTCCGCACAAAATATGAGTCCTTCCCTGGCTCTGTATTTATTTCTTTATACAATTCATACATCGGTCTGATTTCAGTGTCCTCCTTCTGCGCTGCGCAAAACTGAGTCGCATCTATCTTTAATAAATTTACTATTTCCTCCGGTAGTTCGTTTTCGATCTCGTAACCTATCTCTACGGTTTCTACTGGTTTCTGGTCACCTACTAAATTCCCTTCACTCTGCACTTGCGCGCCTACGTGCGTAACTGGGTCAAGTTGCGGCGTCTCCGCCTGCTCTGAATTTTCCCTATGCTCCTTCTTAGCCGCCCTAACTCTAGTTACCACCATATTTATCATCTGTGATTCTACAAAACCGTCCTTAATCTCCTCTAAGAGCGAAATCGTCCTATTACTCAATATATAATATTCGAGCTCACATTCTCGGGGTACAATGGCGGCTCGTATAACCACGCGCCCGCTCGGAATTTCTAAATCGATCTGCGCTACTCGCAAGTTCTTGGCGCTCCTATCCAATGGCTGACTAATCCAGATAGTTTCTCCCGTAAAATGTTCTTCGCTAACCAGATTTTCGTGAACTGAATCAAACGTAGCTCCCGAATCAAAAAGAACAATTGTTCCTACGCCGTTCACGGTTCCCGTTACAGTATGCTGTTTTAGAAGCTCTCTAGCATCCGGTTCACATGCATGGTTGATTGATTCTGGGTTCTTATTAGGACATTGCTTAGCTAGATGCTTCGGCGACCGGCAAACAAAACATTTCCTAATAAATGGCTTATCGAATTCTGAACGTGCCGCTGATTTACTCGTCGCCCCGCTCCTAGAACTAGGTTTCTCGGGTTCGGCAGGCCTGTGCCTTAACCTCGACTGGTAAGTACTCGCAGGGTAAGGCCTATGCCTTAACCTCGACTGGCTCCCGTGGCTTTGTATAGAAAGAACCCGGCTTTCTCCAGCCTTGTCTATGGTTCGCATACGCATCCAATTTCTTAGCTAATTCGATCGGGTTTGTGAATTCCGCCCACGAATCAACGAAATGATCCCGTATTTCCCACGACACCTTCCTTTTCATTTGATCAGTGACGAGTAAATTTAATAAAGCATCGAACGTATCAACGCGTAATCCCGACACCCATTCTCTCGCATAATTCAACAGTTCTCTCGCGAATATGCCCCATGTTGAATTACTGCCTTTACTATGTTTAGTGAAGAACTGACGGAATTTGGGGAATAATTGACGGAATAGCATCAAATCGGAACAATTCTAACAATTTTGCCTTTAATACATCGTAAGTCCACTCTTCTTCCTGCTCATCTAAAATAATACAATTATTTACATTATGGGGAAGTAAACGTATTAAATGAACTGCCCATTCACATTCATTTATTCTTAACTGCTTACATTGGTTCTCAAATGCGCTCAAATACGCCGTAATATCGTCATTTCCCCCCTAAATCTGCCTATAATCTGGCCTATTTTAATCGCCTCCCTATGCGATTCTACACGTGTTTCGGAGCTCTCTTGCGAACGCGCTCCGCCTATATTCGTTTCAATTCGTAAGCGTTCTAGCTCTGCCTGCTGATTTCTCGCCCTCTCCCGTTCTGCTCTATCTCTTTTCTCCCGTTCCCTCTCATTCCTTTCCTGTTCCTCCCTCAGTGCCCTCTCTTTCCTATCCTGTTCCTCCCTCTCTATATCTTTACAATTCTGCTCGCCTAATCCCTCAATAAAATCTGGATCATAATCTTCATGGCTAATAATTAAATTTTTCAGTTTAGGGATTGTTTCGGTCCCGTCTAGCCTAATTCCCAAATCACTGGCAATCCTAATCATCCCCCCTTCTTCAATCTGCTGAGGTATGCCATGACTCCCAAACAATGCCGAACTTTGCAGAAACGTACTTACCCTGGCTTCCGCTATCCGCAAGCCGCTTCCTTGTTCGCGTGCTCGATGCTAGGATTCGGTGAAGTCGTGCTCGTATTAGGTCGTAATGGACTTCCTTCCTCCTTCCTTCCTTCCTGTCCGTCTACTTCTTTCTTGAAGCCGTCGCTCCGCACTCACAGTTACGTGCGCGAACTATACGCGTCCCGTCCTATGATTCTAATTCTCGAATTTTGCCCTATTTGCTGGATTGCACGCCGCGCTCCTAATTTTATCACTCCGGACTGCGCCACGTGGTGCTAGGTGAAACAACGTCACCCGTGGACTTGCTAGAGCCCCTTACCGGCGTGCTTTCACTGCGCGTGTCTCCCCAGACGTGGTTCGTGCAGGCGACGCCAACCTCAGGCGTGCACTACACAGGTCGTTGCCACCATTTTATCACCCTGTCGTCTGTGGCGTCATGTATTTGCAATAATAACACAGACGAGTGTGGGTTTAGTAATTTAGAGGTTTATTAACAGACCACCACCTTATTACAAAATAACGTAATTACTAATATCCCTACACGGAGTAATTTCCCGTTACGGCTACCACACCACTACGCACTAATCTCAAGCATTAGATGGCGTGAAGCCGCAACCACCTACGACTCAACATCGAGTCAGCCTCTGTACGGCAACACATTGCCGGCCCTGCACAGCTCGCGGCCCGCCCACCCAGACTCCGATCCGTGCCGCACCGCGTCCCGTAACCAAGAGAGCGTTCCGCCGCTCGCCAGGGCTGACGCTCGCCCTTCCCCCCACCACGCTGCCTCCTAGGGTTTCCCGCCGACGTCACATCCGCTCGTAAACAAAGGCTGACGCGTGGTGCCTTAGCGTCGCCTATGCCACGCGGCCGTTCGTTACAATTGCGTTTGTGCATGACGCTACATAAGCATCTTAATTTTACTGCGTCAATTTATTACTTTCTGAGATCGAAATTTCATACCACAGAAAAATGTCACTTTCTTGTTTTCCTACAGCTGAAAACCCATCTCTATACAATTTTCATTTTCCCGAATTATTGAGATAAAAATACCCAAACAGCGGCATAATTTATTGAGAGGCGTACGTTTTTTTCCGACACAGAAAAATGTTTTTTCGCTTAAAATTTCCAATGCCAGTTCCAATAGATATCACAAGATTTGGAATACTTACCAATTTGGTGAGTGTGTATTTGATATTGGACGAGAAAACTGTTTAGCAAAAAAGTTCCTGTTAAGATCATAGGATTCCCATGTCTTTCTCTATCAGTGATGCAAGTATCAGTCAATAGCTGAATCACTTGTTCATCGAGAAGCTGTATTCTTTCGACGTTGGCTTACAAACGAGTTTCATGTTAAAACTTAATTTTCATTTTATACTAAGATTACAAGGTTTCGATGACCTGGTTACGGTGGGATACACCAAACTTGTAACGTCATTCTTAAACGGGAACCGACTGCGGCATAAAGGAGACTCCGATCGAACCCAGTGAACGGTCCGGGATACGAGTTTTACTCTTTGTTTATTGAGAGCTCTTTGCAAGATTCACTCTTTGCCCCTTTGAAAACGGGCCCCTCTCTAATCCATCAAGAGTGCAACGGAAAGAGGGCTATTGATTGTATGATGTGTGCATGACGGAACTGAGGGTTCGTTTTGCGTTATTTGTAGCTCTGTCGGAGCATCCAAACGCCTCGAAAACCGATAGCTCTGAGACAAAGGTAAATGTGAGTTGAAAGTCAACGCTTGGAGTCTTTTTTACCTGTTCATTTATTTGTCAGAATGGAAGGACGTCAAAGAGGAATTATTATTAATAAAAATTGAATTAGAAAAAACAACATTATTACGTTTAAAATCACGTACGTCAAAGCTTTGAACGTTGAGGGCGAAGAGATTACATCAAAGGGAATGTGTTTTTAGAAAATTATTTGTTTTGTGAGACTAGTTATGAGAAATGTTTATGGCTCAAATGAAATAACGCTCTATAGATAATTATAATAGATTACCTGACGATAAAAATCTTTGTATTGAGGTGCTGTAGCTTTGTGAAAAAATTGAGCTAAAATACTATTCCTAATATTTCTGTTACGTTCGTTTTGTATTTGAAAAGCAGTAATGGAAAAGGGTTTAAAAACCAAAAAGTTGACTTTTCAGGACAAGTTAAAATATGATTTTAGACAAAAAACGGTATATTTATGAATATTTTACAACGAATATATATTTTATTTTAAAACTTTCAAATACTTTTTATTGAGCTGTACATATTTTATTGTAAAATAATGATATATTGCAGTTTCAAAAGCTAGATCTCTTTAATTGAGCCAATATTTCGCCAGGTTCCTTTGCATCAAGAAACAGCGAAGCACGTTTCATAAAAGACCAACGGTCAACCATTCGAAATCAAGGTGCCAGTACGTTTGATTTATCATATTTAATAATAACATGTATTATCATAATTAATATATAACACAGAATATATACATAATCATAATTAAGGTAAAAAATTATTATACTTGTGAGTAGATGAAGTCTATTAAATTTACAGAGCCTTGTTACAGTGGACTGCGGGTTAATAATAAATGTGATTGATCAGAGATCTGGTATATTAGGATAAAGTTAATTTTTATAATTCAGGGTAAAGATTATTAATTGTGTGTAGGAGGAGGGTTAGAAAAGATACGTAGGTTGTTTCAATATTTAAAATTTTTAGGGAATATGGAATATCTTATTTATATTGCTGAGTGACATTATATATCCAAGATAGTATTACGTTGGATAATATAAGTAAAGTTTGCTCAGTGTAGCATGTAGTTCAGAATTTTAAAAATATTTCTATTGTTTCTATTGTGTGTGTTTCATAAACATTAATGATTGTTTTTGTTGAATTTATACTAGTATTGCTGTTTCCTGATTTCATATTGCACATCAGAAAGTTCATGGATGTTACTATAATTTGTTTAGAGAATATTTGAACCGCGAAGTGCAGAAGGGCAACCAGTCCACATTTCCAAATTTTACAGGGGACACAAAAACTCTCATAAAACCAGTTTTATGCAATTTTTCTGCTTACAATTTTTTTGTTATCTAATTATAAATATACTTATTTATTCCCATGAATAAAATTCTTTTATGACCGAAGATTAAGGAGAGGAGATTTATGTTTGGATTCGGACATATTCCCTTTTTACAGTAAACGAATTTCATAATAATTTATTGGGTTAAATTACTTTTCATAAAGAATATAATTATACATAACAATTATTTTATTTTAATAAACATTCTCTGTTAAACATTTTAGAAAACAATTTTACATTTTGGATTGTCTAAATGCTCGTCATCTTCTCGAGATGTCATTGTTATGGGCCAAAATGTGACAGAATGCCAACACTGTAACTTGTTCTCAGATGTGTAGACCAATGCTTTCTTAATGTCATCCATTTTTTTATGTCTATGGACAGTACAGATGTATAGGCTTTCTTTGAAGACAGGTTTTACTGAATTTCTGAGTCTCAAAAGGGTCCAGTATCAAGCCACCAATATGCACGTTGCATAGATCACTATGCGGTGTTTCACGTGAGAAGATCAATTCACGGTATTTTGAAAGACTGAAAGATACCTTTACGTGTCTATGAACACCTTTACCATAATAATAATTACTCAGACACGTTTTCTTTTATAATTTAGACGACTATGAACCTTAACCGACGAAATCATTCGCCTCCATATGAACAATGGAAAATATTTTCAGGAATGTTTTAGTAGATTAACAACTTTATCCACTATAGAATAACTTTCTTCCTTTTTCAGCTCCCTCCTAATTATCCCGCAATCCCTAACATTCGACAAGATCGAGTGACCTCTAACTGGAAAACGGCTATAATGTCATTGAATATTACTGCACAAAGGGATCTTGTCACGGACTAGTTCCCTATCTGCAGTAAACGTAGAAATGAAGGCGTCGCTAAGCCTGTGTTATTGTGCGGGCAAGATTTTCTTTTTGTATTAAAAGATGCATTGACTCGCTCAAACCCTCCCCGCAAATAAAAAAGTTCTGTAAAGTTTGATTATTTGTTTTTCCTGCAGTTATCGATTCATTTTCAGTGCAATTATTGAACAGGGTGTTATTTTATCTGGGTGACAAACATAATTATTTATTTGAAACGGTTCCTGGTAATTCTCACTGACTCTAAAGTACTATTCCAAACCATTACTCAACCTGTGACTATTAAGTTATATTTCGGATTCTAAACTGAGGAGAATCAAGTATTCCATTAAATCTTGGTCTTCATCTCGTGACTCTAGCCGCGAGGAGATTATTCTGAAACGCCTTCGGATCGGTCATTGCATTTTCTCCCTTGGATGTCTTTTGTTCACTTGTGGATTCTGCAAAACAGAAGAGAGCATGTGAAACATGCTCTCTTCCACTGAGCTAAGGTAAGAGATAGTCGCCGAAACCACGTGGTCTTTGTGGCAACCTTGTTCTCTCTCTGGCAGAGATACTTGGTAATGATGAGTCCTCTCTCTGAAACCTCTTTAGTTTTTTACGAGAAAATGAGATGTGCAGCCTCATCTGAGAGACGAGGATTATGCCAATTAACTTTCACTTATGAGATTATAAAGTGTTTATCTGGCCTCTTTTGTGTCAAATATTTTTTTACCATTGAACACGTTCACATTCCGTTGGTTTCTCAAAATTTTACTTTTTTTCATGTTTACATTGGCTCTATGATAAGGCATAATGTTCTTAGAATAATTGGACTTGGATGCCAATGATCTTTGAATTTAAAGCGCATGAAAGCCTAAAAATAATAGTAATAATATTTAAACTTTTATTATCTTGATACGAAATTCGTTACGATGTAACGGTAAATAAAAATAAACTAAAATATGAAGTACTCACTGAAAAATAATTACAGGCACATTTAAAGGTTAGTAAACATATGTAATTAAGAAGAGACCCTTTTGAGTTTTGGCCAATTTTGAAGCAATTATAATTTTGTTTTGTTGATCAGCAATATTATTGAATTTTGTAAATTTGTATGCTGGCGTACAGTTCTCCTACAGCACATTTAAATGCTGCTACAAATGGAGACTTAAATATCAGTGTGTCGTCCTTTGGATCTTTATATCTGTTTTTTTTTATTAATTCAAATATGAAAAATATGAAATTTTGGACAATTCTGTAATTTATAGAACATTATCCAAAATAACTTAAAATATTTTTATAAATAAACTATTTTATGTGAAATAAAATAATTTTGGAAAGGGGTTTCATTTTAATATTCTTAATGTGTGATAAAAGATATATTTGTGCATAAAAATTTGTTGAAAATTTAATTTTCTCTGATGCTTCTTTTAATGAGAGCCAAGAAAACTTGTCATATTATCCGGCAATCTCACAAAAAATGGTACTGATTGGGAAGTGGTTTAAAAATCACAGTTTTATACTCTCAAAAAACTAAAAATTGGAACTGATGATTATCACCCCCTTATTTCTCCTCACGAGGAAAAAAAGAATAGAGAAATACCAGTCTTTTTCTCTTAACAAAACATTTTCTAGTAAAAGAACTACTTTCTACTATATCGCATACGTATGCATATACGGACTAACACACGTTATATAGAGAAAGTTACGTAATGCTGCGGCAAAAGAAAATGATTTTCCGACAGAAAAAATCGTGTTAGGGGCCGTTACAGAAAAAGTGAATCAATTTTATTCCAATATGTAGAAAATTTCTTTCTCTTACTACACGTGTAGTTCGATTTCACGACTTGTGGCACCGTGATTTTAAAAAATTGGTTTGAGGCAAAATGTCAGGCCGCCTGTTAATCCTTCCGCCCATCTGGGAACAACACTTGTGCCTTAACTATTTGTAAAATGTTTTCCAAATGAATATTCCTAGGTCGACTCAAAGCTCTGCGATTTTGAAAAATATTCTTTAAATTTTGGAGTACTTTACATGAAGTTTCTGAAACATTTTCTAAAAAATGGCAGGAGTTAAATACACTTATAAAGATGGTGTAGATTCGATTTTCACTGTTAACTCATTTTTTTGAAATTACAAAATTTTTAATTGTTTTCTCGTCTTTTTACCGCTAAAACATTAAATATTAATTCTTTCATAAATATTACGCACATTTGTATTAGTATTTTTCTCGCACTTTTGAGTGAAATATAGGCAATACTAAAATTATTAAAAACAAACATTTCTCAAAAATGGCTAAATTCTTTTCTCTACATTATGCCTAGGAATAGTGCGAAATTCACTGTGTAAGATGACGTAAACGCCACTTTGCTGTTTTGTGTTTTCTAAATTTACTAAAAAGTATTTTTTGATATCTTAAACAATTATTTATACATCTCCGACGGTTTGTACACATTATTGTGCGCGCGCGCGCGCGGTGTGAGTGTGTGTGTGTGTGTGTGTGAGTACATGTGATTCAAATAATGTCTTATAAAGATTTTCGAAAACTCAAAACCTTTCAGTGAATATGGGATCGAAATTTCACATTTTCAGAAAGGCTCAGAAGATATTTTCTCGAAAACGGTTTTTCATTTTTTGTTTAAAGTTTTTGTACGGATAGCAATGAAGTCACTGAATAACGTCATTAATGTCACTTTGATGCATTATTTTTTCAAAAATTACACTAATGTAATTTTTTTAAATACAAGTAGGGCCAATATCTCACGCCATTAATATTTACATTAAAAACGATTTTTATTGATTTTAGCTGTTGTAAGTAGAGGTTATTCACATAATTTCCAATTAAGTTTACCGAGAAATCAAACCTTGTCTCGGAAATGACCTCAAAATTTCAAAAACATTGAAACGACATTTTCTTAAAAACGACTATAAATGTTTCAACAAAACTCGTATATACGATCTGCTTTTATTCTGATAAAACATTTTTACAGTCATATTTTTGTCCTATCATTAGGGAATCGAAAAAAATAGAATATGTGAAAGAAATTGCTTTACTTGTCAATAGATGGAAGCTGGGAACAGGGTGGGGCAAAAGCGTAACTCTGACTATAGAGATTAGAAAACTATTTTGAGAAAGTCGGTGACATTCTGATGTACCACTAGTTTAGTTAATTTTAAAGTGCTTTTCTCCTATATTATATTCTTAACACAACCTTTCTTAATGTATTTTTACATTAAAGAATTAAAAAGTTTAGTTAATTTTAATTTCACCTTCAATTACATTACAAAACATGTTTCAAAACTGCAATGACTATCAACAATACATGAATATTAGTAGTTGTTATTAATCTGAATGGTCAAAGGTTATTCTAAAATGACTATATTAAAAAATAAACAGGTTTGACCATTTCAGTTAAATCACCTTTAAGAATGAATGCGCTTACTTCACAATAAAGCAAATATGAAAGATAAATATCGCGAAATATACACTTCGACCACAAAATGCAGTGAAAAGTAATCCTGTGTCAGATCCAGCGAAAAGAAATTTTAAACAACACCTCTCCCCCCCCCCCCCCTCCCACCATTTCCAAACAGTCTCGCCTTATATTTCCCGGCAGAAAAATCACCCACAATACGCTTCGACCCATAAAAAGCGGGCTATATTTCACCCTCGACTCCCAGACAAACTTCAAATTACTCTCGGGCGGCGTTTAAATTTCGTGTCGATTGTTTCAGACTCGCGCTTCCCACCGCTTTTATTTAATTTTTGCCCCGCCACATAACTCAAGTTAATCAGCGCGCGCCAGTCCAGCCCCCGCCAATGGGGTGAGGGTGAGGCGGGAAGTGGTGAGCGGGAAAGCGGAGGAGAAAGCTCTCTCGTCGTGGAAGTGACGCCGCCGCTGCCGCGATAATCAGTCAGGCCTGCCAACACACCGCCGTGTGACTCCCCAGATAAGAGGTTTAGGGGGGCTTAGTTCTCAAGACTGCAGACCCTGAGAGAGGCTCCCCAGTAATAGAGGCGTGTCGGAATCCTGCGGAGGTGGGTCGTATATTTTACGCGTGCCGGTCGCTATATTCGAAAGTGGGTACACAAAATATAAAAAAAAGCATCTATATAAAAAAAGGAAGGGCGATGTGGAGAGGAGAATAAAAGACCACGCCCCCTTCCGAGTCGGTTAGTTAGTTAATTAGTTAGTGATTCCAGGCGCGTCAACAGCTTAGGTCATTAGTCCAGTAAGTGTAGTGCATGTTTCCCTCGGAAAATGGCGATGATCTTCCCCCGCTGGATGGCGAGATCCGGCGCCGACCTATCGTCGGCTAGTGGGGTTTCCCCCTAACCAGGACTCTCCCACCAGTGGGGCACCGCCCCAGCCGGGACAAGCTCTAAGCTCCTGACCGGTCTCCCGGAATATGTGGTAGTGTAGTGCATGTCAGTGTAAGTGTGTGCAAGGGAGAGGATAGGACAAGGAAGAGGAAGGACAGATCGCCCGTGGCCCGTTTGGTAGGAATTGCTCCGGCATTCGCCTGGTGTTGATCGGAGAAACCACGGAAAACTACCGATCAGAGCAGCCGGCCGCTAGAATTCTCCTCCAGACAGCGACTGAATTCGACCTAGCTGAAAAGCGAATGTCGAAAATCCTGCCGCCGTCAAGACTCAAAACTAGAACCTCCCGGTGAGAGGCGCTGCAGTGACATCAGTAGATGCACTGAGCCACCGCTGCCGGTTCTTCCGAGTCGCAGCCGCCGAGGCGTCGGGGCCACAGGTCGCGAGAGACAGCGCTCAATGAACGCCCCACGAGAAAACGAACTGTGAGGGCGCGGCTTGCTCCCCATCAGGTAGGTAATTTATACTGGACGCCCTCCTCCCTCCCACCCGTCCTCACCGTCCTACTCCGACCCCTGCCGCCCCCCGTCCCGAGCCTGCGGCAACGGCGGCAGAAAATCCTCACCGGACAGCTCCAGCGATGGGCGAACGACTTTTCTTGTCCGAGAGGGAAGCCGGAGAGGAGTCGAAGGTTGTGGGAGGGGGTTGGAGGGAGGGGAGGGGAGTGCTAAAGAGGGCGCTCCCGACGCTCAGGGCGGGGAATCGAATCGATTTCGGAAACGAAAGTGCTCTTAGTACTACAGCTCCGCCGCCTGGAGGCAGAATCGAACGCCGGCGACATCTCGGGCGCTTTCTTCACTTCTTCGCCTGGAGGCGTTCGAAAGTCACCAGACATGTAAGAGGAGAAATCGCTGTATGACTAAAATGCTGGTCAATTCTATAAAACATTAATACAGAAAGGAATGAAATGTCAATGTTTCGCGGGAAGATTTCGAGTCTCTAGCAAAACTCGAAATCTTCAAATCAATATGGTTAGTGCACAAGAAAAGAGACACATATCAAAACGTGTCATTTTGCAGATTGTTGTTTTCTGAGAGGATTCGTGTATTATGTGGCCAAACACACCACTATCTGTAGTCACGCATAAACGAAAATAAGTCATATTTGGCACCTAATCTCACATAGAAATAATTATAACCTTTCCTTGGTGTACATTGAGAGCAAAATGAGTACATATCAAACATGACGCCTAAATCATATAGAATTAACTTTTCCTTGAAAAACGCCAACAACAACTACAGAGAAATAGAAATCAAGTTTCCAAAGAATAAACGCTCGAACTGCTTCACATCAGAAGGCACCACTTCCACGGGCGGCGCCGAAGCGAGCATCGCCACAATTATATCGTAAGACGCGTCAAATTGTCGCTTTTCCGAGGAAAATAACTTCGTTGATGCGTCTGCTCAAATCAGGGACCGGCAACCGACTGAGCCCCAGGCCCAATGCTAGAACCGTCTTTGCGGTGGGGAACGTGCAATGGCGGTTCCTGATTGGTCAGGGGCCCAGCGATCCGCCGGAGGCCTGGCACGAAGGAGAATCTGATTTATTCAAATGACTTGGTACAAAATGCATAGAAAAGTGCGAGAAATTATAAACAATGTGCGCCAACACACGGGATGACGGAAGAAAAGAGTGACAAACAAGTCACCGTTAACACGCATTTTTGGAATCATCAGACGGACTAGCTGAATCAGGGTCGCGTTGCAACGTAAGAAATCTTCGCGTATCACAAAGCTATTAAAGGATTTATTCACGATCGGTGCGTTGTTTGGAAACGCCGTGCCAATATCCAGGATCCAGCTGTTTTTGGCTTTCAGAGGAGAGCGAAATTCTTGTGGTACCCATCCACGCAAGAACCAGATGTCAGAAACGTTAATAAAGCTCCCGACAGGCAACGTACAATATTTTCTTGAAATAATTCATGTTGGAAATCATATTCTCACGCCAATGTATACTAAAAGCCTTAATGTTTCTCATTTCAGAAATTTTTCTTGTACGAACCTGTGAAGGCGTTTTCTTACAAGTCGTCGAACAAAGATACTTGGTCTTCTACACAACGAATGTAATACTGAGCTACGCATGACGAATCTATCTAGCGCTTTCCCACTTCCTGGCCCGGATAGCCACAAGTCTTTTCTTCACTTTCTTGGGTGGAGGTATTGAAAAATTCCCATATTGGCTCAGGGCATCAAATGATGTCACTGCAGAGCCTCTGACCGATGATCGTAGGATGAATGCCCCGACGAGATTTTCGATACTAAGAATTCAGTCGCTTTCTGGAGGAAAATTATAGCGGTCGGCTGCTCTGATCGGTAGTTTTCCGTTGTTTCTCCGCTCAACACCAGCCGAATACTGGAGCATTACCCTAACAAACGGGCCACGAACCGCGCAAAATACTTTCTTGCACTTCCTTGTCGTAACCTTACTCCTTGCACACAGACTTACACTAATATGCAATACACTATCACTTAGGACGGAAGAATAGTCGGGAAATTAGAGCCTGTCCATGTTTGGGTGGTACCCAGATAAAAGGAAATACCTGGTTGGCAGCCGGTGGCTACAAACACACGTTACATAAACTGGACTTCAGTTACAGAAGATTTTGATAGAGTTCTCGCGCTTTACATTAATTCGAGCTAAGGTCCGAAATCTAAATACTTATCTAAATATCTACGCTAAAACTTGCGCTTGTCTTCAATTGTGTCCAAAGAGAGAATAATTTCTGTGGAATGATATTAAGAAGTATGTTTACCAATTCGGCCAGCAGTTAGCACAAGGACATTCTGTTAAAGGAAAATGTGGATATACGACAAAGCACAGAAGGATAGCGAAACATGTATTAACAGTCTAGGAAAGAGACAGGGATACCGAAACGAGAGTTGCTAAGGGCCGAGTGTCTGGCAGCAATACAGCCGGATGGGCGGGGGCGTGCCTAAAGCGAGGGTGGAGGCAGGCGGGAGTGACCGCCTGCGCAACCGGAAGCGGCGGAGCGCGCGACTTACAGCAGATGGCGCAAGAGGCGCCAGAGGGCGATTTCCGCCTTCTCGACGCATTGGAGCTTGAGGCCTTGCCGCGGGCAGAAGCATTCGGGGCTGAAGGGCGCTGGAAGCATGTGGAGAAGAGGAGAACAGAAAGTGGCGTGTCTCTCCGTGCATTTCTCACCCATGCTCTTCCGCTCTCTTCCCCGTGGTGCCTCTCTCTCTCTCTCTCTCTCTCTCTCTCTCTCTCTCTCTCTCTCTCTCTCTCTCTCTCTCTCTCTCTCTCTCTCTCTCTCTCTCTCTCTCATTTCCCCTCCCTCACTCCCCAAAGCGGGAGCGGGAGCTCAGTGCATCAACTAATGGCACTGCAGTGCCTCTGACTGGGAGGTCCTAGGTTCGAGTCGTGACGGCGGCAGGATTTTCGACACTAGCTTTTCAGCTAGGTCGAATTCAGTCGCTGTCTGGAGGAGAATTCTAGCGCCGGCTGCTCTGATCGGTAGTTTGCCGTGGTTTCCTCGATCAACATCAGGCGAATGCCGGAGCAGTACCCTACCAAATGGACCGCGAGCGATCTTTCCTTTCTCTTTCTTGTCTTCTCCTCTCCCCTTACACTAACATGCACTACACTACCACATATTCCGGAAGACCGGACGGGAGCTTAGAGCTTGTCCCTGCTGTCGCGGTGCCCCGTTAGTGGGAGAGTCCTGGTTAGGGGGAAACCCCGCTAGCCGACGGTAGGTCGCCGCCGGATCTCGCCATCGAGCGGGGGAAGATCACCGTCATCTCCCGAGAACAAACATGAACTACACTTACAGGACTAATGACCAAAACCGTTGACGTGCCCGGAAACACGAAAAAATCAATCACTCCCCGCCTATGTGTCGTTCTCTTTCTCCATATTCTCTCTCTCTGCTTACTTCTATATCTCTTTCTCTCTAAATAGTTCCCTCGCTCCTGTGTTTGTCTTTCTTCGTCCATCTTGTTCTATCTCCTTCCACTCTCCGTTCTTTTGTTTCTTCCGTCCTGTGTCAACTTCATTCTATGCATCGCACTTCTTTTTATTAGGTGAGTAGGGGGCCTTTGCATTTCTTGGGTATGTTATCAAAGCGGTAGTTTGATTTAAACTTCCTCGGTATGAAGCACGGTGGTGTTGCTATGATGACTGATTAATAATTACTGACGAGATGATGGCTCCAGTGGGATATATGGTGCCAATAGACACCCAGAACGCCACAATTACAAGGTGAAAACACTGCTGCCAGTCGAACCCACAGCGTTATCTCTGCGTACGCGGTTGCTGATCGCTCCTGCATCACCGAGTCAGACAATGCAATGCTTTCGCCCGGTATCTGCTCAAACTTTCCAAACCGTTTCATTAACCTCTCGCTCTCCCGTTTCCTTGACCCTAATCACACTTCCCCCTGATCTTCATCCCACTGAACCACTTCTCGTCTCCTCCGTTCCCTGCGCCAGAGCCCTGTTCCTTCACACTCCCTCCCCTCCACCCTTGCCCTGCATTCAGGGCTTAGAAGCCGCCTAATGGGAGCGGATTACCCACCCCCTCACACCGCCGACCCCTCTCCCCTCCCTCACCCCACACAACTCTCCATTTGCTTGTGTCTCGGCGCTGCGTTATTTCCTGTACATTCATCAACCCTCTCGATTGGGACGATGCCAGACAGAAGCGCAAGTGAAGATTTCGACTCCGACAGCAGCCCGCCGCTCAATGGGCCGATACAATCCAAAAAGAAAGCGAAACTAGAAGTATTACAGAATGGCACGGACTTTCTCGTAGTAAAGTCTTCTAATTTCATTGGTATAAACGGGTACTGTACAGTCTTGCCCTTCCTCCTTGCCTGCTGCTAAATTATGAAATATTTAAGTAAATTAAAATCGAAATTTTAATTTTTTTTTTTTTAAAAAAAAAATAAATTGAAATGTGTATATTAACGGCATGAAATATATTAAAAAAATTACATTGCATAATTTTTGAAAAATAATACACCAAAATGAACTGTATATTATATTAAACTGTGTCATTACCACTATCTGCTGGAAAAGTTTGAAGAAACAATTTGGAGCTATTTTTCAGAAAATGGTGTTTGAGCTGTTTTGAAAATGCGGAAATTGGAGCTCATTTTAACAAAAAGCTGTTGAGTTTTCGAGAAACTTTATTTGACATTATCATGTACTCTTAAGTACATGTGAAGAAATCGCATCTAATGTAAATATTACCGCCGTGAGAGAAGTCAAAGAATATATTTTTGTAATTCTTCAAAAAACAAAAGAATAGAGAAATATGGCGTTTATGTCATCGAATAGGGTTTCCTTGGAACCCCCAAAAATTTAAAAATAAAAATTTTGAGTTTGCGGTTTGTGAGAAAATAGTTTTTTGTAATTTTTTGAATTGCAAATATTGCGCGCATTATTGCACAAACACTGCTAACATTTTCAAATAATTTACATGACCTTAATGAAAGAACTATTTATGAACAACAAATTTCAATTGATGGAAATATTTCTATTTTCTACTTGATGGAAATATCTCTATAGTTGTAGCAAGATGCCGAAAAAAAATCAAACTTTTGCAATTTTCGAAAATTCAGAGTTAACCCTGCCAATCGGGCCTTTGTCTGTGTATTTTACTCTATTTGTACAACAAATTTAAAGAAAAAATGAGGAGCCGTTTTTGAGAAAATTTTGAAAATGTCAAAGGGTCTTTATGTAAAGTACCCTGAAATTTTAAAAAGTTTTCAAAATTTTAAAAACTTCAACTAGAGCCATATGGACGGGGGTTTCTTAAATTTGGAAAAGATCGTACGTGTAGTTTAGGCGCTAATGGTGTTCACAGAAGGACGGATACATGAACATACAGACGGACAGAGTGACAGACTGACGGAAGTTTAAAAAAAAAGCACTTTTCCGGCACCAGGGGACTCCAAAACGTTTATTTCCCTTGAAAGCTCGAAATGTATTTTCCGCACCATTACATTACTTTATACTACGTATATACTCCATATATACCGATGTATGTGAGAAAGTAATAATCTATATCACTAAGGGGAGAGACTGACATGTCAACGTAGCGCTAAAGCTACGAACACTAAAAACGTGAAACTTGGATTATAGATATTACGTTGTGAATGGATACTAAGAAAGAATGTTTTAAAAATTATCTTCTGAAGGGCGAAATAGGATTTTGTAGGGACAAAAATTTTGTTTCATTTAAAGTAGTTCGCATGCATATGGACTTCGCGAATTCGAGGGGAGCCGGCGTGGAGGACCGCGGCGAGACGGGAGGAGAGGGAGACGAGACGGAACGAGACAGGACAGGACGGCACAGGACGAGACGAGACGATGCAAAACGTGGCTGAACGAGATGGGGGTCAAAAAGAACAGAGGGCGGATCGAGAGGGAGGAGGGAAACGCATACGAGACGGTGCGGGAAGAGACGTAACGGAGCAAGACAAGATAGGATCGGAAATGACAGGGCAAGATACCAAGCTCTTACTATCAATTTGAGTCGAAGATTGCCGAAGCAGTGTGCCCAAGAACAGTGCATCACTTCTTTCTTTCCCATCTTTTTCCTGCTTTCACCGTAAGAGTCGACCAAAAGCCTAATTGGGACAGACAAATAGATAAAAAACAGATTTCTCAGGCTCAAATCTTCTGCCAGTAGTTAAAGTCGGGAATGTCAGATCTACGTCCGAATGGAACTGTAAAGAGTACGAATGTCAGAACTTATTTAAAAGCCCCATCGTTTATTCCCAATGAACAAATTCGTAATGAATTAGGCGTTCTACCTGTCAAAACCTATTTTCTGCAACTCTCCACTAAATTTTATTCTCGTATAAATCATATACCATCTGCACTCCATTTTCTACTAGGTAAACCTAACCCTCGCCAAAACAGAATACAACAAAAACTTCCGAAACACTTATTTCATCCTCCTTAGCATTTCTCACCAATAATAAATATTTAATAAAAAAGAGTACAAAATGAAAAAAAATCGTTTTGCGTGATTCTGGTTTCGGCCCACTGCGTAGGGACTTAGGTCGGGGCGGCGCCGAAAAGGGCAGGAGAGGAACGGGGCAGGGCGGAGCGGGTAAGGGAGGCGGGGCGGGGCGGGGCGGGGCGGGGGGCGGGGCGGGGCGGAGCGTGTCTCGTCTAGCAGTCTGCATCTCATTCCGAGATCCGAAGCGTCTCCGTAGCTCCAGACGCTCCCAATTCCGTCCTGAGTGGGGATCGTGAATGCCGCCTTCACAAACTCAATCCCGCGCCGTTTCTCGGTGTCAAGGCGGGTGTTCTTTCGCAGAAACATTAATTTTCCTTCATTATTATCTTTATATTTTGAACACTAAGGGTTTTTGGAAACCAAAGGAGCTTTCTACTCACTCGAGTTTCGTGACGTTAACTTTAAATCAGGTCTGAACAACGCCAACTTCTGCCCTGTTTAACTGGACGTCTGTCCGCGGAAGCAGCAAAAGAGTACGTAGGGGGGGTATGCTGCTTTTCAGGGAGAAGATAGCGTACCATTGCAGTGAGGACGACGCGGTACATATATGGACTGTCTGGGCGTCTAATGCAATGATCAAAGCTGTGAAATTATTTGTCCACTAGCCGGGACAAGTTCTAAGCTCTCGACTGGTCTCTTGACATGAGTGGTTGAGTAGCGCGTGCAAATGTAAGTCCGTGTAAGTAAGGGGTGAGAAGAGAGCGGTAGCTCAGTGCATCAACTGATGTCACTGCAGCGCCTCTGACTCCTAGGTTCGAGTCCTGACGGCGCCAGGATTTTCGACACAAGTTTTCAGCTAGGTCGAATTCAGTCGCTGTCTGGAGGAGAATTCTAGCGACCGGCTGCTCTATTCGGTAGTTTTCCGTGGTTTCTCCGTTCAACATTAGGCGAATGCCGGAGCAGTACCCTACCAAACGGACCACGGACCGCGCGCTATCTGTCCTTCCTCTTTCTGTCCTATCCTCTCCCTCACACACACACACACACACACACACACACACACACACACACTAACATGCACTACACTACCACATATTCCGGGAGATCGGTCGGGACTTAGAGCTTGTCCCGGCTGGGACGGTGCCCCGCTGAGTGGGAGATTCCTGGTTAGGGGAAATCCCACTAGCCGGCTACGTCGGCGCCGGATATCGCCATCCAGCGGGGGAAGATTCCCGCCATCTCCCGAGAAAAAACATGCACTACACTAACGGGAATAATGACCAAAGAAGTTGACGTGCCCGAAACACGAAAAACCAATCAATCAAGGGTGAGAATGGGAGGAAGAGTAAGGAAAGATCGCGCACTGTCTGTGGCCTTTTTGTTAGGATCCGGCATTCGCTCCGGTGTAGTACTACCGATCAGAGCTGGCGATCGCTAAAATTCTCCTCCCGACGGCGTCTGAATTCGACCTATTTAGCTAGTGACGTAATTCCTTCAACCGTCGAGACTCAAACCCTAGAATCTATTGATTATAGATAGTGTAGTGACATCAGTTAATGCTCTGAGTCACCTTTTCATGTAAAATGACAGCTGATCACGTGCACACATACCACACTTAGTAAATACCACGTCTTTAAGATGAAATATCAAATTTAGAGCTGTCGGTGCAATTTCAAAGAAAGTCAATTGAAGAGACTCGTAAAGAATGGGTGTATGGAATGTAATGGTAAATGATGTACTGGAAGTAGCAAACCCAAATCAGGCAATTACACATCATACTAATCGCATGTTTGAGGTAAAAGCATCAAACTCTCTGACGAACAAAACATTGAAATAATATAGATCACGAAAACTAAAGAAATTTTGCCTTAAAAATTAAAATTCGTTGAGGACCTTCACATTTCTTAAGACCAACAGATATTATGTTATTGATATATGGGTTTGGAATTTTAGTTTAACAATATTAAACATTACATTATTGGTTCCGTTTTAAAAGGATTATCTTAAAGTAATATTCACCCTACGCCCACACGGGCAAAAAGTATGTATGAACCCACAAATACCATCCTCTCCATAAATTGATTGATTGATTGATTGATTTTTTCGTGTTTCCGGGCACGTAAACTGCTTAGGTCATTAGTCCCGTTAGTGTAGTCCATGTTTTTCTCGGGAGATGGCGGTGATTTTCCCCTCGCTGGATGGCGAGATCCGGCGCCGTCCTACCGTCGGCTAGTGGGGTTTCCCTAACCAGGACTCCCCACCAGCAGGGCACCGCCCCTGCCGGGACAAGCCCTAAGCTCCCGACCGTTGTCCCGAAATACGTGGTAGTGTAGTGCACAGTAGTGTAAGTGTGTGTGTGTGTGTGTGTGTAAGGGAGAGGATAGGACAAGGAAGAGGAAGGACCAGCCTGAAAGCAAGTGCGGTCCGTGCCCGTTTGTTAGGGTACTACTCGGCATCGCCTGGTGTTGATCGGAGAAACCACGGAAAACTACCGATCAGAGCAGCCGCCGCTAGAATTCTCCTCCAGACAGCGACTGAATTCGACCTAGCCTGAAAGCAAGTGTCGAAAATCTTGCCACCGTGGGGAGTGGGAACTTAGGACCTCCCGGTCAGAGGCGCTGCAGAGACATCAGTTGATGCACTGAACTACCGCTCCCGGTTCTCCGTTAAAAACCTATTCACGTATCCCAGATGTGTTACTGAAGCGTCCTAAAGCACGCTGAGCGAAGAAGGTTTGGACCGAAATACACGTGTTATGGCGCCTTGCATAACCATAAAGCTGCTCGAGCGCCAAGGTACACGTGTCGCAAACGGACTTACGCAAGGGGGCGTGGTCGCGTGAAGTTAGTGCCCGCACAATCCACACGCCGCGCCGCCGCCCTCGGCCTAGATTACGCCACCTGACCACGGCGCCGTTAATTTATTTTTATTAGCGACAGCCTCCTCCTAATCAAGTCGGGCGTCATAATTCTGCAGCCGTAAGCCTCGCCGCGCGAGCGCAGCGCGCCTGGCGGCGCGGTCGGGAAGCTGCGCGAAGCGGCCATGTGCAGCTCACCTGGGGATTCCCCTCGGTGAAGGATGGCGCTTGTGGCGCGCTCTGGATATATGAAGGTCAACGGCGGGATATAGGGTGGATTATCCGAGGCTGGATTATCCCGGGGCTCGTGTTAGGAGTGCGTTTCCCTGTTGCTTAACGAAAGGCTGTTCAGTCAACGAGCGTGCACGAAAATTGTATTGAAATGTCTTATTTCAATCTCCGAAACAAAACAAACGAAAGGGGACACGTGTCTGACTGCAAAAACTCGGAAGGATTAAGATAACTACGCATTATTGGGCGGTTAATATGTTCCATCTACTATACTACATAGGCTACTGCAGCCCATGTATGACATAGTAAACGTATAAACTATTTGTGCTCCAGCAGCACATGCTTTCTCGCATTATGTGTAACTTTTTCAATTTTTGAAATTCAGAAAGTTCAATAAAAGTTTGAGCTTTACGAATTGTTGGGTATATTACTCAATCAAAGAATCAGAAAATATTTTAAACAAAATTTGAAGTCGTTTTTGAGGAAATAATTGTTTAAATTTTTTTTTTATGTCTTTAAAAATAAGATTTATTAAGAAGAAAATATTTATCTTAAATATTGTAGTTGTAGGAATTGGACGAAAAATATGAATTTTGCAATTTATTAGAAATTCAGTGAATTCAACAAAACTAAGACCAGCTCAATTTTGTGACGTTTTTTCACTATCTAAGGGGGAAAAATAATCAAAAATTGAAATCAATTTTTAATTAATGTAGATGAGCTTTTCGAAGAGTTTTGAGAAGGTTGGCAATAAACTTATGGGTCTGTAACTGTTCGGACTAGAGGGTGGTTTATTTTGTTTGAGAATGGGGATGACAATTGAATGTTTCCAGGCAAGGGGGTAGTACCCTAATCGAAGGCAACCGATTAGTATGGAGGTTAAGAAAGCGATGGATCTTCGCGGGAGATGTTTTAGTATAATGTTGGGAATTTGATCGTGGCCAGACGATTTTTTATTCTTAAGTGATTTTAATACTGCTTGAATATTTGCTGGGCTAATATATTTGGTGGGCTGAGGAACCGAGAATACTGGCAGATACATGACGTTTTCTATTTGGCTGTTAATTCTGAAGTTGATGATATGGGAGGACATTGTTGCGGGGGGTTGGGCAGGTTTAGGCCTGGATTGTACAGTGAGTTCATTTGGGATAATAAATGGATATTCTGGTTGGGAGGGGGTGATCGGAATTTCTGGAAGGAATTTTGTCTTTTTTGAAAGTAACTAGATCTCTTATCGGAGGCAAGGTGGTTTCCTCCGCAGTTTGCGCAAGTTAATAATGCATTAAGGGCAAGTGTGCAGTTGCTAGAAGGATGAAATTCACCACATTTTACACATTTAGTCTGTTTTCTACAGTAGTTGCGGGTGTGGTTGAAGTCTTGACAGTTTTTGCATTGCACTATAGTTTGTTTTTTCTTTCTGAGTTCAACTTTTACAACACAGTGCAGTAGGAGTTCAGTTTTGAAGAGCTTTTCAAAATCACTATCTGAAGTTATTTCTACCGCGCACAATGGCATAGGGGAGCGGTCGGACTTATATAATCTTGAGACTTTGGCAGGTGTTATGCCTTTTTCAACAAGAGCGGAATAAATTTCTGCGTCTGTGAAGGACGTGTGAATTCCTCTTATTATCGCGCTTTTATTTCTGGACTTTGGATCACTATAAGTGTGATACTCTGCTTTCTGCTCATTAAGGAAGGAAACTATTTTCCGGAAGTCACTGCTTGTAGTTGTGTTGACTTTTACAACTTGCCCGCGAGACGAGGTAGAGAAATGGTTTTCACACGTATTTTGAATATTGTTGATCAACGATTTAAAGTCTGGTGGGTTGATGTTGTGTATGAAAACAGGGGGCGGTTTAGATTCCTTACTCGGTTGTTGAATTTCTTGTTCCGGGTTAGGTTGATCATCAGGTAAAGAGGCTAGCGGGTCCAATCTGTTTCCTGTTGGAACATTTATTTGAACACTAGAAGGTTCAGCATTATTATTGATGTGTCCAAATTCAACACACTCAAAATTCAATAAACAATTTATTGATAGAAAACAGGTACAGAGCTATAGTGCCGAATAACCAGGAGAATGTACAAAGAAACTTAGCCGAGTTGTCGTAACCAGTAGAAGCACCAAAATATCGCCCAGTCACCAATTCTCCGTAGAGGAAAGTCCGAGGCCGCAGCACTGTCCGTCGTAATCGCAATCTTCCAAGTTCTATCACTTATCGCCACACACACAGTTACTCGGCCGCTCACTCTCTGCCTCTCCCGGGCCACGGCCGGCTTATATTCGCTCCGGGCCGCAAGGTCCGCAGGCTGGCAGGCGTAGCAGGGGCGGAGGTTGGGACTCGCCCCGCTCGCTCAGGCGTGGCGGCCGCACATCTTTAAGGCCTGCGCTTGTCGCTGGCCGCTGCCCCAGGGCGGTAACGCCCTACTGTGGCGGCACCTTCGAAACTGTGCGGCCGGTCACGACAATTTTATCGATTCTTTTCCTTTTTAGAGAGTTAAGTTCATTCGTTGTTTGAAAATTTGAGTCATTTGCGACATTAGCCATGTTGTGCTGTGGCAAATTTATGTAGTTCAGATGGTTGGACTTACTTGGTGACGGCATTTGATAGAGATGAGTAGTTGCCGGTTGTTGCTGCGGTAGGTGATGTTGCTGTTGATCGTAAATACGAAAGTTCTGTTGAAGCTGCTGCTGCTGCTGGTTATGTTGTAGGTGTTGTTGGAGATGAAGTAGTTCTTGTTGCGGATACCACTGATGCTGAGCGCCGTTGAGGGTGTGAAGAGCGGAGGCCACTGCCTCCGATAACTGGGTGAAGGATGTGCCCATGATTGGGTTACACGGGTAACCTTGCTGCGCAAAGTCGCCGCAGCGCACTGCCAGGGGCCAACGCAGACCTAAGTCACACGTTAGCCCTATTCTTCGGGTGGTTTACTTCTGTAAATTCACTTTGGTTTGTAACACTGAACACAGATAACATAGAACAAGCACTGTCCAAGACGTAGATCGCTGTCCGAGCAGAACGAAGTCAGCTGATAAGGCTGCGGAGCCAAGTGCACTGTGCGGCGGTCGGCGACGGAATGATACAATCGTCGTATATAGAATATTATTTGCGTGGAGCTTGTGCTCAAGTGAATAGTACTTAGTAACCTGCGATGAATCCCGGAGGGAAGGAGGGAACATACCTCCCTCCAAATCGCGATAAAACAATAATCTGCAAAAAATATTTTTGGTCTTTTATCGTGTTACGCTTCAATCATACGAAACACAAGCAAGTACAAAGTGAAACTATTGTCTCACAATTCATGATGAAGGTCCGTCATAGAAGCGCAGTAACATTACATTACATTGTAAGGAAGATTATTTCAGTATCATATATTGTGACCGCTCACTATTACTCGTGAAATATTTTTATTTTCTCACATGAGTAAAGCGTCAACTTGACAGCTGTAGACATTGACTCCTCGAGTATGAAAATTTAAATTACTAGCGTGGTAGAGGACGAACGATTCCTTGATATGCTAGAACCATTCTTGAAACGGCAACTGGCAGATCCACTCTCACCTTTCTTCTCAGGATCAGTGTGTAAAGTAACATGTTTCCTGTTTCTTACATTGAAACGGAGATGCTCTCAACTTGTCAGTGCCCGTAGAGCTAAATTTTAGGTAGACGCTTGTATTGTATTTCGTCTTCCACTGACTGAGTTATGTCTTATAAACGTTGAACCAGAAATAGCCTAGGAGGGGAAGGACTGTCGACAGCACTCGATGGACAAGCTCAAGGTCAAAACAAACACAAAGTCGTGAAAGCGAAAAATATAGAAATATTTAGACTGAGATCCGAGACAAACAGTAGAATTCATTCTAATTTATAAAATTTTAAACGGTTGTAAGAAACGATAGCTGGAAGAATATTCATATATTCAGGATACTACCTAAACATTAAAAAGACAGGGAAATGTAAGAATAGTTTCTTATATGAAAGAACATTTAAGTGATTGTTCTTATCAATATTTTGTGTGTATTAGAGTGTACATTCAATTTGTTTTTGAATCGTTAACTGAGGAATCTATTAAATATCTAATATTAGAACATAACATTACTACAATGTTTGTAAAAAGTAGTATAAGCTGTTTCAACTAAAGGGTAATGTTAGGTATTTGTTTAAAAGTTTTCAGAGAGAATTGTTAGGAAAGATCCTGAGGTACAATTCATGAATAACATCTTGGAAAATAGTGACTTCTCAAACATAGTACTTTTTTATGTACAGTTGTTTCTTTTGTTATTGTTTTCATTGATTTGAATGTGTTCTTTTTTTACAGAAAGTGTATTTATATGCGTGGAAATTATGTTCTGCATTTAGAATAATCAATTGTGTTAGGGCAAATTTTGTTTCACCTTTCACACCCTATCACTAGCATTTCCCTGAGATTCTGTTTTTTTCAAAGTTTTCTTTTATTGTGGTCGAGTTTTTAAAGTAGGTCATAAGCCATTTTTGGGTTGCTGCGCTTTTTTCTGCAGTAACCCATCGGGTGCTGTCAGGAAGCGCCAACTGCCTATCCCTCACGAGTCGGGCAGGTGCAAGTGTTGCATCGAGAAAGTGTGTGCAACATTGGAGGGGTCACAATATTGCAAACTCGTATCTGAAATATTCCGTTTCTATGTGTACATACATTAAAATGTAATAAAATATAGAAGAAATATGTATCAATAAGTAAAATAAGTATTAATACCAAACTATGTAAAAAAATATAAAAATGGTTCTAACTCAATTGGGATGTCGCATAAATTCTAAATAGTACATCATAAAACGATGATGTAATGATGGGTATTAATAGACTAGTGTGATATGGATAACTTCACACGAGTGTATTAATAACCATTACATCGAGTTTCATTCGGTACTTTTTCTACGACTCATGGTAACTTTTATAAGTTTTACATTGAATCGTTTCGTGGCAGTTGTCATGCAGGATTCATCCAAGGCCACTTAGCGGATAACTACCCTACCTGCTGCAGGTGGATTTGGTTTACCAGTTCGACTGCGAGAGAATACAAAAGTTGTTCCGAGGTCACCATTTTCACCCTTTTCTCTCACTTCTGGAGGTGCCAACTCCTCTGATTCACTGGACATTTCAAACTATAGAATTGGTCCGTTTTTATTTTATTTTATTTTATTATAAAGTATTGGTCGGCAACATATAACAAAAAATATGCGTTCTGATCTTAACGCCAGACAAATGTTCCTTCTACCACTACCTCTGCGCTAGTCAAATAAGATTAAAGTGAAAATACGATCCAATTTATTTGAAATAATATTCCACGTAAAAATGACTGACAATAAAAGAAATTAAAACTGACAAACGTAATATAATATTAAAGATAATTTTTATGTACACAACGAAACATTTACTAGAACGATTCTCAATGATTAATTGCCAATACTTTGTTATCTTCTCCGTTACTGGTCAAGAACCTGTATGATAATGAAAACTGTATCGTAATGAGTATTATTATTCAACGAGTTGCAGCAATCAAATGACAGAATTATGGGAGTAGAAAAAATATTAATGAATGCAGATATATTCTTTCTGTAAAAATATGTATTTACACCAAACTATATAAAAATATGTAAAATACATTTCTAAAATATACTTCTAATTCAATCAGAATGTCGTGTAAAGTGAAAAAAACATTCATGAATGCAGATATCTTGTTTCTGTAAAACTATCTACCACTTGCCCGAAAAACCGTTTCGTGCTAATAATAACCCCATATATTGGCATTGCCCGGGGCAGTATCGTGTTCCTCGTTTGCCCTGTGGGCGTCGAGCCCTTGGCGGCCCTCGGGTGGGCTTCCCCACGCGCCGAAGGGCGCCGCAGCGCACGCGCCCACCCGCCGGTAAACAAAGTTTTAACGCGGATTACCCCCCGGGCATGAATTACCAATGTTATTGACCGGGCGGCACATTACGCAGGAGGTAGGCTTAGGCGTCGTGCAGTCCCGGGGGGGGAGCGGGGCGAGGGGAGGCCTCAGAGACGGAGGCCCGGCGGGGTGGGGGCGATAGAGCGAGCAGAGATGGCGGACGTAGATTGGGTGGGAGTGTGCCGCTGTGGGGAGGACGCCAGACGCGGGAGTGATGTCGAGTAAGGAGACGACGAGGCGGGTGAGGAGCGAGTTTGGCAACGGTGGTGAATAGTCGGGGTTTTTTTTTTTTTTTTGACAAACACCTAAAGTATATGAAGAAATGAAACTGTGTGAGGGAGCGTGAGTCAAAATAAGATCAAAATTTGAAGAAGTGTAAAATTTGAAGCAGTGTAAAATAATATCAAAATTTTGCGCTAACTTGGTTCACAGATGCTTTTTATTAAGCGTAGTCCGGGAGAGGAAGCTCAGGGCATTTCACTGTAGTGTCCTGGGGTTCGAGTCCCGACGGCGGCAGAATTTTCGACACTGGCTTGTCAGCTAGGTCGAGTTAAGTCGCTGTCTGAAGGAGAATTCCAGCGGCCGGCTGCTCTGATCGGTAGTTTTCGTGGTGTCTGCGATCAACACCAGGCGAATGCTGGAGCAGTGCCGTAACAAACGGGCCACGAACCGCGCGCGATCTTTCGTTCCCATTCCTTGTCCTATCCTCTCCCTTACACACACACTTACACTAACATGCACTACACTACCACATATTGCGGAGACCGGTGAGGAGCTTAGGGCTTGTCCCGGCTGGGGCGGTGCCCGCTGGTGGAACATACTTGGTTGAAGAAACTCCCGCTAGCCGACGGTACATTGATGCCGTATCTCGGCATTCAGCGGGGCAAGTTCAATGACACCTCCCGAGCAAAAGCATGTACTAAACTTACGGGACTACATACTGACCTTATCAGTTTATGTGCCAGCAATCACTAGTAATCAATGAAATAAGTGCGATGGTTGAAGTTTCGGAATCTTTCCCTTTATACTTGGAAATAATGGAGCAATGGGAGTCAAATTTCATTTATACAGTGTATTCCTTTTATCCATGTACAATATTATCGCGTACGGGAAAGTGATGGCGCGCAGATTCGGAGCAGGACGAAAGCAATGTCTACAGTGAGGGCGGGGGAGAGGGGGATGGCGGAATTCGGTGATTGTATAGAGCGATTTTCCTAAGGATGAATCATAGTGACAGCTAGTGCTGGCAACATAATTGAAGGTTTAGTCGTCGTTGTGCCCTTGCGCCCATTAGACTCTCTTCCCGCATTCGTTCGGTTGCAATTGGCTAACTTGTAAATGGCTTCGATACTTCGTTTTGTGGTGTCCTTGCCCGACAAAAATATAGTGTGCCATGAGAAATAATTGATATTAAGAAGTGCAGTGTAAAGTGCTCTTCTGTAAAAATTCTTTTTTTCTTTACATATTACATTGAATTTACTTTTTTTGTGATAAATATTGTTTATTTTAAAACCGAGACTTGAATGGTGCACGTGTTGCTGGCTTAACATCATTTCTCTTTCTATTCACATTCGTGGCAGTTTTCTTTTACTGATTGTGAGAGCATGTTAAGAGATTTTCCACATACGTAATTAAATTTAAATATTTCCCGGACTCACGTACGTGCATATACCTCAGAGAACTCTTAGACTTCTGCATAGTGATGTCTTCACGAGAGTCATAACCATACACTTTAAGAAGAGGCGTAGCTGAACGGCTGTCGCGGCGGAGGGACACTTCTCTGAATTACATGTGACGTTCACTTGTTTTCGCGAACTGTCACTTCGGCTCACCCTTAGGAAAATCGTTCTAAACGAGTGGTTTGCTTGGAGGAGGGACGTGAGTGACGGAGTCGGCGGTGAGTGGAAGCAGAATCGGCAATGGAAGTGGCCGCGAGGTGGGGTGGATGTGATAAAGAATGGGAGGGAGGCAGATTGGAGGCGCTGTGGTGGCGAAGAGTAATCGGGGACAGAGCAGAGGAGGCGGTGATGGCGAGAAGCGAAAGGGACATGCAGATTTCGATGGATGCAGGGCGGGCGCAGCTAGCAGCGGAGATGGCGACAGGGGTGGAGGTGGAGAGGAAGCGATGACATAGGCCTGGAGATAGATACATAGATAGATAGATCAATAGAAATTTAGGAGATCTATACATAGATAGATACACAGATAGGTAGATATATAGATAGAAAGATAGATAGATAGATAGACATATGGATAGATCAATAGAAATTTAGGGAGATAAATAGATGACACACACACACACACACACACACACATATATATATATATATATATATATATATATATATATATATATATATATATAAAGATAGATAGACATATAGATAGATCAATAGAAATTTAGGGATATATATATAGATAGATAGATAGATAGATAGATAGATAGATAGAAAGATAGAAAGATAGATAGATAGATAGATAGATAGAGGAATTTTATCTACCCAGTGCTTAACTCCCGATGGTAGATTTCGAATGGTGATGGTGAGGTTTCGGCGTCAACGGCGGTGAGATGTGGGAGGGGGGCGGTGAGGGGTGGCGAGAGGCGACAGAAAATTTGCAACGATAACGATAGTGAGATATGCGGTAGAACAGTCAGCAGACAGTCAGCAGGGAGGTTGAAGGCGAAAGGAAGGATCGGGGGTGAGGGGGATGTAGGGGGCCGGGCGGAGCTCGTGGCAGCAACAGAGTACGGCTCAATGGCGACGGCAAGGTGGTTGCGAGACGGTGGAGGCTGGGGCGTCGGTGACGGGGTGTGGGCGGGGGCGGGGTGGGGGTGCTGGGTGGAGACTGCTGGGGAGAGGGTTACATTGGCGGCGGAACGACGGAGGTAGAGGAGAAGCAGCCTTAGGTCCGCCGGCAACGGCCCGGGTCCCAGCTTAATCTGGTAATACAGCTGCAAAGGGCGGACGGAGTACTGTGGGCCGGAGAAGGCTGTAGGCGAGGGGAGGTTGTTTTGAGGCAGGGTTGATTCGGGAAGACGCAAGCGGCCACCAGTAAGGAGGTTAAATGAACAGATATTATCTTTACGTCAACTTATTAGTCCTGTGAGATATACGAAACTTTATGACGGTTAGGAAAATAGATCACAAAAATATTTTGATTGTAAGTAGAAATATTTAATTTTAAAATCATTTCTTGCGCTCATTCATTTCACTCACATTTTGTTGCAATTCACAATTTTTTTATTATATACTGATCATCACATTATAAATACCAGTTATATCGTATTGATCATCACATTATAAAACCATAATAGTGAAGATATTGGAAAAGTAGTAAATTAATTCACAACGGGGTTCTCGATAAAATACTTTAAAAAATTCGTGGTAGATGCCTACTCTGTTCTCCCGTCCTTTTAGAATTTTTCTACGTATACAAAAATTGTAACAAAAGGATTTCAAAGTGATAACATGAAAGTATTTGAGACGACATATGGTAACAAGCTAGTGTAATATTACTATCATTTAATAACACTAGGAATACGGTAATGAACATACTAACTCTTAAGAGTATTGTTATATTATATCTCATGGAGATTACCATTAGAGTACGCTTTCTCTTAATATGTCACATAACATTTTGAACCAACACTTGCCAGCTTCTGGCAGACCATAAAGGCTTTTACGCAATTTGAGCACCTTATCTTCGGGAACATTTATGCCATCCGGTATCTTCATGAATACGTTTTTTTTAGCAGCAATACTTAACTACGTTCTAAATGTATCCATCCGCATAACAGGAGTATACGCCGAATCGTAGTCTAAGCCGTAAGTCTGTCGTGAACCATCTACCACAAGTCGCGCTTTATATTTAACTTCACCATCAGTGAGTTTTCTCTTGAATACCCATTTATTATTCAAGAGTTTGCCATCACCTAACACGGAAGAATCCACTATTTCCCAAGTATTATATCTTTTCAAGCAATTTAATTCACGTAAAATTGCACTTTTCCATTTTTCACCTTCGTCGGGCGTAATAGCTTCTCTGTAGGTACGAGGATTTTTTTTTTACAAACATTCGATTTGCAAGCGACGGTCAATTGATATCTCTTGGTAGGTATTCTATTTCTTGTAGATCTTCGAATTTCAACATCTTCTTTATCAGATTTTGAAGGAAAACAATGAATCGCGGGTTCTTCTATCGATATTTCTTTTTCAGTGACCATCTTGTCGGTTCCGTCAAGTAAAACAGATCCTGAATCACATTCAAGATTAATTGGCGTTGACGCAGCATGACTTGTGTTTCGCAAAGAACTGTCGATTAAGATAGGAATATCACAGGTTTGAGTTTCTACCTCTCTCAAAGACGTCATTTCATTCGATTCTAGTTGTGCCAACGAGTTATAGTTCCAATTTAATATATCATGAGCGTTTGTGACATTGCCGACATATCCTCTCTCTTCTTCCGTGAAAACAACATCTCTTGATTCGACAATAGCACGTTGGTGTAGACTGTACACTCTATACGCCTTTCGACAACGCGAATATCCAACAAATATACCTTGTTCGCCACGTGGAATACGTCTGTCCTTTTTTAAGTTGGCGAAAAAAACTTTTGATCCAAAAACTTTAAGATGTGATATATTAGGTATCGTGCCTGTCCTATATATCAAAGGTACGATGTTTTTATCTCCTGAGGTAGGGGTTATGTTATATACGGCAGTTCTAACAGCTTCAGCCCAAAAAGCCATCGGGAAACCGGAATCTAAAAGCATGGTCCTAGCTGTGTCAAGAATTGTACGATTGGCACGCTCTGCGACACCATTACTTTGAGGAGTACAATAGGTCGTGAGCTCGCTCTTAATCCCCTTTCTTTTATAATAAGACGTCTAGACAGAGTTCACGAATTCACTTCCGTTGTCCGTCCGTACATACACCTTTTGATTCGTTTCGTTTTCTCTAAGGTTAATGAATTCTTCAATTTTGATAGGTCATTCATCTTTTTTCTTTAAAATCTCTACGAAATATCTGCGGCTATAGTCATCCACAATAGTAAGCATATATTTACTGCCGCCAAGTGATGGAGTGAAAATTGGTTCACATAAGTCAATAAATAACCTTGATAAAATACCGTGAGAAGTTTTCTGAGATAAGTTCGCGAATGGCAGACGCGTGAACTTACCTTGTAAACAGTAATAACAGGATACACAACGAAGATTTGTACTCTCCAGTCCACGTACAAGTCCATTTTTTCATGATGTCCATGTAATTATAATTGATGTGACATAATCTTCTGTGCCATATGTCATTATTTTTCGCTTTCAGTTTAAAACACGTTTCTACAACGGCCTTCTTTTTGGTTTCTTCTGAATCTTCTAGTTTAACGCTGCGATATTCTTCAGAATTGATACCATCGTCAATTTCCATATTGAACATAAAATTTTCTCCATCAAAGGTACCGTTAGCTATCAACATTCCTTGTTCCATGTCTTAGATCGTCGCTCCATAACAATCCAAATCTATTTTCTTGCCTTTGTTAACTATATTAGACACCGATAGAAGGTTTGTTTCTACGATAGGAACGTGCAAGACTCTTTCCATATGAACTTTGTTTATCGTACCTTTATTTGAAACGCAAGAACCGCTGACTAGACAAATCAGAAATAAGTTTTCTACCAGATTCAGCGGTGGATATTTCAACAACAGAATGTGTAGAATACCTAAGAATTTCGCACTGTGACGTCATATGAACGCTGCATCCTGAATCTAACAACCACAATACATTCTTCTTGTGTTCCACATTTTTTTGTTCAATATCTTCATGAGCTATCACAGTGAATTCTCTCTTGTTATGAGAATCAGGATATTTTCCACCATCATTATGTTTATGCCACTTAAATTTATCATTACGCTGATATTTATAGAATCCGTTTTCTTTGTTCGAAACAGATTTTGATTTAGAGAAGTTCTCGGCCTCGTGATTTTGTTGATAACCACATCCGCAACAGAATTTGGCCTTGTGTCCTACTTTACCACATATAAAACAAAATATCTTTCGTTTTCCTTGACTCTGTATGCATTGATATCTTTATTATCAGAATGTTTTAGAAATCTGTTATCGTAATAGACAAGATGATCTCGCATATTTTCGAACGTCGTATTGGAGTTAGTAATCAAAGCAGTTGTAACTTCGCTATTCGTCTTGGGAAGACCATGCAAAATATGATATATGAGTACATTGTCATCAACGTTAATACCCAATTCATTAATTTCACAAACAATGCCTTTCGCACGTATTAAATAGTCTTCTATACACTCGTTTTCTCCCTTTTTCAATTTTGCACGTTTTGTCTTTAGTGTAAGTCGACATTTTCCCTGACCTTCCTGACGTTTTTACGATGTCAACCATAAATATTTAGCCCTAGTAAGTCCACGACAATAAAGAAGCTGGTCGTCAGAAAGTGTCATTACAATGAGCTCCATGTCTTCATCGTTTTTGTACTCCCATTCTTTCCATTTTCTCTCATTTACCTCATCGCCAGGGATTCTTTCAGGTTCGTCACTTTCTATGATTTCCGAGAATATGTGACGAGATTTTAGAGCGCTTTCATGCGCGTGTTCCCTATTGCGTAATTAACGTTTTTCAATGTTTCCATTTTTACGTAAGAAGTATTAATAATAATGTCTTTATTTCTGGCGAGGCTCAGGCCGTAAGGCCTGCTCTTCCGCCTAACCAGTTAAATATTTACATTTACATAATTACAATTTATTAAGGATTCCGCCATCATTCGTATCAGGAACCACGCTCTACTACCAGTTTTTTGTTTGGTATTAGTAAATGATACAAATCATATGATAAATCAATGATACGAATTGACAAATGATACGCATCATGATGTCATCCAGTAAAAACAGAAGTTTATTCTCGCACAAAGTATACACTTCGTAATATTCCCAAATCCTCTATACATAACAAAACATGTACTTACTTACCAGTTATCACCTTCAACTGTCAGGATGCCGCCCACTTTTTCACGCCGCTTCGTTGCCGACGTGACCTTCATAACCACCAACTCAAGGGGTTGCAGTAAAAACGGTTGAAGGAACACGCCAAGAGCTGCAGGTAAGTTTCGTCGGCAGATCCACTTGCATGCTCGCGGCCGCGGCCGGAAAAGGAAGGGAATTCGACACTGAAAGAGGAGAGAGAGAGAGAGAGAGAGAGAGAGGGGGAGGCCGCGAATTCGGTCCGCCCGGGAATCCTTACGACCTGCAAAGCTTTGGCGGACACCGTTTGCAACTTGCCTTGATTTTCTCCTCGAATCCTTCCCTCCTCGCTAAAACTCCTCATCGTGACCAGATCTGCCTTACCCTCCCCCCATCCCAACGGTCTCGCTCCCCCTACCTCTTCTTCTCCCACAGCTGAGCAGTGTAGCTACCGCCACGCCTCGTTACCACAACCGACCCGCCTCCATCTTGTTCCTGCCCCTTTTCCTGCCCAAACCCGCCAACTCTTTCCTCCTTCGCTCTTCTTCCGATCCATTCCTTATCTCATCCCTCACCTTACCCTCATCCTCTGCTTTACCTCTTCAACTCATTTTTGTCATTTGTCCGTCTCATTCTTCCCACCTCTCGTACCCTTTCGTCGCCTGACCCTTTTCCCGAATGATTGATTGATTGATTTTTTCGTGTTTCCAGGCGCGTCAACTGCTTTGGTCATTAGCCATAACATGCATTAGTGTAGTGCATGTTTTTTTCTTGGGAGATGGTGATCTTCCCCCGCTGGATGACGACATCCGGCGCCGACCTACCGTCGGCTAGTGGGGTTTCCCCCTAACCAGGACACCAGCGCGGCACCGCCCCAGCCAAGGGACAAGCTCTAAGCTCCCGATCGGTCTCCCGGAATATGTGATAGTGTAGTGCATGTTAGTGTAAGTGTGTGTGTAAGGGGTGAGGACAGGACAAGGAAGAGGAAGGAAAGATCGCGCGTGGTCCGTGGCCCGTTTGGTAGGGTGCTGCTCCGGCATTCGCCTGGTGTTGACGGAGAACCAGAAAAATACCGATCAGACCAGCCGGCCGCTAGAATTCTCCCTTTTCCCGATGCTCTTTATTCCCGATACGCCCCCTTCAGGGATCCGCCCCTTCAGATTCTCTATTTCCCTCATCCACCTCTTTCTTCATATCGTCCCTTCATGCGATTTGCCTCGTTCTTTAAACTGCTCCTTTCCCCGATCCGCCTCTTTCCCGATCCACCTCTTTCCTCTTACCCCACTCCGCCCTTGCCACAACCTTGTTGCCGCCCTCCGACTTATCCCCGCCCCGAGCACGCAACCCCGCTCCATTTCTTCTCCTCTATCGCCACCCGACCCCTCTTTCCATCCCCTCCCTGCTGAGCCCGGCCCTCTGTGCGCCCCCCGGTGCTGCGAGCGGCGATTTAATTTCGCGTGCAAGCTCCCTGGAGCGGAGAGGGTCTTCCGGAGGTGAAGTCGCCAGGTCCAACAAGGTGGAGCGGAATATGAGTTTTCTATTGCGAATCCTCCGTATTAGTTCTTTTCTAACGGCGAAACTTGAAGATACGTTCAGCCAATGAATATTCCTTCACGTATAGGTGTTTGTAAGCAATGGAGGAAAATATGATTGCGAAATTACTTAGTTATGAAAACAAACATTTATTTTGTTTATTTATTCACTTGCAATAGGTTTCATCGATATTAAATCATGATCATCATTCCTGCAAAATTCTCTACTCTGAAATTGCAACTTGGTATTATGTTTCCTTCTTTATTTCTTTTGTTACGAAGGAAATCAAGAAGGAAAACTATTCCATACAGATTTTGAATTAATGGTGGTTGTATTCATTAATCTTGGTTCTACGTGACTGTGAGAAAAATTGTTGGTATAAGATATGACGTAATAACATCTTTCCGACTCGCAATTTTCCGGAATAAACTGTTTTTATTCACATTAAATCAACTTTTCCTCTACCTGTTTATAATGTATAGAAGACTACTACACTACCCAATATTTACCGTTTTAATTAGTGTAGTTTTTTGCTTGTATGTGTAGGTTTTCATGAAGTCAAGTCTTGTGAAAAATACTTTTTTGTTGATATTTAAATATTTGTGTTCACATACATTCGTTACTAGTAACAACTGATATTCTGCCTGAATGAAAGCAAAATTGTGAGTTGTTTGTGAAAAAATATTATTTATTCCCGCATTTTTCGACAGCTTATTTTGGCTGCTTTAAAATCTTAAATACCAATATAAAACATGTTGAGTGAATGATTGATTGATAGAGATTCTCGGCGCAACTCTCAATAGTCCCGTAAGAATAGTGTATGTGTTTTTTCCTAAGGATGTGGCAGTGGTATACCCCGCTGGTTGGCGAGATCCGGCGCCGACCCACCGTCGGCTAGCTTTCCCGCTAACCAGGACTCTCCCACCAACGGGGCACCGCCCCAGTCGGGACAAGCTCTAAGCTCCCGACTGGTCTCCCGGAATTTGTGGTATTGTAGTGCATGTTAGTGTAAGTAAGGGGTGAGGGTAGAATAAAGGAAAAGGAAAAAAGATCATGTACGGTCTGTGGCCCGTTTTTTTAGCACTGCTCCGGTATTCGCCTGGTGTTCATCGGAGAAACCACAGAAAGCTACCGATGAGAGCAGCCGGCCACTATTCCCTCAGCCACAGCTGAATTCGACCCAGCTGTCTGAGGAATGTCAAAACTCCTGCCACCATCGGGATTCGATCCCAGGACCACTGGATCATGGGCATTGCAATGATATCAGTCAATGCCCTGAGCCACCTCTCCCGGTATAAAATATGTGTATTGCATGAATTCTTAATGTATATTATAATCCAAGCAGTAAAAGAGCATTTCTTTTAAAGAACTTGGAGAAAGAGGAATATGTTCTTTACATCTCCTTTATATTTTCTTGTCATCTTTGTTATTTGTCTTGTAACATAATGACTTTTACCACTCTTAGAAGAAAGTCTTCATACATATTTGCATTAATCAAGAAATACTTCTAATATTCAGAGTGGTAATATTTCCTCTCTTTACTTGTATTTTCTCCACTTAGTTACGAGAACGTTCTCACAAATGTTTGCTATCAACGACACCAACTACCCTAATTAGTAAAAGACAAATTACAACCTTCGCATATTTGCTTGTATACATGTATGTACTTCAATAAATTGAGTACTGTGAAGTCTTTTGATGTAGTATATGTGCTCTCAATGCAGGATATAACTAATTTTACAAATCGTAGATGTTTGAAACTGCTTATAAAATACACATACAAGTCTTAGTGTATCTTGATTTAAGTGGATGCTTTGTTGTTTTGCTCCCCCATCACTGAAACGAAGCGCGGTGAAAGTTTTCGTTAACTACCAAACTTCTTAAGCAGTTCACGAATCAAGTTGCATACCATATTTGTTGATTGGGAATATTGACGAGATATACGGAATTAAAGCAAGTAGTTTGCTCAGTTATTAATAATAACAAGTTTGAATATAAAATAACTAACTATTGTACCGAAAATTGTAAACATCCTTCCTTTCAATATTCTTGGAGAATAACTTCAGAACGGCGCGAAACAATATTCTCAGGGTTTCCGATAGCATGTAGTGAATATATTGTACTTTTCTGCTTTAACTATTCTAAAGCTCATCCTTTAGTGTCATGCTCAGGTCTGTGTCTCTGTTTCTTTAATCTCCAATAGTTAAATTCCAAAACTATAACTGATACCTACTCAGATGAAAACAAATGAAATTATTACATATCCCGCCATTCATTTTTCATTACACAATTTCAACACCACTATTCTCCTTCTCCATTAACCATATGGTTGTTCAGAAACAATTTTAATGAGTTATGAACCTCAAAAACATGTGTACTTTTCGGTTTCCAACATTAATTAACATTTTCAATTTTATTTACCCAAACTACTGATAATAACTTGCTTCGGTGTGAAACGTTACTTCTCTCACAAAAGAGGAATAGCGGTGTGGAATTTGTGTAATGAAAAATAAATGGCAGAACTTCGGAATAAGAATTATGTGAAAACACACTTCCACTAACATGCACTACACTACCACATATCCCGGGAGACCGGTCGGGAGCTTACAGCTTGTCCCGGCTGCGTCGGTGCCCGCTGGTGGGAGAGTCCTGGTAAAACCCATTAGCCGACGGTAGGTCGGTGCCGGATCTCGCCATCCAGAGGGACCGATCACCGCTATCTCCCGAGAAAAAAACACGAACTACACTTACGGATTAATGAGCAAAGCAGTTGACGCGCCCGGAAACACGAAAAAATCAATCAATCAATCAATTGTGTGAAAAACGTGTTGGGATTGTCTTGTATCTGTGATGTGACGTAGCACTAGGTCCAACATGGCAGCGCCGTTGTGCCTCCGTTTCGCATCACCTTGTTATTACATCACAGTTCGGCCCTTCCCACGCAGGTCAGCCACGCCCACCGCCAAGATAATGATGTTGGTTTAGGCCTCCGACCGTCAGAGCAACCGGCCGGCACACAGGCGGGCAGCGGCGCGCCGCATCGGCGGGAGAAGTAAATACGAGATTTTACGCTGGACGTGGAAGCAGAAACGTGCTGAGAGCGCGGGAGGGGGGCGATATGCGACGGTTCTATAGCTACGGTCACAGTGCAGATGTGTCACTCGCTAGCGGACGACTCAAAAAAAAAGCGAGCAAAATCGTCCGACTTATTTCATCCGAAATGCACCCAAATGTTGCACCCGAAATCGGCCGAGTATCCTCTTAGTTCCGCAATTCATTGTTTGAAATAATTGCGAGAGGCACGCTTAAGACCACCTCCATGTGTTGGAAGAAGCCTTGATATTACAGATGACCTTGACTCTCCAACTGACTTCGGGCGAATGAACCGACAAAATCAAACGAAATTTCGGTCGCCGTCGGAAGAGGATGTTCGAGTTCAATGTGACTATTTCCAGCTACTATAGAAAGATTTTCCTAAGGATGAGCCAAAGTGACAGATAGTGCTGGCAACATAACTGAAGGTTCTGTGGTCGTCGTGCCCTTGAGTCTATTAGACTCCCTTCCTGCATTCGTTCGTTTGCAGTTGGCTAACTTGTAAGTGGCTTCGACCCTGTTGTGGTATCCTTGTCCGACAAAAATATAGTGCGCAGCGAGAAGTAATTGATGTGAGGAAGTGCAGTGTAATGTGCTCATCTGTAAAAATTCTTTTTTTATCTATATGTTACATTGAATTTACTTTTTGTGTGATAAATATTATGTTTTTTTAACCGATAGTTGAATGCGAGATGCATACCGATGCACGTGTTTCCAGCTTAAACTCATTTTTCTATTTACTCGTACATCCGTGGCAGTTTTCTTTTACTGATTGTGAGAGCATGTTAAGAGACTTTCCACATACGTAATTAAATTTAAATATTTCCCGGACTCACGTACGAGCATATACCTCAGCGAAACTCTTAGACTTCTTCATAGGGATGTTTTCACAGGAGCCATTAGCACTTTACGAAGGTGCGTAGCTGAACAGCTGTCGCGGCGGAGGGATACTTCTCCGAAATACATGTGACGTTCACTTGTTTTCGCGAACTATCACTTTGGCTCATCCTTAGGAAAATCGTTCTATAGCACATGTTTGAACGACTGGGGCATATCTGACGGAAACGTCCGACGTCGGCCGACCGAAATTTTGGCAACAATGGGTTACACTGTCACCGCCGCCTTAGCTTGCAAGACGAGAGATTACTCTTTTTTTACTTTCTTGGGTACGAAATGAGGATCTGAGTTAGACAGGACGCGTAAATTATGTAGTGAAAAAGGCGTGGAAGGCATTACACTTTGTAATTAGAATACTTAGAAAGGAAGCGGAAAATCAAGGGAATTAGGGTACACGTCTCTAGTACGTCGGATGTTAGAATTTGGCCCCATATGTTAGGACCCTTATCGTTTAGGGCAAATAAAATCTCTCGAGAAAGTACAAAAATATGCTGCACAATTTGTTAGGAGAGGACGTTCAAATTCGGAATTTATATCGTGGGAACCTTCAAATCAATAAGGGGATCTTCCGTGGGGTGAAGTACGGGAAAGACTATCGAAACCAACTTACGTCGCGTGGAAGGATCATGGTTTCAAAATTCGGCAAAGAAAACAGAGAACAGATGTAGGTAAATTCTCATTTGTAAACAGAACGATACAAAATTTGAACAAATTTCCTGCAGCAGTGCTGGAGACATTCCCTCAGAATGTCAAAAATTTTAAAATTAGACTAAGTAAATATGGTTAATAGATTAATTTTGTAAAATTGTATTTGGTAACATGTTAATGTTGTTTGATGTTTGTTTTGTGTATTTTTAGTAATTTCTTAAAAAACGCTACCACCGGAAGTATTCTATGTATTCCTCAGTAGCAAAATAAATATTCTAATATATTCTATACGTAGTATGCATAATCACGTGTTCTGCTTCAGGGGGAAAAGAGTATATTTCGGCAGAAAAAATCGTGTTGTTGGTTCCTGAGGCGGGATAGATATCACGGGCACGGGGTAATTTTTACTTTCTTGATTGCTACATACGTTGTACAGAATCTTAAGTACTGCTTCAGGTAAAAACGGAGATTTTTGGCAGGAAACTTCGTATTGTAGATCCTTGACGTAAGGAAGATAGAAACTCTTCTTACTTTATGTAACTTCTTCCTCTAACATGTTGTGTAATCAAAATTTACGTTTTGTGGGTTGGTTTACAGCAAAACATTTGTAAAACCGTCCGTTTGTCTATAATCTACGCTAGAGACTATCATGTAAGTAGGATTTTCACCAAAATTGATATTCCCCGATCTATCCGGCTCACGTCTCGGTCTCTTGAATTGGAAAATGATATTTTAACGTTTGGAATTCTCTACATGAAGCTTCAAGGACGTTTCCAAGTTTTTCCCAAAACGGTTCCAAATTTTTAAATACAATTTTGTTATGATTAGAAGAATGTTTGCTTAAAATATGGCACAGGTCTAATTTTCGTTTAATTATCTCCATTTTCAAACACTGCAAAAGTTTAAAAAAATTTCGGCGTCTTCCTACAAATACAAATTTGAAGAAAGAGATTTTTAATGAAATCTGGTCTTCAATATTATATCTTCAAATAGAGTTATGTAAATATGTCAATATATGACTATTTTTTCCATAATTATGCATGAAATAAAAAACCCAAATGTACCAATAAAAACTGCACAGATTATGTTTCACTTTATAACAATATCCTTTATCTCATATTTCAGATCTACTATCAGGGGGCCGAAAAATGCAGAAAATGTGAAAAAAATTACTTGTAAGTGCCGATAGGTGGCAGTCGGGAATAGCACGGGGCAATACTTAAGAGCTAGCCTAAACTAAAGATTTTAGAAAAATGCAAGAACGTCTGGCCTACGCAGGGGGGGGGGGGGCAGACGGCCGAATAATCTGATGCTGTTGGAGGAGGCGGAAACGTTCACCCGTACTCGAGTTTCCCAGCGATACTCAAGTCGCTAGTGCCAAGTGGGCGCAGTGAGAAGGCGTTAATTGTTTACTCACCAGCTGGGACCCTATTCACAGACGTTTGTGCAGGATTGGGCGAGAGACAATTTCCCAAACGCACGTATTAAATTCCGACGGGGATCATGACTGTAGGCCGTCTAGGACCTGCCAATACTCACGTCAATAGTTTCAAAGTGAATGAAATGAGGGTCAGATTGCGGGCTTCGGTGTGAGCCTTGGCACTTGACGTCGTCGTGACAGTACCCAATACTCATGGGAGCAATTGAGAAGGGATACGTCCAGGTGTGATGTGAGTGGCGCTGTGTCAGCCACCGGTACTAGACCGGACAGCTAGAAGCTCTCAGCTGGGAGAGTGACTTCACTCAGGCTTAATTCGGTAAATTCTCTTGTGCAGTGTATTCCGAAGCCTGCTCGAAGGCATCCTGTACGCCGGGGGGGGGTACCAGATATATATGCCTTGGTGTCCACTCTCAGAAGAGAACCCCCTGGTATTACAAGCAAAGTGTGGGGTTGTAATACCTCGCAGATTATAAGCTGTGACATTCTTCAGCACAATTAATTTAATTTAGTAACTTTCTTGCCCCATACAGATGCCCATTTCCTCCATAATTAAAATCAATAGCCTCCAGCATGCAGCAAACGCACTTGAAGCTTGCCGCCATTTGGTTCGTGTCAACGTTCTATTTCTAGTGTGTGTCGTTCCCTGCTGTAGTAGAATCCCCACCTGTGAGGTAGTGAGGTTGACATCTTCAATCTTTAGGTATTTGAGTATGGCTTAGACTGTGAAAGTATTCAAGGAGAAGTAGTGCAGGAACAACTGCTCAATCTTCAGATGTTCATCCTCTTTAATAACGAAGATATTATACTTTACACACGTTCTCCAAAGTAACTCTTCTACAATTTAATACAACTAACGTAACACTTATACTATTTAGTTAATCATTGTTTTAATTATAATTTTATAATTAAATTTTAATACATAACTCTGTAATTTAATTTTAATTACCGTGAACTTGTCAAAATTCCGTATATTTTGCCAATGCAACTGTCTGTTATTTAATACTTTTTAAAAGTTTTAAAATATTAAATAATGTTTTGTTTATGGCTCAATAACTGAATATATGAAGGCGATGCATAAATCCTGATAGAGTATATGACCATGTTTTGTTTGAGAATGTAACACACCACTAATGAATAGTCTGGATGCACAGTGTATATATACCGAAAAATGAAATTAGGGATAATGTTTTCTGAATATTGTATTTAAATCACCAACTTCATCCCTTCGTGTATATATATATATATATATATATATATATATATATATATATATATATATATATATACCGTTTATCGCTTCTACAAGCATTGTTATTGTTATTGCTGGAAGTGAAGCAACAAAACCGTAGTTTTTAATAAATTTCCCCATTGTAACTTCGAAAAAACTACCCCTTTCATTAACGTTGAATATCATACAAATTAGATGTAACACTATTTTCATGCCGTTAGGTATTACTTGAGAGAACGGTACGACTTAAAATTACACTTCACAAACTGCAAATTTGTCTTCTCCCTAAAGCCCAAATAAAAAGGACGCCTGCGGAATTTCGCGCAACCACATCAAATCCAGGTAATCCTTTCGTTTATTTATCCCCGAAACTCCCAAACACACAAACACCCCCACGCAGCACGAACTTCATTTACGCGGATCGTGTAGCGACCAACACAAGAAAATACCACATCCATGTTTTGCTTTTGCTTTCCTCTCTCGGGTGTAAGGTAAAACAGCCTAGCGGCAGACAAGTCCGTGATATATTTTTGTTTAGAATATAAATTCCAAAGTTGCAACGAGTAAAAATGTTTCCGGACGCGCTCTCCGGTAGCATGTTAGCGCGTGAGTGTGTCTGTCGCTGTATCTTTTTTTTCATCAGTGGTGTCCCCCAAGGGCCGGTTTTGCCGCAGATCCCTGGGGTGCCCTTTTCTACTTCTGACGCGCCTTCGTGTGCCCTGTAGGCAGTGTTTTCATCTCCACTCGCGACGAGTTGCTGCCGTCCACGGCCGTGTCGCTAATACACGGCGGGCATTTGCGCCGGGCTGTAGCGGGGATGTGCTTTGCTGGGGTTTTCAGGTTGTGTGTGGTTTTCAAAGTTAGAGGCTGTCGTGGAGAGAGCAAGGCTAGATTGAAATATAAAACAGTGTAGTTTCAAACTACAATTTTATGAGTTACATAACAGCCCAAAAATGTGTTGAATTTTTTTTATTATATAGGTTATTTATTATACAAATTAAATTGCCTGGTGCTGTGTGGATAGATCAAAGACGTTTAAATATATTTTCTACGATGACCTAACATTTCTGGTACTCACCGGGAGTGGTAGCTCAGTGCATCAACTGATGTCACTGCAGCGCCTTTGACCGGGAGTTCCTAGGTTGCATCTCCCAACGGCGGCAGGATTGTTGACACTAGCTTTACAGCTAAGTTGAATTCAGTCGCTGTCTGGACGACAATTCTAGTGGCCGGCTGCTCTGATCGGTAGTTATCCGTGGTTTCTCCGATCATCACCAGGCGAATGCCGGAACAGTACTCTAACAAACGGGCCACGGATTGCGCTCGGTCCTTCCTTCCCCTTCCTTGTCTTATCCTTTCCCCTTACACACACACACACACACACACACATTTACACTAACATAAACAACACTACCACATATTCCGGGAGACCGGTCGGAAGCTTGGAGCTTGTCCCGGCTGGGGCAGTGCCCTGCTGATGGGAGAGTCTTGGTTAGCCGACGGTAGGTTGGCGCCGGATCTCGCCATCCAGCGGGGGGAAGATCACCGCCATCTCCCGAGGAAGAAACATGCACGACACTTACGGGACTAATGACTAACTCGACTAATGACTAATACGGGACTAATGACTAATGACCGTGGTTTGTCAACTGCGTCGTTGTTTGTAGGAAAGTTGTAGTGGCCGGCTGCTCTTACCGGTAGTTTTCAGTGGTTCCTCCGATCAACACCAGGCGAATACCAGAGCAGTACCCTAACAAACGGGCCACGGACCGCCCGCGATCGTTCTGTACTCTCCTTGTTTTCCCCTCACCCCTGACACACATCTACACACTCACACACGCCGGGAGACCGATCGGGAGCTTAGAGCTTGTCCCGGGAAAACCCCGCTAGGCGACGGTAGGTCGGCGCCAGATCTCGCCATTCAGTGGGGAAAGAACAAGGCCACCTTACGAGAAAAACATGCACTATACTTACGGAACTATTGATCGCAATCGTTGACTCAGAATTCATCAATCGAATAGCTCGGATGTGGGCTCTCAGAACCAAAGTACAGAATCAATGTTATTTGATATTTTCTGTTGGTTACTTTTCTCCATCTACCTAGCATGAGAAAATCTGAAAGGAGGCTACTTTGTGTAATCGATAGTACTTTCTTTATCTGCGTCAGTCATTTCTTAATTTGCTTCCTATTCTGTGTTCAGATGTGCATGGGAATAGAGGATATGTATAGTGGAAGAATGCTGCAAACTGTCTTGTTCATTCGTTGACAAAAGTAAAGTGAACAAGAAAAGTGTGCCTAATGAGACGTCTCACAATAAGAACAGTGACGTGCTATCCGTAGACCGCAGTGACCGTGTTTGACGGATATTCTGTTATATTTTCGTTGATTGATGAGAGAGGTTAAAATGTAATTCATGTCATAACAGTTCACTTCAATACATAATTGATTTTATCGAGACTATCTTTAAAAATAAGAATCTGGTTGAAAATAAGAATATAAGGTGTTATATTAACCAACACGACACTCTGAAGGCAGCTCAGAATAAATGTTACAAACTTCTACGTCATGTAAGGAAGTCAAAATGTTTACTCTTTGCCAATATTTATAATGGGCAATTTTATTTAACAGACTGGCACTTTTGATATTTTCCGAATTATTCCGAATGTTAAGACTGGCTAACAATCACCGACAAACGTCACATGTGTAACTCCGTTTTATGACATCCCTCCTCATATGTTGACAGGCAAAGGATACCACTTTCTACCCCTCTACCTTCACAAAACATTTGAGACATTTGAATTGGTTGTTTAAAAAGGCATAGTTCTAAAAAACAACTAAATAACATCCACAGCTGGCATCTGGGGCATTTTATGTTCTACGAAAAAGTTGTAGAACTAGTCGTTATTGATGAGCCTTGGGCTACTCAGTAACTTCAAATTTACATTGATGTGATAAACAGAACCGTGTTTATACCGTGGACTTTATTCCCTTTATAAAATAATTATAAAAATGTTAATACAGTTCGCGTCGCGACACCAAACTTCTCCAATCGGAGCAACGCTCTCAGCGAGTTGTGCCATTTAGTTGAGTTGTGAAGTCAAAGTTAAACTAGAGGTACATGTTCTCTTTTCTGTTTGTGAGTATGTGTGTTTAAACTATTATACTATAGTATATCATAGAAGAACCCAAATGGATTCTACACCACGAGATCAATCACTACTGGTTCTACAAGTCTGCCACCAACTACAATGAGTTACGTGCAAGCATCTCAATGAAATATTTTCCCTTAAAGGGATACTGCTATTTTTATCCATTTAGCTGATTCTGCTACAATTGTTGATTTTCTTCAAGCATTGGCTAAAATAATAGATCCATCACAACTCAAATTTGCGACCAAAATATCTAATTACAGACTGTACATTTACCTTACAAGTGAAGCGATAGCAGATAAAACCTTTCTGAGTATTAGTCAATCAGTTTCTGATCAGGAATTACCCATCAGACCATTAATATCTCGAAACAAGAGAATTATTTTTCGAATGCGTGTCCTTGGAGTCCCCACAATGAACTAGAAAATAAATTACTGAGTTTAGGCATGAAAACAGTGACACCAATGTCCTTTCTCAGAGCTCGGTTTTGTGACCTCTGTCAATTGCACATTATGAGCTTTCGCAGTCAGCCCTTCATCGCACCAAAGGACGAAAAAAGCCATCAGAATTTTTCAGTCACAATAGAATATGTGCCACATATTCTATTGGGGATATCATAACTTCAGATTTTACGAGGTCATTCAATAATTAAAGAGACAAATTCGCCTGGAGAATTTAATTATTTGTTTTTTCAAAACAGGACTTTTCCTATTTTTCAATATAATCTCCGCCGATATTTATGTCATTGTCCCAAACATTACTAGCTTTTTTTACACCGGCTGCACAGAACTCTTTATCTTGGTGTTTGAACCAATTTCCTACAATTGTTTTGATATTTTTGTTGTCCTAGAAATTCTTCTCATGGTATGCCTCCTTGAGTGAACCAAACAATCGGAAATCAGATGATTCTAAATCGGCGCTATAAGGGGGATGAGGTAATACCTCCCATTTTGTCGATGGTTTCACCACTTTATTGAACAGTGTGAGGACGTGCGTAGTCTTGCTGGAGAATCACACCTCTCCTCTGAGATCCAGGACATTTCTCTTCCATGATTGGCTTCACCTTGATCACGAGCATATGTGAGTAGTATTTGTTTGTTAATTATACGCTGTTCATCGCGATAACCATAAACAAACGCATCTACAGCTTCCCAAACACCGTTAACATGATTTTTCTTGCTGAGGTGGCCTGAACGCGTTCGTCAATCACTGAGTCTCGACCATTTTTGAACTGTTTTACCCACTTGGAAAACTCCCTGCGGTTCATACGACTTTCATCATACACTTCAGTTATTCTAGAGTATATTTAAGCTGTTTTTCACATTCAGCAAGTAAAAAACAAATCACAGAACGTTGTTCAACCAATGTGGGATTTTCACGTCGATTTTGAACTTAATTTTGAGGTTATGAACACAATAATGCTGATCATACAGATGGTCCGGAATTCTCCCAGTGATGATGCCAACTTAAATTCCTAAAATTAGCAAACTTGTCCTACCATTTTGGCCTGCTTTTTCTCCAGACCAATATGTCTCCTTAATTATTGAATGAATTACGGATTATGTTTTCGCTAAAAAGAGCATGGTCACTTACCTAAGAACTGTTCTATGGAACTCAGTTCATTCCTTGTGCAAGAATAAGTACTGTTTAACGATGAGTAATATTAGATTGCACCTGCAACTACTCAAGGTTCACCGACCATCGCCACAGAAGTAACCCCTTCAGCTCGCTCCCCTCTCCCTTTCCCTGTCCCCTTCCCCTCTCCCTTCCCCGTCCCCCCCCCACACTCCGCAGACCCAACACCTGCGAAAAAGACATCTAAGTTGATGCGACCTTGGGTCTCGCGGCTACAATGATGTCGATCAATAGCTCTATTACTGCATTATTTGTTCATCCATCTGTCTGTGAGAGCGATAATGAAACAACTGGCAACTATTCGGAAATATCTGACACAGAACTACTGGAAAAAGGCTTAGGAGAAACTAGTAAAACAAACAAATATCTTATTGTAGTCAATCTAAGAAGATTAAAAGAAAATCTGACCATAACGAAGATTTACAATGGACGGCTACTAAGGAAGCAATACAATCACATAGAAATACAAACTCCCTCTCTTTAAATCAATTAATGAATTTAGTGAAAAAAACTAAAGAAGTTAAGAACATAGCATGAAAACATTTAATGCTGATCTCCCTGACCTAGACAGAATGTTAATAGAAATCCGTCCTACATCTCCTGGAAAACGTGTTAAGAATCAATATTGATGTTTAATTAAAAATAATGAAAAAACTACAATAAACACCCACTTGTGTGAAGTGATTCCACTCCCTTCCAAATAAGTGAGTAGTTAAGTGATATTAATGGGTTTTATTCAGTGGAAGTGCAATTGTCTCTTCTCAAAGCCTTATCTAAAACCTTCGTAAACCAATACAAACCTAAAATTCTTTGCCTACACCAAAATTATCCAGATAATAAGAGATTCCCTTAAATTAATCTTAAAATATGTCCAAATCAATATTTGTTGATGTAATTGTAATATATGTTTAAATCAAATGTTTGATAATTGCCCTAAAACAAATTTGTTGAAAGGTTTAAATGACTTTTCCCTTGATATTGGCGTAAAGTAGTTTAATATTGTTGATATGTTTAAACCAGAATTTTGTGAATATATTAAAACCAATGTTTGTCTATGCGAATATATGATATGATTCAGACTTGAAGTAAGGGTAAGGGTAAGAGTAAAGGGTAAAGAGTAAAGGTTTTTTGTTGTTATGTTAAAGTTAATCCTTGCCTACCTAAAATCATGTTATGTATGATTTAAACTTTTATTGAAGTAAGCGCAAAATAAGTTTAATGTTGATAATCTGTCTAAATAACCCTTGTTTATGTAAAAGAATGTTACGCATGATCTATGTTTCTATTGATCGAACTGAGGTCGCTAATGACGAAGTAGTTGAAAAGGGAACTAAAATAAATTAATGAAAAAAATATTTAAAGAACCATTTCATAAACTTCTTTATTTTTGAACATATAAAATAATATAGTCCGAGAATAAATATATAATGATGTGAAATAACGTATTGTGCTATATGGAGAATAAAAATACTGTAAATTAATAATATCGGCATCTAATCATCATTGATTTACACGTGAGTCTGTGTCTATGTGAAACCTTTCTTGTAGAAATCGGATTACTATCACGTGATATATCCACAACGACATAACTTATCCAGCTGATCTGCACAAAATAACAATTCGGTCAATATTACTACAGATGTTTTACATTTCTGCAATAGCTCTGACCTACAAGACTAGACCTTCTTTCGTATGATTTTGCAGTCACGTCTTTGTTGCATTGAATGAGCGATGTGGTTTGGACGCGTATAGTACGGGATGTGTGATCGATGAATACGAATGGGGCGGGAGCGGGGCGGGAGCGGGGCGGGAGCGGGCCGGAGCGGGGCGGGAGCGGGGCGGAGCGGGCGGAGGGGCGGAGCGGGCGGAGCGGGCGGAGCGGGCGGGAGCGGGGCGGAGCAGGGCGGGAGCGGGGCGGGCGGAGCGGGCGGAGCAGGGCGGGAGCGGGCGGAGCGGGCGGAGCGGGCGGGAGCGGGGCGGAGCAGGGCGGAGCGGGCGGAGCGGGCGGAGCGGGCGGGAGCGGGCGGGAGCGGGGCGGGAGCGGGGCGGGAGCGGGCGGGAGCGGGCGGAGCAGGGCGGGAGCGGGCGGGAGCGGGCGGAGCGGGCGGAGCGGGCGGGAGCGGGGCGGGCGGGAGCGGGCGGAGCGGTGGGAGCGGGCATGAGCGGGGCGGGAGCGGGGCGAAGGGGGGGGGGGGGGGGGGGCGTGGGTACGGAATGAGGCGTTGCATTGAAGGCGCTCTCAGGAGTGGAGCGGGGGTGGGGGTGGGGGCGGGGCCGGGAGATATTTAGCGCCGGCTTCCCAGTTCGGCCGTTTGGCCGAGGCCCGTTCGTCGGCCGCGGCGGCGCCAATGGCTGCCTGGCGGCCCATCCGGCAGATGGACGGCGTCCGGCCGGGGAGCGGCCATTCGGAATCCTGGCCAAGCGGCCGCCTTGGGGACGGAGCGATTCAGCTCACAGGAGTCCAAGTAACCCTTCCAACGCTCACTCTGTTTGCGAAGAGAAGTTGGTTTAGAAGTAAAGAGCACTACCTTCCCCTCCCACTGCGCTTGGGCCAGTTCATTGAATAAAAATCTAGCAACCATACAAAATTTTTTGGAAGTGTCTTACGCGGACTCTATGAGTAAAATATTCACAACTATTGCTTTTCTGGAACTATGTCCGGAACTTATAAATTTTTAATTATATTCAAATCTATATTTATTTTTTTTTAATGTGGCGTGTCAAGGTCGTGCGCGGAAAAGCCAGAGAGAAGGTAAACTCCAATGGGGAGCTGCCTTCCCTCTCCCTCAGCCGCGCGAGACCTTGAGACGCCACATTGAGAAAACGAAGTGTAAGCACTTGTTAAGGAGATACGCTCGGAAATAGATTAATGCTGAATAGTGTCTCTCCTGTATCACTGGGTATAGATTGCTAATCATCAAAGTGATATAATAGCAGCCATATTTTGTCTATGAGCTACCTCTCCTCTCTATTTGTAACACTCGGAGGAAGTTTTGCCAGTTTTGTACTGTAATTATACTGCATAAAGTGTGTGCAAATATTACGAATATAAATGCATAAACGTTTGAGCAATTCGACGGTGGAGCTCTCTGCGACGCCACCGCGCATGCGCGACCGATCGCAGCGATCGATGCAGAAATCGAGATCCGCGTAGGCTGCGGCTCTTCCGCGCCGGTCTGTGGGAGCCTTAATTGTGGAAGTGAGGCCTCTTCTGCTACTAGACACCGTCAAGGATAGAAGTGAGTTTGTACCTGCGATAGAACGGGTGAGCCGTACTGCATCTGGACTTAATTTACTGCCCTTTTTGAGGTAAGACGCCAACTACTTGATTTATATAAAGACGTAGTGAATTGAAATTTTGGTATTGAGCATTTTGTGTATTTCAGCACTGGAATTGAAAGTTTATGGAAATAGTGTGAATAACAATATGTAGTATACTCTGCACGTTGTACCAGCGGCTCATGCGCACATCATTGAATCAGTCACTCTGTAATGTACATGAATATTTTTAGCTGTTGGATTTCTAAACAAGTTTAATAAAAAATCATCGTGTTCTGATTAATACAGTATACCCTCGTTAGCATGAACTCGCTTAGCACGAATTTCGCCGTAACAGGAACGAAACTTCTCTCCCGGCAAGGGATTAAAGTAATACGGACATTTATAATAACATGAATTTGTTTAACACGAACTCCGATTATTTCGGTCCCGTAGAATTCGTGTTTATGAGGGTTTACTGTAATTGTGACTAATAGTAGTTGTGACACTGAAGTTATGTAGTCTACGATGGCGTGGAGGACGACTGTATTCAGAATTTGTTACTATGTGGCGGATGATGTATCATGGTAAATCTACAGTGAGTGTAAAATATTCGAACATCTAAGGATTTCTACAAAAAAATTAATTGGCTCACGTGTTACGAAAAGAAAAATTATCTGTCTTCCATCTGAAGGAAATATGTTGTATTTGCTTACGTTTTCCAATGTTTTCCTTAAACTAAATCTATCAAAGAATCCCAGAATAGTATTCCTTGGTCTGTTTAAAATCTAAGAAATTTCCAGCAACGATTTCCATAGATTATGCAACCTTATGATAATTGTTCTCTTATCCAATGACGTTTCCTTCCCTGTACGACAGTTTTCTTCTTTTCATAAAACACACAGTGGCCTGTCAATTATCTATAAAACACTGCAAGGCCACTGCTGTCTACCCTTCCTAGCGTCACAAATTCCCCACAGGTCAGGCGGATGTGAGCTGAAACAGTTACAGTTGTCATTGCTGTTCGAATACTTTTTGCCTCCTTAGATTTCAGATTTCAGGAACTTTCAACAGTTCTATCTGCTTTGTACATGGGTTTTTTTCTGTTTTAGTAATTAACGTTTCCGTACGCATAGGTTAATACTATGATGAAAATATCTTTTGATTTTAAGTTAATTATTGCATAATAGTTAAATCACTGTTAAAATGCACAAATACTTTTTACTGTGCGTGAGACCACGACATCGAGTTTTTTTCCTCGGGGGCATGAAAATATTCGACATTGTAGGGAATTTTCTACAAAACAGGTGCCTGGTCCTTAGGAAATACACTTGGCATCAGCGTATTGGGAACGGATTTTTGCGTTCGTGCCAAGGCCACTTGTCGAACGGTTTCTTCCTGACTACCAGACAAAGGGAAACAGATTTGGCGTTTATGTGGGAAAACGAAAAATACGATAAAACCGTTAAGATTATTACAAAAATGTATAGCGTTGGATGCTGATAATGACCATTGGAGTTTAGAATATACGTTACTTACTAGTTCTTACCTCAACATTGCCAAAAATAATTATTGCCATTGATAAATTGCCAAAAGAAAAGAATATTTGTTAATTATGTAGTTGAACGAGGGGTTCCTAAAAATTTCAAGACCGATTATTATTCACACGCGGCTCTTATTCTCAATTGAATGAGCAACTCTTTCGTATTCGTGTAAGGGAGGTCGCCCGCTCTAATTACACTTACAGTTCTTATTCCACCTCTTTGTAACTTTAGATTATGTTCATTTCAATAGCCGAGAACGATGACAATGATATTGCAGACTACGTATTATTTTAGAGGCAACATATCATTTGCACTAAAAAAGGGGATTGAGTAACGTGAACAATCCATTGGAAGAGTGGAATTACGAACGATTTCGAAATTGCACGAGTCAAATTTGAGACTTTTTGCACGAAACATCTGAGTATTTAACACTCCGTAGCCACTCAACTTCGAAACAACTGTTACCATGTTTCTAATTGCACTCGATTTTGATTTATTTCGTCAAAACAGTAAAAGTTGTGTATGCCGTATGGAGAAGTGTAAAATTACTTAAGTTAACACACATTCCTCATTCATTAGTGAGAGGCTTATAGCACTAGGGATATAATGCCCTAAATGTGGTATTGAGAAAATCGAGTTCGAAATTTAGCGACTATAGAAAACGTTATGGAAGACATTTTATTTCCATCGCTAAAATGCGGAAACTGTATAAGCTATTGGAATACCACTTGTTCACCAAATAAAAGAGTTGTTACTTTGCACCCATATTCCAAACTCAAAATTTACCAAAAAATGCACTTATATAAATGCTCTGAACGTCTGTGAAATGAGATATACGTATTAATACTACGTATAATATAGGTTACGTGACCTATTCCACTTATTATTTAGGAAGTCCCTCATCGTTCAACAGTTGACGATGAATTAGGCTCTGTGTGTTTGCGGCTACTTGAAAGGCCATGGCGTCTGGGCGCTAGACATTCATGATTACCTTGTGAAGGACGAGGACGTCGACCTTTGGACAATTTTCTTTTAATTTTGAATATTTGGTAACAATTTAGTGACAATACAAGTTTCTTTCTTTAAATATTATCCGGTTCCAGTAATAAAAGTTTAACTGTTTCCTGAGAATCCTTCTTTTTGATCATTACATTCTTATTTTTACATTCTTATTGATTTGCGGTATAGCTGATCCTAATCCTTGATTTGAGGCCTTGATGGTGAGGTATAACTAGTTAGCATTAATAAGGAATTATTATTATTATTATTATTATTATTATTATTATTATTATTATTATTGTTATTATTATTATTATTATTATTATTATTCGTTTAGTTAACTAAATATGCTCATTAATTTCTTGCAAAAATCATTGATTATCGTTGTGTTAATGGCAAAAGTGCAATTAAAATTCCACCGTGCAATAAAAACCTACACCTATCAATCAGAATTCGGAAAAGGACCCAAATCGTTTAATTAAGAATCTATAACACAGACGTAGTCAAGATATTTCCAGTTGGACATGAAACGTGAATAAAAATGTACATCACAAATTGCGTACCTACAACAACATATGAACAACTTATGAATAAAACTAAATTGGCGGTGTAAACGTTAAGGTTGCTGACTAATGGAACAACATAAAATATTAACCATGAATAAATTAAAAGTTTTACATGTAAAACATTTTGTCGTAGGATTATGAATGTAAAAACTACAAACGTCATTTGTGTTTACCAGTTTTAAAAGTTAAACTATAGTAAAACTGTCTTAGAAGTGACTAGTTTTTTCCCAATATTTATGCATTTTGTATTCTCTCTCATAACTGTCTTTATTTTTCATGAGAAGTTATGTTTTCATGACTTCCTCAGGTTCTTCTAATATTTTATTCGCAATATGTTTAATACCTTCTATTTGCAAATATTTCGTGGAAAGAAAAACAATACGAGGCCCACTAAATTCGATCTTTTTCAGAAGCAATACTACGTCGTGAAATGTATGCCTCGGATGGCAAAGATGTGCATGAATTTCTTAAAATTTAAATTATTCTTAAATGTAAACGAAAAAATATTGAATGTAATGAGTGTATAAAGGGGTATTGTTGCACTCATGGTATATAAGAAAACTCGCTCGTTTTCTTGAACATACCATTCATGCAATTATCCCCCTCTTTATACACTCGTTTCGTTATATATTATAATACAAATCAATGTGTCTTTAGGAGCATTGCACTATAAAGTAAGCATTCTCACTTCACACTAGCTAGTGTGTTCCATGAGAGCCATTGTACCTTCTTTGACAAGCATATTTGACCGGTCGAATTCGGGCATCTAAAGGCGAAATACGTTATAAAGGATAAGTTGTCGAAAGCCACTCATTATCTCCATGAAAATACAAAAGTATATTAGACGTCAACGTGAATTCAAATTGCGAATTGTAGTACTTTGTTTTAGAATTTTTGAAACAGTTTGCAATTTATTTATGACTGATATAAAGCCCAACCGTGATGTGAGCCATATTGCTTAAACATATTTTGTACTTCTGTAGGGACTTCCAGCTTTACCATCACATTTCATCTTCCAAATTCGGTACGTCGCCAGGGTCTGCACAATGACGTTCTCAGTCATATTTTCCTTTATTTGCGTCGTTCTCTGACTGATCCACAAAGAGACTTGATTAGGTCGAAGGATTTCATTTTGCCGGAGACATTACAAGGTACTTTCACGTGTAATGAGGATGAAAATGCCCAGTGAAGATTGACTCCGTTCGAAAATCTACCACTCTCGCAGGGTGTAAATCTGCGAACACTGCGTCCTATAACGTATTCACTTGTCAGAGCTTATGACGTGACCCAAATCAAAAAGGTCAAATGGGGAGGTGTTTGGAATAAAAAGGCAGAATGTTTGTTAGTCCACTAGAGGTCCGACGAGTGAGATTGATGTAAATTGCTACACGACTAATTGTGAGAGTAAACAATGATTGAGACAATAAGTGCCAAAACGAGTATTCTTCCTTGGAGACTGTTGTAAGGAATTTGATGTTAACTAATTAAGTGGCGAAAATTTGTGGGTACCTACTGCTCTAAATTCAGAAAACATTTTATATGATAAACGAAAATATTAAAAATAATTTGACGGAAAAACGTTTATACAAATAAGATACAGCAGGTTAGGTGTTGTGGAGAATATTTCAAGTAAATTTTATAATCTTGAAGTTAGTATTTGCTTTTGTTCTAAATTAAACATTCTATTTTTTTCGGAGAGAAGTTCACGGTGGGAGTTAGATATCACAATGTGGAATAGGCGCGCACAGCTTAAAACAAGTTGGGGATCAACTAAATTTCCGGTCCCCTATTATATAAATAAAATTTACTTGTAGTAGAGTGAACTTATACCTTCAATGATAGAATAGATAAAATAATTGAATTTATGTTAAAAACTTACAGAGATGCCACTTGGCTTGAAGAACCTCTTCCCTAAATTATAGCAATTCTCCAAATTGTCAAGTTAAAAATAGGGAAAATCGGATACAGCATGTTTACGGAATTTTTTTTATTTAACCAGATCAGTGAGATCACCACTTTATAGGTGAGTGTTATTTATACTAGAGTACCCGTGTGTTTACTCTCGAATGTTAAACCCAACCAACTATTTCCCTTTATTTTTCCATTTCCATAGTAAAGCAGTAATATATCTTTTTCTTCAAGACTGATATCCTCTGTCACTTGTTCTATATGTCCCCTTGTATTTGATAACAATATAATATACCCTTGTCTATACAAACTATTCTTATTTAACGTTATTGCCCAGAAGAGAGGTACACTCGTGTAATTCAGTAGGGTAGAATATCAAAAAATTAGTTTAATTTCACACACAGTTGCAGATTCTATAGACTCTGAGCAGATGGGGTAGAATCGAGATGCGTTGAACCAGCAACAATGTAATAGAATGTTCCAGAAGATCTCATCCTGTAGAATACGGTGTAAAGAACGTTTCTTTGAGGCGTTTGGTCTCAAACTTATAGTTCTTAAGAACCTTAAATACTTTATTTAGGAGTTATTTATCGATATAGGATCAAAATTCAGGCCGAGTGTTGCGAGTTGCATTTGACATGAATATTTAGATGCGTTTTCTGAACAAATCCTTCATATGTTTAAGTCAAAGTGCAAATAGTTACGTCTCCGTGAAATTCTAAGGTATGTATACTATTCAAAGGTCCAAACTCCAAAAGGTATGTATACTACTGAAATAATATTGTATTTCTGGTTATCAGATTTTGTCAACAACACTCGTTGCTTTCATTTATTCCGAATTCAATTAATGTTAGTAAAAGAGTGGGAGTAGTTATTTCGGAATTGAAAAAAGCGTGCACTTATATTACATTCACATTCACAATTTTGGCGTGTGCTATGCAAGTTCATTTTTAAAAGAAATTTTAAAAACTAAAACGTTGTTTGGCTCACCTATCCTAAGAAAATGAGAGTATGAAAAAGTATCAATTTAAGTACTTTTTTAAAATTCCTGTTTCATTTCGTTAGTAGGTTTAATAATCATCAACACAATGAAACGCATCCCAAGGATTGACGTAGAGCCGGAAAGGCAGCTTAGGAATCTGTAACGTTTTAGCATTACAGGTGTCCTAAAGCCTCCTAAACATGTATTACTAGAATTCTTCCAGAATATTCTGTGAGAAAAGAGCTGAAAGTTGGAATGTCGTTTGGACGGACTCGGTTTATTCGTTCACTATTTAAGGATTTGCTATTTGGCGCCATTGTGTAAAGTCCCAGAGTTGCCAGTTTTTACTCACATCTTCCTCGCCGGGTAGCTAAACAACAACGGCAGGCATCCTAGTTATCCATTACTTGCGAAGTGTTTTGCATAAGAATACAAGTCCACCTATCCACAGGCCTGAGTTTTCCTTCATTTGTGAACTTTGATTTCCTAGGAGAATGTTGATATTTTAGGCTATTTATAAAATAATCTACACCTACAAACTTCCCAAGCTAATACTGTAACGACAAATTGTGCTCGTAATAATTCTTGGTGGTATAAATGAACGAAATAGAAAAAATAAAAGAATCAGAGTATAAAAGTACTTTGGTCAGACCTTTAGTCATTTGTAATGAAATGCACTAATTTTTCATTGAGCGTGAATTATTTGCAAATAATTATTACATTAGAGGGCGATTATCTACATCCGTTATTTTGTAATTACAGCGAGATTTAAAATTAATTGAGCGGGCACAATTAATGTGCCGAAAGAGAGAGAAGATGTTAAATAAAATATCCATCAGGATTACTGGCTGGGAGCCGACGGTCTATTGGATGGTGGAGCCGGGAAGTTAACAATTCAAATCGATGCGATTGGGCGTTCGGCTTCAACAGGTGAGTCACCGGTGATAAATTGGACAGAAGGAATTCCATATTCCAATGGCCTAAATTTCTTCGAAAGGTTCTCACAGTTCTCTGATTTCTTAGATAGCGATTCCTGTTTTTGTCATAGGTTTTGAATGTGTCAGTGATTGAAGTTTTCCTATTGTTTCAAGAATTACGTGATTTACCACGTACGTTGAAGAGTTGAAGTGTTTAATAAATTCCGTGGTGGTAGCAGAAAGCTTGTGGTAATCCATAATGAGATATAGGGATAATCATCCACAACAAGAACAATAAATACTATTTTTATTGCATGCCCAAAGTTAACTTTTGGAATTTAAATTTTAGAACCTTCTTATTCTGGTTTTCTATCCTGAATATACATTCCATAGTTAAAAAGCAGTCCATTTATGACTAGCACCTTCTTGTCTTCTAGTCCCCCCTCCCCGCTCCGAGGTCTACTTCTCACCATCCTACAAGACGGCGGCCATCTTAGCTATTCGTCTCTTTATTGTATCCTGCTTTGTTGTAAAGGTGTAGGTGTGATCCACATTGCTTGGGCAGTAAGTTATTTTTTATTTTATTATTGTATTATTTATTTCAACTCATTTGTCAGTTTGATTTTTTATGCCATAGCTTTCTTTTTGTTGAAGACTCAATTTTTTCCTTTTTTGTTAGAGATTTCCCGAAACTAACTTTGGAAAGCAATAAAAATATTAATGATTGTTATTGTTGTGAATGATTATCCCTAAATCTCATTATGAAGTGTTCAGCTAGCTTTTTATCACTTAATTCTAGGATTCTGTTACGAATTGAAAATATAAATTTGTTGGAGTTGTGCGAGCTCGTGAAAAGACACAATATTGAGGAATGTAGCGTCTGTTGCCATGGACGCGAGTTTGGTGAGACAAGACTGGGTAGAGTTAGCTAATTAATGGAGGTCTAATGTAGTAGGTCGAAAATATTAACGTTACATTCGGGTTTGAAAACCCAAATAGTAAGACTTCAAGATATTGGTCTTTTAGCACAACTTTGGGAAGGTACTCGAACAAAAATTAATTTGTGGTTCTCAAGTACGGAACAAGATGTCCGCGAAAGTGGAAAAGGTAAAATTTGCCGATTGAATCTGGTTACATGAATTCACGATTAATATGAAGGGAGTCCCACCAACTATGGGCTACCCCCAAAACTTCGAAACAGTTCCCGATATCGAAATACAGTTTTCACTAAACAATTTGGAAGCATGACGCATGTGATATGGTGTAGAGATCCTGTTTGAAAGTTTTAGTTTTTAACAAATTTAATCATCTTTGACTTTTTAAATATATTTTTATCACTACCTCTAGATAGATCATAAAAATAGGAATGGAATGACGTAACCTGTTAATATTTTGGTAGTATTTTATGAATAAAATTGTATTTTCTCACAAGATATTTTAAATTAAAAGTGTAGATTTTTCCTGTAGCAGCCGTCGCAACTGTCGCTTTGGGAAAGATGACCTTCGTGACCTCTGCCCTTTCCCCGCAACAGTGCTGGAAACACGAAGGCAACTTTCTCCAAAGGCGACAGTTGCAAGTGTTGCTACAGGAAATCTCGTGCATTTAATTTAAAATCACATGTCAGAAAGTAAAATTTTGTACTCAAAATACTATCAAAATATTTTCATATATTACATCATTGCATTGCTTTATTTATGATGTATCTATTGCTAGTGAGAAAAATACATGATTTTATTTAAAAAATTATAGCTGATTCAAATTTCCCGAAAAGTAAAAATAAGAAGACTCTTAGATCTCGAAAACTAGAAGTTATAGGGGTGGCCCATAGTTGGTAGGACTCCCTGTATGTTTTAACTTAAATTATGTTAATATGTTTGAACTTAAATTACGGCAAGAAAGAGGCTAACGGATAGTAACGTTTGGGGAGTGGCAATACTGCTGCGTTTCAATTTATAGGCGTCCATACGGTCGTGATTCACGTGTGACACATGCTGTTGCGGAAATATTGAACATTCAGTACATTCATAATAGATTCACTTCCTTAAAATCTTGAAGCAGAAAGATTTGTTGGGCGAAGCACGTTTGTTTGGGTTGTCGTGATTTTTCGTATTTGTTTCATTTCGCTTTTCAAATTATTCATCAGTTATCCTCTCATGGTCATTTTTCAGCACCTTGTGATTTTATTTATCTACCTTAAGCAAAAAATTTAATATGTAGAATAATGAGCTCTTATTATTTCTTCATATATTCATATCCTAAATTTATTTTGAGAGGAAATAAAAGAGATCATCTTCGTCAACATATTAGGTTTCTTAAGATGGCCGGCTTTCGACAGCTATGCCGTCATCGTCAGTCTACAAGATACAGAAAAATATAACAAAATTACAAATAAAATACAAAATAAGATAGAAAATTAAATTACAATTAATAGATACATTTAAATTTTTAGTTACAGGTATCAGATAAAATTGCAAAAATTAAATGCGAAGGGAGGGGGATTAATACAGATAATAGCAGTTCAAATTTTAGATTATAAATATAAATGAAGAAATATACATTCTCATATTGCAAAAGATTTTTTCAAAAAATATAACAATAAAAAATAAATAAAAATATATTTTAATGAATATAAAAAATATAAGAAATGGGGGTGGATGGGGGAGGGGGATGGGGACGATTGAGACGAATATGTTGACGAAGATGACCTTTTTTGTTTTTTCTCATAAGAACGTTAACAACACCACATCGGAATTCCCAAAATAAATTTATTTTGTCAACATTTCATCGTTTAAAAATACTAACAATATAGAAACACACTGTTGGTGTTTTAAAGAGGGTTTCTTGTATTTTATTGATTGATTTGTAATTCCGGTTGCGTCAACGGATAAGGCCATTAGTCCCGTAAGTGCAGTGCGTAAGTTTTCGCCGGCGGTGGTAGGTATCTTTCCTCGCTGGCTGGCAAGACCGGCGCCGACGTTTGTCTGCTGGTGGGGTTTTCCCCAACCGGGTATCTCCTACCAGCGTGGCACTGCCCCGGCCGGGGTAAGTTCTAAACTCCCGACTAATCTCCCGACCCGTGTGGTTGTGTAATGAATGTGAGTGAAAGTGTGTGTATGTAAGGCGCGGGGATAGGGCAGGGAAGGAGAAAGAATGATCGCCCCAGCTCCATAGCCTTTTCGTTAGGGTGCTGCCCCAGCATTCGCCTGGTGTTCATCGGAGAAACCACGGAAAACTTACGATCAGAACAACCGACTGCTAGAATTCTCCTCCCGCCAGCGGTTTATTACCAATGATGTGAAAATATTTTCATTATATATTTTCTCTTGTAGTCATACGAATAACTCACCTGCAAAACTTCTCTACGCATCTGTAGCAAATAAATAGTTTTGAGAATAAGTTGGAATATTGTAATAATTCATGTTATTACGATTTTCTTCATTTCATTTGGTCATTTCAAAACAATTTATATATGATACAAACTATTTCTATAGAATAAATGTAAATCATGAAAATATATCACATTGCTAAAATTACTCCGAAGTGATTGGTGCAATATGGCGAATACCAATAATGCTCGGAATACATGTGGCCTGGGGGCCGAAAGATATGTAAATGCGTATACAAATTCTACTCTACGTCAAGAACATCGATTTCCCCTTCTGAGAATTACCCCCACTCCGCTCCGCCCCCCGAAGACATGCTCACGTGGGGGAGTATGAATTATTCATGGCGCTCTGTAATGACATCTTGCGGAAAGATATATGTAGCGAGGGGTTTATTGAAATGTTCCGGATTATTCAGCTCCAATAAATCACACTCCAGATTGTGAGCGGTGCGGGGGGAACCGGAGTCTGGGAGAATGGCGGGGGGAGGGTGCCAAACGGGAATGGCGGGGTGCGGGAGGATTCATTGGTTGATTGTTAGTGATTCCGGGCGCGTCAACTACTGAGGTCATTACTCCCGTTACTGTAGTGCATTTTTTTCCTTCGGGAGGTGGCGGAGATCTTCTCCGCTGAAACGCAAGATCCGGCTCCGACCTACCGTCGACCAGCGGGTTTCCACCACTAGGTATTTCCCCCAGGGATGCTCCACCCCAGCCGGGACAAACTAAATTCCCGGTCGATCTCTCGGCTTGTGTGGTAGTGTAGTGAATGTTAGTGTAAGTGTGCGTGTAAGAGGTGAGGATAGGTCAAGGAAGAGGAAGGAAAAATAGCGCGTGGCCCGTGGCCGGTTTGTTGTCGTCGTTGTCGTTGTCGTTGTCGTCGTTGTCGTTGTAGTCGTCGTTGTCGTCGTTGTCGTCGTTGTCGTCGTTGTCGTCGTTGTCGTCGTTGTCGTCGTTGTCGTCGTTGCCGTTGTCGTTGTCGTCGTTGTTATTATTATTATTTATTGTGAATTTTTTCTGCCGCCTAAAAGTGCCGCCTAGGGCCACCCACCCCTGCGCTAGACCACTGGTCACCTTCAACTTTTTGACCTGGAAGGGTAGGTAATCGGTCCGCAATTTACGTATGCCCTTCTCTGGGTCGGTCCGTAATTTACCTATGCGTATTACTCTTATTTTCCTTCTGTCCCGCCATTTACATACCCTGTAATTCAGTCGCTGTCTCAGGGAGAATTCTAGAGGCCGGCTGCTCTGGTAGTTTTCCGTGGTTTCTCCGATCGACATCAGGCGAATGCCGGAGCAATACTCTAACAAATGGGCCACGGTCCGCGCGCGATCATTCCTTCCTCTTCCTTGTCCTATCCTCTCCCCTTACATACATACACACACACATGCACACTAACATGCACCACACTACCACGTATACCGGGAGACCGGTCGGGAGCTTAGAGCTTGTTCCGGCTGGGGCGGTGCCCCGCTGGTGGGAGAGTCTTGGTTAGGGGGAAACCCCACTAGCCGGCGGTAGGTCGGCGCGGGATCTCGCCATCCAGCGGGGGAAGATCATCGCTATCTCCTGAGAAAAAAACATGCACTACACTAACGGGACTAATGAACAGAGCAGTTGACGCGCCCGGAAACACGAAAAAATCTATCAATATAACCGTAAGTTTCTTGGATTCAGAATTACTAGCATCGCGTAACACGTCCAATGCCTATTTTAGTATTAAAATCTTTTATTTGTGCTTTGTAAATGAATTAACAAAAATAATACATTTAATGAAAAACTTTTTATAGTAGTTTAAATTTTTGTTTTATTAAGAAATTAAGTTTAATTATTGTGAATCTGATCAAAGAGAATATGGTAATTCATAACTTTTCTGTAGTGAACACGTAGGTGCAATAAAACCAGCCAGAAGAGGATATTTTCTAGAATTTGTCCATAATATGCAATAATTGTGTCAATAGATTTGTCATGTCGAAAGAAATCGAATAAGTTACTGATCACCTCTATAGTTTGTGCTTTAGTAACCGAAAACGCATTTTAATTGTTTAAAAAAATTCTTCCGTTTGTAGAGAAAGTTTAGCGGTGGACTCTAGAATAAATGCCAACAGATTTGATGGAAAGTTTTAAAAACTAATGAAACGTATTAAGCAACGTATTACAATTATTCCTCCATGTTTATGTTAAAATATTTTCAGTATTTCAGGTATCGGAAGTGTAACTATACCTTGGATATTTCTGTACTTTGTGATCATTTCTTCGAGAACACAGATAACCCTTTCGTTTTAAGAACTAGTTCAACTTTCACTACACTGTTTTGACTGCACCACTGTTCTCTACATTGATAGACACTAAAATGAAATTTTAAGATTACAGGCAAGCTTTGGCGTCGGAAAATGCCGGAGCGATTTCGCAAGGTGACGGATTCGAATTTTTTGTTCGTGAACATTCGTTATACATTGAAAGGCAAAACGATTCAGAGAGGAGAATTAAAAGAGGTCATCTTCGACAACATATTATTTTTAATAAGATAGGTTTAATAACATAGATTTTTAATAAGGCTTTCGACGGCTTTACCGACATCGTCAGTCTCGCGGCTTTCCGCAAAAATCGGTAGGCTTTACCGACATCGTCAGTCTCGCGGCTTTCCGCAAAAATCGGTAGACGACACAGTCTACCAACTTTTGCCGAAAGCAGCGAGACTGAAGATGACGGCAAAGCCGAGAAAAACCGGCTATCTTAATAAAAATAATATGTTGTCGAAGATGATCTCTTTTATTTCTTCTCATAAGAATGCCAACAACACCGATTCAGAGAGGTTCCGATAATTCAAAACTGTTGAGAAAGGTTCTAATAATGAAAGTCCCTAACGACGAAACAGAAACTGCTTACCTAAAAGACGGTAGAGGAAAAAATCATGCTGAGGTCCACCTATTACACCCTCCCGCCTGAAATGGTTGTGTTTTATTCTGATTATAATAATTCCAATATATCTCCAATACTAGATACTATGATTTTCTTACGTGACCTACGACAAGAATCCGCAAGAGCGATCTGGTCAACGGTTTTATGCTATGCTCCGTCCACCATCCGCTGGTGACGATCGGACGCGGCAAATCTGATTCCGCTGCCCCATAGAGGCCAGCGCCGTATATCTCCTGGGGGCATATTTACCGAGCGGTGCCTATCCGTCTTCGGAGGAGGCTTCATGTTTCATTTACACCACCGCGCGCCACGGCGCCTCGGAGATATATGACGCTCCGTGGGCCTCGACCACCCCCGCCTCCCCCCTCCCCCCACCCACAGACCGCCAGGCGCTTCGCTGCACTCGCCCTGCAGGCAGGCCCGAGGTTTGAAGTCTTTTGCCCTTCAACATGGAAAATATTTTTTGTTTAAATATTTGAGGTTTTCTGAAGAATTTCATATAATATTACCGGGAGCGGTAGCTGAGTGCGTCAACTGATGTCACTGCAGCGCCTCTGACCGGGAGGTCCTAGGTTCGAGCTCCGACTACGGCAAGATTTTCGACATTAGCTTGTCATCTAGGTCCAATTCAGTTGCTGTCTATAGGAGAATTCTAGCGACCGGCTGCTCTGATCGCTAGATTTCCGTGGTTTCCCCGATCCAACACGAGGCGAATGCCGGAGCAGTACCCTAACAAACGGGCCATGGACCGCGCGCGATCTGTCCTCCCCCTTCCTTGTCCTATCCTCTCCCTTACACACACATACACTAACATGCACCACACTACCACATATTGCGGAGACCGGACCGGACCTTAGTGCTTGACCTGTCTGGGGCGGTGCCCTGCTGGTGGAGAGTCCTGGTTAGGAAACCCCACTAGCCGATGATTAAATAATACATACATACATACATTTATTTGAACCACTACACTAACGGGACTAATGACCGAAGAAGTTGACGCGCCCGGAAACACGAAAAAATCAATCAATCAATCATATAATATTAATTGTGGAAATTATAAATATTCTGCCTGATGATTAAATAATACATACATACATACATTTATTTGAACTGCAATTGGGTATGACCGGGGCAGTTAAATAACAATAATTACAATAATAATAAATTATTATTAATAATAATAATAATAATATAATAATAATAATAATAATAATAAAGGAGTACAGTGCCAGCCGAAGATGCAATAGTCATGCTATCACTAATATTAAGTATTATAACAATTATTTCAACTCTGTCATGATATCCCATAATTATATGTTGGTGATGCTAAAATTTAATACAAGCTACATAAATATTGGCTCAATTAGATTTTTTAATTCATTGATCGCGTTCACTACACCTAACTGCACTGCACTACACTAATAAAAGAATATTTTTTCACTCAATTATTTATGTTTGCCCTTGTCAAAATGGTTTTCAAGATTCACTTGCATAACTTTAGAACTGAATCATTGAGGAGGTTGTAGATTTGTTGCTGTTTTTGAGGACGTTCTATTTCTTGAATTGCATGCATTATTAGTACAGTTTGTATACTGTTTTGTATTTTCACGCGAAATGACGAGCAGTTAGTTATGTTACGTGATCGGTTTTCACCATTAGTGTAACTTTAAAGCTTATTTTAAAAAAAATTTTATTGTGTAAATGTTAATATTAATATTTAAATATAAAATGTATATTAATATAAAAATATTAATATAAATATAACTAAATTTATTAACTCACAGATTCGATTCCCCACATGGCTGAATAATTGCTGAACACTTTAATTAAAATGTATTTTTGATAAGAAATTATCAAATTTCAGTTATTCGGAAGGGGAGATTTTAAGTAGTCGTAAGAAGTTGTTTTCGATCTCAAAACTTCAACCTTCTTTTATCTTCTGCAATTGTTGTGAAGATAGTAAAGGATCACTTGCGAAATATTGGCATCAGTGCCTAAATCGTAAGATGTCCAGATCAGTGGAAACTTTAACAAAAAAAAAATCCCGAAAGGGGTTTTTCAGTTTCCAAATTGGTACTGCATTATTAACATCAGAGACCTGCACTTGTGTCCAAGTGATATAGACAGTCGGTACGACGTCGACGTGAAGGGAGTTGCATGTAATAGTCGCAAACTCTGTAATAAAGGGATATTGTTTAATTCTAAAAGCTTCGTTTCCCGAAAAGTTGCTATTCTTTTTATGTTCCCGCTTTTGAAATTATTATCTCAGTACGATGTTCAATCATGAAATGTCGAAAATCAAAATCTTGTATAATGAAAAATATCACATATTTTGAATGCTCAGGATGAAAGCTTTTAAAAGTAATGTGGTAGAAATTACATTCTGACATATCACTCAAATCAGCCACATGTCAAAGTATAATTTGAATATTTTTTTCATTCAACTTTTTGCTAAAAAATACGTTTTCTTAAATTCTTGTAGCTCAAAATAATTTCTGCAGAGATGATAATAAGAACGAGGTTTCCTAATTAATTTGTGTGTTTAAACTGATGCTATAAATTAGTGCAATTTGATTTTTTTTTAAATATGATCAAACGTGCCTTCTAGTTCTACTCAAAATACAGGCACTTTTAAAGTGTCTTGTCTCTTGTGAAATTTGCAATTATATATTGTGTCACTCTAGAGAGTTCTTACTAATTCTACGTGTCTCTTCTAATCAAAGTATATTTCACATTTGAGCGCAAATTATATAATTTTTTCCCAATTTCTACCCTTAAGACGCTTTTACATTGTACTAAAGAACAGCTAAATAGCCAAGCTACAATACCTGTGGTATAATTTCTTGAAAGCACTACAGACAGGGCTAACATGCTAAAAATGCTATACAGTGTGTTTCAAAAATATGGGGGAAAATTTCGTTTGTGTATTGGAGACAATCAAAATAGTACATTGCAACATGTTTCCGGAAATGCTTCATTTCCAATCCAATATGGCCTCTACAATATTGAAATTCACTGGTACATTTTCCTTCTGTTGCCGTGATAGGAGACATTAACAGGACACTGACAGTTCATTCCAAAGCGAAGGTTACATTCAGTGTGTTTGGCGTTCGACTGTGCGTCATGTACTAAAATCAGGAGTTGGCAGACATGCCCTTCTCGTACGGTAAGGTGGACGGCTATGCTGCTCTGGCTCATCGTTTGTTCCAAGAGAGGTGCCTACAGCGACAAACTACACAATATTCTACTTCTTCGTAATGCATTTAATGTTTACTTCCCTATTTCTTTCGATTTGTAATTTGATTTAACTTTTCTATGCTTTTTTCTGGACTTCTGGTTCACAGAACTCAAGAGGAGCTACACATGCAGTTACACTAATGTAGTTGATGACACGCTTTTAAAACACTGTAACAAGTTATTGAAACATTTTAGGTGGATGTAGAAAAGGATATTTGTTTGGATGTCAATTAGCTTTTATTGGTAGAATTTACTCGTCAGACGTATCTATTGAAAACTATTTTAAAGATTTTGAAGTAAAAATCTAATCCTGAATTCTAATAAGTTTCAATTTGATTAAAAAATTGCACATTATGTCATCAATTAGGGAAACTATGGTGGATTGAAAATTCTGGGATGAACAGGGATGACAATTCATTATAGTATGTCACTGCACTGAAAACCGAAGAAAAGAGACAATTGTTCGTTTTGATAGTAAGTCCTCAAAAAGCAAAACATTGGCGTACCATAAAGGAATTCGCTGAAGCGAAGTTCCTTCAAATACAATCCACGAAAGTGGTTTGTCCCATTCCAACGTATGTTTTTAGAAGTCACATTTGGAGAACAAAAGATTTTTATTTACCCCGCAACAAAACTCGGTTTTTAATTCCACCATTTATAGCCGAAACACATTTATTCTCACAGAGAAAAAAAGTCTACAATAACAAAACGCGTCCCACAAAGCATTACTATAAAACCGCTCAAAATTGCAAACGAAACAACATTAAACCGGTTTATGTCCGCGTATCGACTGCGCTGTACAGCGGTCCTACCAAACGTTGCTTGGGACGCGGCGGCGAGGGCAAGATTGATGGGTAGACGACTCACAGCAGTCGCTGGCCTTCGACAAACAATAAAATCACGCGGCCCAAAAGAGAACACAAGAAGCGGAGGAGGAGGGGGAGGAGGAGGGGGAGAAAAGGGGAGGCCGGCGAGACGCGGCAGCTCGCAGAAAAACAGTCACAAAGCAAACGGGTCAAACTGGAGCAGAAGCACATGGCAGCGACCAACTGGGCGACTCAACCAGGGGCAGAGGGCGGCGCTGGCCGGGCTCTGAAGATGGATGGAAAGTCGTCCTCAGGCTCGGCCCATGAATAGCTAACGCTAAGATTGACCGTCAAGAATCCGTTTCCGCGCAGACGTAGAAAAACTGAAAACGCTGATTTATTTATCTGGAGGAGTTATTTTGAAGAGATTCATCAAAACAAGTGACTCCACAGCAGGGCCGGGCCTCTGCCGCCTCCCCTCCTCTTACCTCCCCTCCTTTGGAGGAGACTCCAACCCACACGAGCAGAAGACATGATACATAAAGAAAAGTGCTGCGCATTGAGTATTGGAAAAACATTCTTCTTTCACTAAGTTAAATTCTTTATATATGCCCGGGTGTGCGGGGGTGTAAGAAGGAATAGCGGAAGAGGAGTGGGGGCGGTTCTTTTTTCCCGGAGAAACGACGTCGGTGACGAAAGGCGCTGGGGGGCGGGGGTGAGGCGGGGGAGGAAAGCGGCTGCTGAGAAGAGCAGCCACGGTGGCTCGGGGCGTTTGAGGATGTCAGAGATTAATGGTGGAGCAAACTGTGATAGAAGCGATTGATTCTGAGAGGCGGTGGTTGGCGGCCCTGGCAGGTTCGCCTCCGCCGCCGTCCTCACTTCGTCCTCCCTCGGTCCTCACTCCGTCCTCCCGCCTGCCTCCTCGCCAGGCGCTTGCCGAAAGTCCTTTCAAGACGTGAAATATTTTCCTCGGGGTTTCAGAGGATGAACTGGACATGGAGGTGATCAATGTTGGAGACCCAAAGTGGACCGACCTGTTTATACAGGATGTTGGCTTAGGCACCACAAAAAGTGTAAGAGACGATTTTGTATGGAAATTGTGTTTATATATAAATATAATATTTACCATATTTGAATTAAATTGATACCCCGGCTATTAGTAACATTTTTCCGTGCTCCGCTATTACTGTTGTTCTCTGATACAATTGGATTCCCGACTATTGCATATAAATTGAGCAAAAAAAGGCGTGTGTTATGAATGTTTTCGCGCATTTCAGGAAAACGAAGCGCCAGATAGAAGAATGTTCTTTACCATTGTAATCGCCATTAAATTTCCATTTAGGACGTTTGTTATAAAGAGAATCGGCGTCCTGTCGAAATTTGCGAAATTCAACAGGATGATGAATTTTTACGTTTTTAACAACAAAAAAAAAGATTGGCTTTAAATGCTCATTTCTCCTAAACTACGGTGAATTTTTCAATTCTAGAGGAAAAAGTCTGTTTCAAAATTTTATACACTTTCAGAAAACACCATCATTTGCCTCATTCCGACAAACAATGCTGCCTTCAGATGCTATTTCTCATTCTAGTAAATTTTTAAATGTGTTTAAAATACAGTCATCTTTAATTGGCTGTATCTCCTAAACTATTCGCTATCCGATGCTGAAATTTCCACGGCAGATGCAGAGTACTCTGCTCTTTTCTCTGTATTGAGGACTGGCATTTTGTGCGCAGGATATGTGAATAGAACAGCGACTATGTAGATTGCATTTTTGTCTAAAAATGGCGTGTTTTATGAATGCTTTCGCCAATTTCAGGAAAACGAAGCGTCAGATGGAAGAATGTTTTTTACCATTGTTATCGCCATTAACTTTCGAGTTAGTAATCTAGTTTTCTAGAGAATCGGCGTCCTGTCGAAATTTGCGAAATTGAAGTCGACGATGAATTTTTACGTTTTTAACCAGAAAAAAGGTCGACTTTTTAATGTTTTTAACAAGAAAAAAGATTGGATGGACGAAAAATATGGCTTCCATACCTTTTTTCTCATTCTACTATATTTTCAACCTGTCTAAATTACAGTCATCTTTGACTGGCTGTATCTTCTAAACTCTTCGCCCTACGACATTGAAATTAACACGGCAGATAATGAGTACTCTGCGCTTATTTCCATATTTAGAACTGGCGTCCTGTCGAAATTTGCGAAATTTAACAGGTTTTGCCGATGAATTTTTATGATTTTAACAAGAAAAAGGATTGGCTTTTAATGCTAATTTCCCCTAAACTATGGTAAATTTTTCAATTCTGGAGGCAACAATCTGTTTCAAAATTTTGTAAACTTTCAGAAAACACCATCATTTGCCTGATTCGAGCGAAAAATACGGTCTTTAGACGCATTTTCTCATTCTAGTAAATTTTCATCGTGTCCAAAATACGCTGAAATTTGCACGGCAGATGAAGAGTACTCTGCTCTTTTGTGTGTGTTTGGGACTGGTATTTTGTGCGCAGGAAACGCGAAAAGAAGGGTGACTATATAGAGTGCATTTCTGTCTAAAAAAAAAGAAAAATAATGCGAAATAAAGGGAAAAGAAGCAGATAGTTGAGCTTGAAAGAAAAGATCGAAAAAAAGAAAAAAGAGAAGAAAGCATAACTAGAGTAACTCTGACCCAGTTTGTTGCATCATTTGCTTTTTGTCGCTATTTATAGATTTATCTTTGTGCAAAATACAAACAAAAAAGACATGCATCTTTTTTTCACTTTCTTAATTTTCCGATATCTCATTTTTAATTGTTGCGAAACTTTACATATCATAGAATAACAATACTTCTTTTCATAAGGCAATATTTAGCAAATAATATTGAACGTTTTTATTATTTTTTCTTGAGAAAATACGTTATAGCTTTTCCCAAAAGGCGTTATTTTGAGGTATTTTACACTAAAAGGATTATCAAATTCGAGATACTTCATAAGGCATCGATTGAATTATTTGTGGCCAAATACGGTAATGAAAATACTAACCACATTCAAAATATAAAATTGTTTTATGCGTAAGTTTTGCAAAATCAACATTTTGTATTGAAATGGTGGTTTTTATTTATTTTTATTACGTCAAAAACAGTTAAAACGGTGTGTGACGTGCTACGGGGGAAGTGAATTCTGTGGACGTTTTCATAATTCTGTGATAAGCCATATACTAGTTCATTGTGAATACAGAAAGAAATGAGCGTTTTTTGAAGAACAGTTAACAAAGTATTTGCTCCGATGTAATAAATTCTATTTTCAAAAGTAAATCAGTTATAGTTTTGGGCTCTTATATATCATCCCTGAGCTAAATTCAAATTGCCTATTTCGTCGCCCTAGAAATACCTCGTTCCTCTCATAGTAAATGAAAGGAGCGTAAAGAAATTTGCGTGGTCAGACGGAAGAGCAGGCCTCATGGCCTGAGTCTCGCCACGTAAAATAAAGCATTCATTCATTCATTCATTCATTCATCATGTCCTTCGCGAAGGAATAATTCTTCCTACCGCGACATCATCGAGAATGATAATTTGAATTTTATTTCCTACTGAATTCTAGAACACGTGCACAGATAATCAAATTACATATTATAGATAACGAAGTTGCTACTTTTTGGAAAATCATTTTGTGTTTCTCCAGCAGCAAATTTGCTTCTACAAAGCAGTTGTAAAACTTAAATTTATTATTTTTTTGACCCGTGAACTGGATGCTTACGTGCCTCCATTATATTGTTAAATATAGAAAATGTGATAATTTTAATATTTCTTTAAAAATCGAAATTACTAAATTCTACTTACTGACTTTTAAATATGTATTGCATCAATTACATTCGAAGTAATTTTTATCATTACATACTTTCTCTATCTTGATGGAGGTTATAAGGCATTGCCTAAAGGATAGAACGGCGAAATAAAACTTTATTACGCGTTGAATTCCTGTGTCCAACACGTTCACGTTGAAGATGTTTTTAATGAGCCTTATATTGGTGTAAAAAAAAAAATTTTTTCTAAATAGTGAAAAAATCGATTTTCTATTAAACATATATGAATATGTAACATTTCTTTCAAGAAACACAAAATCAACTGCAAAACAATTACAATAATTAGATTAATTCGAAAATAGGAAAATGTGACTTAGTCATGTAAATAACTCAAAAACATCACTAATTAATTTGGTGAGTTTAACTTGTACGACGATGAAATGAATCTAGTACTCCATTAAATGTAATACTTTACTACATTAACGCCTTCTTCGGCTATTTTGTGTCCCCTACTCCGTTTACAAGGAGGGGAAGGGATAACGAACAAAGCGAGACAGACTCGAGTTCGAAGAACTGGGAGGTGGGCAGGCGCTTCGGGGAAAGCGATTGGTTGAGAGCGGCCGCAAGCGGTTTACAAAGGTTTCCCTCACTTGTGCGTCCCTCTGTACTCACATCCCCGCGCTCCCGTTTATTTTCCGCTCACGCCGAACGCTCGCCTTGCCCTCGCTGTCGCCGCATTCACTACAGCCACCCGTGCTGCCCCCTGCCATTCCACTTCCACTCCAGCGTCCTTCATCTCCATAAATGCACCTCTATTGGATTGCTCGCCTCTACCTTGGCCGCCGCCATACTGCCTCCTCACCACCACCAACCACCGTCACTTCCATTGCGTACTTCACCATCTCCAACCATCTTTCCTACTTCCACACTTGCACAGTTCGTTCTGCCACTGCTTTCTCTACATACACCTGTATCGCCTCCTCCACATCTACTTTTATCTACCAGCAGAGACGATTCAGGCCATCAATTGACGTCACTCCAGTGCGGTCTGACCGGGCGGTCGTAGGGCTGGAACCCTGACCGAGGTAGGACATTTGATACTTGCTAGATAGCTAGGTCGAATACAGTCGCTGTCTGGAGGAGAAGTCTAGCGGCCGTCTGCTCTGATCGATTGGTTTCAGTGGTTTCTCCGATCAACACTAGGCTAATTCTGGAGCAGTTCCTTAACAAACCGTCACGGACTGCGCGCGAACTTTCCTTCCTCTTCCTATCCTTACTACTTACATACACACGCTTACACTCAAATGTTCTACAGTACTACACATGTCGGAAGATTAGAACTTGTCCCGGCAGCAGCAATGCCATGCTGGTGGGAGATACTTGATTGAGAAAATCACCGCAAGTGGACGTAGGTCGCCGCTGGATCTCGCCGTCCAGTGCGGTAGATCACTGACACTCCAGGCGATGAACACGCACTATACTTACGGCAATGACCTTAGCAGTTTACGTGTTGCCCCCTATCCCCCCCACCCACTCCGACATCCATCAACAAACTTCCTCCGACCCTTCCCCGCTTTACAACTTCTGTACCACCGTCCATCATCTTCTCTGCTTCATCCACTTCCGCCTCAATCTCAGCGTCCTTCACCTACACTCTTTCCAATGTATCGTCCGTCTCCGTACTTAGGCTTCCTCTACTCCACCTCCACCTTCCCCGCCACCATCGTCACTACTTTTTCTGCATTTTCCACTAATTCACCACTAACATCATTATTTCACCCTCTTCCATCACCACATCTATTTCTTTATTTCCACTGCAACAGCCACGATCGTCTTCATTACTCGCAACACCTTCTGGATTTCCATTGCATCCTCCATCAGCCCACCCTCATCCCCCCCTTTTACCATCTGCACTGCATTTTACATCCTCTGGCATCATTTATAACTTCATCTCTTTCGCCATCTACCCTCTAAGCGATAGCATCTCTACCGCCGCTACCTTTTGCACTAGATCTTTTCCTCTGCCATCACGCTGCATCTTCTGCGTCGTTCATCTCCACTCCTGCACAGCATTCTTCACCTCACTCCGCCTGGTCCCATACTATCGCCAGTTTTAGTATATGTACTGCCGAAGCAGAACCAGAATACCAGAATACGAAAGGGAAAGAGTACGTTTGGGGTGAATACCAGAATACGAAGGGGTTAGAACTCGGTAGCATGGAGGTATTGTAATGCCTTAAAGGCCTTCGGCCTAGCCACTTAGCATAAAGTTCTCTAATTTGTATGTAATAATTACCTATTAAATAAAAAATACTATCGCCAGTCAATTTCATTAGTTTCGTTACTTCCATCGCCTTCCACACTTCTCTCGCTACGCCTCCGTTACACCTCTCACCCCACTGGAGGAGGTGGCTTGTGTCAACGCACCGCCTCTGACCGTGAGGTCCTAGGTTCGAGCCCTGACACTAGCTTGTCAGTTAGGTCGAATTCAGTCGCTGTCTGGAAGAGAATGTAGAGGCCAGCTGCTCTGATTGGTATTTTCCGTGGTTTCTTCTATCACCACGAGGCGAATGCCGGAGCAATACCCTAACAAACGGGCCACGGACCACGCGCGATTTTGTCTTCCTCTTCTTTGTCCTAGCCTTATCCCTTACATATGAAGTGTATGCACTACACTACCACACATGCTGAGAGACTGGTCAGGAGGTTAGAATCCTCTCAGAATTCATCTCACAAACCTCTCAAAAATATTACTCTTATACTCCCAGCATGTCCCAACACTCCACTATACAATCTCGGTCAAAACGCTCATTATTCTTCACGCATTAGATCCATATTCCCCAATGACCTCTTTTGTTCACCCTAATTCATAAAAATCATTTACCACAATTTCCCACAAAACACACCCCTCCACTTCTAAACAATACTTCAACAACAAACTTCCCTTCGTCGAGTTATATAAATATGAAATTTTAAAAATAGTGAAGGGTTATTTACGACCCACATTTGCTTGAGGATAGAGGAGAAATACCGCAAAGTGACGTGTAGATCTGTGTCAGATCTCACTTTCTAACGGTGAAGGAAAAACGCCATCATCCGGCTATAACACCGACCTCGCGCAATCTTTCATTCCTCATCCTAAAACCCTTATCTTCCTTTACACTTTCACGCAATACACTACCACTCAGATCAAGGGGACCCCATCAAAGATTTGAGCTTCTTCCGACTGGATAAATGGCCTTCTGGAGGAATGGATGATGGAGGAAAAATCACAAGGTGCAGTGGAGATCGATGTCAGATCTCACTGTCCAATGCTGAAGAAAAACGCCATCTTCCGGCTGTGACATGAACTAAATTCACGGAACTGACGACTACAGTAGATCACGCACTCGGGTACCCCAAATACTCACTCATTCACTTTGTTAACCGTGCCTTCTCGTACACCTCTTTCACGTCCTCCTTCCTGCCACGCCTCTTGCCTTCCCGCCGACTAGGGATGGCAAAAAAGTCTGTTTTTAAATCATCAATATTTTCGCACAGCCACGTCGATAATATAACATCAATGTCTTGTTTTCCATGTTTATTCAGATCAAAATAATTATGCAGAAAAATCAATGTTTTCAATAAACCATCGCCTGATATAAATAAAATTTTCAGTATTTTATTTGTGGATTGTTCGCAATCAACAGTCATTGACAACTGTCACTGTTATGGATCCCCAGACGATACGAAACCCTTTGCTATTCGCAACCTTTGTCGAGGGTTGTTACCTTTTCAATTTTTCTAACGTGGTAATGTAGTTAAAACGCAATTTGAACCTTGACTACATAAAAATTAATTAGAAAATGAATATGACAGTAAAATTTAAGGCAGATTATACTGAATCAACGTGTTATGTACCACATTAGAACCAAGACATTTTACTTCGATTGACTGATTGATTGATTACTTTTTTGTGTTTCCGGGCGCGTCAACTGCTTCGGTCATTAGAACCGCTAGTGTAGTGCATGTGTTTTTCTCGGGAGATGGCGGTGATCTTGCCCGCCGCATGGCGAGATCCGCGCCGACCTACCGTCGGCTAATGAGGTTTCCTAATCAGGACTCTCGCACCAGCGGAGCACCGCCCCAGTCGGGACAAGCTCTAAGCTCCGACCGGTCTCCCGGAATATGTGGTAGTGTAGTGCATGTTAGTGTAAGTGTGTGTGTAAGAGAAGAGGATAGGACAAGGAAGAGGAAGGATAGATCGCGCGCGGTCCGTGGCCCGTTTGGTAGGGTACTGCTCCGGCATTCGCCTGGTGTTGATCGGAGAAACCACGGAAAACTACCGATTAGAGCAGCCGGCTGCTGGAATTCTCCTCCGGTTTTACTTCGAAATGTTTCATCATGTTTAAAACATTGATATTTAGATCATCGTTGATTTGTTTTTTTGATGTTTTTATCGACATGGAAAAACTTTTGGTGATGTATGGTTATTTTGCTAAAATTTGCCATCACTACTGCCAACACCTGGAGCCACCGCGGCCGTCACCACCACCCATCACCTTTACCGCTTCACCACTGCCTCCGTAGCCTCTACCTTCGCCGCCTCCGTTGTTTGCAAAAGCAATTTCCGAGAACCGTGGCGTCTAAATTTCTGTTTGTGTTTATCTTGAGAGCGCCGCCGGCGAGCCGGCCGGAGCGGAGGGGGCGGGGCGGGGCGGGGCGGGGCGGGAGCGGGGAGCCAGGAGGGAGGGGGCGGATGAAGTGTGCGGTGAGTGAGGTGAAGAGCGGAAGTGGTGGGCGAGGCGGAGGGGGTCTGAAAACTGCACCATCCTGTATCATTATGCAGCTGTTCGGGAACTTAGATAATGTTACTTGCGAATGAAGTTTTCCAGGGCCAGCGGTGTCTCGATAAAAATTTTCTTGTTTGATTTAGGCGATTTGATACATATGTTTTAATGGAAAAAAGGTTTGATTTTGTAATTTTTACACCGTTTCCATTTATAGGAGTACGGATTGAAATTTGTTTTAATTTTATTATGGAAAAATAAAAATATCTTTAAATTTGGTTTTGTGTATCTCGTATTTTCTGCTCATTTCTATTGTCAGCCGATACAATTCCATGCGGATGTTTTTCTTTATAACAGATATATGAATTTGGCTTCATTCAAATTGTCTTTTGCTCTAAAAGGTATACAACGGTACCTAGCACTGCACCAGTGGCTACCAAATTACAACTAGAAACATGGATTTTATTCTGAAACGTAACACAACCTTATGAAACTATAACACGATGAAAAAATAAGTAAAATGGTAATATCTTTAAACTGCAATATACATGTTTATGTTTCAAATTTATGAAAATACGTAGCTACAAATTGTTTTATGTATCATTAATATTTTGTTCAGAAGATAGAACAAATGTTGCGTTTCTGCCCATTTCAAATGTTAACTTCATCTTCTTTACCACGCTTTATTATTTTATGAACAAACTTTCCCGAGAGTGAATCATCATTTTACAGATCTACTAGTTCAGCCGTTCTAGCAAATCAGCTGGAGTCATCTTGGTTTTTTTGTTTTTTGTTTTCATTTTTTGTCTAATATTTCTGTTTATTCTTTTACAATTAACTAAATTTGAGGAAATTGAAAATTTTACATTTATTGGGAAACTATTTGAGAACAATTTTGTTAGTAGTTACATCCTATTCTGGCATTCCGATATGGTTTCACAATGTGTTGTTGGGTATCTTGCTGCTGGATATCTTGAGTTGCTCTTGTCATCTTCATCCAGATTATTTCATCTATTGTCCCGATCTTCATCTTTTTTCAGAACTAATGAGTAGAATTGGTCTTATGGATAAGATTAAAACAAATTCCTATGGAATTAACATTAAACCAGAAGAGGCTGTTTTAACCCACACAAGTAATCATATTATAGGTCAATTGCACATAATTATTTCAAGCATAATTTTCCATAGGACTGAAAGTTGCGGAGCGATACGCAAAAGAACTTCGAAAAAAACCTTTAAACGCCCCACTAGCCGTGGCTCATCACCAAGAGTTCAGAATTTGTATAATCTGCGAAAGGTACAAACAAATAGTCATACCAAGTTTTAAAATTCATTTTCTCCTTCCTCTTCTTCCTTTCTTCACTTTCTGTTTTTTTCTTTTACCTTCATCGTATTTCTGCTACCTTTCTCTTCTTTCCGCATGTTTCATTCTCGTTCTCGCCTTTTGGTCTCCGAAAACTAAATAATTCTGAATTCTTACTACACATCTTGTTTTAGCACTTTATACTGTTCTACTATGATCCGATTTTTCGCAGAAATCCAGTGCCTTTCCTTATTTGCAGAATTCACTGACATCTTCGTTATACGTTTCTCCTCTCTCAATGGGCCTCCTTAGACCCCTCACTTCGTCGTCTATGGCTCATCTGGACCCCATTTCTCCCTCTCCCGTCCCCTGCTTCGTTAGGGCGTGCCTCCGTGGCCACTGACCGCCGGTCGTTTTGATCGAGGTCTCCGCTGCGGCGTAGCGCCGCTTTATCATTTCGGCATCAGGAGCGGTCTCCAGACCGCTCGATCCGGCCCCGCCGCCCTAGTCCCACTCGCCGATTCCCAGCGTCCCCGACCTCCACCCCCACCGTTGGCCGGTCAACATGCTCCCGCTACGCGCTGCCCCTCTCGTTCCCGCTGCCACGCCGCGCGTCACCCTTTCTCCGCCGTCCTGTTGCCTTGCTGTTTCCTGTCCCCTATCCTTGAGCCGAGTCGCCTGGGTCCCCTTTGTCACCTGCCATCGGTGTCAATGTCACCCGCCTCCCCCACCATTTCCTGCTCCCTTGCGCCGGCGGTTCACCGTGCCCAGTCACACCGCCGCCTATCCTCGCAACCCTCCATTGCCCCCACTGTCCCTCCTGCTCTCCATTCCCTACCACCCGGTCTCCATTCCCTCACGTTCAGTCGTCTTTCGTTCCCTTTACTTTCTTTTTCAGCTGTTGACTGGAAGAGGTGGCTCAGGGCATCAACTGATATCACTGCAGTGCCTCTGACCGGGAGATCCTCGGGTTCGAGTCCTGACGGTGGAAGGATTTTCGACACTAACTTTTCAGCTACGTCGACTTCAGTTGCAGTCTGGAGGAGACTGCTCTGATCGGTAGTTTCCCGTGGTTTCTTCAATCAATACCGGGCCAATTCCCGAGCAATACCTTTCCAAATAGATTACGGATCCATCACGATCGTTCCTTCTCATTCCTTGTCCTAGCCTACTCCTTACACACTTTCCGAGAGACAAATCGGGAACTTAGAGCTTGTCCCGGCCGGGACGGTGCCTGACAGGTAGGAGATACCTGGTTGGGGTAAATTCCACTAGTGGACGGTAGGTCGCTGCCGGATCTCGCCATCCACCTGGGCAACATCATTTTCTGCGAGAAAAAAATAATGCTCACTTATGGGACTAATCACCTCATGCATTGCCGCGCTTGGAATAACTAGTAATCAGTCAACCAATGCAGCTGCCGTTTCCCTTGCCTCCTGTCACTCTCTCACGTTAATCCCCTTGCTCCCCTCCATCCCTGCCTACGAAGTTCCTCACTACCCTTATCACTGTCCATTCAGATTCCATCTCACGCTCCAGACGTAACTTTATTCTGAGACACCTATTATGAACGAATGAATGAATGAATGACACTGGGGTTTAACGTCCCTACAACTATTATCTTTCCTTTGTTTTGACTAGTCTTCCCACTCCCTTCGTGGTCAACAAACTTTTACTATGTCTTCACAGATAACCTAGTGAAAATTTAAAACTTACAATCGCCTACAAATTAAACTTATTAGCCTCTGTACAGACACAACACAGACAATTACGGTCTCCAGTAAGAGAGCTTTGAAATACATTATTGACATTTATTCTTAATTCTACAAACGAAAAAAGGATTTTTGCAATGTTCTAACACAAACCATACGGTTCATATTTCGATACTGAATGTACGCTTGTTTGACATTGTGTTAACTGCCTCACCAACCTCGTCCCAACTGGGGCGGTGCCCCGCTGGTGGGAGAGTCCTGGTTAGGGAGAAACCCCACTAGCCGACGGTAGGTCGGAGCCGGATCTCGCCATCCAGCGGGCGAAAATCACCGCCATCTCCAGCGAAAAAAACATGCACTACACTAACGGTACTAATGACCGAAGCAGTTGACGCGCCCGGAAACACGAAAAAATCAAATCAAATCAATCAACCACCATTACTCTTCTTTTACCCTCACCATTCTTCCTGCTCGTTTCTCCGGGCACAAAGTCCCTCCGCGCCTTCACAACCCAACCCGTGCAAAACGCCTGACCGTACGCCCTCACACCCGCTTCCATGGGCGAGCCCAGCCTTCGCAAGAAGATTAAACTTTATTAACCGCCGGACGCGACCTCAGACACAGGCGGCCGCTGCCCGCGCAGCGCCGCGCGATCACGCACAGCGCAGCAGCCGCGCAGAAAAACGCCTCGCGGCGACAAAGGCGGCGGCGGCGGCGGAATTAAGTTATATAAGAGCGATATTGCGCTCTAAAGGTGGCCGTAACTGACCAGCTGCCGTAAAAAGCATGGGCGTTGCGCGGCACGCCGTTCCGGCCGCGAACGCACAGTGGGCAAGCGGTGGGCGAAGTTGGTTGGTTGTTAGTTTGGTTTGGTTTTCGTGTTTCCGGGCGCGTCACTACTTTGTCATTAGTCCCGTTAGTGTTAGACATCCGGCGCCGACTTACCGTCGACTAGTGGGCGTTCGCCCTAACCCGGACTCTCCCACCAGTGGGGCACCGCCCTCAGCCGCGACAAGCTCTAAGCTCGCGGTCGATCTCACGGAATATGTGGTAGAGTAGTGCATGTTACTGTAAGTGTGTGTGTAAGGGAGAGGATAGGACAAGGAAGGGGAAGGAAAGATCGCGCGCGGTCCGTGGCCCGTTTGGTAGTGTTACTGCTCCGGCATTCGCCTGGTGTTGATCGGAGAAACCACGGAGAACTACCAATCAGAAGAGCCGGCCGCTAGAATTCTCCTCCAGACAGCGACTAAATTCGACCTAGCTGGAAGCTAGTGTCTTATATTGTGTCCCAAAAATATATACGAACTTACTCCGTCGTCAAAGGGTCCAGTCGCCTGTCGGTTCACCACTGCGTGAACTGAAGGCGCGATGGAAATCGGAACCGCCCAACCAGCTAGAATAAATACTAAATAGAGTGGCTGACCTTACAGTTTCAGCGCTCTTGGTGGACGTTCGACGAACTAGCGACCGCCGTGTTTCTGCGGTCAAAACATAAGAGGTGCCTGATGGTGGTGTGTTCAGAACTGTTGTACTGAATCGACGTGTTATTTCTATAATATCTTATGTACAGATTGTTGTCTTTTCGTTTATCTGTATTTAAATTATATTAGTGGTTAGAAGAATAATATCCACAATGCCTTCAGTATGTTTGGCATATAACAATTACATTCAGCCATTATGCTAACAACAATAACTTTTTTGTTTTCTTTTATTCTTATGACAACCGATGTAGGAAACAATGTGTTTTTAAAGTGTCTCAATTCGTTCTCCTTACATAATGTGATTTTGTTTTTAAATAATTGGTGTTTGGTCGTGAGAACACAACGCAAGAGGATTTATATTATGCGCGACCGGCCCACTCAGCCTTACCTAGCGCCATATGGAATACTATGTGAATCCAGAGGACGCTGCTTTGACTGCAAAACGCATGGCTTCAATTTTCTGCAAAGATGACGGCGCTTCAGCCACACTACGAAGTATATTCTAACTCGTTGGGGCCGGCAGAGTGATAAAGGCTGCGAAGAAGCATCCCTCCCCACCGCCTTTGCATCAGCAACGACGTCGCGGCTTAGGGCTACAACTCAGGTCCCTGCCGTACCTCTGACCGGGAGGTTCTAGGATCCGTGCCGGACGGTGGACGGATTTTTCGACTCTAGCTAGATAGCTATGTCGAATTCAGCTCCGTGATGGACGAGAATTCCAGTGACCGGCTACTCTGATCGGTAGTTTCCTGTGGTTTCTCCGATCAACACCAGACGGATATGGGAGCGGCGACGGGTCATAAACGGATCACGGAGTGCGCGCGATCTTTCCTACATCTTTCTTGTCCTATCCTTACCACTTACAAACACTTACCAGCACTATATTACGACACATGTGAGGAGACCGGTCGGGAGCTTACAGCTCGTCCCGGCTGGAAGGGTATTTCGCTGATGGAAGAGACCAGGAAGAGGAAAATCTAGATCCAGCTAGCCGGCGAGTAGGTCGCATCGGATCTTACCATCCTGCGGAGGAAGACTACTGCCACCTCTCGTGATAAAAACTCGGAATCTCTTACGAAAGTGAAAACATAGCTCGCGGAAACACGAAAAAATGAATGAATGAAACAATCAACCAACCAACGTCGCTGCCGGGTATGTGAAGGCATACTGAAAGGTCTGAGCTGATAAGGCAAAATGGTAAAGGCGCGTATCTAGGATAGTTAATGCATTAAATGATAAGACGCCATAAGCGAAAGGTAGAATAGACATTTAAATTCGAGAAAGGAGTATTCGAAATCGTTTGTTGCGGCTTAGATTCTACAGAGTGCTGTGAAGACTGTTTTTTACTGTTTTTCAAATATATTCCTTGTGAAAGCAAAAACTTCATCATATTGGTCTGTGTGACTACACTAAGCTAGAATAATTTGATAGAGAGTTTTAAGGGACTTCAAGAAATGTCTACTGTTCCATCAGTTTTTTCGGAGACACGGGACAAAGGGACCCTTCATGAGGGGGCGAATATTACTCTAAAACTTACCATGCCTGATCTAATCTGTGAGAAATAATTTAACAAGTTACCTAAAACAGAGCTTGATGTTGTTATTGAGGGGTAGCAAAAATCAAGCGTCAATTGGCACACAAATGTAATGAACAAACTCGAATTGTTTCGTGAACGAAAGCTCCAAGATTTAGCAACGAACGCTGTCTCCAAAATACTTTTGAGTATAGTTAATGATATTCAGAGCATATTGCAAGACATGGCACCATATGCATTAAAGCACAAGGCACTAGTTCATATTGAGGAAGTGCAAGAAATAATAATTGGAGCAATCCAGGGGATTGGTTTATTTTCATGCTTCTTGGATTGTGTTCAGCGCATATTTTACACCGCCGTAAAACATGACAATAATTTTCAAATAAACTGTAAATTAAGTGCGGTGTGTAAATGAAGTGTTCTCCAGACAGCAATTGAATTCGACACTAGCTAACAACCTAGTGTCAAAAAATCGTACCGCGCCGTCGCGAACCTAGGATCTCCCGGTCAGAGGCGCTGCAGTGACATAAGTTGAGCCTCATTTCCCGTTTTTCTTTGTCGAAACAACGGGGTCTGTCATTCTTCATAAAATTCAATAGAAGAATATATGATATTTTTACTAATGAGATCTTCCCGACACTCTGAATATACCAAATTTTGTCGCATCAAGTTAGGGTTGTACAACACTTCACAAGTCTACTTGTCTATTTAAGGCAATTGTGAAGTATTGAATTTGGATACGCTTTCAGATATGTGTTAACGAATTTCTTTATAGCGTAAAGGATACAACATTCTTAATGGATTTTAACTGTTTTAATTAAAAGGTATATTAAGATCATCTGCACATCTGCACGAAAACTGTTGTGATAAATACGAAAAAAATAAGTGATCATTGTTATTGACTTTAGTATGACAGCAAATAGATAATAACGAGTACGGAAATATAAAATTAGTACTTAGGTTCTAAAATATTTTCAGGTGCATAACAGAATATTAAGTACAGTGCAATTGGAATCTTATAAGATAAGACAACAATCTGGAGTAAGCCGAAGGTATTATAATTTTTGGCATTTTCTTGACTAATTTAAATAAAGTCGGGTTCGGTACGAGTTACTTGTACCATTAATAAAAACTATTGTTTAGATGATATCAAATTTCGAAGTTCAAAATTTGACTTAAAATATTTACTATTGTTCTGGGGCTGCTCAATGACCCTTTTTATCGTATGACTTGGAATATAAAAAGTTAAAACTGACATGTGATGAAATGCAACAATTGCATTTTAGATGTGGAGCTAATTAATTGTAGTAAATACTCCCTCCATGTGCAGAAAACAACTGAATTATTCTCCTTCGCTTAATGGAAATCTCATCGGAATCACAGCGCGGCTAAAACTGTCCATCCCGCTCCCTCCTTCCCTTCCAAGCGAGAGAGGGAGGTCATATCCTGCAGACAAAATGTTTCCCAGGCGCCGAGCCCGTTGCTGGAGGCTGCGTTCATGATTTTCGCAAGCTGTCGGCACGTCAGCTCTTTTGCGAGATCTTTCTATAAAACTTTTACAGCAGTCGTCACGTAATTCAGCACGATAAGAACTCAGAAGACCTTCCCCCTTCTACACCCTCATCTTGTCGCCCATCCACAGCCTGCCCTCCCCCCGCCGTCAGCCGTCAGCCAATGTCACCCACTCTCATCTCGCCCACTCACACACTCACACAAGGAGTGAAGGGGACCCGGATGTCAGCTGATTCGGCGTTACTGTTCTCTGAGATTTCATGCCGCAATTTTCTTCCCGGCTCCCACATCCCGTTCCCTCTTTCCAGCGGCCGAGAAAAAGAGGACAAAATGTGGGTGGGAAGAAAAAATGTTTTCTCGGTCGTGTGCAAGTGTAGCTTTATGGGTATTGGTGGGAAAAGAAAATGATTTGTTTCGCGATCATTATGGAAATGAACAAGTTTTACGCTGAATTGAAAGGGGAAACAAACGAATTGTTCTCAAGGAAATATGGTAATGTTTTCGCCGTGTATTTTGTTACCTACGTCACGGCATTACGATTTTTAACTAATAAATTTTCGGATAGTTTTAGAACCGAATGATGCATTTCAAGGTGGACATGTTAAAGGGCTACTAGAAGATTATTTGAAATGAGTATCGAGTACACTGATAAGGAAATAATGAATCTGCTTTTCTTGCCACGTATGGAGAGGAGTGACATGAAGATTGCAGAGCACATGAATACAAGAATATTACAGTAGATACTAGAGCCAGGTCGACAAGTGTTTCTTCAATTTGGAAAACAAATCCTATACATGGTTTAGGCGGTAGTAGTGTTCACAGACGAACGGAAAGACAGTAAGACGGACGGACAGACTGAGGGGCGTTTTGCTTTCAATTAGTTTTTCAGCATCAAGGACCCACACAACTGAAATTCGGACTACATATATACGTACGTATAATAGAAAGTAAAAACTGCATAAATCAATGATATTTATTTCAATTTTTAAAAATTTAAAAAATGTGAAACTAAATACCGCAGAGATGACACTTGTAGGTTAATGAGCTCTAGGTATCATCTGGTACATACTACAGACATTGTGGATGACTCATCTAGAATTAGGTGATAGTAACAATATATAAAATTTTCAGATTAAGTTAAAAAAATAGTAAGCCATGAAGTGATTTATTGGAAATGTATTTGAGATTATAACCTTCAAGTGTCTTTCACATATAATGAATCCTGAAAAAAATATTTAAAAAACGAAATGAAATCTATTCATGTGGATAAACATGTTGGAAAGCACTCAAAATCAAACATTTAAATGACACATGAAAGATGTTCGCATTAAAAAATTTAAACAAACGAATTTTCATCAGAGCGACCAGAGGTTTTTGCTGACCAACAGGAATATCTAAACCAGAGATTGGGGGGTATGAAATATTCAACCTGTCCGCTTCCTCACACAACATAAACAAAAGATCCCTTCCTGTTAAGGGCTCCCCTTTGCCCATTCGTTTTGCTCCACCAGCCAGGCTTTCCCGTCAGATTTACTCAGGGAATTTATGCAACGCGGCTAATCGGGTATGTTCAGGTTGAGGCGTGTTATGAAAAACGCCTCCGTCGCTGTCACTGCCACATCTCCTGCCACGCTGGCGTCACCACGCCCACCTCGTCTCTTGCCAGTTTCGTCTCCCCTGCCTTCTCCCTCACCTTTATATCGTCAGCATCTCTTGATTCTGCTTTCAGACAGTACAGTGTACAGACTGCAAATCATACTGTACTGTGTGCGTGTATGAAAGGCGTACGATGCAATTTGAAAGAGGCGGTGCTTGGTGCGGCAGTCAGGTGACTAGCTTTCCAACTGGAGTCCATGATTCTAATCCCGTTCGATTCTTATGGAATTTCTGGATTGATTGATTTTTTCGTGTTTCCGGGCGCGTCAACTGCTTTGGTCATTAGTCCCGTTAGTGTAGTGCATTTTTTCCTCGGGAGATGGCAGTGATCTTCGCCCGCTGGATGGCGAGATCCGGCGCCGACCTACCGTCAGGTAGTCGAGTTTCCTAACCAGGACTCTCTCATCAGCGGGCACCGCCCCAGCCGGACAAGCTCTAAGCTCCGGACCGGTCTCCCGGAATATGTGGTAGTGTAGTGCATGTTAGTGTAAGTGTGTGTGTGAGGGAGAGGATAGGACAAAGAAGGTAGATCGCGCGCGGTCCGTGGTCCGTTTGGTAGGGTATGCTCCGGCATTCGTCTGGTGTTGATCGGAGAAAATATGGAAAACTACCGATCAGAGCAGCCGGCCGCTAGAATTCTCCTCCAGACAGCGATGATTCGATCTAGCTGAAAAGCTAGTGGCAAAAAGCCTGCCGCCGTGGGAAGTGGGAATTTGTAGATTCTAAATAATCCATTTGACTAATAACTTTTTCCCTTCGTTGGGATGTGAGGGGGCCGGAGAATTCAAGTACGAGAATTCTAATGAAATTACATACCCTTTTCCATCAAACCACTTATCCGTTCCAAAAATGTTCAAAGACATACACGGTATCTGATTCATAATAAATAATACAATAAGTTAATCTTTGATACGAACGTTTGAACGTTTTAGAGACGTGTAAGAAATGACAAAAAAAAAACAACTAATGGTTCCTATGTGTCACATTTCTTTTGTGGCTGTGTTCCTGGCAAGGAAATACTTTTATAACTCGCATTAAAGGTATATTACAAATTATGTTGTGAATGTTACGTATCAGATTTTTTCACAAATACTAGGATTTTGACAACAGTGAAATATTAATATTTCCATTAAAATATTAATCATCGGTCGGATAAATTTTACATCAAAACAGTAAATAAATTCAAGTAATGTAAACATCTTGAGCGGCAGCAGAAAGTCCCTAAGGTTACCTAGAGGCGAGCGATGCGGAACTGTTGAGGTAAAAGAACTGACAATTTTTATGCGGTGATCAGTTGGGGAAAGAGAATAGCAGTAAATACTCGACAATTCTTGTTAAAAGTGGGTGAAAAGTCCAGAATAGGTGGGAGAAGTATCCGATATATATATATATATATATATATATATATATATATATAATATATATATATATATATATATATATATATATATATATATAGAGAGAGAGAGAGAGAGAGAGAGAGAGAGAGAGAAGAGAGAGAAGTCAATGTTATAAATTTTGGGATCATTTGAGAACTTCAATTTGCAACTGGAATAAAGTTCCATATCAGCTCATCTCTTCATATTCAATACAAGCGAACAGATTCTCTTGTTTCCATCATTATTCCTGAAGGGGTGCGGTTCGTGTTCAAGGTATTTTTATTTCAACTTGAAACAACCTGTACTTTCCAATTACAGTTAAATGCCTATAAATTAATATACTTTTCTTGAAAACACTATGTTATAATGCTGCATTGCAGTCTATCATTTCAAGTGAAGATGAAACTTTACAGCCTTTCGTAGTGTCTAGGACCACTTTTAAAAGCACTGACGTTCTCGTTAAAGAGGTAATGGGATTTAGAATTTTAAATTTACGTAGTATATTTGATGAGAGGCGCACGGCATTTTGGGAATAGATTGAATTGATAAAATAGTATTTAAATCTTATTAGGAATAAATTTTTACAATTTTCAGCTGTTGCATTTTGCTAAAAATTACATATTCAACGAATTTAATATTCATTTTACTTTCGCATATGTTCCGGAGAGTTGCTGAGCTCACTTTATTCATCACTCGGGTACATAAAATACTCACAGGCATTCTACGCCGTCGTTGCTGTGTAAAAAAAACACGAGTACAAAGACGTGCCTTTGGTAAGCGGTACACACTTCTTGAAGATATATATAACAGCTGATATTCACCATCTGTTTCTGATAACTTTAGTTGTGAAACGTTGCATGATTTGTAACCATTCTTTCTACTTGTTTAATATGATTTTAAAGCTCTTTGTTCGCTTTATTGGCACAACGAAGTTTCTAACTAATTTAATATGTCTGCCTTACAAATCTCAATTAAATGAAAATATTATTATAATTAACGCTACATTCTCCTATTATCAAGACTCTTCAGATATAAAGAACATTACTTATTTTCTTTTCACTTCTTTATGAGTATCTCGAAATAATATTCTTTTCGCAAATTTTAAAATGAACGTTAGCACTGAAAATATTTACGATTTTTAACTCTTTTCCATCACAATGTTTAATATTATTTATTTATTAATCTACCATTTTAAAAATAAGTAACATGAGTCCTTATATTTCATCTCTGGCAACTTGTGTGAATGTGTGTATAATTATTTTTAACACCCTGAAAATTGTATTCCAATTGAACATGCTGAAAGTAACACTTGTTGGTACAACTACAACAACTAATCCATGAACGCGTACAACATATTAGCTTAGCAGTAACCTGTGTGCCAATATCTAACAGTCTACTTAGCCTTACAGCCCATTTCCTTAATCCTTATAGACCTAAGACCACTCTTCAGGAAGACTGTTTCCTTGGGAGGGCAGTAAAGTACCCAGTTCGGGTCGTAACGTTTTGCCTGTTCAAACATCCTTTCAAAAATTAATGGGCATGACTGCATAATTGATTTTAATTGGCAAATTCAACCCGAAAAAAACTTTTTAGTTAATTTTATTTGCAAAGCAGAAACATTAACTAAACGAATTTTGTGATTTAAAATTGCGGCAGAATTTATTAATACATTGACTTTCATGGTCCCCATTTACAACGGGGAAACCATTTTTTGCTGAAAATAGTCGCAGGCAGATATAGGAAGAGTGCCATATGAAAACAAAAACACTTTCGAAAAGAATGCAAATTTTGCGACGTAGTTTGTTTCCATGAGTGGCTTGAAGCGAAATAATGTAAATAAGAATGGTTCTGATTGTATAATAATTTTACTTTCTCTCTACGGAGTTACAGAGCTCTGGTAACTAAATCGTGGATAAATCCAATAGCTACATTTTGAAAAAAATCCTCTAACACGTGGTGTAGTCAGAATTCATATTTAGTAGATCCTTGATACCGAAAAATTGAATGACGGCAAAACGTCTGTCTGTTCGTCCGTCTGTGAACAACCCTAGCGGCTAAAACTTGAAGCCGATTTTCTCCCAAATTGATATTCCCCAATTGATCTGACTCGTGACGCGGCCTCTTGAATTTGAAATCAATATTAAAATTTTAGGGAGTACCTCACATGAAGCCCCTGGGACATTTTCCAAAATTTTCAAAAAACGGCTCCATAGTTTTTGATTAAATTTTGTTGTTGGCTAGTGTGAAGGAAGTTTAACAGAATGGTGTAGGACTCACGTTCGTTAAAAACCCTGATTTTTCGAAAATTGTAGAAGTTCAAATTTTTTCGGGATCTTTGTACAACGAAAATATTAATGATAGAGTTTTTTCTTTCGCGAAATCTGTTCCTAAAGATAGATTTTAAAATAAGGTCATGTACAATTTTTCGAAAATATAAGCACTTTTCGCATAATTTTGCGTGAAAATAAGATGGAGAATGTAGGTACTGTTTTAGCACCTAGTTTTTTTAAGTATAAAAATATTTATTGACCATCAACAGTATACCTTTCATCGCCCCGTATACTCATGATCCCCAAATGGGGATCGAAAGAAAAAAATCTTAGTATAAATCCTAAATTTCCAACCACACCAAAAAACACCTCAAACATACGTTCTTAGGCAGAAATCTGACACTATAAAACAAGAAAATTACAATTAAAAAGTGTGGCGTTTGTGGGTTCAAATACTTAAGTCATGGCGGTTTATCTTATTAAATATTTACAGATATTCATACCTCTTGCGTTAGTAGACATTATCGTTTCACGTATGCAGCACTGATTGATTTATGGAACAATATTCGGAAATGGCAATGGACATCGCTAAACATATCTATACAACATTTCACTCTCTTAAAAATTACCAATTAATTTCCCCTTATGTCTGTTCGTAACTTTTTTTTTCCCTATCCCTTTCATCACTACTTCTTCGAACACTGCCTATACTATCACTCCTTCCACCAATTCCTAATCTTCATCATTACAACCACAACCTCTTTTTATCCATTTTCAGTTAATTTACTCGTCACAAATAATCACTTCTCTTTCTCTATTACAATCCCATGCATCAACCATTTACCCGCGTCACCCAAACGTTCAGAACACCCAACTCCCCGCCACCACTACTACTTCCATTATCACAGCTCCCTCCATTACCACCGCCACCTTCATAACTACCAACATCTCCATCATTAATATTATTATTATTTAATAGGTAATTATTACAGACAAATGAAAAAACTTGATGCACTGTGGCTAGGCCGAAGGCCTTTAAGCCATTACAATACCTACATTCTACCGCGTTCTAACCTTTCGCCTTCTGGTATTCACCCCAAATGGTCTCTCCATCGCATCAATACCGCGGAAAAGAGACCATAAGGTACGGAAGCCGAGTACATGCTAATCTATCCGGTTTTTAAACTATTTATTTATTTGGCGCGGGCGTCAGGTATTCTCCTTCCAGTGTTTGGCCTCCTCCGCACCTGAAAACAAACAGCACCACAGAAAATCGTCCGCATCAACGCCTCTGCCCTAACATTTCCGATTCCCACTTCCCTTCCCCCCTAATGTGTTTTATTTTAACCGTTTCTTTATTTTATTTTAATTTAATTAAATTTTAATTCATTTAACTTATTTTAATTAATTTAATTTTAATTTATTTAACTTATTTTAATAAATTTAATTTTAATTTATTTAACTTATATTTATTATTTTAAGTTAATTTATTTATTTTTATTGACTTATTTATCTACTTATACTAAACAATTGACTACAACTTATAACTTTTTTTCATCATTAATATCATCACCAAGAGCACCATTTCTATCATTCCATCACCCTCCCTTCCACACTACCCTTCCATCACCACACCTTCCTTCACCACCATCACCAACATCACCACCACTGGCAACACCACCGTCAGCCCCAACTCATTCCCAAACACCCGCACTGTCACCACTATCCGCGCGTCCGCAGCGCCCGGGCGGGCCCGAGGGGCATGGCCGAAATTTTAACCAACTCCATATAAGTTTAACTTAATGGCGGCCGCCATAACAATCAAACGTCGCTGCCAGGGGGCCGTGTCGCGCAGCTGTAAAACAAGCGCGCAGCGGCGCCGGGCCGGCCGCCGCCACCGCTTAAAATTAATGTTTATGGCCGCCCGCGGCCGGACGGACGAACGGACGGATGGACGGGCGAGGGGGGCGTGGCGAGTGGGCGGGACCAGGGGGCGGGCGGGGCTGGGCGGGCTGGGCGGAGGGGTAGGGGCGGGAGGGGGGCCGGGCGGGCGGGCCGGGCGGGGCGGGGCCGGGCGGGGCGGGGTGGGGCGGGGCGGGGCGGGGCGGGGCGGGGCGGGGCGGGCGATAACTCGACAGGGCGGGCACTGCGGTGGATCCACCGCTGCACCAGCGGCGGATTTATTCGGCCGAGGAGCTGCCCCCGGCGTGCCCCCTTGGGTGGGGGATGGAGATGCCCGCCGGACGCTGGACGCTGGACCCTGCGGGCGGTAGGCGCTAGACTCCAAGCTTTCGAAGCGGAAGAAGCTGGTTATTTCTCTTGCTTGTTGACTTGTCTGTCGCTCAGGGATGCACTTGATCGCTCTCACTGATTCAATGGCTCATTCTCACTGATTAGTTCACTCTTTCACTTATTATCTGACATTCTTTTTCTGACTCATTCTACAATGACACACTTATTGACTTACGCATTCACTCGCTAATTCACTTGCTCATCAGTCACTCATACACCCACGCGTTTCACACAGGGCTCCCTTAGGCATGTACTCAATTAACACGTAGTTATTTACATAGTTTCACTCTCAGTCAGTTACGTGTTTGCTAAGATCATTCGATGAATCATAATAGTTCATAATAATACAATTCATAAGTATGTGGTTCGAATTTTCTGAAATAATTTATTTGAAGCTAATTATTTTTAGTTAAAATTCCCCAAATATAATATCATATCTCAATTGAAAAAATTTATAGTATTTTTAAAGCACGTCACTCACGGAATCACAAAATCTACAGTTACACGAGTTAAAGTCGTGCATGAATTTTCTCATAAAATGTAACTAAAAATATACAAATAATATAGTACATTTTATAAGAAAATTTTCAGCATTACATAAGCGAACATTCAAAATATGTAAAAACCTTAAAAAAAATGTAGCGTATTTAAAATATAAGAATTATGAAAGGCTTTTATAAAAAATATTTTTATCGGGCCGAACATTTATATGATGTTGATAGAAATGTAATAAAAGAGAAATTTGAAAATCTAGTTCTTTAACGAGTTTTTTTTTGTTACGATGTCGACTAACATTTTACAGGATTCAACTCCCGTTTAAATGCTAATTTTCCTAGTCACATCAATTACCTATTAAACATTTAATATGCTTTAGAAAAGCATCGGTAATGTATAATCCTGTAGCAGTTACAAAATTAAATACAATGTTAAACGAATGAATGAGCGATTCAGCAACTAAAAATAATTAATGATCGGGGTAATGAATTCCAATAAGAACATTTGCTGCATTGTGCTGGTTGATGAGGAAAGGAACTACGTAAATGTGCTAATAACTCTTAATTTTAGTGCTCCTCGTAATCAACAAACCCAAATTTTATGTCCAGCAACTTTGCCATTTCTCATTACCCGCTCGACGAAAAACGCCAGCGAGCAGCGAAAGTCACCCTGTTAATTATGCCGAGAGCAGTTTCCACTCTGGCGGCGTGAGAGGGAGCAAGGAAAGATGGTGGTTGCGGGTCAGAGAGAAAGAGAGAGAGAGAGAAAGAAATTGAGAGAGACGGTCACAGTGACGGGAATCGCGTCGGACAATGCGCGTCCGACTACTCACATTGGAAACAAGCGCGTTCTCTTTACAGCAGTCTCCATTCTTCGCGTATTCTCTCATGAACTTCTCTTTCTCCGTTGTTTCCTCCTCCACGTCATAATCATCGTTATTCTTTCTTTCCGTATTTATATCGCTACTAACTCACACAATTTCATTATTAATTCTCTGCGTAATTTCCCATTACCAGCTAATTCCCGCACCTAATATTCTTCATTCATCCCTCATTCCTTTCCTGTATACTTTCCCATTCATTTCTTCAGTTCCAATTGTTTCATTGTTCTTTCGCTTCTACAACTCATCCACTTTCTTTTTCTTACATCTGCTAATGTAAATAATCTGCCAATTTTTATTTTCTTTTTTATATATTAGCTGTATTTTCTTTGTACTCTCTCATTACTACAAACTCCACTCCATTTACCATCTCTCGCGCTCTCTCTTCCCCCCCCTCTCTTCCGCCATTCTTTGCCGCCACCCCTTCCCCTTGGCTCCTCCTCCCCCCCCCCATTCCCAGCTCTTTCTCTGTCCTCGCCTCCCTCCCTACCTTTCTCCTCTCCGCTTCCGTACCCTCTCCCTCTCTCCTTCCAAGATCTCTCCTCAGCTCTTTCTTCCACCTCCTCTAGCTCTTCTCTCCCTCTTCTCTAACTTTCTAATCCCTTTTCACTTCTGCTATCCCCTTCTCTCGTTTTATCTCTCAACATGTAACTCTTCACACCATATTCTACTATCTCCTCTTTACCCCGTATCATGCTCTTCCACCCTCCTCTCTTTGTGTACCTGTGTAACGTCCACGTTACCTTGCCTTATTAACTGGCCGTTACAACTTTATATATCCATACAACATCCCTTTATTATGTTGTATCTTTATCATGTTTTATTATGTTCTTTGACTTCTTCACTTTCAGATATCATATAGATAGATTCTTTCTTTTTTAACTTTCAGAGGTTACATACAATTCATACAATTCCTAATTCCAACTTTTTATCAACATCGTTTTCGTCTTTCAATCTCTCAACCTTTTTTTATATCATATCAACAATTTTCGTTACTATCGTAACTTTTAACAATGTTTCCAATATTTGTTTACATCATGTTAACTTTGGCAAATCCGCCAGTGAAGTTGAAACGTTACAAACACCTCCCCTCTTTCAAGAATTTTGGTCACCTTGGTGCCAAAATTTATAAATCTTATAATCAAATTTTAAAAATTCGTATACAATAATAACTTTTATTTTATGACAACTAGATTAGTCCGGAAATGAATTTGCGGAACCTTTACTTAAACAATCGGCATTTCCATGTGCCTTTCCATGTCTATGCTGAATCTGAACGTTATATGCTTGAAATATCAAACTCCATCTTAAAATTTTACAATTTGCATTTGTTTTTCTTTTATATATTTGAGAGTTAACTCTTTCTCCAATTTCTGACACAGAAGACTATCTTTATCTGCAACTAGCTTCTGAAGAGATTCCCATTCAGTATTATAAACTTTATTGACAGAATTCAATTTCCCCTGCAAGGAATTAATGTTTTTCTGCAATTCAGAATTATCATCACGTATCCTTTGAACAGTACCAGTGAGCCCGGAAACTACTGCCATTTTTGACGAAAGTTCTTCATCTTTCAAATTTATTTCTTCTTTTAAAAAGGTCACTTTACTCTCAGTATCTAGAAGTTTCGCATCTTTCTCCTCAATTTCTTTCCTGAAAGACTCACGTTCTAAATGAATTGATTTCTGAAGATTTTCCAATTCATTTTGCAAATACAATATCTTGCATTCATTATCAAGGTTATCTTTTTGAAACGTATTGATTATTTCAGATAATTTGTTGATTTCTTCTATTTTCTCATCAAGATTCTGGTTCTTGACAGCAATTTCGTCCCTTAATTCAAGAATTTCTTTATTATCCTCACTGATTATCATTTCCCTTTTAGCTAACATACTATCTTTCTCAACAAGTAATGTTTTCTTGTTCTCTATTTCTTCCTCCAAAACCGATACTCTTTCCTTCAATTCAATAATCTGTTCTCCATTCTCTTCAGACTCTTCGTTCGTTTCTATTTCATTATTATTTTGACATTCCTCTCCTTCATTAACGTTTAATAGGTTAATTTCATCTCTAAGATCTCTATCCAATTCTTTTATCAATTTTGCAGTTTTATTTCCTAATATATACTCATCTCTGTCTAACTTATCTGAAACTACTACCGCTTTTCCATAAACCTTTCCAAATTGGCCACAGATTTCTACTTCTGCTACAGGCAAACATATGGGATTTTCTGTTAAGGAGTACATACCCAGACTCTTTCTCCAATATAATGTTCTTGTCTAACATTTTTCTTCCTATTAAATCTATAGAAGCACCAGAATCACAAAATTTTCAATTTTTTTCCATTTATATAAGCTTCGAACGTATAAGGTGCTAATAAATCTTTACTGGAAGTTTTTAAACAATTAACGTGCTCAGATCCTATATTCTTTTCAACCATTTTTTTATATTTTGGGCAAAATGGTTTTATATGTCCTATACCGTTACAAAAATAACAATGTACTTCTTTCCTTTCTTCGAATCCTTCCTCAATTTCCTGTTTTGTATCAACTTTTTATTACTTTCCTTTTGAATTTTGGATTTCTCATAGAATTTGGTAGTATCAGCTGATTTATAAATCTTATTTTTTGTTCTAGTAAATATTGATCACAAGTTTTCAATTTAAAATTTTCTCTGGTAATGTCATAATTTTCTAATTCTTCAACTATGTCACGAGGTTTTGTATATTTAGTCCATTTGCTAACTAGATGCTCTTTAACTACAAACGGAACGCATCGTTTTATTTGTTCCGTTATTAGTAATTCCTTTATTTCCTCAAATGAGTATACATTTACGCCTTCTAACCAACCATTAAGACTTATTTTTAGCTCATAAGCAATATCTTTCCACGTTTTATCTGGTGTTTTTCTGATCGAAAGGAATCTCTGTCGTAATTTTTCTGCGGTTACTTTGTACTTACTCAATAATATTTTCACTATTTCATCATAATCTTTACTTCCCTACCATTTCTCTCGTTATATATTCCGCATCATGTCCTGGCAAATGTGTCATTAACAAAGGTCCCATTGGTCTTTAGAAATGTCATCAGCAGAAGCAAAATTTTCAAATTGTTGAAGGTATAAAGAAATATCATTTTCATTTGATTGAAAATGTTTCATGCACTGTGTGAGTTTCAAGGAATTTTACTTTGTAATCCCTGATTAATTGACCGACATCACCTTACATTTTTCCAACTCAATTTTTGCCAGTTCAATTTCTGTTTCTCCTTTGTAATCTATCCTCCCTTTCTCGTTCCTCCCTTTGTAATCTATCCTCTTCCTCCAACCTTACCGTTTCTAAAATCTCTTTTACTATAGTTTCATCATAATCCTCTGTTTCCGATATTTTTTTTATAATATTCTTAACAGTTTCTTTCTCCGAAACCTCGCAGTTCAATTCCCTAGCTAAACTGATTAATTGACTTTTCTTACATTTGTTTAAAAAAGCCATTATCTTTGTTTGACCAGTTCGACAAGGAAACACTTAAATTAATCTATCTGAATACCCGTTTCACACACATCAGCTGTCACTCACGTTTCAATCTGACAGTTTCTAGGCTTCTTCAAAATCTTCAGATATGGTTAAAACATTCCACAGTTCCCCTTCGTATAATTTTTCACTCCACGCAGAACCACCACTGCAATTAATACGTCTTGATTACCAACCACAGCAACCAACACTGATTCTTTGAACACCCTTTCCCGCGAACTACAAATCCAGGCACACCACGTTGTTCCACCACGTTGTTGCAACCATTTCTTCTAACAATTTCTACGTCGTACCACCGCTGCCACCAATTTTGTAACGTCCACGTTACCTTGCCTTATTAACTGGCCGTTACAACTTTATATATCCATACAACATCCCTTTATTATGTTGTATCTTTATCATGTTGTTTATTATGTTCTTTGACATTCTTCACTTTCAGATATCATATGAGATAGATTCTTTCTTTTTAAATAACAATTTATTTAATCTTTCAGAGGTTACATACAATTCATACAATTCCTAATTCAACTTTTTATCAACATCGTTTTCGTCTTTCAACTCTCAACCTTTTTTTATCATATCAACAATTTTCGTTACTATCGTAACATTTAACAATGTTTCCAATATTTGTTTACATCATGTTAACTTTGGCAAATCCGCCAGTGAAGTTGAAACGTTACACCTGCTTCCTCCAATATTCCCCTTTCTCCCCACGTCTTCACGCTACTAGCCTCCCTGTTCGTCCTCCCTTAATGACCTCAATTCATTTGCGCCCTCGCGGACATGGGGCGGGGCGGGGCGGGGAGGGGCGGGGCGGGGCGGGGCGGTTCGCTGGCGCACGGAAGGCCGCCGGCGGTTCGCTGGCGCACGGAAGGCCGCCCGCGGGAAGAAGGGCGAGTGCTCGGCCTGTAATTTAGGGGATGCGACTCCCCTGGCCCGCCCCGCTGCGCCGGACTCTTGACCTAACGCATCCGGACGGGCAGGGTCCCCGCCCCGACAGCTGGGCCGGCACCAGCCCGGGCTCGGATTTTCCGACGCGGCCTCTCTCTTAGCATAACTCCCCTTCCAGCTGGGATTGCTCAGTGGTAGCAACGACACATCTGCAGCATCGCTCTGCGGGAGGTTTGAGTCCGACGGCGGCTCACTTTTTACACTAGCGTCGAAACTGTTGGGTCGAATTGAAGAGAATTCTAGTGTCCGGCGGCAGGATTATCGACTCTAGCTTTTCAAGTAGGTCGAATTCAGTCGCTCTCTGGACGAGAATTCTAGAGGCTGACTGCTCTGTTTAGTAGGTTGCCGAGATATCTCCAATCAACACCAGTCAAATGTCAGTACTACCCTAACAAATTGGCCAGGGATCGCGCGCGATCTTTTCTTCCTCTTCCTTGTTTTATCCTCACCCCTAACACACACACACTTAAACTAACTTGCACTCCTCTACCACACATGCAGGGAGACTAGTCGGGAGCTTAGAACTTGTCCCGGCTGGGGCGGTGCCCCGCTGGTGGCAGAAACCTGATTGAGGAAAACCCCGCTAGTCGACGGTAGACCGGCACCGGATCTCACCATCCATTGGGGGAAGATGGCAGCCCTCCCCCTCGAGTTTATTCTCAAAATCGAACTCCAGACCTATGCTTTTGAAAATCAGTTCTTAGCATTGAAGACCCCTTAAGAATTGAACGCAAATAAATTGTTTCTTGTTGAAATAAATTCCTTTTTTAAATTAAGTCAGTTTTCTTTTTAACTTTTCGGTGAGGTATGATAAGTGAACATTTCACTTGCTATTGGTGTGCGTATGTCTCTTTATTACGTAACATGTAGGGTAGTGAGGACTTTGAATTATAATCTCATTGTGAGATATGTAATAGGACATATAATATCAAACCAGTAAATTCCAATCACTCTGCCGTATAATAAGAATGCTTTAGAACAAAAAAACAATAAGTATTACAACACAAGGGCTGATACAGGTTTCCTGTGTAGAAATAGATCATGCAAAACAGAGAGATAAAATAAATTCTAAGGGAGTTAAATTACATTTCCCAGGAAAGTTAAGGCATAAAACACAATAATTTAAGAAAAGAATATATACTCTCTCTCTCTCTCTCTCTCTCTCTCTATATATATATATATATATATTTCACAGGAAAGGGAATAATACATTTCTTTCAGGTAAGTAAGTAATACCAAAAAGAAATCACGTGATTTTCCAAAGAAATTCATTTTTTGTTTATTCAAAATATTGGTCATTGGCATAATACATTTCTTTCAGGTAAGTAAGTAATACCATGCCAGAAAAACTGCTTGTTATTTATCGCAAACCATTCGTTCAGCCAGTTACCAACTTCCTCGAAATTGCTGAAGTGCTATTCTGCAAACGCGTGTCTCATTGATGCTAAGAGATGATTCGGCGGTGAGATGGCGTCAGATTCGAAGTGTGTGGAAGAATGTCCCATCCAAGAGATTTAACCCTTGTACCCTAACATTATTTTATTCACACTTACTACTAACATGTGGTTATTCATAACCCCATATTTTATTTCTGAATTTTAAACAGGGAAAATGTAAGAAATAAATCTAAATTATTTGGACACAGTTTTATTATCAAAATTTATAAAAATATAATGTTGCTTATTTTGATTTTATTATAACGTTGTCCATGACACTAAAATAACTTCACAAACAATTGAAACAAATTTCATGGCGATGTTCTGAACAAACAGGTGTACCACATTAAAAACAAGCAGTGTTTGTTGTTTTTTTTCACATATGGTACACCTAGCTTGCTTTTATAATTTATTTGGAAATTGTTGTTTTTACTCAATAGTTTTTTTGGTGTGCCTGATAATCTGTCAATTGCATTTCGAAGATGAACAGGGAGGTTTCTCATAAATCTTAACTCACACCAGTAAATTGCAACAATTAACTATCAAGCTGAACTGCTCATGTAAAAATGGACATTACCAACGAAGAATACAGAAGATCTCAGAACAGCCAACCGCATCATTTGCTAACAATTAATGTTTAATTTTTCCGTGAGGCACTAGTAACCCCCGTTAGGGTTATAGGGTTAAAGATGTCTCGCTGATTTTTCTGTGTGAGGCGGCGCGTTGCCGTGCATTTGCCGCTCAGTCAAACCGTGTGAGACCCATTTACGAGTGTGGCGAGCCGCCATTACCACTTCACCCCACGCCAGGAAGACGCGCCAGGCAAGCAGCACACAGCGTCGCCAAACATTCCGGCAGCGACCTCTAAAAAACGCTGCCGAATGCAAGTCGACCCAATATAAACGGGCCCGGCAGTGACGAGCAGTGACGAGCAGTGACGAGCAGTGACGAGCAGTGACGAGCAGTGACGAGCAGTGACGAGCAGTGACGAGCAGTGACGAGCAGTGACGAGCAGTGACGAGCAGTGACGAGCAGTGACGAGCAGTGACGAGCAGTGACGAGCAGTGACGAGCAGTGACGAGCAGTGACGGCAGTGACGGGCAGTGACGAGCAGTGACGGGCAGTGACGAGCAGTGACGTACGGAAGAACGGGCTTGCTACTGGTAATCGCGACTCCGGACGACTGACGGGATGATGACACGCTCCCAGGGTGCTGCCGCTGCTGTTGTCGCCCCCGCCGGAACGCCTGGTCCACGGGGAGATGGGGTAAGAGACCGTCGTCAGTCATCTCGACTCCCGATCATCCCCCTTCAATCCATCGTTCCCCCTGTCTCTCCCTTAATTATTAATAAATGGTGCATTTTTACTGGAAAACTTCTTCTGAGTAAGCCGCCCTCCCTTCCCTCAACTTCCCGTTAATCAATCACAGTACTCAAAATGACGAGTCACCTTAGGAATACGCTGAAGCCAGTCAGCTCCGAGGGTGGCTCATCACACGAGTTTGATCTTCCCCATTTCTCGTAAACGTCTGCTGATTGTGTTTGGTGACACATTTAATGATTTTGACAATTGTTGTTGAGTTTGAGTTGGGCCAACATCCAATAGCGCCTGCAAATGCATGTCTTCGTGCTTTTGTAGTTAGCCAGAGCGCGCCTCCTTTCACATTGAATTCACGAAGTTTAAATTGTCGGATCTATGTCCCACATGTTCTAATCGCTGGATCGTAGTTCACGAAACATTGCATTCTTCGACCCTATTTTTACTTGTTCTAATATGGATCATTTTTTAGTTTAATGCAAGTAAGATTAGAACAAATACATTGATAACTTCGACGTAATAATTTGTGAATACTTGGAGAATATATACAAACCCAGTCTATGATAATGAATAATTTCACCGTATATTTCTACCAGCAAATAATCGCTTTCAAAGCCTTTTCTATAGATTGAATCAGAAAAGCAATGCCTGTCGCAAATTATCTTTTCAGGCAAAAACGTCGACATGATTACTGAATGACGACACAGACACTAATGTTAGGCGGACTCAACTTGTGTGTGTTCGTAGATTAATGCGAGACAAACAGACTGACGTAGTGTCAAATGCATACTATGCGTACTATTATCTGGGACCATCACTTAGTCATACCTGAAAATACTTATGAGTACTCCTGATAAATGTATACCGTGTGTCCCATCAACTATGGGCCACCCCATAACTTCTAAACGGTTCACAGTATCGACATGCAGTTTCTCTCAACAATACGGAATCATGGGCAAGCAATATTTCATAGAGGTATTGTTTGAAGTATTTTAGTTTTCGAGATATTTAATCATCTTTGATTTTTAAATGGAACTAAATATATTTCTCGTCCGCAGTGGATAGCTCATAAAAAGCGGAATGCAATGATATACCATATGTTAGTTTTGATAGAAGTTTTAGTATAAAAGTAGGCTTTCTGAGTTGTGATTTAATAAAGGAACATTGTTTCCTATAGCTGCCCTTGAAACTGTCGCCTTTGGGGACAGGCCTTCGCTTCGCCGGTCCGCAACAGGCTCGACGCCGCGAAGACCACCGTCCCCAAAGCAAAGGGAAATACTGTTCGTTTAATTTAAAATCACATGTCAAAAAGTCTATTTTATACTAACATTTCTAACAAAACACTAACATAGGATACATCATTTGATTCCTCTTTTCATGATGTATCCATTGCAAAAAATTTAAAAAAACAAAGTTTATACAGAATGTTACTTACCCTTGCCATTTGATTCCTTTTTTCATGATGTAACCATTGCTGGCGAGAAAAATATCATTCCATTTAAAAAATCAAAGATTAAATTTCTCAGAAAAGATACTACGAACAAAGTTTATACAGAATGTTACTTGCCCTTGCCATTTGATTCCTCTTTTCATGATGTAACCATTGCTGGCGAGAAAAATATCATTCCACTTAAAAAATCAAAGATTAAATTTCCCAGAAAAGATATGACGAACAAAGTTTATACAGAATGGTACTTGCCCAATGATTCTGCATTGTTGAGCGAAATCTATATTTCAATATCGCAAACCGTTTAGAAGTTAAGGGGGTAGCCCACAGTTGGTGGGACACCAACTGTGAGCTCTATATATATATATATATATATATATATATATATATATATATATATATATACACACACACGCAAAATACAGTACGAGGAGGTTGAAAATGGAGACAAAAAAAATTAAGAAAAAAAGTAGGAGAAGAAGAAGAAGAAAGATAAAAATCTATGGGAAGAAACAAGAAAATACGCAAGCGTATGTAACGACAAAGTTTGAACCACGAGTAAATCCATTCAACGAAACGTTGTTGACCCTCTGCGCGCTACCGAACGCTCAGACCGGCGCCACAAGGGTGGGCGGGCGAGCGGGCGGGCGGGATTCGATTCCAGCAAACACGTGAAGCGCGCGTTGGAATAATAGCAAGGAGGCTCCGCGCGCATCCCAGCGCAATTTAGCGCGCGCAATTTTATCGCTTACGGGCGGCCGGAACAAATTACCTCGGAGACCGCACGTCACTCGCGCTTCATGCTCCGCGTCCTCTGCGGACGCTCGCCGCGCGGCTGGATGCTTGTCCTGCGTCCTCGCACGCCCTGTCCTCGCTGCGCCAGAGGCGGTCGCTTGCCGTTGAAAGCTGGAGTTCCTTGGCAGAATGCGTGGCCGCGGGAAATTCACTCATTTGGATTGTTGGTCGGTTGTTTGTGATTCCGGGCTCGTCAACAGATTACGTCATTAGTCCCGTAAGTGAAGTGCATGTGTTTCAGCGTGAGGTGGCGGTGCTCTTCCCCCTCTCGATGGCGAGATCCGGCGCCGACCAACCGTCGGATTGCAGGGTTTTTCCCTAACCAGGACTCTCCCACCAGCGGGGCACAGCCCCAGCCGGGACAAGCTCTAAGCTCCGATCGGTCTCCCGGAATATGTGTTAGTGTAGTGCATGTTAGTGTAAGTGTGTGTAAGGGGAAGAGGATAGGACAAGGAAGACGAAGAAAAGATAACAGGCGCTCCGTGGCCCATTTGGTAGGGTACTGCTCCGGCATTCGTGTGGTGATGGTCGAAGAAATTACGAAAAACTACCGATCAGAGCAGTCGTCCGCTAAAATTCTCCTCCAAACAGCGACTGAATTGGAGCTAGCTGGCAAGCTAGTGGCTGAAATATGCAGATAATACTGTCAGCGCTCGAAGGTAGATCTTCGATTTTGGCTGTCCCGGATGAGCCACGTCTCAGTCGATAGAAATGACGTTTGGCAATCATGTAGTGGCCTTCTTCAGGGTTATCCTACTGGCAGAAGAGGAGAATAGCTCAGTACTAGGCAGTTAAGCTCTCGAAGTATAGCTGTGAAGAAGGCCATAAGATGATGGCCGAACGGTCAGTTTGATCGACTGAAACCGCTCATCCCGGACAGCCAAGAATCGTATAACTCCGGCCGCAGAAGCCTACACATCCATCTAGGCATCTTGGTGTTTGGCGGAATGCAACGAAACGGCGTTCCATTACCTCGGGCATAATTATTGAATTATATTGTAAATTTATAACTATTTCTATTAATTTAATAATCAAATTGGGGCGCGTTCCTCTATTAAAAATTGTATGACTCAAGCACTGCATCTATACTTGCGTTTTTGTAACGTAACGTCTGAGGGTATTATCTTCAAGATGGAATATGGCACGACTTTTCGCCTCTTTCTGGGTCATGCCGCAAGAGCCGCTTGATCTGCAGCACTGCTTGATACGGTTGCGATCATGCGACATCTTACGGCAGGACTGAGAAATACGCAAAACAGTCGTGCTCTTTTCCATCTTCAATATAATACCCTCAGGGGGCAATACCCGATTAACACCAGCAGAATGCCAGTGTAGTATCCTATCAAAACGGGCCACGGGCCGCCCGCGATATTTCCTCTCTGTACCTCGTCCTCACACATACACGTACACTAACATGCATTACACTACCACATGCCAAGAGACCGGTCGGGGACTTACAACTTGTCCCGGTTGGGGCGGTGCTCCGTTGGTGGGAAATACCTAGTTGGGAAAACCCCGCTAGTCGACGGTAGGTCGGTACCGGATCTCGCCATCCAGTAGGGGAAGAACACCTCTACCTCCCGATGAAGGCATACACTACACTTACGGGACTAATGACCACAGTAATTGGCGCCCGGAATCACTAATCATTCCATAAACCAAGTCCAGGATCTCGTCATCGCAGAGGCAACAGGCCAAGACAACGCGAGTTATAGCGGCGTGGCATTCGATTCCCCGCGGCTGCTGATGGATGTGCTTCCTGAGGTGCGCGCCTCCGCCCGCCAGCGTCCGTCGAGGGGCGCGCCCGTCTGCCCGTCGCAGGCCCGGCCGCCGCGGCTCCGGCCCCGCCCTCGCTAGCCCCGCCGCCTGGCGCCGTGCGCGTGAATTAATGAGGCGGCGAGATGGACGCCCCACGTGTGGCGTCAGCAGGTACTCCGCCTTCAGGGTTGAGGCGGCGGTGAAGGCGACATCAGGGCTGATGGGGTGGTGGCGATGGTAACAGTGAGGGGAGATTGTAGAGGTCGTGCGGGTGATGTTGACCGGGGATGCGCTGGCAGAGCTTACGAAGGTAGTGGTGAGAGTGGCAGGAATGTGTCGATGGTGACAACGGCGGCGACCTTTGGGGTTGAGGTGGAGGTGAAGGCGATACCAAGTGGTGGGTTGGGGTTGGGGGCTCTGGTGGAACTTATGGAGGCGAGCATGGCAAGAACGCGGAAGTAAAGGCGGGGCAGCGGTGGTGGGTTTTATGGTGTTGGCGGTGGTGATGGAGGTAGCGGTGAGAGTGGCAGTTATGTGTCGATGGTGACACCGGCGGCGACCTTCGGGGTTGAGGCGGACTTTTCATGGGTGGCATTGTGGTCCAAATTTGTCAGATAAATTTCACATCTTATCTTGTTAGTTTTTTTTCTTGGAATTTCTGATTCCTTTCTTTGATCAGAATGCAAATACGTTGTGCTAGCTATTACGTTCTATGGAAATCCTGCTAGTATTGATCTCAGAATCGACAAGGACGACTAGTGTACATTAATACGGGAATACGATGCAAATTTCTACATGCAATTATTATTTCTGGCTTACATTATCCTTCTAAAAGTTGAACGTGTCTATTTGAATTGTTCGCCAGGAACTGCGGGTTATCGCAAGGGCTCAATGTGCGCTACGCCAGTAGATGTTGCTTGTCTGACGTCAGAGGGTGCGCGGGAGCACTTCCACCCCATAGATACCAGTGAGATAAAATAAATTTTGATAATTCACAGGCAGCCTTCAATCATGTACTGATTAATGGATTCTGCAGATAAAAGATAAGGAGATCAATGGTCTCAAACAAAACTACATGTCTAGAGTCCAAATTCTTCCACATGATCTCTCTCGGGTTAAAAAATGAAAATATTTTCACTCAGCTTGTGACGTTTCATCAAAGGTAGTTAAGGTTCACTGACGTTTATCTGCCGTCATTTGTTCTTATCACCATTTTAAAGACTAATTACAATACAATTACAAAACAATATGAGTGTATACATTACTTACGATTGACGAAGTCAAGGTAGCGAGTGTTTAAAGGTCATAGATTGTCTGTTCATAAACGAACAAGTTAGTAAGCCTATTTAATAAACGCAGTGTTCTGGATAACCTAATAGAGGACTATCATATACGTGTGCAGATAGGTATAGGCAATTATACATTTCAATTACATTTTCAGTAACTCTTGACTCTTTGACTTCGTAAAATTTTTAACTCCTTCTTCATAACACATTGTAATTGTGTTGTTTCAGAATTTGTAAAACATCCTCCCATCATCAGTGTTGGAGAATAGAACATGAAAAGATAATTTTGAAGTTATCAATTTTGAAGAATAGTGCGTAAGTAGTACATTTTGGTTGTATATTTTCTATAGTTCTTATTTCTGTGTAATTACAGGGTTCAGATAGCAATATATTAAATTACAAAACTTTTGTCTTAAATCTTTTTAATACACTCTTGTGAGGTAATTCACTTCTAGCAATTGCACATTATTATAGAATTTTGTGTCTTATCTTTCCATATCGTATTTTTTACAGAATGATACTTTTTTATCACTGTAGCTTGAATATTATGTACACATTTTATACACAGCTATCACTGTGATATTTAATATTTTAGGTTTGTCTCTTCGGTTAGAAAGCTAAAAACTTCTTTTGTCATATACTTTCTAATTCATTCTCTTTAATTTTGATTATCATATTGTACTTTTGGGACTTTCACTTAACTGAAATTATTGAATCTGTTAAGTTTCTGGTTTATTGAAACTTTTGAAGCCAGATCCTGTCAAGAGCATGATGTATCTCAATTGAACGAGTTTGTGTATGTGTGTATATATATATATATATATATATATATATATATATATATATATATATATATGAAGAAACACCTTTATGTAGAGATAAAAATTCCGTTTACATTATTTAACATACACTGTTTTAAATTTTTACTTCTGTTGGTTATAAAAGCTTTGGGGTACTCTTTTCGTGTGAATTGTGTGTTTATTGTAACTTTCAATTCGCCATGTTATGCCTGAGGTATTATTAAAAATGAAGAAGTATTTGCTGCAAAATGAACAATTTTGAGAGATAATCGAGATATACTGAATCCGTAGTATTGCAGTCGTTATTTTTCCTGTAAAATACTTCTTTGTTGTAAACATTGTATTGCTTGGAAAACCAGAATAATACGTTTTAAAAATATAATAAAATATTCATTGTACGTCGCTTTACATTTCAATTTTTCCCATCAGCAATAGAAAAGACTTAAATATTCTTCTTAAATTAAATTTATGTCAGCAAAGCAGAAATCTATAGTCTCAGCTAAATTTAATTCTTCTTTGAGATTTGCGTCGATGTGATAAGACAAAATCTGATGTTTTTTTAAAACATTGACCTTGTTTCTATTATTCCGAATAATCTTTGAAGATTTGCTTACAACAATTTTGTCCTTTGAACCAAATTGGCAAGGCATCATTTATCCACCTGAAAAATGATAATCTTCACACTTGGATGGAGATGAATAGAGAATTTCTGCATGAAAAGAGGTTCAGGTAATAATAATAATAATAATAATAATAATAATAATAATAATAATAATAATAATAAATGTAAGCTACGACCATTGGCAGATCAGCAACACCTTCATACGCGAAAATGTTTACTCCAAGTGGAAAGGAATACTCACCACAACTTGTGACGTCTGTTGAAACCGGATACAAAGGGGAGAAAAACCTTTTCCTCTTGTGTATATCTCTATGCCATGCAATTAGAGCGTTGACCACCACGGAGTCACATAAAGCTTTAGTACTACAGTTTGAAAATCAGAATTGATATCCTAGGATGTGGGGTAATCCGGTGTAACAATACCAGTCATATCGATAGTTATGAAAGTTCTGAGATTTGTTCCGCAAAATGTGTGTATGAATTTGTACTTTCCCAGGTTTTTCAATGAAACATATGAATTAATGTAATGCTAGGCAATACTACACAACAATTTCTCTATCAACAAAGGAGCAAAATGAATTATGTAGTGGGAAAAGATGAATAATTCTTCTGTGACTCCTAAACTGCGCTCGTTCGATTGGCGTTCTGCAAACGAAGTGAGCTTTCCTAAATTTCTGATCGCTCCACTCGAATCGGTACCTCCGTCGGTGGCTCGCTGGTTAACGTGCCCGCTTTTCACGGCGAAACCCTGAGTTCAATTCCCGGCCGAGGAAATTATACCCGTGCGCTTTGTTTAAAAATGTATCTATTGGTGTGTGACGATGAGAAAGCCCACCCTAAGGTTATGAAGACCAGAATGTACGGTGAAGGGATGTCTTCGTGCTAACCACACGAACCCCTTATCCCATGGCCGAGAGACTGGGTTAGAGCTGGTCGGCGAAGGTCCGTAACAGGCTGTCGGGCCAAAAAGTAGAATGTACTCTAAATAGATGCGTATACAATGGCGCGGTATGAAATGACCGATCTCGATTGATTTGATTGATTGATTTTTCGTGTTTACGGGCGCGTCAACGGCTTTGGTCATTAGTCCCGTTAGTGTAGTGCATGCTTTTTCCGCGGGAATTGGTGATCTTCCCCACTCGATGGCGAGATCCGGCGCCGACCTACCGTCGGCTAACGAGGTTTCCCACTAACCAAGACTCTCCCACCAGCGGGGAACCGCCCCAGCCGGGACAAGTTGTAAGTCCCCGTCGGGTCTCCCGGAAAAAGTGATAGTGTGGTGCATGTTAGTGTAAGTGTGTGTGTGTCTATGTGTGTGTGTGTGTGTGTGAGGAGAGGATAGGACAAGGAAGAGAAGGACAGATCGCGCGCGGTCCGTGGTCCTTTTTGTAAGGTACTGCTCCGGCATTCGCCCGGTTTGATCGGAGAAACCACGGAAACTACCGATCAGACCAACCGGTTGCTAGAATTCTCCTCCAGACAGCGACTGAACTCGACCTAGCTGCCAAGCTAGTCTCGAAAATCCTGCCGCCGCGCCGTGGGAAGCGGGAACCTAGAACCTCCCGGGCAGAGGCGCTGCAGTGGCATCAGTTGATGCACTGAGCTACCGCTCCAGGTATCCTCTTTGCTCCTCAGGCTCCTCTTTGCGTTTGCGTTTGAAGGCGTGGCTCGGCCTCCGCGTAACCTGAGTCACGGCAGTGCTTTGGTCCCCACCGGTGACCCATATCTCGCTCCAATAGAGGAGGGAATCCGATGTAGCATAAGCCAATGCGCCTTACCGTCCACAGACGAGCTTCTGTACACTTTTCCAGCGCTCTAAACGTCAGCTCGCTGCAGTGCGAAAAGTATTCTGAAATATTCCGAAAACTCATGGTGAATATCGCAATACATTGCCGATCCCATCCATTACATTTGAGAAACCTTCCAATAACTCGTATATTCTTTTTTACATCAACTTTACATGAAAGAGATTCGGGGGCATAACAAAAATTTGACGGACCAGTTCGCTTAGGTTTTTCAAATTAGTAATCTGTGAGCAAAAAATAATTTTCCTCTAATAGGACACTCTTTTTTGTTTCATCATCACTAGAGTAATGAGGAAATTGCTCCTCAAACAGAACTTGAAAGTAAGTACGACTAAAATGGAATGCAGGAGAAATGTTTTGGAATGCAGTTTATTTTGAGTCTGATACAAAATTAGAAATGAAAAATTAAATTTTAAATCATACCGATTCCGTGACGAAATGGTAATGTTTCCACTTTACCAGCAACATTTCCTCAAAGTTTTGTTTTACATTTTATCTTCGCTTGGTTGATTTAAAGAATAATGATTTTCCAGAAAAGAAATCTCTGAAGAATTTCTTTTATTGTTATAAACTACTTCCATCCAACAAGTTTCCTAGAATTTGTGTGATAATTGTGTTAGTCATGTCTCGTCAGAGTAAAACAATAAAAGTTTTCTAAGTAATTTCTTCCTTTTGATGAGAAATATAATACTGATGTAGGTTGAGCAATAGTTGGAAAATCCATTCTGTCTTTTCTTTAAAAAAAATCCGTTCGGAAAGACAAAAGCGAAGTGTTTGTGAATAAAGTCTCTGAAATGGGAAGCCAATATATTTCTAACATAAAGAACTTACTGTCGAATGAGACAGTGTATATTCATAGTTAACTTACGTCACAAATTACTATTTCTTAGAAGTTCCTTTTAAATTATTCGAATCTCAGGAATGATTATAGTTTTTTAATTTCCAAAGGTATTGCATTCCTTCACATTTTAATTGTTTTGCAATTTATACTCACAAAACAAAATACAACCGAGTTTTCTTTTTTATTTCTATATCTTACAAAATGTCTTTCTGTTAATAACTATATCAACAATATAATTTGCACGATGAAAACAATCAGCACATAATGCAGGGCTTTAGATCACAAGGTCAACAAATGCACACAGTATTGAAAGGATCTAAACGCCTCATCATCGCTCATGATGTAAACTAGTTGCTGAAGTGACCTTCCAGTAACCCATGGGTTGTATGATCTAGTGCTTCCTTATAACACAATAAACTTCGCCTGGGCAGTGGTAACAGGGACGAAGATATCCAAATATCAAATGCCAAAGCCTGCTTATGAAAGAACAATACTAAAAATAATGTTGACTTTAATGTAAGTTTCTTCATTAAATACATGATTGAATACCACCAATGAAGTGATTGCTCTGTATGTTAAATGTTACAGGGAGTTGGAGCACTGCATGTACTACATTATGGCAATTGGATATTCAGATAATTCTGCTTTTTTATACTACACGCTTCGTTTAAAACATACTCCTCCCAACAAAACGTGACACTCAATTTACAATAAAAATTAGGGTTATATTATTGAAAAGCCCCAAGAAATTAGCTTACGGAGTAATGCAATTGGAAGGAATATTAGTGGATGTGTGTTATCTAATACTAACATAATGGTATATCTGCATCAAGAATCAACCGCAGTTATGTTGTGGTTGTGTGGATTCTTCAGTAGCACTTGGCTCGCATGCTTATGGCCTCCCGTAGAGAACACAATAAGCTTATTTCGGCCGGGTGGCGGCGGTGAGAGCGGTCCATAACCCCGCACCTCACCGGCGAGTGCCCGGCATCGCCCATCACCTCCGCACAGACCCCATTCTTTCCCTGGGTGGCGCCCTCATACCGCCGGTGCTGTGCAGCGCGCACACGTAGCCGCGCAGCCCGTAATCGTTCGTCTCCGGGTGATGGCCCCCGCCCGCGGCTTTGGACAGCCCTGACCACGCGCTTCGACGCGTCGCGCGCCGCCCCCACCCCCCACCCCGCCCCCTCCACGCCCCCAACTCCCGCCACGTGCTGGCACAGTGGGCACGCTCAAGAAACGCTGCTATAGAAACTACAACAGGGTGGTTGCAGAAAGGTGGCTATAGGAATAGAGGAAGAGGTGACTATAGAAACTACAACAGCATATCCTTTTTCACATTTTTTCTAAATCTGCAATTTTCGAAAAATTCAGTGATTTCATCGAAAATCTGACCTGTAGCATTCTCTTGAGAATACTTTACGCTATCCGAGAATAAAGTTGAATAAAAACTGAGGTGCCATTTTTGCGAATGTGTTGAAAATGTTTATATTTCATATAAAGTGCTTCCCAATGCAAAATATTCGTTTTAGACTCAAAGGGCCTCGAGTTTCTATAAATTGTTCGGGGAACATCACTTTTGTGTGAAAATCGGTTGAACTGTTTAGACCAGGCCTGCACAACGCCCGCTCCCACGGGCATCCTACACTTAACAGCCAGCTGTCTGCACGCGAGAGCGGCGAAAGTGCAAATAGTGGGGAGTAGGCTGCTTTGGGGGACGTCGGAGCCGGGTCGACGCCGAGCGTAGATTGGACTTCAAGTGCTGTGAAATTATTTGACCACTTATTTAAAAGTGCGATCTACCGTATTTCTAGCTAGAAATGCCATATTTCACTGTTTAAATTCTTATGGGCACTGCTATGTTTCGACGTTGTTGTTTTTAAAATTTTTGTACTTTATGATCATTGTAACTCATAAGCATTATTTTGAAGCAGTGGCCTCCTTTAAAAAATTATTATGTAATTTTAAAACTCACAATTTATTAATTTTTATTAAAATTTACAAATTAATAATTGATTAATTATTATAACCAGGAATTTTATAACACAAGGATGGTTATAATGTCCAAATGATAGCAAAACAGAGTAAATGGAGGGCTGTCTCTCACATCGAGATGGATGTAAAATGAAATATAGGCAATTCCAAGAAGAGCAATGTTTGGCAGCAAATATTTGTGAAGTATATTTTTCATTATGAAGTTATGTTTTCATTATGAATAAGAGGTACCAACGAGCAAACGTCTTTTATATTTTATTGCCAATTACGATATTATTATGAGTCTTGTTAAATAGAACGCAAAGGACATAATCCTTTTTATATTATGTCGTAAAGGATTGTGAATAGTGTTCTTGATGTAAAATTAAAAATATATAATGTAATATTGTAGAAATTACAGAATTAACGCAGAAAATAATCATGGTTTTTAAGAATAAGATTTTTTAGTTTCGATAGAACCGTCTTATTCAATTAAACATAGTTAATGAAAAATAACTTATTATTGTCATCAAGCAAAAAATATTCAATATTACTATTTAGCAACACGTTAAATTTGCGTTTACATCGTAGCAAAGCCAATTACATTATCTACCCTACAAGTAATTATAATACTTGGTTTCCAAATCAAATATGTATGTCTAATTCGTTTTAGAATCATACTATACATTATCATTAATCGACAACAAACATGTCCAAAATAAAAGCTAATGCTACTTGAACTGGTGTAACAATCCGACTTCTCGCAATTGCTCTGTCAATTTACGCGCTATGGTTCGAATCGCGCATTCTTATTGGCAGTCCCCACTCCTAGAATGAGTCTTATCCCCACCCTTCCACGCGGCCCGGATTTGCAGTCAACTTGCTCGCACGCGGCTCCCGAAGGCAGTCAAAGCGCAAAATACTGTGCTGGCCCGCTAAAGTTTAAGCATTAGCTTTGAACAGACACGGGCAGACATGATTTATCGACAATAAATGTTTCTGTATGAAGGTCCACAAAATATGGATCCTGACTGCACAACGTGTTAAAGGATATAATTTACTACATTATTATATTATTACGATTCTTGGTGGTGAATTAAAAGTCTAGTATTATTTTAACAAGAACGTTTATTTTGTTTCTTAACAAAATCACTGAAAAAAATTGATTATTTATTTACACTACGCTTCTCTTTATTTATTTACACTACACTTTATTTATTTACACTACACTTCTCTTTGTTTATTTACACTACACTTCTCTTTATTTATTTACACTACATTTCTCTTTATTTATTTACACTACATTTCTCTTTATTTATTTACACTACACTTCTCTTCATTTATTTACACTACACTTCTCTTGATTATTTATTTACACTACTCTTCTCTTACACTGTCGCAGTGTCCTAAGCACTGACCACAGTTTGATGCACTGGCCACAGTCCACTTCACTGACCACAGTTCGATGCACTGACCTCAGTTCCCGTCACTGAGCACAATCACTGCACTGCTATTCATCGCGATGCACACACTTCACAGTTCAGCTTCCACTGCGGACTTAAGACTGACTCGCGGTCGCCGGCCACCGCGTATTTATACTCGGCGAGTGCCGTCGAGAACTTTCCGGACCCCGCGAACGTTCTGGAATAATCTAATGCAGGGCCACCGGCAGATGACGCAACCCACGCATACAGGTAGTTCGTGGTGGTGCCGGCCGGTGACGTAATATTCGTTACAATATTTACAAGATTTGTGTTCACCAAAAAGAATGTTTCTGTCAAACATTTACCATTTTCCGACGCACGATTAAATTACATTTGTTTCTTATGAAATAAATGCTAGAAAGTAAAATTGACGTGGGCAAACGAATTCACAGAGTTTTACTGTCTATTATGTGTGATGTAGATAACGTTCTGTGAGTGGGAATTGATTCTGAGTACGTCAGCTACTGGGGCCATTAGACAGATGAAGGTACAGGAGGCTCTGAGAGCTAGAGTGACTTACCTGCAAACTGCTAACATGAGGCATGCCTTACTTAGACGTGACGAGGCTCAATCCAATGGCCTGCTCTTCTGACTGTGCACTAAAATTTCTCAACGCTCCTTTCACCATTTGGCAGAGAAAGAAAGTATCACTCTGGCATAAAATCTTGCTATTTTAATTTCGCAAAGATTCTTCTTTTAGGCTTGAGAGTATGTTACAGGCAGTAAATTTACAACATGGGACAGCCGGCTTGACTTTGAAAGAAGTCTCATGAAGGATTTTTTCAAAAACATGGCAGTTCCATACTTGCACTCATAGCCTTAAATAATGTAGTGAGCTTGTAAGCTTAATAAGGTAAAGCAATTAGGGACCAACTCACTAATAGATACTACCACTATGAAATTTACTAATAACTGTTTGTAGATTTATAGCGGTCTGTATCCGACTCCCTCCCTCCATCACTGATGGCCGTATTGGCGGGCAAACCAGCCCTATCTGACTTCTAGGTAAATCACGCCCTCATCCTGGCTATACTGGTGCTGTTCTGATCTGATGAATGGAGAATTTGTGCAAGTCGTTGATTTGAAAGACGTAACACGACAATTCTATGGAGAACTGGACTGTGCATGCGCTGGCATCAAATGACGGGATTTCGATTGACGGGTTCCGACATTCTCCCTCTTTTGTCGCACCAACGACGTCATAGTTTTAAAGTCAAGTTTTAAACCTTTGGCCGCAACCCTCCGGGCACTGACCCACTGCCCATCGTTGCCGCCGCCGTCAGCGCCGCCCTTCCTCCGCGCTCCGCCCTGATTTAGAGATAATGTTTAAATATTTTTTGGTCGTAACGCCACACGGCCGTCCCCCTCCGTCCCCCCTCGACCCCCCCTCCGCCCCCTCCTCGCCCTTCCTCACCCGCCGCCGCCACCGCGCGGGCACGTGATCGCCATACACGACGCGACGGCATTCGGAGCACGGCCGAGGGTGATTTTATCAATAATAACCGGGCGGTCGTCCTCACCGCCCGACACGACAGCGCTTCACCTGGCGGGGCCCGGAACTTCCGGTGGCAGCCGGGGTACTCCGTCCACCCTCTCCCCCTGGTCCATTGTTGCGAGCAGATTTCTTCTTTAATTAATAAAATCGAGAGCTCGGAGCGTTCAAAGATACGGTGCCGTGTGGCGCCTAAATTCGAGAGGGGTTGCAAAGGGACAGAGGGTGAACAAATTGTAGAAAATGGCTCTATATTTTGTGAACTGAATAAGGGATGAAAAATTTGAAATTTTATTCAATCATGTTTTATTCAATCTACTATCAAAAGGTAACCTATCTATCCTTTAGTGTCCCTTGATATTATGAATTGTATTTTTTTTTTGCATATCATCGTTAAAAAAGGCACTTTCAATTTACCGAAGCATTCGTAAATTCCTTTATGGCACAAATAACTGTTTCATCGCGTTTAATGTATTTATTACGTGGCGCGTTTGAAGTCGCGAAAAGACAATAGCAACTTGTACAGTGTTCAAAAACTCACAATATATCAATCAAAATCGGCACTAGGAGAAAAGTGTACATGGGTTTGCAGAGGTGGACACTGCAAAAATTTGAAAGTGATCTTTAAGTATTAATAAATAAAAAAGGTTAACTCTGTAAATATATTTAAAACGTTGATTTTTCCACTTTTTAAGTTGTCAAAATGGGAAATTATTTTATATTTGGTGAACAGATTGTGCAAGCCAATTGGCAACCTGGAAATGATTCAAATAAAATAATTTGTATTTATTAATTTTATCATTTATATAACGGCTCGCTCTCATTAAATCATCAAGGCTTTTCAAAAGAAATATTTTCTCAAACTTAAATTATTTGTCTAATGCCGTACCGGGAGCGGTAGCTCAGTGAATCAACTGATGTCACTGCAGCGTCCTAGGTTAGAGTCCTGACAGCGGCAGGATTTTCGACACTAGATTTTCAGCTAGGTCGAATTCAGTCGCTGCTTGGAGGAGAATTCTAGCGGCCGGCTGCTCTGATCGGTAGTTTTCCGTGGTTTCTCCGATCAACACCAGGCGAATGCCGGAGCAGTACCCTACGAAACGGGCCACGGACCGCGCGCGATCTGTCCTTCCTCTTCCCTGTCCTATCCTCTCCCCTTACACACACACTTACACTAACATGCACTACACTACCACATATTCCGGAAGACCGGTCGGGAGCTTAGAGCTTGTCCCGGCTGGGGCGGTGCCCCGCTGGTGGGAGAGTCCTGGTTAGGGGGAAAACCCACTAGCCGACGGTAGGTCGGCGCCGGATCTCGCCATCCAGTTGGGGAAGACCACCTCCATCTCCCGAGCAACAAACATGCACTACACTAACGGGAGTAATGACCAAAGCAGTTGACGCGCCCGGAAACACGAAAAAACAAACCAAAAAAATGTAATGCCGTCTCTGGAAGCACATATCTCAGTATCGAATTATTGCGGATACGTTCGGCGTCGCAGTTGTAGCCCATTTTTAAGCCGAAGGTTGACGAAATCAATTTAATTTTTCAAAGTTCGTTGAGACATCAGCCCCATCTGACATCCTTGTATATCCATCATACCGACGAACAAAATGTTAGATAAGATTTTGCCAAAACATTAATATATTTAATAAAATATAAGTGAATTCCTGTACATATTATCATACCAGCCAAGTTTTGCACTATTAAAGTAACCTCCTTTCTATTGTCAACTTTGTCCTATGTATATATGAATATGTCAAAATCAAATATGAATATGTAAAATACTGAAAAGTCGCTAAGAACTGTGACTATAATAAGTTGATGAGACTATAATAAAAAAATGTTAGGATGTCCATTAATCAGCTAACATACCTGTATTGCTCGCATGAACTGTAGTTACGACTAAGATTCAAACAATAAAATTAAAATTACTTCTTGTCACTCGTCCTTTCACTGTTTTCTTAGAAATTTCTTAAGATTTTTTCCTCTGTAGTGGACAACAAATCACGATATACACAAAAATACCTTGTAACCTCCACGATGACATGCTTTCATGTTAACGCCAGGGCGCATTTGTGTCAAATGTCATTTTACTGGGTGATAAACAGAAAATAACCGCATCCGCATATGCATCCAAGCACATGATAACTCCAACTCCAATTGCAGCATCTCCGCAACTCGCTCAGCATCCTATAGAGACATCCGCAAGACGCGGAGTTCCCCAAGGCAATAATTCGAGAACGGAAAAGCAATTCGGCGTGCAAAACGTTTCACGACCATGCTTCCCGTAAAGCGACGGGCGCATCTGCCCTGGACCGACGAAGAGACATCTACGAGCGGACAATGGAGCTTTGAAGCGCACCAATAACGCCAGCCGCCCGCGTTGCTTCGCCTCACGGATGAGCGAACACAGACATCTCGCCTCGCAGACAACTCCGCAAACAAAAGAACTCGCAGACGCACGCGAGTTTTATTGTCACTTAAATGTGTTGACGTAGGGACCCGCATATTCTAGATAAATAAAAGTTTTATGCTTCACATAGCACTGTTTGTGTTCTCCCGCGGTGTGTAAATCGCGTAGACATAGAGTTAACAAAACAAATATATTTTTTTCAAGAACATGTGTGTTTTCATGAGTTCAGTATTCTCCGAATCATTCCAAATAGCAAACATTTCAGCGAGACTCAGTGTGGATGCAATGTAGATTAAAGGACTCTAATGGTAATGACGGTGATAGGGAAGACTGGATCCACATCCTTTTAAATTGCGGTGCGACCGAAACATGGGGAGGAAAATGGATGGAAATGGGAAATTACTACTTCCAAAATAGGAACGTAACGCTCGCCCAAAACATTTTAGGTGATAAAAGATCTAAATTCATGAAAGAATTAGGAACATTTCTAGGAAAGGTTTGGACCATTAGGGAAACTGAAATATAATTGAAAAAAAATTAAATAAATTAAAATGAATTAAATAAATTAAAATGAATTAAATAAATTAAAATGAATTAAATAAATTAAAATGAATTAAATAAATTAAAATAAATTAAATAAATTAAAATAAAATAAACATAAAACAAAAGGAAACGGTTACAATAATAAGAACATTAAAGGGCGAAGGGAAGTGGGAATCGGAAATGTAAGGGCAGAGGCGTTGGTGCGGACGATCTTCGTTGCTGCTGTTTGTTTTCAGGTGCTGAGGAGGCCAAACACTGGAAGGAGAATGCTTGACGTCCGCGCCAAATAAATAAATAGTTTAAAAACAAAAATATGATAGATTAGCATGTACTCGGTTTCTGACGGCAGGTTTTTTCCTCAGCCGTACCTTATACTTAGAGACGCCTAAGTTATTCAAATTACAGTTGTTACTCTTAGAAATGATTTACGGAAGAGTAAAGAAGAGCGATGGAAGGTGAAGTTATAAACTAATAATAATAATAATAATAATAATAATAATTATTATTATTATAAAATAATGCTGATGATTAAAATAATAATAATTGTTATGTATTGAAAATACCAAGATAACCATAACAAAATATTTGTTTATTTCTTAGTCAATCCAACTTACAATCACATATCAATAATTCCGTGAGCCAATCAGAGTGTACAAATTTCACAGCCAAAGTTCCATTCGTACGTAAGATGTCCAATTTCCAGCCGGGTCACAATGTCCAAATACCAAAACCACAATCTCACTGCCGGGTCGATCACTAACGCACTATACAACTCTAATTCACCGATCACTTAGTTCACCCCGTTCCACCGCCGGCTGCCGACTCTATAGGGCCGCGTGCCGTAGCCTCGCTCCCTGGCAGAGGCTTCGCGGGCCGGCTGCTCGCTCCTGGTTGGCCGGTGGCCTCGCTGCTCCGGTACACGTCGCCGACGTCACGCCGCGCCAACTTTCTGGCGCGCGTTTCGACCTGGCGGACACCGCCGCAACAACAACAACAACAACAACAATAATAATAATAATAATAATAATAATAATAATAATAATAATAATAATAAACCCCGTGTGGTGACCGGGGATTTTAGTAGAATAGCACCACGGGATCTCTCCCTGTCGTAAGAGGCGACTAACCGGAGCAGCTGTCCGCTGTCCCTTCCTGTGAAATTTATCCATCTCTCATTATCCCTCTTGCCCTGTCCTAAATTGTCCCTCGTCTTTTCCCTTCCTCAGGTGAAATACGAACCCCCATGATATCCCACCTCTTTCCCTTCCCCTCTTCCTGCAAGTCTTCTTAAGTCCAACCCTACGTGTTAGCATGGATAACTGTGCCACGTGGAAGACAAGCAATTGTCACCTATTATAAAGGTGCTTGGGGCAATGGCAATTACCCATACTCATATGGAGAGACGTCTAAGAAGTCATAAGGCCTCGGAAAAAGAGCCGCTGCCCGGGGAGCGCCGGGGCACGTCTGGAGCCGGTGCCGGGCGTGACAGCATGCGAGCCACCGGTGGTAGGATGCTGAACAGGCGGGCGCCTACCGGGTCACCCGAACAAACTACAGCCAAATCCCAAAGAAGCAACCAACAATCTGTGGCTTCACCTGCCGACAGTGTTTTGCCCGAGCAGCTGCTCGCAACCACCAAGGCGGGGAAAGTGAGGCAACGTATGAAGTGGACAAATAACTTAAATGAGTATATTATGCGCGTCTACTACCGAGCCACACGTTTAGAAACAGAAATGATTGGATACAGACAATCTCTGCATGCTGAATTCAGAGAAAGGTTTCCTCATATTGGCGTCACAGATCAGAGGCTCGTAGATCAGAAAAGAGCTATACTTAAAAACAATCTAATCCCAAAAGTAAGGTTGGAACAAATTAAACAGGAGGTAGCAGCAGAAATCTCTTCCTCCAGTAATGAATGTCCCTTGACACAAACTGTCACAGATTCACACGAAGCTCCAAATTCAACCCAATTAGATGAAGCAAATCAGGATCCATTAACACCAGGTGCCAAGGAAGACAACATATCAGACGTAATTGACATATACCAGGAACTTTTTCTCAAGTACTCAGGATTAGATCCAACACTTCGCCCCAGAATCCTAAACTCAACAGCAATAGAAACAACAGGCTCGTTCAAATTATTCAATATATAAATGAGCATGTTTTGCCCTGTCAGATCAAAGAAGAAGATACATTAACAGATATACATGCTATAGTTTACTGTGCAGCTGCTACCGTAGCTGTAAAATCTGGTTTTAAATTAAAGGATCAGTCAGAAAGTGAAAAAGGGAAGTCAATCAAGAAAATACGAAACCACCATGGCAGCAAAGACTCGAAAATCAAATTCAGTATCTCAGACAGGAAATAGGTCGAGTAACGCAATATTTGAACCAACCAAACAACAAGAAATTAGCCAAGAAAATTAAGAAAACACTTGCAAAGATCAGAAAACATGAATCAAGAAAACACAAGAACCAGGAACATAACACCATTGATTCAAATTTAATAGCTGAACATCTAGACGAATTGAAACAGAAACTTGCAGCTAAATCACATAGACTGAGACGATACAAAGAAGCAACAAAACGTAAACAACAAAATGCAGTGTTTCATCAGAATGAAAAAGTGTTCTATCAACAACTCAGACAAAATTGCAATTTCCAACAAGAGAACAACGGTGCACCAGATCAACAAAATTTAGAACAGTTCTGGTCAAACATTTGGTCAGAAACTAGTCATCACAATAATGAGGCACGCTGGATTAAGGACGAAATTAATAATGTTCAAAATATAGATCCAATGTTATATCAAGAGATCACAGTAAAGGACGTCAGCACTGCAATTGCAAAAACCCACAACTGGAAAGCTCCGGGTCCAGAACATATTCACAATTTCTGGTACAAGCAGTTTACAACGGTTCACCGTAAGTTGGCTCAGTGCTTCACACAAGTCAATAACAGCCCAGAAGACATGCCTTTATTTCTAACCAAAGGCATTACATACATGAAACCCAAAAGAAACCCAACCCGCTTTGTCACAATAACTGGTAATGAACGACAATGGGTCTCCTTCGCTTTTCTTCTCCTAATGTAAAAAATTGAGGCAGGCTATTTTGGAGCAAAGTGTAGGAAGTGCAAAATTTGCACATTGTTTGATTTAATTGTAAACATTATATTCCATGTATTGATATATTCCAAATAAGTGTTTTTGTGTGCAAAGATTGGGAAATAAGGATTAAATATGGGCAGATGGTCTATTTAGGTGCAGAAGGGTAATTTAGGTGCAAATTAGTTGCAGGACAAGTTTCTGAAATGCTTTCTTTTGAGTTATATAACATTTTAGAAGTAAAAATGAAAGCTCCCAATGCGCTTTTCCTGTAGGTGCATCACCTAAAAATCTGTCCCTTTCAATCTTACTGACTTTAATTTTATTTTAATACAAGAACACAAAATTTTTAATGGTGCATGATCATTAGTATCTGATGTGGTCAGATAAAATTGTTTTTTTCTTTGTTGTATTTACAGTTTTATCTGAACCCTTGAGCTTCGTCGCTCTTCTAGTACTAGTGCTAAAAATTGAAATTTTGGTAAGCCTTGAAAGAACAATATTTAATAGCCTAAAAAGTTTAAAAAGTCTAAAAAGTTTCTTTTTAATAAAGAACGATAATCTCCTGCGTAACAAGTAAAATTGTGCTGAAATGCATGGAATATTTGAAGTACTTCACAACTCGGTTTGATGTGGTTGCGCCTTGTACACCTCGGAGTAGGCAACCTGATGCACATTTTTGGAGCAGAGTTGTATCAATTCTCAACGGGAAACATTTTGTGATAATTTTATACCTTTATATTTATTGTATACTTCATGAATTTAGAGAAGGCGTATGACAGTATTCCTCTCAGTAAATTGTGATTAGCAAAGAATGCAAAAGGATCTCGCGACCTATTAAAGAGCAGTGAAAGTACTGTACGATAATTGTACTACTAGGGTGAAGATAGGTCGAAAAATATCTGAAGAATTCTCAGTCACCAAAGGTCTGCGACATGGATATGCAATTGCTCCCACACTCTTCAAAATATATCTAACATCTGCCCTAGAGAGATGCAGGCGAACTTGCGCCAATATGGAAATTTCAATTGGAACAGATAAATTTCACTTGCGTTTTGCTGACGACAATTGATATTCAGAATATGAAGATGATGTTCATTACATGTTGAGGAAGCTCTTTAAAGAATACTAGAAATAGAGGATAACAATAATTGTCTCGAAAACTGAATAAATTGTAGCTGATAATGTAAACAGAAATTTGGTGCTACAAGGAGGAATTATCAATGGAGTTGATAGCTTCAAGTGCCTTGGAGTAACGTTTACCAAAATTGGTAAAAGTGAAGCTGAAATTATTAACAAAAAAATAAGAAAAGGGAAACAAGTTACAAAACAGCTGCACAATTCTTTATGGAGCACTGAAATAAGACCTTGCACGAAGATAAAGATATACGTCTGTTGTAGCGAGCATTGTCTATTGTAGAGAGTTGATGTGTAGGCAACAACAGAGCAACTAAAGAAAAAATGAATAGCAACCGGAATGAGTTACTGGCGACGATGTTGTCAGCTCACGATTCAGGACAGAATAAGGAATCAAGCTGTGTTAGCAAGACTAAACATAGGGACCACAATTTTAGACACTGTAGATGCCAAATGCCAGCGATAGTATGGACATGTGCATTGAATGTATGAGGAAAATAACATCATCGAATGGACCCCTGCTGAAGGAAGAATAATGTAGCGTCGTGTCGCTAATTAAGCCGGCAGTTATTGTCGTGATTAGTGACATGTAGTCGGTCTCAGGGCAGGCGGTACTACGCACGGTGAAACATTGGATAGTATGTTGCGGTGTGGTAGCCGTTGTAAATATCTCTCCTAGCAGTGGTGCCTATTTAGTTAGTTCATTGTCAACAGTGCATTGGTTATTTGTGACTACGGTCTAAATTGTGAATACACCTGCTGTTATTACAACCCGCTCTCGTCTGTGTACTGATTACACCTGTATGTCGCCACAATAAGAAGAAGGAGACTGAGGGAAGGATACAGTAACGAAAGCGATGGACGGAAGATATCTGCAAGTTAACGACTGGAAAGATCGTAGAAAATGGAAAATAGGATGCGATAAGCGACTTTAAGTTGTAATAAATTCGCAAAAATAAATAAATAAATAAAAAGTTTTAAGTTACTCGCATTGTATCTTTTCTACAGGGCAAAAATTCAGGTAAATACTTACTATTCAAATTGATTTTGAAAAGACATATATTTTAATACACGTAAGACCATATGATTGCACTGACAGAATGTATATTTGTGTGGGCAAATCTCAAGGGAACGCTTAGTGTCTATGGGCAAAACAACACAAATTGTTGAGCATGGTAATCTCTTGAATGTTTAAGTGATAAAGAATAATTTCGTGCTTGTTTAATATGTCCTCCTGGATAGTAGTAATTAATATTCGTAACTAAAAGCATCTTCTTCTTCTTTTGTTGAGGTTACACCCGTTTTTCTTCACAATTCGCCATTAGGATGATTCAGGAGATGTAGAAATCCAACTCTCGATCTATATTTTCTTCGGTCTGCGTGGGTCGCGTTTTCTTGTGTGATTTGAAACTCTCGCAATTTTGGTTAGTCTTTTGCTGCCCTACCTGATAACGTATACATTCCATTCTATTATTCTTGTTCTTATAAATTTTACAATGTCTGTTATGTCACATTCTTTCTTTGTATCTTGGTTTTTCAATCTATCCCATCTTGTTACACTCAATTGATCTTAATGTTCTTATCTCTGATGTTAAATACATCTCTGGTGCTAAGTAGTGTTTTAGGTCTTCTATTTTCGACCCTTGTTTCTGTTCCATATGTTATTACTTGTCTTACCATAATTTTGTATTTTTTACTTTGCTTTCTATATTAAGAAATTTGTAACTCTATGTCACATATTTGAAATACCCTGGTGTTCTAGCTCCTTTCATTACTTTCTGTTTGAGTTCATTATACGTATTCCGGATGATTGAAATTTCAACTCCTAAATAAGTGAATTTCATTACTTCTTCTATTATTTTATTTTTATCATCACTTTACATCGTATAGGCTATTTTAAGATCACCAATGATTTTGTTCTGTCAGTTGAAATGGCCATATTGTAATACTCTTTACTTTTCGAAAATTTTTGAAACAGTCTTTGGAAGTTGTCTTCTGAATCTGCCAATAATACTTCGTCATTCGCAAAATACAATATAGATATTCTCTCACTACCTATTCTATATTTTGACATTTCTTTTACCCAGTCAATAAGCTTGTCCATAATCAAACTTAAAAGTACAAGGCTTAGAGAATTATCTTCACTAATGCCAAATGCACATGTTCATCTGGCATCATTTGTTACCATACTATTTCTAATTTGCACTTTTGTGACTGTATTCATACTGTCTATTATTAAACGCACGTTCAATATTTGGAATAATAAATTTGTGATATTTAAAATGCTGTTTTGCGTTATTTAAAATGCCAAGGTAAAGTGTAACACTTTGCTCGCAAGTTTCGAGAAAAAATCTCAAAAAGTTTGAACAATATTTTTTATAGTCTACATCTGAAATCACTTGAAACAACAACCGATATTATTTTAAGCATGGTTGGGAAAACGCGTACTCATTTCGCATTGCTTGCGGCGCAAACTCGATTTAGCAGCAAGAAAATATTCATTAAAGGTAAAACAGTTTCCCGAAATTTTATTTATTGTACTCATTTGTCTGAATTTTAAAGAACCAGTATCATTTACGCAGACCAGAAAAACGCACCAGCCAGATTCTGAGATTTGTAAGTTCTACCGTTCTCTCCTACCGTTGCTGTTTCCATAAATTAGAGACAATGCATCTGCACACCTCGAAGACGCAGCCACAATTGAATCGTTTATTTCAGAAACCCGTCAAACGCCAAAATTTAAAATGCTTCTTAACGGTGGAATATTGTTCCACGCGGATAGACACATCGCTTATTCCATATTTACCTGAAAAATATTCATTTATTAACTGCTTTAATATTAAAAAATATTTTGAAATCTGAATTATTGTGACATTTTTGATCAATTTCCTCGACATGAGAAATTTGGCGTTTGACTAGTTTCTGAAATAAACCATTCAATTATTCTGTGAGCCCTGCCGCGCGCTATCTCGCGGTGGGTGAATGAAACGTCGCAAACATCCGAGAGATGGATGGTTGGTTGGTTGGATGTTAATGATTCAGGATGCGTCAACCACAGAGGTCATTAATCCCGTAAGTGTAGTGTGTGTACTATTTCCTCGTGTTGTGGCGGTGATTTTCCCCCACTGGATGTAAGAATCCGGCGCCGTCCTATTGTCGACAAGCGGGGTTTCCCTCAACCAGGTATCTCCCACCAGCGGAGCACCACTCCAGCCGGGACAAGCTCTTAGATCTCGATATGTGTGTTAGTGTAGTGGATGATAGTGTGTGTGTGTAAGGTATGAGGATACGAAAAGGAAGAGGATAGAAAGAACGCGTGCGGTACGTGGCCCGTTTGTTAGGGTACTGCTCAAGCATTCGCCTGGTGTTGATCGGAGAAATCACGGAAAGCTACCGATCAGAGCAGCCTTCCACTACAATTCTCCTCCTGGCAGCGACTGCATTCGACCTAGTTGACAAACTAGTGTCGAAAATGTGGCCACTATCGAGAAATGAACTCAGGGCCTTCCGGACAGAGGCGCTGCAGTGACATCAGTTGATGCCCTGAGCCACCTCTCCCGGTCCGATTGGTGGAGGAGGCGAAAAGTAATCGCCTGAGCGTTATCGACTGTTGACGATCGCGTGCCAGTGTTCCCAATTGCTCACTGTCAGTATAACTTTTCAGCCTCAATTTGAGACAAGGGCGATTTACATTGTCTTCAAATATTTTCATATTTAAGCCCAGTATATCCAAGTTTTATTAATTATTTGGGAATTACTATCGTTAAGAATATTTCTTCTATTCCAGTATGGCTGTAATGCTTAGGAACTTCCGTCATAATAAAAACACATGTTAAACGTATCCACACCATGAATATAAACACTTGATAAAGGGACAAACATTAATATTGGTACGAAAAACATTTGAATTTGCTATGATAAATGGTAAATAAAACATTCTATACTTGCAAAACGTTTAAAAACATCATTTAACCACGCGGAAATGCAAGACAAATCCAACTTCTTTCTTTTCTTCCTTTACATTTTTTTTCAACTTCATGGCATTGCTTACTTATTTAGGTCATATAACTGTCACATACCAATTCCATTCCCGAGCCTGTAGAACACTAGTGTAGTGTGTATGCGTGTGTGTGTGGGGGGGAGGGGGAGAAGAATTCTACGGTGAACCTCAGAATAATTGCAAATTTAATAAAAGAAAAAATGCAGAGAGACTGAAATGGATATGTGCAGGACACCTCGCACGCCTTGATTGGCAGCTACAACGACCTGGGGCCCAATAATTGGATGGAGATGCCAGGGAATTGGACGAGATGATCGGACCCATTCAGAGAAGAGGTGGATGTGTAGTCTCGTCCAGAATGGGACAGAGAAGTTTGAAGATGTAGTACAATGGAGTACACTGCCAGCTAGATGTGTAATGTCAATAGTGTATATACATACATACATTAGTACCCAGTAATATTTTGACTTTGGAATGTAACTAGAAATCATCACGTTTCTAAAACATAATCATTTCTATAAGTATATGCTATAGTATACTACAAGTATACTATATATATATATATATATATATATATATATATATATATATATATATATATATATATATTATAGTATATTGGTGGATTTTTAACCAGGAAGGGTACCCACGGATAAGATGCAAAAAAATTATCGCCTTTCCTTAGCGCATAATCTATCTATCTATCTATCTATCTATCTATCTATCTATCTATCTATCTATCTATCTATCTATCTATCTATCTATTCTATCTATTTATCTATCTATTTATATATATATATATATATATATATATATATATATATATATCTAAGGCGATAGTTGTTTTGCACCTTATCCGTGGGTACCCTTCCTGGTTAAAAATCCACAACATAGCTTTCCTGCCGGCCGCGTCCGGGAGTACGGCATGGCGGGCCGCCGGCGCCGCAGCCGTAAAAGATCGCCCGCAGAAGACAACGCAATTACGGCGGGTTACAGGGCGTTAACGGGCCATCTCGGTGGCGGCTCGGGGAAGCCGATACACGGCAGGGGTGCATAGATGGCGCGGGGTGCAGGAGATGATGGGCGTGGTAATAAGTTTCAAAATTCGAGCATAAATGCACCTTATAGGCAATAAACTGTGTTGTTGTTTGTAAAAAAATTGTACATGAAACGAATATTAATGTACAATGATTAAGAAGTGATGCGTTTGGGTGCGGAAAGAAGAGAAAGTAGTGTTATCCACCATTGTGAATAATATTTACAATGAGATTGCACCTATTTATTTGGATATGATATCATATATTGCATTTTTTATAGATCTGCCTCATTATATCCCTGAAATATGTTATACATTTCTGTTCTTTTCTAAAAGACAAAATATAGGCATGAAACACTATTTATTGATCATGATTATTCACTATCAGTGTGTGAAAATGATTGTGTTTGTTGTTTTTCACAACAGCTGTTGAACCACTGGAGCGATTGTTCTGAAACTCAGTGCTTTTGGGAAGCCGACAAAAATAGTCATGATCGACAGTGAAGGGTTACCCCAAATTTGTTAATACTCCGTAATTGATGTTTCTGGGAATCCGTAGTTGCGTCATGGTATTCCTGGTTGTTTCTTCTGGTGGGACAGGGCAGGTCGGTACTGGGTAGGGCGGGAAATATACTGACAACTCGGACAAGGGCTGGTAACTTCATGTAGTGATCTGGGCTGTCCGGGTGACGCCGCGTCGAAGGCTGGGGTGCCGACGTTTCGACCGACATATCGCGGTTCTCTTCAGGGCTGTACTGCGAGAGGACCGCGATATGTCGGTCGAAACGTCGGCACCCCAGCCTTTGACGTGGCGTCACCTGGACAGCCCAAATCATGACTCTGGCCGCGGAAGCCTACTTCATGTAGTGTTCGTTTTTAAGGTTAACTAGAAGTGTTATCAGTTACTGTCAGGATAAATCTTCAACGTGTGTTGTAATGCTTGAAAAAACAGAAGTATTAAAATAAGGTTTCTAGACAGACTGTAGTTGAGATAAATTGAGAGTGAAAGTACATTGAGTTAAATTGACAGATGTGCACCGATGTAATCCGTAAATGCAAATTCAAAAAGCATGAAGATTATATATAATTCCTTCACAATCAACAAAAAGTCTGAAATATTTCAAATTTGTTAAAAAAATAAAGGTTATCCCTTTCCCGTTCATTAATTGTTATACGATCGATAAATAAGGAGATACAATCGTTATTTAGGATAGGAGTGGTGAAAGTGGCATTTAACTTCGCGATTGCGAACGATAGACCGAGTAGTGCAATTCTTCCAGCAAAGTAAAACCACTTTTACTACGTGTGTCATACATTGTCTTCAGACAGGCGAATGGACCTCAATTTTATTTTAATTCAAGTCTACAAATCACTTAATGATACACCGTGGTCTGTAGTACCTGAAGCAATTAGACGAAAGTATTTTGTTTTCTTTGTTGCTTTCACAGTTTTCTCTGAACACTTGAGAATTCCCTTACTTACACTGGTTATAAAAATTGAATTTTTAGCACGTTACGCGTGCGTTGAAAGAACAAGTTGTGGTTGTTTAAAAACTTGCTTATTACTAGTTCATTGGTGACGTTGTCTCTGTGGTCCCGAGTAACGTCCGAGTACGCGGTGATGGAAGGGTGTTTGTTTCATTTCAGTGTGGTTGAGACGTGGCTTTTTGTAGTACAACTTATCACTAATCGAAGTATCTTTGATCGATAATCATTCATCTCTTATGATACACACCTTATGACCTCCCTAACATTCTTCGTACAGTGCAAGACAAAGTCAATCCATTAATGCGTGGGGTTTCGATTGATTGATTAGTGATTCTGGACGCGTCAACTGATAAGGCCATTAGTCTCGTAAGTGTAGATCCAGCGACGACCTACCTTCAGCAAGCTGGGTTTTCCCAACCAGGTATCTCCCACCAGCGGTGCGCCGCCCCAGCCAGGAAAAACACTAATCTCCCGACCGGTCTCCCCGACAAGTGAGATACTGCAGTGCATGTGAGTGTAAGTGCCTGTAAGCGGATGAGGATAGCTCAAGGAAGAGGAAGGAAAGATCGTGCTTGACGATTTTTTAGTCTCAGAAATTAATATTGAACTCACCACTGTTATTAAATGGTGTGTTTTAAAGCAAACCAAGAAATTAATTTGACAAATTTGTGGAATGAAATACTTAAAATACTACCAAAAACTTGAGCAGCAGCCTGTCTCTTTCTTCCGTATCCTATAAAGTACCAGCCTGAAACTCCGATAAGTCGTTATCGAAAAGACAAACCCATCGTCGATTCGAACAATTTCCACGCGAATCCCTTTTCCCGCTCGCCCTTAAAAAGGGCGTTAAAGGACGTTCGACGTAGGCGACCGGCAACTGTATCCTTTTAGCGCGCGCAAGAGACACCGCGTGACCTTACGACTTTTCTCTAACTTCTTCCCCCCTCCCCTTTCCCGAGCCGTCCGTAACCTTTTTCTCACGTCGGTCGAAGCGCCAGCTTCTGCCGCCACGGACCCGCACGCACCTGGTGGTCAAGCTTCTCTGACGACGTTACACGATGTGAAAGCTAAGAGCGTCTCCGAACCTTTTGTAATGGAGTTGGGAGCGGTGACGGCGCGGGGCGGGGGCGGGGGGAAGTGCCCTCGCGGGTCGTCGGACGACGCCGACGTCTCGGAGGTGCAGCAGGCGACGGACGCGGGGCTCCGGGGAGCGACGCGAGACGCGAGGTGGAAGAAGCGGGGGAAGGAGGAGGAAAAGAAGAAGGTGAAGAAGGCGAGGGTGGAAAAAAGGAGGCGCCGAGCGACACGCGAAGCGGCGTCGGTGGCGGCGCCGGGGCAGCGGGAAAGGGGCCCCTGTTGGCGGCGACGGCGGCGGCGGGGGGCCCCGGCCTTTCCCTGCTCACCGCCGCCGCCGCCAGACAGCGCTGGGACCCGCGGCGCGCCCGGCTTCGTTCGGCCGCGTCCCGCCAGGCGCGCTGCGGGCGCGACAATGGCGTCGTAATTGGACCGGGCTCGCGGCGTCTTAACGCGTCGCCAGACGCCCTCGTACCCGTCCTCACCCTCGTCCTCCTCCTTTGGGGGCTCGAGGTCTTTCCGTGTCGCCCGCCCCGCCCCGCCCGACCTCCGGCCGCCGCGCGCTCCCCGGGCGCTAACCGAGTTGAAAGAAAAAGAGACGGGAGAGGCACGTAAAATATAAGGTACCGGATGAAAGGTAGGCTGCTGGCGTATCTCGAAACACTCGGGGGAGTGGCGGAGAGCGAGAGGTCACGGGGTGGCGGAGTGGGGGTGGGGCCGGATATCCGGCGCCCGCGGGACCGGATGACCGTCTTCGGGTGACGTCACGCCGCGGCCGGAAACGACCAGGTGACGCCGCGAGGCCCGCCAATCAGCGGAGGCGTTGCTTCGACGCAGTGGAATTAACGCGATTTCCTCTCCGACGGGGTTCCCTTAAAATAGGCTCAAGCTCGTACGAATTGCTGTAGCTTACGGTACGAGAGATCCACGTAGCGTTTTATTAGGTGAATATTTAATTTATATTTCATAATTTATTGCTTTTTACCAACGACTATAGAAAGGATTTAAAATGCACTAAAACATTTTTGAATATACCTATGTTAAGAAATTGAAATATACATATAAAGATAAAAACATACAAATAGATAAAAACATATATATACATAGATAGATATATATATGAAGATTATATCATACAAATAGTTTAAAACGTTTATCTACTTCGTTGGGTAGATAATACGTTATTTGCCCCATTCATTCTTGCTTTTAAAGAAATGTAATCCAATTTTTTTGGAGCCAAGACAGACATTTTTTATGGACTATAATGAATGCATATTTTGATTTATTAATAATTTCCATGATAGATATTAATACTATATAATGTAATATAGATATAAAAGTTGCTGGAATTGAGCAATGTTTTATGCTTGAAACAGTATCACGTTTTCCCCCGTGTTTTGTACTCGTACATGGTGAAAAGTTTCGAAACCAAATTCCTGGAAACAGAATGCGGAGCGATTCCCAAGCTACATGAGGAAATGGCACGGACACAAATGGGACTAAACAGAAAACTCATTTATACTGAATAGGTTGCCTTCTCGGAAAACAACACTACATGTTGAACTCAACATGTTGGACTCAACATGTTGTTTTTCGTAAGTAGAAAGTTAGTGAAGTTATTTATAATAAAAATTATAGTAAAAAGAATAAAACGATGATAAAAAGTTGCCAGCCTTAGCACTTGGTTGTTCTACATCTATTGGCGTCTGAGTGTGAGAACAAATGTTTCAAACTCCTAGAGCATGTATGAGGATTACCGACGATCCCTGCTTGTCAATGAACGTGCGAGAAATTTCATGAAATGAGCATACACACGTGGCATTTGCCGCTGACAGATCATGCAAAAATGTTCAGAAGGGTGCAGAAGTGTTTGGTTGGTTTTCTACGACTAGCGGTTTTTCTCCGAGTCGACCGGAGGGTCATTCGAGGAGGTGAGACCAGTGCCTGATAAATCGATTGGGCTGCCGCGTAAAACGCTGCCACTTAAAGCATTTTGACTCAGCCACATTTTAAACATTGTACTACTATTTTAGTAAAAAATCTCATGTTTTGTAATTTTCAGAAATTTTCTGTTATCTGCTACTAAAACGGTGATTTTATTTACCATTTAATAATATATGTCAGGCGGTCACACATGGCCCCGGAGAAATATGTTTGTAAGTAGCAGTTGGCTACTATTACTACTACTACTATTGCTCCTTCTACGACTATTACTATACTACTACTACTACTACTACTACTACTACTACTACTACTACTACTACTACTACTACGACTAATAACAATCTGCTCCACTGCTACTGCTACTGCTCCTGCTACTGCTACTGCTGCTGCTGCTATTCTGCCACTACTAGTTCTGCTTCTGCTTACTGCTGCTCTGCTGCTGCTACTGCTGCTGCTGCTGCACTGCTGCTGCTGCTGCTGCTGCTGCTGCTGCTGCTGCTCTGCCTGCACTGCTGCTGCTGCCTGCTGTGCCACTGCTGCTACGCTGCTGCTGCTCTGCTGCTGCTGCTGCTGCTGCTGCTGACCTGCTGCTGCTGCTGTCTGCTAGCTGCTGCTGCTATCTGCTACTTGCTGCTCTGCTGCTCTCGCTATCAACTGCTGTGCGTGCTGCTGAACCTGCTGCTCCTGCTGCTGTCTCTGCACTGCTGCTCTGCTGACTGCTGCTGCTGCTAACTACTGCCTTAATCCTTAAATATCCATTACCACCTCCGTGGTATAATCGGAATATAACAGAATTGAAACTGCGTGTCCTGTCACCACGCGGCGAACGTTATTCACGAGGCCAGCTTAAACATGATCGCGATGACCCATTGTCTAAATAAACACGTGTCACCTTTCACACTACTACCACCACAAAAGTTTCCATCAAACTTCCAACTACGCCTCAATCTCCTTTATTACCTCAACATCTTACCCCATTACCTTCACCTTAACCTCCATCTCGTCCACAATCTCCACTTCCTCCTCCTCTTCAACATTCATCTCGTCATCCTCCATCTACTCATTGTCCATCTCCTCCTCAGCATTCATCTCCTGAACCTCCATCTCCTTTTCCATTTCCTTTTCAACCTCCATCTTCTCCTAAACAACCACTACTTCACCTCCACACCTCTTCTTAGCCTATCATCCCATCAACGTCGCTTTCTTTCCTTAACCCTCCACGTGCATCCCCACCTCTATCGCAACTTAAACAAAAACCAACTATCACACCTCCATCTCAGTAACATTGTCCTCCTCAACCTCCACCTCCTTTTTCTCATTAGTCTATCATCCCATCAACCTGTACTTTCATCTCCCCCTCAACCTCGGCTCAACTTCCACGTCCATCTCCATCTCTATCGCTACATCAACAACAACCTCAACCTCCCCCACCTCCACACACCTGCTCTCGCTCCCAGGATTTGCTCTTTATCCCAGCCACGCCATTTCGCGCTCTTTTAGTCCGCGTCGGTCGTGGCGGGGCGGGAGGGGGCGTGGCGGGGAGGCGGTGCCGGGAAGCGGAGCGTGGGGCGGGGGAGAAGGCTTCAAATGTTTGTATGAATATTAACAAGACGGGGCGTACTGAGGGGCCGGGGCGAGCGCAGTCAGTTGCAGCCGCGGAAGCCAACGGCTGGGAGGGGGAGGAAAGGGGGAGGGGGGCAAGGGGGGCGGGGGGCGGACGGAATGAGAATGCGCGGGCGGGCAAATGACGGAGGATTTTTTTTCGGAGCTGGGAACCCCAGTGGGGAGCCTTTGGACGAGGTGTCGAGAAGGAAATGTAAAGATATTTCCACAACAGGCGCGGAGGGGTTGGTTGGGAATTTGCTGCAAAATGACTCTGCATCTGTTAGGCGTCGGAGGAGGTGCGGAAGGCTTGACTGCGTGGTGATAACTTTTTACCTCTGGGAATAATCAGTGAAGTGTTTTCGGAATGTGTTGCCTTCCGTTAAAGTGGTGCGTAGTTTATTCAAATGTTGGGGAGGTGGATTGCTGCCGTAATTTAAAATCCTTCGCGTGGAACATATTAAGTGACATTAAAACTCTTTATGTTTTAATAGATATGTGCTTTTCCATCACACTCTCATACCTTGACAAATTGATTCAATTGTGAAGAATGTTGGAAGAATTACTGAAAAGGAACCCTCGTAGATTTTCTTCATGGAAATATTTTGTGAAATTGAGGAAATAAGTACTCAGCATCCGGAAGTTGATGTATTACCAAATGTCAAAGAACTGAAAAGGCAACGCGATTGGTGTGTCATAGAATAAATCATGCACATAATACTTTACAAATTTTGAGAGTAATTTTTAACCACTAAGGTAACCCAATGTGTGTAAAAATAATGTAATGTTTTTCTACATAGAGAAAAGAACTTACCGTGTTCTACGTGCTGGCGATAATTAAATATCCCTGAGTATAATTTTATGTCTTTAACATGTAAAGTCTTACGTTAGTATGATCATTTTCATGAAGCAAGCCTCCTTAGACTTGCATCTCTTTAGCAGTACTTATAGCATTACTTTCTCTGCATTATATGGGGATATTATTTAGCTTTACTGTATTTGTGTTACATTTGGGCTTATATTTAACCATTTAGAAAATCATTTTGCTAGGCAGTGAACATTTTTAATTTCTCAAGTTTATGAATGGTTCAATTGTACATCGCATTAAGTATTCGAATCCCGATTTACAAATAGCATGAACAAAATCAGTTTACGGTATTAAATTAAAAATGATTTACAGGTGATATATTTTAATTTATGACTTTTTCCAACCTCCAATATATATTTTAAAATATTTCTATATAAATTACTCTTGCTTTATATCTTGCTATGCATTACCCCTAAAAGAGCTAAATATTAATTTATATACGGATAAAACCTTTATTTGACTTTATATTGTTGACATTAAGGCGCGCTTCTATCAGGCACGAAAGCTCGGAATGTACCTTCGATGTCACATTCTACCCTGTTTCCTTTCGGGAGGGTAAGGAATCTGTTGTTTGGGAGCTTTCAGTCCGTCGCCGCCTCTATTTCGCGTCCCACTGTGTCGCGGCTACACATCTTACCCCACCTCCCCAGCATTGCCTATGACGGGGAGGTCCTAGGGTTCGAGTCCAAACGGTGACAGAAGTGTCGACACTAGCAAGGTAGCAAGGTCGAATTCAGCCGCCAACCGGAGGAGAATTCCAGCGGCCGGCTGCTCTGATCGTTTGTTTTCCGTGTGTTTTCCGACGAACACTAGGTGAATGCCAGAGCAGTACCCTAACAAACGGGCCGAGAACCGCGCGCGATCTTCCTTCCTCTTGTCCGTTATCACTTACTTATGTGCACTACACTACTACAGTTGTAGGGACACTCATCCGGAGCTTAGAGCTTGTCTCGGCTGGGGTGGTGGCCCGTTAGTGGAATATTCCTAGTTGGATTTTGATTGATTGATTTTTTTCGTGTTTCCGGGCGCGTCAACTCCTTCGGTCATTAGTCCGTTAGTGTAGTGCATGTTCTTTTTTCTCGGGAGATGGTGGTGATCTTCCCCCGCTGGATGGCGAGATCCGGCACCGACCTCCGTGGCTAGTGGGTTTCCCCCTAACCGGACTCTCCCACCAGCGGGGCACCGCCCCAGCCGGGACAAGCTCTAAGCTCCCGACCGGTCTCCCGGAATATGTGGTAGTGTAGTGCATGTTAGTGTTAGTGTAAGTGTGTGTGTAAGGGGAGAGGATAGGACAAGGAAGAGGAAGGACAGATCGCGCGCGGTCCGTGGGCCGTTTTGTAGGGTACTGCTCCGGCATTCGCCTGGTGTTGATCGGAGAAACCACGGAAAATTCCCGATCAGAGCAGCCGGCCGCTAGAATTCTCCTCCCGACAGCGATTGAATTCGACCTGGGTGGAAAGCTAGTGTCGAAAACCCTGCCGCCGTCAGGACTCGAACCTAAGACCTCCGGTCAGAAGCGCTGCAGCGTTCTCCCGAATTCGTCCCATCTCGTTATGAATAGTCCCCCTCTCACCCCTTCTCGCTCTAACTCGCTCCGACTCTTCCCAGCTTTCCTTAAATAGCTTCAATGGGCCCCATCACATCTCGCCGCAACTCCCATATGCCCCCCTGAATCACTCCGATTCACCATTTCTCTCTCACTCACTGTGATTCTCATGACTCTGACTCTAACGGGAACTGACTCTCCAACTCAATTCGATTGCTCCAGACACCCCCTGTCTCTTTTCGTCGTTTCCTTCCTACCGACTTTTCACTTCTTCCGATTTTACTGTAGAAAAAATTGATCAAATGCCTGCTCCCAAACCCTCCCATGACATCCCAATTCGTCCTCTTTCTCCTGTCTCTTCTCTCATTCTTCTTCACTCCTTTCTCTTTATTTCTTCCCGACTTTTCTGGAACATCCACCCTGCCTCAACTTTTCCTCCTTCCCCAACTCGTCCTTTCCGCCCTATCACTCACCACTCCGACCTGTGTCGACGCCCCATGCTCCACACTCCAGTTCCGTTCCGACCCACCCCTCTCGGCGCAGACCTCTCCGCCGAGGGGGAAGTGGAGTTGATGACTTTCGCTCCCGCCGACTCCTTTTCAATCCTTCACCGCCGCTGTTCTCCCCAGCGGTGATGAACACTTCTCGGAGGACCCGCACTTGAAAACGTCCCCCTCCCCCCGAGGAAGAACCGGAAGGTGCTTAGTCTTGTTCGCCTCTTTTAACACGCGTCCCCGTGCTTAAAACACTGTTTGCTCCGCAGCGGCTGAAAAACGGTCGCTGTAATTTCTGGAAAATTTTTAGCGTGTTTCGTCGCGGAGTGACAAACTGTTGTGTCTTGCCTGTCAACGCCGTTTTACTAAACGATTTTCTCCGTTCATTCCTATGAAGTTTGAATTAGATTCTCAAATAATATGCCGTATTGTATTATCGTAAATTAAAATTTACAATATATTAAAAACTAATAATTAATTATTTAACCTTAGGAAACAAGACGTTAAAGTTTGTTGGAATTTTCAGCAGGAAAAGTGTAGGTGCTAAGTTTTTAAGAAAATAAATATGGGTGTAATGTATTATTTTTCCACCTAGATTTTGACCTAGATGAAAGCAAACCCCATCAATCTAAGAACGTTCATTATTTATGTCAGTTACATAAAACAGTTTCTTTTTATGATGGTAAGCAATTTAGTGTTCTTGCGATCAGAATGGGGGACACAATGCTTTCTATTTGAAATAATATTTAAGGTATGTTTTGCGGCATTGAAAACGAACATCTGTAATCGTCATTAAATCAATTAAATATTGTACATCTACAAATTATCTGGACATTCTAGAAGGGTCTTCAGTTAAAATTGCTCATAAATGGCAAACACGAAATGTTGTTGTGTACTTTTTCATATGAATTAAAATATGAGTAAATCCATTCGTTTAACTGCGAAAATATAATTGAAAATCGGACTTAAAATTGTATTCGCGAAAAACTGTTTATTTACCCAATGATCTCTGAAACATCAGCATGACTGCAAACTGGTTAATTTCTTGTGTTTTACACAAAAAGAAAATTGCTACAAATGTTTGTATCATATGTTTGGAAAATATAAACTATGCGAACACGTTTCTTGTAATATAACGTGCAATAAATGTATTTCTCACAAAACATACAAACTTCTGAATATATACCTATATGTGTGTGGTTATTCAAAATATAACCATGTAATTTTCCACATAAATAGTCATCTAATCCATGTTAAATGAGGGAAGAGGCATCAGATACAGTCATCAAAGACATCCGTTCATATTATCTTCCCAAATTAAACTGCAAAACTGCTAGGTAAAACTGTACAAAACAAAAGAAACTTTCTGTGTTTCGGAATGTCTACTATTGTTTGTTTCATACGCTCGTGGACAACATTCCAGTTCACATTGTATCCCTTTACAATCAATAGCACAGCGCACTTCCAAACATGCCGGTGCCACCCTGGGCGCTGCCGGTGGATCCCAACGCGGCGGGGGCGAGAATCACGACCGGTTTCATTATCGGCAGCGACTGCGGGTGGCGTGAGCAAACGCGCGGCGTTCCACGCGGCGTAAAGAATGGGCGCGCAGCAAATGCGCTCGCGATCACCTCCACGTGCTCGCGCCCGCCCCGCCCCGCCCTCCCACCTTGCCCCGCCTCACCTCGCCTCGCCCCGCCTCGCCCCACTTCGCCCCGCCTCGCCCCGCCTCGCCCCGCCTCGCCCCGCCTCGCCCCTCGCCCCGCCTCGCCCCGCCTGCCCCGCCTCGCCCGCCGCCCCCCGCCTCGCACCGCTCCGTCTCGCCCCGGTTCATCTCGCCCCGCATCGCCTCGCCCCGCCTCGTCTCGCTCCGCCTCGCCCGCCTCGCCCCGCCTCGCCCCGCCTTCGCCCCGCCTCGCCCCGCCTCGCCCCGCCTCGCCCCGCCTCGCCCCGCCTCGCCCCGCCTCGCCCCGCCTCGCCCCGCCTCTCCCCACCTCACCCCGCCTCGCACCGCTTCGTCTCGCCCCGGTTCATCTCGCCCCGCCTCGCCTCGCTCCGCCTCGTCTCGCTCCGCCTCGTCTCGCCCCGCGTCGTCTCGCCCCGCCTCGTCTCGCTCCGCCTTGTCTCGCCCCGCCCGTCCCGCCCCGCCAGCCCGAACGCAGCCCGCTCGCCCACCCGCCCCGCCTGTTCCGCCTGCCCGCTCTGCCAGCCCCGAACGCCCCGCCCTGTCTCGCTCTGCCCGCCCGCCCCCACCCACCCGCGCGCCAACATCCCAGCCCCCCTACACCGAGGCGAGGGGACGCCCGCCTCCCTGTCAAATTAAAAGAACGTTCGGGTGACTGCTCGCCCGCACACGCGAGCGACAGACCGAGTAGGAGTTAGTGAGTGGGTGGACTCGCCCGTGCGGTTCTCGGCCGGGGGCTCATGTGTGCCCATCTCACGGACCGCCTGCTCAGGAACCAACACACGTTCTCTTTGCAGTGCTCTGGTAGTAAAATTGTGCAAAACAATTTGCCGATAAAAGTTGCTGATATGCTGTCAGGTAGCTTTAATAATGGCCAAACACCCACACAAACATCTAAAATAATAGCCATGCATACAATGGCAAGGCAACAATAAATGTACCGACCGAGTATGAGTTGACAAGTGGATAGGTGCCCTCAGGTCGTTTGTCAGTTCACCTAAACCGGTAATATATGTATGGGTGTCTGCCATCTATACCTCTACCACCCCGCCCAACAGGCCCTGCAAACACCAACTCACCCAAACGTTCAATTTTGCAAACAACCACACAACTAACAACCTGCCCTGTTGACCGCGAGAACACTTAGTCGTTTGTACACACGTCCAAAGTTTCTCTGAACACTCGCGACAAATGACTCCCTCGCTGAACCAATCACACACAACTCGCCCAACTGACTCTCTCGTTCTCCTACTGACCAACTGTAATACATCCAATTGACAACTCGCCCGCCAGTTTGAACATCCACTAGTATGTTCGTTTGCTCAAAAGGACATTTACACTTTCATCTGAACGCAGGTTTAAACGGACGTCTAAATGTGATCTAAATGTTGGTTCATGCATCTTCTAGACCCAGCTTTACAATGTGTGCGGGAAAATCTGCTACACTTCGCGTCGGATGGCACCCTATCCCCCTCTATTCCACCCTGTCCCAATCATCCTCAGGACTCGACTTTCCCCGGCCTACCTTACTCCGTATCCACGAGTTATTCCATATTCCATTATATATTCCATTAGAAACATCAACAAGGAAGATCCGCACCCCGCGACCTCCAGACGGCGCCCCCCAGCCGAGCACCCCACCTGCCACTTGCTTCACTTTTCCAAATGTACAATAATATGTTTTGACCATTCAGTGATAAACATGCTACATCCTGAAACGTTCCGAAAACTGCGTCTGTAAAATCTGTAAAACTTTGTTCTAGTAACTTCTTGTAAACATGTGAAATCTATATATATATATATATATATATATATATATATATATATATATATGATTTCACACACACTTACACTAACGTGCACTACACTACCACATATTCCGGGAGACCGGTCGGAGCATAGAGCTTGTCCCGGTTGGGGCGGTGCCCGCTGATGGGAGAGTCCTGGTTGGGAAACCCCACTAGCCGACGGTAGGTCGGCGCTGGATCTCGCCACCCAGAGGGGGAAGATCACTGCCATCTCCCGAGAAAAAAACTTGCACTACACTAACGGGACTAATGACCAGAGCAGTTGACGCACCCGGAAACACGAAAAAAACCAATCAATCTAACCTTACCTCGCTCCACCGTATTTTTAACCGCTCCGCCCCTCCCCGACCCACTTGTCATTTAAGAATCACAACCTATCTGCACAAACGTGCATCTCCTCAGAGCCGCTCTTCCAGCACACACCCATTTGACTTGCACAGTCTTCCGTCTCGCTCTTAGGCAAACATTAGCTCTGACTTCACACCTCCTTCGCCTCTTCACATTTATTCTCTCCACATATGCGTGACTTTCCACGAAGTCCCTCTACTCCGTGACACTATTTACCAATTTCTTTCCATTTTTCTTCTCCGTCTCGCTTCCTTCTTTCTGCTCTCTCTTCATTTCCCATTTTCTTTTCCTCCTCTCTTCCTCTTTCCGTTTCTCTCATCTCACACATCCCCACGCGCTTTCCCACCCTCCCCCATCTATCACAAGTATTTTGTAATTATAGAATCCAATTGATAAACGATGTATTATTTTCTAAATTTAAATTTCAAATCGTATATGTTAGGATTCCTGAAGAATAAAACGTAAATTTTAAAATGAATAAATTGTCTGTTTAACAAATGATCCCAGTAATTCCAAAATAAATACAGTCATAAATCAATATTAGAGAGTCACCACCATTTTCCCCTCTACTCTGCCCTTTTCACTTTCACCTCACCTTCTCCGTGTCTCACCCCCTCCCTCCGCCCTCCCCATCGCCTTCTCACCCGCGAGAGAGAAATAACGCCGAACGCGCGCCTACTCCATTACGAACTCGGCGAAATGGGCGAAACAATCAACTGTCGCGGCGCGCGACTGCAGCGCTGCTCTCTCGGAAGCGCCGCGGGGCGCGGCGGAAGCGCTGAGAAATGAGACCGCATATTACAGGAACATCCCGCCGTCGACGGGCGGCGGGCGGCGCGGGCGAGGGCAGCGGGGCCGGCGGGGTGCGCGGTGACAAACGGAACGGGGCGAGATGTTTAAACGCGCCCCGAAACAAATGACGCGCGCGCGTCAGACGGCGCCGGGGTCCTCTGCCGCCCCGGCCCCGCCCACTCGGCTTGCCACCGGGCCCGCCCCGCGCCGCCGTCGCGACGTCGGGCTGCACCCGCGCCGCCTTTGCTTTGCCTCTACACGGCGCCTCCGTCCCGCTCCGTCCCGCCCCTCCCCCCGCTCCGCCACGCTCCGTCCCCCCGCCCCCGCGCTCCGCTACGCTCCGACCCCCCGCCCCCCGCTCCGCCACCACTCCGCCCCCGCTCCGCCCCGCTCCGCCCCGCACCGTTTTCCTCCTGCTTTTCTCCGCCCGCTCCTCTCCGCCACTTTCCTCGTCGTCCTCCCTCTCCCTTCCCCGAACCGATCTCAACCCCTCCTCTTCGCCCCGCCCCACCTTCCCCCCCCTTTCCCCTCCACTCTTTTTTCCTTTCCCACCACCCGTGCCTTCCAATTCCGTTTCACTCCCTCTTTTTCTCCTTCTGTTCTGTTCCGTTCCTCTCCACTCACGTGTCGGTCTCTCTCCGCCCCGCACTTTACCTGTCTGTCTGCCTCTTCTCTCTCGCCTCTTGCTAGCCTCGACGCCTGACCCTGAACCTCGGGCTTCGAATTTTCACGGGGAGATAAATGTGCTTCAGCGTCCGTCAGACCTTGTTCTGTTGCTGTTTGCTAGTCTACCCGGAATTTATATACAACGCATTACTAAGGGTTTTGCTCAGTTATCGTATGCGACATTGGAGTAACTATATTGCCACATTTTTTCAGATCATATTCGAGTGAGTGTTGAAACCGACGGCAACAATGTGAGTTATTAAGATATCCTCAGCTATCACTACCATAATCGGTTACCACAAAACAAATATGCGACTATTTATAACAATTTAATTGTTTATTAACTATGCCAACATAATTAAATTGCATAATTAAATTTTCGCCTCACATTTAATGAGCTGGCGTAGGATTAAACAGGCACCACCACAAATATGTTATCGCAAAAACAAATATATCATCAAGTATAACGATTTAATTTCTAATTTATTACGTAAAAAGTGTTCAATTGCTTTTCATACTTCCAAGTAATTAATGGTGATTGTAGCAGTTAAGACGTAAGCACGTACTATACTTTCGCTAATGTTGGAAATGTGGCTAGTCTTTTAAAGAAACTTGACGATACGATAAATGGATGTTTATCAAGAAAAAATTCAGAATCGTTTACCAATCCTGGAATTCCTTGACATCTGACAGAGTTAGAGAACCAAGAAAGAGATTCACTCAATCTACGCAACTCTTTACTTAACTAGATTACACAATTCGTATGGATCTGTAATCTATTTATTTCTCTCACTAATCTTCAGCATTTAGATATTTTAAATTTTAATAAAGAATTTTAATGTGACAAAATTTTTAATTGCATCCCGTCCCTTGTTGAAGATATTGAAAATATACTTCAGTATTTTCCCTAGATTATTAGTATGAGTTCCAAGTATTCCGTTAAAACTCTCTGTGTAATTATATTTGCATTATACCTGTGATTAGATGGAAGAATGACATAAGTCATTGTCTTAAGTCGCAAAATAACATAAGTCACCCTTGTTTGTTAATGTTTAGAAGGAGGCAAAACGTGCATTTCTCTTGTAGTTTATGTAAAAACAATGGTGGCAAATCGCAACAAGACAAAAGTCCCAGAGTAATTTTCATTACATCTTGAACGGGAAATTTATTGTCAAAATGGACAAACTTAAAAAAAGTGACATAACATTTTGCCATCTTAACACATTCTCTTTCATGATCAGAAGCAGTGTAAATTTCAGTAATTCAATTATTGATGTAGAATAACGTTGGTTTGTATTTGATGTTTACTTGTTAGTAGCTACTTTTCTGTTAATATTTTGGGGTAAAATATGAAAATATGCTATCCGTTTTAACAATATCTTAAGGGACACTAGGAATTAAATTTTGACAAAAATCTGAAAAATATCTATGTTTTTCTATAATAACATTGTCTGAAGTATTAGGAATAAAAACGTACTTAATCAGTTTTCGTCATTTGGAAGGGACGGGAGCCATTTAAATACTTCCGTGCACATGCTTTTAAAGGTCCCTAACACCCGTTTTAATCGTTCGGGTCCCAAACAAGTCAGAATATGTCTATTTTTATGCCGCTTTCTCTCGTAGAAGTGTGTTGATGCACTCTCTATGAGTTGTTGGGTGAACTACAATTGTAACAACTAGGGTAGTCACTAAAGCAAATTAATTTTGGTATATATCTTTTGCTTACACTGCTTCTTTGATGAAAATCCTTGATAAATAAAGTGACAAGAATTGTTCATTGTATTTTTTATTAATAAGTAGTTTAAAATAATAATGAAAACTTAAGTGGTAGTACCTCGTGTGACTATGTATGCAAGGCCCGTAGATAAGGCGTTTTGTTTACAGTATACGCCGTGTATACGTTTGCGAATTTGGCAGGTACAAAACTTTCTATGGTTGGTATGTGTTTGTTTGTTATTGTCCAAAAGAGTAGTGGAAATTTGATGTCATAAGTTCCAAGTGGCGCGAACGTGAAGGTAGAATGACGAAAAAGAAAGTTATGGCAAGAGAAAAGACTCAGCAAAAGTAAAATACAGAATATTTCAAAAATCCGAAAAAAAACTATTTTCATTCAAAACTACATTTTCTTATTTTTGAACATTCCCAAGCCTACCTAAATATTGTTCAATTTTTCCAAACTGTGGCTCAAATGTTGTATAAATAGTAATGAATAAATGTGTGCATTCTTGTGTGTGTACCACCAAAATATTCAAAATATAAACATCTGCACACTAAAAATATGGGAACAAAAATAAAATATTGGCTAAAATTCTAAATGTTTTTTAAAAGTTCATTTTTTAAATACATGAAAGAATTTGCTTGTTATAAATTAATAAGTTAAAAAAATGTCAATCAAAATTTTTAAAAAATACGATGTTCTTGGGTAATTTTTTTATCCAACCGCATTTCCTAATAAATATAATCATAAAAACCTGTGTATCTTCAAAACTATTTAACCAAAATTGATAAAATTTGAACCATGTAAATACATTGCTATAATAAACAAACCTGTAAACTTTCAAGAAGGTGGGATAAAAAATTATGCAGTTTTAAATTTGAGTCCTAGTGTTCCTTAATAATTCTAATTTAGATTTCTATACCCTAATGATACTTAATTTTGACTTCACACTTCCATTGACTGCAGACCACTTTTCTCCGCTTCTCACATCATATTTCTTTGGAAACATTTTTATTTTTTCAAATATAACTTATCTGATCCAAATTATATTGGGATTTTAAATATAACTTCCCCTCAACATTCTTTAGCAATATTTCTACGGATATGAAAGTTAATAGTAAAGTAAATAACAGTACAATAAATTACAGTAAAAATAATAAAAATACAAATTTTTACAATAAAACAAAATTTGAAATATTTCATGGTTTGTAATAGATTTTATTAAATTTGTAGAAAATGGCTCAAAAGCTTGTGCATATAGTTCGTTATAATGAATGTCTTTTAGTGCAAAACTCATGAGTAGCTTTAAAATAAAGGTTACTTCATTATTATATATTTCATAAAATGACACTTGTTTCTCTTTATTCTATTATCTATGCCATTGTTAATGGAGTTTGATGCTTTTTTAAATTTTACAATCACTTAATTTTCATAAAGAGAATGCAGAAAAAGTGGGCATTACGATTACATTAGTTTACACTAAACCTAGACTAAAATTGGAATTCAGTAGCATCTTAAAAGATATAAAGTATAAATTATGAATAAAAAGAGATTTTGTTTAAAAACGCAAATAAATATATGTTATAGCCCGTACTCTCATTCGCTCATGACCATGTTGTTTTTGTGACTTACAATAAAATTAATTTCAATGAAATTCACAACACCTAAAACGAGATTTTCTTTCAGTTTTACCTAGAAAGAGATCTAGTCCAGCCACGCCTTCTCTTCCGTCTCGCGGAGCCACCCGCCTTCCTCTCTGCTTCTACCACTTGCCTGCAGCAGCGGCACTCTCTCAAAAGCGCCCCGCCCCCTACCGCCCGCCCGCCCCGCCCCGCCCGTCCGCCCGCCCCGCCCGCCCGCCCGCCCGTCCCGCCCGCCCGCCCCGCCCGAACGCCCGCCCGCCCCGCCCCGAACGCCCGCCCCGCCCCGCCCCGAACGCCCGCCCGCCCGCAGCAGCGGCGTCAGTACTCGTGCGTTCTGTCCGAGGGGAGGGGAGGGGCGATCACGCGGTGCGAGATACAGGGTGGTTGTCAGATATCGCTGCTTCTCACGGGCTCTTTCTTGAGGTTCTGTTCCTGTTTATTAATCTACAACTCTCGGCCCTGTTCATTTTTCTTGATGTTCTCTTATTCACCGGAAGATATGGCTCAGGGGATCAATGTCACTAACAGTGCCTCTGATCAGGAGATCGTAGGATCGAGTGTCGACGATGGTAGGATTTTCGGCAAACGCTAGACAGTTGCATCGGATTCATCCGCTGTCTGAAGGAGAATTCTAGCAGCCGGCAGCTAGGTCTGATCAGTAATTTTATGTGGTTTATCAGATCAATACCTGGCGAGAGCCGAAGCACAACCCTAAGAAACGGGCCACGGATCGCGAATGATATTTCCTTTCTCTTCCTTGTCCAATCCGCAGTCCTTCCACTTATTTACACATACATGCCGAACACTACCACACCTGCCGGAAGACTGGTCGGGAACTTACAGCTTGTCCGGGTCAAAGCGGTGACCCGCTGGTGGGAGATACCTGGGAAGCCCTCCTGGCTGACATGTAGGTCGGCGCTGGATTTCGCCATCCAGCAGGGGAAGATTACTGCCACTTCCCGAGAAAATAACATGCACTACACTTATGGGACTAATTGTCTTAGCAGTTGACGCGACCGGAATCACTAATCAATAGGGAGCGAATTTCTATGATTTCGCCTTTGTCCGTTTCTTCAGGGCATAGCTATGTGATATTTCTTTGCATTTGGTTGGAATTGGATGCTGTGTAGATAATTACGTAAGTGCATATTTATGCAAATCAACCGATTTTTCCTCTTGCTACATATTCGTACGTTTATAAGCGCATATTTTGCTTATTTCGTTAAAATACAGAGTTATCTCCAAAACGTTCTTTTCATAGATTTGTGAGCGTTCAGTATTTCAAAAAAACTTGTCACCGTCTGCGTTTGTTTGTTTTTTTCTTTTCTATAAATGATAAAATACTTGTGAGAATGTAGGTTTTTGATATCTTTTTCTTTTACAAGGGAGAAAAAATGCTACAAGATATTCTAGGTAAATATTTAGTTCAGTTATTTCTCCCGCAAAGTAAAGTAGATTAAATTATGTTTGCACAAATATGTATCTTTTCATTCCAAACCTCTCCTGAATTTGATCAAAAAATGTTTTCTACAGAGAATAAAATATTGTTAATTTTAATGGCATATTTAAGTGAATGTTTAAGAATTTTTAGGTTCCAACTGCATATTTTTAAAAGCACATTTCAAGATGTTTTAGGGCATAAAATTTCTCTCCCTGCTAATCAATGAATCCCTTGTATGAATTTGTATTCATTCAGTGGTTAATTACAGTTTGCAGTGTTACCTTATGTGGTGTTAGTATTGTAGTTTATTCTTGAATCCTGAACAGTCTGTTCCCATTTGTGATTTTAAGTATGACTTGTACTCGTATTTTAATGTTTCTAGCGCGTATGACACAACAAATACAACAAATGAAATTTTCGTTTGTCTTTCTATTTTATTATCTTTTTTCTCTTTCATCCGTCTTATTCTCATTCTTTCCTATCTCATTCTGCTTCTTCTTGGTGTCCTCTCTTTTTATTTTCTTTGCAAAAGTTACGAGAAGCCACTCATAGCGATGCTACGATCGTGCTAGCTTTTCCTCTTCTGGATATCATGACGAAAACTCTAGTCATTTCCTAAGCAATTTGTAGCAGGGTGTGCAGTAGGGGTTTTGAGGTTTCATCCGTCTTTTATCACTTAGTCCACTAATTGAGGATTATTATGCCTTGTGGCACAAGCAAGGTGACATTTAAAAAATCGTGCTTTTAGAGTAAAATATTTGTTTTGAAAATAGGCTTATTTTTGTGTTCTGACTAAATCGATTTGCCATTGTATATACATTCTAAAAATTGTATAGAGAATAAATTGGAAAATGACAAGTCTCTATCTGAGGTAATTGGAAATTAGTGATTGCGCTTTATATTTATTAGTGTATATTAAGGGAAGAGATGACTATCTAATTTTAATCTTGAATATATTACAATGTTATATTTTCTTAATCACACATATATTATTTTTGTTGAATACTAGCATATAAAACCTGAATTCATTTAAAAATACTGAATGTGTTCATAATATTTCATATTCTAGTTTCAAAATTGCTATGAACACGCATTATTCTCCTTGGCATAATGCTCACATTCATGTACTGAAAGAAGTTGAACATTCATGTACTGAATGTATTTCTTGTACTTCTATCGACATATAAGGGTTAATAATTTTCATTGCTATTTTCTATCTTATTTCTTGTAAAAATCGTGCATTGGAACCGATACGCTTACTCTCTGTAAACGAAAGTACGATGGATAGTGATGAAAAGTGTAAAGTGGGAGAGAACTTTATCTCGAAACATTCATCAATTCCATCGCGGTTAATGTCTAAACAATATAATTATTTGTCATGACGATTTCAGTTCATATATGAACCCAACTGGAAATTATAACTTACTGAGTTATGCGGTAGAACATGATTCAAATGTGAAAATATAATAACTATTATATGACAACGTCTCACGGAGAGAAACAATGCTGTGCAATAAAACTCCAAGGAGCAACATATTGGTTTCTATATAGCTATAAAATAAGTTGGTTTCTTGTTTGTAGGACATTCCACAAAAAGTTAATTTCTGGAATCTCACTGAATTTTCATTTGTCAGCTGTAAAGTGCCTCAGAACAACAAGTCCGATTCTGGACCACCACACAACAAGTCGGTTTCTGGACCACCCTGCAACAAGTTGGTTTTTGGAACATCACACAACAAATTGGTTTCTGGAATACCATACAAGTTGCTTTCCGAATCACCATACAAATTGGTTTCTGGAACACCGAAGAATAACACGTTGAATTCACCTACGCGTCATAAGCTGATTTCTACAACACCAGAAAGAAAAGTTGGATTCTGAATAGTGCGTTCCTTTGAGGGGCACCCTGTATCCACTACCGCAGGCAGGCCGCCTGCAGAAGCGCGTCGCCTGCCGCATTACCTGCCGCGCGAGGCGGGCCGCGGTATCTTGCCTTTTACCAAAAACTGCGCGTTCTTCATCCTATGCGTCTGTTCCATTCCCGTTCCTTATCCCTCCACCCTCCCCTTCCAACCCCCTCCGCCACCCTGCCACCACCGCAGTCGCCCGCAACCCTTCTTTTCTCCCCGCGAAGCGCCTTTTCCCCAACTCCCGCGTATTTTCTTATACATCTTAAGTTTATTTCCTTTCACGCTTGCTATAAATTCGTACCCCCGAGATTTACCTTCTATTTAAACAAGCCCTTTTCCCCTGGAACTGGAAACATTTACCATATTCCAAAGCCGGCGGGCCTACAGTCATTTTTAAAAAAGGAATCCTGTATACTGGTCCAGAAACGTATAATTCTGCTACTCCCTACCTACCTGCGCTGGCAGAGAAAAGTCTTCTTTTCCATTACATTTCAGCCTGTGTTCTTTTGGGGGTAAATCATTTCCATGTGGTCGACTACCAACGAGGGGGATGCTTTATGGGGCAGCGCGAGTCTCGGCGCGCGCCGTGAGCCCAAGGAGCGAAGGGATGTAAGATATTTAAAGTAGAGCTTTAGAGGGACGAAGGCAATTTCCTACATTTATGTTTACACTGGTCGCGTCTGCTGCTTCATTAAAATTGATAGGGGCAAGCAATGGGACGACGCGGCGGGTGCGGGTGGGGGGGGGCGGGGAGCGTCTCGCAGGAATTTAAATTTACAGAAGAGGCGCCGGCGCGGCGGGCCAGGGTAATGCCGTGGGCGGGTAGGGGCGGGGGCGGGGCGACGAGCCGAATCGCACATGCAGTCGAGTTAAGGGCGTGCGCGCCTCCTTATCGCAACGTCATCGTCGGCGGAGGGTGGGGGGGGGCAGATTGCGTCTCGTAAATCTTGCAGGGGTTGGCGGCACTGGCACCTTCCGGGCAGATTTAGCGCGCCGCGTGGGGAGTTGGGACGCCGCCGCCCCGCCACCGCCGCGCCGTCGCCGCCACCGCCGCCCGGTTCCCTGCCCCGCCCTTTGCGCTTCCGTCGCCTGCTCTCCCCGCCCATGCCGTCCCCACACTGTCTCTTAGGGCTCTCGCTGTTACTCCCCGCTACTCTCTGGCCACCCTTGCGCCCCGCCCTGCTGATCCAATGACAGCTGTCCTCGCCCACAACGTACTCGTTCGACCCTTACATTTCTCTCCCCTCCCCCTCCAAAACGTTCGGCCCTCCTCCCTACTCATTTATCTCCTCCATTTTCCTCTTCGTCATCTCCTCCTCTCCTCTCCTCCAATCTCCATCTCCTCCCCCCCCTTTCCTCTCTTCCAACTAAGACCTACGGTCCCTCACTTTTCTCTTCCTGTTTCTTCGAACCACCTTCACCCATTTCTTGTCCTTTCTCCCGTCCCTGCCTTTACCTCCACCTTGGGCAGGCCGCCGAAGACGATGAGGAACAGCACAGCGGCAGCAGTGGAAGCGGGGTGGACTCCAAGTGAAGGCGGTTGTGTTGGCGGGGACAGAGTGGACAGGCGGAGGGAAAGCGGACGAGAGGGAAGGGAAAAGCGGATCGGAGAGGTGCGAAGACGGGAGCGGCTCGGCGGATAGGACATAGCTTGGGGAGCATAATGGAGGAGAAAGCGACGATAGAAGGGTGTGAAGGCGGGAACGGCTGATTGATTGATTTTTTCGTGTTTCCGGGAGCATCAACGGTTTTGGTCATTATTCACGTTAGTGTAGTGCATGTGTTTTCTTGGGAGATGGCGGTGATCATCCCCCGCCGAATGGCGAGATCCAGCGTCGACTTGCCGTCGGCTAGTGGGGATTCCCCCTAACCGGGACTGTCCCACCAGCGGGGCACCGCCCCAACCAGGACAAGCTCTAAGCTCCCGACCGGTCTCCCGGAATATGTGGAAGTATAGTGCAAGTTAATGTAAGGTGTGTGTGTAAGGGGAGAGGGTAGGACAAGGAAGAGGAAGGACAGATCGCGCGCGGTCCGTGGCCCGTTTGTTAGAGTACTGCTCCGTCATTCGCCTAGTGTTGATCGGAGAAACCACGGAAAACTACCGATTAGAGCAGCCGGTCGCTAGAATTCTCCCCAGACAGCGACTGAATTCGACCTAGCTGAAAAGCTAGTGTCGAAAATCTTGCCGCTGTGGGGAGTGGGAACCTAGGACCTCCCGGTCAGAGGCGCTGCAGTGACATCAGTTGATGCACAGAGCTACCGCTCCCGGAGTGGACGGTTGAGACGCACAGGACACGGCGGGGAGAAGCGGAGTTGCGAAGAAGGCGGAGATGGAGGAGTGTGGAAGTGGGAGCGGCTGTGACGGAGAGGGGACAGAGGAGAAGGCAGGGGCGGCGGGGTACGGGGCGAGAAGGGAGAAAGCGCGCAGGGGGTGGGCGGCGGGGTCGCAGGACGAGGTTGTGGGTGGCCGAGGCGGGCGACGCCTCAGCGGTGTCTCCTCTCGGCCTTCCCCACCCCGCCCCCCGCCGTGGCTGCCGGATCCCCTTAAAGCTGCTCGGGACGGCTGCCCCTAACGTGGGACTAAATGCACATAATGACTCTGCGCGGGCGGGCACCGGGGCTCCCAACGAATAAGGCTCACAGAGGGAGGGACTTTTCGGGCCCTCGAGTTGCGCTTTCCTTGTGTCGTATCGATTAATTTGGGTTATTTAATATTTACGCTGGGTTACGTGCTCATTGTATGCTTATGTACGTTTGAGGGGGAGCAGAAACTCTATTTCAAGTCGAGGGATGAAAGTGTCATTTTAATTGTACTCTTGAGAAAGCCTACCCCGGTGCGTAAGTCCTCTAGTGCCAGAATAAAAGGGGGGATCCGTAAGAAAAAACCGTCATGAGCGTAATTTTTGTAAGAAAGTTACTGTATATTTTTATTGCGATTAGTAACAAAATGCGGGTTTTTGAGAAGTATGTGGTTTGATATTCTTCCATCTTTGGAATATTTTTACGAGTTAGAAAGTGATTCATGTATGAAACGAATTATTATTAGTAACATAAGTATAATATAATATATTAATATAAGTATAATATAATATATAAATAATATTATTAGTAATATAATTAATAATAAAATAAGATGTGCAATTGAGTTATAGGTTTCTAAAAGCATGTTTCTGATTAATTACATTTATTAATAATTACCGACTTTCTGTTTCTTAACTTGATTGCAAGCACATGTGTAGACAACATAAAGCATAATCTCAGTGTAAAGTGCACAGGTTAAAGCAATTAAACAAGACATATAGGTGCTTAAATTTAATTAAAGATTTTAATATGCCTGTGAAACTGAGTTCAATCACTCCGTCTTTCCGAATATTTTCATTATGATAATAAGATATTATCACGAAGGTACGGTTAAGAAATCGAAGAAATCTTGCCAAGGGAGTGAGACAGCAAGAATGGAGGAAACTACAATAAACGATCAGAGTAAATTAATTGGAAGTTTTCAAATCTCTGCTCAGTAAAATAAATGCACGCAATGAAGTTCCAGAAGTCGGGTGGGTGCAGTATATTTCACCGGCGATTGCAATAGTGGACATTAAACAGGGACAGATAATTTTACATATCGGAGTGTGTCTGGAGAAGACGAATCTAAAACGTGGAATAAATTGAATAGGGCTATTCTAGCAACGAATAGTCAGGTGGGTATGAAGCAACGAATAGTAAATGCCGGCGGTATGGACGGCATTCCGACAAAATTTATTTTGGAATTGTGGAACCAGACAGTATTATAAATCTGTTTAACAGCATTGTTGATTCCGAATCGTATCCAGAAACGTTGAATACAGCTACCCTCCAACCGGTGTTTAAGAATAAAGGTGATACGAATTGCCTGGAAAATGTTTTTGACAATAGACTGTTACCAGCGCTGAGCAAATTGTTTTGAAAAATTCACATTGATCGACAGAGTTAATGGGCGGAAAAATACATTATAATCTAAAAGTTGCAGGCAATCTTTAGGAGACGCTACTCGACCACTGACAATATTGTCGTATTAGATTCGTGGAATCAATTTATACTGCTCTTTTGAGGATTTCGAAAATTTATTTGACTCAATAGGGAAGCTGTATGGCGCAATCTAAGTGAGCTAGGTGTCTCACGCAAAGTTTTAAATGTGTTGCAGAGCATGGATAGTGAAATAAATTCTTGCGACGAAAAAACCGCAAAAAATAAAATCGTCAGACAGGGTAGTCCTCTTTCACCACAATTGTGTACTTTGCTTAGTACTTATTTATTGACATAGGTACAGGAAATGAATACATCTGCGCCGGAAATTGATGATTTGAATATTCTTGGAATACTTTATGTTGGTAACTTAGTTCTATGTTTGGAAAGTATTGAGAGCTTGCAGATGAGTTTAAACATCTTCGATAGGTTAGTGAGACATGGAGACTAAAATTTTAAAAAATCAAAAACTATCTAACAAATTTGCTAATTTTAAGCATGGGTTTGTGAGGGGTAACAAAGAGAAATGGTGTTAGGATGAGCTCGACCTGTCGAAACTTTTATGTATCTTTGAACACATTTTCCCATGAACCAGTGTAATGAGACAAGATGTCACTGATATTTGATATTAAGAAGACGTTCATTTGCACGGCCTGCTGTGACTGGCATTACACGTTGGCAAGGTCGGACACCATGGCGACGGACAATACGCCGATAAAGCAAACTCAACAAGCATACTGAAAGTAGGCGTCATGATGAATGGAGAATGGATAGTCTAGTAGATGACAGAAAACCTTTATGCAATATAAGACGGAGTCTATGTTGAAACATAAAGAACTGCTCAATGTTTAAATTATTGAGATATAATTTAAGTGTAAGTGATATTTGAAGGTTAGGGAGCATGTTGTTTCGATAACTTGTAGATGTGAGCAAGTTGGTGCATCCTCAAAAACATGAATGGTAAATAAATTCAAAGAATTGTTAGGATGAGACTTTGTTTTTCCCCTAGTTGTTATTTGGGCAGTGTTTGATTTAATTTTTTTTATTACAGTTGAATATTGTGAATAAAAGTTTTGTTCTGATTAGGAATTCGAATATGTTTTAAATTTAATCAAACTGTAAGTTACAAATTGTGAAGCCTAAGTTGTATGCCATAGAATCATCGTCCCTAAAGCAAATGGATATTTCTGTTGTTTTGACTTTCTCTTATACGTATGCATACACCGAGTCATATACGTAGTATAGAGAACGTTATGAAAGGCTGTGCGAAAAAAAGTGGAATGTTCTGCAGAAAAAAAAATTGTCGGTCCTGATAACGAAAAAGTGGTTAAATCCAATTGCTTAATTTTAAAAAATCCTCTAATACGTGGTGTAGCCAGAATGCCTGTTTTGGGGGTCCTTGATACCGAAAAATCAATTGACGGCAAAACATACGTCCGTCCGGGTGTATGTAAACAGCACTAAGCGCCTAAACTATACGTTTGATTTTGTCCAAACTGAGTAAACGTCTGCAATCGCTGCCTGAGTCAAAACTCTTCAATTTTGAAAAACATTTATTGATTTTTGAAGGTACTTTACATGAAGCTCGTGCGACATTTTCAAAATTATTCAAAATATTTTCTCGATTTTTTTCTTCGATTTGTTGTAAGGATAGAGCAAAATACACTTATAAAAGTGGCACAGGTCCGTTTTTCACTGTTAACTCTAAATTGACGAAAATAGCAAAAGTTTGAATTTTTTCTGCGTCATCCTACAACTACGAAATTGAAGATGGAGTCTCTTCCCAAGTTTGATATCAGTAATTTCTTAGTCATGAACCAAATCTTTAATACTTACTTAACTACTCAGTCACTGACAAAATAAATAATTGTGTGGAATGGAGCATATTTAGGTTAACAAATATAACGATGTTAATGGAAGTAACTAAAGCGTATTCATGACATACGAAATTAAGAATTCAAGAAATAAATCAATTTAGGTTTTTTTGATGAAAATTTGTTGATGGTGTAGTGATAAAACAACGCATTGGCAGTTTTATTCTTCGGGAAACAAATTCTGAATAATATTAATACTTTCAGAAAGTAACTGGCAACAAAATATTGGAGGAAAACAAGTAAATAGTAAATAAGTGTCTTTTAAGTGACGTATTTCTTGCTCCATTTTAAGGTTTACGGTAAAGCATCAGTTAAATTTATTACGAAGCTATTCTACTTCACGAGGCAACGACACCATTCACATTGCTCTTTATTTGGATCATTTCTTTCGAATGTACTTGGGGGACGAAAATGTCGAATTTTATAGCTCTGTAAGAGAAAGATGCGTGACATTGGCACTTAAGATGCAGATTTTTCTTGAGAAAACGTCTTGATGCGGAGTCTGAATGTGGAATATTTATTACTGACGCTAGTTCAATTTATATGCAAATCTATTTATTTATCAATTCTGTGGGTGAAATACAAAATACCAGTTACGCGTTTGTAAGTGTGTAGTTGAGCGTGTTTAATATCTGCCACCAGTATAAGATGATTCAATATACTCGTTATGAATAGTACTATTTTATTACTTTATTTTGCTTTCTTAGGGTCGCCTGTTTCATCGACTAGCTATTGAAGACCTCATTTTGTGCTATAAAATTTGCATTTAATAGATGGATTTTAGGTTAACAAATGTTGTCGAAAGAAAATCTCTGCATTCTTTCTCTCGCCGTCTCTCTCATCGTCTCTCTCTCTCTCTCTCTCTCTCTCTCTCTCTCTCTCTCTCTCCCTCTTTCTCTCTTCCTCTCTCTCTCATTCACATTTAGTTGCAGATTCTACATATTCCTCAACATTCCGTATCTTTCGCGGGTATCGTATTTGATTGTAGGCAAGCAACACGGACGCTAGAGAAGTGGGCGAAAGACTAGTCTTTCATTCTCATATTTTTTGCCTATTTTTAACATTATTGACGGAACATTAATAGCGGTCTCTCTGTATTATAGAAACCTCGTTGGTCCGTTATTTAGATTAATTTGCACGCTACTTGTTGTATCTTCTATTGTTGTTACGTAAAGATGGAGAAGAAACAGGAATGTTTGATTCATCTTTGCCCCGAATAGCAGAAAAACTATTACAACATTGGGAAAATTCAGTAAATGTTGCTGTAGAAGAAAATTAAATATTCATGTCAAATGCAACCCGCAACACACACTGCAGGATATTTTTTTTTTTTTTTTAAATCTATATCATTAAATAATTCCTAAACGAAGCATTCTAGAGTATTAAAATCTTAACTTTCATTAAGCCAAAGACTTCAAAGAAACGTTTCTCACATCGTAATCTAAAGGATGAGATTTTCTTGAACATTCAATTACATTTTTCTGGTTCAGCGATTCTCGATATTATCCTTCCTGCTCAGAGACGTGTAGAATTTGCAACTAAAGGTGAATAAATGAGAGAAGATAGATAGATAGAGAGAAGAGAGAGAGAGAGAGAGAGAGAGAGAGAAGAGAAGAAGAGATACATAGAAGAGAGAGACCCGCAGAGGGAAGGGGAGGGGAGAGACACGGTTCGAGAGACAGGAAGAGAGAGGGAGAGGGAAAGGGAGAGGGAAGAGACAGGTAAATGAAGGTCAGAACAACGTCTGTTGGGTTCCGCTAGTAAAAATAATAATAATAATAATAATAATAATAATAATAATAATAATAATAATAGACGAATAAATATGAATGGAATAATGTGGTATCAGAAGCCAACCACGCTACAGAACTCTAACAGAAGCAGTTTCCTAGCAAACCGGCAACGGACCACGCGCGATCATTTTTCAGTAAATGTTGCTGTTCAGTCGGAAGTTTAAAGCTTCTCCCGGCAGGGCGGTGCACCGCTGGTATAGATCCCTTGAGAAGGAAGGCGATCCGCAAGCCATGGTGTTGGTTGGGGCCATGTCGCATGTTTGAGTGTGGTAATTAAAGTACCCCCTTGTGAGACTATTGACCATAGTAGATGTCGCGCCTGGAGACACTAAATATTATTCTATTCACGCCCCTGAACCATTAGTTCCAGTGCACATTTAAAATTGTAAGAGGCCTTTGTCGGTAAGTGGCCTTTGGCGGTGACCTTCCCGTCGGCTAGAGGATTGCCCCAGCTAGGTATCTCCTACCAGCGGGGCACTGCCCCAGCCGGGACAAGCTCTAAGCTCTCGACTGGTCTCCCGGCATGTGAGGTAGTGTAGTGCATGTAAGAGTGAGTGCAAGTACGGGGTGAGGCTAGGACTAGTAAGAGAAAGGAAAGATCTCGCACGGTCCGTGGCCCGTTTTTTAGGGTACTGCTCTGGCATTCACCTGCTTTTGTCGGAAGAAATCACGAAAAACTACCGATCATAGCAGCCGGCCTCTAGAATTCTCCTCTAGACTGAGGATGAATTCGACCTCGCGATCTCGCTAGTGTGAAAAATCCTCCCGCTGTCGTGACTAGAACCCTAGAACCTCCCGATCATAGGCACTGGAGAGACATCAATTAATGCCCAGATCTACCTACGCCGATATCTAGTCTAGAAAGGGCGAGTAACCTTCCAGCATGGGACCGACGCGGGGAGTCTGATTCTAATCTGTACGTTGGAGTAGCCCTAGTGGAGGATGTATGGACAGCACCTTAGCAACAGTGTACCATAGAGCGGGAAGCACTCAAATTGAGCGCTGCTTTCGCAGAGATCGTAGGAATCGCTCAGGTACTCCGTGAAATGTTTTCCTTAAAGAGCGTTTCCAATTGCTCGTGGTTGGACCCTTTTCGATTACCTATTCAGGTAACGTGGGATTGAATTCGTCATGAATAATAGAAAAGAAAATTTTAAAAAAATTTAAGAAATGATGGTCTCTGTTCTATCAGCAAAGAGCCCTGACAAATGACATCTCGCTTTATCCAAATAGTGGATCGTGAAGACATCTAACCGTGAGGGCCAGGGAACATAGATACACGAACACAGAGTTTCAATTTGTTAGTCAGGGCTGTTTGTTGCTTGTGAAATCGGTCCGTTGGAAATGAAAGCTCTCTGGCGCTATCGGTTCTAGCCTAGTGAAAGGCTAATGGACACGAGCCACTGCATCGGACCACCGCTGGCAGTCTGGATCCAATCCGTGCGTTTGAACAGCCCTGCTGTGGGATGTACTAACAGCGCTTTAGCGACGGTGTACCTTTGTGCAAAAGATCCTCGAGACAGGCGTTGCTTTTCTAGAAACTGCAGGAAGCGCTCAGGTACTCAACGGAATGTTTTCCTTAAAGAGGGTTTCCAATTGCTCGTGGTTGGACCCTTTTCGATTACCTATTCAGGTAACGTGGGATTGAATTCATCCTAGAAGTTTTTAAAAAAATTAAAAATGATGGTCACTGTTCTATCAGCAAAGAGCCCTGACAAATGACATATTGCTTTATTCAAATAGTGGACCGTGAAGACATCTAACCATGAGGACCAGGGAACATTAATACATGTACACACAATTTACCCAATTCAATTTGTTCGTCAGGGGCAGTCTGGATCGAATCCGTGTGTTTGAGCAGCCCTGCTGTTTGGAAAAAACTCTCTGGCGCTATCGGTTCTAGTTAGTAAAGGTATGGACACGAGCCACTGCATCGGACCACGGGCAGTCTGGATCAATCCGTGGTTTGACAGCCCTGCTGTGGGATGTTCTAACAGCGCCTTAGCGACGGTGTGCCGTAGTGCAAAAGATCTTCGAGAGGAGCGCTGCTTTCGCGGAGACCGCAGGAAGCGCTCAGGTACTCCGTGGAATTGTTTCCTTAAAGCGCGGAGGACGGGAGGCGGCGCCTGTGTGCAAATACCGCGAGCAGCGCGCCCTCGCGTGTAATGGACTCGCGAGCGCCTGGCGCTAGCGTGGAGGGTTCGAGCAGCCGGAGATTTCTTGCGCTACGTTCATCTCTCTGTTCCGCGAATCTCATTAATGGGAAGGCAACGGCGGTCGGAGGTTGAGAGCTGGTAGCTTGAGTAGGTGAGCGCAGGTTGGTTTCCCTAAATCGACGTTCTAGGCTACGTAGGACTAGCGCCAGAGTGCTTCCCTTTCGGACGGATTGATTTCACAAGCAACAAACAGCCTCGTCGAACGAATTGAATTGGGTAAAGTGTGTGATCGTGGGTCTATGTCCCCTGATACTCACGTTTAGATGTCTTCGCGGTCCACTATTTGGGTAAAGCAAAGATGTCATTTGTCAGATCTGTTTGCTGATAGAACATTGACAATCATTTTTTGAATTTTTTAAAAAAAATTCTATGACGAATGCAATCTCACTCGACCAGAATGGTGCATCGAAATAGGTCTAACCGTGTATTTACTTGTATTTATACGAATTTAAATAAGTGACCCCTGCGGTGACTAATAGGAAGCATTCTAGTTTCTCCTGGTGTGATCCCAAGTTCGTTTCCCGGTCGGAGAAAATAGAGTAGTAGCTTTGTTCTTGAAAATCATCTCAGTTTTCGTAGCTGTGTCAAGAGGAAAAGCTCAGGCAGGTGAAATGCGCTAGTTAGGATGAAGGGAATACGTCATGTTGGCTTCATGTCCCTCTCAACCCCGAAGCGTGGGAATTAAAGTAAATCCAGATATTGGGGACACCGTTAACTAGCCGGAAAGGACGGACAATTGACACAAGAACATACATATAACTAAATAATACAAATATTTCATTCAGACATTCAAAGTGGGAGAAACAACCCCTGTTGATACGACCATTGTACCAAGGAATAATACCTCTTCTAGTAACAAGGAGATTATTTTTTATTTACTAATGACCAGTCACTTCTGCGGGAATTATACTGTCATTCAATCTTCCTGACTTGAGGAAGATGAGGAAGGATGAAGCGGGGAAAAATAAAATGAAAATAATGTTGTAAAACGGAGTCATAGACACAAAATTCAGGGATTATCAACGAATCTAAAAGAGACAGCTTGCAACGGTAGTGGGGTGGTGGTAGGATAAAATGCTGGGGTGTTAGTAAGGAGATGAAATCCTTGTTTTCAATTATGCGATAAGTTATTTTGACTGCCAAATATAAATTAGAGGTTGGTTTATTACGTAGAAATTATTATAATTCATTTACCAACCGGTGTAAAATCTCTGTCAAAGCTGTCGTATGGTCTGTTCTATTCGCTAAATAGGAAGATATTCACAATATAACGATTTGTTTTCTGGGATACAAGAAAATAATACTTCGCAACTTCTTTTGCTAAAAGCATTATTTAAATCTATAATGTTTAATTATAATTTAGTAATTGCGAAATTATTATGTACGACCTCTTTGAAATTTGGAAATTGAAACCTCTTCATTTACGCCCGTTTATTGACCCTTCTCACAGAGATTTCCACGCTTCTATATATAATGTTTAAATTCTGGCAATACAATTTTAGATAAGGTAATGGTACAAATTAAATCATTCGTAAAAACTATCTCTTACATCTAACTACACGGCTTGAACTCTCACTATTTAGCGTCACCAGCTGACGCTCAAGCGTACGATGGTGGATGAATACATACTGTAACGAATATTGCGTCACCGGCCGGCACCACCACGAACTACCTGTACGCGCGGATTGCAACATCTGCCGGCGCCACCACGAGCTGCCTGTGAGCGCGGGTTGCGTCATCTGCCGGCAGTTCCTGCAGTAGATTATTCCAGAACGTTCGCGGGGTCGGAAAGTTCTCGACCGCACTCGCCGAGTATAAATACGCGGCGGCCGGCGACCGAGAGTCAGTCTTAAGTTCGCAGTGGAAGCTGAACTCTGAAGTGTGTGCATCGCGGTGAATAGCAGTGCAGTGATTGTGCTCAGTGACGAGAACCGTGGCCAGCGCCGTGAACTGTGGTCAGTGCTTAGGACTGTGCGACAGTGTAAGAGAAGAGTCGTGTAAATAAAAATTCAAGAGAAGTGTAGTGTAAATAAATAATCAAGAGAAGTGTAGTGTAAATAAATAATCAAGTTTTCAGTGATTGAGTTAAGAAACAAAACCAATCTCTGGTAACAATACCATAGAGCGATGCAGATTTAAGCGATGCTATTAGTATTCGAACCTGCCCAAAAACCGTCGCTGGCCTGAGAGTTTGTCTGCTCGTTTGATGTCGGACTGTGCTTATGCCTAACCAATGCTAACTGCGAGACTTGAGTGATTGTCCGCTAGGTTGCGTTGGATGAACATTTACCACGTAACCGTTTAATGTAAAAATAAACTTATGTTATTAGACGCAGAAAAAGTACTGTTCAAAACTCAATGTCATGGATAATTACACCCTCGAATGAAGATTAGGATACTCACTCGTTCCGTAATATCATTTTAGACTCGTTGATTGATTCATTTTTGTTTCCGGGCGCGTCAACTGCTTTGATCATTAGTACCTTTAGTGTGGTGCATGTTTTTCTCGGGAGATGGCAGTGATCTTCCTGCTGGAGATGGAGAGATCCGGCGCTAAACCTACCGTCGGCTAGTGAGGTTTCCCCTAACCAGGACTCTTCCACCAGCAAGGCACCGCCCCAGTCGTGAAAAGCTCTAAGCTCCCGACCGGTCTCCCGGAATGTGGTAGTGTAGTGCCTGTTAGTGTAAGTGTGTGTGTGTAAGGGAGGAGAGGACAAGGAAGAGGAAGGAAGATCGCGCGCGGTTCGTGGCCCGTTTATTAAGGTACTGCTCCGGCATTCGCCTGGTGTTGATCGTAGAAACCACGGAAAACTACCGATCAGAGCAGCCGGCCGCTAGAATTCTCCTCCAGACACCGACTGAATTCGACCTAGCTGAAAAGCTAGTGTCGAAAATCCTGGCCGTCAGGACTCGAACCTAGGCCCTCCCGGTCAGAGGCGCTGCAGTGACATCAGTTGATGCACTGAGATACCGCTCTCGGTTTTAGACTCGTGTATTAAACTTTTTTGAACTCAATTTGTTTGTTATTTATATTTAAAAAATATTTTCAACTATTAATGTTAACACAGAAGTTGTATCTTCATATAAAAGTACAAGAACGTTTCTTTAAAATAAAAAAGAGAGTCTGACTTTTATGTGTATTGGTCTAGAAGATATGACCCTTCAAATATACTCCAAAACCTTAAGACCTCTGTTGGAAAAAATTCGGACTGGCTTCCACTTGAATGCGTTAAGATATTTATTTTAATTAAATTATTAAAAATGCTGTTAATATTACAACATCATACATAACATTACATTAGTCTCTATTGCAATAATGAAGAAAACATTACTTTATAATGACAATAATATTCTTCGGTGTGGTAATTTTCAAAAGCGCTCCATAGGCGTCACTGAAAGAGCATGACATGTATTAAAGAACTATTTAATAGCACTTAAATGGAAGGAAACGAAATATAGCGGTATATTTAGCTACTTTATGGACGTAAAACTTCCATAAATAGTCAGCAAACGCAAAATTGCATGATGTAAGTAGATATACAGTATGAATTGCATAGATTCTACAGGCATCGTAATTTAAGTCGACCTGTCGGCACCCGTACATTCTACGGACAGCGACCTGAATGTGCAGAGATACATTATTACATCATTGTTTCTTATTACAAAGGTTGGAGAAGTCATGGCAACTATTTTTTCTAAACTAAATGTTATCAGATCAAACAACTTCATTTGTAGCGTAAAAGAAATGCTGCACTAATGTGTCCACTACAAGTGATGGCTCTGTGTCTCTATTAGCATAGTTGCCTGACTGCTGCCGCGCAAGATGAGTTTAACCCGCTTCGAGCAGCGACCATGCAGAAAGAGAGCTGTTTTTCCTTGGGGAAAATGCCCAAGAATGTCATAGGGAATTGGTGGACGCTCTTGGGAATATCGACCTTCCATAGATAGATAGAAATTTATTCTACAATTGGGCAGGTGATGCCCGGTGGCAGAATGCAAAATTTGAATTACAAATAAAATAATAATATATAAAAATAAATATAAACAAACAAATTGACTTTGTCATTTCCTATATATGCAGATGGCATTTACATTCCTATAGTAAACATTAAAATGCATATACACTAACATATAAATGAATAAACTTACATATTACACAAATATACATAAATACAAACATATGTGCGTGTATACGTACAGAGACGAAGAAACGTCACATCACTTCAAATGAAATCACTTCACTTCACTTCACTTCACTGCACTGCATATAACTTTATCTAAATATTAATTGTTCTATACTTTTTACTGTAGACTACGCATAATCGCACCTTTCACTTCACTTCACTACACGTTTTCACCTATTGACTAATTTCCTATATTTGTTTTTCTAAAACTTCGCGGTGAGCAAGAAAAGGGCTCAAAACTGCCGCAGGCAAATCGTTCCAGTCTACTATAGTTCTGTTTACAAAGGAGAGTTTCCTACGTCCATTCTTTGTATTCTTGTTCTAATTTTAGCGGACAATCGCGAGATAGGCAGTAGAGTTTCTGCGAGATCGCGTAGCAACAAGCGATCGGTAATATACGTGATGACCTGTGAATGTACGGACCGATAAGGCACGTGCTTCCTTTAACTGAGCCTTTGGAATTGGTATATAATGATTTTGTAATGCTATGAACTCGTATACGCTAAAATGCTTTGGAACACGAAACCAGTACTGTCATTTCCAATTCCTTAATAAATATGTGATACACAATTGTGGTGTGTTGTTAAATGATAGTTCGCACACTTACTAATTCTTATATTTGTTCTTTCAACAGTGTATTTCACATTTTCCACCCATGCTCTTATTTTTAACAAAAAATGTAGCTGCCATGACTTCCTGCCCCGAAACTTAGAGCGTGTCCCGGCTGGGGCGTTCCCCCTTTGGTGGGAGAGTCCTGGTTAGGGGGAAACCCCGCTATCCGACGGTAGGTCGGCGCCGGATCTCGCCATCCAGCGGGAGATACCGCCATCTCCAGAGAAAAAACATGCACTACACTTACGAGACAAGTGACCAAAGCCGTTGACGCGCCCGGAAACACGAAAAAAGCAATCAATCAATCAATCAACTTCCCGCTCTGACCCACGTATACTATCTGCGCCAGTAGGACATGGGAAGAGAATTGTGGTGGTGAGGGCAGAGCCAGTTGCGTAACGCGCGTGGAAACGGATACAGAGGTTGAGCGGTGTCGGGGGAGGGGGTCGGTTGGGGAAAGGCAGCAGTGGGGGCAGAAAGGATGGGGACTCAAGCGGTTGTCGTGGGATGCGCCTTGAATGCCCAAGTCGCAGCGCCGTCGTCGCCGGCGGCGACAGAATCTCAAGATATTCGCGACGCGCTGTCGACGGGACGCGTCGGCCGGGGAGCGGCAGGTCGGGACCCCGCAACCCCCCCACTCCGACCCCGACCCCACTTCTCCTCACCCCCCCTCCTACGTCTTCCCACACCGCTCCTCCTGCACGGCGAGTTCTCACGGCATGATGGCGGCCTCAGACTTGTTTTATTTTCGTGGAACGAGATCGTGTAATTTCGTAGTTGTACGCAATTTAATGACTGTTTTCGTGATGCTAATGCACAAGGTCTGTTGGTAGGTGAGCTGCCCTAGACAAGAATGGACAATTTTAGAATTAATTTCCCTGTAGAATATGTTTCAATGGCACGTAGTTAACATGTAGCGTTTGTGCGGAGTACTTGCGCACTCGACGACCGTAAACGCGCAAGCGAGGCAAGAGAAGGGAGGCACTGCGCATGGCCAGTAGAGCAATGTAAACTTACTATCGCTGTTCAGAAAACATCGGGTAGCCTATTGCGAGGTAGTCATTGTAAGCGACTTGAAACTTCTTTTGATGCGTAAGTTCGCTCTTTGTATTTTCTTCATATAGTCAGCTTCTTTGCCGTATACCAACATCAGGCAAAGGTATCTCTGGTGGTTAAGTAAATTAACATCGAGAGAGGGAAGAAATAAGAATGCGTTCCTCGCATGCGATGAGAAATACATATGGCACGCATCCCTCAATTTCGGATACTTACGATGTAACCTCATATACATAAGTGGCTAAATAAGCTCCTAAGAAGTGAAAAGCGGTTGTATAGTTTATAATTAGGCATTAAAAATTGATATGAACATAACTTTTTTACGTCACGTTTCTGGGATTATACATGATTTGTTAAAACATCTTTCAGGTTTAATATGATTTTTTTATTAATAAACATTATAGAATTCCTTAGAATCGTTTCAGATACTCATAAGAGGACTTTCTAGCCTCAGATATGACAAATAGACCTTTTTAAGCTGAAATGGCGAAGTACATATTGTAAAGGACAATAAATGTGGTCCCTTGACATCGTTAAACCAAGAAAGTAATTTATGCTTATTCATTTTTACTGTTTATACTGAAAGGGTAATATAGTTAGTTACCTGGAAATCGGAAGCCTAATTCTCAAATATCATTTAATAGTTTCGATACGATTGATTAAGATCAATTTGATATGTAGTTATTTCGCAATAACGCAACCCTAATCGAACGATTCTTTACCCAATAATAAAAGAATAGCGGCAAGCGAGATCGGCGAATGCTGCATGCACTCGAGGGAGGTCTCAAAACGCTTGGAGAGGAGTCCCAGGGGACAATCGAAAGGTATCGAGCGCCACGTTGCAGTTCTCGCGAAGAGAGCACCCCCTCGCACACACACAGAGGCACCGAGGCAATTCGCTTGCTAGGCACGTACAGGCTCACCACCTGCTGGCTGCTCCTACTGCACCCTCCCTCTCCAACCGGCTTGCGTTTCCCCTTCTTTTCTGGTTTCCTCTACACGCTCGCTCACCGCCTTCCTTCTCCTTCGTTTTCTTCTTCCTGTTTCCTTAATGCCGGCAGATCAATTGTTGCTTCGTTTATATTTGGTTGTTACATCTGCGCCACAACTCACGCACTCTTGTGTCTCTATTTTTACTTTCTCGAGTAGAGGGAAAGTGATATAACGCTGCTGATAATAGTACCATTTTTTGATAGAATACGTGGCCTGTTATTTTTCAAAAATTGCGAAACACATCTTTTTGACAAAAATAGTTCCGATGTTTTCTACACTTTTATTTTGTTTTTTATTAACTTTTGTTTCACAACGAAAAAATCATGTTAACTTTAAAACATTGAAATTGAAGAAGTAAACTTTGTGTAAGTAACTGAACTCCCCAATTTACAGAGAATTCCAGTCAGAAAAAGTTATACTAACATTTTTGACAGCTTGAATGACTCTTAAGACATCTTAAAGCTCTTGAAATGATTAATTATATTCACATCTTTTGCGTTCACCATGACGCTCCGTTCAGTCTAACATACGTTCCACGTCACTTTGAATTCTCCCCTCTTCCTTATGTGTATTTTCTCTGCCTTTTCTTTCCAACTCTCCCTCCTTTCCTCTAAATTCCTCCACCTTCGTTCCCTTCGTCCATGCGTGTATTGTGTCGCTTCGCTCTCTCTCTCGCTCTCAGAACATACAAACACACACACACACACACACACACACACACACACACACACACATATATATATATATATATATATATATATATATATATATATATATATATATCCTCTGGGCCCCCAAATCTTTAGCATCTGACGCATCTATCTCCAGGACGAATTATCTCCAGTCTCTGTCCGCTCTACGTCTCTTTGTGACTGCTTTCTTTCCGCCTCCCCACGCCTATGCCACGTGCACTGTGCCTCCCGCCCGCCAGCTGCGATGTTCCCTCTCTGATTCCGCCCCTCCCCCGTCCCACCCCCGCCAACGTGCCGCCGCCGCCCCCGAAGCTTCTACCCCCGCAGGCGCCGCTGCCGCCGACGCGAATTTAAAATTAACTCGCTTCAAATAAAGCGGGGGCGGCTGCAAGGCGGCTTGGGGTAGGGGTGGGTGCGGGCAGGCGAGCAAGGCGAAGGAGAGGATTGTAGCTGCTGGACTGGCGGGGACGTAAGGTGGAGATGGGGACGTTGGAGGGTGGATCTGGGGACGTTGTAGAATGAAGATGGGGACGTTGGAGGGTGGACGGGGCGTTCGGGTGGAGATGGACTTGGAGGGTGAGATGGGGACGTTGGGGGTGGAGTGGGTCGTTGGAGGGTGGAGTGGGACGTTGGGGGATGGGGACGTGGGAGGGTAGAGGCGTGGTCGTCGGGGGGGGGTGGAAAAGAATTAAAAGGGGGGGGGGACGGAGGTAGCGCGAGCGAGGATGGGAATGGTGAACACAACGGGGTTTGGTGGACGGGGGGGGGAAAGGATGGATGGGGAGGCGAAGGAAGCGACTGTGGAGGCTGTGTGTCGGGGACGACGAAGAGTTGTGGCTGAACTGGGAAGCTTTGAAGGCTGGGGTGGTTTAGATGGGACAGGCAGAATCAACGGGGAAGTGGAGCTAGTGGGTACTTCGTGTTTTGGAGAATTTCATCTATTTTGATCTTTAGTGCGGGTATCACAGTGCATGTTGGAACCGAGAGAGGATGGAGGAACTTGAAATCCGGCACCGACCAACACGTCAGCTTGCTAGGTTTTCCTTCGTATTTCATGTATTTCTCCAGTAGGGGGCGCTCTGGCCTAAATAAACTCTAATTTCCTGACAGGTTTACCGTCATGAGTGTTATAGTAGCGGATGTTCGTGTAGGTGTGTTTGATTAAGAGAAATGAGAGCGAATCAGAAGAGGAAGAGAAGATCGCGCGTGGTGCGTGGAGGGTACTATTTGGGCATTGACCTCGTGTGATCGGAAAAAACACTTAAAAATTGGAGCAGCCGACCGATAAACCTCTCTTCTAAACAGCAGTTGTATTCGACATAGCTCTCTACGTGGAAACGAAAATCTACCATTACTGAGACTCCAACCTTATGAATTCCCAGTGAAAGACGCTTCAGAGGAAACTGTTGTTGTCACTGAGTCACTTCAGCTCAACCAGGTGGAGATGACAATGATGTTCACAGTGGAGGAGTTTATGGAGGCTTGTGCTGCTCTGGGTGATGTTAGGCATTGCAGGGGGTAGGTGGAGACGCGGACGGCGCGGCGGTGCCGGCCATGGGGGAGGCTGAGGTGAGGATGATGATGGCGGGGAAGGGGGAGGATAGATTTGCGAACCCTACATGTCACTCCTCGTAATAAATCGTGTTGGCAGTGGAACACGTCGGGGAAGATTTTATTAGAAACAAAACACCAATCCGAGCTCTAGGGACACGTGAGAACCTTTGAGTTATTTTCTGTCTTAGTGAAAAATCGTCTACATTGTTTTTTTTATTTTTTCATTGATTTGTTTTTGAATTTTTCGTTTCTCTAACGCGTTTGTTGCTGATTCAAGAACACATGCCTAACTACGCTGAGAAAAAGAATTATATTATCTCTTTTTCTGTTTCAAATTTAATCTAAAACTCTCTGTAAAAAAGTATATGAAATAAAAGAAGGGAAGACACAGATTTTCAGAATTGACAACCGTTAATCTCCCCACCTTGTTTATTACACGGAATTTCCGCATTCGCAGTTATCCACTTGTTCAAATCATATGATTTTCAACTTCGAAAACTCAAACCTTCGACTGTTTATACATTGGCAGTTCTTAACACAAGAATCCTGTACACGATATCTTTCTTTCGTTCTGTTTCAGCCTCCACACACATTCCGGAGATACGTGGCAATTACTGCTCCCCTCTCACACGACGCCCCCGCGTTTTGATGGTACGTGTCCTCCACACTCCACGACCACCCTTTCCTTCCACGACGACCACGGAAGCCAGGGCGGCGTAACAGCGGACGTGCCCTCCGCCAGCCCGCCTCGCTCCGCCCCGCCCCGCCCCCTCCAACCTGCTCGTCCTCACCCCCGCCACAGCCCTCATCTACCACGTCGCGACGCACCATCGCGAGGGTAAAAACGCCGCAAAAAATTAAACCGTTCTACGCGCGGCATCGTAAACGCCCCCCAGCCCCGCCCCGGGCTCCTCCACCATTCCGGTGTACAGTGGCTCAGTTGATCTGCGGAAGAGCAACAAGAATTTGTATATCAAATATCCGGTACATCAATAACATGGATTCTTTGCTGACGGAAAACATCGCGTGAAATGAATCTGTTTTTATATAGGTATTTTTTAAAGTGTCAATAATAATAGTTTTATTCAAACAATTAATTTTAGAAAATTATTTTACACATAAAAAAATAAGATACTTTTATATTTTCTGCTGTTTAAAGCATGTATCAAAAATGGTTTTAGGAAGAATTTTTCGCGAAACTGCACTTAAACATCATTTTTCTAACGGAATGTGATTTCATGTGGCTACTTAAATTCTATTTTCTCGAGAATTGACGAGAACAATGCATATATTCAAACTTCATACTACATGGATGGCTTTATTCGTCCACTCCCCCTCTGAAACCATCAATGTCAAAAATGAAGGGTGTATGTTTTTTAAGCTGAAGTCGTCTACTAGTCTTTTTGGGTACATTAAAAAAAATGGACATTTTGATGATTTGGATGATATCCGATTCCCAGTTACCTCTACGAGCGACCGTCAAAGGTCTTTTGACAAAGAAACGTTTGCTTTCACATTTACGGAGTGGCATAGAAAGGATTGTTATGGTAAGAAAAGTCAACCTCCTGATTTCGACGGAATTGCACAATTTAGGGAGCCATGAACACAACATAGTGGAAATTTCAAAACATCCATCTGTAAGTCGCCTTGGCAGCTCGTCTGTATTCCCGTCTCGTTGCCCACCCATCCATGCGTCCGTCTGTCCGTTCGTCCGTCCGTCAGTCGAATTGTCCGACTAACTTCACCGTTTATCACTAGCTATCCGTTTCTCCCCTGTCGTGTCTTGCCGTTTTGTTTCTTTAATCGTCTATTCAAAAAGTCGCTTTATTTGCTTACCTGTTCTTCTCTCCGTCCACCATTCTGTCTGCCCATTGCATGTAGCTCTTTAACCTTTCAGAGATTTTCTTCAAATCTGGTATTAAGACGATTCACCTCACATTTTTTTGGCTCTACGTAATTTTTTTGCTCTTGGGGAGTTACAGAATAAAGTTATATAAATCACTCTTTTATACACTCTTTTAACATTGTTCGTTAGTTTCTTCCTTCATCTGCATATGTCAATATGGCAGTTATTTTAGTTATGTGTCTCTCATTTACCTTTACATCATTTGAACGATTTCATCGATTTGCTCTGTTTTTCATTAAATGATGGAGAAAAGTTCATTCTTTAATGCTAATAAAAGCATTTTTAATCTAATTTTACTGCACAGATTTATTTTCTATAACTATTTACGCTGTAAATGGGTTTTGTGTACTTCCTACAACGATGTGGAATATCACAGAAGGATTAACTTCGACAGTCATTTGAAAAATGCCATTTCTGAACACATTGTCCCATTATCTCTGAAATTACGCAAGTGATAATTTTCATTTTTATATAGGAGATCAAGGAATACATGGTTGCAAACTTGTACCATTAGTTTCATTCTTCAGCTTTTTAGCATGAAAGAAAAAAAAAAATGAAATAATGAACTAATTTTGACTGATTGATTGATCCGTGTTTCCGGGCACGTCAACTGCTTTGGTCATTTGTCCCGTTAGTGTAATGCATGTTTTTTCTCCGGAGATGGCGGTGATCTTCCCCCGCTGGATGGCGTGATCCGGCGCCGACCTACCGTCGGCTAGTGGGGATTTCCCTAACCAGGACTCTCCCATCAGCGGGGCACTGCCCGGCCGGAACAAGCTCTAAGCTCCCGACCGGTCTCCCGGAATATGTGGTACTGTAGTGCATGTTAGTGTAAGTGTGTGTCTAAGTGGAGAGGTTAGGACAAGGAAGAGGAAGGACAGATCGCGCGCGGTCAGGGGCCCGTTTGGTAGGGTACTGCTCCGGCATTCACCTGGCGATGACCGGAGAAACTACGGAAAACTACCTATCAGAGCAGCCGGCCGCTAGAATTCTCCTCCAGACAGCGACTGAATTCGACCTAGGTGAAAAGCTAGTGTCGAAAATCTTGCCGCCGTCAGGACTCGAACCTAATTTTGACTGTAACTTCAAAAATGCTGAAAAAGAACAAAAAATAGTCGAAAAATGTAAATCTACTTACATTTGCTTACAACATTTCCAAAAAGGCTCCTCCTATAATTTTATTTTTTAGCTTGTGTAGTATCTAAAAGAATTGGTGAAACGGACAGCAACATTAACATAGGAGAGGTACGGGTTTTCATCTTCCCTAAGAACTCTTACGTTCAGTGGTGATGGTTATTTTATTGAATTCCTCACAACTAGGCGGATCTATTAGCATCTCGTTTATCCTCCAATAATTTTATGGAAGAATTATATAAAAATATGATTTAGGGAACGCCATGTTACAAAGCATCTACATTTATAAAACACTGTGAATTTTTCTGTCATTCCGGCACTATGTAAATTATTACGACTTGCCTCAAGAGATAGATCATTAATTCAAACCTAAATTTGAATTGCAATAAAAAAATTTATACTATGCATAGAATCACATTTTTTCTTTCATTTTCCACCCAAACCAAACCACTGTGTCGCGGTGGTGGATGTACAGGGAAGCGTAAAATTTAGTACATGCGCTCTTCAAACAATGGAAAGCTTTCTGCAAAAAGGGGCCCTGCCCTCTCCAGCCACCGCTTTCCGGTGGGCGGGGCGGCGCGGGGGCAGGGCCTTGGAATGAGACGGCGTTCAACCAGAAGTGGCGACGCCCCCCCTCCCCCCTCTGTGGGCGGAAATGACAGTGAGCGCCGGCGAAGATGTGAGGTCCGGGCGACGCCCTTGTAGGCTGCTAAGGGGGTTGGACTTCCGCGGAGGTTGGTCTCCGGGAAGTGTGGGTGTTGGGACGTGGGCGAGTGCGAACCTTAATAGCTTCCAGGCTCCGGAGGGAAACAAAATGAAGTGGCGGTTGACTCTGTGAATGAATAATGAACTCGTTTAACAGTAATTATGCGATTATTTATGATGTGTTATGACAATTATTGTCGTACGTTCCAGTCGTAAACAGAGCGATGAATGTGTGTCTGTAGCCTGTAACACCAACCAACTGCGTTTGATATTGGTCACATTAAGAGACATTGTTGCCCGCTCGGTGGCCAGTGTGCCCTTCCAAGCTCAGAAAAAACGACTACAGCATGAGATAATTGCTTTTTAATTAAGTATATAACTATTGCTTTACTATTTACAACGATTTATTTATTTATTTTACCTCAAAAAACAGTTAAAACTTTGTATGACGTGCTATGGGGAAAAATGAATTGTGTGCACATTTTCAAAATTCTATGATCCCTACACTAAGTCATATACTACTTAAATTAAAAGAAAAAGCTCCCATGTAATAAAATCTATTTTCAAGGATAAAAAGGCAATAAATTTTGGTTCTTATCCATGTTGTCCTTCGCAATAATACTTCCTGCTGCAACAACATGGAAACGATAATTTGAATAATTGTATTTCCTACTGAATTCTAGAAGACGTGCACAGAAAATGAAGTTACATTTATGTCCAGACGAATTATGCGTTTGCTGCATTAATATTATTATTACTATTTATTTCGAAATATGATCGTGAAGTGGTTAGCAATCAATATTTCAAACATCATCATCATCATCATCATCATCATCGGCAGATGCTGCTGGATTATCAGTTCCATGAAGGTGTTGGTATTTATTCTCTGGAAATAATAGGGCTTTGGGACGAAAAAGTGTTCAATCGAGAGTGTTGAAGACCTCCGAAGACCTCCCATCCCTTCGAGATCGGGAATGTCTGAGGGTGCTGACGAAGATATGACATAGGAATCGGTGACGGGCCTCTGAGCTTCCTTTGAGGATGAACTAAGAATATGTTGTTATCGTCTTGTATGTGAGTATTGGTCCTTTATTAGCTTTCACTCTCCACGGGAAATCCATACAGAGGTAACTGTCCTTATAAACAAAAAAAATGTACTCTTGCAATAGTAATTATGAGACAGTTTATGATGTGTTAAGACAACCTTCAAGTCGTAACCGGTAGGATGGGCGTGTATCTGTCCCCTGAACAACGTGATGCTGTCAATTGCACCAAATATATGGTTGGTATAGGCTGTTCTGGTGGTGTTTTTCATTCGTTACAAGTATCCTAAGGTTACGTTGATTGCATAAAACCTGTGTTTACTCTCCATCCACCACATGTTGATGATCATGGGCGTGGTTGACAATCTATAACCTCAACAATTCACCATCAGCGAGTGGACTTCCAGTGCTTATGGGCGTTGCTCTCAAGATGTTGGTATTGATTCTTTGAAAAAACAAATCTAGAGGGCCTTGGAATGAGGCGTTGTTCAGCCAGAAGCGGTGTCCGTCGGCGCCGCGGCGCTCTCAACCCCTCTTCGCGGGCGGAAATGTCGCTGGGCGCTGGCGCAGATGTAAGGCTCCCATGGACCGACGCGGAAGATCCGCAGCCTACCCGGGCTAGCCACAACGGAAATTTCGCGTCACGTGTTGCCTTACGAGCTCGTTCAGACCTGCGCGGCAGGCGAGCGTCGCGGCAACGAATTCGCAGCGTTTAATCGACCGCGAAATTTGTAACGTTTCTAGAAGCTTTTCTTCCGCTACGGCTTGAGTTTCGTGGAAGTCCACCCGTGTTCAGGAGTCTTCGCTCCCTCTGGGTGGAGCGACCTTGCCAACCGTCACCAAACGCTGACTCATAATTGACGCTCCGGTGTGAGCGGTCCCGCGAATTTCGCGGCCGCGTCTAGCTCGGATCTTTCCCCGCCGCACCCGCTGCGGATCTACCGTGCCAGTCTGTGGGAGCCTGTAATGTGCAGGCGGTGCCAATGTCGGATGCCGGTGGACGTCTGATGGGGCTGGATCGGAAGGAGAGTGGGAGAGTGAGGTGATGTTCTAACGGGGTAGAGACATTGATAGGAGTCAAGACTCCGTTGTGATACTAGAGTCAGTGGACAATGCTGAATCAATTATGGAAGCACAAACTCGAGAAGAACCTAGAAGAATTTCTAATGAAAAAGAACGAAGCAAACAATTGAAATTAGTTTATGTTTTTAGGTAAAATTAAGATATTGAAATTTTTAGGTGGTGCTGTTAATATATTTTACTGTATCTCTACATTAATAAAATGGATCATTATGAAGAAATTCTATTTAATTTTGACAACATCGGATGTAGTAAACCAAAAAATATTAGTCCCCAAAAGTTCAATATAACCGAGTCAACTGTAATAGTTTCATGCACAGCAGGTTAGCAAAGTGGACAAGGTTGGGGTAGATGATCTTGTAAAAGAAAAATGTAATTTCATCATTAATCAAGGATAATTACACCAATATTAAGTCAATGATGAAAGCTATTTAGCGTTTTATTATTTTGTTTCTTTTTCATAATTTATTCACGACAGTGTAAAAGCAAAATATCGCGTATAAAAGCAGTTTCATGATTAGCAGTAACATGCAGCAAAAATTTATGATGTTGGCTGTAAAAACAACGTACGAACAAAGAAAGTACTCAAAATGTATAAACTTGTTTTCTGATCTACAACAATGTATATAGTATTTCAAATACAACTGCAGTTTGCATCCTCTCTCTATTGTACCTGAATGTATCGACCCTACTTTGCATGTTTCACCCAGTCATTCAAAGGCCTTCCAGTTCTTTGTCTCCTCGGTATTGGTAGCCTGTAGCGTCAATTTTACATTCAGATCTATATACTTATTCATCGAAATGCAGAACGTTTACAAGGGAAGACGTAGAAAGCAAAGAGTATATTATAGCAAAACAGGCTATCAAGATGTAAATATCATCTTAAAGAGTGACATGATGAGACATAATAGCAAATCAGGATTGATGACGACTGCATTGAAAAGCCAGAACGTCTATTTAACGTCTAATATATTTCTGCTAACTCTTTTTAATTACATACAGGAAATATCACGTCACAGTTTAACTGTATCCAACACATTGTTAAAGAATGTAAAAACTCTTACCGCTCTTTTACTAAATTTTCGATGCATATATTCTGCAGCAACAATACGAATCGAAAACATTAAAAGAACATAGAAGCTTCTGGAAATGCATCATCCGCAGTGATTGTTTGTTCCTTTCTGAAGGGTCTGTCGCGTCGAGAATTTCCAGCGGTAGAGGTTCGCCCTCTTTCTGTGAGAGCAAGACCATCACTAAGAGCTGCACAAGTATCCGCAAAAGCGAGGACGGGGGTGGAGACGGGTGTGGGGGAGGAGGCGACGGCGGTAGGAGAGGCAACAGCGCTGAAAGGAAAGTGGTGATAACTGGAGAACCAATTTTTATGTAATTACATTTTTTTTCATTCTACTTACCGTTCTCAAAAATGATAATCTTGGCGAATCGTCGCCGTCCTAACACAATATTCAAATCTTTTGTTACATATTCTTACGTATTTGGTACTATATTACTTATTTTACGTATTATGTTATTTTCACGTTTAAGGACAAGGAAGAGGAAGGAAAGATCGCGCGTGGTCCGTGGCCCGTTTGGTAGGGTGCTGCTCCGGCATTCGCCTGGTGTTAATCGGAGAAACCACGGAATACTACCGATCAGAGCAGCCGGCCGCTAGAATTCTCCTTTAGACAGCGACTGAATTCGACCTAGCTGAAAGCTAGTGTCGAAAATCCTCGCCGTGGGAGTGCGAACCTAGGACCTCCCGGTCAGAGGCGCTGCAGTGACATCAGTTGATGCCCTGAGCCAGCGCTCCCGGTCGCTACGTGAGACGCGGTCGGACGTTCCCCAGTCTTGCACGCCTGCTCCAGTTACCTCTGCAGCGGGAGGTGGGCGTCAGTGGCGGAGATCATTTTTATTTTTAGGAGTGAAAGCATCACTGACGCCGCGTTTTCTGACTTTTAACCCTAATTTCGGAGAAACTTTGGCGGACGCTGACGTGTAATACGTCGATGAGGATCCTACTCGCCGCAGTGAATGTTTGCTAGTCGTAGATATTGCCAGCTTTTAGTACGAAGGCTTATATTATTTCTAGTTTATGTCTTGGCTAAACTACGGTCCTGGATGGCAATGGATGAAGTTTTTACTACTGACGAGAATGCTGAATGGTGCATGGTGTACATCAATTTGTGCTCTCCAAATGATTTTAAAGCGCACATATGTACATATTTTAATGTTTCATTCCAGATATTGTAACTAATATTGCGTCATCTACCGGAACCACCAGGAACTACCTGTATGCGTGGATTGCGACATCTTCCGGTAGCTCTCGAACTAGCTAGTTCCAGAGCGTTCTTGGTGCTAATCGCAAGTCCAGAAAATTCACCACCTAGAATATTATTCCTAACAATATTATTACTGCCTCTAGTTATGACTTGACGTATTTGGTATGACGTATTGGAGAAACCACGGAAAATACTGATTTTCGAGCATGTAGACAATATAATGTTTCTCAGTTCTGCAGCCGAATTCGACCTAGCTATCTATCTCGTGTCAAAAATCCGCCACCGCCGGCATCAAGTCCTAGGTTTTCTCTGTCAGAGTCGAAGCAGAGAAAAACTCAGCCGGTGGAAGATAGAGCGACGCGGAGCAAGATGCAGGATCGGGACAGTACGAGACAAACACACCCACGATGGTGCGGGATACAGCAGGGGAGTTGAGAAGACAGTGGTGGGAGGGGAACGGAGTGGAAACGAACGCAACGCGCGAGGCGGTGGCAGCGGTGGCGGAGGCGGTGGCGGTGGCGGAGGCGGTGGCGGTGGCGGGGCGGCGGTGGCGGTGGCGGTGGCGGTGGCGGTGGCGGTGGCGGTGGCGGTGGCGGTGGCGGTGACGGTAGACGGTAGCGGTAGCGGTGGCGGTGGCGGTGGCGGTGGCGGTGGCGGTGGCGGTGGCGGTGGCGGCGGCGGTGGCGGTGCGGTGCGGCGGCGGGGCGGCGGCGGGGCGGCGGCGGAGGCGGCGGAGGCGGCGGAGGCGGCGGAGGCGGCGGAGGCGGCGGAGGCGGCGGAGGCGGCGGAGGCGGAGGCGGAGACGGAGGCGAAGGCGGAGGCGGCGGTGGCGGTGGCGGTGGCGGCGGTGGCGGCGGTGGCGGCGGCGGCGGAGACGATGGTGGCGGCGGTGGGTGCTCGAGGGATCGGTGTCATCCCGCAAGGAGCGGCGTTCAAGTGCGAACCGACATTTTCCCGCGCGCTCTTCGCGCACTCCACCGGAGCGATCTCTCCACCTCCCCACCCCCCCCCACCCCCGCCTACGCAACGCCGCCGCCACTCGCTCAGTCACTGGCGTGACGCTCAGTGGGCCAAAGGTCACCAAAGCACCGTCAAACATCAGTATTCTGATTCTACTATTTCATGTTTTTCACCTACTTATATGCACTACTTATATGGTTAATAGATTAATTTTGTAAAATTGTATTTGGTAACATGTAAATATTTTAATGTTGTTTGATGTTTGTTTTGTGTATTTTTAGTAATTCCTTAGAAAACGCTACCAACGGAAGTATTCTACGTATTCCTAAGTAGCAAAATAAATATTCTATTCTATTCTATTTGTATAATTCTTTGTTTTAAATTCCGAGTTCCAACCCTACTGTGGCAGTTCATTTTACAACTGCATGAAATCCTCAGTCTATCATGTCACGATTGGTGGTTGAGTCGTAGTTAATAAAGTGTCATGACTAATGTAATCAGATACTAATTTCGCTTAGTCAGGTAACAAAGTACGAATGAATAAAATGATTCTATTCTATCGTATTCTCTGTCCCTCAGGATGGTAATGGATGGATTTTGAGATAATTGGTAGAATTATTTGAATAATCATTCCAATACCTTTATAGTTAACAAAACGAGTAAGATAACACAGACACACACAAAAAATTGGCATACTCAAAGATATGACACATGTTTCTCTATGAATGCGACTCGCTGATTCCGAAACAGATGCCATAATCGCGCCACCATCCTCCAGTTTCTTTACATTGCAAGAAACCACCGAGAAATTTACAACATACTATAACTAAAACGTATTGATACGTACGTATTAATACTCACAGTGTTGACGAAGTCTCTCTAGATCAGAGAGTGTCAGATAACACCTGCGAATAATACAGTTATTTATTTTGGACAAAGTTATATTTCGAAAACTCAAATTACAATGTCACGATGCTTTTTTGCGAAAAATATTGGAGGGTGGTGGCGCAATTCTGAGTTCAGATTTGACGTCAGCGCGTCGAAATATATAGAGAAACATGTGTCAGGTCTATGAGTGTGAGAACGTTCTTTTTGTGTGCCTGGTAATAGATCAATACTTCACTGAGAAATTTCTACCACATAATTACACACTTGGGCTCACTGCGTGTAGCGGTTTCTCCTGGGAGAGAGCATCGCTTCCTCGCGACTCCAAGCCGGAGGTGGGGTGGAGTGGAGAGCAACAGCAGCCTCGATGGGCTGGGGAGACCCAGCGGCGGCAAAGAGTACTCACGGGCCTCGGGGAGGGAACGCAACTGTACGAGATTCACGCGGTGAATAATAGATCTGCGCAGTCTCGTTGTGAAGCGGCTATGCCAGGCGGTTGGAACTGGCGGCTTCTTGTTTCGAAGGCGGAATACTCTAGTTCGAGGCTCAATAGCGCATGCGATTGTCGGTTTGAAATGCAATACTGCGTCGAAACCGTTTCTCCTTCATTAACAATTAATTTGTTATTGCGAAACCAATTTGAAACTTCTGGACCCGGTTTTTTTGTAGATTATTTTTTGGAGAATATTCTTGTTATAAATAAACAGAACTGTTCTCCTGTTGTCAATGGGCAAGAACATATCGTTTACGTATAAAAGAAAGAAGATTGGTCTTAAGATCGAACCCTGCGGTACCTCAATATCAAGTACTCACTGTACTGACAATGTCTTTCGAGGTCATGAAGTGTCAGAGAACACCTAGAAATTATAAAATTAATTACAGTCGACAAAGAGTTATAAAAATATATTTTACAAGTTTTACAGGTGTCACAGAATACATGTTACAACGTCCGGGGGAAGTAGAGGACTCGACGATTTCTTCTTGCGAATGAACATGTGGAACATTTCGAATAACGATGTTTGACTTGCAACATTTTCCCCTGATTTGAAGGTAATTTGTTTGGTATCTACCCGGTGCACGATGTCGCTTTATGCAAGTACAGCCAAATGTCGGTAGCTTTGATAGTTTTTATTAGTTTATGAAGTATACTCTTTCTCTACTCCACTTCTTGTGAGGCGCTTGTTTTCAATCATTGGGTAGAGATTTTTGATCCTATTCATAATATATGCACTGTGTTAATAAACTTCTTGTGACTAATTTTCTTGCTAACTCTCAGTCAAACTATTTAATATCATATCACATCATTTAATAAAAGGCTCATATCTGAAGCTTGTGTCGCAAGATATTCGTGTTGTAAGTACTGTATTTTAAACTGTTTCTTGGTCCTGTTAGATAAGGATAGGGAAAAGTGCAAGGTGATGGGAGTAACATTTTCTTCTGTCCCTCAGCTGGAAAACATCCTGATGTATAAATGTAATGTTGACATCTAGTTCAGAACTGTAAGAATAAAGGAGGAGTGGCACTGAGTGTACCATGTACTCGAGGCGTACGCCTCCTTCTAACCAGTGGGCTAAAATCCTGCTGGTGTAGATAAAAGAACAAAGTGGGCGTGGCACTGAGTGTGCAGGCACTCTGCAACCCAAGGTGTTCGTAGCCATTGGCCGGCGAGTGCCTGAGCGAGGTCGGTGGCCGCGTGGGATAGAGCGTACCCGTTGTGGGAGCAGGGGTTAGGGTCGGTCGACTTTTGGCATGAGAGGGTGTGTCTCGGAGAGGTAGGGTTGGCTCGCGGGGACGGGGCGTGGGCGGGCACACCGCTGGACGACTTGAGGCGGCGCTGCACGACGCTCGCGAGGACGTGTAAAGATGGTGTCACTGCTGTTTCGAAATGAATTCTAGGGACTGGCTGCTCTGGTTGATAGTGTTTCGTAGTTTCTTCGACCAGTACCAGCCGAATGCCGGAGCAGGATCCTAAATGGACCTATTGACCACGCACGATATTTCCTTCCTCTTCCTTGTCCTATCCTCTTCCCGTACTTTTACAGACTCAAATGTACATGAACTACATCACCACACATGCAGGTAGACTTGTCAAAACCTCGAGCTTGTCTTGACAGAGCTGCCTTATCAGCTTGTCTTGACAGAGCCAGCTTATTCCTCTGGCGCCGATTGTTGGAGTGGGAATGCACTGCAAGTCGACGTATAGTTGTCACCGGATCTCACCATCCAAGGGGGTAGAAACCCGCAACTTCCCAGACCATAAACATTCATTACACTAACGAGAGTAACGAAGCAGCTGATGTGCCCGAAAGCATCAATCAATCAATTTACCACTTTGTGCATGACCCTCACCAACCTCAATAAATTTTATTTCTCACAACATAATATCCCGATCAACACCCCCAATCCCATAATTTATAATAATATCTTACAACCTTAAGAATAATTAAATCAACACCACCAACAAAAATATAGTTACCAGTTCAACCCATCTAGGGGGCGTAACCCCCAGAGAATGCAGAAACATGAACAACCAGATAAATCATTCAGGCACTTCACCAACCTCTATCAATTTTATTTCCCACAATATAATATCTGGTGCAGTTCGGTTGATTGATCAGCTGCTACGGTCATTAGCCCAGTTAGCGTAGTGAATGTATCATTTCAGGAGATGTCAGTCTTCCTCCCTAGCTGGATAGTGAGATCAGGAGCCAAACTACAAGTCAGAGTTTGGAGATTTCCCCCTCCAGGTGTCATCCCAGAGGGGCACCGCCGCAACCGAGACAAGCGCTGATCATTAAACGGCACAGAAAAGTTCGCGGAGAGGCGGGGGCATGAAAGTGTGGTGTGTTTGGGGAGATTTTCCATGCAAGAGTATGTCGAGAATGGTGCGGTGATATGCAAGACAGGATACCCAGCACCACCTGATTAGAGCAGCCGGCAGCTAGAATTCTCCTCCAGACTAATTGAAATCGACCTACCTATGTCGCGAGTGTCGAAAATCCTCGGCGAGCGGCACGGGATGGAACGGCCTGTCGGAATCCTCCACACAACCGACCTTCCAGACGAGGCACTGCTGTGACATCAGTTGATGCCCTGAGCCAGGGGAGGGAGATGCAGACTTGGCTAGCGAGGGCGTGGCGGGCCGGGCTCGGGGTGGCTTGAATCGGCGTCTTGCGTCGCTGAGCGGCACGGGAGATGCAAGAGGGCGACGCGGGGGCGGTGCAGGGGACGGCGAAGGCTGTGGCGTACGCAGTGCGTGTTCGCTGCGTGAAGGACGACGCACTCTACGCTGAGGCGGCAGCTACTCTCCCCGCCTCCACCTCTTCACGCACTCACGCACGCTCGTTTTTCTTGCGCTGCATTAAACCCACTGGGGAGACTGGGCTGGTCCGAATTCGACCTCGGGCAGTGCATTTTTCTTGGTACCCTTTTAATCCTTCAGTGGTCGCGTGGATTGCTATTGTAATCCGGACTCATTAATTTGCTACTTACATCAACAGTTGACAAACCTTTGACATGCACTTTCCAGTACCTTTCGTAGAGGGCCCCCTTTTTGAATTATAGCGAAATATGATTCAAGTGATAACTGCTTCTATAGCGATGAGCGCCGGAAACATCTTGGATTACAATAGTACTCGAGACATCACAAATATCGTTGCAATCGATGCTCTGAATGTTTATTCAAAGAACAATAGTGGAGAAAGGTTGACTAGAAGGGGATTTCTAAAGGCTCTCACTTTGTTCCTTATGAAAGCAGAAATGGAAAGGAACTTACAGAAAAAATATGTTCCGACAGTAATAAGAACATGGGGAGACTGTTTTACCATTACTCGTCAATACCATTACTCGTCTATATTTGTACTAAAAGACGATTTGTCCGTAGAATATGTTGTTAATTTGAATTTTTGAAAATGGATTACAATTGTAATCCATGCGACCACTCACGTTCCTATTTTGTGCGCGACTACTGATGGGTTAAGTGAGGTGACCTGAAGGGCAGTGGTCAGTTGGCGGCCATCTTTTAACCTCTGGGTTCTTAGTTCTCTCATAGGTGGTGCTCTCATAGGTGAGCTGGTCGAGTTGTGAATCTCTTGCAATTTTGTTGTGTTCCACTGCTCAATGGTTGTTACAATGACTGACGTTTCGTGCGCAAGAGAATCGAGCCGACAACGTCGCACAAACCAGGTAATCCCGTGTGGTATCATTGCAGGCGTCAACAGCGACGTTTCCCAACGACCGTTCGGTAGACAGTCAGTTGGTTGGGACCCATGCTCTTTACACGTTTAATGCGTCAAGACATATTACATTTTCGTATACATATGTATATAGGGAAAGTTATGTTTTCTGGGGAAAAATGGAGATTTCAACAAAAATACACAAAATGAGCTAAAAAATTTCCGCATTTTCAGAAAATGTCAAACGCCATTTTATCAAAAATGGTTCCGAAGTTTTTCTTCAAATTTTTCTAACGGGTAGTGCTCATTGCAGTGTTTAATATTATGTATAGTTTGTTTTGGTGTGTTCTTTTGTTTTCCAAAAATGCTCAATTATATTTTTTAAACTACTAATTTAAAAATTTCACATTTACAATAACGCTTAACGCCATTTTATTAAAAACGGCTTCAAATTTTCGAATAAAAATTGCTATTTAGGACTAGGTTTTAGCATTCTAAATATTCTTAAAATAATATTTCCGTTTTACTATTAGGGAACCGGAAAGATTGGAAACGGTCAAAAAAATGTAAATTTAGGCGGCGATAAATGGCAGCTTGCAAGAGGAAGAGGCAAGACCGTACGAGTACACACCAAAGAAATTAGAAAAAAATACTACGAGAAAGTCTGTGTTATTTGTAGCACCACTAGTTTAGTCTTGTTTCCTCGTTCCGGTGGTAATAAGCGGCTCCACGTCGCACAATACGAAATTAACAAGACTCAGTGCAATTCAAGATACGTATTCAAACATTCCTTCATGTGGAAAGGCGTACTCAACTCAAAAAACAAAGTTTGGTTTCTTTTCATCGTTCGCGAACTCGTGGCGAGCGAATATCATTTTCAAACCTTCATTTAGTGAAGTTATGCAAAGTCACTTCCCTCAAACCAGGTGGTATATGCAAAATCTGAAAGTGCACGTTTGGAATCTGTACGGTACACCAAAACCATTTTATATAAAACTTCAACATTCCTAGCGCCAGCAAGACACGTGATTCGCAGCGAAAATGAGCAATGCATGTAACAGAATTTTATTTAATTTTAAGCTTTTATTATGTCGTTATCAATTAATGTTCATAAAATTTCAACTTTCTAGCACGTGTCAATGAGACATGTAAAATTACAAGTGAAAATAAAATGTGCATTTCGCATCATTGTATGTAAAATGATATCAACGATATTGCTAGCATTTTTGGTTAATAAAACATTTGTAATGGTTGTTGATAACAACACATCTCGGAATACAACCATTTAAATTCGATTTCTTACATTGATTAAAAAAAAGACTTTGAAATAATTAATAATGCTATAAAACTTCGGCATGTCGAAGTGTTAGTAGCACGGTCCAGGTTTTATGAATCTCTTCTGGCGTTTGCTTGGTTCTATTACTCATTGGGTCATCAAGTAATTGACTTTAATTCAAAACATTTCACCGTTTTAAAGAATATTCCGGTTTTGATCAATAAAATTGGCTTTTTATAACAAGGATTTCGATTTGGCGTTGGAAACAGTTCAAATAGGTTTTTCTGTATTTGTTTTAAATATTAATATCAAAGTTAATGACAATGCTATATAAATTTAATATAGCTTACCCAATTTTAAACAAAGCTCTTCCTGATCGAGCATAACCTCTAAAATTTCAAATAAAGAAATAATAACGCGATATATATATATATATATATATATATATATATATATATATATAACAATTTAAACGTCATTTTATAGATTTTATTGTTAAGGTATGGCCTCCACGTTAAGTAAATACGTGTTGAAGAACAGTAAAGTGACTATAAGTTGGTCAGGAGAACAAATTACTATGGATACCAAAGGATGTTGCGAGATTTGGTCTGTAAGCAGGGACAAGCTGAGATGTCTCATTCAATAAATTATGAAAGAATTTATAACACTTTGCTGCAGCAGACTTAAAAGTTAAGATGGTTGGCAACAGAACAAGAAAGGTTTTGTAGTTAAAATTACCACATCAGTAGTAGTGGTAGTGGTAGTGGTAGTGGTAGTGCTGGTGGTCTAGAAATTATAAATAGTATCGGATTGTCCGAATATTTTGGAACTTTAATTTTTGTGCGTAACACGCATTGAATTTGAAACAAACATAACAGCGAAGAAAAAGTCTGAATAATATGAAAGCACGTAAATAACATTTCAAACTATACCGGATGAAGTAATTAAAATTCATAACTAGAATATTAAAAGACATGAATGAATGTAAACATGTAAACGAAACCACCACCTCTGCTATAAAACTTAGAAATTGTGTCAAGTGGCCCTAGATAATTTACATCATAGATTTGATATATGCACAATACCCCAAAGCACAAATATGGTTCGACTTTTGTATATCCAACTAATGTTACTTCATTATTAATTCGTTTTCGGGGGTTTTGTTGAGAATAAAATTCTTCAGTGGACCTCTGTATACTAAAATAATTTACAGTATCAGTAGAGTATAAGCGATTCTGTCAGTTTGAGAGGCAATTACCACTCACTGTTTCGCACTTGGCAGCATCTACATGATAGACAGATTAAACTTTTAAACATTAACACCGACAGGCAAAGTCTTGAGATCATATTCATAGCCCTGCCACATCCAAATCTTTTGTTACCCAAACACAACCGTTCATTACTTTTACTGATAATGACAAGCAGTATTAGATATCAACATACTTTTGAGGATACTGTACTATTCACATGAGCAGCATTGCTGAACCGAGAAACATAATGCAAAATGGGACATGATCATTGCTTTACTAAGCAGGTCACACGACGTACCACAGCATGTTTTAAAAGAATGCTTATAGACGCACACTCGATGTCTACTGAGACAGCATACGTTTTTCTGTCCGTGAGGGATTTGGATAGAAACATAATGCAAAATGGGACATGATATTGTAATTCAGAACGTCTTCTGTCGACTCATTCAGTGTGGAACAACTACCATTCTCAGAAATTGAACGTGTGCTCTTGCTATAGTTGTGTATTGTTCGTTAAGTGCAGATTGTTGTTAAGAAGAGAACTCTGAAATAGTTGAAATGCTGTGATTTTCATTAGTCCCTTTACTGTAATTCATATTTTTCTCTGTTCAGCTTTTTCTACTCGTCTCATGGCTTTCTTTTCAATTCCTCTTCATATATCTCTTTCTTTTTCAATGTCGTCGTTGCAAAATGCGAATATTTGATGATTCTTGACACCAATTGTTATGAATTTCAGAACACGGTTAGAGCGTTAAGACAGGTTGATGCCTGTGTTTTTCTTCGGTATTAAATATTCTAGAATCCTCTGTACTTCACTCTAAAGATGACCGGAATATTGATTTTTCTTGTTTTAAATTAAGATGCACCTCGTAAGGCGACACTAAATTTGCAATTTAAAGCTATGAATTTAGTGCGCCGTGTTTAAACTACGGTATCCTGAACTTGACTATTCTATGCCTTTTAATTTTTGCATCTTTCTCTCGTACTTCACTCTCTTCTTTATCTGATACGTTTCGACCTCCGCTTCATGGAATATGATTTCTTGAATTAAAATATAAATCAAACTATGGTTGATATGCTCGTATTAGCTAATTTAAGAGTTCTATTTGTCTGAAAGAGCACATAAAGCGCCAAATATACGTTGCTAGTAATATGCAAATCGTTTGGCTCATAGGGGAACGTTTTATATAGTTTTATTACGTGCACCAGTAATTATTTGAATTTTTTTCTTCTGCGGTATACTTTGTGTTTATTATCTTATAAAACTAAAGAAATACTCAAGATGACTGCAACATAATTGCACAATATGTTAGTGCATATTTCGACGTATATTATTTTACCTTATGTTTTCACTTTCCTATATTTTGCTTCATTTTCTTGCTGGTTTATTATGATCTTATTTTCTAATCCGTGATAAGGTTGGTCATCGCCGTTCTTCCTTATACCTCTCTTATCTTTATCTTTTACCTTGTTGCTTCCTGAGTATTTTGTTTCTTCTTCTTCTTTCTAGGGTTTTTATCCAGCCGACAGCCGGTTAACCTTTACGTCCCGATGGGAGGAATATTCGACCATACACTAGACGCCAACACACTTGCGGGCTCCTCTGATCTGGGGTCAGCAGAACGCGAGGCCCTCCGCGACAACACGTACATACAAAGACAAGGGACAAACAACCATGCCCAAGGCGGGACTCGAACCCGCGACCCTTCGGACCGAAGCGCTGAGCCGGTACTCGCTCTTAGCTACCTCGGCCATCCAGGTCGGCTTTTGTATCTTCATTTCTTAATTTATATTTTTTTTGTATCTATTCGACTTTCATCTTATTTCATTTATTATTTTCGTTTTATTCCATTTTTCATTGCAAATCCGTCATCCTTCTCCATCACCTCTTCCTCTCTCCTTTCTCTCTTCCTCTTCTCCTCCTTCCTCCGTGCATCCGTTGTTCTCCTCCCTCGCCAGGGGCTTTGCCTCGGGGCGCACGTGCCGCATGAATAATTGAGGCGCGGGCGGCGCTGAGAGCAGTCTTCTCCCCTCTCCCCCCTCCACCTCCCGCCAACCCCCGCCCCCACCTCTGCCGCCCCGCCGCCGTCTCTCGCGAATGTTAAGAAGGCCCGCGCGCCGGTGCACCGAATTGAAAGAATATCTCGCGCCGCTCGTCCCGCGCCAGTGAAATCTCGCTGCCGCCCCGCCCCCTCCCCTCCCCTCCTCCCCCGCTCCGCTGTCGCTGCCGCCGCCGGTTCCAAGGATCTCGCGCATTTGCTCCGCGGGGCCGTCTCGCGCTGAAGGCTGCGCTCAACCGCAGAGAGGATCCATGGCCAATGGTATATTATATTATTTCCCAGAATAGATTTGATAGATTGATTGTTAGTGATTGATATGACGCGTTAACTACTGAGGTCATTAGTTCCGTAAGTGTTGTGCATGGTTTTTTATTGGGAGGTGGTGGTGATCCTTCGAAACTCGATGGCGAGATCCGGCGCCGACCTACCATCTACTAGCGGGGTTTTCCTCAACCAGGTATCTCCCACCAGTGGAGCGCCGCGCCAGTCGGAACAAGATCTAAGTCCTCTACCGACATGTGTGGTAGTGTAGTGCATGTTAGTGTGTGTGTGTGTGTGTGTATAAGGGGAGAGGATACGACAAGGAAGAGGAAGGAAAGATCGCGCGCGAACCGTGGCCCGTTCGTTAGGGTACTGCTCAGACATTCGCCCGGTGTTGAGCGGGGAAACCACGCAAAACTACCCATCAGAGTAGCCAACCGCTAGAATTCTCCTCCAGACAGTGACTGAATTTGACTTACCTGAAAAGCTAGAGTCGAAAATCCTGCCACAGTCGGGAATTGAACCTAGGACATGCCGGTTAGAGGCTCTGCAGTGACATCAGTTGATGCCACTGCTTCCTGTCACAGAATAGAAATCCTGCCTTTTTCAAAAATGGGGGGGGAGGGGTAATACGAGAGTATAGCGAAATGAAACAAAATAAGTTTTCAAATATGTCTTTAATTGCTCAAATAATATCACAAATGGATGGATATTATTCTTAAATCATCTATGGGCAAATGTGGAGAATATTATAAGTAAAAAATAATTTATTTATAGAACGAGGTTTAGAGATTGAAATGTAGGTTTAGTTCTTAAAGGACATAGGGACAGCGTTCCGTTTTAACCCAATAGTGTTCAAACTGATTTGGCAGTACGTCATTCACATTAATTGCACCAGTATGTTTCTCGCCGCACTATTATCACGTGCGTCTGACCAAATGTTGTCTCTCCTACAGAACAGAAATAAAAGAATGAAGAGACATGCGAATGATTGCTTTTCCATGACTTCATTATGATTGTTGCATATATTGCCGAGAGGCATCTGAGATTCAATCATCTTAATATCTTCGATAAACAAATTATTAACAAGTTTGTGTTGAAGTTCCACAAATCGCTTTTAACTATTTCTTTTCAACTGTGTATGATCTTGATATCGAGTAATACAACCGTATCTTCAAAGTCCCGAAAACGCGATTGAATATTCAGATTTGCTTTAATAAAACTTTAATATTTTTAGGAGTTTCGAGAAAGTAAAATCATTGAACGAAATTAAATCAGTAATCAAATAGAACTGATCGAAATCGAACTGGAAAGATTGTGATACCTGAAAGAAGAAAATTAATGATTAGTTACGTAATTAGTATACAAAGTGAGTCTTCGGCCTGAGGAATGATTTTTGAGGCGTCGCTAGAAGCCATATCCGGCATCATAATATGAGTGGGCGAAAATCGTACGAGTTGGTTCTTTATTTGATTCCACGAATGCATGGAAATAAGCAATCTTTGAATCAGTATCAATATGTGAGGAGAATACCACATTGATCATGTATTTTGTTTACTTTGCAGTTCCTTACACAATAGTTTTATTTGATCATGACTCATTTGCGTTGACTCCTTAACACTACCAATATCTGTAAAGATAAGAACATGTTTTTATGCACGCGCGCAGACAAAATAAGTTGTTTAAACAATGTACATCTTTTAAATAAATAATACAGAAAACGTTAAAATTGACGGTTAAGAAAAATAGAACTCAAGGGAGAGTAGTTAATATTGAAGCTGTGACCGCGGTTTAGTAAGAGGAGAGAGGGGGAGGGGAGGGGGTGGTGTGGGTGGGGAGGGGGCGCCACCTGCGCGGCCGACGCCCCCGAATCAGGGCTGTTGACGCAGCAGCGCGCCGGAAGGTAAACAGGGCCCGGGTTCGACTCCCTGCGCTAGCACAACATGGGCGCCGCGCGCCCCCCCAAACCGCACGCCACCACCCACTCCCCTGCCCCGTCCCGCTCCGTCCGCCCTCCCGTCTCGCCTCGTCCCGTCCCATCTCGCCCCATCCCTCCCGGCCCCGCCCTGCTCCGCCCCGCCCCGCCCCACTCCACCCTCCCGCCCGCCCGCTCGATCCCTCCCCGCCCCGCCCGCTCCACCCCTCCGCGCCGCCCCACCCCTCCCGCCCCGCTCGATCCTCCCCGCCCCGCCCCGCCCCGCTCCACCCCTCTCGCGCCCCCCCACCCCTCCGCCCCGCTCGATCCCTCCCCACTCCGCCCCGCTCTATCCCTCCCCGCCCTGCCCCGCTCCACATGTCCCCATGTCGCCCCACCCACTCCTCCCTGCCCCGCCCCCCCGGGCCTGTCCTACGCTGATCCGACCTGAGGGCACACTCGCGCCGAGCTTGTCTCGGCCCACAGGGCAACCGCATGGGCGTCATTGCTCCCCCCTCCGTGCCACTGTTATCGTTCTGCCCCTTCCTGCTTCCATAGTGCTTGAGCCGTACCCTCCCGGCCACGCTGCCCCTGGCATTCTGTGGAGGCCTCAACCTATTCCTACAATCCCACCCCACTCCTTCTCGTTCCACGCCACTTCCGGTGACTACGTTCAGCTCCGAGCCAGCTCTGCCACTGTCCCTGCAGCATCTCTGACCCCACGGTCCTGGAGTTTGAGAGACGATGGTTGCGGTGTTTTAGCACTTGCTCAGTGGCTAGGTCGCTGTTTCGAAATGAATTCTAGAGACTGGCTGCTCTGGTCGCTAGTGTTTCGTAGTTTCTTCGACCAGTACCAGGCGAATGCCGGAGCAGGACCTTAGATGGGCCTATGCACCACACACGATATTTCCTTCCTCTTCTTTGTCCTATTATCTCCCCGTACATTTACAGACTCACACTTATATGAACTACATCACCACACATGCAGGTAGACTTCTTGTCGAAACTTAGTTTGTCCTGACAGTGGAGGGCTTATCCCTCTGGCGGCGATTGCTGGAGTGGGAATGTACTGCAAGCCGACATATAGTTGTCACCGGATCTCACCATCCAACAAGGGAGAAAACCGCCACCTCCCAGTCTATAAATATTCATTACACTAACGGGAGTACCGAAGCAGCTGATGTGCGCGAAAACATCAATCAATCAAGCAAGCAAGCAATCCATCACTGTCCGCTCCGACCCGCTCCCTTCCTTCCGGTGTGATCTCACGAAATGAATTCATCTAAATAAATTCTTTCAGAATAAACGTAGATGCACATAAGCAATTTATAATAAAAGTGATTGTATTGACATTACCTTACATTCAAAGTGCAATTTTTACTTTCTCGCCTTACAAAGTAATTCGTAAGAAGAGAAAGTTATGTTACTGTGGGTCGGAAAACGGTGAATTTTCGTCAGAAAACATTTTTGGGGGCTCTGGTATCAAAAGGGTGGATAAATCCTGTTGATAAATGTAAAAAAAAATCCTCTAACATACAGTGTAGCCAGATTTCAGGTTTTGTTTCTGGTTGATCGACGACAAAACGTTTGCCCGTCTGTCAATATACATAAATAAACGGGACGTGTCTGAATGTGCTTTTCGAATTTGCTACTTTTAAACATTTTTTCACCTCTCTCTTAATCGCTTTCTAAAATGTACATCGCCTCAAATCGATTGTTTGCTTTCTGTGCTTCTGTATGAACCAATTTAAGTAAACTAATGAATCTATTAACATGAAATTTAAATACATTATAAACACTACCCATGGGACCAGCTTAGTTTTTTGCTTTCACCATAGAGTCCCTATCGGTTCCTGATATTATTGTCCCTCTAACCATCCGTCGCTTCTGTGGTGTAGTGATATGGGTATTGGCAAATTAACTCTGAGGATGTGAATTTAGGTCTCGGAGCGGAAATAAATTGTTGTTGTGGGAATTCTGATTTGGTGTTGTTGACGTTCTTATAAAAAGAAATAAAAGAGGTCATCTTCGTCAACATATTAGCTTTATTAAGATAGCTGGCTTTCGACGGCTTTGCCGTCATCGTCAGTCTTGCTGCTTTCGACCATTTCTTTGCAGAGTCGACCGACTTTTGCCGAAAGCAGCGAGACGGACGATGACGGCAAAGCCGTCGAAAGCCGGCTATCTTAATAAAGTTAATATGTTGACGAAAATTGTTGTTGCTTGAAAACATTTTTGCAAGTTTATGAAGAAGTATGATATAGTGGAGCAGTTAGAACTGATGCGAAAAAGTATGTGCTTTTTAGCACCACTAGTTTTCTTTTTTTCAAAACCACTGGTGGTCTGAGGTTCAAGTCTTAATTCTACTGTCTTAATTTTTTTATCGTATATTCAGTAGTTTACTCCACATTTTTTATTACCGTAAATTCGTAATTACAAATGTATGAATTTATAACTAATAAAGTTTGAAAACAGTGTGTGACCTTTTATTAAAAATGGAAATTATAACTTACTAACAATAATGGTGTAAATTAGTCAACTCATAGAGATACTAGCTTTAACTGTCAGTTACAAAACGTTTCTGCACTCTCTTATTCTGACAAAGTACTTCTAATTGCACATAATATAAATTGATCCACCTTACTTCTCGAAATGGGTATTCGTTGCAAACTAATTTCCCAAAACGCTAATTCAAGAGATCGGCAAACTGTAGTTTAGTTCAGAGAACGGAATAGTGATTTGTGGGAGGTCAAGTGTTCTCGCTACAGCTACAGAGTTTCATGTTTCAATATTATCAAAGCTGAGGACGAGTCTACGCAAACTAACTCGCTTAGATGGCGTACGATAATTGAGATAATATGCCTTAGAATACTGCTGGCTCTTCGTTATATGAAACTGATCTGGAAATTCTTAGATGCGGTCTTAACAACCTAAAAGATTAATTGGATCGCACACTTCAGGATGTAGACCCAATCTCAACCAAATCTGAACCGCATACATGCAGGTGATCGTAAAGTACACTGGAAACATATAGTATACCAATTCTGGCTAATTAAAAGAAGATAAGTAATTACTCCCTTGTATACTGACAGCGAGCTTAGCTTGTTCATCTTCGTGAAACGGGCCAAAGGGTATGTATGAAATAATATAATAAAAATCATGTTAACTATAAAACTACGTTTCAAATTAAATACTTGATTCAAGTGGAATACTTGATACAAGATTCCATGGAATTCCGTCATGAAAAATGGATTCACTTAATGAAAGACTCATGCAATTGATGACAGCTTCCTTTATTGATTGATTTCTTCGTGTTTCCGGGCGCGTCAACTGCTTTGGTCATTAGTCCCGTTAGTGTAGTGCATGTTTTTTCTCGGAAGATGGCCGTGATCTTCCCCCGCTGGATGGCGAGATCCGGCGCCGACCTACCGTCGGCTAGTGGGGTTTCCCCCTAACCAGGACTCTCCCACCAGCGGGCACCGCCCCAGCCGGGACAAGCTCTAAGCTCCCGACCGGTCACCCGGAATATGTGGTAGTGTAGTGCATGTTAGTGTAAGTGTGTGTGTAAGGAGAAAAGATAGGACAAGGAAGGGAAGGACAGATCGCACGCGGTCCGTGGCCCGTTTGGTAGGGTACTGCTACGGCATTCGCCTTGTGTTGATCGGAGAAACCACGGAAAACTACCGATCAGAGCAGCCGGCCGCTAGAATTCTCCTCCAGACAGGACTGAATTCGACTTAGCTGAAAAGCTTGTGTCAAAAATTCTGCCACCGTCAGGACTCGCACCTAGGACCTCCCGGTCAGAGGCGCTGCAGTGACATCAGTTGATGCAACAGTTTTCTTAAAAGTACGAGAATAGATAAGATCGTAATATAATCATAAAGATCAGTTCAAATTCCATATTTTTAAAATTATGATGTATGTAAAGGCTTGTTCTATTTTCTTTTCACTTTTAAAATTCCATTTTTCTGACGGTTCGTTACGGATTAGGGCGGATTCTCCGAACGGTTTGGGAGAACTGAGATGCGTAGTTCTTGTATCCATCTTGTATCATGGTAGACTCTTCCGCAGCCACTCGCTCCCTGTTGCTGGTTTATGGATGAGAATACTAGAATACAAGATTTTTACCTCCAGGAAGGTAGAGTGCGTAACGCACTCAATTTTATATATAGATTACAAATATCACAATATAAATTTTCTATCACATCACAGTTTTTAAGTACACCGTATCATTATACCGTATCATACTTATATCGTATTTTTCTATTAATGCAAATACATTTAAATCGCACCTGTAAGATATGGGGAATTAGTACGCATAAAATATATTTCAAAATAAAATATTTGTTTAGTTTATTTTTGCCACTTTCATGAGATATCATCAAAATTACGCTTTCGTGTTTTTTTAACCTTCTGTACTAGAAGATTGCCGCCTTTAGTCTTGCGTTTAGTAGTCGCACTCAATTAAGAGTAGGTCTTAGTAGTCTTATGGGTTGTTTTGAAAACATGTCACGTGCATTCTCATATTTCATACTGCGCATCAGTCACTGTAAGGAATTATTTTAATCCCTTACCTTATGGCAAGAATTCAAGAATCCAACTATTGGGGTGGCAGATTTTGAGCCAGTCGGTTTCATGCGGAACTGTATTCGCAGCGCGCGTGAAGTTCGTGCCTGGTTTGCGTGTGCCTCAAACACGTTAACGCATGTTTGTTCTGTGGGTTTTATAAAGTGAAATTCGCCACACAATCGGTTGCATTGAATCTGTTCCATAAAATGCAAATCGACATTTCACATCAAATGTGTGCGAATTAACCCGATAACTTCTGTTACGTTTGTGAAAGATTTACACCCAAACTTCAAAGGAAAAAATATAAGAAATTAGAGAACTTGGTATTCTTTACGCTTCGGCTGTTGTGCTTGTGATCAGGACAAACCATGTACTGCTCACCAGTGTTGTCACCTATATAACAAACCTTAGGTTGTGATCGTATAAAAAATTCAAATCATTGTCATTCTCTGTGCCAATGTTGTGAAAAATACCAACAAACCATTTTAATAGCTGTACTTCCTCGTGATAAAAATATCTGGCCTGTCCAGATCAATATCCACATAATTCTTCTGTTATGCGACCTGTGTCGCACAATGATAAATTACCAGTGCCGACACCCTCGGTAACATAGTCAATAAATCATGAAGAAAACTGTGACGAAACTGAAGCAGTGTATGTCAAATATTAAATATGTTCATACCTTTTGAACCGTGCGTGATAGAAACATTTTATGATAATTTTCGTAATCAGCGTGATCGTTTCCTTTGAAATCACCTACTTTCATTCTGGAGATACGATTTTATAATTATTGAAACATAATAATAAACTCTTGTTGTTGAAATGTTTGAGATACCATTTCGCATAATAATACATGCCTATAATATGCTGTGACTTGAAGTAATCACTAGATACATATTTTTATTTGTGAATTTGTTTGTTAGAAATTAACTTTAAGTCAATTTTTCTCAGTTCGGTTTCTTTGTGGTTTGGTTCCTTTCTGCATAATGTGAACCAATTGAGGTTTCAAAATAACATTAGCGACACAATAAATATTCGGCGAGTAAAACAATGTAAGGGAATGATTCAGCCGTTCGATAAAACTATAAACATTGTTGAAAAGGATGGATTCGTCATAACGTATTTTCAACTCATTGTGCCCCTCTTATCTTCCTGATCGCTTCCCCTCCCCTCTTCCTCTTCTCGAATGGAGGAGGTGACCGCGTGGTAGTTGTCCCTGAGCTTTTGGAAGAGTCGGAGCAAGTTGCTTTTCCAAAAGCGTGCCGACTGGAATGTCGGAAACGAGCTTTAGCTTGTAGCAAGTTTGAGCGCAAGTTTAAATCATCAAGGCTTCAAATCATCAAGTTTAAATCAATTTTACTGTAAACGTTGGTACAGTTTCAAGAGGATACAAAGATCACTTCCACAACGTAGAATATAGAAAGCAAGTAGGAGGTTACAAGAAACATTGATGCCACAAGGTCGCTACAGAACTACGAAACGGACGCATCGGGACTGACATAAAGTTGTGAGTACAACCAAATTCAATTATTGTATTGGATAAGCAGAATCTAGCAGACTGCCAACATTTGTAATAGTAAGGTAAAAGGTGAGGACAATATTGTATGTCAAGAGAATTGTAAATAGTGTTAGTATTTATGTTTGTGTAACTATCCGATGTTGCAAACGTTACAGTGTTGCTCCACGTGAAGACGTGTGCATTATGGTGTATAATGGTTAGTCAGGTGTAACCTACTTGATTTGCTTTCATTAAATAATATGCACAAATGCAATTTTATCCGGAGTAAGCAATTGCAATCTATTCACATTAATTCTTAGTGTCATGTCCGCTACCCTGCAAAACATACCAGACGGTGGTGTATTTTCTGCATAATACGAAATTGATTGGTAGCAGTTCTCAAATAGTTTCGGTCTGGGATCAAACTTCATTACCACAACAAACTTGCAACCCGTCTCCCTCTTGAGTTCTTTGGGGCGAACCTTGCCCTCTATAATTTTTTCCTCCTGAAGGTCCTTTCAGGTATTGTCCGGCGAGTTTTTATGTATAAATATGTGTACATAGAATCCAAATGTCCCTTCTTTGCTGCTTTTAGTTTTTAACAACCATGATTTCCCTTCCACTCTTTTCAATACCTCTCCTCAGTTAACATTGCTTCTATTCGCGGCAGGCCGTTTAGATTCAAATATTGAGGGGCAAACTGCCTGCAGTAAACCGTATGCTCCACGCCTTTCGTTAGACTAAAGCGGATCATCGAGCTGACTTGACAAGCACTGAGCAATTTCGATTGTCTGCAGATAAGCGGCCACAGTTTACTCGAGTCCACTTGAGCTGCCCTGGTGTGTGATACACGAAACCTTTAATACATATGATTCTGATCAATGAATCAATTTCCATAAAAATCAGTATTAAAAATACACCTTAAATCATACATCTCAAATCTCCCTTAAATTAGTCTTACAATTCTATATCTCGGAGATTAAGTGTATTATCACACGTACCTATTTACAGGAGAGCAATTTAAAGATGTTTTGTCATCTGAAAAAAAGTTATTTACTATTTCTAAATTAGTTATTAATGCTTTTTGTTTATAGTTTGTAATACATATTGACTTAAATAAGTTAGTATAGTTTTTAATAAATATTGAGTTCGTAATACACAACAATTGACTTAAATATATTCCTCATTATATTACCTAATTACACAGAAAAACTATTTAAAGATGATTTTGCCATCGTAAGGAAAGTGAGCACCATCTTTTCACTGCTTTTAAGTTCGTTTTCAACGTCATATGGACGAAGTACTCAAATTCTTCAGGAAGAGCAATAAAATTAGAATAAATGTACTTAAATATTCTATTTTATCAAAAAATGGATGTACTGCCCTGACTTCCGGTGTTCAGAATTTGAGCATAATAAAGTATATGAAATATTATATAGTGTATGGAAAAATATTTCGTAATAAAATCTCAACCTCATGAATTTTAAAATCTCCACCTCTCTCTCCCTCTGTCTGTTTGCAACGCATCTCTCAGTCCTCGAGTGATTATTCGTTCCACTGCAGAAACATGCATATTTGTTATACCCTTCTCCTCGTAGCATGACCTCCCGAACCACCACCGTCGCCCGTTGGCCGCTGCTGGCTTATTGAAGATAAACTTCCAAATATCGATAGCTCGCTTTTGTCCGGCGGCGCCCGCGCCATTTGTGTCAATGTTTGCGCTCGCCCACTTACGAGGTCGGCGATCAGCCATAAATTATAATTCGCATGTAAATCTGTCCAAACACAGTCGACGCGGCGCGCCGGTCGACTGCGGAACGCCGCGCGCGCGATAGCCAGCCAACTCGCCCATGCCTCACCCCATGCTTCACTGGATGCTCACTCCACGCGTCATGCCGGCCTCGGTGACGCGGCACGCGTCATGTGTCTTTGATCACGTGCGCCGAGCGTTTGGCGGTCTTAATGGGGGAACGGGGTCGATTAACTCTTTCAGCCCGGAGCGTGGGACGCCGCGTTCATTTCGGAATCCTGGCCGGTTTGAGGCAGTTTTGGGAATTTTTATCAAGTGGTGGATTAGAGAGGTATGAAATTCATGGCAGTTGAGACTTTGAAACAACTTTACTTGGAGGATAATGTTGATATGGAATTTTTAATGAAACTAACGCGCTATTATTTTGATTACACCATCTTTTATCGGCCTGAAAAAATTCTATACGTTAAATATAATATTGAAGTACAATTCGTATATGAAAGCAAAGGCTGCTGCTGTCGGAGTCCGTGTCCTTATTGTAACACCTTATTGTGTCAGTATGTCACTGTCAGCATCCTTTAATAACACCTTATTGTCTGGGAGGCGTTGCGTGTAGGCATAGTTGCCAACGTTTCGGCTGTCATGCTGTGACTTTCTTCAGAGTAAAATGTAAGTGGGCTGAATTGGTCTTGTATCTTTTGATAATTTTTTCTAAAATTTTATATTAATCTTCCAGTAAACGTACCGCGGACTGAAGGGGCTGAAAATGTTAATGTTTGTAAAATGAAAGGGGATATCAAAAGCGGTACTGTGATTTGCGGTTTTGAATTGCTGCAACTTATTTCTTCAAGGTTTGATTTATTCGATTTATTGTCGTTAATTTTGTTTATAAACTGTGACTTTTAAGGGAGATGTATAATCTGTTTTCTCAGAGCTCTTTCTCGAGCTCAGATTTTGAATGGAAAAGGCTAAAACAAGTAGAAATAGTTACGTAAACGTGAGAAATGCTCTAATTTTAAGTGTGGTCATGGAGTTTGACCTACAAGTATCTATGTTTTATACTGAAGGAGAGGGGATATCCATCCATTGTATGCAAATTTTCGATTCACTCTCAATTTATAAAATTAATATAAATGTTTATCTGTATAGAAAAAAGGATTAACATTTCTTTCATGACATATTATAACAGTTTTTAAAGACAAACTATTGTAATAAATAGTGTGCTCTATTGATAGACATGCATTTTGTGATCCGTTTTCTCGCGTGCAGAATTGCGACGCTTCGCTACGCGTGTTCAAGTTGAGGACGAGGCTCAGACCTTCGGCCCTCGTGATAACATAAAACATCCTTAAGTCGGTCCAATGCATAATTACCAACTTATTGTATGCGAATAATCTTTAAAAATAATTTGGGGTGTATATGTTCTTTATGTTTTCGACATGTATACGAATAAATTTATTTTAAATAAGAGAATTTATTTTCAAGGGGACTCTCACTTTTATAAGAATTTTTGTTTCAAAATGTTTCTCACAATAATATAAACGATTCCTGTATGGTGAACGATAATATTCCTGCGCATCGATTGGAAGAGAATCGGATCACATCAAGATACAGCAATCGACGAAGTCTAGGCTAAAGTGCACCGTAAACCCGAGATCAGCCTAAATTTGATTTAAATAATTGAAAACTCTGCCGTGAGCGCTTTAGCGGAGTGTGCAATACAGCGACCGTCATAGCTGCTCGTGTGTTTTGACTGGCCCAGTGCTTCAGTGGATGCTCACCCAACACGTTACTCTGCCCTGGTGCCGCTTTGGCGCTTCTAGTGGGCTGGGCATGAGGTGCCTTTGATCACGTGCGCGCTGCATTTTGCATTCTTAATTGGGAGGTTGATGAAGGGTTTCTACTTTTACATAAGCGCTCACCGCCTACCTTCCAATCATGTGATCGGGATTCAGATCCCGTATGAATCCCTGTGAAATTTGTAGTGGACAGAGCGTGATTTCGGCAGGTGTTTTTGTGGTTCGATCTCTATTTCTATAATTCCTCCGTAATCATTTATATAATTTCTTCAAAGACTCCTATCAGTTAGATCAGTGATCAATTACAGATATGGATATAAAACTTAGGCATTGTCATTAAAATACAACATAACATATCATAACATATCACTTTTACGTATCCTGTTTGTAGCTCGCTGAACTTCTTTATCCCGAATAGTACTTACGCTAAGAACGATTTGTTTATTTACTTAGAAGTAATTTTAACACGATCCATTTCTTATTCATATTTAACACATTCGGAACATCCCGGAATTGCGATATTATTCATTTTTAAAGGGATACGTATCGATTATTTTTATTAATTTTTTTGAAAATGTTCTCTAAATTTTGCACACTACTTCATATGACAAAATCAATCCAGAACGTATGTGAACTTTATATAGACGTGGTGTCTAAACGTTTCTTCTCAGATCTCAAATACCGTATATTAATGTGAGGTTAAGTTATGTCATTCCGATGTACAATAACGTTTTCGCTGTAATTTGAAAGTAGATGACTTGGAACACTTTAGGCCACGAAAGAATGCAGACACGTTTTCAAACTAAGATCTCTTTTAGTTTATAAATAATGAAAGAATGATGAAAGTTTTCTCTTCTACGTATGCGTAGCTCTCATACACGTGAATGTTGCATTTTCTGTTCTTAAGGGTGAAGTGAATTCACAGTTACTTCTGTATTTTCACAAACATCTAACTAGTAAAACTTCTCCCTCTAGATATTGATGGTGAGTTTACTTCTTATTACTGTTGTTAAATAATAAAATAAAACTTGCGTACTGTGAACAAGCGAGAATAATTTCACAAATTTTAATAGCAACTCTTCTTCCACATAAACTATTAACCAAGAAAAATACCGCCAGCACTTTTGTAGCTGAATTCTAAAAATGAAGTAATAGACTACCTTCATCAACCATTTGCACGTAACAATGTTACAGCAACAAGGGGAATTCGGAGCAAAAAATCGATAATGTAAATCTTGGGGAGAGGGCTAATAGTAGAAAGGAGTCGGAGCGACGTCATGGAGGAGAAGGAGGGAAAACGCAGCGGAGGAAATGGAAACGGAGAGAGGAAGGGGGGAGGCGCGACCCGGCATCCGTCTCGACGGGCCGCGCCATGCGGAAACAAGCGCGAATCAACAGGCGCACGTAATGCAAACGAATGACCTTCCTCGTTGGCCCCTGCACCCCCGGCGGCGGGCGATGAAGACGGACGAAGGAGGCACGGGCGGCGACGAGAGCGGTTTAACCCCAACCCCGACAGCTCTGCGGCAACATCGCTACTCTGAAGTGACGTTAACCGAGAGGTCCCAGAGTTCGAATCCCGACGGTGATCGATCCTGCACTCTAGGTACGTAACTGGTGTCGAGAATAGTGGAGTTATTCAATGGACTGCAGGAGATTTCCAGTCGACGGCTATTCTTATCGGTAGTTTTTCGTGGTTTCTACAATAATTTATAGAAGAATGCCGAAGCAGTGCCCTAACGAACAGGTACGGAACATCCGCAATTGCTCTTTCCTCACTGTTGACCCTTCGCTCCTCATACACACAACAACACACACACACACACATATATATATATATATATGTATATATATATATATGTGTATATATATATACATATATATATATATATATATATATATATATATACACACACACATTGCTACACATCGAGGAAGACCAATCTGGAGCTTAGAACTTGGAGCGGTTCCCCGCTGGGGAAGATACTTACAAAAAGGGAAAAATTCCACTTGTCGAAGTTTATTTCGTCTTCGCATCGCTCATTCCGGCGAGGAATGAACTCCGTCATCTCCAGCGATATCATACATAATACATTTACGGAAGTAAAGATCTTAGTTGATACGTCCGTAATTCACACTCACTAACTCCTCTAGAGGAAGGCTTCGTTCCTTCTAGTGCAAGGCAACAGCCAGGACTAACGCCTCAGATGGACATCGTTGAAATTGAAGAGATGTTATGGGTTTATTGCACATTTTGGCTTAAAATGAGGCTTGATAATGTGCCCTCAGCCTTCCAAATTTAGTCTTTTTAAGCGATATTGCGTCTTTACCATAAATGATTGTATGAAACAGTGTTTATTAAAGAGTCCTTATAATTTTTCAGACATAGACACATTTTGTTTTAGAATCGAACGTCGGTCTGAATTTGCATTTGACTGACTCCTTCCGGTCCTTTCTATGACTGCTTGACTTGTATTTCCCAAAAAACTTGTAAAAAGCATCGAACAGAATATAAATGAAACTCCCGTACGTGATACTTAAACTGCTAAGATAACCGCGTCTGACACTTCAAATACCACATACGCCTTTTAAAAAAGGATTTATGAAATAAGTTTGCAGAATAATTGATTAATTAAACAATAAAGATGTAGATTGACCAAAATGCATATTCATTCGTGAGAATTAATGAAATTGATTTTTTAACAACGAATAAAGCACGCAATGCAGGCACACATTACACAAAATGTCTCACAAAAAGTCAAAGTTCTAGAGCACATACGGGAATGGAATATCTTTTTTCGCCAACCAATTTTGGGTGAGAAATCTCAGAAAACGCAGTTACACTTCTGGTATTTGCCCGTTTTGGCAAGCAACTTATCACGTGCTAGTGTTGTGTGGTGCGCTTTCTAACAATAAACCTCTACCCCAGAAAAATCTTGCCAAAAACTTCGATTCGTAACATTTATTCTGAGTAATCTCTATAAGAACAATAAAACTTGCTCAAGGCGGAATCTCAAGGCACCAGTATTTGTTCTGCACTCTGCAAGATTACGCATTATACAATGTAATACATTATAGACAAGATTCCGCATTATATAATGTAGAATTTATGTTTGGCAGGACCGCGATTTATGTTCACATTAGACAGTTATCCACGTTCTGTTCGGTAGCTCAGTGCATCAATTGATGTCAATAGATCCTAGCTTTTCAGCTAGGTCGAATTTAGTCGCTGTCTGGAGGAGAATTAAACCAGGTCGAATTTAGTCGCTGTCTGGAGGAGAATTCTAGCGGCCGGCTGCTCTGATCGGTAGTTTTCCGTGGTTTCTCCGATCAACACCAGGGGAATGCCGGAGCAGTACCCTACGAAACGGGCCACGGACCGCGCGCGATCTGTCCTTCCTCTTCCTTGTCCTATCCTCTCCCCTTACACACACACACACACACACACACACACACACACTAACATGCACTACACTACCACATATTCCGGGAGACCGGTCGGGAGCTTAGAGCTTGTCCCGGCTGGGGCGGTGCCCGCTGGTAGGAAAGTCCTGGTTAGGGGGAAACCCCACTAGCCGACGGTAGGTCGGCGCCGGATCTCGCCATCCAGCTGGGGAAGACCACCCCATCTCCCGAGAACCAAACATGCACTACACTAACGGGACTAATAACCGAAGCAGTTGACGCGCCCGGAAACACGAAAAAACCAAACCAAACCAATTAACCACCACACAATAAAATGGGTCTCGGTGAGGACCATTAATAACAAAAAATAAAAACGATGCTGCCACCACGGCATCGCATTCGGCGTGCGCCCCCGAGTACCGCAGCGTTCCGCAGGCGGCGGCGTGAGCAGTGGAGCCGCGCGCGGGGGCGGCCGCGAGGCGACGCGATGCAGGCGGACCAGTGCAGCGCAGCGCGGCGACGAATTTATTATTGACTCGGCAACGACAGGGCGGGAGCGCCAACGAGCGAGCCACCGAGGAGCGGGGCCAGCGGGCGGCGGCGGCGGTCGTGCTCGGCCATGCGAATGGCAGCGCGCAAAAGCACCAGAGCATATTGGCGACAGCGCTGCGCAGCGGCGGCGGACGCGCTGCAAATCAAACACGCGGCCAAGAATAAACAGTCCCCGCCGCCGCCGCCGCCGTTGCCACGCGTGCAGAGAAGGCGAAGGGCACGCGCTTGACGCGCTCTCGCCCACGCGCACGCACGGCGCTGCCGGGCGGGAGGGGGGCGTGCCGTGCCGTGTCACGCCGTGGCGTGTTGTTGAGGAATCGGATGTTCAACCGTGCCATACCGTGTCTGGAACGCCGTGTTGCGTTGTTGAGGGGTTGACGAAGGGACGGCTTGGTCGTTAAGCCTCCTCTGGGTGTGCAGGACCGGAACTTCCGCAGGGGTGCGTCCTGCCGTGTGTGTCACGCGTGTCGCTTGTTGAGGTGTTGAAGGATCGGACTGTTAACGACTTCCAGGTGCAAGGAGAGGGGGTGGCGTGCCGTGTCCTGGCACGCCGTGTCGCGTTGTTGAGGGGTTGACGAAGGGACGGCTTGGTCGTTCAAGACCTCCTCTGGGTGCGCAGAGAAAAATTTGCAGCTTCTGAATAATTAGGCGATCAAAAAGACGGAATTTGTTCAATATTGTTTAGATTTTACAGACATATTACAGATTTATTCAGACAATGAAGCCAGTTGCTGCTAAGAAAATTGGTTTGAGCTCATCACACACAATATTGTATATTTACGTATATTCAATTAAGAGAGGAAAAATATTTCGAAATGTTTTGTTTCTTCCCGCGAATGCCTGCGAATGTATTTCTATACCAACATGCACTACGGCAGCAAGGGAATATCGTATGGGCGGGAAGTACCATTATATTTAGTCATCTCGCTAGAAACTATTCCTTCCTAACTTTCTTCACTATCGACCATGGATTCATATCTCATACCACATAAGCAGTATGCAGAAAAACATCTTACTCGTCGAACTGCAATTAAATTACACTTCAGTAAGTCCAGGACAGGACATTTAATAAAGTGAAGGGAAATTAGATGTCGCAGAGTTAACTGAAATGTTGCACAGTGAAATGTATATTAGTTTCGTGTAGTATTTAGAAAATTTGCTAATACTGTGTTTATATATATGTAGCATATATTTATACATTACGTTATATGGTATATATTATTTTTACCATATAATGTAACATGGTATGTATGATATATAAATACATACATACACATACAGGGAGAGTCACGCAACTTTAGCACCTTCTGTAATTTTTTAACGTTTGAAGTTATTGTAATGCAGTGTTCACGGAAGTGCATGAGGGAATGGGGCTAAATGATGTACGTATTCGTTTCCACTTGATCACTTGTATTTTACGAGTTATTGAGATTATTGGGTTTTTGTTTCAGATGGAGCTATACAAATTTTTAGTCTATTACGAGGAGCGTAAAGAAACGATTTCAATGATATACATATTATCGTGTGAGATAAACGTTTTTTGTGTAATTTTTATTTTTTTGCGATTCGAATTTAATGGACATTTTGAATGTAATAGTCCACCACACATAGGAACGCAGCGCTATCCCTGCTAATGTCCACTTGGGGCATTACAATATATATATATATATATATATATATATATATATATATATATATATATATATGTGTGTGTGTGTGTGTGTGTGTGTGTGTGTGTGTGTGTGTGTGTGCGTGTGTGTGTGTATTTAATTTTCGAGAAATTAAGAATTTTAAAGACGCACGTCGACTGTTTGTTTCCGTAATCTGATGGAGAAATTCCGGGTGGTATGCGGCGAGGCCATTCCCTTCCGTTGCGTCGACCCTGCGGTAAAAGTGTTCAGTCTTTCGAAATGTAAACGTTTTGTTTCTGACAGCACACGCATTTATTAATTCAGAACATGTTCACTCTCCAATCTTCCCTTGCTTTCTCTACGGTTAATAATTCAAATATTTTCTCAAATATTGTAGTATTTCATTAATTAAAAAATAGTACCTTGTGGCGTACAGATTTACTCAGAACATGGCTATGGGTGAATACATTGTCACCAGGACTGAGAGGGTGTAGTCATAAAGAGCAAATCGCGGGTTTTCGTGGGCTCCTTTGCACATTGCACCACTACATTTACCGCAAGGTCGACGCAACGGAAGGGAATGGCCTCGCCGCATATCAGCCGGAATTTCTCGTTCAGATTACGAAAACCAGCAGTCGGTGTGGGTCTTTAAAACTCTTAATTTCTCGAAACTTTTGTTATGTAACATATGGCGATATGCATATTTATGAACTCGTCTCTTCACGCTTGTTATGATGAGCTGAAAAAAAATCTATAGGGTTCCATTTAAAAAATCGACTTTGGGTCAATAGCTCTGCAATAAAAAATGCAATAGAATAATATTATGCATGACCATATGTGCCCCTTGCATACGATGTTTTAGTGAAAACCGCATCTCAGTATCTGCAAGGGTTCAGGAGAAACTTGAAGGGAACATCTTAGGTGGGCCACACGGTATAATACGAAAGTTTAATATAATTTGTAAGTAATATATACATTGTGTATAATACGAAAGTATGCCGGGATGGTCCCAAGTTTTGCACTCCCAGACGTAAATGTACAGATTTCCCTCCCCTCTTATAGTATGTTACTACCCTGTATCAATGTAGACTCAGTGGTTAGGCGGAAGAGCAGGCCTTATAGCCTGAGCATCGCCATCGATAAAGACATTATTATTGTTATTATTATTATTATTATTATTATTATTATTATTATTAATATTAATAATATTATATATTTCGGATGAAACTAGCCAATAACTGCTTCTGTAGATGTAGAACTTTCTTTCAGCCTCTCTGAATCCATGTTAAGATCTGATCGGACACTACTCTGCTCGGAAAACGCTTAAAGAATGTTATTTGAATCATTATATCGAATTTTTATTTCACATAATTCCTATTTTCCCTTACATATTTTATAAAAAATAAGTACATAAATATGTACATATTTTGCTTTTGTATTATTACACAGAATTCCGTTCCCTAATTATAATATTGCTTTCTTTAAAAAATTCTATCATCAGCACACGGAGTATAATAAATTCGTGTAACACCCGCCCATATTCTCCGTTATAAGCGCCTCCCTTATCGTTAAGGGACAGCGCTCGCCCTGAAAGAGCATCGACATGGCGGCGCCACCTTAAGCGACAGGGCGGTGGCGTCTCCTCGGCCCGGGGGGGGGGAGGGGCGGGGTCATCAGAGTGTGACGTCATTACTCGCGTCTCACAACCTCCACTGGCGCGCGAACGGCCGTCGCAGGGCCCTCATGCATTATGGATTTTTAAACCAGCCCGTGTTTATGGACAGTGAATCAGTGGAAATTTCGCGACATTCTAGACACTCTAGACTTTATCCACTTTGCGGAATTATACCCACCCAGGCGCCCCCAGTCGCGCACTTTTAAACAAGATAAAGCTAACGTGCTTTATGAGCTTAGTCTATCCTTAAATTTAATATTCCCCTTCTTTTTTTGGCGCTCTTTGGCTCCGGGAGAAAGATTTATTTCTGATTACGTGGGACTGAGTAATATCTGCGTTTAAAACGGGATGGAATTTTAATGGGACTTCCTCACCCAGTCGTCTTTCTAAAAGATATTTACAAGTTTAATTAATTGCGATGAATTATCTCGCGCGGCGAATGCTTTTGTCTTGTAGAGGGAAGGAAGGCAATTGGTCAATGGATGAAGGCTGTCTAGACGGAATTTGGATGTTTCTGTGGATGACGTTTTCCTGGGTACAGTTTTTTTGTGCTTTTTTTGTTAATCTTCTTCATCGTTCCCGAGAGAATATGATTGCAACTCGTGGTTTTCCTCTGTAATTATTTTATGGTGAATTTATTTTGGGCGCTAGATAATTTGTGTTATTAAGGTAATTGTATGTTTTGTGTTTTATATCATATTATCAAGATAATTTACGTAACTGTAATACATCTATTATTAAATGTATCAAAAATACATTTAAGGAAAATAAAAGTTTTTGTTCTGCAGTGCTAGAGAATAAACAATAATATGGGATAATTCTGTCAGATCTATTTGTCGAAATTTAAAAGATTTTAAAAAATGTTTAAAATAGTATTATATTATGTTCAATTAGAACATTTGTTGTTAAGGAATTTGGAGTCGTTCTAGAAATAATTAATAAAAAAATATTGATTTTTGGTCCATCCAATTAGAATCCAAAATCTCTGAACTTTACGTACATATATCATGAACAATCTCCGTGCCATAAAGGTCAGAATGAGAAATATTTAATGTAAATTGTCTAATAAATAATTAAACTGTACAAGGAAATAATTAACCTATTATATACTCGTAGATTTCTCTGGATGAAACGTATTTTTGAAACACTTTTTGTACTTGTCGTTCCAAAATCCCTTCAAACCAGACATTTATGTCTGAACTGCACTTACACTTTTGAAATACTTCCCTCCATCTTCATCATACAATTTTCTAACAGTGGTCAGCCACTTCTCTTCATTATATCAGCTAAGCATTTCTAGAGTGATCCTTCAACGGAAAAATGAGTTTACTTTGTTGGCAAATTGATGTTGTAAGTTCAAACTAAGTGTAATTCATTAACATAATTGAAGTTCACCAATCGTTAACTACGATGTTAGTATTATCGTCTATTCTCCAGAGTAATTTTTCTTTTAACAGCTAACCTGACTTAGTTAAAGAATAAATGAAAACGATATCACAAAATGAGTTTTGACTAATATAATGCGCATTTTGTGGCGTGTTACTATCCCTTCGAACGTGACAGATAATTATTTTACATTTACTTCAAGAAATCCGATGAGGGGTAACTCTCATTATGTTAAAAATTTAAAATTAAGCCAGTTAAAAAGTCTTTAATAGAATTAATTTCACTGAAGTGGTTGACCTTAATTAAACGAGAAATGTGATGCTCTCTATTAATTATTTTCGTTCATTTTATCGCTGAACTTATTTGCTTCCATCACGTGACCTCTTGTGGAATCTCAGTTAATGCATAAAACGAAAACCATATCGTAAAATGAGGTCTGACTCATCTTAAGTAGCTTTTTGTGGCTTGTTCCTCTTCCTCTAGGCGTGCGAAAGCAGGCCGTTAGCATGATGCTTAAAAGATGACCATAGAGGAAGGCACGCGATACAGAGCAGGTGAAAAATGTGGGCCATTCCGCAGGAGAAAACCGCGCTCTGAATACCTCGTTGCCTAACGTCATACTTAGGAATAACTGCGAAGTCGTGTTCGCTGTTCGTAAATAACGAAGTAGCTTAAATTTCCATTCTTCTCAAATACTTTAAAGCATTTTTCTGAAACGTAGTTCTCAAAATGTTTACTGCATATAGACGAAAGTAAGCAAAAGAGAAAACAATACATTAAGCAGAATTTTTACATGTTTTGATGGAGGTAATAACAAGTGAGAATAATAATGAAATTTTTGAGAAAGGGTTGTTCAATCTAAATTTTGTAAATAGCGTTTATTTCTCACTAGTTAAAAGACTGACAATATTTATTACGATATAATTCACACAGACGTTCCCTTTCGTTATTAAATAAATTATTCAAACATATTATAGATTTAAATAATTTTAAACAAGGTACAGAAATAAACATATACAACTTATTTGAAAATTTTTTAGCGAAAAAAAGTGTTTGCACCACTGGATGATTAGATTACGAAAACCTCATTCTTATTATTCCCGTATTCTTAAGGTTTTCTTAATTTGGATTCGAGCTCGGGTAAAGGGTATGTTTATTCCTAGCCCAAAATTGTAACATGTTTATTCCTTGACCAGCACTGACTGCAACTGATTGCAACCTTCGTCAGAATTTCCATTTTGCCTACTTCAGGGTCAACATGACTTGCAAATTATTTGCATGATCCTCGGAGCCACTGAAGATGGGATAAGATTACTGAACATGACTGTTTAGTAATTATTTTAATATTAAAATATATATTATATTTTAAAATAACTTTGTAGTTGATACCGTCTGGATCCGTAATCATTATGGATAATACTTCTGTTGCCACGAAGGAATTCTATTTACGTATTTTAGTGCTTTAATTGGATATATCAGTTTTAGTGTTATGTTTTTGGAGAATGATTGTATACTCTTTCTGTGTGTTGATTACACTCATTCCATAGTTGTTTAGTATTGAGATTATATCTTCAAGTCATCTACTATTACGACTAAAATTCTATTTTCAGATAATTTGCTATGATGTAAGATTTCACGTGTTTAAATTTTTAACTCCACCGATGAGGCTGAAAAAAATCCCAATAAAACGTTATTTTGTTGTGCGTACAATGTTTCGCTTACGCTTAAATTTGATTGGCATCGTGATAATAAACAGTCCAATTTCTATGTTGTAACTGGCATTTTTAATGTATGAAACCCATTTTCTTTTCAACTGCAAGTTATGTTACATGTGTATTGCCGGAGGAAACATTATCCACCCATTGCCGGGTCCTAGTTACCTTTCCTTTATCGAAGAGTAATTCTAAAAAACGCGCTTTAAAGAATGGAATGCCGTTAAATATTCTATTTTGGGAAAAAAATCCCGTTGTCAGTTGTCCTCTTATTAACATACACAAAACACGTCTGTTCCACTTATCACAGTTTCGATTGTTGGTAGAAAACAAGCGAAAACAAATTAAATAAAACTTACACACGTACACTTACTCTCCAAACTTTTACTGATGAAATGAAATAACTAATAGAAAACATTAAAGTTAATGATATAACTCTTTAAAGGTTTCAAATATAGTCCTTATTGCATCATATAAAAGTATTGCTTTAATAGTATAATAAGAGGAAAATATTTTATAAATTTTAAAGAAACAGAATTACAATCACTACAATGATATTTTGAAATTAATATGTGTAACCAATCACCCATTATTATTATTGATTGATTTTTTCGTTTTCCGGGCGCGTCAACTGCTTTGGTCATTATTCCCGTTCGTATAGTGCATGTTTTTTCTCGGGAGATGGCGGTGATCTTCCCCCGATGGATGGCGAGATCCGGCGCCGACCTACCGTCGGCTAGTGGGGTTTCCCCCTAACCAGGACTCTCCCACCAGCGAGGCACCACCCCAGCCGGGACAAGCTCTAATCTCCCGACCGGTCTCCCGGAATATGTGGTAGTGTAGTGCATGTTAGTGTAAGTGTGTGAGTGTAAGGGGAGAGGATAGGACAAGGAAGAGGAAGGACAGATCGCGCGCGGTCCGTGGCCCGTTTGGTAGGGTATTGCTCCGGCATTCGCCTGGTGTTGATCGGAGAAACCTCGGAAAACTACCGATCAGAACAGACGGCCGCTAGAATTCTCCACCAGACATCGACTGAATTCGACCTAGCTGAAAAGCTAGTATCGAAAGTCCTGCCGCCGTCAGGACTCGAACCTAGGACCTCCCGGTCAGAGGCGCTGCAGTGATATTTGCTGCATTAGATATGTTACCTACAATATGACATTAATACGATTTTAAATTACGTAACGTATCATTTTTCTACTTCGCCCATTACCTCTCGTTCATGTCTGTTGCAAAATTCATTCAAATGGGAATTCAGTTGAGCTGGAAATAAAGGGCGTTTATTGAAATGTCTGGGGCTCGCTTTTCATTTGTTTGCAAAAATCAGATCTTCTGTCCTCATCCTGTCACGTGTGCCTGTCAGCTCATTTATCTCCCCGTGACATTAAATCAACTTCAGTGTTTTTGAAACAATTTTATTTTCAGATTTCACCGCTGTCGTGTTTCACGAATTGTTCTTTAGTTCAAAGGAAGCGTAACTGGTGTCATAGAAGTATTATTCAGTACCCAATAAAGTTGCGTGTTTCTAAAAATGATAGAAAGACACATGAACATTGTGAAGTGAGAAGACGAAATAAGAAAATTTGTCGAATTGGAATCAAATAACATAAGTATCCTTGTAGCTGAAGTTATCTGCTTTATGAAAAAGGGTTTGTTGAATAATGAATTATCAATAGCGAGGGCTAAAGCAGAAGAATTTAGAGGCTCGAAAACCAACAGTTAAGAATTCAATTTGAGCGTCTGCTTTAAACAGTTCAGTGTTGAAAAAATGTATGTCAATATGTCAGATTGCAGTAACTCTAAAATAATTTTGAGAATAACACCGAAAGTTCATTTCTAATTCCTAAAATTCAGCCATTTCCAGAAATATAGGACATCGTAAATTTATTCATATACATTAACTAGTCTGTCTTACTCAAATATAAAATATCAATTCATTCATAATGTGCAAAATCACGACGATGGTGAATTTCTTTCTTTCCCAGTTTACGACTAACAAACATTAGTTACCATATCTAACCTGATTTTTAATATAAACTATGTATATACCGTTTGATATTGAATTTTTGTGCCAATTGATAACATTAAATTTCGCTCCAAACTCTGAAACTTAATATCCTGTCATTTTCTCTGCCACTTCTCGCTAATTTTTTTCGCGGTATGTTTGTTAAGGTATCAGTAATCACATTTTCCCCTCTTCTTCGGAAATCCCAGCTGACCGTACCAGGAGTAATCGGATTGCTCTTGCGTTTTGGTGACCTTTTGATTTCTGCTCCGCAAACATCCCCCTACCAACCTACAGTAATGCGCGCGCAACTTTGTGCCTCCAAACGACCCTCCGATGTGTATTGTTTCCACGATCTATATTTGAACAAGAAACGACCTGAGGAAAAATCAGCAAGAACTTGCAGAGGTAAACTTTCAAAGGTACCTATGGCAATATAATCTACTCCTTCAAACAGAATTGCCAAACGTTGTTGGAGTCAATATTACATTGTTTGTATTTATATATTTCAATAAATGAAGCACATCTTGACGTCTAACTACTCCATTTTTGGATACGATGGGGAATTGATCATAACTTTAGTTATGATGATCTCTGGAATGGGTTGAAGTACAGGTGAAAATACTGATACTTCATTGATTAATTACAATAGAAGCGCAATACTCTTAGTTAATAACAGAGGCATCTGTTATTAGTTAAAGAAGTATATTTTACTGTTTCTATCGTTCAAAAATTTTCAATGAAATATACGAATATCTTCTGTAAAATACTTTTTCAGTGCGCAAGGATAGCCTGAACACAAACATTTCTTGCACTTCGTATTTTCTGTAAACGCGAGCACATTAGCCGCACAAAAGAGCTAAGTACACTTGTTAAGTGCTTGCTTGCGCAAACATATATTCACGCACAGGTGCTGAGAATCTTGTGTTCGGTGTATTCTCTTAACATTTGCTTTTATTAAACTGAGCTTCATTTAAACATTATGAAATTGAAATTAAGCTATTAGTACAAAGATACATTTTTTATATTCACAATATGCTATACATTTTTAGACAGGCACTTTTCTAACGACGATTATTAGCGTCTATAAAGAAGGTTTCTCTGCAGTTCTAGAGCTTGATTTAAATACCACTTCTGTACCTACATTCCCATAATACTACACTACTAGTTGAATGGGGCTTCGTCGACGCTGTAAACTGTTGTAAAAGTATTTTCTTGTGTTGAAAATTTCTTTAATCGTTCATTTCTTTCATGCGTAGCTTTGTTCATATATGTTCTTACAGTATCTGGTATTTGACTTAACAATGAACCGTAGTATCTGATTATGTTATATTCCCCTTCAAAAATTCCCATCATCAAACGACATTGGATGTTGCCTCCATACGGGATATGAAGTGGTAATATTGCAACTTCAAAATTGTAATTGCCGTAAAAAATACTTGGAAGGCGTTGATGATGCGAATAGGGGTTAATACAGCTACATTTTTAGGATTTTTGCTAATATGCACCAATAATGACAAATGTCACCTGTAAGCTGTTCTTGTGGGTTATTCTCTAACCATACTTAATTTCTTCTGAAAACTCTGTCACATAATCTTCAACAACAACATATGAATCTTCCCCAGATTTGCTTAACACTTCCATATTTTTCTCCCCTAGTTTTGAAGAGATTAAAACTTCACAAACTCTGTCTAATTTGTGTTAATTTGTTTCCTCTCCTGCAATTGCTCTATTAATCGTTTCGAATGCGAATCTATATAAACGTTAAAACCCGACTATTTTGTATGTTTCTGTGAATAAGATAGACATGTTAGTTAAGTTTAATAAGAATAAGCTCTTGGTCACGTTCATTTGAAAATCGGTATTTGTACACTTAAGAACGTAAAAGTGAGAAGTCGAACGCTCATTCATTCTCTTACAATACACACAGTTATTTTTGCTCCGTATTCACTTGAAATTCCTCAAATTTAGTAAGTTCGCAGGCAATACTGTTCGTAGGTGTTTGTAAATTTACTTTTTAAAATATGGTAATAGACTTTATCGATAAAAAACTTGAAATATCTGCGCGATTCACTCTTTTGTTCAAATTAACTTCACTTGTCCACTTAAAGATGTTAACAACAGTGTTACCAACATTTTGAAAGACAATTATGGGGCATTGAGCGAAATATGCCTTTAGATACTGAAGTTAAATCAACGCCACATACGTAGATCTATTTAGGGGGGGGTAATCCTGCTTACTTAAAATTGCAACGCCAAAACACGCAAAAGAGAAAAAAGGTTTTGGAAAGTTCTCTGATATTCTGGCTGGATACAAAAACAAAATATCAGTTCCCCTTCAGGAGACCGAGACGGGTGGATTGTGCATGGGAAGTATGGCCTGGTATGTCTCGATTGGTGCACGGTAAGTGGTATAGCCGTGAGTGAGGGAACCACATATCTGCACATCTGCACACTTGTGAAGTTACTCAAATACTATATAGGGTTCCGTTGAGTATCACACAAAATATAAACAATACTTTTAAATAATTTCTCAAATTTAAATTTCGAAATATATAGAATATGGAGGATGGAACCCTTAAACAATTTGAGCGACTTTAAGAAATCAATAACCCCTCTGACACACCTTCTTAGCCACTCTCTCCCCTTTGTCCTTTTCCGCCAGCGTATTTCCCCTCCAAGTTCCGACAATGGCCCTGACTCCTGAGCCCCTACACGCTCGGTCTCCATCTTTAATTTTCTGAGAATCTGCCAACTGAAAATCGTAGACATTTGAATTTTCGGATTAGTGAGAACGGATGATTGAGCAGACGTTTGCTATTAGCGCACAACAAAAACAGATGATACGAGAGTGATTATCTCGAAGATGAAATCGTCTACTTTTCATAGCATAGACAACTTATATGTGTTTTGCAGACAAACACAGAATGTCTTAAAATAAATGTTATAAACTTCTAGATCATGTAGGAGGATCGAAGATGATCACTTTTTGCCAATAAACGTATGATGACAAGTTTTACATATCGATATCAATCTATTGGGCTCGCCAAAGACATACATGTCGACCTTAGATCTTTATACGATCGTATCATTGTGGTGGAAGGCTACCAACGTACGGTGATAATCCACTTAAAGTATGATATTGAATATGCAATACATGTAATGTATATGCATCGAAACGGGAAAGAGAGGATAGGAGTGAAATGGGAAGGGTGGATGGAGCAGAGATAGCAAGGGTGAAATTAAAATTATTTTCATTTTATTCTATACAGATATCGAATTTATTTATTTTCGTAATTGCTGATTGTGACTGTTCCAAAGAAGTAATATCAGTAGCGATTAAAAATTCATCTGATATTCCCCAATGAATGTGGTACATCCAAATAAAATTTTGTTTCTTCTGCCATATCTCTTTACTGGCCAATCCTAAGCTGTGATACACTAGCCATGTGATCCGGTCCGCACTGACAGCACAACTTTCATTTATATAATTAAAAACTCGTGGATTCTGAAACTGTTGGTCACTATTTCATTACCTGAATAATATTGTTAAAAACCATTTGCCCATTGACAATTTCAAGGTAGATTCTTTGGCCTCCGAAAATCTGAAATTTCCAATGCACAATGTAACACCTATAATAAATAAATTCTCAAGCAAAGGAGAACAGTTGTTATAGTGTAGATGTATAGATACTTTACTTAAACATTCATCACCACAGAACATGAAATGAACCACACCGCGTTCACATCACGAGTTCGTGGGGCGTCCAGAAGGGGGAGCTGAGGCAACTTTCTTTTTTTTTCTTTTTTTATTTTTATTTAACAGTGAGCTGATTATACAACGCTCAGCCATGTGGCTTTTCAGTTGTTTGTAGCGAGCATTTTCAGACGAAAATATGCGAAGGGGTGGCTACGCCACCTCCCATTAAACATAGATTGTTGTAGTGCGAATGATAAAGCGGATGAATACATATTGTTGACTATTGATGGGAGGACTATTTATTTTATTATCTTATGTCGGCCAGTTTCCGGAGGAAGATGTGGAAGGGGAGTCGGTTGCGGAGACGAGTTTCTATGGGATATTCTTTACCTATGTTGTAGTGGAAGCACCGGTAACTGAGGGTAGATTTTGGAAGAATGATGCTGAAAGTTTAATAATGTAAGTTAGGACGGGCTCTATGGTTAGGTCTTTGTGAAGGTTAGTGTTGCTTATAAACCAGGGTGCATTAACTGCAGTTCTGAGGAACCTATTTTGGAATATTTGGATTTTATTTATAGTTGTAGGGGCGGCATTGCACCAGACTGGACAAGCGTACGTGATTAATGGACGTAAAATGGCTTTGTATATAAGGAGAGCAGAATGGAGCTTTAATGATGAGTGTCGGTTGATTACTGGTCTGAGAATACCTAGGCGTCTATTAGCTTCGTTTACCTTGGAGGTGATGTGGTCTTCCAGTCAATCTGGTGTCCATTAGGACACCTAGGTAACTGGACTGGGGCGGTTGAGGAGCACCATGGTATTAATGCCGAGTCAAATTTTAGTGGGGTGGGAAGGCTGGAAATCGTAGCGTGAAAACTTTGGATGAGGATTTGTTTGGATTTATCTTGATTTTCCAGTTTCTGCACCATGTTTCAATAGTTGTGAGGTGTGTCTGAATTAAGTTCCTTGTGGTATTGAGATATTGGTCAGAAGCTAAAATGACAGTATCGTCTGCAAAAGGGCAGTGTGTACATTAGGTGCGTTGGAATGTCAGAAATGAATATATTAAAGAGGACTGGTGACAACGGGAACCTTGTGGAACTCCTGCTGAACTGTTTCTTGGTGAAGAGAAGGTTGAGCCCACTGTACAATAAATGTGCGATCATTAATGAAATTGAATATGGTGTTGATTAAATATTTTGGTATACCTAGTTTCTTAGTTTATATATGATTCTTCGTACCAGACCCTGTCGAATGCTTGAGCGACATCGAGGAATACTGCTAATAAATGATGGCCAGATTGAAATGCTTCTGAATATTTTCAGTTAAACGCAGTAGTTGGTGGCTTGTGGAATGACTTGGGAGAAGCCAAACTGAAAGGGAGGAATAATGTTGTTATGATGTATAACTTTACGTAGTCTCTTTAGTAGTAATTTTCTAAAATTTTGACAAAATGGGAATGAGACTGATGGGCCTGTAACTAGTAGGGTTGGCATGGTTTTTTGGGTTTTGGTACAGAGATTATTACTGAATGTTTCCAGGAACTGGGAAATATCCTGTCCTTAGCACCGAGTTATATATGTTGGTTAGAAATGCTAAGGCACTTCTTGGGACATTTTCAAAACAATGGAGTTGATGCGATCATGACCTGGTGATTTCCTTGCGGTAAGTTTTTAATGGTATGATATACTTCTTGGGAGTTATAAAGGAATCGGTCTTGGTGTGTCGAAATTAGGAGCTATTAAATTCAATGACTTCATTATGAAATTCTTCCCGTATGTTGTGAGTTTGAAGGTTGAGGCAAAGTAATCAGGAGCATTTCGGCTTTTCTTTCTCGCTATGTGCTGTCATGTTGCCATTTTCAAGATTGGAATGTTTGATTTGGTTCCAACAACCTGCGTGTAGCTTTCCACAAGGAGCCATCGTGGGGTTTAGGTCTGCAACGTATTTTATGTATTTCTAAGGTGGAATGAGGCTAATGCGTTGCGGACAAGTCTGATTAGGTGGTTGTATTCTGATTTTAAGTGAGGTAATCTATGTTTAGTCCAAAGACGTCTTACTTTGTTCTTTCTTGTTATCAGTTTTGGATGTCTTCCGGGAGTTGGGGTTTAGAGCACGAGTGGTCTGTGAAGTGTTGGGAAGAATTTTGGATGGAATTAATAATAGCGTTGGTCAGAATAAAGGTGGATTCATCAATTTCCGATTGCGTTGTTAACTGTTTAATAGGTGGGATATATGATGCGATGTAGTTGAAACTTTTCCAGTTAACTTTGTAGTATTTAAACTTGGTGGACTATTTATAATTGGTCGAGTTGTGCTGGCTGTTAAAATAACCGATTATGATCCGAATCCAGCCTGAAATAGAGAAGGGAACTAGTGGAATATTTGAATTAGTAATGGCTATATCAAGGATGTCGGGGATGCAATTCGAATTGTATGGAAAGTGCGTGGTTCGACCGAGCAATAACTTTTAAATTGTAATTTTGACAGAGATTGTGTAAATATATTCCGTCTGGAGAATTGGTTTGCAACCCATGACGTGTTTTGCATTCAGGTCGCCCAGCAAAATACAGGAAATATTTGAAGAGAAAGTGTCCAAAAATGTGACCTATTGAGGATTTGTTCGGTGGTTTGTATGCCGAGATAACTATTAAGTCGCACTCATGAGGGAAACTTTGCTGATATTGTTTCACACCTGGTAAAGGGCAAGAAACTGGGGCAACTACTAATGTTAGTTTTGATCAGGATCATAACTCCGCCGGCTGGAGTATTGTTGGGAGCGATCCGCCCTGTAGCACTTATAACCTGGAATGCGTAGTGTTTTAGTAGAAACAAGATGGGTCTCAGTAATACAAGCTATGTCTATTTTATGTGATATTAAAAAGTGAATTAGAGCATGTCTTTTAGGTACTATACCGTTACTGTTCCAATTTAGAATCGTTAGATTGTTAAGGCGCGGTAGACTGTCCATTGTTGCAGTTATTGTTAAATGATGCTATTATAGAATTTTTTATTGAATTGACAATTGATGGCATGAAGGACTGGATTAACTGATTTATGAAATTGCTTATTTGCTGGGTTAAATAATTGACAAGATCGAAATTATTATTATTATTATTATTATTATTATTATTATTATTATTGTTATTATTATTATTATAGTTGTTATTTTGGTTGAGAGGATGTAGAATTGGGAGGATGTGTTGTGAAGTATTTTGACTGAAGTGGGTATATGAGAAGTTGCTGAAGAGGAGGAAATGATTTGTTTGGGGGTTGAAGGTTTTATTTGGTAATGGGTTGACTTTGTTAGTATTTTCTGAGTTGAATGTATTAGAATTTCCGATTTGGCTGATTTAAATTCTAATACTTTAGTATAGTGAGACAAGCATTAGACGTGCATTGGCTCTGTGACCTTCTGTATTGCAATTCACATTTTGAATGAAATTACTGCCACTTACAGTCTTTGGTATAATGATTCCAGTACATTTGGCACATATAATATTGCGTGTGCAGTAGTTCTTTGTATGATAATAGCCTGACACCGCGCGCATTGATGGGCCCAGGCCGACGTTTTCGATCTTCCACACGCACGACTGCATGGCAAAGTCGATTTAGTTTATAAACGTCTTTCCAATTGTTTTCTTAGTTAATACTACTGCAACGACGGAATTGGCAGTCCTTCTTTGTTGTGAAGTCTTGTCACTTGAACTACGGATATTTTGTTTTAGTTCATCTAGAATGTCACTTTCACTTATTGATTGATGCATATCTTTAACAACTATTGACAGTTTTTAGATGTTGGATCTGAGTATGTGTGGTATTGTTTCCGTTTTCATTTAAAGATTTAATCAACAGTCTGTAGTCTTCACTTGAGTGAGTTTGTACTTTTACTTTGTATATTTAAGTTCGGTGAAAAAGTTTTCTTTAGCACTGATTTCAGAAATACGTAAATGTAATCATGTCAGTTACATCATAAACAAATATTGGTGGAACGTTAATTGGTGATTCTGGTTCATTGAAATCGGCTAACCTTTGGAATCTATTTTCACTGGCACTGCGTAAACGAGTTCATTTGCCATTTTTTGGCAGGAATAGACGAGTTTTCGTTATTTTCAAGTGATCTCTTGAAGTCTGTCCATTTAATTGTTCATTGGTGTTGATTTCAATATTTTCACGTTAGGCGATGAAGAGAAACCGTGCAACGAGGGTAGAGACTAGCGGACGCTACACCTTGCGGCATTGCTTCGTTACCTTGTGCTTGTGACCCACTTCCTTCAGATACTCTCATGCTGACGATAGCATTTGGGGTTGAGATTGAGTGGATAAGGCTGTTGAAAACTCACATCTATGGGACAGATGTGCTAGAAGGCTGGGATGAATCCATGTATTCTTCAGATGAGTATTCAGTGAGGCCATTGCCGACACGGATGGCCTCACCGATAAGTTGAGATGTTGACTCAATTTTGTTATCGCCTGCGGCGAACAACACTGGAGACACTGCCTATATCACTATTAACTCTAAGTAATTGAATTATTCCTTAATATTCGATGCACTTATGCGCCGACTAGAACATCAGCTGACGCATCAAAGTTCGTAGAACACTGCACTCGGCTAGAGGTCGGTAACGGCACTGCGAGACGTCCGAACGCGACAGCGGCTGAGCGAAGAGTGACAACTTTCTCCTGGCCCCTACTTAATTGGGGCCCCGAAGTTTTTTCATTCAAGAGAAATGAACAACACATTAATCTCTAATCAATCAAAGCTAAAAGTAATTTCTAATGCATAGAGAAATGAATTCTATTTAAAAATTGGGGAGGAGGGAATTTTTTGTTTGAATTATGGGGCCCGTGTTGATCCACTGCCCGGCCACTGGTTTTCTGGGGGCCCTGACGAGTTTTATCTCGATAGGTACCGGGAGCGGTAGCTATGTATCCATCAACTGATATCAAACTGACGTCACTGCAGCGCCTCTGACCGGGAGGTCCTAGGTTCGAGTCCTGACAGCGGCAAGATTTTCGACACTCAGCTTTTCAGCTAGGTTGAATTCAGTCGCTGCCTGGAGGAGAATTCTAGAGATCGGCTGATCTGATCCGTAGTTTTCCTGGTTTCTCCGATCAACACCAGGCGAATGCCGGAGCAGTGCCCTACCAAACGGGCCACGAACCGCGCGCAATTTGTCCTTCCTCTCTTTGTCCTATCCTCTTCCCTTACACACACCTTACACTCAACATGCACTACACTACCACATATTCCGGGAGACCGGTCGGAAGCTTAGAGCTTGTCTCGGCTGGGGAGGCCCCGCTGGTGGGAGAGTTCTGGTTAGGGGAAACCCACTAGTCGACGGTAGGTCGGCGCCGGATCTCGCCATCCAGCGGGGAAGATCACCGCCATCTCCCGAGAAAAAACATGCACTACACTAACGGACTAATGACCAAAGCAGTTGACGCGCCCGGAAACACGAAAAAAACAAACCAAACCACGCCAAGCTATTCCGGTAGGCGGCCTCGCGAACAGAAAGAGCGCTGGCGGCGTTGGCGGTGCTGGCGAGCGCGTCTCGTAACAAGCGAAGGCGGCGCGGCGGCGCGGTTTTCGGTGACACGGTGGGCGGCGTCACCCGATCGGGCCCTTCGCTCGGGCGCTTCTGCCGCTCCGCGCTGCGCCTCGCCCGGCCACGCCCCTAGCCCGTGCCTTGCTGCTCTTCCCACTCGCGTCCCACTTCCCGCTGCCCCCCCAACCCCTCACGCCCCTCTCCGCAATCACTCTTTCTCCACTACTCTCCCTGGCCACTCTCGCCCCGCCACACTCACCCCGCCAATCTCGCCACAAGGCATTCACCCCACATTCTCTCCCCACCACTCTCCCACGCCACTTTACCCACCACCTCTCCCGCCACTTTCTCCCCGTCACCTCTCCCGCCACGTCTCCCGCCACTCTCTCCGCCAAGCTTCCGGATATCTTCACCACATCCGATCTCTCCATGCCCGTGCTTCCTTCCTGCCTCTCTTGAGCTCGCATCGCCCTGCTCCACTTCACGATGTGCTGCCTCCCCCAGTAACCGAAATCTCTGGCTCGGTCTCCTGTATACCATTCTCCTTCTCATTTACGCCACACTCTCTACTTCCCGCCACGCCTCGACCGCTCCCGCCAAGACCTTCTCCCGCCACGTCACGCCACGTCTTTCCTTCTGCCATTTTCTTCTCTCAACGGGAGCGGTGGCTCCGGACATCAACTGATGTCACTGCCGTGCCTGTGACCGGGAGGTCCTAGATTCGAGTCCTGACGACGGCCGGATTTTCGACACTAGCTTTTCAGCTAGGTCGAAATCAGTCGCTGTCTAGTTGAGAATTCTAGCGACTGGCTGCTCTGATCGGTAGTTTTCGTGGTTTCTCCGATCAACACCAGGCGAATGCCGGAGCAGTACCTTACCAAACGGGCCACGGACCGGGCGCGATCTGTCCTTCCTCTTCCTTATCCTATCCTCACCCCATACACACATACTTACACTAACATACACTAAACTATCACTCATGCCGGGAGATCGGTCGAGGCCTTAGAAGTTGTCCTGGCTGGGGCGGTGCCCCGCGGGAGGAAGACACCTCGTTGGGGAAAACCCTGCTAGTCGACGGTAGTTCGGCGCCGGATCTCGCCATCCGGTGTGGAAAGATCACCGCAATTTCCCGATGAAAAACATACACTACTCTACGGGAATAATGACCTCAGTAGTTGAGGCGCCTGTAATCTCTATCAATCAAGTTTCTCCTATCAATCAAGTCCCTCCCCGCGACGCCAGACATCCGCTTGCTCCCTGCTGTGCTTCTTTAGAGTCACTGGACACAGAAGTGGATTCCTTGCGCCTGCGATTCAGCCATTTCATATAAAGTGCCGGAGAGTTCGAACTGTGTGGTATTGTGTGTGTTGGTGGCTACTAATTTACCCTAAACTAATATTAAGATCATTGAAATATTTAATGTCTTCATTGTTATCGATTCCCTTAAACTACTGCATTCTGTCTGAAAGGGCTATTGGGCCAAAGAATATTAAATGGTGGCGGCCGTCAGGTTGTGCTAGTCTCCATATTTAGGTACTCTGCGCTCACAAGCGTCGCGCTCACAAGTCACGATCACACACTTCACAAGCTCACACGTCACAATCTACAAGCAGAGGTTTCGCGCGCCTTCGACACTTGCCACAAGCGCCGTTGTTCTATTTATTTATTTAGGTCAAAAACAGTTAAAAAATTGTGTATGTCATGCTATTGGGAAGTGAATATGGTGCACGTTTTCACAATTCTGTGATCACTTCATTAAGCCATATACTACTTGCATTTTGAATTTAAAAAAACGCTCCGATGTAATAAAATCTATTTCCAAGGATAAATCAGCAATACATTTGGGTCTCTTATCCAGCATGTCTTTTGTCAAGGAATAATGCTTCCTGGAGACGTTATGGAGACGATAATTTGAATAACTAAATTTCCCTCTGAATTCTAGAAGACGTGCACAGATAATGAAGTTACATTTATATCCAGCAGCAAAACAAGAGGCCATCTCTGCATTTGCTCAATGGATATGGGAAACGATGCATACCTTGATCGAGATGGGGGTCATTGACCCGTAGGCTGTAGTACAATACAATATTGCGACTGTGGTCGTACGTTAGAACCATCTGCGTACGTTTTTGGGGGCTACGTACGGTCTTCGATATTACATGATCTATATTAGAGTCATATTTCAGCCCAACGGAACCCCAAGTACAAAATCGTGTGGGGGTGCCCCTCTGGAAAAAAATCCTTCAAATTTATTAAAAAAAACAATAATTATAATATAAAAACTTTTGAGTGTAATGATTTTGATTAACAATTATTTGAGACACTATTTTATTTTATAACTATTTTCGAAGTTTTTTCTTCTGATTCAACCCAACTCTCCAAGTATGGGTGTCCTCGAACAACTTCAACGGTTTCTTCCAAGTAAATACAGCCCTGTCCTAGATAAATATATTATATTATTTTCAGTGTCATTTTATATCTTAATTTTTCTCTCTTTGCCATAATTGTGTTTTTTAAGTTCTTTGTTCACCTCATTTGCTTACTTTAATGTAATATGGAGCTGCGTGTCGGCTAGTCGACTAAGGAAAGCCAATGGTGCATTTCTCTTGTTGTGACGTGAAGGAGGAGATAGATTGAGAGGTGAATGGACGAGCGTAGTTTTTTCAAATGACGCAACGTATCACAAGGTAGCTCTCACTCGGTTGTAGAATATCGAAGCGAAGAGACGGAATATCTCTTTCGGTGTTGCTTGACATTCACATCACGTTTGGAGTTGCCATAGGACAGAGTTAACATTTATAAAATTGTGTCTCTGATGTAAAACTGCAGTTTGTGGAAGAAGTATTAGTGATGCGTGGTGTGTAGTGTTGTGATGGTCATGCTTCAATGTAAACTGCCTTCCTGGCATAGTAATGATGTTGAATGGTGTATGTGAGAATTAGAATAAACTGTCAGTTTTGTTGGAATGGGCAGGGGTTTGAGAATAGGAGTGGAATGGAGTGGAGTGCGGTGTCCAGAGAGCAGTGGCTGGCTGGCGAGGTCAATATCTGGGCTTCCCTTCTGGTCTACGGAAGGTCGGATTGTTTGTCCCGACGAAGGAATTAGGTTACCAAGAAATGGGCATTTTAGCTTTTACGTGACCCCGAATTTGATACTCTCTCTGGCAAGATTATAATGTGCGTTTTCCTTGCAATGTCCCAATATGTGTTGCTGTGTGACGATGAAAACTCTCACTTCTCAGGAGAGAAGGCCAGACAACTGCTTGGGAGCTCCAGAGAGCAGTGGCACGCTACGAGGTGAATATCTGGGCTTCCCTTCTTGTCTATGGAATGTCGGACTTTGGCCCCGACGAAAGGAATTAGCTCACAAAGGAATAGGCTTTTTAGCTTTTACGCGACCCCGGGTTTGATTCCAGACCGGGCAAGATTATAACGTGCGTTTTCCTTGCAATGACTCACAATATGTTGCTGTGTGATGATGAGAAAACTCACTTCTCATTGAGAAGACCAGATTACGGTGTGGGATGTCTTCGTGCTAACCCATACGTACTCCCTTAGCCCATGACCGCGAGACAGGGTCACTGCTAGTAGGCCATGATCAGATTGAAAACCATCAATCAAGGAAAGCACAATCTGTCATAGTAAAAGATTGTGCTTTCCAATTAGATTGATGGTTTTCACTATTCTCTACCATAATTTAACTAAATTATAATACTATTAATTTTATGAACCAGAATTCGTAAACTTTACATTAAAGTAAAAAAAAAATGAAATGCCTGAATAAAGGATAATCTTGATAGGATAAATCATGTAAATTTTAATATTACTTTCATTGAATTTAATAGAATGAAACTATTACTTAAAAATTCAAAATTTCTCGTGTATCATACACCAAAATTCATAAAAGATAAGCTAATTAAGCTAATGGGTTCATACCCCATTTATAAAGGTAAAAATCCTTTTCTTTTTAATTTCGATATTTAATCCTTCAAAGATATTATTTATATAATATTAATTTTAGGTACAATAATCTCTATTAGATCCAATTCATGACCAATCACATGAATAGGACTAGAAATTAATTTGTACGCGGACTGTCGCGCCAAGTACAGACTGACAGACCTTCTAGAGTGCCAAGGTGCGCTTATGTACGTAGATGCCAGTGTAACGTCGTGAGTAGGGATCTACACCACAAAGGAACAGACACGAGTGGGTATTTACAATTTATTTACAATAAATTATGTACACTATTTACAGACCTCACTCTAAGGTGTTTGTCGGAGCTACCTGCAGCAGCCCCCCCCTCTCCCAACACGCGCCCTGCGGCCGCGCCTGCGTTTAGCCAACCCGGCAATCGCAAATGGCACCTGGTGTGCCTCGGCAGACAATCTGCCCCGAAGTATCAAGCATACTTCACAGTGCTCGAGACTCGAATACCTACACGTGCCTACAGCACTCCGCGCCAGACTTGGCCGGACAAGTTTTGCGGTGTTGTGCCGCGAGGAAACCAGAACGTTACCCAACCCAGGGCTTTGGCCACCATCCTTATATATGCTCGAGTCACATGACTTCCTGCGTCATCTTTCCCCCACGCACTCGTCTTGAGGCGCCTGCTTTTTCTGTTGCAATTTGCACCCGGCACCTCCAAGCCCTCTCCTTTGGACTTTCCCTGAAGGGTTGGCTTTGTTCGGAGCCTATTTTGAAGGCAAATAATCTGATTTTATAAAATTTTTAGTGGAAGGAAAGAATTTGCTTTTTACTTATTTCTTTTTCTTTTGTTTTGAGGGCAAATAATCTGATTTTATAAAATTTTTAGTGGAAGGAAAATTAAATTTACTCTTGTTACCATCATTTTGTTTACTTAAAGCCCATTTTTTAACCCAATTTTCACAACTCTATCGTGCTTCTTGTCCAGTATTATCCAGTACTATTCCAGTCTATCGGCATTGGAATTTCATAAAATGTGTAGTTTTTGAACATCAATAAAATTAAATTGTAATATGTATTCCACATCAGGGCTTGTGCAAATATTGATGGTTAAAGCTCGTCTCCCGAAAGTTGATATTTTTGAAACTAAACTATCGTTTTTAACTTTTATTTGTAATAGGAAACTGAAATTTTCAGAAGCTGTTAATGACGATCCCTACATTTACTGAACATTTCTTCTTCTTATGACCTTAGTACTATTCATTCTACAAACATTTATTTACTAGAAAATGCAGTAATAAAATGCATTCACAGAAAGTATTTTTATCTATAAAAATAGTTCTAAATAAAAATATCTATATTTTTTTTCAAAACCGTGGCTTCAGTGTTATTACGAGTGCTATATCTGTAACCTGTAAAAATGCCATAAGCCATACATAAATAGATTTCGAGAATCGGACTCCATCATGTAACATTGCCAGGATAGGGAGTGTCCCCTTAAAGAGTTCCACCACTCCTCATATTAATGAATATAAATGTTTGCTTACGAACCAATACAAAGTTGCCCCGGCCGCAGAGCGTGACCAGCCCAACTGCCACTTCGGCTCTCCCTGCCCTGCCACCTGCGGCCAAGTGCACGCGCCCACACACGCGCGCGCGCGTATTGCATTCCCGGGCACGCCGCACAAATCACAAGCCCCGCACGCACGCGGACACATGTTCGGCACACACCGCATGTATTTCATGATTCACTTGGCCGCGGCGCGGCGCATTGGGTGGCGCGGCGGGGCGTTGCGGGAGGCGCGGCGGGCGCGGCGGGAGGCGCGGCGGGAGGCGCGGCGGGAGGCGCGGCGGGAGGCGCGGCGGGAGGCGTGGCGGGCGCGGCGGGGCGCGGCGGGGCGCGGTGGGAGGCGCGGCGGGGCGCGGCGGGGAGCGCGGCGGGAGGCGCGGCGGGAGGCGCGGCGGGAGGCGCGGCGGGGAGCGCGGCGGGCGCGGCGGGGCGCGGCGGGGGCGCGGTGGGAGGCGCGGCGGGAGGCGCGGCGGGAGGCGCGGCGGGAGGCGCGGCGGGAGGCGCGGCGGGAGGCGCGGCGGGCGCGGCGGGGCGGCGGGGGCGCGGTGGGGAGGCGCGGTGGGGCGGGCGGGGAGGCGCGGCGGGAGGCGCGGCGGGGAGGCGCGGCGGAGGCGGCGGGGAGGCGCGGCGGGAGGCGCGGCGGGAGGCGCGGCGGGGAGGCGCGGGGGAGGCGCGGCGGGAGGCGCGGCGGGAGGCGCGGGCAGGGGGCGCGGCGGGGGCGCGGTGGAGGCGCGGCGGGAGGCGCGGCGGGAGGCGCGGCGGGAGGCGCGGCGGGAGGCGCGGCGGGAGGCGCGGGCGGCGCGGCGGGGCGCGGCGGGGGCGCGGGGAGCGCGGGGGCGCGGCGGGAGGCGCGGGGAGGCGCGGCGGGAGGCGCGGCGGGAGGCGCGCGGGAGGCGCGGTGGAGGCGCGGCGGAGGCGCGGGGGCGGCGCGGCGGGGCGCGGCGGGCGCGGCGGGGTGCGGCGGGCGGCGGGCGGCGGCGGGCGGGCGGCGGGCGCGGCGCGCGGCGCGCAGGGCGAGGCGGCGCGGCGGGCGATTGAAGAGGGTGTGCGGGGTAGTGGAGAAGGAGAACCAAAGTCCGTAGTGGGTGAGACGAGACGAGACGAGACAGATGGGTGGGGTGTTTGGGCCGTGGCGGATGGGGCAGGCGGGGACGGGGCGTGCGGAGCAGTTTGGGTGAGGCGGACGGGTGGGGCAGACAGGGGAGACTGCAGCTGGGTAGACAATTGTGGGGCGCAGGCGGGACGGGGCGAACGGGCGAACGGGCGCGGCGGGGAACAGGCAGCCGGCGGGAAGGGTGTGGGGCGAGGTATGCTGGGCGTGCGGGGCCTGTGGAGGAGAGGCAGGTGCCACGAGGCGGACGAGGCGTGCGGATTGAGCGGGGGGGACGGGGCCTGGAGGACGGGGGCGGGGCGGTGTGGGCGTGAGGGGCGGGGCGGGTTGGGGGGCGTTGGGGGGGCGGGGGTGGGGGCTTGGCAAGCGGGAGTCGAACCGCGCACCGCGAGCGGGCGGCGACGAGGTAATTGACACAGCGCTGGCGCGCGCGGAATGAGCCAGACCTCACGCGCCGCGTCGCATGGCCGAGGGGCACGCAACGCGAGGGAGAGCTGCTCCAGCTGCATAGAAGCGAACGTGCTCAAAAACATACATTTATAGAGGATAACACTCATTGGTATAATGAGTGAAGGTGAACAAAAGGCGCATTGAAAAATAACCATCCGATCACACAGTTTCTGTTTTCAGAAATAGACGTTGTCCAGATGGTGCACCAGAGCTGTCATTACGACATTCATTAGTCTATTTTCATTCCATTTTCGTTACATTCACGTCCACTCATCATCACATTCATTAAACCAGTTTTAATATTATACAGAATGTTTCAAAAAATTATTATTATTTTTATTTTGAAGCAAATGTACAGCTATTTTATGTATTTTGAGATCTATTAAGAGTCCTGCAATGGAGGAGAAAGATGGAATTCACAAAGATGCGATTTACTAAATGAACACTTGCATCAAATACCTTGTATTTAAACGAGATAATTTTCGAGTATAGTGTTTTTGTGAAATTGTTTAAAATATTTATTACGGCGCTGTAGTTGTTTGTACTTGCTTGGATATCTTGAGTATTTTAAACTTAATACGTCCAAACTATCTTTCCCAGATAAATCGCACGTAGTTAACGTAAGTAATAAATTAAATCAATGTCTCAGTCACACTTCAAGGAAATAAAAACGATATCTTAGTGAGGTCTATCGAAATACAGGTATGTTTAATAATACCACTGACATAAGAGGAGCTTTTTTTCTTGTAAGCTTACTGTACATTTGATGCCACCATGTAAACACCTGGTTGTCTTTCTAGTCGGTCTCTATGTGCCTTGCCTATATACTGAAGGGGATATTGATTGAACGGTAACTCAGGTCAAGAATGTCAGTTCTGCGGAGACACATTCAAACAGGGGTCGCCACACGTGTTTCAGGATCTAATCACAAAAAGCATTATCTGTTTTAAATTGATGATAGCTCAAAAATACCCTAACTTTCTGGGAGTATATCCGGTTTAAAATCACATATCACAGAATAACGTGTATTTTATATTTGGCAATTTTACTATAAGTTGTTATTCATTCAATTGTTTTTAATTTTCTTTTGCAATAAACACTTGATACAAAATCAAAAATTTAAGCAGAGTAATCAGATTTTTTAAAATTATCCGGATAATGTCATTCCGTAAACTCTGTACTCTCTATTAGTTGTGTTCGCATTTGTGACGTGCGGAGTTATGTCCGCGGGAATTGCGCTGCCGGCAGATACACTGTTGCCAATCACCACAGACCATTGAGGACTAACGGTTTTGAAACATATTTCTCTACACGGATTACTATTGTGAAATAGTTGTTTTTGCTCGCGATGATATTAACAAATAAAATGAATGATGTCATTGTTTGAAAACAACTGTCATTTTATAATCTCATACGCGTAATTACATGATATAAAAATAAATTATTTGTTTTTGTACTATATATATGTTTATAATTATGTGTGTATGTCTGCAATTTTGTTTCACACACATTTTTGAGCGGGTAATTATTGGTCCTAAATTGTGCACAGACTCATTTGAGCCACCGACAAAAAAACAGTCGCATCCGCGATCCCAAACTGTTGTTCTATGTTTGGGTCCATTCCACAAGGTGTGCTACTGGAAACGATGAAAACTGCTGTACTTCTGGTTGGCGGCATTGTTGTCGAATAGTTAGTTGGCTTCCTGAGCTACGCTATGTCCTCGTCACAGTTGACAACTTTTCAGCTTTTGTGGCCACCTTATGGAGACCTTCGTCAGGTCAAGTGCCGCCGCGCGAGCATTTAGCTCTAAAGAAGATCGCAGTATGACGACGGAAGCACCGGGAGCGGTAGCTCAGTGCATCAACTGATGTCACTGCAGCGTCTCTGACCGGGAGGTCCTAGGTTCCCACTCCCCACGGCGGCAGGATTTTCGAGACTACCTTTTCAGCTAAGTCGGATTCAGTCGCTGTTTGGAGGAGAATTCTAGCGGCTGGCTGCTCTGATCGGTAGTTTTCCGTAGTTTCTCCGATCAACACCAGGTGAATGCCGGAGCAGTACTCTACCAAACGGGCCACGGACCGCGCGCGATCTGTCCTTCCTCTGCCTTGTCCTATCCTCTCCCCTTACACACGCACTTACACTAACATGCACTTCACTACCACATATTCCGGGAGACCGGTCGGGAGCTTAGAGCTTGTCCCGGCTGGGGCGGTGCCCCGCTGGTAGGAGTCCTGGTTAGGGGGAAACCCCACTAGCCGACGGTAGGTCGGCGCCGGATCTCGCCATCTAGCGGGGGACGATCACCGCCATCTCCCGAGAAAAACATGTACTACACTCACGGGACTAATGACCAAAACAGTTGACGCGCCCGGAAACACGACAAAATCAATCAATCAATAAATGACTAGTTATCGAGACGTTTTCGTTGTTGCCGGGTGACGGGGGCGGGCCACAGCTTGCGACCGCAATGGACAATATAAGCAGAGAGGATGGGACGATACCCAAGTATAGCATAGGTATTTATTCATAAAATACGTAGCTCATTTAATAATTAAAGGGAGACATTGGTATGGAAAAAAAAAGTTGGTAGAGCATGTTTGGTAATTTTAGGACCTTAAGTTGGCATCACTGAGTTGAGCCTTGACCATCTGAGTGATCACCATTATTGTGTTCGAAACCTCAAAATTAAGTTGAGTGATGGCGAGTCGACCTGAAAACTCCACATTGAATAAACAACGTTCTGTGATTCGCTTTTTACTTGCTGATTGTGCAAAATCAGCTAACATATTCTGTAGAATGACTAACGTGCGTGGTGAAAGTTATATGAACCGCGGGAATTTTTACAAGCGAGTAGAGTATTTCAAAAGTAGTCAAGACTAAGTGACTGACAAACATCGTTCTGGCCGCATCGGCATGATGTCGACGGTGTTTGGGGACTCTTTAGGTTTTTTTTTTGCGATTATCATGATGATCATTGAATTCCCCACGTAAAACGTGTGTCATGTATGTTGCGTGTAATACAGCGCGTAACGAAAGACCGCAGTGGCACCTTGGTGCTTGCAACAACAATTATGTTTGAAGCAACGTGTAACAAAAGAAAAAAATGCATTCACCACAATCATAACAGATGCAAGAAGTGTTGTCCCCTTCACTTTTACCCACAGATCTGAGACCTACAAACAATGATTTGATTTGATTTTTTCGTGTTTTCGGGCGCGTCAACTGCTTTGGTCACTAGTCCCGTTAGTGCAGCGCATGTTTTTTTCGCGCGAGATGGCGGTGATCTTTCCCCGCTGGATGGCGAGATCCGGCGCCGACCTACCGTCGGCTAGTGGGGTTTCCTAACCAGGACTCTCCCACCAGCGGGCACCACCTAGCCGGGACAAGCTTTAAGCTCCTGACCGGCCTTCTGGAATATGTGGTAGTGTATTGCATGTTAGTGTAAGTGTGTGTGTGTGTGTGTGTATGGAGAGAGGATAAGACAAGGAAGAGGAAGGACAGATCGGGCGCTGTCCGTGGCCGGTTTTGTACTGTGCTGCTCCGGCATTCGCCTGCTGTTGATCGGAGAAACCACGGAAAATTACCTATTGGAGCAGCTGGTCGCTAGAATTCTCTTCCAGACAGCGACTAAATTCGACCTAGCTGAAAATCCTGCCGGCGTGGGAAGTGGAACCTATGACCTCCCGGTCAGAGGCGCTGCAGTGACGTCAGTTGATGCACTGAGCTGCCGCTCCCGGTCCCACAAACAATATTGGCTTTTTAAGAAGAGGCCCAATGCGGAGATATTTTTCTTGAGCATTATACAAAAAGCGCTATGTACCTTACTCTATAATGCTTTAATTGCAGCACTGTTAATTCCTTTCCAGCGTTGCTAATTGAGAAGTTATAGGATTCGAGTCATGAAGGTGGCAAATTTTCGACACTAGCTACATAACTGGATCGAATTCAATTTTGGCCTGGAGGACAATTCCAGCGGCGTACTGCTTTGATCGGGACTTTTCCATGATTATCAAGGTCAATACCAGGCGAAGGCCGGAGCAATCCTAACAAACGGGCCATGGATTGCGTGCGAACTTCTCTTCCACATCCTTGTCCTCACCCCTTCCTTGTATACACACATACACTTACATTTACGTGTATTACACTACCTCACTCCTTGCGAGACCAGTTGCCAGCTTAGAGCTTTTTCCGATAGAGGCGGTGAGAGATATTTGCAAGGGAAAATCGGAAATACTCGCAAGCTTATTAATAGCACAGATCGACGACAGATCTTACGTTGGCAAACCACTACCCCTCGGTAATAACACGCACTGTTCTTACGGAACTAATGGCCACAGTAGATGACGTTCCCGGAACAAAACCCAATCAATTAATAATGTTCGATCCTATTGGTCAGTCAATTTCATTCCAACCACCATTCGACGTTTTAGTGAATTCAGCCTGTGTTGCTACGGCATATGCCCATGCGGCACCATTTGCATTGGGGCTTGATTGATTGATTGATTGATTGATTTTTCGTGTTTCCGGGCGCGTCAACTGCTCTGGTCATTAGTCCCGTTCGTGTAGTGCATGTTTTTCTCGGATATGCGCGGTGATCTTACACCACTGGATGGCGAGATCCGGCGCCAAACCTACCGTCGGCTAGTGGGTTTCCACCTAACCAGGACTCTCCACCAGCGGGCACCGTCACAGCCGGACAAGCTCTAAGCTCCCGACCGGTCTCCCGGAATATGTGGTAGTGTAGTGCATGTTGGTGTAAGTGAGTGAGTAAGGGAGAGATAGGACAAGGAAGAGGAAGGACAGATCGCGCGCGGTCCGTGGCCCGTTTGGTAGGGTACTGCTCCGGCATTCGCCTGGTGTTGATCGGAAAACCACGGGAAACTACCGATCAGAGCAGCCGGACGGTAGAATTCTCCTCCAGACAGCGCTGAATTCTACCTAGCTGAACAGCTAGTGTCGAAAATCCCGCCGCCGTCAGGACTCGAACCTAGGCCCTCCCGGTCAGAGGCGCTGCAGTGACATCATGCATGGGGGCATTTCGATTGCTAACGGCGAGAAAAGCGGGCAGCGGGGCAATGCTGTTCCTATTGTCGGTGCGTGCGGGACGTTGACTGCTCGCTGCAGCGGTGCAGGGCGGGCGGCCGCGGGCTGCGCAAACATAATCGGCCTAAGCGGCCGCCGCCGCGGGGGCGGGGTGGGGAGGCAGTGGATGCGGAAGTGGGTTGGTGGTGGGGGTGAGGGGACGCAGCCGGGAGGAGGTGTGGTCGGATTGATGATTGAGTGTTAGTGATTCCGGGCGCGTCAACTACCGACGTCATTGGCCCCGTTAGTGTAGTGTATGTTTTTTTCTCGGGAGATGGCGGCGATCTTCCCCCGCTGGAGGTGAGATCCGGCGCCGACCTACCGTCGGCTAGTGGGTTTCCTAACCAGGACTCTCCCACCAGCGGGCACCGCCCAATCGGGACAAGCTCTAAGCTCCCGACCGGTCTCCCGGGATATGTAGCAGTGTTGTGCATTTTAGTGTAAGGTGTGTGTAAGGGGAGAGGATAGGACAAGGAAGAGGAAGGATAGATCGCGCGCGGTCCGTGGCCCGTTTGGTAGGGTATTGCTCTGGCATTCGCCTGGTGTCGATTGGAGAAACTACAGAAACCTACCGATCAGAGCAACCAGTCGCTGGAATTCTCTTACAGACAGCGACTGCATTCGACTTCGCTGACATGCTAGTGTCGAAAATCTTGCTGCCCTCGGGACTCGAATGGTGGAGACGAGGTGATTCTAAGGCATGGGGGCAGAAGCACGGTGAAGGCGCGGCGGGGCGGTAAAAGGCGAGAAGGGGAGGGGAGAGGATGAGTTTACGGACTTGTTAACCTCCAAAGAAAAATATGTGGTTCTATATTGTACCGTGAGTATGGGAGTTTTTTTTTGTTGCTTTTATAGGGTAATGGTTCAAGTATGTACCACTTCATTTATATGGTGTAAATATTCAATTTATTTTTATTTTAAGTAACCGTTCGTTAACTTAATCTATTTCCTCAATACATTGCTGGTATCTTTTTGTGTAGAGGTGTTCCTACCCCAGTTGTATCTCTTTCATCTTTACCTCGTCCTCTATAGATCAGGATGCAAGGCTACACGATGGGTAATAACCAGATAAACATAGTCTGCTATGCAGATGACGCAGTACTTATAGCAGACTCTTAAGATAATCTACAAGAGAGGAAAATTATTTAATTCGGAAGTTTCAACGGAAGAAACCAAATCCAAGGACATATCCAAGGAGCCTGTACGATGTAAGTTGGTAATAGAAGGCAAAAGAATCGAGCAAATGAAGTTTTAATACCTGGGATCTCTAGTGATTGCCATACATGCAAAACGCGAAGCAGCAGGCCATGAATGGTGCTCAAAAGAAACGACAATAAATTTGGATATGAAGAATCTGAGATTAACTTGGAAAAAAAATACCTATCATTGAAGGTAAAGTTCAAATCTACAAGACAATGATAAGTCCAATTTGGACATATGGAGCAGAAACCCGAGCCGAGATGAAGAAAACAAAACAACTTTACTCCGATCCATAGAAATGAACATACTACGATCGATAGTAGGAAATATTAGAAGTGACAGGGTAAGAAATCAGAATGTAAGAAAACAGTGTGATATAACTGATATGAATAAATTTGTGAAAAGAAGGAAAAAAGAATGAAATACCCATATCACGCGAATGAGCGATGACAGACTGGTGAAGATAGCCAAGGATATGATACTATTAGGAAGGAGAAAAGCTGGGAGGCCGCAGAAAAGATGGATATGATCTGCAGTTAATACCTAGCGAATCCCCGGGATGTAGTATAAAGAAAAGCAGGTGTACAACATACATGAAAGAAGAAGAAAAAGACCAATTTAATCCTTTTTACACATTAATATCGTTATCTCCTGTCCTGGATACACTCTCAAGCAAAACATAAGTCCAAAATATTGCTTTCTTACTTTGTGTCCTGTAAAGGGTTAAGGTCCGACCCTTTTCTCTCAGTGAGATAGATAGATAGATTTATTAAAGTTCGCTTTGAGCTAATGCTCGGTGGCAAACATTATTACAATTAGATATACAATTACAAAACTATTACGAATATTTACAAATATAATTACAATTAGAATTAGAGATTAATATCCCAAGGTCCAACAGGCGCCAACGTCCAACAGGCGGCGGAGGCACAGGGTCCAGAGGCCAGGGGGCGGAGGGCTGTCATCGCGGGCGGCAGGGCTGCCAATAGCAGGGCGGCGGGCGCTTGCTCAGCCGCAGCCTTAAATATGCGCGCCGCCCTGTGCCTGAGCAAGACGAATGGCTGGGCGCCCGCGACCCTCCCCTCTTCCTCCCCGCCCTTTCGCCCTGCTTCCACGCCTTCGAAACCCTGCGTCTCGGCGCGACACCGGTGCTGCCTCCTGCCGACGACGCCCCACAGCACCCTGCCATCGCCGCCCCTTCTGCCAACTCTGGTCGCACATCGCCGCCCAACACAGCACCGTGGCCATTACTGTCGTATTGGTTGATGGGTTGTAATATAATCGTAATATAATTGTAATATAATCGTAATGTGTCGTATAATTGGTTGGTTACTGAATCTGGGCGCGTCAACTCCTAAGGTCATTAGCCCCGTAAGTATCGTGCTTTTACCCTTCAGGAGGTGGCGCTGATCGTCTCCCCGTTAGATGGTGAGATCCTGCGTCGATCTACCAGCCAAATGGAGGATTTCCCCAACCAGGTATCTCCCACCTGTGTGGAATAATCCCAGTCGGGACCAGCTCTAACCTCTGTAAGCGTTTGTAAGTAACAGTGAGTGCAAAACGTTAGTGTAGTGCATGTAAGTGTTTGTAAGGAAGAGTGAGGATAGGATAATGAAGAGGAAAACAATATCGCGCGCGGTCCATTTGTTAGTGTATTGCTTTGGCATTTGCTTGGTGTTGATCGGAGGAACCATGGAAAACTAGCAATCAGTGCAGTAAGCTGCTGGAATTCTCCTGTAGACAGCAGCTGCAGTATTATTGTGTGTCGCTATTCCTGACGACCTACCTCATTGCCAACCTCTAGATTGCAAATCACTTCCTCCATTGTCGTTCCATCCCCGCCGGACTCTCTCACACTGTAGTTCTATTGCATTCGCTATGATCTCTGCAAACGACTTCTACAACCACAACTACCATTGTCCACAACCGCTGTGTTTTCCGTCATCGTCATCTCCAAAGCATAAAATGGCCTTCCCGCCACCAAAACCAACATTGTTTTCACTGCAGTTCCTGCCACCAATACTGTCACTACCGCTCCTGTGTCCTAAGATGTCACCACCGAGATTGCTCTCATATTCCAAATAATTTTGTGTCACCAAACTTGCCACCATCAGGATCAGGATTTCGAGCGTCATAAGGAGTCCATAAGAATTTGGAATACCCACTCTCATACATTCACTCTAACGATAAAATACTGTGCATTTTCCCCTTTTGAATTGGTATTATACCCGCACGTTTTCGCGAGCCCTGTAATACCCTCCCCTCACTCCTTCACTAACTGTTGTTGAATTACGATAAGCAATAGCAACAATGGTTGTTGACAAAATTTGATAACCAAAAATGTTCACTCTCGTGTAATAGAAACGATTTTGCGGTGGCGATGGTGTAGCGGTTAGCGTATCGGACTGCTATACCTAAGTTTGCGGGTTCAAACCCGATCGAAGCCGTGGATTTTTAAGGGCGAAAAAATCCTCGTACGCCTTCCTTCGGAGGAAGTAAGCCGGCTGTCCCATGTTAGTACATTTACTGCATGTAAAAGATCCTCAAGCCTAAATGACGCCTCTGAGCTAAATTCAAATCGCCTGTTTCGTCGCTCAAGTAATACCTCTTTCGCCCATGATTGGTGAAAGGAGTGTAACGAAATTTGGGTGGTCAGACGGAAGAGCAGGCCTCATGGCCTGAGTCTCGCCACGTAAAAAAAGGCCAATTCAATTCAAAAAACGATTTTTCTTTGACAAACGAATTGACAATGAAATTGACGTTTGAAATGACAAACGAACACAGATTTGAGATAGTTTTGTCATCGAACGAAACCTCCCACTCCTAGCAAAATGAGGGCTCAAGAAAACGTGCGCTGACCATACGTATTGTTACGTTTCTAGGTGGTAATTAAAAGTCTGTATTATTTTCCCCAAAAACGTTTATTTTGTTTTTTAAAACAATCACTGAAAACCTTGATTATTTATTTACACTACACTTCTCTTCCTTTATTTACACTCCCTTCTCTTCAGTTATTTTACACTAACACTTCTCTTGATTTATTTACACTAACACTTCTCTTGATTTATTTACACTCCCTCCTCTTGCACACTCGCACAGTCTTATGCACCTGACCACAGTTCACTGCACTGATCACGTTCGATGCACTGGTCACAGTTCACGTCACCGACCACAGTACGATGCACTGACAACGGTTCACTTCACTGAGCACACTCACTGCACCGCGATGCACATTCACAGTTCAGCTTCACTGCGGACTCAAGACTGACTGCGGTCGCCGGCCGTCGCGTATTTATACCTGTCAAACAACCCAGACCCTTCCGGACACCGGGGACTGTTCTGGAGTACTCCGCCGACAGGTGATGCAACCGCGCTCGCGGGCAGCTCGTGGTCGCCGGAGATGACGTAACTCGAGACACAGGGACCGAGGGCGCCGGGGATGATGCAATATTCGTTCCCTACCCCTCCAGTTGCGATCCGTCTCGAGCGCGTTTAGTAAAATCATGCCGATCTTGCAGCTGGCCTCTGGTGCGTTGGAGGTTGAAGAAGTGGCAGTCAATTGTCTCTTTGGATATGACAACATTCCATGGTGGTAGCTGCAGACTAAGATGCTAACCCCATGTGTACCGGAACAGTACTTCAACATGCTTCTCACTATTCTCCAGCAGTCCATCAAACCAAATCCCAGTTTTGACATGGCAATCTTCTGGACGTTGTCTTGCAGTACTTGTTGGCGTAATTCAATCAGATTTTCCCCAACAGATTTCATGGGATGCCTTGTGATATGACTTACTTTTTGTGAAAAGGTAATAAACATAGTGACTGACGTCGTGGATGCAGAACCTTCCCAATATCGTTGTTGGTTCTTTAATTCCTCTATCCTTCCGTATTTTCTCTTGAATACAGTAGCAACACCTCTGGTCATATCTAAATCCGGGCGACAAATGCGCCAATGCATATTCGGGGGTAGCGAAAACAGATCCCGTTGCACCTCCATTGTTCCCCATAACCCCGATGTTTTTCATTATACTGAGACATAAACTCGTGAAATGTGCACTCTTGCATGTCCAGCTCACAAACTCGTGGGGTTTTCTTCATTACTTCCTGAGTAGGGGCCATGATTCGAATGAACGACTCGTGGTTTTCCATTCGGCAATTTTAATTCGGTAGACAACATCATTTATCCTTTTCACGACCTCGTCGGTCCTTCCACTGGCGTTGTAATTTTGGACACAAACCGCAGCGACGGGGGGTTAAAACCCAGACATGATCTCCAGGTTGATAACCTCCTCCTTCAGCTTTGATGTCATACCGGTCTTTCATCCTGTCACTTGCGATTTGGATTCTTTCACGCACCTGGTTGGAATTACGTCCATTTTCCGTCTTAGGTCATTTACAAAGTCTTCACCGGCTATTTTTCTATTTTAAACCCAAATGTAGATCAATGGTAGACGTAGTTCCCGGCCGAAGAGGATATTGGCGGGCGTTTGCCCAGTTTCTATGGAACAGATGAACGGTAGGCTAGAAGAAAAAGATGCGTATTGGTCCAGTCGCGTTGGGATCGGGACGACTTTCGCAAATATTTTCCCATTGTTCTGTTCATGCGTTCCCCACCATTCCGTCTGACTGCGGATGTGGGCTGTCGTTCTTGTTTTCTTATTCCAAGAAGTTCACACCCCTTGAAACACTGCAGATTCGAAGTTCCGTCCTTGATCTGAATGAAATTTTCCAGTGGGCACGCAAATCGGCTCACCTTTCCCTTTAAACCCAGTACTTCGAATGCAGTGGCCTCTTGGCTGGTAGGGATATGTTTCAACCCATTTGCTGAAATAATCCATAGCCACGAGTATGTATTTATTTCCATCATTTGACTTTGGGAAAATGGGCCAGCCAGTCAATGGCAATTCGTTCGAAAGACTCCCAACGTTGTATTGCCTCATCTTCGCTCTTCTCTTTTTTTGGCCCCATTGCTGGTAGCACAAACTTGAACTTTGTGCCCCAAATCTTACATCTTGCTTGCAATTAACTGCATAAAATCGTTCCCCACTTTCTCTAAGGTTTTCGTTATCACGAGGTGTCCCCCGAAGTTCCATCAGCAATTCTCTCAATTTAGGACCCTTACCTCGGTAACAATATCGGGTCCTCTTCTGCAGGCCAATCTTCACTTTCCAGAACCCCGTTTCAGAACACCTTCCTTTTCAGTAATCGAACCCCACTGCGCCAATATGATTTTACTGCTAAGAACAGGGGCTTTTTCTTGCCAACTTGTCTCCGTCCTGCTTTCCATTTCCAAACATGTTTCAATTCCGTGTCCTCTTTGATCTTTCAAGTTTTTAGGTTGCCATTGGTCATTACGACAGTGACCCTTAAGTAGGACCCATCTTCTTTCCGCATGACAACAATGTGCAGTTTTCAGGGCACGGTCTTCTGGAAAAGACATCCATTCCCGGTGACTCATCCGCTTCGATGTTCTATTCTAAAGGGAATTCTTGCAATCTTTCAATCCATCTGGCGACTTGACCTTCCGGATTCTTGAAGTTAAAACAGCCATTTCAAAACTGATCCGTTCTAAAAAGAAATTCTTTACGTAGAGATATTTGTAAAAGTGTTCAACGGTTTTCACCACAGCAAGTAATTCCTTCGTTACACAATAGTTGCGTTCTGGTTTTGATAGCACTTTACTATAGTAACCGATTACTCTCTCTCGTCCATCTTGTATCTGCGATAATACCCTCCAATACCAACGTTACTGCGTCAGTATCAAGTATAAACCCTTGAGGTAGTGGATAGCTCAATATAGGGCACTCGGCATGGCGTTTTTAAGCTTTAAAAGCGCGTTGGCAGTCTTGATCACTGAAACAAACGCTTTTCTTCTGTCAGCTGAGTCAAGGTTTCGCGATGTTGGCAAATCCCAAAACAAGCGGCGATAATAGCTACATAGACCCAGGAAACTTCTCAATTCCATGTTTATCCTTTGGGGCCGGCCATTCTTTGGCTTTAACCTTCTCGGATCAGGTTCTCTCCGTGCCAGATACTACATGTCCAAGGTAATTCACCTGCTTCCGAAATAAATGGCATTTCGGGCTGAGTTTCAAGTTCGCTCTTCCAACCTCTTGAACACCTGTTCTAGGTTATTGATGTGTCTTCGAAAGATTTTCCCAAAAACAATTATATCGTCGAGGTAGACAAGACATGCTCCACGACAGACCTTCTAAGCACGGGTTTTCCCTCAATCTTTCGAATGAGCTGGGCATTACACGTCCGAAAGGATTACTGTAAACCGCCACAAACCTGATCCGATGGTAAATGCAGTTCTCTCGATCTCGGATCTAATTCTACTTTGCCAGTATCCGCTTTTCAGGTCAAGTGTCGAGAAGATCTGGCCCGAAGCGTGTCCAACATGTCGTCATACGGGGCAATGGATGGGTATCCTTCCGTTACATTGTTGAGCTGTCGGAAATCGAACAGAACCGGGGTCGACCCGTCTTTCTTCTTTTCCAATACGACGGAGAAGCCCACGGACTGCTTGATGGTTGATTACGCCATCCTTCTTCATCCTTTAATAATCTCATCTGCCCTTCTCTTCTTGACAGAAAGGGAATCTTCTAGCAGCCAGAATCGGTGTGGCGTTTCCGGTGTCTATTCGGTGACGAACAATATCAGTCTTTCCTTTTAAACCCTCACTGCATTCAAGACATGCTGGTAGCGCCGTAGGTCTTCAGCCTTATGACACTCTTCCGAGATAGCTTTACATGCCTCTGTAACCAGATTCTGCAGTCGTCAGGAATTCCCTTTTGGTGGTGGTTCGGTACGGTTCACATTCTGCAAAACCGAGGGTACCGTAGAACAATTACCAATCACTGTTCCTTTTTTCAACTTAACAGGATAGTGATTAATGTTCAGTATTCTCACAGGTATTGTTCTATTCACTCTGACCAGTTCCCTTTTGGGCCCCTGAATTCCTCGACCAATGTCTTCGTCGTGACTTCTAGTTCCAGAATAGCAATCTCTCCCGCTGGAACGTCGCCCTCCCGGGCTCGCTTCTATAAAAATCTCGCTACGTTCCGTCAAGATTACGTCGTCAACTAATTCATTCACGGCAATGTTGTTACGTGAAGTAGAACCACCTCCACTTCGTTGAGTCTCCCGCACACCGTGTCGTAAAACCAGCTGACACCCATTTTCGTCATAATATCCATTCCTAAAATTGCTTCTTCTTCTATATCAGCGACCAGCCCGGCATGACTGAAAGCAACAGTTCCAATAGCAAGGAGGCATCCATCTCTCCTACAACATTCGCCGAGTCACCGGGGTGTTCGAACTTCCATTTGACGGCATAAGATGAGGTGATTTGGCAAAATCGGTTCGTATAATGCTCTTGGTTGCACCAGTATCCAAAAGTAAGACGCATGGCCTTTTATTTACAAATGCATCTAAACGCTGTCAGAACGGTGTCGAAATGGACTTGACGTGTATTTCTGGTGGTCTTGTTTGACAGGTCGATGGATGCCCCTTCCATCAACCTGCTTTAGTTTCCCGCTGGCTGCTAGGTTTACCAAAAGACTGCTGCTCTCCTTTTTGCTTCAGTGGACGGTCACATCGACTTTTCACGTGCCCAATTTTCCCCAATTCCAACATCGAGGTTGTCGCCTTTTTCCACTAGAAATGCGTGCGTCCACCAACCTCTCCACCATTGCCTCAAATATTTTTCGTCATAAGTATCGACGCCGGTTTGCAACCGTACTCGTCCGTCAGTTTCGATGCCTGCAACCTGAAATTTTAGTGCTTGACTTAATGCGTCACTAAGGTTTTTGTCTTGCCAGTCTCAATGCTTGTTTTGTTTCTGCACGTAGCGCTTCAATAAAGCACCGGACGGCTGTGCGTTGCAGGAACTCTCGAGGCATCAGGGTCCGAAAGGCGCGCCAGACGAGAAATATCAGCTTCCAGTTCTGAAGACTCTCTCCAGGCTTCTGAACACGATTCCTGCTGGGTAAATACATGTCTTCCAGGTGCGCTTGCCCGTACCGTGTTTCGATCTCTTGACAATTTGCTCAAATTGGACTGTTCATCGGTTTGGTATTGTCTGAATATCGACGGCGTTACCACCGCAAAGCCAAAATCAGGGCGGTGCCAATCTGTTTTCGGACCAGCCATTTACTCGCAGCAGCGAATTGCTTCAAATAATTGACCATGAAGAAGTGCCATCAAAGGTAGTGGTTTTACTCGTGCTTTCCAGTGGCTCCGTCGGTGGCTCTGATTTCTAGTGGTTCCTGTACGATGTTTTATTCGATTTTTCTGTTGAGGAGTAAAACCTTCCCGCTTCTCTTCTAACAGATTTAGTACTTTTCCCCATTCTTCAATATTTTCTCATCTATCTTCTCAATTTTTCTTCCATTTCTTCTCGAATCAATTTATTATTCTGCGTTATCTTCTGTTCCAGCTTTTCTTCCAAAATCCCGGAATTTTCGATCAATTTTTCTTCTAAAGCTTTGGAGTTGTCAGTCAGTTCTTCTAAAATTTGGAATTTTCAGTTAACTTTGCTTCTAAATTTCTGGGAAATTTTTCCCTCAATTCTCCTTTTAAAAATTTGGGCAGGTCCGAAAAAATTCCCGTTTCTGAAGAGAAAGTCTCCCGGATCCCCGCCTGTCCTTTGTTTGCAAGACGTTCTTGTAATTTGCTTTCGTTCCAGAAGTGTCTGTTCCCTCTTTCTAACTCTCTCTTCAATCGGCCACTTTCAGATCCTGAAAACTTTTGTGAAACTCATCTGATTAATGTTTTAATTCACCACTCGTTATACCCACACCTGACACCAATTGTTGTTCTAGGTGGTGAATTAAAAGTCTCGTATTATTTTCACAAAAACGTTTATTTTGTTTCTTAAAACAATCACTGAAAACACTTGATTATTTATTTACTACACTTTCTTCCTTTTTAACCACTTCTCTTCGTTATTTTACACCCAACACTTCTCTTGATTTATTTAAATAAACTTCTCTTGATTTATTTACACTACCTCCTCTTGCACACTCCTTTAGTCTTATGCACTGACCACAGTTCACTGCATGATCACAGTTCGATGCACTGGTACAGTTCACGTCACCGACCACAGTACGATGCACTGACAACGGTTCACTTCACTGAGCACCTCACTGCACCGCGATGCACAGCTTACAGTTCAGCTTCAACTGCGGACTCAAGACTGACTCGCGGTCGCCGGCCGTCGCGTATTTATACCTGTCAAAAAAATCCAGACCCTTCCGGACACCGCGACTGTTCTGGAGTACTCCGCCGACAGGTGATGCAACCGCGCTCGCGGGCAGCTCGTGGTCGCCGGCAGATGACGTAACTCGAGACAACAGGGACCAGCAGAGTGGCGCCGGGGGATGATGCAATATTCGTTACAGTATTTTGTTGTCTGCCGTACTTTCAGTGCAGTACGGAAAGTACTCGTGCTACGTTTCCATGCTTGTGTTGAAAGCAGTGGAACTTTCTTGCCCAAATATTTCAGTACAACGAACAATTTCTAGACGTCTCGAATACAAATATTTTTTTCGAGACCATCTTGGAAAGTAGTTCATTGTTGTACAGTTTTCTGACAAAAACGTTGCTCATTACACGATGATTCTGATAAAAGCGTCCTGTAACGAAATTTTCCTGTCTCTACTGTCACCAACTTATCGACATGTAACTGCTGCCCACAACGAACCAATAAACCTTGCATTGTATTTAGACTTCGTGTCTTAGGGCCGTGTATAAACCGGAAATTATTTAAATACAAATAGCCAATGACAAATATAAAGAATTAATTGTATTTCATGTAAAAGAATTAAATAAAAAGTAAACTAAAATGAAAGGAATTAATGTAACGAAATAAAACAAAATTTCTACTGAAAAGTGTGGAGAAACACAACTAAACACAACTCACCGGCACATGCTAAGAACGTGCAAAATGAAAGACAGAATAAGCAGTATTCTGATATCGACTGTGTCGCCATCTATTGGTTGCATCTCGAAGTTCTTATAGTGTACATAGCTATCCATACTAGATTCCATACTATCTATAAATTTTAGTGAACTCATTGCTATGGAACCCATATGGAAGGCTTCATGCAACCGGCCCTTAGTGTTGGTTAACCTGTTGTAGATCTCGGTTGTCAGTGCATAGGAAGTCTTCACTTGTAGTACCAGCCACGTATTAATCTAGCTAAGAAACACACTACAATCAGCAAGCCACGTAGCAAACGTTCCATTTCAAAATGTATTGAGTTAGTATTGAATACATTGAAAACATGCACTTATTAATTGATATTTTATTTAGAACTATTTACATTAATTGTAATTTAACAATTTATTGGACGGTACTTCAACTCATTCGGGAAAAGAATAATAGTGTTTGGTAATGGCTTCTGTGAAAACATCCCTATGAATTCTAAGAGTTTCGCTAAGGTACATGCACGTATATGAATTCGGGAAATATTTAAATTTAATTACGTATGTAGAAAATCTCTTAACATGCTCTCACAATCAGTAAAAGAAAACTGCCACGAATGTAAATAGAAAGTAAAATGATTTTAAGCCGGAAACACGTGCACCGGTACGCATCTCGCTTTCACGTCTCGGTTGTAAAATAAACATAATATTTATCACACAAAACGTTAGTTCAATGTAATATATAATGGAAAAATGAACTTTTACAGAAGAGCACATAACACTGCGCTTATCATTTATTTCTCATATACACATATCATTTATTTCTCGCAGCGCACTATATTTTTGTCGGACAAGGACACCACAAAGGAAGTGTCGAAGCCGTATACAAGTTAGCCAACTGAAAACGAACGAACGCGGGGAGGAACGAAGCGAGTCTAATGGGCTCAAGGGCACGACGACCACAGAACCTTCAGTTATGTTGCCAGCACTAGCTGTCACTTTGGCTCATCTTCAGGAAAATCGCTCTATACTCTAGTGGCCTTAGCAGAACGGGTGGTAGTCTCAGCGCATCCCGCGCACTCTCTTGGCCATCACCTCAACTAGATGGATTATATAAAGCCCGGTATACACGGTACAGGTTTCGTGTAGATTCTCGTATAGTTTCTACATAGAAACTTCAAGATCCCAAACTAGAAGTACAAAAGCCAAAAGTCCCGCATACACGATCTATACGTTTTCTGCACGAAACAGCTACATACAGGCCGCCGCTAGGGAGACTAAAGAGACTAAAACTGAATTGCGCCGTCCGAGTACTGTCAGTGGTGGTATTTGTGTGTGTGCATTCTGATTATGATCTTTATTTGGTATTAATTAGGAGCAGAGCCATGAGGAGCAAAGAGAATGAAAATAGGAAGTCAAGAATTGAGAAGAATGAAGTTTTTCACAATATATCACTACACACAATCGCACTTTGACACACCTAACCACAAAATCGCAATGGGCCATCGCCGTTAGTGAATCATTCTGCCGCTAGAGGCGCTTGAGTCTTTACGTCCAATCTGCACAAAAACTGTACCGTGTATACCGGACTTAACACATTTCATGTCAGTGATACTATTCAATTACAGGAAATCATGCATAAAAACGAATCTCGAATAAAATATCGTACATCCCACGGCAAAAGACTCTTTTCATGACTCGATAGAATTCCCCATCTCGGCCTATCGGCCTCGGCGGGTGAACTTTCCTGTCTCGTTATGTAAAGGTCGACTTTTTTGCCTTGTGATGTAAAATGCTGTTTTAGTCTTCTCATTCCCTCTTGGATATTCGCTGAAATAACACACCGTTGCTTGGGCAAGTAAGTGAACGAGATTGGATGAAACGTGGTGCCTATTTTCACAAGCCAAATAAAGCCAGTCTCTCACTTTTCCTTCGGAGCTCCCCACCTCTGTCTGCGTGCATCCGTCTGTGCGTCACGCTACACGCACAGGGCTTCACGCACGACGCCCACACATCCCTTGCCGCCTCACGCACCCTCCCACGCACCGCACGCGACGTTTAAATTCCATTGGTTTCCGCCCACACAGCTTCGGCGAAAAAAAACCCACTTCGGCTCGTGCTGTATGTATTGTTTACCTTGTTTATAACGAATTGATTAAACTCTCTATTTTATCTCGTAGAAGATAGTGGTCAGATCCTATATCTTTCCCCCTTAGAACTCTTACATCTTCAAAGCATTTACCTAACTTTCCATTGGTTACGAAGAGATCTATTATTGAGTGGCTTCCTCTGGCTGCCCAAGTATATTTATGTATCTCTTTATGTTTAAAAAAGGAATTCTTTATTCTTAATTCATTAAAATTAATAAAATATCTTCGAATTTTCTCATTTTGGCTCAATGTCGGCTCGCCGTTTGTTCCAATTAGTTTTGGGATAGGTTGTTGTCCAAATTTTGCACTATAATCTCCAGAAATTAGAATATAATATAATATATAGAATATAATTAGAATATAGAATATAATTCGTGGAATCTAATACATCTTGTAATTTGTTGTAGAAATCGTATGCTTCTTCTGTCCTACCATCTTCTGGCGCATACACAGCTATAATACTGAGGTATCCTCTTTCAATTTTTAGTTTGCAAGTAGTTATTCGTTCATTTACCCAGCTATAAGATGATATTTTACTTTTCCACTTTTCATGAATTAGTATTCCTACTCCAGCCCCAGCTCTTTTATCTACCGGGACGCCGCTGTATATCATTGTGTAAGATCCTGTGTCAATTGTTCCTTTTTCTTTCTTTTTTGTTTCTGTTATGATCCTAACTCCTTGGAATTTTTTTTATTTCTAATTCTAATTCTTGTGGTTTTTGGGAGGGACCACGAACATTCCAGATTCCGATATTTGTAAGTTCCGATATTCCCTTTCGTTTATCCTTTAAACCTTTTGCTTGTGTCGTATAAGTTACAGGCCGGCTATTACTTATGAGAGTACCAGTAAGTAGAATTTCCCCTCGCCGCGTTACGGGCGCTGCGCAGGGAAAGTCCGGTGGAAGGGCTGCTTCCTCGCTGCTCCCAGACTTGCAGAATTTGTATCGGGTTGTTTCCCTTAGACGAGTTGGTTCCTCTACTCTTGCGGAGTCTCGTCTACCCCTGAATATAAGGAAATTAGAAAATAAGAAAGGTGGAAGAGGGAAGGAGAAAAAAGAGCAGAGATGTAAAGAGAAGTCTCAGAAAAGAATAACACCCTAGCCCTCCGGACCTAATAGCGTCGGAGTCGAAAACAAGACCATATAGGAAAGGTAAAAGAAGTGTAGCATAAGTAAGTGGAAGAAGTGCTACACTAGGTTGTGAACCTTTAGCGTTGCCCAGGGGACACCACGTGGAGGATTGCCCCCCGTTTGTGTTATTAAATTCATTAATTATTATAGTTAATTGTACATTACGACGCTACCACACTGTGTGAATATCCAAATAAAAAATTCCTTGTATTTAGAGGTGAATGAGAAACTTTAAATCACACAGTATTGTACGTTTTCATCTTCTAATGGTTGACTCTCATATATTTAATTTTACCCCAGCTGATCCTGAATTAATTACATAAATTATCTTTTATGCACTGGTACACTTGTTTGAATTACATTACAGGACAGTGTATCTTGTTTGTCAAGTTTTACTTAGAGCAAACATTCACTTTAGGGATGTTAAAAAGTTTTACATGTAGACCCTTATGCACTTATTTATGCAATGTTTACGCGTAGTTTTGCATTAAATCACTGAACAAATGTCTTAAACGTTAAGTATTTTAAGGTAGGGCCACTTTTTAGACTTTTGTACATCTGTTTCCGCTTTACAAGGCGTACATTTCACCAAAGCATTGTACAGGGTTATTTCTTCAAATCCCAGATCGTCATCGCCTTTCTACCTCAGCCAGCGTAAGTAAATACATTTTTCACAGAGAATAAACGCTTCCTTTTCCCTCCGCGGACTGCATCAGTTCGCCACACCGCACGCGAATCCATCTGCTCATCACAACGGCGCGGGGGAGGCATCTACACGCGACTCACCACGCCCCCTCGCTCGCATTTGCGACACACGGCGGAAGCGCGACAAATTGCGGCCCCTGGCTGGAAACAACCCCGCGGAACCCGCGCGCCCCCCCCCGCCCACCCCCTTCCCCACCTGCCCCGTACCATTCCCCTCGCCCTGCCCCACCCGCCCTTCCCTGATCCGCGCAGCACTATCTCGCCCTGTCCTACTCCACACCATCCTGCCTTTTCCAGCCCCGCGTAGCATTGCGCCTTCTCACCCTGCCTTCCCCGCCTTTCCCCCCTCCTGACCCCCCTTCCCCTTACCGTCCCTCCCCCCCCCTTTTTCCCCCCCCGTCCTTCCACTTCCAGGTCCCCGCTCTCTCAACCTCTCTCATTCCCCTCAGACCCCACCCGTCTGTGCCCACTCTTGTGTGGCTCGCCTCTACACAATCTCCCCCGCCCGACCGCACACCTACGCGTTCCGCTGCGTTCTTTTCCTCCACACCAAACCTCCCCGCTTCCATCTCCACCCCGACGTGTCCTTCCCCGCTACTCCTTCCCTCCGCACCCCTCGTGTCCTGCCCCTCGAATGGCATCGTGCACTCCCTCCGTCCCTTGCTCCTGAAATTCAAATGCCACCCGCACGGATTTCCTGTGCGGTGATGTAATATCGGCCGATGCGTAGGTGCGTGAGTGCGTGTGTGCGAGGAGGGGCGCGTGACGATGCGTGCGCACAGGGTGGGTGAGAAGTTTCGACTCCCCGGAGACGGAATTGTTTTTTTGCCAAACAGCTGAAGCATAAAACGAATTATCTTTACCAACTCAATCAGAGATATCGCTGGGACTCTTGTGGGTGAAGACTTGTCATAAACCGGAGAAGGAATCAGGTTTGTGAATGTATGCGATATTTTTAATAAGGGGCTCATGATAATTTTTTACTGGCTCGAGAATGATTTTTATCAATTGTGAAACCACAGAGCGCGTCGTCTTCATTACGACAACAGCAACGATAAATTATGCCTCACCGTTAATTTTGAATGGAAGTAGGTCCGTAATATGCACTCCATAATACATTGTGCTATATTACATTTAAATGATTTAATAATCGTGAGTTATAATTAACGCACTTTGCACAATGTGCGTTATGTGCATTTTCGGAGAATCTTTGCGCGTTTTGATCGACTAAATACATTTCTTTCTAGCTTTTGTTAATTTTAAGAGGGACGTTGGTCGTAGGTCAAATGGACGTAGGTCGGTTGGACGTAGGTCGAATTCAGTCGCTATCTGGACGAGAATTCTAGCGACCAACTGCTCTGATCGGTAGTTTTCCGTGGTTTCTCCGATCAACACCAGGCGAATGCTGGAGCAGTACCCTACCAAACAGGCCACGGACCGCGCGCGATCTTTCCTTCCTCTTCCTTGTCCTATCCTCTCCCCTTACACACACACACACACACACACTAACATGCACTACACTACCACATATCCCGGGAGACCGGTCGGGAGCTTAGAGCTTGTCCCTGCTGGGGCGGTGCCCCGCTGGTGGGAGAGTCCTCGTTAGGGAGAAATCCCACTAGCCGACGGCAGGTCGGCGCAGGATCTCGCCATCCAGTGGGGGAAGATCACCGCCATCTCCCGAGAAAAACATGCACTACACTAACGGGACTAATGACCAAAGCAGTTGACGCACCCGGAAACACGAAAATACCAAACCAAACCAAACGTTGAGTTCGGGGAAAGAGAACGAAGACATTGCAATGCATGATGAGTAAACAGAACCCGAGAACCCGAGAAAAACCACCGTGAACTACTTTTCAAATTCAAACAAAGAGTAGATGAAAGTTCAATCCTTACACAGTATTTGTGTAACTGGCAGTGTGCGTGCGTATTTGTGGATCCGTCACTCACTGTTATACTACTTTCCGTACACCCATCGAGACATAAAGGCGTCATTCGTCGCGTCTCGGTCTCATGTTGGGGAACTGATAATTTGTTTTCTGATCCGGCCAGAAGATTCCAAGACATTTCCAAAAACGTGTTTTAGCGTTGCCATCTGAAGTGCTTCCGTCTCGTTTTAATATAAACAAAACTCAAGAATTTCTATATTATATTAATTCTTTTAATCATTGAACATTAACAACAGTATTATAAATGCACAGTAACTTTGTCGTTACAAACTTATGAGCTCGTCTTGCTCAGCTCAGAATAGTAGATCCTTCTTGAGTTCTGGAATATCTGTTACTAGTAAACATTTTATTCGTTCAAATGGCAATGAGTGGTAATTATTGATGTAAGGTAAATATTTCTTAAAAAGCTCCATTGTACTGAAGCACCAGTACACCATCTTACTAAGTAATTACACAAATAAATCTATACTTTTCAAACAGTAATTCTATGGAAGAACATTTACATTCTAACGTTTGTCTTTTCGCATTTTCATTATTGAGTGTGCGAATACCGATTGTCAATTGAATGTGACTACCAACTTATTCTTATTAAATGTAACTAACACCTAATTCACATACACATGCATAACAGTTGCCTTTTAATGTTTACATAGATTCGCCTTAAACCGATAAACAAAGCAATTGTAGAAGTAGAAGTGAACTCAATTACACTAATTTTATGGAGTTTTAAACTATTCAAAATTAGTGGACAAAAATATGGAAGTGTTAAAGCAATTTGAGAAAGAATAAAATGTAGTTGTAGAAGATTTTGCGACAGAATTTTTGGAACTAATTAAGAATGAACTTTAAAGGTAATAACGCTGAAGAACAGCTTACAGATGATTTTTACGAATATTTTTGTGCTTATTGGCAAAAAATGTAAAGAAATGTAGCAGTACTAAATTATAAATATTTAGCGTCATTTGTATTTGCAAATATTTTTTACCGCGTTTATAATTTTGAAATTGCCGTATTACCTGTTCATATCGCCTATGGAGGTAACATACAAGGCCATTGGGTAGTGGGAAATTTTGAACAGGAGTAAAACATTATTAGCTACTACGATTCATTGGTATGTTCAATTATAGAGACTGTAAAATCTTTTTTAAACAGATGACATAAAATTTCAACACAAGAAAATACATTTAAAACAGTTCACAGCGTCGGCGACGCGACGCCACATTCAACTATTGAATAGTTAGAATATATCGAAGTGTTGATTTTTACTTCATCGCGAATATCCTCAGTAAAATAAGGAATGTTGAAAAAGTATTTTGAAGCTAATAATTCTTGCTTTGGCAGTGGTATCATAATTTCACTAGTTCAAACATTCTCTCGGTTTTTAGTTTCATCATTTTCACAAAACCATCCCGACTTGTTCTTTGAATGTTCTCTTAATACGACGAACAATCATGTGGCAGAAAAAAGATAACATACCATAAATGCTACAGCAATGTGATTATTTCCTATTTCATTTGAATGAAACTAGACGTACTGTATACAGCCTGTTAACGTACACAAATAGAAACAATACAAGAATCAACATAGTTTTTTCTGTAGACTCAATAGGTAGCACTATTATTGAATAGACACCCGCAATGTATCTCTAGAATCTCGATTTGCACGTAAATTTTGATTGGGAATGGCACTTATAGTTCTTCAAGTGGGGAATATCCTCTGCGCGTTTTTTGCAAATAATAAAAATGAACATTACATTCATTTTATAAAATGATCATTGTGCTAGCCGATTCTATGAATACATCAAATTGAATACAGTTGAAGTCTGATTTAATCAACTTCGGTACACGAGAGTTTGAATTCAACACTGTAAAATTTCATTTCACTAAATTCTTCATTGTTAAAATACTTTAAAAGCAGTTTTAACTGTTTTTTTGACGTAAAATAAAACAAAAAAAACACAAAATAAAAAATTAATTAAATTTTAAATTTTTTTAAATATCCTTTCAATTATTAATCCTTTCAATGCACAATGGTTGAAACACAACAAGCTGCAGAAAATACAGACTTTTGCATTCATAACACTTTTGCATACTTTTTAAAAATTCCAAAACGTATTCTGACATTAGTTATTTTCTGTAATAACACTGCATCATTAAAAAGTAAATATTTTTACAGAGCATGCAACTTTTGTTGCGTGTGCGAATACAAGAAATATCCTCAGAAGCGAGAGACGAGGAACTGGAGTGAAGCAGCAAAATAGAAAGAACTGCAGCGCCAGCTTAATGCGCTTGCGTTTTATTTCTGGGGGTCTGAAGTTGCGACTTTATTACAGCAGAAGTGTACAATGTTTTATGCAAAGAACCTCGTCGTACGTTTAATATGAATAAAAAGTATATTTTAAAAAGTGTTTAAGTTATTTCATATGTAGAGGTAAAAGCGTGTGTATGCACAAAACAGAAATGCACAAACGTGTTTAAATAGCTACAAATAGTATTTAAACTAGCATTTGTACCTTTAACTATCGCGTTTGAAATAGAAGAAAGTTTCCGTGTTTGCTAGTTTTCTCAATCTTGCTTCAACTAGTCATCTGAGATATCTAGTATCTTTCAAGGATACTTCCTATGCCTTAACCGCTTGTGTTCATGAACTTTGATCGTCCCTAATGACGTGATGATACTAGAGACACTATATTAATCAACCTCGCTCAAGATATGGCCAAAAGTATATTTTGTTTCCTGAGAAAGTGAGCCGAAATATGTTAATTATCTGCATCTAGAATTTCATCATCACATTCGATGTATGAAATTATGTTTTGTAATTAGAAATTCGAAGGCTACAAAAAGATTATACATACATATATATATATATATATATATATATATATAAAAAGAAGGCGTAAATTAATTTTTTGTTATTCTTATGTATTTTTTAAATTATCTATTCTGATATTATGCGTTAATAAAATGAAAATTAATATTTTTGTTATAATATGATGCTTCATTATTGTCAATTATATACGATTATTTATTAAACTTTTTATCAACATGCTTGATTTTCCATTACCTTTGCTTACTTTCTTTGAATCTTTCTCTGACTTCATTTTCTTAACTCAACTTAATTTTTGAATTTTTCTATACCATCCTCCAGCCCTAGTCTTTACTAATGTTTCCTTTTCTATTTATTGGTTCATCCTTTTTCCCTACTCTTTTCTTACCCTCCTAATACTTAAGATCTTTACCATTTCATACCCTCTAAGAATATTTTTCTTATTAATTTCATCTGTTTTATTTGCTCCTCTGAGTGTTCTTCCTAATTCACCTAACCATCAAACATATCTGTAAGTCTCTCTTTCTACCATTCTCTCCTTTCCTTCTTTTTTGTCTCCCTGCTCGCCCTTATCCTCCTCGACGAATTGTTGCCTATTCTCATCCACGTTTAAGCCCCTCTCTTTCTTTTGCTCTGATCCTACTTGCCTACCCTCTCTGTCACCCAACGCACTCTTCACTCCCACCGAAAGTGGTGGCTCAGAGCAACAACTGATGTCACTGCAGCTCCTCTGACCGAGAGATCCTAGGTTGAAGTTCCAAAGGCTGCAGGATTTTTGACACTAGCTTTACAGCTAAGTTGAATTCAGTCGCTGTCTGGAGGACAATTCTAGCGGCCGGCTGCTCTGATCGGTATTTTTCCGTCATTTCTCCGATCAACACCGGGCGAATGCCGGAGCAGTACCCTAACAAACGGGCCACGGACCGCGAACGATCTTTCCTTCCTCTTCGTTGTCCTATCCTCTACCCTTACACACACACTTACAATAACATGCACTATACTACCACACACGCCGGGAGAGAGCTTGGAGCTTGTCCGGCTGGGGCGGTGCCCCGCTGGTGGAAGATATCTGGTTGAGGGAAACCCCGCTAGCCGATGGTAGGACGGCGCCGGAGTTCACCATCCAGCAGGGGAAGATCACCGCCACCTTCCGATGAAAACACATGTACTACACTTACAGGCCTAATGACCTCAGTAATAGACGCGCCCGAAATCACTAACCAGCAACCAACCATCTTCACTCCCCACGTCTCTCTCTCTCTCTCTCTCTCTCTCTCTCTGTCTCTCTCCTCTCTCTCCCCCTCTCTCCCTCTCTCCTCTCTCTCTCTCTCCTCTCTCTCCCTCTCTCTCCCTCTCTCCCTCTCTCTCTCCCTCCCTCTCTCCTCTCTCTCCCTCTCTCTCCCTCTCTCTCCCCTCTCCTCTCTCCCTCTCTCTCCTCTCTCCCCTCTCTCTCCCTCTCTCTCTCCCTCTCTCTCCTCTCTCTCCCTCTCTCTCCCTCTCTCCTCCTCTCTCTCCCTCCTCTCCTCTCTCTCCTTCTCTCCCCCTCTCCCCCCTCTCTCCTCATTCTCTCCCCCCTCTCTCCCCCTCTCTCCCCCTTCTCTCTCCCTCTCTCTTCCCCTCTCTCTCCCTCTCTCTCCCCCCTCTCTCCTCTCTCTCTCTCCTCACCCTCTCCCCGTCTCTGTCTGCGCGTCTCTTTGAACCGCCCCCATCGCCAGCGGCCTCTGTGTGCCCCGCTTCGCTCGCCGCTCGCAGCCCCGCCCCTCCACCCGCATACGTTAAACGCGCCGTGCGCTGTTGCGTTGCAGCCCTCCCCGCCCCAGGAGCAGATTGCAGGGCGGTGTCGATTACGCGGAGTGCTCTCGAATCCTGCGTCCGCCTCCGCCGCCGCCGCCGCCGCCGCTCACGTCCTGATATCCCAGGCTTTTCATTTCCCATCGATTGCTTTGTGTGGGAGGATCTGAGCTAGAGAGAACCCCCACGCAGCTGTTCATTGCTGTGAAAATACGATTCTCCCGGTAATCATATTTCCATAACATGCGAGATCAATGCAACTAAATGTTTACAGGATGATATTGATGATGTCGGGACGGAGATCGTCGATTGCAATATTTTGACGTATACCCTGATATGTCTGAAACAGAGGGCGTCGCAATTTAAAACGATGTGGTGTCGTTTCACGTTTCCTTGAAAGGCCCTTCTTGTAGTAGAATAAGATGACAATTAAAAAATATAGAAATGTGAAGTCGTGTTTCGTATTCTGCTAATTAACGGAGGAAACATAAAGCCCTATCTCTCTCGTGTTAATTTCGCTGTACAATTCATTAATCTCAGAAACTATTCACCTTGGTCCTGCAAAATTTTAGGAGCAGCTTGGTGAAACTGTTTTAAGGAAATATGATCAGATTTACATCTTTTGAGCGTACGTTTGTTGTTTACATCATTTTAAAGTAAAATCAAAATGTTTACATTATATTTTCAGTACGTGTACTCATAAACCCTGAAATATGAAACTAAGTGTAATTATTTTGGTAACATGTTTTTATCGATACTTAATTGACCTACAAAAAATTGAAAATTATCACTTGAATTTCAGATTGATTGCTAATTCCGGGCGCCTCAACTCATAAGGTCATTTGTCCCGTAAGTGTACATGTTCTACTGTACTGGATCCGGCGTCGACCTACTTGTCGGCGAGAGGATTTTCCCCTAACCAGGTAGCTCTCACTAGCCATGCACAGCCTCAGCCAGGACAAACTCTAAGCTCCCGACCGCTCTTCTGTCATGTGTAGTGGTGTAGTGAATGTAAGTGGAAGTGAAAGGTGAGGATTGTAGTACAAGGAGAAGTAAGATAAGATCGTGCGCGATCTGAGGCTCGTTTGTGAGGGCACTGTTCCGACATTCACCTGGTGTTGATCGGACAGATCACGGAATACTACCGATGACAGTGACATTAGTAGAACAGCCTGCCGTGCTTCTTCAGGCAGCTACTGAACTCGCCTAGCTACCTAGCTAGTGTCAAAGAATCCTGATACCATCGGGACTCGAACCTAGGATCTGCCGGTCAGAGGCACTGCAGTGACATTAGTTGATGCCCTGAGATACCTCTCCTGATAGAATAGTTTCAAAGATATTGGGACAAATGTGTTCATAAATGTTTGTTTCTAAAATCAGCGTAGAAGTTAATCCTTCTCTGAACTGAATCATATAATCATGCTAACAAGTAAACAAAACACGTTTGCTGCGAAGTGTTACAAGAGATAAAGTTTTGCAAAAATTTCTAGATGAATTTGTTCAAACGAGCATAACGTAAATGAGCGAATTAAAACCAAAGTGACCGCTATTTTGACATACTATGCAGAAAAGGAAGAAAATAATAAACAATACGATAAAAGAGTACATATCACTATGATGTGTATATCATTATATTTTTAAATACTCTACATATTTAGACAATTTTAAAATACCCAAAATGCCTCAAATTCATTTTTGTTTTCCAAAAAGTGTTTGATCATTATTTCAACATTCTCTACTAAACATATCAACATGTCAGTCACGTTCTGCTTTGTCGGGAAAATTTCTGAAAAGTATTCCGCTGAAAACAATTTAGAATGCTCTTAACACTTTTTTGTGTTTGGATTTTACCATAGCTTTCTCGTTATTTATTGTAAAACGTGTACCGTGTCTTATAGAACTTTTCGCAAACACTTCACTGATTCAGCAACTATCATTGTATTTATAAAAGTGTTCGTTTAAGTCTATAAAATGGTAATAACGTGATTTATTTATCTAGGAGGATCATCTACCTCTGGAGTAGTAAATAAGATCGTTTAAGTATTACCATTATTTATTACCGTAGTATCGTCAGAGTGTTACCATACATTCAAAAAATGAACCCACTAACGACATTCAAACAAGCATTTAAAACTTCAATAACGCCCACAAAATCTAAATGACACCTTCATATAGCATCGCAAATCGTGTAGACAGCTCACAGTGTGGCAGTTCCAACCACAAACACGATACCATTCTTTACTCGCAAATTGCCTGTTCGATTCTCCGACGTGCTCAGAACTATTAATCTTCATTTGCTTCGGGGCAGTAAACTGTTTTTGATTCCCGCTGTTAATGATGCGTCGAAACACGCCTCCCGAAAACGAATTAAAGAATCTGCGCTAATGATGGCAATCGCCATTGCTTGCGCATGCGTATATCTCGCGCGATGCTACCAACATTGCGTTTGAAATTCCAAGCAGATAATAATACATCCATTATGAAAAGATTCATACGTCCAAACGAGAAGACGAACACGAGTTAAATTCGTTTCAGGTCAGAGAAGGGACAGATACGGGTGTGGAATTATGTAATTTTGTGAAAGAGAATTAGTGAATGTGCTTATACTTTAATGTATTATGTTAAAGTGAATGTACTTTAATGTAAGTGAATTAGCTTTGGTGAGCAACTATCTGATAAGTCAAAAAGCTTAAGGGCTAAATAGGCATATTTATCGCTTATTATAATATGTATTTCTGTGAAAAACGTAGTACTTATCACCAAATAAGTATTGTAAAACATCTTATTACATTAGGAGGTTGGAGAATTAAAAATAGAAAGTGACGTGCATTTTTGAGCACAATTTTGACACATACACACTTATACTGGAAGATTTCACACACTCTTTGCCGCATCACAGTTTACTGATTTCATTGCTTCGGTTACGTTCTAATTTTGTTTATTCTATCACAGACTACAAAGTACTCACCTTAAGCATGAGCCTAATTAACTATTTTCACTGATCATTATTTATTAATAACTGTGTTGTAAAGGTTGCTATGGAATTGTTAGAACAGTTGTATTCCATTAATACTTATTAGAAAACTGATCTCAATTTTGTATATTTCTCTTTAGATAATCAGAGCGAACAAATATTAATGTCATCTGTGATTGGATAAAAACATACTTTAAAATTTTCTCCTTTTCCTTAACATGAGATATTTTAATTTTCTAAATATAATAAAAAGTGAAGTCCCAGAACCTTTTTGGAGTTTAATTATAGATTTTTACATAATTTCCTGGCAGCCCTAGGTGAATTTTCATATTGTTTTTTTTTGAAAAAAGGTTTTTTCTTATGACACAAAATGTCGCCAAGGCTTGGATTCAAAGCTTGGATCAAGTCGTTATGGCGTGTATATAAAGGATAATCGTGTGTCACATCATTTTCCTTTGAAAGGTTTTAATGTGATACCCAGAGTCTAAAAAAAATATGTTTTCGTAGTCCGGTCATTTGTTAGACCATCATGACGAAAGACAAAATGTGATAATCAAAATGGTGACTATATTAGTAGGATTGTCTTAATTTTGAAAAAAAAAATACAATACAACAGAATCAAGAGCCGGGCGCCTCATTTTGTATACGAGTCTAGTAAACGAATGAAAATAATTTTGACGCACAAACATATTTTCTTTGTATTCCATTTAAGTGAAATTCATAAATAATGTTTAAGTATATTTATTAGTTTTAAAAATAGTTAATAAATATTAAAAGAGTGAAAAAGTAAAAAAAAACAGTTTAATTGAAACTTTTATGACTGAATTAATTATTTCTTCTCAACATGGATCGCTGAGCAGCCGTTTTATTCTTCAAATGACTGACTGTGAATTGAGATAAATGGAACTCTTCTAAATAGTTGATATTTTATCTCTTTAAAAAGTCTAAATTGACAACATAATGACAACAGCTCATTAATAGAATATTATTAGGTTTTAAATGAAAGTCATATTAAAAGGATTGTAATCTCGAGGTTAACAGTGTCCAATCCGAGAGGCTTTACAGTGCTATTAAGAAGACTCATAGCCCGAATATAACCACTAAAATGAATGTAATTTCAACTCAATTTTAACTCCACTCAACGCTGCACTTGCTATCACTCTCCCGACAGATTCTACTTTTCCAGTTCCACATTTTTCGGGTAGAGCAATACCTTTCCCGCCCTTTTCCCATCTCTTTCCATCCTCGACATTTCAGGAAGAGCTTCTATCCGGTTTTAATCGCACAGATAGCACACGTTTCTTTTTGATTACTCCACGCCTTTGTGCACGTTAACACAACGCGCGTGATTCTCCCTAGCGACTTTTTTAAAAAGTCCATCAAATTACTTCTTCAAACGCGGGGGTGGGAACGGACGCGTGCACGGCAGACCATCCTCATCCCCCCTCTCCACCCTCAACCCCACCCCTTACACCATCGCCGAGCTGCAGCTGTAATTTCGCATTGAACCGGTGCGGCTGTGTCCTCTTTGTAGTAGGGTGTCGTTTACCTTCATGTCGTCCTCGGGAGAGCTTTTCCTGGGGAAGAAATACGCGTCGTGTGGCTGAACGTTAACGCGTCGGTGGTGCCAGTAGGCAACGCGCGCGAAGCTTTTGCGAGATGAGTCCGAGGTGCGAGTCTATGCTGGTGGAGAGCCGAGGCGTGAGAAATCTCAGAAAGAGTAACGAAGGAAGAGAACATGACGATTTAGTTTGTTTTGTTGGCATTTTTTTGAATAGGGTGTTCTTATGTGCTAAGAATTATGGTGATTATTCCACTCGTGAAATGGAAAACAATAGTGTTTACTTATAGATATAAAATACCCCAATCAGGGCGGTTTATCTGAAAAAAAAATATCGGTTTTGCTATCCGTTTTCCTTACCTCTCTCCCTATTGGGTAATAATAAACTGAGACTCATCTATCTTACGAGGTGGTATGTATGGATCGCTGTGTTGAACTATAACATAACCTCTTTAATTTTAATAAACTTTCAGTTATTTTCTATATTTTATGCTTTTTGGAACTCCGTTGGACGTAATTTTATTCCCGGAATAGTCCTATTAAATACCACTTATGTTTGGGAAATTCTCAGATAAATCGACATATTCCAAAACATTCGCAGTATTACGTATGAATATTTTGCAGTTTGCTCTGTTTGGGGAAAGTATTAAGAACATTCATTATTAGATATAAATATATCAAAGGTACATACACAAAACAAATTCAGACCTGGAGACTTAACACATGTTTTTCTACGTATGTGGACTCTCTAAATCCGAAGCTGAAGCTAGCATTGCGTCACCACCTTCCAGTTCTTTTTAAATTGCAAACAAACACTATGCTACTTACAAACTACAATTTCGCAGTGTTTTTTCACGATTTCAAAAAATCTGGAAGGTGGTGGCGTAATTATGGATTCAGATTCGAATTTGGTGTGTCAACGTACTACATAGAAAAACATCTGGCAAGTCTTCGAGTCTGACGAAAACTCTCAAAAAGAAAAAAGATACAATTTCTCGTTTATTTTTGGCGATTTAAACAAAAACTGGAGAGTGGTGGCGCAATTCTGCTTTCAGATCTAGTTTCAGCGCATACAGAGAGAAAGATGTGTCAAGTCTTAGGATCTGACAAGAACTCTGAAAAACAAAAAAATACAATTTGACGGTTGTTTTTCGCGCTTTAAAAAAATTGATTCGGATTCAACGTGTCGACATCGACAACGTGTCAAGTCTGGGTTTGACAACGTATTTTTATGTGCCTGTGTATTTTTTCAGAAGATTATAGGGATACCTTTTACTCAGTAAACTATGTTGGGAGAGTATGTACACTGAAAAGCGTTAGAAGGTAAATTAATTTAGCTTTTCATTTTAGAACCTGAATTCACGAGAAATGTTCCAGTCAGTATAATAATAATAATAATAATAATAATAATAATAATTAATAATAATGTCTTTATTAATGGCGAGGCTCAGGCCATAGGGCCTGCTCTTCCGCCTAACCACTGAGTTTACATTTATACAGAGTAGTAACATATAAAAGGGGAGGGAAATCTGTACATTTACGTCTGGGAGTGCAAAACTAGGGACCATCCCGGCATACGCCTTAAGCGATTGAGTAAACCCAGAAAACCTCAATCAGGATGGCGGCTTAGGGCCGAACAGCATTATGGCATAGAAATGGAAGAGAAGAGAAAATGAGAGAAGGGAATCATAAATGAAAATGTGATAGAAAATACGAACGAGAAAGAAGAAAGGAGAGAGACTATAGGGAGGAGAAACTGTACATTTATGACTGGGAGTGCAAAGCAAGGGGCCATCCCGGCGTACGCCTTAAGCAATTGAGTAAACCCAGAAAAACCTCAATCAGGATGGGGCTTATGGCCGAACATTAATATAGAAGAATATGGTATGGATAGTAATGAAGGTGAAGAGATGAGGCGTTTAGGGGAAAGGGTCGTAAAGACATAAATGGGGAAGACTGTGAAGGAAAGGGAAGGAAGAAAAAGCGAAGAAAAGGAGGAAGAAGTAGGTGGAAAAGTAAAATTTATCCAGAAGTGGTACAGAAATGTTACGTTTGGTATACATTAGCACTTTACATAAATATACAAACATTTGTAACAGCAGAGAAGCACAATAGGCTCTAAGGTAATAGTACCAGTAATTTATAATATAATATTGACAGTATTAAGAAACAATGTAAAAGTACAATAGGATATAAACATCAATTGTAATTATTATTAAGACCTATATATTGTAGATATGACAATGATGACAGTACAAAAATAGCTGTAAGTATTTTAGCATTTATTTGGAGCTTGGCTAATCTCTTTTAAATATTTATTTGAACAATTTTATTAGGATGCACAGAAAATATGTGGTTGTTAATAATTTAGATGGAGTGAGAGGGAGTATCGGATATTATATGGCGAAGTCAAACAGATACTGCGAAAATATACGCGGAAAAATGTTGGAACCGCAAGCTAACGTAAAGGGTCGAGAAGACAATAGCAAGTGTATAGGTATTTATACAGTAGCGAACTTCATGATAAATGCCCTATGAGGACACTAGCGATCCGCGCGGCGAACAAGGAAAACTATGTCACCTTCCAATGCGCAATACAGCATCGTTCTGCTAAATCTAACCAAAAAATTGATGTTTTATATATTTTTAAATTTTATTATGCATATAACTAAAACAACATATGAAGTAGACGTTTTTAACAATTTTTAACTAAAGAAATGATTTAAATCTAATGAATGTTGTCGATTGAAAGTGAAAAGGGGAATCATAAGCAAAAACAAGTATTTCATACTGTTCATGAAAATATCTAGAAATGTAAGTAATCTAGGAAGTAAATAAGGGTGTCTAAGAGGTAATAATATTTCTGTTAGGAGGTAATAATATTTCTCTTAGGAGGTAATAATATTTTTGTTAAGACGTAATTACAAATTTCCGTCTTTCCTTACTACGTCTATTGGGTAAGTAGAAGACAACTAATTCGGGATTCATTTCTTCAATATTGCTGCATTTTATTGCAGAATACTACGTCCATTTTGACACACGCATTACTATTAATATGAACTGTAAAATAATAAGTATTCAATTAGTGCAAATCAACAATCTGCAGACACATGTTAAATGTAAGATTAAAACGTTGGTTCCGTGTTATTTAATGACATGCCCTTGAAATTCTAGATAAATAAAATCCCGAGATTAAATAATACCAATTATCGTTTAAGTTTTTAACCACCTCTTAATAAACGCAATTTTACAGACAATGTTTTTTATATAGCAGCTATCTGTAGTTTTACTTGTGGCTCACCAGGATCGCTAGTTGTATGCGCACGCATCCTTGGCTAGCCTAAAACCGGGCTGAGCTGTGCTACTCTGCGCTAAAGACACTGAGTCAGTGGAATACAATGGGATTTATTTATTTAGTCAAAACAGCAAAAAACAACATTTATTTGTATTACATTTAAAAATATATGGAAGAACAGAATTTTTAAAAGAAAATCGTAACCAATGAAAACTATCTAATTGTGATTTTTTTTCGTTTTGAAGAAAATTGTTCTTACTTTGATAGATCTTTAAAATATTGAAATAATATTTTCTAAAGACTACTAAGTACTAAAGACTCAAAATAATGTTTTTTAATTAAAAACGGTGAATTAAATTCTCACATACACCATTACAAAGGGACGATTCATCTTTCAGGGAGAGGTGTTAAGACGTTAGATAAAAATTGTGGAAGGTATTGTCGTTTTAATTTTGTCTATTATTTTAATTTTTAAATGCCTCTTTTCCAAATGCATACTTAACGTGAATAAACTGCCAGCCTAATTTTGTGTTCCATTGCTTGAATTATCCAATAAATATTCTTTCCTAATCCAAGTAAAACGAAGATTATAAACATGTTAAAGTATATAGCATTAATATGTTACAGAATTGCTTAGTTACAGGGTAGTTAAGCTTTATCATTAATAGATGTATCGTTTGCGAGTCGAATATGAATTTACCATATCATGGCACTCAGGCGTAGTTATTAAATGGCTCCAGGGTAACATTAATATGTTACGGGGTCGTAAGCGCCACCAAACTACCGAAATTCCTCAAAATACAGAAAATGTAGAAAATCTGAATATATTTAATGAAAATTAATATAAAATGGAACGAAATATGTATAAAAATACTCAATAATAATACAATTTTTTTACGAAGTATTAACCATTATATTTGTTTCTTAAAATCATAGTGGAAGCCTGTACAAGCGGAGATTTTTTATTATATGGTTAACAAAGCTGGGTGCTGTTTTTGCCTCCTGTCTTGACTACAACTGTTATCTAAATAGAATTTTTTTAAAATTAAAAAATTTTAATTTTAATTTTTAAAAAATCTACCTCAAACATATTTCAATGTAAGTGAACTGCTATAGACTGAAATTACCAAAATTACCTGAAAAATTACCAAATCCCTATGGCTTATTAGTAACGCTCAGTTCCATTTAGAATTTAAACGAGACCAAATTAAAAAATATTTCGAAAACAAAAGTCAAATATTTTAATGCTTTTTTCTCCCATCTACCTTCCTTTTCGCTTTCTCCTTTTGCTACTCCCGTTCTATTTTTTCCATTTTCTCTCAGCGTTCACTAGCATCCTTTTTCTCTTACCCTTTTTTTACCCTACCTACTTCTCTCATCGTTTTCTCTCTTTGCTACTCCCGTTTTATTTTGCTGCATTTTCTCTCGGCGTTCACTATGACGTTTTTATACCCTATACATTTTTTCTCCCATCTACCTCCCTCATCGCTTTCTCCCTCTGCTTCTCCCGTTCAGTTTTTCTACATAATCTCCCAGCGTCCTCCAAGCAGTGCTTACACTATGAAGTTTTTATATACCCTATACATTTTTCCTCATCGCTTTCCCCCTCTGCTTCTCCCGTTCAGTTTTTCTACGTAAGCTCCCAGCGTCCTCCAAGCAGTGCGTATCAGCCACACGTTTATTCTCCACTTTTTTCCTCCCCACCTGCGCACCCGGTGTGCGGCAGCGTCCGCCTAGCGAAGGCCGCCGCGAGAGACGGGAAGCGAGAGTGGTGACCCCCCCCCCCCCCCCTGCGCTTCGGCACGTGGGGTCCCCCGCGACCGGCCTGGACGCGACGAGCGAGGGCGCGACGTGAGCAGAGGACGCGAAGCGACGAGCGGGTGACGTGATCAGAGGACGCGAAGCGATGAGTGGGTGACGTGATCAGAGGACGGGAAGGGGGCGGGGGAGATCAGAGGAGGGAAGGGGGTGTGGTGTGATAAGTGAGCAGGAATTGATGGGTAGATGTCGTGGCAAGGTCTGAGAAGTGATAAGTGGTAAGATCGGGAAGTGACGTTGGGATTGATTGATTGATTGATTTTTTTGTGTTTCCGGGCACGTCAACTGCTTCGGTCATTAGTTCCGTTAGTGTAGTGCAAGTACTTTTCTCGGGAGATGGCGGTGATCTTTCACCACTGGATGGTGAGATCCGGCGCCGACCTACCGTCGGCTGGCAGGGTTTACCTCTAAGCAGGACTCTCCCACCAACGGGGCACCACCCCAGCCGAGACAAGCTCTAAGCTCCCGACCGGTCACCCGGAATATGTGGTAGTGTAGTGCATGTTAGTGTGTGTGTAAGGATAGGACAAGGAAGAGGAAGGACAGATCGCGCGCGGTCCGTGATCCGTTTGATAGGGGACTGTTCCGGCATTCACCTGGTGTTGATAGGAGAAAGCATGGAAAACTACCGATCAGAGCAGCCGGCCGCTATAGTGACGTGGTGAGATTACGGAGTGGGTGACCGGGCGAGTGGACGGAATGGGATGAGTGACGTGCGAGTGGGCGACTTGATAACGGGACAGAATAGGTGGGTGGCATGAGTCAAGAAGAAGACGAACCGCGACGCCAGTGGATAGCGTGATGAGAGCGATTGGACGGGATGTGATAAGACGATACAAGTAAACAGAACGTGAGTGGAGTGAGTGCGCTGGAAATGATGCGCGCTAGACGTGACACATGGACGTGAAGTAAAGAGTGGGTGACTTAAAAAAGGAAAACATGACGAGTGGACATCATGTGATTAAAGAGTGGTATGGGTAAGTTGGTGGATGGCGTGAATAGTGGTATTTAATGAGTTGCGGACGAGACCATGAGGTCACGTGAAGTTTGCGACAAGAACGCAATGAAAATATGCAATACACTAACGAGACTAATGACCTTAGCAGTTGACGCGCTCAGAATCACTAATCATTCAAACGAGTGAATAATTTGAGTGACGAGTCGAGACGAATCGCGGATGTCTGAACGTAAACCGCGATATACACCGTGCCTTCCAAAGGCTGTATTGATTTTGTAAAAGCACTGATTTGTGATTGTATTCAACTATTGTAATAGTCGCTCATAACCTTTGTAGTTTATGCGACTTAAAAAAATATAATGTGCAGAATGATAATAATTTTCATTTTATTTCAATGTCAGTGAACGAGAATGTACCGAGAGGTTACTTAAACAGGAAAATGAAAAAAACACTTCAAAGTAATATTTCTGGTAACTATTATTTATATTTCTAACCATTATGCAAAACATTGAAGCAAACATCCAGCTCTGATTGCTTTGATGTCATCTATACGTAAGCAAAATTATTAGAAAGGAAATCAGGAGATTTTATTCTGATAATTCATTATAATTTTAAATTAATGAATTTTTTAAAATAACATTTTTAAAGAGTCACAAATTTGGCCACTAAAATACCATTTGTATTAGATAAGATATTGTTGCCATATGCCACTTGTAAATAATTAAATTTTGCAATTGAACTTTCATAATTGTTACTTTTAAAATAATTTCTTCTTTTCCGATTAGTTTGTTTTTTACACATTTCAACGAATGTTTGAATAAAGCACGTTTACTATTTTCTAGTAATTTAGATAATTTTATTAAATATAGCCACGTTAATTTACTAGGATATTACTATCACTGAACTAGTATCATTTTCAACAATACTTTAAAAATTGATTTTTTATAGTGTTACATGTGGCTGTTGGTAATAAATTGCTATGGTTAAAACTTATAGTAATTAAAAATCATACATTTGCTTAACCAAGAGTTGAACTTTATGATAATACGAGTACAATCGAATAATAACTGCTATTTCGCTAAATTATGTGAAAGTGAAGGGAAGAAAATTAAACATACTATTAAATTCGATTCTAAAAAGCAGTGAACCTCGTATATTATTTGACAGCCATTGCAATTTGTGAGGAGGAAAATCCATTTAAAAATTTAATATTAATGTACTCGAAATTCTATTAAGGTTTACCGATAAATTATGATTCAAATATATACTACCGCCTAAAAAAATCATTCTGGTGAAAATTGATTCTGGGAATTATGACTACATTTATCGTTTCGTGGAAGAATATTTTATGCGTTGTAGAGAGCTTCTTCCAAAAGATGAGCCAATAATGTCTACACTGAAGACGCAAAGGGCGTTTAACTGTAAGTTAATTTTCAGCATGAACGCTAACATATAATTGTTATTTAATTGCCTGAAATATAAAATAATGCCAGCGACAGACCTGAATAAAGACAAACAGATTGACGACATGAAACCATTCTTTAAAATATGGCGTACACCGGCAGTGAATTTGTTTCCTCACGTAATTTTCCAACTCATTCCTTTTGCGCGTACCGATTTCTAAAGATCCATTCAAACTATAGACAACCAATGCATGATTTCAACGAAATCATTGTTTATTCTAAGCAGTGAAAATATAGGTAAAAAACAATCATTCCTAATTGTGTAATAAACTCAGTTTTTTGTTTATGTATACAGGCGAGGCAAATAAAGATCTACCCTTTTGAGTTCGCCATTTAAATTTTTTTGTTTCTATTTGCCATTTCATGCAAAACACACATGCGATGCTGTAAATCGATGATTTGCAACCACAATACTAAAAAAAATTGAGCTGTGAAATGTTCACTATTATCGTATGCAAGTGCGTCTACTAATATGAACTGTTGAATTATGAAATTGCGTTCGAAGTTATTTTTTTTTATAGTCGCGCAAATAAGAGGTCACTCATAAATTACGTAACGCTAAGAAGGGATGTAAGAGGGGTTTGAAGTAGCATTACGATGCGTTACAGCAGGTTTCATGTTAATTTAGTTCATTTCGCCGCCATTGGTGGTTGCGTGCATTGGGTGGTTGTGTGCATTCTCATATTGTTTTTTATGACTCTTGAATGTATTTGAGATTTTTTGTTAACATTTGATACGTATTACTAAATTAACATCTCTCAGAATTTATATTCGGGCACACCTTTAGAGTTATCCAGAGTCAGTAATGTTTGTTTGTTTTCAAAGTTATCTTAAATATATTATTTTGTTGCTCAATATTGAAGAGCATGCACACTTCCTTTGTTTTCCCTGCTTTTCCCCGGTCGCTTAAGGCAAGTACTGGGACGTTGTATTCTTGTCGCGTTTGTGAGCCCAGGGGCATGACATCTGTAAGTTGAATTATTTACTTGTTTTTATTTACTAAATGTATCTCTGAATGCAATTCTTATCTATAGATTTATGTATTACGTGGTTAGGCGGAAGAGCGGGCCTGATGGCCCGAGTCTCGCCACATAAATAGTCATTATTATTATTATTATTATTATTATTATTATTATTATTATTATTATTATTATTTTTTTTTTTAATTTTAATTTTTTCTGAATTTTTATTTTAACCCGCTGTGCGTTATTTGTGCATTGTTTCTTATACTTGTGCTGATTTGATGTGCGCGAAACAGCCACTTTCTTTCATATCAGATAGTGCGAAGCGTTATGATGCAATTAAGTCACCTCGCATACGGTCGAGGGGCGACAATTTCGACTCTTAATCATCTATTTCGCGCACGTTTTACGTAAAGTACTGTTTTCTACTCTTACACCAAGACGAGAAAACATTAAAATACTAAGAATAGAAATATTTCCCTTTATGCGAGTGGAAGAAATACTAGTTTTAATGATCAGGGATGGATATTTAGAATGGAATTGCTGGAAATTGCAGAATATTTGGAAATACAATAGTCGATTGAGTAGAAGTTTTCAGGAGATTAAATAATACATTGAAAGGAAAATTTAGACAAAATGCCATTTACTCAACAATTCCAGGAAAATTACCTGCAGTTTAATTGTTGTTGATGAACTACTTTAATGATTGCAAACAATAAATAAGAAGAACGATGTGTAAGAAAGTGAAGGGTCAAATAATCAAGATATATAAATTACTCATGAGAATGGAAAATACATTTTGAAGTTGATAATGATTTCGAGAATTGGTAGATTTATTGATTTCTGAAGTACCTCTTTTAATGCGGGAGTATTGGAATATTTCATTGGCAAAACGAATCTAGCATATTTATGCGATTACCAAAGGAATGCTTAATCACACATCGCCCAATGCAAGTATTCTACATTTGTTTGAAACTGAAATATTTCAAAAATACATCAACTTAAATTTGACGTATTACTTTTATTAGTGATTGTAATTCTAAGCTTTTCCATACGGCCTTTACTCTCTGCCTGTTTCTCGCGGTCACTAAGGAGTTCACGCTGCAGAAAGTCTGTAGCCAATCACGTGCCGAGAAGGGCTTCCGCACTCCGAGAAACTCCTTTCCTTAGTTCAGTTGTTGAGGAAACGTGCGCGGTTCTGCAGGCCGTAGTTCGTGGACTAGAGAGTCGTGTTCCCGGAATGTGGGCAGGTAAGTTTCTGTCAACCCGTTCAATACAAACATTTATACAACATACCGTTCATTATGATGAGGGTGTGAGGGCGATGGCCGGCGGCTTGCGGCTCTGAAAATCACCGCCATTTTTTCATTGTTTTGGGTGATTTAGATACATTCATAAATTTTTACACTACTTATACAAATGAAAACATCCATGTGCATTTACTTAAACAAAAAAATTAAATTCCTCGCTCTGTAAATAAAAACAAAATAGATTTTTTTGTTTTGAATGACAAATCTTTTTGCAAATTGCACTTAATCCTTGTATCTTTATTATATAGTAATGTGCTAATTTATATTATTAGAACACTGAAAATGTAGCAAATATTTCGAAAATGAATATTTTCAATTTTTGAGGTAAGTCCCAAATTTGTATCTATCACAAAAGTCACCAAGTTAACTGAAATTATAACATATACTTGTCAGAAATTGCATCACATTTTGAACAAAACCCACTACATAAACAATATCAATTATTTTCAACGTCTAAAAAATTGAAACATACAAAAAAGTAATCATTGGCATGTGAGCTCTCCCCCTTCCCCCGGGTAGAAATGCTGATAAACGTCTTCCAATTTTTCTGTGCTTCATGATTTGATATAGTTTTAAAATTACCTTGATGTTCTAAGTGACAAACATTTTCAGTTGTATTAAAGTTTAATTACCTTGTCAGTTTTTGCGTTCCTTTGCGGCAGATGGTTTAGCAATAAAACAATTTTCAATGAAACGTGTTAGAAAGTTGCTTCTCGAGGTCCCTTTCCAGCATATACAATTTCGAAGTGTTCAAATAGAGCACGTTTAGTGGTTAAGAAATCTCCACAATCTCTGTGAAAATTTTAGTAAATTATTCACCCTTCGCGTGATTAAAATATTAAAATAGTATTATCTTCGTGGAAAGAGTTTTGGAAAACGTCGTCAGAAACTGGCACGACTAAGATTTCAATTTTGAGTTCATGAATTTGACATTTGTTTTACTGCGGTTAGTGTAATTCAGGGAACGGAAATGGTAAATTCTTAACCTACTGTTACAATCAAATTCTGTCGGGAGTTGTAAAGATCCGATATTCCAGGTGCTGCCCATGCAATGGTTTTCGCCTTGATTCACTAGATAACGTCACGTAAAGTCAGTATCTTCCAAGTACTATCTTCCAAGTATTAGATTCTAGATCACCTGAAATCTTTAAAAGAAGCGTTGGCGCTGTATTATCTTGCAAACTTTCACCACAAAACTAGAAGCACTATGAGGTTATGGCGTGGAAATTTTCTGGATCGACAGTTTCACATTGTCATAATACTCGTGTAGACAGGTCGGATGCGAAGCAATGTAGCTTACACATGCTGTCGAGCTAGGAAACAAAATTGCAAAGTAAAAGTTCTTCAGTTTGTCTAATTATTTATAAAAATGCTTGTAATAGAAATAATTTTCAGGCTAAAATACTATAGATATACCTGTGACTATAATCATACCCAAAAGCGGATTAACAACTTTGCCGCCTGTAGGGTCGCGAAAATTGCCGCCTATATTTGTAAGTGACCCAGTAACCCACTCTAGCAATTTAATCATATATTTTGATGTATAGAAATGACTAATTCAAAATGTTTTTTAGTTATGCATATTTGTTCTACCGTTGTTCTACCATTAATTCTTAAAATTACGTAGATGTCTACATTTAACGCCACAAAACATGAACGAATTAAGTCTTCAAAGAAATTATCAAAATTACATATAATGAATTTCTAAAATTTATAAGATGAATAATTTATGTCGATGTATTACGAAGTCTGCTTTCCCGTAATTGTTATTAAATCTCAATTGTATACCTTCTGAAAATGTAAATATTGCTCATTTTGACTTATTACAAGTCATATAGCTGAAGGAATTATTAGCCTGTCAGTACAAAAATGTTCAAAAATTTAATAATTTTCTTCAAAAATTCATTCTGAATACACTGGCGTCGTGAGATCATGATCTCGCCGAAGGAAAAGAGGGAACGAGGGCATTCTGTTTAAAATATCAATGGGAACGGCACGTTTTAAGTAACTAAATTATTTTTGAAGGAATTCATAGGAAGTGAAGGAATATGCTCACTTTAACGAAAATAATCAGAACCGACAACACGGATATCCGGAAGTGAAATAGCCGTATTTGCAATGTCAAATTAAGGGTTTCTTACAAGGAATATAAAAGTCCAAAATTCCGTATTTTCAGATATTTCACAAAGTTATTTCCAGAGAACTGGCGCTATCTAGTTGGACATATCCTTTCGGCTAGTGCGCAACACATGCAAGATATAAGGGGGGTCGTAAATACAATACTAGACTCACCTACGGAATGAAGTTTCTGATGCGTCCTGAAAATGTCGAATTGGGTTAGTTCGGTTCTTGTAAGAAACCTTCAAATGCTTAAAGAGAATTGTTGCTTATCTAAGCATGCCTTTCAAGAAGATGCCCTTGACTTTCGCGTATTACCTATTACCAAAACCTTGATCAACATTGACTCTGTCGAACGCACAATTTATACTGTACTTTGTTCCAAAGCACTTATTTTACCTAAGAATTGAGGTACAGTTGTCAGTTCGCTAAGCGTGTCTACATTCATGAGGCTCCGACCTACAATGTACATAAAACGTAATATTGATCCTCTCCAAAGCATGATTTTCTAACATTTTATTACAAAAAGTTTTTAATTAAAACGTCCCATTTTGCTTTCATGTACGAAACAGATCATCCTAGTTTTTCCCACATTCGTACTTTGCTTTCGTTTACGAATCACGTGTCTTCGGAAATAGATTCGTGAACGCGATACAAGGGATGTTGGTTCCAGGCTGTCTATTGATATTAACGATAAGTTTCTTTGCGGCAGCCAGTGTGGATGAAGGTCATGCAGGCAGGGCGCGTTTATAAGGAATGGCTCGACCATTGCGTGTGTTCGTGAAATCAGGAATAGGTACTAGATGAACCTGATTTCTTGAATACTTAACGAGTTTTTCTTCGTTCGCGAAAGCCTTTTATATAATTTAATGAGATAGTCCATGACCTTTATTGTAGATTAATTATAAAATGTCCACAGATATTTATTTACTTATGGGGTTGTTGTGAAACCTCGTCGATGCAATTTTCATTAGTTTTATCTCAATAGTTTCGGCGGAAACTTTGTAGAACTACCATCATTTTTTTATTGTTTTATTTCATTTACTAAAATTACCTTCACTTTGTCCGCACTACTCCTTACTCTTACTTTCTGCACTTTTATTCATAACTCAAACCTAAGTTTACATTTTGTGCATCACTGGTGACTGTAAAATGTTATTTAATGTATTCCTTTCTGCTAAAGGTCTATGGAAGTTAATTTGATAAATGTGTAATTTTTGAAATTCTGGTAATTTTCTTATCGATATTCGAAGCAATGTTGTACGATATAGAGGTCTCAATAAAAAATGGCTTCAGGAAACGTATATGGAAACTTAAGATATGCGAGGATCTAAATTTTGTCAATCATTGCTTACTATAGGTATTTCAGAATCTAGTACAGACGTACAAATATTTTTGACTGATAAAAAAAACAGTTATTACTTGAAAAATACTGTTTAGTTTTTGAGAATCTTTCGACAATGTTATGATGTATGCTTGTCTAACTTTTCAACAAAGTTATACTTCAAATTATTTCAATTCAAATATTAAAATTGATTTAATCAAAAGTTTTAATTGAAAATAATTTAACTTCGAGCCGCGAACGCTTGTCTAGACTAAAACTGGGAGCGGTGGCTCAGTGCATCAACTGATGCCACTGCAGCGCCTCTAACCGGGAGGTCCTGGGTTCAAGTCTCAACAACGGCAGGATTTTTGACACTAGCTTGTCAGCTAGGTCGAAGTCAGTTGCTGTCTGGGGGAGAATTCTGGAGTCCGGCTGCACCGATCGGTAGTTGTCGTGGTTTCTTCGATCAACACTAGGTGAATGTTGGAGCAGTACCCTAAAAACGGGCCATGAACCACGCGCGATCCTCCTCTTCCTATCTTCAACCCTTGCTTTTCTTACAAGCATTCCAAAATTTCTTACAAGCATTCCAAAATTTCTTACAAGCATTCCAAAATTTCTTACAAGCATTCCAAAATTTCTTACAAGCATTCCAAAATTTCTTACAAGCATTCCAAAATTTCTTACAAGCATTCCAAAATTTCTTACAAGCATTCCAAAATTTCTTACAAGCATTCCAAAATTTCTTACAAGCATTCCAAAATTTCTTACAAGCATTCCAAAATTTCTTACAAGCATTCCAAAATTTCTTACAAGCATTCCAAAATTTCTTACAAGCATTCCACAATTTCTTTCAAGCATTCCACTACACCACAAACTGAGAGACTGGACGTTAATTTGTCCCGGTCGGGGCGGTACCTCGCTGGAGGGAGATACTTGGTTGTGGTAAACCCTATTTGCCGGCGGTAGGTCGGCGCCGGATCTCACCATCCAGCCTGGGAAGATCACTGCCGCCACTTCAAGAAAAGATTCATGCATTTCACTTACGGATATAGGGACCTTAGAAGCTAACGCGCCAGGAATGAAGGGCTGAGATGACAATGGCGCTTTCAGCTGACAACGCGACCGGTGACAACGATGCGAGAACTGTAATTGGAGCGATTCTGAACATATGCGTAATTATTTAAGGTTCGATCTCATCACTTACTTTCCAACATAGATGCAGGTGCCTTTATTCTTCTGACCATTATAATATTCAAATTTTCACTACTGAAAGACTTGCTAAAGTAAAATTGAGTAGATTTAAGATGTTACAAAGTGTGAAAATAAAACTTGAAGTAGTTGTGTAAAATATTGAATTTTTCTAGCAATGTCTTGTATGAAAAGATTTCCTTTCATGATTGAAATATTCAAAATGTGTTTAACCTAAGCATTACAATTCAACCTTGCGTACTTAGGGACTCTTTGTAAAGTTCCTGTAAGAGGTAGAAATGGTTTCGGAATTTTAAAGTTTAGAGAACTTGAGTCTTCATTCTTGTACTTAACGTGGTTTATAAATTTGAGTGAGATCTTCAGCTCCTAATTTTAAGACCTTTAATTAGACCACATTGATCAAATTTAATTATTAAAGTAAGTTTGTTATTCGGTAACAAGGTCACAACTTGGTATTCTGCGTAAATGCGTCCAAAAAGTTGACGAGGTAGGGAAAAGTATACCTGTAATTAGTCTTGCTTTTCGATAGCATGTTTCTCAACGACAATCTTAGTAAAACATAAGCCGTTATACAGAAAAAAGATTATCTGGTGTCGCTTTTTACTCTGCCTTACTTTCGGGTATTAGACTCTTTGCTTGCACGGGAACTACGAAAGATGGCATTGCTTTCAATGTGTTTTGGTGGACACGCAATAGTTTCCGAGGTTACTGAAAGGGCGTGTTTAAGTTGCTTATAGAACTTAGTTCGCGTACAAAGTGTACCGCCAGATAAGATGGTAAACGTTCCCCTGAAATAACTGACTTGTGAATAGTGTAACTGTAATTTAAAAATATTTTTCAGCGGTTTTTATATTACAAGAAGAAGCGTTTTTTTAGATTTTCTCAGCGCCAAATTCGAACACAATAATTTATTTGAAAAATACCGAAAAAATATTTACTGTGCCCTAGAACTCTGAAACAGGCTTGCAAAATCTCAAAATTCTTCCCAACACACAAATTGTTGTGAATTTTTTTCCCCAGAATTTTTAGATTGCTCGCCTGTAGTTAAAAAAATAAGCCATTTTCCCCGCCTTTAAATCAACCTGACTTTGAATATCCGTTGACAAAATGACTGCAACAGCTCTGTGCATTTATTTTAGTGTTTATTATACAATTGTAGATATTGTTATAGTATTTTGATACTTAATAGTATTTTGATTTTGGAACGTGGCTACAAATTATTAATATTTTTAAAGCTTTCTAATCCTTTGAGAAGTTTATCATACGCTAAGGAAGGATGATAGTCTTTGGAAATTTATGAGAACCCAATTCAGTTACTAGTGAAAGATTAATAGGGGACACGTTGGGAAATGAAGGGAAACGGTTCAGACCCGGTTTTATAACTATTTCTGTCAAAGTAAAAAAACAGAGGTTGTCTGTATCAAATCTATATTTCTTCTTAAGATCTTAAGAAGAAATATAGATTTGATACCAGACAACCTCTGTTTATTTACTTTGAATTAATAAGGTATCTACATCACCAACAGTCTAATTAACTATTTCTGTGTCTTAGAACACGGGCACAGGCACGAGAAAAATCGTAAAACATCCTCTCAGGAAACTGTGATTTTTTTCAATTGCTGGGCCATAGTTAAAAAAAAGAAGGTATTTGTAGTCAAGTACTTGGCTGTCCGGTAGACGCTGCGTCCCATGTGACCTTCTTCCAGGAGGAAGGTCACGGAATGGCGGCTGTAACGTTGTCTCCTGAGGCTAGGACTTGGCGTTTCTCGCCAGAACCAAATAGTTACAGACTTCTGCAGCGGAAGCCTACACTCACACCTGCAGTTGTTTCGGTAGTTTCAGTGACGAACAAGTTGTATTATCCCTGAGTATTTCTAAGTATTTATTCTTGAATATGTGTAAATAAGCATATACAATCTGGCCACGTCCGAAAACTCTGGCCTTTTCTAAATAATAATTGTATGAAAAATTAACATTTATCTAAAGTAGCATCCAACTTAGATCGTGCCTGCCCCAAAATGTGGTGTATAGCATTGTAGCCCCAGTACTGTGTGAGAGAAACCATTCCGATACTGCATTGAAGTTATAATGTACAGAAAATAAATCCCTTTTAATTTTATCGTCAAAAAAGTTGGTATTATCCTTTAATTTAATTTGCAGTCATTTTCAAAGTATGTTTAGATTTCGGCTTCTTTTCTTTTCCGTCCACTCGTGCTACGGAGTGGGGGTGACGAGAAAAAACTACGTCTGCAAAGTTGTAAAAGAACGATCAAACGCTCGTATTTTTAGATTACCTAAGAACATAATCCGGGTCCAACCTGTTCCCCTTCTATCCTCCACCGAACGATGCTTTATATTCAGATTTGTCGTCTATCCGTCCCCTAAAACATAAGTCAGTATTTACCTGTTCTCAAAAAAGTCGTCCCCATAGGACACACAAACCTAGTTTAAAAGACCTTGGTCGCATTCGTGATTATAATGTGTTCCAATAATTTTTATGTATGACATAATCTGCAAATTTTACTTTTTTTCTGGAACCTGTTCGATGTAAGACTGAGATGAAACTCTTCATCCAGCAGGATATTTCCTTAGCATATGATATACTTACCCAACGTATTAAAAAACTTTAAAAATATTATTTGTAAATACATTGCAAAGTCAAAATATACTGGGTGTTATCACAATGTATACAAGAGTCTAATAAACAATAAAATAAATGCACAGAACTGTTGCAGTCATTTTCAAAACATGTTTAAAGTCAGTGATTTAAAGGCTGGAAAATGGTTTTATTGTTTTAACTACAGCCCGGCAATCGAAAACAAATCTGAAAATTATCACAATAATTTGTGTATTAAGAGTGAATTCTTAGATTTTTCGAACCAGTTTCAAAGTACTAAGGCGCAGTAAAAATTTTGTTATTTTCAAAATACTTTGTTTGAATTTGGCGCTGCGACAATATCAAAAAATGTTTTTTTTGATCATGTAAATTATTTTCTAATTTTTCATATTTTTTAATCAGAAGTGTTAAGTTGACGAAAAAATTAAAATGGAAAAAAAGTTTTGGGTTGTAGAGGGATGTTGGTGGTTGGACGGGGGCTAAGAATCCATTCAAAAATGTTATTTTTATGTTACAGTGCAAGTACCCGAAATATATTGCATTTGGTAGAATTTTACAGAAGTTTGCCTTTAAAAGAAAACTAAGATTTTGGAAATAAATTATATCAAAGACAAAATTTTTTTATCTCGTTAATGACATGTTCACTTGCATAATTATTTTCGTATAAAATCAAAATAAACTTCTTGTCATTGCAGTTTTGTAGATCCTTATATTAAGCTTAGAAATACGTCGCCGCATTGAAACCCAGCGCAGTACAGGGCTTTGATCTGCAGGTCTTCGAACTGCTAAGTTACCTACTGGTTTTATATAAGAATATCCGTTAAATTGTTTAATCTCGTAGTATTTCTCGATTCCAGTAATATTTTGATTATATTTTTTATTATTTTATTTATTTTATTGTACGTCAAAAGCAGTTTTTACTGCGTATGACGTGCACAGAATTCACTTCTTCCCATAACACATTTTCAAAATTCTGTGATCCCTACACTGAGTCATATACTACATAAATTTTGAAAATTATAAAAAAGCTCTCGTGTAATAAAATCTATTTTTAAGGATAAATAAATAATAAATTTTGGGCTCTTATCCATGATGTCCTTCGTCAAGGAATACTACTTCCTGCCGCAACAACGTGGAAAAGATAACTTGAATATCTGGATATAACCTGAATAAATGGATTCAGTTCAAAAAATTGTTACATATCTACGTTTAGTTTCCTGTTTGCTTAGTTTTTCTTAGTTTCGAGTAATGTATCCGTTTTCTTTACAATTACTGGGGTTTTTAAAATAAACAATAGCTAATAAAATACTTTCTCCATTTCGAAATAATATACTTATCAAGATTATTCTCTAATGAGTGAAAGAATTTGGTGTGTCAAAAATGGAATAAGGTAAAGGGTAAGACTTACAAAACCATTGATAGAGATGGTCAATGTTAAATTGATAATATTTTCTAATAGCATAATATTTTTGTTGTTGTTGTATCCTTCTTTTAGAATAATATGGAGATGTGGTGAATACAATAATTGTAATAATGTCATGAAGTTGTAAAGATCTACAAGGAGACCTAAGCATTTATATTATTGAAAAAATGTTTAAATATTATGAGAATGATAGTTGAAACGACGTTATATTAAATGTGCATTTCTTTGTTTCAGGCAAATTCTGTGAAGTGTAAGATTCCCATTCAGTGCATGGGACAAGCCCCTCGCCTCCTGCTGCAATGAACCTTTTGGGTAGTAAGTGGCTATCAGGTGGCATATGGCGGATTTCAGAAGCGGATCTGCAAGAAGAACGGGAGACACTTCGTCAAATTTTAAGAGTTAGTGGCATTTTGAGGAATGTTGCAGAACGGCTTCTTAGTAGTCTGATTGCGAAGTAATTATTATCGAGAGATGGTAAAATGAATGGCTTGATAGTAAAATGATTGGCGGGTGGGAGTTGGCGGGATAAACTAAGAGTATCTCTCTAACACAGAAAGAGACTTACCAGGGAATATTTTTCCTCTCCAACAGTAAGTGGAGATGGCGAAGAAGATGCGTGTTGACCACTGTTTTACGGAGTTCGGTTATTGCTTGTGTAAGTGGGCGAGTATTCTTATGAAGTGTCTGTTGTTGAGACTTATGATTGCCTAAGTAAATGGATGGATGTTAGGTGAATGGTAATTTATTTTAGTTGATTTGTTAGGTAGGCGAAAATTTTGTTTGGATGATTGGAAACGAGTGTTTGCATGAGTAGTTAGATAGTTGTTAGTTGTTCATTTATTGGTTAGATAGAGAGGGGGTTTCCTTTATTTGCTTTTCATTGTAGAATGGGGCTATTCTATGCTTCCACTAATGATAGTTCGGGTATGGGATGAGTAATTTGAGTTCCTGAGTCATGATGCCTAAAAAATTAGCAATGAATTAGCGTTTGTGTCTGTAGCTTCCTCACGCATGGGAGCAAATTAAGCTCAGTCTGCCCACTCAGTATACCCGGTCGGGCGCTTAGTGTATAGACAGCGTCGCTGGTGGCACCATAACCACCATCTCAGAGAAGGAAAGGAAAAGTGGTTCACCGACTGGGTGCTAGAACGCGCCTAGGACCTCCCGTATAGGCGCTCTGCTGCAGCCGTCTTGTGATGCACCACACTTCTGAAACCGGTGATAAAAATGTTCGAAAATGCTGTTAGAACTGGTTTCAACTGGTGGTTCCCTTGGGAGACATGCTGCGGAAATATAATACGAAGCGATCATAAATGTTAGCATAAATGTACAGCATACATGTACGAAGCGATCATAAATGTCCTTGCGTGAGAGTAACCTAACAACTAGCGATGGTAGAATTTAACATTGATATTTTAAAAAATCACATTTAGAAAACTAGGCTGGAACATTTTATAGCATTATAAAAATTAAGATTTAGTAATTTGTAGCATTTGTTGAGAAATTGAGGGAAGATTCTTTGAGGCAAAAGATATTTAGGGGAGTTTTAGATTTTCCCATCAAAATAAACAATATGGGTCACTAATTTACTATCTCGCCACTTGTGAGCTTCGGTACATTTAAAAGCGTACAAAGCGGAAGAAGTAACGCATGCGCAGTAAGCATAGGGATCTCCTACCTATGACCTTCTCCGTACAACGAACTGAGGAAGACTCCTTGAAATGACTCTTGAACGCTCAGGTATTCAGAATCAGGTTTTTTAATTGTTCTTATTTTTCCTTTGTTGGGTCAGTTAACTCTTAAATTATAAATTAATAATCACAGCCGCTAAAAATCAAACATCGCTGTGCTGTCGATGACGCATTCCTAGTTTCAAAGCGAACACGAAGGACACAATCAAATGCAATTTTGGGATTATATCGCAGATTCACGACCATTTCATACTTTTTATGGAATTTCACGTTTTGTATTTGGCTACGCGTTTTATCGCAGATTGAAAACATTCAGAAATGTTCTGCACCGACCGTCAGACAAAATTACTATTTATTTCAGCGTTTCGTAACATTTCGCATTTTTAGCAATTGCTAAAACCTTTCATCTCTACTAATGACACTGCGTAAGTAAGGTATTTCCGCAGACGAGATGTAGGGGCCGAGCGAGCGTTTTGGCGAATGGAATGACCTCTGCACAGTGAAGCCAGTAGGTGGCCGGTCTGGTGATATTTTTGTTGTGTTGAATAGACAGAGGGAGTGTTAGTTAGAAGGGTTAGATATTCGCCTAGGTGGATTGGTTGTTCTTGCTGGCATAACTCGTACCCGTTTCCTCTGTTGAGCGACGGAATTCGAAGCTTCTTCTATGAATATTCATGCTGTCAAATTTGCATTCAGAAAATACCCCACAAGGTAGAAGTGAGAAGATCATTATGTTTTCACGCCAGTTTTACACGCTTTATTTTGACCAAACGTTTCAAAATTTTGGCAAATATTTGCATGCGCCGATTGGCTTCTGTAACAGCAGAAACGAACATTCACGCATTGATGCGCATTAAGGGGGATGGTGGTGGAATAAAATTGTGATATGTGAGATTTGGGATGTTGCGTTGGGAGGGTGGAGTAGAGGGTGGTGGTGGATTGTAATTTGATGGGGTATGTATGGGTGGAATCTGATTAGGGTGTGACTTGTTTTGGGGGGTGATATGGGGTGTGTTGGGTGCGATTTGGTGGGTAGTGTGTTGGGTAGGTAGAGTGTATGTATGATAGTGATGTGTGAAATTTAGGATTTTGAAGGGAATGTGGATTAGGGTTGTTGGGTTAAATTTGGGAGAGAAACGCGGGGTGGATTATAATTATGATGTACCAAATTTGGGACGTTGGTTTGTACGATCTCATGTTCATGTTCGTGACATGAGAGGTTTAGAATGTTCGATGTGGGGAGGAAATGTGTGATATTTGGAACGTTGTGTGATAGGGAGAGGTAGGAGTTTTCGGTGCGTGAGATGAGACGTGGTGTTAAATAGTGAGCTATGAGTGTGACAAGTGAGATTTTGAGTTTGCTAATGAGAGATTTCGTGTGAGATTTTAATGTTTTCGTGAGCTATGGTTTTTGGTTTTGGGGAAATGGTTCTTTGTTAAAGGTTATTTGATAAAAATCTTAAATTTTTTGAGGTAGTGTTTTTGAAGTGATGTATATGAGATACACTCAAGGTAATTGGTCATAATCTTTCTAAATAATTCATTGTGCTTCTATAAACTATTATATTAGAACAAAAGATATACTACATTGTATTCGGTTTACAAAAATCAATAAATGGAAGCTATATTTCAAGTTTTGATGAATTAACTGTTAGATGTTAACACTGTTCTTAAGGCCTAAAAAGTTAATATTACTGGCTTTGTGATTACCCTGGAGTCATTCTTCCGAGTGCATTCTAAATGTTTAGTTTCCTGGAAATTTTAATAAAACATTTCACATTTTTTTACCAAAGAGAAATTTTGGATAGTTTTTTTAATTTTTTCTTTTATTTGGAAAAATGTATGAAACTTGACAACTTTATTTTTAAATTAAAATATTTATTTTTTAATAAATTTTCTCATTAGTATATTGTTTTACATTCTTTGTAAGTTAAACTACAATTATTTGTTTCTCATTTCATTAAATGTGTACTTAAAACAGTTTAAAAATACATTTTGAAGGATAGTGAGTAGTGCTGTGCTTTGTAAATGTGTGAATACAGTTTTCTAGATTCTTTTGTTTGATAATTAGACCGTTTATATATTTCTGACTCTTTAAGCTTTGTATGGTTGTAAATCACCCCCTACTTTAGCCACAATTCAGATTTTATGAGCTTATAAGCCATGTTTTGGGGAATTTGTAATAAGTGTGTATCTGTTCTTATATAATTACGTTACTTTTTATGTAAAATCAACTACATTTAAATTTTGCACACAATGTAATTGCAAGTTTAAAAATCTCCTGTATTGGTTTTGTATTAGCTGTGAACTCTTTTAATTTACGTTTTACTTAAGTTTGTTTTAAGAAATATCTGGAACCGTTATTTACAGATATATAATCAGTTCCATGGTTATCGTATATTCTTCGTTGGTTCATTGATGGAATGTACAGTACTAGACATTTTTCAGAGAGAGGTAAATAAATTGCGTACATAATGAGTCTATGAAATGTAATTACACTAATATTTGTAGAAATTGGTTTGTAACCATATTTCTAACTGTATTTTGTATGTTATAATGTTAATATACCTTTGATTTTAAAAAAGAACTAGAAATTTTTAGAACAAACAATTAGTTCACGCTAATGACTAAAAATATTAGTGTGAATTATTTTTTATATGTACCTCTTTAAAATAATTGATTTTTTTTGTGCTCAAATCTTCTTGTTCTTTTGCTTTAATGGTAAATTCATTGATTGTAAATCGCTTCCATTATTTGTTTAACATTAGCAATGACACTTGTTTCTCAATTTGTAGGATATATTTTAAGATCAAGTAGGAGGTGTTCTGCGGGCATTTGAATGTACTACAAGGAATTAATTAGTTTTTAAATTTTACTTGTGTTTGTATTAATCACGACTTTAAGTACTTGACTATATTTTTTCTCATTTATTAACGGTCACATTAAGTACGGTTTTCATAAAATATAATACTGTATTGACAGTCTGTTATCTTATCTGAAAGTCTACATTTACAAAAAATTTACACATAAGGTAATTCTCAATATGCCCTAAATAGTATTATGGATTTTTATTTACAGTGATGACTGACTTATGTAATCATACATATTGAAGTTAAATTTTAAGAATTGTAAATATTTTAGCTTGAGAAATATATTGATTTTCGTATGTTTTAAATGTTTTTAAATATGTTTTCCAATTTTTTTTTTAAAATTTGAATATTTATTCACCAATTGTTAAGTAATTTTATAATTAATAATTGTAGGAGGTTTCTTTCATAATAGAAGTTTGATAAATCTTAAAAATCGGTAATATATCACAAATCATTTCCTCTTTAATTGATCTTCAAAGTTTTACTTGTAAGTCCTTGTTTCATGTTCTTACAACACTGAGTCTTTAGAGTGGTAGGCTTATTGGGGAAGGAGGGCTTCATAAAATTTCTACTAACTTTCATTAGGGTGTTAATATTACTATCAGTGTTTTTACGTTATTTATTAGTTGTGTAGTTTCCACCAATCTCAGAGTATGAAGAGATTTACTAAAACTGCATTTGTTGTCCATTTTGAAGGTCACATATTTATTCTCCAGATTCGAAAATTCGGAAACGAATAGTACATGAATCTCTGCATTGTTAGGAACTTTGTAAAAAATTAAGTAACAACATAAGGAATAAAAATTTCATTTTACACAACAGAAAATTCAGTAATTCTTTACTGATTCTCCTAATGCAGTGTTCATTTTATTTTTTCCCATATTCTCTGATAATACTTTTCCTCGCCCATCTGTACAATACCATGACTTTTGCAATGAAATTCCGTTCAGTTCAAAGTTATTTCCATGAGGCAACGTAGAGTTCATGGGGAAACAAGTCGATTGCGGAGTTTCGTAAGGTAAGAGAAGATACTACCTGAAGCGAGCGTGAGTATAATTTTTTAACCCCCCTTTCTCACATTTTCTGAACAGTCGCTTGTAAAAGATTGTAGTTGTGCTTCCAATAATCAAATAAGTTTGTGCCCAAATATGAAATTGTAAAACTTATACAACGATTTTTTGATTTCGAATATTTTTATCACACACCAGAATATAAATAATTCATTCAATAATGTATTCACACCAGAATACAAAATAAATTTGTAAATGTATTTTTTATGATCTATGAATGCTTATTCAAAAAAGAATAAGTTATATTTTGTAACAGTAGTTTTTTTCACAGCTTTAAGCACACAGGATATCCGCAAGATTTAGCAGGCGAATTGCATAGAATAATAATCGATCACTTGGTCATACTAGATGGAACTCGTTCAAAGTGTGGCGGTAGTATGCGCTGCTAACTATCTCTACGATGCAATATAATATAGGTGGGATTAATGTATAGGTAGTTATGTTAGTATTAGTTATACTAATAAAATAATATATGTAACAATTTAGTTCTATATACTGATTAACGGTATATCAGCCGCAATATAAATTAGCGATATACGTCACAATATGTACTAATATGTAATTACTATTGTTGTGGGCAGCTCTAGTCGAACAAATGCGGGTACAGAGGATGTGGCATTATGAGAATTTAGTGCGCACCCAGTCACCACATTCCGGTACTTCTTCCTTTAAGGCCTAAATGTGCAAATCATTTTCTGGAGTTCATCAACTATTTGGCACGAAACTGTGGTTCGCTACGCTACTTATATGCTCACTAACGATTTATCTCGGTAAGTTGACGATTAAATCCTTTGATTCAGATGGCAACAAGTATAAAATGAATCTTTTAAAAAAATTTTTTTTTTGTTTTCAAAAATACAATCTGTTTGCATTCAGGGTAAATTTGTTTTATTTAAATATTGTAATTACAGGAAAAACATTTCCCAACTTATTGCTGAACCTTAACAATGAGAATTTGTATATTCAATTGTTGAAAATGTAATATCGATATTTTTATTGAGATTTATTTAGTTTTCCCACTACTTACGTTTTAATCTTCAGAATTGCTCGCAATTTTCTACTTGGAGTATAGAACATCTATTGGATTTATTTCAGGGCAATTGTAAAATCTGTTACGGTCTATGCAATAGAATCAATATGAATGTATTATATCATCAGATATGTTCTCTAGTACTTCATCCTATCTACTTCTGTATATTTGTACTACTTAATTATACAAATCTGTAAAACAAAATGTGTGGATATGTAAAATGGATGTAAACGTAAAGTCTGAGTGAGCCTAAAAATGTAATTAGTGTGAATAATTGTGGTATTGGCTAGTATGAGACCATTGTAAAATTAATTGAGTTTAGTTAATAAGAAAAACTCTTTGTTATAGGCCAGATGAAGCCTTAGTAAAGCCGAATCGTTTGCGGTTAATGTCATATTTTGTATTTTGACGCAAACTGTGTTCCTTGCAATTCTAAAAAACGTAGTTTATCAGTTACAAAGTACTTACTGTTTTGTACTTCACCTGTTGTGAAGTCGAAGACATCAAAAAAGATATATCACACAGATTGTACAAAATTGACTTTGTTTGATGGTATACGAAATTCATCTTTGTATAAGTTGACTAAATTGACATTAGTTAAGGTTAAAATGTAAGTATTAAAATGATTGCATTGTGAGTTTGATCCAATAAATATAACTGTTGTTTAATGACACATTGAGAAAATTACCAGAACATTCTAAAGTTGACTCTTTACAAATGTATGTAAAATGCATCATGTAGTCGTAATGAATAGAAAATAGAAATTCTCATTTTAAAAGTTAGAATTATCCCTAACCAGTTGACCCTAAAAACATACATTTTTGTCCTTTTTTACTACTTACCCTCCTCAGCTAGAAGATGTGATATCTCCCACAGGAATCAACTCTAGTATATCTCCATCATGTAATTCACAAGAAAACAAAAACATGCTAGAGAAAAGAAGATATGGACGTGCCTCTGAACAGTTTGTAAGGTCCTTTTCGTCATAAAATTGAAAGTAGACTTTTCTAATATTTATTGATAATTCATTTAATTTATTATCTATTTCGAAGAATATTGTGATTATTTATGAAGTTTCAATAAATTATTACATTTGGTATTTTCATGTTTCATTGATATATTTTTCCAGTAGTGTTATTTCTTGTAACAACTGTTGCCAAATATGAAATAACTCTAACCAATTATTGCGACAAGAAAAAATAGCACCATGGGTGGGGTAGTTACCTAACGCCCATAAATAACCTCGTTTTATTTATTTTCTCTAAAGCGTTCCTAACGTTAAGCCGGGACAAACTAAAATTAAATTTATTGGAGTAGTGTCTTTACAGTTGGTTGGAGCTTGAAGACCATAAGAAAAATGTCAAAACAAAAATTGGACGTGTAGCTTCTTCACACAAAACATGTTTCTAAAAAAATGTACTTGCACCTTTAAAAAGTCGAAACAAATTTATAATAAGATATTGGGGAAAAGCCTGGGGATTCAACATACCTAACCTAGAACACCTAATGTAGAATAATTTCACAGTGGGTTTGCTCGTGGAGAAGGGAAGAAAAGGAATCATTTTAATTTTGATTCTGGACCAAAAACAGAAAACGTTTCCAACACGATATGTTGGAGTCACGAAAATTCTTTGCAATGTGTGAAAATACCTCATCGAAACTTATGAGAGAACGCGTAATACTTTCCTTCAAAAGCGCAACCACAACGTACTAACATATCTTCTTGTTGAAAAAAAAATCTATTAACAGCGCCGTAGCTCAGTGGTTACGTCTGTGTATGTTTAGTTTATAAGTTTTAAGTTCGTTCCTTGATCGAGTTGTTTGGTTATTTCCAGAGAATATTCAAAGGATAACTGAAGAGCAGTAAGATAAGGGAAGTTTGGCGCGTGTCACGATGGGGCCGTGCATGCATTGCCGCTTGCGGAAGAGGAGGTCGCGGGTTCGAATCCCGCCCTCTTCGGGAGATTTTCGGAGGAGCGTCGTAATGAAACTTAAAGTAATATAATATTACAAGTTTCATTACGACGTTCCGGGACGTCTCGTAACGTATAAGTATTTAAAACTTATAAGTTTCGTTACACGATTCGTCCACCGGAAATCGCCCGAAGATGGACTCCTCCGCCGGGAGCCGGCTCGCGTCTGAATCTTCTTCGAAAAGCAATAGCATGAGGCCCCATCGGGGGGCGTTTTGCAAAAAGTGTTGTTGGTTTTTATGGAAAAATTCAGCAAAATCGCCCGCGCATGGCATCACACTGGGACCTCCCAAAGCAGAGCAGACGGGGGCGGGCTAGGCGGAGGTCCCGGAGCACGGGCTAGCCTCGAACCCGATTCCTCCGCTTTGTTAGGTCTCAATGCTAGCCATGCGCCACCAGGGCACGAAGGCAAATCGAGTAATTAATCTATATGAAGTCAACAAGCACTTAGACACGTGTTCACACGATAAAAATGCCGATGACGTTCACTCATAAGATTCGAACCCGCAGGCTCCTGCGTCGTAGGCAGACACCTTACCGCTGTGCTACTGCGCTACAGGAAATTGGGGTGGCTATTTTCGAAACGTGTATTACATTTCGAAGATATAGTCTTCAGTGGACGAAAACGTGTAGCCTCTACACACACACAGGAGCAATTTTGACATTGTGTTACGGTACACGACGAAACTTTCTTGTATACTTTCGTATATACGGAGTAATATACGTAGTAAAGAGAAAGCTATGTAATGCTGCGCCAGAAAACGGCGGATTTTCAATAGAAAAAATTTTTCCCGCCCCCTGATAACGAAAAACTGGATTAATCCAGTTGCTAAATTAAATAAACAAATTCTGTAACACGTGGTGTAGCCAGATCTCAGTTTTGTGGATTGTTCATGCCGAAAAAACAGTTGAAAGCCAAACATCCGTCCGTCTGCTCGTCTGTGTACACATCTAGTGCCTAAACCATGCTTAGGATTATTTTCAAATTGAAGAAATCCCTGTCCATCTGGATCTCGTTGAAGTCTTGAAATTTTGAAAAATATTCTTTAAAATTTGGGAGTACTTTACATGAAGCTCTCCGGACACTTTCAAAATTTTCTCAAAAACGGCTTCAATTTTTTTCTTTGAATTTATTCTGAGAATAGAGAAACATTTTTTTTAGAAAAGTTACATAGGTCCGATTTTCAGGGTTAGCTCTGACTTTTAGAAAATTTGAACAGTTTGAATTTTCTTCGCGTCTTCCTAGAACTATAAAATTGAAGATAAAGATTTTTTCTTCAAATAAAACTTTTCATCGATAATTACTTTTTACAAGCCGAAAAAGTTTTAGAATAAAGTTTGTGGAATGCTGATTTCTGTGCGAATAAGCTGAAAATTCCGCAATTTTAGTAACGCCCAAACGCAATTTTCTTAAAAATTGTTGCAAATTTTCCTCAAACGATTCATGCGGATAGTTCTAATTGCACTGTTTAATATGGAACTAAGTATCATCTCGCTTTCTCGCAATGATTTTTAACACTTTCTGGTGCTGGAACCGAAGTTCAATCGTGCCTACGCTGGTGCAGAAAGACAAATAGCAAGAGTGCTTTCGTGTTGTCCACGAATGTAGGTGCTTCCAGCTTGGTCTATTTATTTGTTTCGCGCCAAAAAAATAGTTAAATATGTGATTAAAAGAGTCTACGTCACTCTCCGAGCATTTTGAGAAAAATATGAAAAAATAGTATATTTTTAAAATTTTGTACCGAATAAGTCGAATTAGTTTGAGGAAGTAGTTAACAGGATATAAAGTTTAATCCCTTTTACCATCAAATCTAAAACTTCATGAGCTAGAAAACCATAATAGAAGAGCAATGGGAGATCCATCCTGCCACTCAAATACTCAAATACGTACGTACTCAGAATACGTACTCAGAAAACTCGAACCTGCAATTAACTAAAAGCTATTGCCAAACTTCCCGGTTCTAAATATGACAGTATAAGAAAACATTTCGTCGTGTACCGTAACACAGTGCCAAAATTGCTCCTGTGTGTGTGTAGAGGCTACAAGTTTTCGTCCACTGAGGACTATATCTTCGAAATGTAATACACGTTTCGACAATAGCCACCCCAATTTCCTGTAGCGCAGTAGCACAGCGGTAAGGTGTCTGCCTACGACGCAGGAGCCTACCGGTTCGAATCTTATGAGTAAACGTCATCGGCATTTTTATCATCTAAACATGTGTCTAAGTGCTTGTTGACTTCATATAGATAAATTACCGGTTATGCCTTCGTGCCCTGGTGGCGCATGGCTAGCATTGAGACCTTACAAAGCGGAGGATTCGGGTTCGAGGCTAGCCCGTGCTCCGGGACCTCCGCCTAGCCCGCCCCCGTCTGCTCTGCTTTGGGAGGTCCCAGTGTGATGCCATGCGCGGGCGATTTTGCTGAATTTTGCCATAAAACCAACAACACTTTTGCAAAACGCCCCCGATGGGGCCTCATGCTATTGCTTTTCGAAGAAGATTCAGACGCGAGCCGGCTCCCGGCGGAGGAGTCCATCTTCGGGCGATTTCCGGTGGACGAATCGTGTAACGAAACTTATAAGTTTTAAATACTTATACGTTACGAGACGTCCCGGAACGTCGTAATGAAACTTGTAATATTATATTACTTTAAGTTTCATTACGACGCTCCTCCGAAAATCTCCCGAAGAGGGCGGGATTCGAACCCGCGACCTCCTCTTCCGCAAGCGGCAATGCATGCACGGCCCCATCGTGACACGCGCCAAACTTCCCTTATCTTACTGCTCTTCAGTTATCCTTTGAATATTCTCTGGAAATAACCAAACAACTCGATCAAGGAACGAACTTAAAACTTATAAACTAAACATATACAGACGTAACCACTGAGCTACGGCGCTGTTAAGAGAGCTTTTTTTCAGCAAGAAAGTATGTTACTGCTTTGTGGTTGCGCTTTTGGAGGAAAGTATTACGCGTTCTCTCATAAGTTTCTATGCGGTATTTTCACACGTTGCAAAACATTTTTGTGACTTTACAACATATCGTGTTGGAAACGTTTTCTGTTTTTGGTCCAGAATCGTAATTAAAATGATTCCTTTTCTTCCCTTCTCCACGAGCATTTGGAAACAAAATGTATTATGATGCCCAATGAAATTCCGTTATTTTTGATGCATTTTATAATATGTTTCTCAAACCTATTATAATTATATTAACAATTTTTAACCCTTTTCATGCTGCTAATATTTCTTTGTATTTTCGAAATATTTGATTTGTTTGTTAGACTATATAGATCAAAACATAATTCCGACCCAAGCACTGCACGCCTTAATTCAATGTCCTTGTCTGCGTTTGTCGATGGTTGCAATAGTACATCGCGTTAACTGCTATTTGCATGATCATTTTTCTACACCATGGTATCCGAGCTTCCATTCTTCTACTACTCTTCAGTGGTCACATTAGCGAATTCTCCAATTTACTATAACATACCAAATGTAATACCAATTTTTTAAAAATGAAAATTAACAAATTGCTTACTGAATTAATCTTTATTTACAGATGCAAATATGTTTTATATCCTTTATTTCGATTATTTTAATGCGTTTTATCGGGTCATGAGTATCCCCAGCTATAGTGGACCATAAATAATTGCTTATTGTGCTTATAAGTAGCTTCGACCGATCATGAAATAATTAGAGACTTACAATGCCTTCTAACCTAATTGTCTTTGCGGTGACAGAACGCCAACTTCTGTGTGGGATGCGCTGAAGACTCGAGTTACAATTTCCTTTTGGAAAACGACTCCGGAGTTTTCTAGAGAACGTGAAGATGTGCAGCGTTGCTTCCGGGTTCTAAAGACTACACTGCTCATGCGCGCGTTCTCTAAAACCCCGGAATGAATTCGTCAATATTGATTTATTGATTATTCCGTGTTCCCGGGCGAGTCAACAGCTATGGTCATTAATTTCGTAAGTGAAATATATATATTTTTACCATGAGAGGTAAAGGTTTTTTTTTCACCACCAGATGGCGGAATACGGCGCCACCTTACACCTCGCGTGGACTTGCGGGTTTTTCCCCGTCCAAGAATCTTTGACCCGCGGGGCACCCCTCCATTCGGGACACGTTTTAAGCCCTCGAATGTTCTGAGATGTGTAGACAGTGCAGTGTTCAGTGCTTGTAAAGGGTAACTATGTGTGAGTAAGTGATGAGGATAGGACAAGGAAGAGGAAGGAAAGATTGCTCGCGGTTTGCGACCCGTGTGTTAGGGTACTGCTCTGACAATTGCCTGATATTAATCAGAGAAACCACGGAAAAACTACCGATCAAGCAGCTGGCCGCTGGAATTCTCTTCCAGACAGCCGTTGAAATCGACATAGCTATCTTGTGTAAAACATTCTGCCACTGTCGGGACCTAGGTCATTCGGATCAGAGGCAGTGCAGTGCCCAAGGGCGGCGCGGGGCGGCGCGGGGCGGCGCGGGGCGGCGCGGGGCGGCGCGGGGCGGCGCGGGCGGCGCGGGCGGCGCGGGCGGCGCGGGGCGGCGCGGGGCGGCGCGGGGCGGCGCGGGGCGGCGCGGGCGGCGCGGGGCGGCGCGGGCGGCGCGGGGCGGCGCGGGGCGGCGCGGGGCGGCGCGGGGCGGCGCGGGGCGGCGCGGGCGGCGCGGGCGGCGCGGGCGGCGCGGGGCGGCGCGGGGCGGCGCGGGGCGGCGCGGGCGGCGCGGGCGGCGCCCACCTGTGGCGGCCAGTGGGCGAACAACGCCCCGGGGCGCCTTTAGCACAGGGCCACCTGCGCCCCGCCCCATACGCCCACTGGGAGGGGGCGTGGGTGAGTAATGATTCCCGGCGTGTCAACTAGTGCGGTCATTAGCCCTGAACGCATGTTGTATCTCGGGAGGTTGAGGTGTTCCTCGCCGGCTGGATCGTCAGATCCCATGCCGATCCACATGCTGTAGAGAAATTTATCTAAGGAGCGATCAATTTGACAGGTAGGGAAATAAATGAAAGCCGTGTTGGTGGATGGCTTTGCAGGAGGTAGTGTAGAATCATTTTGAAACCCAAACGAATTGAGCACATGCGCATAACCTGCAGTTATGTTGGCAGCAATTGACAAGCAGTAGCAGTCGAAGCAGCCCCCTCTTAGAGTAATCTCTCTATAGCATGGTTTTTCCGTCCATGTATCTCTCCCAATACGGCCCTTCACACCCGGGACCAGCTCGCAGCTTCCGACCGATCTCGTATCATGTGTGGGAGCATAGCTCTCGTATAATGTGCAAAGAATGTGCAAGTGCTACCCGTGGCCAGTTTGTTAGAGTACTTCCCCGGCATACGCCCCTGGTATCAGTGAAATCAGTGAAACAACAGAAAAGTACTGATAATAGCAGCCGACCGCTACAATTCTCCTCCATTTCCTGGATTGAATTCGTTCCAACTACGCAGCTAGGGGCTGAACTCCGCCTCCGTCGGGACTCGCATGGACTCTGAGTGGAGCTCTCTGAGTTAAGCTCGGGGTGAAGCGACAATGAGCCTGGATCGTATTCGTTTTCTCATGTATGACTTTTTTGATCTCACAACTCCCACGAGACAGACCCTAGAGTTGGTTTCTTCTCTGTCCGGAAGGCCTTGCTCCCTAGGCATGGTTGCAACCCTCACGATAGGACCTTCTTCAGGGCAGAACATTATATGGAAAAATAACTATGTTCCTAAACATGTTCAGAAAATACGCCTGAATCAGCTTTCACCATGGATAAGATTAAATGTATCGATAAAAGCACTCGAGTAAGTTTTCTAATAATCTTTCTCCTAATTTGTACTTTTACTTACTTTTAAATATCCTTTGTAAATTTTTTATTTACTCTTCACATTTTCTAATCGCTCTGTAATCTGATATCTTTCTAATCTCTGTTGCTATAATATTTTCGTCAGATTTGAAATAGTAATGGAAAACATGTTTTTAAAAAATGTGCGGATGAGCCTAAAGCCTCTGTGACTTTTAATAAAAATAAATAAATAATGGTAATTAGCTGTAGAATGTTATTTTTGAAGATTCCTGATTCTTTATACAAATAGTGTGTGTAAATAAAAAATCTTGCTTGTTAATTGCAAAAGGAATCTGAACGAGGGTACAGAAGTTTCACAAAACATTTTCATAAAGAATAGAAGCCAATAACATCTTTCGTTTCTTGCTCTCGTTCAAGAAATGTGTAGCTTACGGTCTTTTCTGACCTTAATTTTTTATATAAATTGTTACTATTATGTAAAATATCAAAATACATAGACCTTGGAGTGTCATATTCTTCATCTCTCTTCTTTGCAACGTCTCTCAGCCATTCCATTTATGCTGCCTCTCACTTACCTTGTCTCCTAACTTTTCCACCTTTTTTATTTCGCTATTTACTGAGACCTTACTTCCAACCTAGGAATGTTACAGCCAGACCTTTTTTCCACTCGTCCATTACTTACTCACTTTCTGTTCTTGTACTCTATGCGATCTTCTTTCTTCTTTTTCTTCCAGTAATCCTTGAGTGTATACTGATATTCCAAACCAAAAGTTCTCAGATCTGTGTAAAGTGCAATGTTGTAAACAAATGTAACTAACCAGGATTTACTTTATACGTATTTTCTTCTCGTTTCTAAATGTGAGAAAGTATGGTACTTACTACTAAGTGTTATAAATAAGTGAAATTGATTTCTATGTATATTAAAATTATATAATGATTTAGATAAACAAAACAGCATGTAAGAGATACAGGGGTTAAAAAGTAATGGAACTGGATAATTTGTATATAAATATGGTAATAGTTGAATGATGGATAAATGACAATAAACACAAAGTTCGTTATTTTTACATACTTGTTACGACGTCAATTAAATGTACGTAACTTATCAAAAGGTAACTTACAACAGTGTAAAATGTTAGAAGTAAATGAAACTGACCTCTGGTAAATTTTTTGGAAATTTTTTTTTAAAAGGTTAAAAAAAAAAAGGACATACCAAATATGTCCAAACAAAATTGGAACCGTATGTATACAAATTTATTAAGTGTTAGAAATAAATGGTACTCATCACTTTGTACACAAGTAAAGGTAAAAAATGTATGTATACAAATATAAGCAAAAAAAGCTAAAGCAATGAAACATACTATTATGTAAAAAGATCAATTATGAAGAAAGGTGTAAACGAGATTTTTAGTAACAAAGTATATTGTATAGTACCTATCCCATAACAGACACTACTTGCACTCCAAACGAACAGTAGATTTGATTTTAATGGATACACAATAAATATCGCAATTACTGTCGCTAATCTCGTGCATGCGGCAAAACTGATAAAGGAATCGTCTGTCAAAACCTTAATTTTTTAATTTCTAATTAACATTACATGTTATTAATGTGCAATGTTTTAGTTCCAAAAAATCTAGAAATTACTCTAAAAATCATTGATATAAAGATATTTTGAGTGACAGAATCATCTTCCTAACCTTCTTCCCACTCAACATCATGATCTTCCAGGAGGTCCTAGGGCTCCAGTTCAATCAGGCGCCAATTTTCGGAACTAGCTGCATACCCAGGTCGCGTTCAGGTTCTATTAGGGGTGAATTCTAGCTACCGGCTGCCCTGATAGGCAATTTCTCATGATTCACTCGATCATTATCAGCCGAATATCGGAGAAGTACCCTAATAAACGAGCCATTGACCTCTGGAACTCACAATGCAGTCGGGGAAGAACACCTCAATCTCTAAACTTAAAGTATTCACAACACTAAGAGGACTAATGACCATAGTATTTTGTATGACCGAAAACATCAATCAACCAATCAATTCATCAACTTTATCATTTTCTTCTTCTTATACAATCTCTGAATAATGAGGAAAAAACCGCTCTTAGAAGATATCTCCATCTCACCAATCGCCTTAGCGACTCAAAGTTTCTGTTATCTGACAGCAGAAACTTTTCCTGAAACAATAGTTTCAAGCACAAAAAATGTGTAAATTGCATTTTAATGTTTCTCATTACCAGTTTGTTTTGGTTTCTAACATCTTGAATATGAGTTACATGTTATCCTAACATCACTGAAAATAGAATCAAGGCAGATATTGACCATATTCGACCGGTTATTTCCTTAACAGTTTTTCTAGACGGGAGAAGTGGGGATTTTATCATTTATTCAGCACTAAAATCAAATATGCAGACCGTTGGAATGAATCAAATTTGCTAGAACAATTGAACCAAATATTCCGATCCCAAGGTTCCAAATCCTCCACCCCGCCGAAATCCCCCTTACACGTAATGCGCTAGCCCATCCGACAATACCTCTACGTCGGCTACCGTAGAGTTACAGCGCTGGGGGTTTGCGAGGCCATTCGCCTGGAATCTCCAGAGGCTGCTCCACGCCACGAGTGGGCTCAGTGGCGTCCAGAAGCTTTCGCGTGCGATGCAGGGCGTGAATAGCCCCCCACAATACGACCACCTGCCTTGCCTTGTGTAACGTCGCTCGCGCCCACTCGGCTCTCCATTCGAGATCAAAGACTTGCAGAGACGGCCCCTGCGGAACACCAGGCCTGAAGGGCATTAGCCCACGCTGCCCGCGTCCCCTCTCGTGAGGAGAATCGCGACGTCTCCTGCCTAAAGACGGAAACTACGGAGACTGGCATCTCGCTGCCATGATGAAACAGAATGGGAGGTGTAAGACCCTTTAGACATCGCCTCGTAGAACTACGCCTTAAAATCTAGACAGAATTTAAGTAAAACATTACCTTTTTATGAACTTTATTTGTTATGAAATTCATCTTTTTTTTGTGTTAAGGAATATAATATTTAGAATATGTTTTATGTTTACCTTGAGATAAATCAATAAATAAAAGACATGCAAGTTAAAAGTCACGAACTGCCAACGCAAATATGCTTCTGCGCTATTTATCTGTAGTATTTTTAATATGTTGAGTAAATGTAACCACAAAATCAAAACAAAATGTTTTCATATGTATATTGTAATAGATATACTATTAAAATCTAACTTATACTCACGTGTATGCCTATATCAATTCAATATTACAATGCTCTACCCTCCCCTTTTGAGATCAAAGACTCGCAGGGATGACCCCTGTGGCATGTCAGGACTGAGGGGAATTACTCCACGCCGTCCTACCCCCTTTCGTGAGGAGAAACGTGAAGTCACCAGTCCGAAGACATATACTATGGAGATAGGCATCTCGGTTACACGAAGAAAGAGAACGAGAATTTAAACTCTTCACATACCTCGCTCTTTAAAGTTCAGCCTCAGATACGCACAGAATAGAATGCAAATAAAACACTACATTTTGTGCTCTATGGTCTTTTTTAAATGTTTCTTGTTTTTATTTTGCAATTACTTTACAATAATATTCTATTATATTAATGAATAATATAATATTAGTCATTTTTCTGTACATTGTCATTAACTAAATAAATAATATATTTGCTAGTGAAACGTTTCAAAATGCCAACGCAAATAAGATTTTGCAATTACTTTACAATAATATTCCCCTTGTAATCATAAATGTAACAACGAAATATGTGAAGAATATTATTTCAAATAAGTATTCATGTTCGCTTACACGACAGGCACCCTGCGTTTCAACCATCCACGCGTATATCTGCATCAATTTATTAATATTATGCTCTCGGCTCTCCATTTGAGGGTTCCAGGGATGGTCCTTGAGGGACACCACGTCTATGGAGCATTGGCCTTTCTCACTGCTCCCCGCCGCGGCGGTTGTAGAGGGAAACGCCATGTCTTCAGCCTAGAAACTACTCCCACGGGCATGGACGGGACTTCGGCTCCATATATAAAATCTCTGGTGGGGCACCGGAAACTCGCGTCCGCTTGCTCCATTTCTCGGTGTGACTCGCATCGTTGGTGCCACTGTAGGCTTAATGAGGAGTCCGATGGAGGCGCCATGCCTTCTCCATGTGTATTCAGTCCGGTGGCTCCCAATTGTGTTCTTTGTCTGGCAGTACAGGGAAATTGAAGAGGACATATACCACGCATGTCAGTAGGGTATGGCTTGGCACTAGTTTAGAAAGCTGATATGCTGCTAATGATGCGATATTTTGCACTTCCTCTTTTTGAAAGTCTTGGGAGTACGGATGCGTTATCAGTTCATACATTTTGCTTGACAAATTCAGAACTCGTAACTAGTGGGACGAGCGTTACTATCGGTTGCAATTTCAAATCCACATCCGGAAGATCTCAATTTACAAACTCTTGTATTTACCATATTTCGCTGCCTCCTTTATAACAATATTCTGATCGCACGGCCAGCAACACCTGTAAATAAGCAATTTTTTCACGAATAGCAAGAAACGATTTCTTTGCTGTTGTCGTGCGATTAGTACAAATTTTCTTGAAACTAAAGTATTGTTTTATTACTATTATTATTATAGAAATTATTATTCTCATTTTTTTATCACTCATTTTATTATTTGTATAGATTAACAAAATCAAAGCACAACGTAATACATTAGCTGAATATGTTACTGAATTTTATAAATCATTTATCAGAAATTTCAAACTAAGCTTGTCGTTGGTTTCACTCTCTTGTGCAGAGCTTTCTATACGTCTACTTTTCCACCCATATGTTCGAATCAAACAGACTGACTCCCCATTTCATATTTCCAGGAATGATACCGGTGTTCGAGAGAATTATTGGAATGACGTTAACTTTCCAACATGCGATTGCTTCTTGACGCTTTTCCATGAGTTCTCGTTGAAGTTTTCGGCGTATTTACTTTGTAGATTCCTAGTATTTCGAATAGAAATATCAATCAGCGCGACAGGTTTCTTTCTCCTGTAAATATCAACTAAATCTGGTCTGTTGCTCATATTTTTCATTGATTGATGGTTATTTTGGGCGCGTCAACGGCTAAGATAATTAGTCCGTAAGTGTAGCGCATGTTTTTTATCGCGAGAGGTAGCGGTCATTTTCCACCATCCCTGAATAACGAGATCCAAAAATTCAACCTAGCAGACAAGATAGCGCCGAATATCCTGCCACCCACCATATTGGAACCCTGGGACCTCCCGGTCAAAGGCAGAGCAGTAACGCCAATTGATGCCCTGAGCCACCTACGTCGGAACGCATTAATTTTTATTATTATTATTTTTATTATTTTTATTATTTTTTTATTTTTATTATTTTTATTATTTTTATTATTTTTATTATTTTTATTATTTTTATTATTTTTATTATTTTATTATTATTATTGGGTGTTGTTAGTTACGGTGAAGAAAATGCGTCATGTTCACCTCATGTTGCTCTTAACCTCCATCATGGGAATTTAACTAGGCTCAGGCATGGGGGCACGGGTTGCTGGCCGGCGATGTCGGACTACCGACACAATAGCGCCCAATCCATTATTATTATTATTATTATTATTATTATTATTATTATTATTATTATTAGTGTTATTATTATTGTTGTTATTATTATAATTATGTGTTATTAATTTACTATTATGATCCATTTTCTCACAAATTATTGGTCTTCCACTGCTACCACACAGATACAACATCAAAGCATGGCAACTGATTTGTTTAATTATTTGGAAATTGATTTATTGTTGTTGTTGTTATTATTTATGTCGCTTTTACTGAATAATCATGGTTGGCGGTGGTAGCCCATCAGGTAATGAAATACCTGCGGGGGCGTGGCAGGAAGCGGTCGTCTTTCATCGCGGGCGTCTGCTGTCCGTGCCGCGGCACAGCGCATGCGTGATAGACCGTACGACGATAGCGCTATCAGCAGCCTCCCGCGGGCTTTTATTACAATACGCGGCCGCACGCGACCCCGGCACACACACACACACACACACGCACGCACGGGCACGCACGCGCCGCGCCGCGCCGCCCGCTTTATCTACGCATGGCTAATTCCAAGCACGTCGCACGTCCGTGCGCTCACGCGGGCGGAGGTCACCGCTGACCGATGGCGGTGACCGCGCAAGACCACGCGCACACTGCACCGCCTCTGACCGGGAGGTCCTAGGTTCGAGTTCTGACGGCGGCAGGATTTTCGACACTAGCTTTTCAGCTAGGTCGGATTCAGTTGCTGTCTGGAGGAGAATTCTAGCGGACGGCTGCTCTGATCGGTAGTTTTCCGTGGTTTCTCCGATCAACACCAGGCGAATGTCGGAGCAGTACCCTACTAAACGGGCCACGGACCGCATGCGATCTTGCCTTCCTCTTCCTTGACCTTTCCTCTCCCGTTACACACACACTTACACTAACATGCACTGCACTATCACATATTCCGGGAGACCGGTCGGGAGCTTAGAGCTTGTCCCAGACAGGGGGAGATACCTGGTTGAAGAAAACCTTGCTAGTCGAGGATAGGTCGGGACCGAATCTCGTCAACGGGGGAAGATCACCGTCACCTCCCGAGGAAAGAACATGCACTACTCTACCTGCACTATTCAATTACTTTGATTAGTAGAGAAAATTAGTAAAATAAATATCTTTTAATATGTAACATTGGCTTCTGGGTGGAGGAAACCCCCCTGAATCCCGGACCCCCAACTGGTACGCATCTGCTGATAATGAGAGGAATAATAAACTTATCTTACTACTTTTACCACACGGCGGTTCAGGCATAGAGCAGACATTTTCTGCAAAAATGTCATTTATATGTTGTTAATTCGTCCGATGACATGTACTAGCCTGTGAATTTGAAAACATTTTTGAATTTGTAAGAAAAAATAGTTGAAAAAAAATTGATTTTGAGAATTTTCATGTAGGCTGTTTCCTACTTCTCGTAAAATACAACATTAATTTTTTTTAATCTCGGAAATGATGAGACTTCTAACATTGGACAAGTAATTCCACATGTTTCACCACAGCTAATACCAAATCTAATAATACAAACTGTATATCCACGTATCTTAATATAATTATCTCCCCAATACAAGTATTTTACTTGTATGTTGTTCATGAAATAAAATCAGCAATTTTTTGAACTTAAATACTTACTAAACATAAATTCCTTAGTCTATCAATTTTCTAAATTTAATTTAACTAAATTAACAATTCAATCTCATAATTTTTTTATACAATTCACAATTTTCAAAACTTTCTGGCATGGACTAATTTCACAAATATGATATATTACTTTTGATCAAAAGAAATGTGTGACCTTCAGTGCGTTGTTGTCTGGTGCAGTACAGTGCAGTGTGTACAGTGCGATATGATGCTGTTGTAATACTAATTAATGTAATCACTATATATTATTATTATTATTATTATTATTATTATTATTATTATTACTATTATTATTACTATTATTATTATATATTATTATTATATTATTATTATATAATAATAATAATAATAATAATAATAATAATAATAATAACTATTATCATTATTTTCATTATTAATATTGAATTATATTTTTTGAATTGAATTTATTATATTTATTGATACTTTATTACACTAAATGGATCTTTTTAATTTATTTTGTTCATTCAATGCAGTTAAATGTATATTAGCTTCTTAGTAATTAGCCATTACTATTTTCTGCATGCATTACTAATTTACTGTAATATACATTTCGTATTATTATTTTAAGTCCTGGTTTGTAAGAATATTTCGTGTTACTTTTATTCTCTTTAATATCTCTTCAAGGAACATACACTATAATGTGCCACAGCATCATACCAAACCTTGGCTGCACCTTTGATAGCATGTACCCAAATGGCAGATAGTTTATTGTCATAAACTCGGTATTCTAAATTTTAGACCTATTACTTCTACGAGAGATACGTTCTACGCTTCGTCACTTGAAATTTGGGGTTTTATCTTCTCCAGCCGTCCCTCCTGTTCGTTCCCATAATTTCATATTCACCCCTTCTCCCAGAGCTGAGATAAGGTCTTGCTTTAGTTTGGGCCAGGAAGCTTTTAGTTCAAATATCGAAAAATGACAGCAGTGTTTTCGTTTATCGTTGAAGAGAACATGTGAGGCGAGTGTGTTCACATCCAATGCCATGCATGTTTAGTGAGCTGAGGCCCCCTTTATTTGAGTTTAGAAAGAGATTATATTTTTTCCGGGAACGTTACAAATGTGTTGTTCAGAAAAGTTATATTTTTTCAATGTGTTTTGTTGACCTCGTGTTAAAATATAATTTCTTTTTCCCTTGTGGTACTCTATAGGCACACAAGGCGATGTACACATCGTGATAAAGCAATAGCTTTTGTGTAAATAAAATTTTAGTTTTTTTGTCCCTTGCGACACAGCTGCCAATTGTTTGAGCAATATTCCTTTAATATTTTAAAAAAGTATAAAGAATGTGTTCTTCTTTATTTGGCATTGATATGTTAAATGAATATCGTCTTGTTCATAACAATTGTTTCGGAAAATGGGTTTCGGTTTTAAAGCGTAAAATTCATTATTATCTGCGCACGTTTTCTTGAGCCCTCCATTCAGTAGTTGAGAGAGGAGAGGAGTAGAAAACATTTCTGGTCATCCCAATGTCCGTTGCTACTTGCTTCTTAATTCAACTAATGTTAGCAAAGAAAAGGGGGTAGGCATTCCGGGGCTCAAGGAAACGTGTGCGTATAATACCTTATGACGTTGTGTAATTGTTATTACAGGTTCAAAACATTGCCGTAATTTCTAAAATGAAATCAGGATGTTAAATGCATGTTAAAAACAATTGTTTTTTTAATAGTTAAAGTAATATTCAATACCTGATTATTCAGAGTTTGTTGATAACAAAGAAAATATTATGTCTACGTAATATAAGTAAAAAGTTAGAAGGGAATGAGACGTGTGATATAAAAAAGACACAGTTAATTTGAAATAATGTTTTAATTGCCTTTAAAAATACATCTTCATATAGAAAACTCCTACAGAAAAGGATTCAGGATGACTTTGTTAAAATCTCTCATTCTTAGCCACGGGTCAAATACAGCGTCTGCCTTCTTCACTTTACAAACATCCATAGAGTTTAAAGCGTTATTTTTCACATTTGAAACATGCGCTTGGAAAAACTCTCTAGCAGCATATACAAATAACATGTGTTATACCATAATGACTAATACAGTAAATTGTTAGGCCCCCGCCAGAAACAACATAGTACAGGAAATACAAACATGACTACCTATTCATCTGGTCCTTCGTATGAATGCTAGGAATTCAGTAACAAGGTGACAGCAGTCACAGTTAAACGAGGGTCGATGAACTAAGGTCTCCGATTGTATAACAACTTACGGAAAAATAAATGTGCTCTGATAAGACAAAACAATTGTATCATTTTAGATCCCTGCTCAGAACTTTTCCCAAACAATTTCTCTCGTCAATCTGTAAATATTTTTCTGAAAGATAAGAGACATACGGATTTCCATACTTTTAATTACACGACTACAGCTGATGAGGAGTGATCTTTTTGTAGAACCTACCGTCTCATTTGCAGCCAACGCTGCAAGTTCTTTGTCTCAGTTGCCAGATTTATATTTCTACGAATTAAATTCAGAACATTTTATTTTCCAATTTATTATTAAACTAGTGACTTATTTCACCTGCGGCAATTTTTAATGCAAGTTATATTTTAATAATCTTTATTTCACATTGTTTAGCCACATTTTCCATTATTAGAAACGAAATGTTTATCGGAACCCCAATCACCTAGAAAGAACTTTTAACCTCGAGGAAGTGTGGACTCAAAGCACACATCTTGATTTTATTTCTTATGATAAATACAATTTTAGGCCATACAATGGAAGAAAAGAAATGTAAATGTAATTAGTGAATATACGGTAATGGCTTGCTATATAATTGGAGACGTTAGTTTTGTTTAAACCTCGTATATCGTCAAGTAATGTTTATCAGTGATTGCACAAAAAACATGTGACCCCTGGGAAACAAGCACATACAGAGAGAATTTTAGCAACCACATACTTCTGCGAAACTACAGAGAAGGAGTGAAAGCGGAAACACATTGTTCAAGTCTCTCACAAAGTTTGTGTTTTATCACTTTACAGTTTATCAGTTCACAGTCTCTCGAAATTGTCTTCAAAGTGGAGAGAAGTTGTAGACAGATGTGTGATGAAACTTTTTGTATCGTTATCGAAATTACAGTGAAATATCGTAGAGGCCTTTTATTATCGTTAAATTCATCATGAACAAATTCTTTAACTTTTAGACAATAACAATGAAATATAGGTCTCTTAAACCTACATCCAAAAAACATAGAAAAGCATGTATTAACAAATACTTAGTTTGATTTATCATGCTCCTTCCTATGCGAACGCCTTTGGAAATGAATATTGACATTTGTTTGTGAAATTATATCAACATTTTCTACATATTCCATTCGTTTATTTATAGTTTAGTTTACATTTCCCAGCATTCTTAAAATAAAAGCTATTCGACTTTTTTCAAAATTTTATTTTTATTTGAAACGTTTATAATAGATTACCCTGTTAATTATTCTGTATCATAATATATTTTGTACAATAATTAATAAACAAATTTATACACAAACATGACGAAGTAATATATATGTATATATAAGTTTATCACCATTTACCTCTTTGACGTTTTCGAAGGACATGAATGTCGCCGACTGAGAAACGCTTTAGCGAATAGCCACCGTCAGAATAGAACGTTGCACGTTCATGACATTCTGTCACTAGGAGGTGACACGTCACCGCGATGCAGCACTGCAATCGACAGCATTGTCGGCGACTTCATGGGGACGTCAGCGGTATTTGATGGCAGCCGTGAGTTTTGCCGATCTGTTGACAAAATAACATGTCGTTAATGTTTCTGAAAAAAACTTCTGTAGTTACAAAAGAACAAGATATTCTTCTGGAAACCGGCTATTTTGATAAAATTACCTATCAGCTTTTAAATTATACTTGGGGTTTTCTAACGTGGCATCTGAGGGTAGTCTCTCCAAGATACTTGCACAAGTACCTGTGGAAGTATCTCCGAGATACAAGAATATGTCGCGACTTTTTTCATGTTTCTCAGTTCTGCCGCAAGTTGTCGCATTATCGACACCGTATAAAGCAGTGCTGTAGATCAAGCGACTCTAGCGGCACGACCGAGAAAGACGCAAAAATCCGAGCCATATTACATCATGGAGATACTACCCTCAAATGCATCGTTAGAAAAACCCAAGAATAAAGAACTGTTTATATCTTAATGAGTGAAGACAGCTTTGAATTACAATTTACAAAAAATAAATAAAACGGTGACATACCACATACACATACAAATAAAGATTTCATTTTGATAATTAAATTTGTTCAGAGAACTTTGATAATGAGTAACATGGTCACAATTTGGATTTCTTTACGACTGCGTAAAATCATCTCCGATCGTAATCGCATTCAACAAGGTAACGAGAAAGGTGTTTTGGTACATATTTGACATAATTCTTGCTACTGGAAAACAATGATGTTTCAGCATTCTTTTACAAGGAAAACAAAAGAATAATGATATTTTGTATTTATAATATATTTAAAAAGTCTATTGATTTTTAAAGCAAATTTTCGTATTTCTTCACACGTATAGTGTTATTGTTCTTTAATCGAACATAAATTAGCAAACTAATATATCCTAACAAGGAAAATAAACTTCCAACGAGATAAAACGTACCTGACAAGTGAACAAGAAAGTGAGGATTTTCGTCGTGAAGATTCTTTATGCATGTATATTCATTTTTTAGTTTATTCAATTACCAGGGATACAATGCATCTCGGGTATCTACATTAGAAAATAAACGAAAAGTGTTTTCGTAAGGTTTGTAGTAGTGAATACAGAAGGCAGATACCAATTTTCAAAAATGTTCTAGTGTGAAAGATAAAATAGTTGCTGGCCTTTGGACCTGCAAAATAACATAGTGAGACACTTTTCTCTGTCACCAGCAGCGGTGCACATTAGAAATTAGTCGAAAAAATGTATCTCAAGAAGGCGATGAGCTCCTACTAAAACGTATTAAATATAAGGGAAAATTATTAAGTATTTTGAAATAAAAATCTCTTCTGATATAAAAAGGCTATCAAGGCGGTAAGGTATGAGGTAAAGAACGAGCCCTTGTGTTAGTGTGTGGTGTGCAATACATGCACGAGTGTGTGGGAGTGTGTTATAACAATGTTGTGTTCGTATTATGTGGTCTTGCTTACGTCTATGTGTGTATTCACATGCATGATCGCGTGAGTGTCAAAATGTGTTATTGTGGATTCCCGTTTGAGTGTTACTACATTCCTCACTTCGTCTGTCTTCGTGTATCAATGCATCTTTGAGAGTGGGTGTTTTAGAGAGAATGTTAAATTTGTGCATTTGCCAAGTGGGTATAAGTTCTCGTAAATTATCACCTTAGTATTATTTTTACACAATCCCCGAGTCTATTGTTTTGTATATGACCTTGACAATGAGTTAAGCGTACGCTATTATGAGTTCACCTCCTCAGACTTATTTCTACATCATGTGTTCACGCCAATGTCTGCTATGGCGGCGGCATTTGGCATTCGAGTAGCGAGCTACTGCTCATCTGATCTCAAACACTCATACGATCGGCGAACATTTTCTTCCTTGAATTTACAAAGTTGCTACACGGGTAGAGGGATCATCGAATGTTCGTCAGTGCAAATAGCAAGCGACATGTCCACAGTACTGGAGAGCGTAGTTGCTCGTTACTCGCCAAATACCGAAAATATGGAGCCGCGCATGCCCGTGTCGTGTTAGTGTCGGTGTCGTGTTTGATTGATTGATTGATTGATTCATGTTTCCAGGCGTGTCAACTGCTCTGGACATTAGTCCCGTTAGTGTAGTGCATGTTTCTTCAGCGGTGATCTTCCCCCGCTGGATGGCGAGATCCGGCGCCGACGTACCGTCGGCTAGTGGGGTTTCCCCCTAACCAGGACTCTCCCACCAGCGGGGCACCGCCCCAGCCGGGACAAGCTCTAAGCTCCCGACCGGCTCCCGGCATTGTGGTGTGTAGGCATGTTAGTGTAAGTGTACGTGTAAGGTGAGAGCATATGACAAGGAAGAGAAAGGAAAGATCGCGTGCGGTCTGTGGCCCGTTTGTTAGGGTACTGCTCCGGCATTCGCCTGGTGTTGATCGGAGAAACCACGGAAATCTACCGATCAGAGCTGCCGGCCGCTAGAAGTCTCCTCCCGACAGCAAATGAATTCGACCTAGCTGATAAGCTAGTGTCGAAAATCCTGCCGCCGTCAGGACTCGAACCTAGGACCTCCCGGTCAGACGCGCTGCACCGTGTCGTGTTAGTGCCCGTGGCGTTCTTGCATGTTCTTCTGAACGCTTTTCACAGTGCTCATTCATGTGCTTGTTCTTGTTTGTCACAATGGTCGTCAGAGTGTCTGTCCGAATACTCCTTTGGGTGCTCTTCAGAGTACTCGTCCGACTGCTTGTACGAGTATTCAAATCAGTACGTAAACAAATACATACTTTTTGGATCCGTGCGGACATTCCAAATTTTGTAAGTCGTTTTAAAAGCGGAAATAACTTCATACAGCTTCCTAAATTGGTACGGCTTGCCAGTGAAATACATTGTCAACCTTTATAGACCGGTCATGTCGGCCGTATTGTGAGATCAGTTTAATTTAACATTAATTTCAAGGCTCTACTCCGTTTTGTTCTCCCACGTATACTATGTAATGGAGGTACCCAAGAAGTAAGTCTGTAAAAGGGTAAAAACGTATTCGAAATGGTCTTACTTTGGAGAAGTATCATGAAAACCTCTTACATTCCTTTCTTCCCGTTTCCTGCTTCTACACAGTTTAATTTTTTCACGCATGTTCTTCATATGTTCCCTTGCATTCTTCCAGCATCCTTCATACAGCTTTTCCTCCATATCATCCTATACGTTTCCCGCATGTATTGCAAATGTTGCTCCGTGTGCTCCCCGTTTGATTCTCTGCATGGTTCCTCTTATGTACATCACATGATGTGCTGCATACTGTCCCGTAAGTTACGCCCTTACCTTTTTTCAAGTACCTCCCAATTCATTCAAAACAACATTCCACAGATGATAATATTGAACCTAAAAATTAAATTAAAATGTAAGTTAAGTGATTTCTTATTATGAAATACTGTCACGAACTTTACATCAGCGGATAATGAGTGCAATGTATCTCCTGACGAAAGGTATGAGAAGTTACGAGTAGATAGAGTATCGCTCTCTCGAAAGATATTCTACCCAAAGATCGTTCACAAAAAAATTACATATCCAAAACACATTTTGTTTTGAACTAATGTTTTAAAAGTAAAAGTACTAGCTTCACACACTAATCCAACACACAGCATTTCTGGCAATCCATGTTACAGGGAGACGAATAGTGTAATAGAGCGTTAAAAAAATTGGTGATTTTTGCATAAAAATGTGTTTTTGGACAGGAATTACGATATTTAATTTTGAGACCAGAGGACGCATTTTTTCCACTTTATGAGTAGTAACGAAATGTGTGTTGCGGGTTGCATATTAGCATAAATAATATGCCATTATAATCGGCAAACTTATATCTCGGCAGGACGGCAAGATTCTTACAAAATGTCAAAATCCATCAAATTTTCTTAACATATTACATAACATGTGTTTATAATAAGTGCATACATTTAATGCAGATAAATTCTTATAATTAACGTAATAAACAAGCGTAGTTTGTGTGACAATTTCTAAAAACAAGGCTCGAAAGCAGTTATTCCATTACAATGAGAAAAGAAGTAGGCCTATTGTTTAAATTGATAAAATTAAAAAACGCGCTTTCACTCACGAATGGAATTCATTGTCTCGTGAATTCGCTTCTCCAATTACTGCTTAAAAATAATTACAGCAAAGCTTCTCTTGACTAATTTCATTTAAGTGCATGTCTCATTAGAAGGAAATACAATCTGAAGACAAACACGTCTCTACCATAAAAGGAAATGAGTTCTTTGTGACAACATTCTAGCACATCGACATATTAAAAAAAATGCCCCTCCCTCATGCCGCTCCACATCTCGCACGCAGCATTTCACACGTCTTGCAACAACACAAGCGCCCTCCAATTCTTCCCTTTTTTTCATTTCACCAAGTCGAAAGGGAGGCCCGGAAAGAATTACCTGGATCCCGCATCCGGAGTTCAATGGGGGCCTCGGGAGGGGGACGCGCCCGGAATCAAAGGCCCGGAGCCCGTGGAATCCCCTCCCCCCACTCCCTGTCTCTATACCGGTGCGCGCGGCGTCATGTGCAAGAGGGCACTTGGTTCGCACAAAGCAGCGTTAATCGCCTCATCCCTATGTCACTGGTTCAGCCGTGCGCCGTCCGCCGCGCTGCGCTCGCTCGCGCTTTCGAACTCTCCACCGCCCCCTCCCGCGCCGTTCCACGGTTTTTAGTTCTTATGCTCTCCGGGGAGAGCCGAGCGCGCTGCGGTTCCCTCTGGGGGCAACGGTTGGAGGAGCTCCTGGGACCGCATCGCCACACAGTCGTGAAAGGATTTTCGGTTTGGTGTGCTGGCGGAAAAATAGAACACTTATGCGTAATCCCTTATGGTACAGGCTTGGCGGGGAATTCGAATAAAATCAAACTCGGGGAAAAAGTAAATCCTTGTAGACCACGTATCAAGTATTTCTGTTTTTCACAATGTTTGGTTTTCATGTTGTATTCTCATTGAGGACAGTCTTGATCAGTAACAATGCATACAACAATACGACAGGAATAAATTTTACGTTTAATATGAAGTTCGAATGTGAAAGATTTTAGTGTACATTACTTGTTACTCGTGAACGATGTTAAATCACAGTTTTCAACAAGTTCCTTTGAGAAGATATAAGAAATACGTCTCCTGTATAACGCGTATTTAGAATAAAACGTTCTTACACCAAACAGACAAAACACTTAACTTATTTGGGGCAAAATAATTACGTGTGTTTAGAGATTGGTAATTTTAAACTACGAAACCCTTTTTTTTTGTAGCATCTGTTATAGTACTAGGGATAAAACTGAATTTAAGTATGGATGTAATTTAATACATTATAAAGTCAACTCATTTCCTCACACGTTTTTATATTTTAATAAAATGCGTAACATTTCTATATTTTAACTTTAAGTTTCGATATTTAAATATGTATTCGCTCCGCGAATATATTTACGTACTTACAGCATTTTCGTTTGCTGATGTAGTATCAAATAGTGTTGAAAGCTATCGCTTAATTCTGACGCCAGATATATCAATTTCTCAGGGTCTTTTAAAAAACCGAAAATTAAGTTTCACTTAGACTGCCTACTACTAGATTAATCTTCATCTACAAAATTAGAATGGCACCTGGAAACGAGAGTAATTGTTTCGCAGAGTGAAAGAACTAGCTATTGAAGCTCATGCGAACACCACCATTATAACAACAATCTTACCATAATTCCTCTAAAAAATTTCTTCAAAACCACTGTTTAAAAGTTCTCTATGATACGAGTGGTAAAAGTGACATTTGATTTTGCGAGAAGGGATGGTTGCGACAAAAGTCCTGAGTTAATTGACACGGTGAATTGACTGAGTTAATAACTGATAGCCTGAGTTAATTAACACGAGTGTCAAAGACTGTTTTTCAGACAGCCTTACTGATTTTCATTTCATTTTAATTCCAGTATATAAATTACTTCATGACACTAAGGTTTGTAGCAGCTGATGGGACCAGATAGAAGTGTAATTTGTTTTCCTTGTTGCACCCACAGATTTTAGGTCTCTGTGCGTGCCCTATCAGAAACGCGTTTACTACTGTCTGCCTCAATACCCAATAAAACGCGTCTACATATTCGTTTCAAAATGTCTTACTGACGACCCACAATGCGCTGTGAAGACCACGACCGCCTATTGGCTGCATTGCCGGGAGTTCCTCTTAGCATTCAGACCCCACGTGGAAATCCAGTACGTCCGACCCGCCCCCCACCCCACCCACATCTGGATCGAGAGATTCGTTCTCGCCGAGGACCCCCCACCACCCCTAGTAGACCGAGTGGGTGGGGAGGGGAGGGGAGGGGAGGGGAGGTTGAATGGGCTCGCAAGCACGCGGGGCCTACACGGCGCGGGGGCGCCGCTTTGTGGTGCGTCCTCAATGCAACAGAGGCGGCCGCGTGTTTCTCCGTTCAGCCGCCTGCCCCGCCCCCTTCTCCCCTCCCCCTCCTCCTCCCGCCACCCCCACCCCCCGCGTCGCGCGCTCGAGTGCGGCCGCGCGCTTCCACGCGTCGCAACGTCAGCTTCCGCTTTTCGCAGACAAACGGCGAGACACAAGGGTGCAGCCAGGAAGTACACAATGTGCTGAGTGAGTAATTGAAGGGCTTGGGATTAGAGACTACTACGCGTCGTTTTGGCAAGAACTGACTTGTTAAGACTTCTCAGTTTATCTTTGAAGTATTAAATTTTGAAACAATATATATATATATATATATATATATATATATATATATATATATATATATATATATATTGGCGATTTCTGGTGGAACGCGATGGAAGGGCTTTCCGGTACCTTCGAAATGATCATTAAATTATATTATAAATATATAACTGTTTCTATTAAATACTTTTGACAGTTGACGGTGTTCCCAGTTTACCACAAAGCCACCATTGCTTCTGCCTCAGTAGTGTCTCTGTCCAGTATATTCCAGAGTTTCCGTTTCTGCGGATTGCGGATTTTCGACACTAGCTAGGTTGAACTCAGCCGCTGACTTGAGAATAACTCTAGTGGCCGGTTGTTCTGATTGGTTATTTTTCGTGGTTTCTCCGATTAACTCCAGATGAATGCCAGAACAGTATCTTAACGAACAGAACACAGACCGCTCGCGATTTTTCTTTCCTTTAATGGTCATATTCGGTCCCCTTGCACGCACACGCACACGCGCGCACACACACACACTTACACTGGATTGCACCGCTCTATCACACATGCCAGAAGGTCAATCGGAATCTTGGAGCTTCTCCTGAATAGCTTGCTGAAGGGAGATATTTGGATGTGTCGTCATTTCATAAAACATTCACTATACTAAAGGACAAATGATCAGAACAGTTGAGGTGCATGGAAACGTGAAACTGTGTACGTGGTGACATTTTCCCGCAATACGCTGACATCAGATGCCGACCTACACGATGGTTAATGGGAGATGTATCCCTCCCCTCATCGGGGCACCTACCAGCCGAGACAAGCTCTAAGATCCCGATTGGTCTCCTGGCATGTGTGGACGTGTGGTGCATGTAAGTGCGTGTGCAAGGGAAGAATATATGACAAAGGAAAGAAAGATCGCGCGCGGTCTGTTCTCCGTTTGTTTAGATTCTATTCTGTATTCATCTGGATTTAATCGGAGAAATCACGGAAAAATACCAATCAGATCAACTGGCCACCAGAATTCTCCTGAAGTCAGCGGCTGAATTTGAACTAGCTAGTGTCGAAAATACGCATTCAGCCGGGACGCAAGCGCTAGGACATCCTGGTCAGAAACGATACTGAGACTGAGGCAGTGCTGGTTCTAAGCTAAACTCATACGGTAGCTTCTTCCAGAGGTCATTTGTTGTATTCCCATTTTACAATGCTGTCATTTGGTGGCTGTAACCCACTGCATAATGATACTTATTACGATACAGATTTCATTATGATACAGGTTCTTGACCAATCACAGAGAAGCTTACAAACCATGTTTTGATACTTCATTAATCATTGAGAATCGTTCTAGTAAATGTTCTGTTCGACTGTGTACATTAAAATTGCATTTAATATTATATCCTTCTGAATCCTGCGTGTCAACTGCCATGCAACGATTCAATGTAAAAGTTTAACTTATAAAAGTTACCAAAATCTTAGAAAAAGTACCGTATAAAACTCTACGTAATGGGGATTAATACACTCGTGTGAAGTTGAGGAGACTCGCTCCTTCCTCGCTCGTATCGTCATATCACACTCGTGTATTAATACCCATGATTACATCATCGGTTCATAATGCACTATTTTTGCAGTAGGGCGGTGCAGCGAGCGCATGGTCGGGCGCCGAGAGACCTACCTGTTGCCGCCTACCAGCCGGCCGCCGCCAGCGGCGCCGGCCCCGCCGCCGCCAGCGCCCACGCCGCCGCCACCGCCGCCAGCCACAGCGCGCCTCCCGCGCACCGGAGCGTCGTCGCGCCGCCCGCCTCTGCAAGCACACCACCCACCGCCATTACTACACTCACACATGCATAAATTCTCTCTTGTGTATGAATTCGTTCACTCATGTTAATTCGTTCAGTCATACATGTATGTATATTGTAAAGTATTGTATTAACAAGCAGGAAGACGGGCCTTGAGGCCCGCGCCGCAGGATTAGGGCGCCAGAGAATACTGGGTAGAGAAAGGAAGTAGAATGAATAGACGTAGCTAGGGGGCGGAGGCACGCCGAGATATTTTGAGAACTTCCAGGAATCCATGGGAAGGGATGCCCAACATGTGTGGTGGCGCGCGTCACGTGGCATGAAGTGCCCCGTGAAAGCGAGATGACGTTGCGTGTCTCGTGCTCTGGAAAGTATATAAGCGAGAGCGCAAAACGCGGCGGTGGGTTTTGAGCCGAGTGAAAATCTCGTGCGAACGCACAAAACTTGCGTCCAGGGCGGTGCGGAGACGAGCTATGCTCGTAGGGCAACCCATGTGTCGCGACGCCGCTGTGGAACATTTTTTCCACGGCTGACTGCGGTCGCCGGGGCTTTACGGTGTGTGCGTAAGCTCGCTGAGGAGTGGCGAGGGCCAGGAGTCAGGCGGATTTGCATCTTTTTAAAGATCGCTCCTGCGATCGGGGTATAGGGTCTATGAGAGCTTCATAACAGATCAATATATTTATTTGTAAGTACTTATTAATACATTTGTAAACATCTGAAGCTCGTGTCTGTGATTGCTGTTGTGTTCTCACGACGTCACAATACATTCAGTCACATATACTCTTGCAACATATTTTTTGTTACATAAAGTGCACACTGGTGCCTCACGGACACCGAAGAGTTTTCTTATTACAAAATATTTAAAAAAGTATGTATGTTTCAGAAGTGTGTTATATTGAATTATTTTAATCTAAGAATTATGAAAGCAAGAAAAAACACAAAAATGTAAAGTTAAAAAGTAACATTTATCATATTTTTTCACTTCTAATCTTTCTTCAGATTTTAACAGTAAAATTACGAATACACTTTGAAATCACCACACAACAATCAGATGAAACAAAAGCGTTGTGAATTCCCATTGACACATCGGAAAAGCACACATAGGAGGAATAGTACTTATATTATATTACTTGTTTGAGAAACAATCAAACTACACAAAGGGTACTAATAGACTAGTTGCACCATCGATTGATTGATTGATTTTTTCGTGTTTCCGGGCGGCTCAACTGCTTTGGTCATTAGTCCCGTAAATGTAGTGCATGTTTTTTTCTCGAGAGATGGCGGTGGTCTTCCCCGGATGGATGGCGAGATCCGGCGCCGACCTACCGTCGGCTAGTGGGGTTTCCCCCTAACCAGGACTCTCCCACCAGCGGGGCACCGCCCCAGCCGCGACTAGCTCTAAGTTCCCGAGCGACCTCCCGGAATATGTGATAGTGTGGTGCATGTTAGTGTAAGTGTGTGTGTAAGGGGAGAGGATAGGTAGCGAAAAACAAAAAAATGCTTTGTCTATGGGGTTTATAGCTAGCCGTTCCCTTAGTATAGATCTTGTTAATATTTTTGCGAAGCCTTTGAAATTTTTTTTTCAATACGCCCAGGTTGTATCAAACATCGCCTCGCGATGAGTATTTTTAAATCTAAATAACTACAAGAAATACCTCCAAAGTAGTACCCAGCAGCAGCGAAAATTCTGCTGACCTGTGTGGAAAATAGACCCTAGGTAATGAGATGACGCAATGAATATGATTAATCAGTCGGAACGGAATTACACAATACTGACATAATATTTACATTTTTCATTTAATATCGAAACTCTTTCATTGTTTATGAATTTTTCTCGAGTTCTTTTGGAATTTCCCTTATGTCCAGATATTGCGTAGTATTCTGTCAATTTATGAACACATTAGAAATTAGTAATGCAGATGCCTTAAATCATATTTTTCTTCAAAGGTGTGAATGATGCGTATGCAACAGTTTGAAAATTTGCATAATAATCTACGTTAAAGTAATATATTACAAATGTATTGCAATATTTGATCCACTACAGGGAAAATAAAATAATTTAAATATCAACACCATTGTGTTCTTTATTTTTAAAAAAATATTATAATCAATTTGATCATGATGGTGCCAACCTCGGAGAAACAAAAGCCGTAGATAGCATTTAGAGTTACTGTCAAATTTTGTCACTGCTTGTAATTGACACTTATCAGTTATCACTCTACAACCTCCTGTAAAAGTGACCGGGTGCGGTAACTCAGTGCATCAACTGATGTCAATGCAGCGCCTGTGACCGGGAGGTCCTTGGTTCGAGTTCTGATGGCGGCAGGATTTTCGACACTCGATCGAGTTCAGTCGCTGTCTAGGAGGAGAATTCTAGCGGCCGGCTGCTCTGATCGGTAGTTTTCCGAGGTTTCTCCGATCAACACCAGGCGAATGCCGTAGCAGTACCCTAACAAACGCGCCACGGACAGTGCACGATCTTTCCTTCCTATTCTCTCCCCTTACACACACACTTACACTAACATGCACAACACTACCACACATGCCGGGAGACCGGTCGGGAGCTTAGAGCGTGTCCCGGCTAGGGCGGTGCCCCGCTGATGGGAGAGTCCTGGTTAGGGGAAACCCCACTAGCCGACGGTAGGTCGGCGCCGGATCTCGCCAAACAAACGGGGAAAGATCACCCCAATCACGGAGAAAAGCATGCACTACACTTACGGGACTAATGACCAAAATCAGTTGACGCGCCCGGAAACACGAAAAAAATCAATCAAATCCTGCAAAAGTGAGATTCTAGATAATTATTACTTGACATTGTTCAACCGTTGATGTATGCCCGAAGTAGTGATGTAGTTATACGAGATCTTGGCAAGATGAACACTCACAATCGCTTATCACTATTCATCCGTCTATTTCGGTGCCTCTTTCAATAGCTCCGTTACCCAGGCAACCTGGCCTCGACCCTGGCGCTGTCGGTCCCCGGCGGCCGCGGAAAGAGTTACGCGCAACTTCTGACGCGATTGCAGGGGCGAGTCAAGTCGACTCACGTGGAAGTTAAATAAGAGCAGACCGCGCCGCGTGATACGTTGAGCTAAACGAGTGATGAACTTTCCCCTTCGTTCAAATATTTGCCTGTAAATGAAACCGCCATTACTCGTCTGCCGCTAGGGAAAAGTAAATATCAATTTAAAAAGCTTATGGTCCCAAGTTCAACTAACATAAGCGCTTGTATAATGCATAATTCCGAGCGAAGTTTATATCATGGCGAAAAGGGAAAGTTGTGTACAACTTCGTTATCAGAAAATATTTTGTATACTTTGAGTGTTCTTCAGACATGCAATAATAGTCACATTAAGGTGGGAATCTTGTTTTATTCGTTTTTTTTGTCGTTTGAAAGCTTATTTTCTTCGTTTTTGATCACCTTTATTCAGAGGCGCACCAAAGCCATTTCTCGAAGGGGAAAGGGCACTACAGGTATACTGTAGTGATCGTGATATTTTCATTTAAAGAATTTTAAATTTATGCTGAATATAAAATATATTTTTGCGAGTTGACTTACTGGAAATCTGTTTCCCCTCAGGGACCAGCTTTTCCTCGCCATGCATTACATAAACACACTACCTAGAATCTTCAGATGGGGCGTCCCCGACTCCCTCACCATTTCTCCTCACTCTATAGTTCACCAGGTCAGGACCCTACCTGTCGATAACCCGCTTTGGTAGTCCTTGTTAGTTCCTCGATTATTCGCCCAGACGCTGCTGTCATCCATAGATCCTTAGCGGAATGTTGGTACATGATAGGCTAGAGTAGGGAATGATTGATGGGGAGAATCAGTGGAATGCGTAATGACAGGGCAGACGGGAGTATCCCGAGAAAACATGCCGCACAACGAAGCCGCTTTTCCACCACCCATTCCACTTCCAACAACCAACAACCAACAACCAACAACCAACAACCAACAACCAACAACCAACAACCAACAACCAACAACCAACAACCAACAACCAACAACCAACAACCAACAACCAACAACCAACAACCAACCAACAACCAACAACCGTAGATCTGGCCCAGGCACCAGCGGGGGAAGGTAAGCAGTCGGGCCACTCATTGGCAGCATCACAGCGCACAGCGGCGTTCAGGCACAAACCGTGGTTGACTTACCGCTAATATTTATAAAGTTAACAATTGATGTATTAAATGACTTTCTTTAATATAGAAAGTTAGTAAAACCTCCATTAACGAAAATGTATCATTGACTGAAAAAGGGGGTGCTCAGGGCCCAACAATAATCAAACATGTTGATTTACTAATTTTCTTAACTAATATTCATTCAATATTTCCTTGCTTGCTTGAGTACGCCTCTGAGTTTCTGTGAACTCTGCAGCACAAGAAAAAAATGACGTCAACCTCAATTTTGATTCCACGTAATACACTAGTTATTTTCAAAATATAACGCAAATATGAAATAAAATATCTACATTTATTAAAGGAGAAAATAACGTAAGATCTATTCAAATACTTTTAAAGAATAGATTCGCTCATACAAGTATTTGAATTTATCTTCCTTCTTTTCCTTAGTATCCGAGAAAGAAAAAAGAACCTAAAATCCCCTTTTCTTACAATTCAATGGGAGATATAAATTTTACTCAAAGAATTATTAAAAACATAAATGGGCGAGAGAACGGGCGAGAGAACAGGCGAGAGAACAGGCGAGAGAACAGGCGAGGGGAGAGAACGGGCGAGAGAACGGGCGAGAGAACGGGCGAGAGAACGGGCGAGAGAACGGGCGAGAGAACGGGCGAGAGAACGGGCGAGAGAACGGGCGAGAGAACGGGCGAGAGAACGGGCGAGAGAACGGGCGAGAGAACGGGCGAGAGAACGGGCGAGAGAACGGGCGAGAGAACGGGCGAGAGAACGGGCGAGAGAACGGGCGAGAGAACGGGCGAGAGAACGGGCGAGAAGAACGGGCGAGAGAACGGGCGAGAGAACGGGCGAGAGAACGGGCGAGAGAACGGGCGAGAGAACGGGCGAGAGAACAGGCGAGAGAACAGGCGAGAGAACAGGCGAGAGAACAGGCGAGAGAACAGGCGAGAGAACAGGCGAGAGAACAGGCGAGAGAACAGGCGAGAGTGCGTGAGAGTGTGCGGGGAAGTGCGCGAGTGTAAAGCGGGTGAAAGAGGAGGCGAGAAAGAGGGCGGGCAGGAAAGGAGACAGGACGAGTGTGAGCAAGAAGGAGAGAGGGCTAGTGGACGAGTCATTTCCTCGCAAATGGCGGCCTGTTTAACCGCGTAATGCTGCAGTGTTTATCAACTGGTGGGATATTACGTGGCTGCGATCGGAAACGCTGTGGAGGGACGCCGATATTTGCGGCGGTGATGTGTGGACCGAAAGGCAAATGGCCGCAGGAGTGGTGATTGGGGTGGTTGGAAGAGAAATAGAGGACGTTACGGTGTTGGTGATGCTTGTGGTTGATGTTATAGGTGGCGAAGCGGTAGTGATTGGTGGTCCAATTGCTGCAGTGTATTGTTAGATCGGTTCTCATGATTGCTACATTTATGTACAATGACGAATTTGAAGAAATGGGTGGCAAATGGTAAGAGTTACGACGGTGGCGATGTTTGTGGTGATGGTGATTCACAGATGAGGCCTAATAATGAGTTGGTGGGATAATAGGCGTTCAAAAATTATAGTTGCGATTTGCAATAACATGATTTGTTGGCAGGGAAGACTTTTGTAATGTTGATCGTTGAATATGATGGTTAATATTGACGAAACAACGATATTCAAGACGTCAATTTTAAGAAAAGATATACACGTTCAAGTTGAAAGTGACTATATAGATGTTTACATTGTTCATGCTTGAAAGAAGCGAGTGTAATCTAGATAGAAAAATGTTGATTAAATGTAAAATTCCTCAAACAAAGAAGGCAATAGCAATGATGTCATTTTATCAAGTATCATTTTCAAAAATCTCTTAATGAAGTGTTTCTTTCAATATCTTTCAATTTCCTTTCTGGAGATGGATTAAAGGGTATTCACCGGTGATCATTGCGTCCGGGTGACTTCCTTCCCCGTCGTCCGTGGCGTAGCAATAGTTTGCATCACCTTACCGGTCGCCGATCTAGTGGCCGAGATCGCTAAGTCAGAAGGGGTCGCGGGTTCGAGTCCCGCCTCGGGCATGGTTGTATTTGTGTTCGTCCATTCACCCCTTATCACCATTTCGTTTCATCTTCATAGTTAACATAACGTTAACTTCAATAGTGGTCGCTAATGACCTAGGTGTTGATGCGACCATAAATAATAATAACAACTTTTATCATAACCTACCTCAAATCCCAGCCCTATCATCTTTCAAACTCGCCAAAACCCCAATTATCAAACCCGAATCAATAACAAACACCCGTATTACATATTCCTAAAACAATTTGCTGATTTAGATTGGGGCTGAGGACCCGAAAAGGGATTTCCTCCCCTTGTGATATTATATTTAAGGTTAGCATATAAGTCTGTAAATACATATGTATAGTTATATTTACTTAGCTATGTAAATTCTTCGAATATTAACAAATTGTAACCAAACAATAAACGTTACCGGTCACGTACCGATCAGGACCATGGCACTTAACCTGCGTCTTCTCAACTCGTACAAGTAGTAAAATTGTTTTGAGAAGACGCTATGATCTCTCGGATGCGTCATTAGAAGTTTGGCTTATCTTTATTCACAAGTGAGTGTTTCGATGTTTCAGGCACAAACATTTACTGACATTGATTATTTGTTTCCAGGCGCGGGTGAACGGCTATGGTAATTAGTCCCGTAAGTGTAGTGCACATTTTAATCGAAAGATGGCGGTGATTTTTCCTTGCTGGATAAAAACATTTGGCGCCGACCTACGTCGGTTTGCGGTTTTTCGCAACCAGGTTCCTCCCAGCCGTACACCGCCCCAACCGGGACATGTTCGTAACTAACGACTGGTCTCTCGATGTGTGTGGTAATGTAGCGATTGTAAGTGACAATGTAAGTAAGGGGGTAAGGATAAGACAAGGAAGAGGAAGGAAAGATCGCGCGCTGTTCGTGGCCCATTTGTTAGAGTGCTGCTGCGGCATTCACCTGGTATTGATCGGAGAAACCATGGAAAACTACCAATAACAGCACTCTACTAATATATATTATTTTCTACTTCTATCTCGAAAATTCTGCCACCGTCCAGACTCGAGCGAAAGGTTCATACAGTCAGATTGACAACAGTTGATGCCTTGAGTTACATCAGCCGGTAACACGCTTATAGAAAAAATGCAAATAGTTCAAAACGTATACTTGAGATCTGTGCTCTGCCCGCCTCGGTTCATTTCAACAGCGACGATATTCGTACATCGTGAAATTTAATGTCGATGCTCATTGATCAACCGAAAGAAAGTTGAGTTAATAAAAAAATAAACCTGAATAAAAAAATAATGTTTTGGAACTCTTTTCATACGGTCACAAGACGAACAACAGACTATGAACGGGTAAGATCAAAAAGCATGCCGAGGGAAGGAAATGTGTGCAAAACTACTAAAATAGTGGAATCTGAAAAGTAAAATGTTAATAAATGAGTTTTCTGCACACACACCTGTAGCTTAAAATCGTCCTCCCCATCTGTTGTCCTACGACAATGCAGTTTTCCATAGATGCTGCTATGGCCATACTGCGGTGAAGTGAACGTTTATTGTATTTCGTGCATTTATAGAGCTGCATAACTTTATTCGACCAGGGCCCCCAGCTCCAGTCCTGCGATATCGAACGCTACTTGTTCGAGGCGACCAGAATGTGTTCCCCGAGTATTAGTTCATGCACCTGCTCAGAACCTGAACATCGATTGATTGGATTGAATAATTGTTTGATTTCCAACGCTCCTCAATTGCCCCGGGTAAGTGTAGTGAATGGTGATTCATTATCCCCGATAGTCTAGTGAACGATTTGTCCCGAGGAATGGGAGTGTTCCATCCCAATTGGACGGTGAGATCCGGCGCCGTGTTTCACGTCGGCTTGCGGCGGTTTCCATCATCAGATATCTCCCCCAGTGGGACACCGCTCCACCCGGGACAAGCTCGAAGAAATGTGTAGTGGTGTAATGCATGTATATTTGTTTGCAAATAAGAGAAGATTGCACGCGGCCCGTAACTTAAAGTACTGCTCCGGCATTTACCTTGCATTGATTGGAAACATCACATACAGAAAACTGTCTATCGTTCAATTTAGTTTCTATGTATTTCGTCAGAAGGTTTTGACGGACAGCTTATACAAAAATCCTATTATTAATTTATATACATATATACAGAGTTTCTTTGCAAATTTTAGAGCGACGTTTCGGGAAACTCATTTTTCCCCATCCTCAGGCTGGATAACCGAAAAAAAATATGACAATTACTGAATAAGATTATTAGAAAATATTACAGAGAAAAACACATAGCACTCGATATAGTAGATTATAGAGCGTCACGAATATAAAAGAAACAAAACATCAAAATGAAAGCAAAGTAATATAATTGTGGAATTCTGATTTGGTGTTGTTGACGTTCTTATAAGAAGAAATAAAGAGGTCATCTTCGTCAACATATCAGCTTTATTAAGTCGAAAGCCGACTATCTTAATAAAGCTGATATGTTGACAAAGATGACCTCTTATTTCTTCTTAAAGTAATATAAATGAATAGTTGCATCAAGCGTGCCACCGCACATCTGGCATGGCAGTTATTCGAAACGTCGCTCTAAAACTTATATAATAAGATTTTTCTATATGCTGTCGAAACCTTGTGGACAAATTCCTAGAAACTGCATTGATTGGAAAGTCGTTCAGAGCAGCCAAATGCTAGAATTGTCATCCACATAGCGGCTAAATTAGAGCAAGTTTTCAGGTAGTGTCGAAAATACGCGACCATCGGACCTGAGCTAAACTCTCCGAGCTCATCGAACCTCAAACATCAAGACCTTCCGGACAGAGTCGCGGAAGTGACCGAGGCGCTGAGCTAAACTCCCCGAGCTGAGCTAAACTCCCCGAGCTGAGCTGAGCTAAACTCTCCGAGCTGAGCTGAGCTAAACTCTCCGAGCTGAGCTGAGCTAAACTCTCCGAGCTGAGCTGAGCTAAACTCTCCGAGCGAGCTGAGCTGAGCTAAACTCTCCGAGCTGAGCTAAACTCTCCGAGCTGAGCTAAACTCTCCGAGCTGAGCTAAACTCTCCGAGCTGAGCTAAACTCTCCGAGCTGAGCTAAACTCTCCGAGCTGAGCTAAACTCTCCGAGCTGAGCTAAACTCTCCGAGCTGAGCTAAACTCTCCGAGCTGAGCTAAACTCTCCGAGCTGAGCTAAACTCTCCGAGCTGAGCTAAACTCTCCGAGCTGAGCTAAACCCTCCGAGCTGAGCTAAACCCTCCGAGCTGAGCTAAACTCTCCGAGCTGAGCTAAACTCTCCGAGCTGAGCTAAACTCTCCGAGCTGAGCTAAACTCTCCGAGCTGAGCTAAACTCTCTGAGCTGAGCTAAACTGAGCTATGTCACGATGTCACTTTTGGGAGCATTGATGTGCTTTGATTTTCCACGCCATTAAGATGTGCTTTGTGTTCTTTCATGTGATTTCTGTGACGAGTAAATCATTCTGCGTTTCTGCGAAGGCGGAATTGGATAAACACTACCAGATGCAGATTGTTCTTTATAAGTGTTTACCGTAAATACGTTTACCGTAAATACGTTAGATTTCAAGCAGTGACAAATGTTTCCATTGTTGATGTATTTCTACAGATTCACTCAATATGCAACTATTCCCATGATTATTCAAAGTTCTCGATTTTTACCTTCACCCTTTGAAATTTACCTTATTTTTCTTAAATATCTGAATAATAAATTTTCGTGTTTCTTATTTTGCGGAAGTAATATTGGTCTCGTCAGTTCCACTGTTTTTAATTATGATATGAAAAAGAAGTATAATTCGTGAATATACTTTTTTTTGAAGTGTAGTACCCAAGATAATCATTTGTCATTCTGTGAATCAAACACGCCTAGTATGATGAGTCATTATTTTATTTGAAATAATTCCTCAGTTCTGCTTATACTTAATCGATTCATGTAAGTTATTTTAATGTTTTAATCATTATGTTTATATATATTTTAGATATTACGAGTAAAAATCGTATTTTGATCTTATATTTTGAATTTTAGTTCCAGAAAAGTTGCTTAATGATTAAAATATAATTTTTTTACTTCGTGTTTTGTCTGTGGAATTTTTTTAATTAGCTTTAGAGAGAACTACGTAACCATTTTTACAGTTCACTTTTGCAATAATAATAATAATAATAATAATAATAATAATAATAATAATAATAATAACAACAACAACAACAACAACAACAACAACAACAACACCCTCCCTACACATAATTTCATACAATTTTTTATTAAAGTAAATATTAAAATTCGAAAACACAGAAAGCAATTGCACTGTGCATGCAATGGTATTCTATTATTTCCAAATCGAAAATGATGGTGGCTCGTTTTATTTGAGCGCATGGAACGATTTGGGGAGCCGTGTTGTGGAGGGAACGACCGCTGCCAATCGCAGCTGTGGCGCCAAGCGCGGCCGTTGCGGGAAGCGAGTGGGGTGGGGGCGGCAGGGCGCACAGCGGTCACACACACACACACACACACACACACACACACACACACACACACACGTACACCCATAGAGGACCACACTCCGCCGGAAGCGGTCAACGTACGTAGGGGGGGCGACGGCGGGGAGGGGGGATGGTAGTGGCAGGATTGAGGGCAGCTGGTGGCAGGATCGAGGGCAAGAGTGCGTATAAATCGGAAGGATTTCATTCTTACTTTTCTGGTTACTAAACACTAAAATGTAGTTTACGACGCTCGTAACCTTTCAGCAATTTAAATAATGCATAGTGTGACTAAAAATAATCAGATTGCCGCATAGTTCTTCTACTTACTTTTACATAATTCTTTATATTTATTTTTTTCAATGCAACATTATCCTCTCATCCCTTTCAATTTGCTCCCCTTGTGGGGCGTCAGGACGAGAATGTATTGCAGGTCAGTGGTAGGGTCGAGGGCAAGTGTGCGTATAAATCGGAAGAATTCTTTTGTTTCTTTTCTGGTTACCAAACACTAAAATGTATTTCAGGTGGCTGGAAATCTTACAATAATTTAAACAAACGTATTGTGGGTAAATTATCAGGAATGCTGCATTCTTCTGCCACATAATACTACATGAACCTTTATATTATTTTACAATTTTAATATTATTCCTTCATCCCTTTCAATTTTCTCCACTCTTCAAGCCCTAAATCGCCTCATGGAGGCGGGGCAGGCCAGTGGGAGGATCGAAGGCAACATAGCAGGTACATAGTAAGCATGAGGAGTTTTTTCTGACTTTTATGGTTGCCAATGACTAAAAAGTATTTTAGGCGCCTAGAAAACTTAGAGATTTAAAAAAATAAGTAGTATGGCTAACAATATACGGATTACTGCATAGTTCTTCTGCATTATCATACATAATTCTTTATTTTCATTACTTTATAATGTTCTCAGGATGTTTTTTACTCGTTCACAAAGAGTACTTAGGACTTGAAGATACCGAATTTACGTACACAACCCCATGGATATCATAAAACAGAATCATCAATGCTTTGAATTTTGATTTTTTCACTTGAACTTTCTTCCGTCTTCGCCAAAACGCAGTATCGGGAATGCATTTACGCTTATTTTCAGGATCATAAGAAAAAAACAAGTTTCCTCAAATTGATCAGATGCGAGATTCTGGAGAACTGTTTTGAACACCCTTTCCACATGTTAAATTGTTCATACAAAATATGCCAAAATTGTACTTAGTCAATTCATAAGGTCTCCGTCATATTCTCAAATGACGGTCTTTTCGAATGACATCAATATTGGTTTTCAATATTTTCGCCCGTCATGAATGTGACAGGACTTCTTAGGTGTGGGTCATTTTTAATCTTTGGTAACTCCTTAAACCGTTTATGCCTCTCAACATCATCCGTGCGTGTCAGACATTTATTCCCGAACATTTCTGTAAAAAAAAGTTTCTTTTCCAAATGTTATGAGTTTGACAATACATTTTACATTCAGACATTGGTTATTTCGAACTTTTTTTTTAGCAGACTGCAGGGTCAGAGTTCGGCAAGACTAGTGCCACATCACATCTGAAGGGTCAGCATTCGACTCTGCGAGTGGAGTGGAGTGACGGGACGCCATGTGTGTGGCCTGTCCATCATTTGACCTTGAGGCACACCCTGTTTGTCCCTAAGAGAATGAGTCCGCTTTTTAGCCGTACCTTTTAAATAAATAAATACATAAGTAAATACATCAATAAATAAATACATAAATAAATACATAAATAAATAAATATATGTCTTTAATAAATAATAATAAAATAATATGTCTTTATTGGTGGCGAGGCTCAGGCTATTTAGCCTCGTCTTCCGAATGACCACTTTGAACATTTTTAAAATTCTTTTAATTTAAAAAAATACTTTATTAAAATTTCAATATATGTTCTTTCTAAACCACGAATAGTATCATCTCGAACGGATATTCATTGTAGAAGAAAATTTTCGGAATCAATAAACCATTACTTTGCAACAGCAAAAGGGATAGAAAACTGAAATGCCGGCGATTACAATCAGCATCATCGGCATAAATCAAAGCCCTCCCTTCTGCCCAACGCGGCTGAGCCTAGTGGCGCGTGGAAACGCGCCGCGTGGACAAATCAATGAGAATGGCGGGGCATATTTGCGCGGGCGGCGCACGACCACGCCCCTTCCTGGCGGCAGGTGCCCGCAACACGACACGGCCCGCGCAGCCACATCTGAGGCGGCGCCGCCCGGCGCGCCTTTGTGGGAGCACCGCCCACGGCCCCGACCGCTTCCCCTTCCGACCTCGCTCTCCCCTCTGACCCTCCCTACTGCTCGGTCTCACGCACACTCTCGCCCTGAAATGCTCGCGCTCTCGCACTTCCTCTCGCTCTCATCTACATTGTCCTCGCTCTCGCACTCGTCTCGCTCCGCTTTCGTCTTCACCCTCATCCCCGCGCTTGCCCTCCGTCTCTCTACCGCTCGCTCTCATTCACACTCCCGCCCTGACCCTCATCCACGCTCTTGCCTTCGTCCTCGGTCTCATCTCTCCCCCGCCCTCGCTCTCACCTTCGCCGCCTCTCTCACTCACGCTGTCATCTACAATTTCGCCCTTGGACACGCCCACACACTCGCTCACACGTTCACTCAATCCTTTGCTTATGTTCTCAACTTCAGACTTGTCGTTGCTCTCGCGTGCTCTCTCTCTCTCTCTCTCTCTCTCTCTCTCTCTCTCTCTTTGTGGCCCTCACTTTCGTTCTAATTTTTGCCCTTTCCCTTTCTCCGCCGCAAACCTTTCCATCGCTACCGTCCAGCTGAGGGATTATGATCGCTCTCCGTATAGCGGCAAAGTGAAACTTAGTGAAAATATAACAGACAGTCGCAACACCACAAAGCCTCGGTAATGCATATAAGCATATAATTATGGAATTGAAATGCGTTAAAATCTATATCTATAGTTGCGAGTTCATTTATGAAACTTTACAAATCACGGGGCTTCTTGTTCCAGCACAAATGTCGGAAGGTTTTGCACACCAGCTAAGTAGGATCTGTGCAGGGATTGTACATGAGAATTCCAGAGATCGATAGCTGTTATCGTGTATTTTTGTGGGGTCTGTTGATGTCTTCCAAGCAGATTTAGGAGCAATATTTTAAATAACAATAACTACGTGTTAAATATTGCCAAAATGTGAAACTAATATTTGTTCAATTTTTACAAAAATGTTTTTACAAAAATGGGCATTGTTTTGATGAATTAAAAATTAACTAAATTTCTTGCCTCGGTATCTGATGAAACAAAATTATCTTTTGAAAGTACTTGAAAAACGTGCAGGAACTTTCTTCTTCCTACCAGCGCCCTATCTGGCTCATACGTATATAGGCTTATAGGTTTTGTGCTATGTTAGACCAAGAAAGATCCGAGGAAATCTACTCCAAAAATTATGTTTAAGAACTGTGACCGAGCAAAAATGTGTGTTTCATAGGTGGGTCACGGCATTCGATCCCTCATCATCAAGAACCGATTCCTCATCGTAGAAAGGGAATCTGCTCGGCAGTGTATTTACAGCAGCTCATACATAGGACCTTTTAGGATGGTTTTATTGGCGTGGTTGCCTGAATACACATGTTTTCACGGAATAAAGCAAATTATTGGAATGAGAGCTTAGTATAATGAGAATATCCGTTTCCCGTAACTACCCGCTGGACAATGTAATCAGCTTCTTTCAAATAATATTCCGGTTTTGGTTAAAAAATAATTAAATTTCTGTTTTTAATTAACTAACCATTTCTATTACAATGGTTTTTCTATCTTTCTATGTAAACGTGTTATATTGACTATATAATAAATATTACTGAAGTGCGAGTCGTTGAGGTTTTACAAGAATTATTCCACATTATTTTCGAAGAATTAAAAAGAAATATTCCCTTTTATACCTCGGTAACTGTTACACAATTTTTTTAAAAGTTCTGGAAAAACGTTCAAATATTCTTATGTACATTTTACATATGAATGAAGAAAGGAACACGTCACCACACGCGAATCCTACGTAACAAGTTCCACGGAATTATGCACATTGATAGTTTCATTTGCTTATAGTTACAGAAAATGTTACACTTTTTTTTAAATGAAAATGCTTTTTTCCCCCAGGCAAACAAATGAAACTATTTCAGTTGTTGCCTTTGTAAACACGTATGCATTTTGCGGGATTCGCACACAATTTTGGGTTCGCTTTCAATCGTGCACCACATAGACTAAGAACAAAAATATACATTGTTTTTGCGATGAAGTTGTTTCCTCAAACGGTCATAAATGGCTTCGTAAAAAGTTAAAAATTGAATTCTATTTTTGGAAATGGTTGTTTAGGGACGATATTTCTGGAAACATTTGTGGATAATTATTCTCACATTAGGTGGGGGATTTCAATTTATGTGCCCAGCGATGTATTTAAAAAGTAAATTTCGACTGTACGAGATCTGAAACTTAATTTTGAATATCATTCTAGTGCAAACTGACAATGCACATACCATGGAAAATGTATGCAGCATTTGTATGCTGAAAAGTGAACGCAGCAGCGTGCATTGACTGATTTTAGACGCGCCAATTACTTCAGGTATCAGTGCATCTGCGAGCTTCAACATGCACTACAGTCTGTAAATGTGGATGCAGATGTCGCTGCTCTTTCCCCGATGGCACGTGAAAACAGCGCCAACGTACGTCTTTTGGGTTTTCCTTTACCAGCTATCTCCCACAGTGGGACAACGCCCCAGCCGGGGCAAAGTCAAAGTTCCGAAGACATCTTGCGACCTGTGTTGTGGATGCGTGTGTTTGTGAGAGAAAGTGGGGGGAAGGATGGGAAAGAGAAATAGACTCTTCAATATTGCTTGGTATGTCACCTTTGACACTCGGGGTAGTCAAAATTACTTCAAAGCCATACCTGACTCGTGCCTTGGTAAACGTGAAAACTTCATAACATACCACAACAATGCCTAGTAAACATAAATGTAAATAACCTTCGTCATTCCGCCATATCATTTTTAAATGGTCGCTAACTACCAAGAAACGCACTAAATTTACATGAAAAAGCCTTTAGAGAAATGGCTGCTCTCAGGCTTCTGGGCACTCCGATTGCTCGCATCATCAGGTTAAAACCCTCCGAGCAGTAGGGCGACTCGGCGAGGGTGGCGGTCGGCACGTGTACACGGCCCACCTACCTGCGCTCCCCACGACCCCCTCCCCTCACCATGCCACGCCAAGCTTCGCCGGCCACGAAACGCCCAACACCCTCACCCACCCCCCCACCCCGCCCCGTGAGCCAAACCCCCCAACCCCCTCTACCATACCGTGCACTTTTCCTCGCACCTACCCTCGCACCTACCCTCGCACCTACCCTCGCACCTACCCTCGCACCTACCCTCGCACCTACCCTCGCACCTACCCTCGCACCTACCCTCGCACCTACCCTCGCACCTACCCTCGCACCTACCCTCGCACCTACCCTCGCTCCGCCTTCCTTATCCAGCTCCGCACTTCCTCCGACGAAGGTAGCTCAGGGCATATACTGATGCCACTGCAGTTCCTATTACCGGAAGGTCTTTGGGTTCGAGTCTCGACACAGGTGAAATTTTTACTCTGCGTAGCTAAGTCGAATTCAGCCACTGCCTGGAAGGTTTTTCCATAGTTCCTCCCTATAAACACTAGGCGAATACCCCAAGGGTATCTACCCACACTAGTACCCTAACAAACGGGCCACGAATAGCGCGCCATGTTTCCTTCCTCTTCTTTGTCCTTACCTCACCCCTTACTTACATTTACGCCCACACTACCACACTTATAAGCGACCGTTCGGGAGCTTACAGTTTGTACCGACTGTGGCGGTACCACGTTGGAGGGAAGATTTGGTTGGGAACATCCCCGCCACCACTCGCGATGAAAACATGCACTACGCTTACAGGGCTAATGGCCTTATCAGTTGACACGCCCGCAATCCCTGATCAGTCAATCAATCCACACTGTCCCTCTAATTCACTTAAGTTCCTGCGCTATTTCCTTCCTTTGCTCCGTCTCGTCCAGTCGAGTCGGACTTTACCTCGCTTATCCGTCCCCACGTCCGGCCTCAGCATGCCCTGTCACGCGTCCCCCACGTCCCTCAGCCCGCCCACCGAACCCCGCATTACATTCCTCACCTGCTCCTGGTTTCGCCTCGCTCCACCATCAGACCTCTCTCCCTCTGTCCTTGTGCCTCGCTTTGTCACGTCTCGCCACTATTTCCTTCCGTCGTTCTTCGCTGTGTCGTCCCGTTGCGTCAACTCGTCGCCCCTCTCGTTCCGCCGTGCCTCGTTCCAACCTCACTCCGTTTTCCGCTCCCTTCCTTCACCCTTCCCGCTCCAGCTCGCTTCGCTCCAGCTCGACTCGTCTCGGTCTTTGCTGTTCTGGGTCGTCACACCTCGCCTCTGACTTTTCTTCCTTTCTACTTCTGTCCGCCCTGCTCATCTGGCCCAATCAACCTGCCCCGAACTCTCGTCAATACCGAACCGTTCCCAACCAGCTGTTACCACGACGCTACCTGACCTGGTCCGTTCCGAATGTCTCGCGTTGTTTCTCCCACATTCCCTCCATTATTTCTTCGAATCCCCACCCACCAGCCTTACGCCACCTCCTCACTCCTCTCTCCCATTATCGCTCGCCTCACGCTCTTCAGCTCCGTATTGTTGCGCCTGGGTTCACTCCACATTGTTTTAAAAATTTGTTGTGTCGTTGTTGACGCAACACGTCTATCAACCCTTGTTGGGCGTTCAGCGCCTTTGTTGGAGAAATCCTCCGTTACGTAGTAATTACTATCATTCTTGTTATTGAGAATTACTGTATTTGTCGAGTCTCGTCACGTCGCAGTCAGTCAGTGCCTTTTATCCCTTCGGCCAGAGGCTCGACGCCGTTAGATCCCGGGGTTCCTAGCCGGTCACCCAACCAGGAACCCGCGAGTCTCGAATTCTCTTAAACCGGGAGCGGTAGCTCGTGCATCACTGATGTCACTGCAGCGCCTCTGACCAGGAGGTTCTAGGTTCGAGTCCTGATGGTGGCAGGATTTTCAACACTAGCTTTTCAGCTAGGTTGAATTTAGTCGCTGTCTGGAGGAGAATTCTAGCGGCCGGCTGCTCTGATCGATAGTTTTCCGTGGTTTCTCCGATCAACACCAGGCGAATGCCGGAGCAGTATGGGCCACGGACAGCGCGCGATCTGTCCCTCCTCTTCCTTTACCAATCCTCTCCTCTTACACACGCACTTACACTAACATGCACTACACTACCACATATTCCGGGAGACCGGTCGGGAGCTTAGAGCGTGTCCCGACTGAGGCGCTGCCTCGCTGGTGGGAGAGTCCTGGTTGAGGGAAACCCCACTAGCCGACGGTAGGTTGGCGCCGGACTTCGCCATCTAGTGGGGGAAGATCACCGCATTCTCCCGAGAGAAAAACATGCACTACACTAACGGGGCTAATTACCACAGCAGTTGACGCGCCCGGAAACACGAAAAAAATCAATAAATGTTGGAGAAATCCTCCGTTATTTAGTAATGATTATCATTCCTGTTTTTGAGTAATTACTGTATTTGTCGAGTCTCGTCACGTCGCAGTCAGTAAGTGTCTTTTATTCCTTCGGCCAGGGACTCGACGCCGTTAGATCCCGGGTTTCCTTGCAGGTTATCCAACCACGAACCCGCGAGTCTCGAATTCTCTTAACCTACGTGACTGCACGGAGCGTAGTAAACGAACTCCGCTAGCGCCTCCACCTTCTGCCGCTGCTCTTCTCCTTGCTCCACCTGTCCATTCCTCCCTGCCGTTCCGTTTTCTCTTGCCATACCTCACCTTACCCACCCCTACCATACCTGCCTACCTCACCTTACCCACCCCTTCCCCGCCCCCCCCCCTTTGAGTTCCAGGCTTGTGCCCATCCCGCGTTCTCCCACCAACCCCCCCCGCTCCTCCTTCCAGCCCCATTCATTCCCACTATCGCTCTCCTCGCCTTAAGCTCCGCGTACTCTCCATTTCCCTCATCTCGTCTTTTTGTCACACATCCTGCCCCTGTCCACCTCGCCCCGTTAATACCTCACTGCTCCGTGGCTTTCCGCTCCACCCGTTTCGTGCGGACACACTGACAGAGTTAGCGCCAAAGCGGGGGGGCGGACGGAGGGCGGCGGACGGAGGGCGGCGGACGGAGGGCGGCGGACGGAGGGCGGCGGACGGAGGGCGGCGGACGGAGGGCGGCGGACGGAGGGCGGCGGACGGAGGGCGGCGGACGGAGGGCGGCGGACGGAGGGCGGCGGACGGAGGGCGGCGGACGGAGGGCGGCGGACGGAGGGCGGCGGACGGAGGGTGGCGGACGGAGGGCGGCGGACGGAGGGCGGCGGACGGAGGGCGGCGGACGGAGGGCGGCGGACGGAGGGCGGCGGACGGAGGGCGGCGGACGGAGGGCGGCGGACGGAGGGCGGCGGACGGAGGGCGGCGGACGGAGGGCGGCGGACGGAGGGCGGCGGACGGAGGGCGGCGGACGGAGGGCGGCGGACGGAGGGTGGCGGACGGAGGGCGGCGGGAGGGCGGCGGAGGGCGGCGAAGGGTGGCTGGGCGGTCGTCGTCTAATGAACGCACGCGTGCGCCGCGCACGTTAGCGCGTCGGCGCGTAAAAGGTTTCGGCCATCCATTACGTCGCGCGGCCCTCCCCGCCCTCCGCGCACGCCAAACAGAGACGTCCGCTTCGCAGCGCCGCGCCCCGCCCCACATCCCCACCTCACTCGACCCAACGACGCGGCGCGAGTGGACTGGCCCCAATATTCACAGTCATCGCGAATGGCCTACGTTTGCGTAGATGTGCCACGATAGTTTTAGTCTCAATTCGGTTCTCTTTAATCCGCTACGTCTCGTTCTTGCTCGGGCAAGCGTGCGTTCTCTGCCTCACTCGTAGATTCACTTGATTCGAAGGCCCGCGACCAACCATGACTGGCATGGACGCGACTAGCTCGCGTAGTCTCGTTCTGACTCGTGTAAACATTCTCCGATTCGCATAGACCTATTCGCCCTCACTCGTGTTGCCTTGCCCTTGGCCCGCGTAGAATTACTCTGACTGGAGTAGGTTCGCTTTAAATAGAGTAGATTTGTCCTGAGTTGAGTAGATTCGCTCTGGATGAAGTACATATGCGAGAGGCTCAGAATTGTTTTTACTCCCCCTTTAGAGCGTAGCACTATTCTTTTATTTGAAGGTCGCTGAATCAAACGTCCTTAATACGGCTGATAAAATGTTCTGTACATTTTCTCCAGGCGTCTAATTGACGGTATCTTTCTATCTTTGAATAATTCAAAAGTGTTTGTAGGAATGTTTAAGTATATACAAACCTATAAATACTTAATAACTCATCATGACTCTCTCATATTTGTGAGAAGCTCTGACTTACATCGACTCGCCAGATCCTGTCTTGCCCAGATTCTCCTAGATGTACGAATTGCTCGGAGACGTTTAGACGCCTTTTCTGACAACAGAATCACGAATACAAAATGACTATGTAGTACAGTTGCCACGAGAGAGATCAGCGACGTGATGTCAACGTGACATAGATTACGTTTCTGCTACAAACTCTAAAAATGTTCACCAGTAAAAATGGGAAATAATAGCCAATTAAAAATCAGTTTGAATAAATTGACCTGAGAAAATTATATTAAATTTAGAAGTATAAATGCTTGACGTTGCTTTATAAATAAATATTTTCCATACTTACTAAGTACCGATTTCAAGGATGACTCAGAACTGACGAGCTATATTTTCATGCTAAATAACCCACAGTTGATTCTTAGTAGAGGCAAGAGAAATTTGTAGTTTTCTAAAAAATATCGCCTCCTGTGTGGCCGGGATAATGGAGGCTATTGTTTGTTGAGGGTTAGGGGATGGTGATGAGTTATGCCATGCGTACTGGAAGGACTGTTAATCGTAGGATCGATGAGGTCTTGGGCACTTTGCTACTGGGCAACAATGTCAAATATTCATCAAATTACTAGTACCCTCACGAGTGAATCCTGTGTGACATCGAGGATCCAACCAGCTTTTGGGATGTTGACTATAGAGAGCTCAGAAGTGGTACAAAAGCTTCACTCTTTCGACTAGAAACGTTATTTTAAGTTTGCATGAATGATCACTTTATGGAGACTCCTTCATATCAGTAGCTTGTTAGCAGCGAACGTGGCACTATTTTTTTAATTAAAGATCGTCGAGTCAAACGTCCTTAATACGGCAGATAATATGTTCTGTAAATTTTCTCTAGGCGTCTAATTGACGGTATCTTTGTAAAATTAAAAGGTGCTTTTAGGAATGTTTAAGTATATACAAACCTATGAATGCTTAAACGTTTGTATACGTTGCAAAATTAAAACCATGGAAACATTTGTATACACGACTTATTCATGTAGGTTTAGGGAACCTTCAACCAGTAATGAAATTGAGACACTTGACTAAAAAGCGGTCGAGAAAATTATAAAAGAATGATGCTGAGAAATATGATGGACAAATGGTGAGTTAAAGAAACGAGAGGACCCAGAACAAACCACCAGGAAGGTCGCTTTATCTACCAAATAATTGGTAAGTTCTATAGAAGGCGTGTATGTGAACAATACGAGACAAGCCCTTCCTCTCCCCGACATACTTTTACTTTTACTAGTATGTTCTATCACGAAAGAAAAAACCTCAATTGTTGTTCCAGTTCATGTGCCTCGGTCTCCCCGCATTAAGTCTCATCCAAGCGATGGAGTCAATGATGGACCCAAGCGTTGTTTTTATTTTCTCGGTAAGGAGAACGGAGAAGGTATGTAATGCTGCGCGAAACGGCAAATTTTTGCCAGAATACCCTTAAAGGGGCGTTTACACGGAGAGAGTTTTCTCTCCTAACTTTCCGGAATTGGTTAGGAGACACGTGTAAACTCTCAGGCGAGCGGTCTTCTCTCCGGAGACATGACGTCACAGGAGATCTTCAAAGTTTCCAGGAGAGAACAGTGTAAAGGCTCTGGTATCGCTGAGAAATCGTATCTCCTGGGAGATAAATAGTATTCAAAGAGAGTTGGAAGAGTTTCTGCTCTCTTGGTATGTATCCATGTACTGGGTCAGCCGTTCTATGTCTGTTCGTAGTTCAAGTGTCCGTGGATTTCGGATCTTTGGGGAAATTTTACACTGGGGAATTATAAATAAAAATGATAAAGAACTGTATGTATCTCCAGTAGCCACAAACCATAGCGTCAAATTAAGTATATATCCCCAAGAAATACATTACCGCATGATGGTATCTTGCTTTCTAATTGCTTGAGATATTTTTTAATAACAAATCAAATTCTTCTCGAGTTAGACGTGCGAAATTTTTATACAAAAATCCTCTTCCTCTATATCCTTTTTAATAATAATAATAATAATAATAATAATAATAATAATAATGTTAATATATTAATTATATATTCCTTTAATAAATAAAACTCGAAGTTACGAATTAATTGTGGAATTTTGTTATATAAAACTATCACAAGTCTCTTTCATACACTTGCCCTATATGGTGTAATGACTACTACCAAATTTAACAAATTAATTTTAAAATTTTCAAATACTATTTTTAATTAAATTACAAATAATAACCATTTTTCAAAACTTTACATTAGGTCAAAACTATTTTCTCGAATACGATCAAGTTTTCCAATAGTCAACCAATTTTTTTAGTCCTCCATTAATTAAAACTTGTTTTATTTTATTATTCCCCAAAATTACAATGCAATTGAACAAGTAGTAAATAAATATTTTTTTCAAAATTCTCTTCCTGCAATTCCTCCATCAGAGTTCTATAAATACTTAGCTCTTCACTGTAAAAAGAATCACCCACACTTGTCTCTTTCTTAGTAAATCAATATTTCTTCTTGATTGTCAAAATATGTTTACAAATAAAAGTATCCAAAGTTTTTTATGACAATCATTTATTCAGTAATTTCACAACGTTTCGCAACTCGATTTGTTACATCTTCAGGTGCTAAACTTCAGAACATTCAAGGAACCATACCAAAAAACCTCACTCTCGCACAGTTGATATCACATAACGTCTCTTTCTCAAATTGTCTCTTTCTTTTCCTTTTCTTCTTCAAAATTATTATAGCGGCACAGGCATCTGCAAGATCTGCCACATTCTAACCTCAAACTGCTCGCCGCTGCTCATCGGCTGCTTATTCAAGATGGCGGCGCCAAAGAACATCTAGAGACATTTGAATCAAGTGTAAACAGCAAGGAGATACTTTTCTGGAGAGATCTCAGGAAACTTCTCTCCCGGGAGTTAGGAGACTCGCGTTTCAGGAGATATTTTCATTCGTGTAAAGGCATCGAAGAGAGTTTATCTCCTAACTTCAGAAAAGTTAGGAGACTTTGTCTCTACGTGTAAACGCCCCTTTATTACAGGTCCCTGGTAACGAAAAAGTGGATAAATTAAATTGCTAAATTTAGGAAAAAATCCCCTATTACGTTGTGAAGCCAGACTCCTTGTTTTGTGGGTCCTTTATACCGAATAATCGCTTGACGCCATAACGTCTGTCCGTCTGAACAATGCTGGCGGCTAATCCGTTCAGTTGATTTTCTCCAAACCTGATATTCTCCAACTGCTCTGGATGATGTCGAAATTTTATATTTTAGTTTTGGGGTGTACTTTACAGAAAACTCCTGGAACATTTTCTAATTTTTTAAAGAAATTGCTTCATCGTTTTTAATTAAATTTTGTTGGGTAGTGTGAAGAACGTTTAAGAGAATGATGTAGGTCTCATGTGCGTTGAAAACCCTGAATTTTCGAAATTTGCAAAAATTCAAAATGTTTTTCGCGTTTTCCTAAAACTACAATTATGAAGAATTTTTTCCTTAATGAAATCTTTTCTTTAAATATAGATTTTGGTATAAAATCATGTACAAGTTTTGGAAAATTTGAGTACTTTTCGCGTAATTTTGCGTGAAAATACGGGGGAGAAAGTGCGTGCTGTTTTAGCACCTCTAGTTTCCATCTAAATTTTTTAGGCAAGTATTTACAAATTCATTCTTTAGGATTTGTACTGTTAAAACTTTTCTTCACTCTTAAGGGGCGTTTACACGTAGAGACAAAGCCTCCTAACTTTTCTGAAGTTAGGAGATAAACTCTCTTAGATGCCTTTACACGAATGAAAATATCTCCCGAAACCCGAGTCTCCTAACTCACGGGAGAGAAGTTTCCTAAGATCTCTCCGGAAAGGTATCTCCTGCTGTTTACACTTGATTCAAATGTCTCTAGATGTTCTTTGGCGCCGCCATGTTGAATAAGCAGCCGATGAGCAGCGGCGAGCAGTTTGAGGTTAGAATGTGACAGATCTTGCAGATGCTTGTGCCGCTTTAATAATTTTGAAGAAGCGAAGAAAAAGAAAGAGACAAGTGTGGGTGATTCTTTTTACAGAGAAGAGCTAGTATTTATAAAACTCTGATGGAGGAATTGCAGGAAGAGAATTTTGATAAAAATATTTATTTACTACCTGTTCAATTGCATTGTAATTTTGGGGATTAATAAAATAAAACAAGTTTTAATTAACGGAGGACTAAAAACTTGATTGACTATTGGAAAACTTGATCGTATTCCAGAAAATAATTTTGACCTAATGTAAAGTTTTGAAAATGGTTAAGTTGATAATTTGTTATAGAATCTTTTGTGAAGTTAAGTATAAACGATTTGAAAGAATCAATTTTAAATTATTTGTATATTTGTTTATTGATATAAACTAGAAGCATGCAAATTTTGGAAGGAATTTATTTTGAATGATTTGAAATTTGTTAAATTTGGTAGTAGAGTCATTACACCATATGTGTATGAAAGTGTATGTGTGCAAGTGTATGAAAGAGAACGCCTTGTGATAGTTTTATATAACAAAATTTCACAATTAATTCGTAACTTAGAGTTTTATTTATTAAAGGAATATATATAATTAATATATTAACATTATTATTATTATTATTATTATTATTATTATTATTAAAAAGGATATAAAGGAAGAGGATTTTTGTATAAAAATTTCGCACGTCTAACTCGAGAAGAATTTGATTTGTTATTAAGAAAAATACTCAAGCAATTAGAAAGCAAGATACCATCATGCGGTAATGTATTTTTGGGGATATATACGTAATTTGACGCTATGGTTTGTGGCTACTGGAGATACATACAGTTTTTGTCATTTTATTTATAATTCCCCAGTGTAAAATTTCCCAAAGATCCGAAATCCACGGACACTTGGGCTAGAACAGACATAGAAAGGCTGATCCAGTACATGGATACATACCAAGAGAGCAGAAACTCTTCCAACTCTCTTTGAATACTATTTATCTCCCAGGAGATACGATTTCTCAGCGATACCAGAGCCTTTACACTGTTCTCTCCTGGAAACTTCGAAGATCTCCTGTGACGTCATGTCTCCGGAGAGAAGATCGCTCTCCTGAGAGTTTACACGTGTCTCCTAACCAATTCCGGAAAGTTAGAGAGAAAACTCTCCGTGTAAACGCCCTTTAGTGTTAGTTTATATTTTTTGACTGACTGATTAGCGATTCCGCGTGTGTTAAATGTTATAGTCATTAGTCCAAAAAGCAAGACGCATGTCCTTTCATCGGGAGGTAGGGGTATTCTTTCCCAGCTGGATGTTGAGATGCAGTGTCAACCGAACGTCGGTTGCCGGGTTATCTCCCACCAGCAGGGAACCGCCTCAACCAAGACCAGCTCTTAGATCCCGGCCGGTCACCCGGCGTGCATGTATGTGTATGTAAATAAGCAGTGAGGATAGGTCCAGGAAGAGGAAGGAGAGATCGCGCGTGGTTCGTGGCCCGTTTAGTAGGGTACTACTTCGGCATTCGCCAGGTGTTGATCGGAGAAAGCACGAAATCTACCTATCAGAGCAGCCGACCGCTACAATTCTTCTCCAGACAGCAACTTAATTTGACTTAACTGTATAGGTAGTGTCAAAAGTCGTGCCATCCTTGGGGACTCAAATCTAAGACCGCCAGAGCAGAGTCATTCCAGTGGCATCAGTTTCTCTAAGTCACCTCTGCGGGTCTGCTTTTTAAGCATTTCACAATTTATGGGGTACGAGTGTTAAGGAAAAAAATCGAAATCGTCACAATGCTTAATCGCTTCGGGAAAACTCAGGCTGTTACCGTTAGACCTTACCGAATTATTTCGTTAAAAACTTGTTTTAGAGTCTCGTGATGCACATACAAATTATGCAATCTAAGTATCATAGTGAATGTAGCGCAAAAAAGGACATTGTCATATGTCTCGCAGTGGAAAGATCAGCAAAAATCGCCCATGTTCAAAATTTATATGGCGTGGCTATACTTAAAAAACCAAAATATTGTCACACAAACGTGTCTCAAATTGTTGTAATACATTGTTAAATACATGTTGCATCAGTTCTGAAGTACATAAAATCTAGCGGACCGAGCAATGTTTCGCTGTGGCTCTGTATTAAATAAATACAATTAAAGTTCAAAATCAATTGATTCAACGAAGATTTACTGCGTAATAACTACTCTTTAACAACATCAACTACATTTTATTATATGACTCATCACTTTAAAAATCAAATAATCGAATAATGTTGCAAACCGCTAGGATTTGGTTTAGAATTTCTGGTTTCTAGATCGCAACTTCGATATTATTGTTCGCATTATTGTTGTATTGTTCAAAAGAGTACCGATAGATCGCACTTTAAGCAAGGTCCTCTGGAAGGAGTGTTGAGTCTTCCTCGTCGATTAACTTCGCAAAAAGAACGCCTCTACATATCCGATTTAATTCCAATCCCTCTTTAAACACTACCAATACTAATGTGAGCTAAGTGTGAACATTTCAGCAAAATCGGTCGAGCAGTTCTTGCATCTGTACGGGACAGACATACGCATATTCCCTTTTATTTATACACAAATACAGATTTTTCTTCAATTACGTTGAAATTTATTTTGTGGTCAGAAGTTGGCCCCCTTTTGTGGTGTTCTCCAGGTACCGACATGGCGTTGGTGTACGACTGATAAAGGTTACCTTCGTGCAGGTGTCTCTCCGGTCGTGCAGCGTCACCGCGGCCATCGCCGCCGTTGCACGTGCGTCGCCTGTTTTGCAGGGGCGAGCTGCGGGAGGTGGCTCCACGCGTTTTTCCAGCGCCGTAATTACACCGCGGCTCGTCATTGGCCGCGACCTCCGCGCCCCCTGCCCGCTGACGATGGAGTTATTGCCGCAATCAAATGACGCTCGCGGAAGGCCGTTCACCGCTGACTCGCCCTCCCGCCTTGTTCCGCCCCCCGGCCTCGAATCACCGCACCGGGGTGTCCTGCCACGCCCTTCACGGCACTTCACTCCCCGTTCCTGCTTTTCCTTGCCTTCTGTGTGATGCTAGAATTTAAATTATGTATATATATATATATATATATATATATATATATATATATATATATATATAATATTTATATATAATGATCCCTACAGGTAGCGGTAGCTCAGTGAATCAACTAATGTCACTGCAGCGCCTCTGACCGAGAGGTCCTAGGTTCGAGTCCTCACGGCTGCTCTGATCGGTAGTTTTCCGTGGTTTCTCCGATCAACACCAGGCGAATGCCGGAGCAGTACCTAACAACGGGAAACGGACCGCGCGCGATCCGTCCTTCCTCTTCCTTGTCCTATCCTCTTCCCTTTACACACACACTTACACTAACATGCACTACACTGCACATATCCGGGAGACCGGTCGGGAGCTTAGAGCTTGTCCCGACTGGGCGGTGCCCCGCTGGTGGGAGAGTCCTGGTAAGGGGGAAAACCCCACCAGCCGACGGTAGGTCGACGCCGGATCTCGCCATCCAGCGGGGCAAGATCACCGCCATCTCCCGAGAAAATCATGCACTACACTAACGGGACTAATGACCGAAGCAGTTGACGCGCCCGGAAACATGAAAAAATCAATCAATCAATATAATGATCGCTAATGCTCCATTTTTATCCTCTCTCTACGGAGTAGAGAAAAAGTTATGTAATGCTTTGCGAAAAACGGCGAATTTACGGCAGAAAAAGTCTTATTACAGTGCTGTAATAACAAAAAAGTAGATAAATCCAGTTGCTACATTTAGAAAAAGACCTGGCGTAGCCAGAATCCATGTTTTCTGGGTCCTTGTTACCGAAAAATCAAAAGACGGCAAAACGTCTATCTCTCTGTCCGTCTGTGAACAGCGCTAGAGGTTAAACCGTTCACAGGATTTTCTCCGAAATCGATATTCCCCAATGGATCTGGTTGGTGTCGCGGCCCCTTGAGTTTGTAATCGATATTTCAATTTTGGGGGATACCTTACGTAATACTTTACATTTTTGCAAATTTTCAGAAAAATGGCTCCATCGTTTTTTATTACATTTTTTTGTTGGATAGTGTGAAGGAGAATAGCGTTGGTCTCATGTTCTTTGAAAACTTTAATTTTCTTCAAGTCTTCTTCGAGTCTTCCAACAACTAAAATATTAAAGGTAGAGATTTTCCCCTTAATGATGTGTTTCTTACAAATAAAAATTAAAGGTAGATATGTTTCTTCCTTTAAAGAAATTGGTTCCTTAAAGATAAATTTTGAAATAAGATCGTGTACAATTTTTCGAAAATGGGAGTACTTTTCGCGTCATTTTGCGTGAAAACACGGGGCAGAAAGTACGTGCTGTTTTAGCACTCACAGTTAACCACGTTCTGACGCTGTTCGAGATAGCCTGCTCACACGAGAGCAAGTTGAGTTGCCCACCAATCGGTGGGGGGTGGGGGGAAGTTAATTTTGTTACACGAGATTTCCCATAACATGTTCATTAGCAGATTACGACCATTTTCGCCTCCCCTCCCCCATTAAGTTTGTAATAATTAATGAAAATAAATTTAAAAATTTTGGAAAAAATAAACCAAATTAAATTAAATTTATGTTAAACTTTTCATCCAAAATTTATTTGCAATATCATGAATTTTATAAATTAATAAAAAAATTATTTCCCTTTGGAGGCCCCACGTAGCTAGGGAGGCCCCGCCTCCTCTGACGCTACTCCCAGGCCACTACCGTGACCTCGTGACCCGTGAACTAGGCACGACACGCTCCAGCCTGGGCGTAAAGTTTTGCGCATAGCGCGAGGTTTCCAGAAAAAAAAAAACCGTGTGAGCTCGTCGGCTCGATTTTATACCAGAGTGTAGCCGTCACGTGACCGTCCTAGGTGTGGGAGGGAGTCTCGCGTCTACCACGTGACCTTCCCGGTGAAGCTGGCGTCCCCTTTGTCTAAATGTATGCCAACGCCGGGGCGCCAAGCTATTCACGCCCGCAGGTACGCGATACGTCCGCTCCTCCTCCCACCTACGGCCGCCAACGTGACCCTACAACACAAAAACGCCAACAACCGAGTGCATAAACCCACGCATGAGAACCCATCACCGCATAATCCGCATCGCTTGACCTGCGCCAACGTAACCTTCATTCGCAGCTCAGCCGCCACCTTGCCACGCCCGCCGCAACTGCCACATGCCGTCCTGCGAACCCCCAATCCCATCACCCGTAACGAGCCGTCATCACCCTAATGACATTGCAGCGTCATCGCAGTTGGAGAGCTGGCGAGTGGAGGGGAGAGCGGGCGGCACTCATGGGGCGGGGGAGGGGGGTTGGGGTGAGAAAGGGGGAAAGGGGGGAACGAGTCTGGGCCTCGCGCCAGAAGCGTGTTCGTCCGCGCCATTCGCCGTTACCGCGCTTTCGGTGGATGGGCATACGCAGCGTGGGAAACCGAGAAGCTTTGGATAAGGCTCGTGGTTTGGGAAGAGCGGGCCTGATGGCCCGAGTCTCGCCACATAAATAAAGTCATTATTATTATAAGGCACGGGATTAGAGATTCTTGGAACGATTGGGTATTCACAGTGAAGCAACCTAGATCTTAAATGACGATGATGACGGTGTAGCATTCATATATCTTCACTTCGAAACTATTTTTATTTCTGTAGAATTGTTTTCTTAATTCTTAAATATATATTAAGTTAAATATTTGCGTTTCCGTTCACGGGCTATTGTGGAGTGGCCTTTACCGGGGCGGCATGGGCAGAGGCAACGGGTAGGGGGGCAATGCGTAAGGGGGGCAACGCGTAGGTGGGGGGCAACGCGTAGGGGAGCAACGCGTAGGGGGCAACGGGTAGGGGCAACGCGTAGGTGGGGCAACGCGTAGGTGGGGCAACGCGAGGTGGGGCAACGCGTAGGTGGGGGCAATGCGTAGGTGGGGGCAATGCGTAGGTGGGGGCAATGCGTAGGTGGGGGCAACGCGTAGGGGAGCAGCGCGTAGGTGGGGCAACGCGTAGGTGGGGCTTCGCGTAGGTGGGCAACGCGTAGGTGGGGACAACGCGTAGGTGGGGAGCAACGCGTAGGTGGGGAGCAACGCGTAGGTGGGGAGCAACGCGTAGGTGGGGGAAGGGGGCGATTGGTTATTACGAGGCGGTGCAAGAAGCAATGAATTTGAAGCGTGGCCCGCCGCGAGTGCAAGTGTGAATGCGCCGTAACGCTCATGAATTAGCCGGCGCCTGGGCGTTAATGAGCTCGAGATTGATCCGCGCTCGCGAGGTAGGCCGCATGGGAGCACGTGACGGCGGGCGCCGAAGCAATGTACTCTACTCCCGTCCGCAGGACTGGTTATTGCCACATATCAAAGACAGGTTATTCTGGATTAGAGAGTGAAATTACTTACCAGTCGGTGTGCTGAATATTCCTGCAACAAAAAAGAGAATGCACGTTAGCAAAATGAGTCAATATATTGATGAGTAAAATAGACGAATACATAGTAGTAACCATAATTACAGTCAAATAGTACTTATATATACGAAAATTAACTACATGACATAATATCGTCTCCTGTATCATTTCAGTAGTATACACACCTTTTGCGGCTCTCACACGCAAGCAAGCGTTATAAACGAGGTTTCTAAAGAAAATTTCATGGAGACGTGGCGATTTGGAGTTTGACTTTAAAAATATGAAGAATTTGTTTGAAAATGCATCTAAACATTCATATAAAATGCAATCCACAAAACTCGAGCAGATATATTGTCAAATACGTCCTAAATGGCCTTAAAAACTAAAATGTTGATGTCAAAGGCCTCCAAAAACGTTTCTCACAACGTAATATAAAGAATGAGATCTATTTGAACATTCTATTACATTTTTGCAGTCCGGCGCTTCCGATTTCCCCCATGTTCAGAGATGAGAATCTGAATGTATAAATTAAACAATTTTAATTCACCATTGATTTACACGAATGTACCTGTCTGCTCGGAAATAACTTTAAAAAAATTGTTTAATCAAAAATGTTTATTTGTTAGGGAGACATAGAACAAGTGACGGACGATAAGTCTTGAAGAAAACGATATGTTACAAGCTTAATATAGAAATGGAAAAATATGGGTTGAACATGCGAGAGTTCTCGCACAGGTAAGCTACTAAGTATTATTCTCCGCGGAGATTTGTGAGGCTAAAATTAATGATTTCCACAAGACGGGTGTCAGTTTGTGCTGCTTGTCTGAAAAGTCTGTCTGTTCTTGATGACGCGAAGGCCTTCCGTTCAAATATGTTAACCCAAAGGTTGCGAGTTTGGTTCCCTATTAACGAGCGGATGTATTCACCATTTGATTTCCACGGAGTTGGTTTCTCGTATCATATATCCCATCCGAACATGTTCTTATCAAGGGTCATTCATCATATATCATCATTCATTCCTAATTAATACTCTGACCCACCAACGCAAAATCTACATTACAGTCCGTTTGAAACTGCTTGACATGAGACTACAGTTTTGAAGAGGTGGAGAACCATAATGGGTCACACGTACGCCTAGAATAATGTTACTTTTATATAGACTAACACGTTAAATTTTTCTAGAGAACTGTCACGAACAAAATGTACGCTCATATAGTTACGTAAGCACAGCGTAAATATGCTTGTGTGCCTTCTTTTGTAGTGCCGATAGTCTTGTTTTGTGTTGAATCTACATACGTCTGTCTAGTTAAATCTACATATATGTTAGTCTTCGGTACAAATTAGTATTAGACATTTATAATTTTATATATTTATTTTAAATAATGATAGTTATATTATTATTACCTCAAATTGAATTTCTATTTCTAGGAAGAGTGTATGGGATGAAATGATTACTATTTTATCTTTTAAGTGGTGGACTATTTTCCATGCACTTACTAAGAACCTAGTAACAAGCCAAAAATGAAAGTATCGATACTTGACTTTTGACGTATCGATACTACGTTCCGTTGTTGGTACCGATAAGTAACAAATCAAATGAAGCATGACATTTCCGCTAATCACGACCTCCAGCTGCGACTCTAACTTCGCTGCGACTAACTTCGCTGTTGCACCTCGTCCCTAACCGCCCTGCGCTGCGCTGCGCGTCCTCTCCAATTGAGGGATCCGGCCGGGAAGTGACTGGCGGCGGTGAGGACAGGGGGGCGGGGACGGCGGGGAAGGCGTCGCGGTCGACGCGGTCGGGCTCCGGCGGCGGGGGCGGGGACGGTGGCGGCGGCGGTGGGCGGGCCCGTGACGTCACAGTCGTCAAAGAAACGAGCGCGTTCCTCCGGAGCAAATCTGCGAGAGCACCCGGGCGGTTGCGGTGGAGGCCGGAGGAGGACGGATGAAAAAGTCGAGGAGGGAGAAGGAGGAGAAGCCGAAGAGGAGAGATGAGGGAAGACGGAGGAGGGAGGGCGAGAGGGCGGATTTGGAGAAGGGAGGGATGAGGAAGAGGGAGGGAGGGGATGAGGGGAAGGGATGAGGGGAAGGGATAAGGGGAAGGGATAAGGGGAAGGGATAAGGGGAACAAGAGAGGAGGAGGAGGAGGAGGAGGAGGAGAAAGCGGTGTAAGAGAACAAGAGTTGGAAATCTGCGAGGAAGAAACACGAATCGGGGCCGGGGAAGGAATGCGGAAAAGGAAGGGGGGGGTCGAGGTGAGAGGACGAGTGCCAAAAGTGACAACCGTGATATTATGTACAGGAGGATTTAGAAATGGAAGTGAGAGAAATGGCGAGGAAGTTGAAAAGGATTTGAGATGAAGGGAAAGACATATTGGAGAAGGGAAGAAAGAATGTAAACTAAGCACGAGAATAAAACAAGAATTAAGTGGTTGCATAATGTAATGAAAGGGTTGAAGAAACCTCCATTATAAGGCTGAAGAGAGTGGAAGCCATCAGTACGTAGGAAGATATACTGCGTAGCAATTGAGGTTGAACAGAGGAGAAAATAGATGGGAATCTACGAAGATCAATACAACTCCGACATGACAGATCAGGTCCGTGAAAACTGCGTAGAAGAAGCCAAGGGAGTAAAATATTCAAAGTAATGTGTAACATAAATGACGTGAAATAGTGCAGAGTTGGATACCGAAAAATAAGAACTAGATAAGAACGGTGAATCTCGTCATGGTGTACTGAAATGTGCTTGCATCCTGATTGTTGAAACATCACGCGGAATATATTATAAAGAACTGTGAAAATTTGGAAAATGAATAGCACAGATAAGAGCGAGTGGGATTAGAAACAGGACTCTAGACAAATCGGTAAGCCAGCACAGTTTGGGGAAGCCCAGGCCACTAAGTAATCAGTTTCACGTCGAGAGGAATCTTAAGTGTTTAATCGAAAAAAGTGTGGGATAAAAATACATGGAATATCTCTGAGAATAAAGAAGTGGGAGATCATAGATAGGCGAGAATGGCCCACAAACAAACGGAGAAACTAGGGTAAAGCAGATGGGGAAAATTTAGTGAGAGCCGCTTGTTTCAGGCACACCTTCGGAAGATCCATGGAATCGTGAATATAGAAAACAAAAAAATGTCGCAAAAAATGGAAAAACAGAAATTGGAAAGCAGAATTAAATGAGTGTTATTAAACAGTACAATCAGTGTAACTGAAGTGGACTAGGTGGATATGCAAACTCAGAGAGCAGCTTGTTGGGGGAGAGGTGAGGTAATATTCACGTCTTGCGTGTATCGTAAGAGAAGAGGACGAAGAGACGAAATCAACTAGTATCTTCCAGGGGAGAATGAAGGAAGAGGAGTGACTGGACATAGTAAGCGGGAGGGCGGTTTGTAGAAACGGTTCCCCTAGAATGAAACATGTTCTACACGAGGTCAGTGAGAGTACAGCACACTCCCTATTTAAGTAGTCACCTCGAGACCGTCACACAGAACGGATACCGATTTGACCAGTTACATGGTCGTTTCCTTAAGAGCATAAAATATACAGCTATACAGGTTGCATAATTAAAAACAAAATATATAGTTTTCTTTATATTATGTACGTAAATTTAAGAAAACATACCCTGGATAAACTTTATAGACAAAACATGTAACAAGACTATTGTATTTACTAAACGTAGTTGCAGAACGTTGAAATATACAAGTATTAGACCGTTCCTTACTGGCCGATCAATCTCACATTTAGCTCAGGTCTGTTCTGTAAATATAAAAAACAATCTCTAAACGTAATTGTGAATTTCCTTCTGTACCGGGGCGGGTTGAGACTTTTAGCGACAGGTATTGCAGCCATCACGGTCTCTTAATACTATGCGGCTCGACACTGGCATGCGCAGACTAAAAAACGATGGAGCGACTCCATTTGTGGCCTCTCTGGGCCCCTTTTTTTATAAAAGTTTTTATTTTCTTGCTATATTTAGCTAGAAAATACATAAAACACTACAAGAAAAACGATACTAAAATTTCAATGATTGAATTAATAAAACTAAAGGACTCTTTAGAACAAGGGGCTCTCCCACATTTTCGTGAAGTTGAATTATTACCATTACATAAAATATAAAAATTTATTATTTAAGTGCATTATGTTATTTAAATACAGTGTGGACTTGCAAATGTTTAAAACTGTACAGAGTTACATTATGAAAATTTTAGTACAACCCTCAATTATGTCGGAACTAGATCAATGTGCCATAGCCTCTTGTTCTACTGACCCCCGCAATTGATTTCATGTTTGACTATTTACAATTTTTCCTAAGGTCTGTCAAGTCTCTTCCAGAAATGTCATATCAATTTTCCAAATTGTCTGCTAAGAAAGGGAAATATTGTATCACATTTAAGGAAACGTAATATTTTCATTTCGTAGGGACACAGCGTTCAAGGTGGCCAGGTGCCCCTCTATGCGCAATCCCACGCGGCCGGGTAAAGCGGAGTCTGTTAAAAGGAATTGCACTGTAGCTCGCCGGCGCGCGAAGCGGCAAGACCCTCACCGATAGAAGAGCAGCCGCGAGTGACAGGGCCTGATCAGTCCTCCGCCAGCGGCAAATCAGCCCCGAACGCGGCGGGCGACGGGGGACGAGACGTGTCGCCGGGGATTCGGGTGAGCGGTTGCGACCGCGGGCGGGGGGCGGGGCGCCGGCATCGATCACCCCCCCACCCCCACCCCCGCTGAGGAGCGCCTAACGAGCAACTAATGGTTTTAATTGAATCCGGCACGTCACAACTCTCCCGAGCCGTCGCTGCCGCTGCCGCCGCGGGCGCGGCTGTGATGCCACGTTCACCTCGCAGATCGGTCTAATTGCCAGCGAGCGGGCTGGATCCCGGGCCGACCCCTTGGCCGCGCAGCCAACGAGGCCAATTGAATAATGGCGCCAGAGCGTTGTTTTATGAGTGACGGCGCGCAATCGGCTAATGGTTCGCGCTGCAGCTTGCGAGCTCCGATTCGTTGGGTACGGCTTGGGATGAAGACAGGCGTCTGTATTTCCTACGGCCTCGCAACCCACGATATATTCATTAAGATGTTCTATAACATCAATGTCAGCTAATGGTTGCGCGCTTGCGAGCTGCGATTCAGTGGGTACAGCCTGTGATGAACATAAGACGTCTGTATTTCCTACGACCCCGCAACCCACAGATATATTCATTTAAGGATGTTCTATGACATCAGTATCGATATTAATCGACTGAACCAAAACCACTATCAGCAATGAAGGAGAGTAGGTAGTCGGTCTACAAAAATATATTTCTATATTTATATTAAGAATGTAGATGGTGCTATTTTCAATTACATTTTGTAGCAATTGTAATCCACAAAATCCGCGACCTCAAACCAGGTTATAGAGATTAAACCCGATCATAAGTAATTGAAACAAAATCAAGGAAATATGCTCTTATTGACGAAAATATTAGGGATACAGGAAACGAAATTAAGAAAAACTACTCTAATAAATTATTTACGTGCTCATGTACTCAGGTGGATAATCATTAATTCATTTATTTATTTTCGCATGCTATCAACAATATTATGGTTGGCTGTAATAGTCACCTCTTGTACTTTCTGCTTTTCTCGAAGTTCCGACCAGGTAACTCAAGGAAGTCAAATATTTTGCTTCAAAGGTGGCATCAACATTTTTTAAGAATGTCACAGAATTTACGACTTCATATTTAATTTGCAACACAGGATAGGAAATAGTATTTCGATTCAAAACAAGGAAGGAGTCGAGAACGTAAATAGTTTTAACACAGAGCACACATTCTTTCCAAGAAATACAAAAATTAAGAAAAGAGCAGTCAATGTTTTCACTGCATCCCACCACTAATATGATATGCCAACGTGAGACTTACCAGCATGTTCAAACTTCGTATTCAACCCCGTACAAAATCAATTTTAAAAGATACGAATTAAAACTCCAGATATAAAATATAAGAGAAATAAGGCTGCAAGGACGATATGTTCCTTGTTATATTGATGCTTAAATTATGTATTTAACTCGCACATAAATACACTTAATTTCTTCATGTAAATGCAAATGACTTTTGTCCTTCTTTAATTCGTGTAGTTTAAAAAATTTCATATTTCAATTTAATCAAGGGCATTATAATTCTGCATATTGCAGTTTAGTTACCTGGTTTGAGCTTTTCCTATGGGGTTTCCGTTACGTTCCCGTTGATGCAGGTAACTCTTCCGGAGCACATTCAGACACGTCACCAAGCAAAATGGCCGTGGACTCGTATTTCTTCTCATTAATTGCGAATTTCGGTAAAGAAAATTCCTGATTGGTTAGAGCAATGAAGCATACAACTCGCTGCATCGGGAAATGTAGTGGTGCCCTCTATCCATCGTTGTGGGTACTCGGTCAACGAGTTAGCACTATCGGTATGAAGCAGAAGTTTTTGAATACTTCATTTCGTAAACGGGTCATTCCATGCAAAAAAAGGGATTTTATGACATGACTCCTTCAAACTTAAAAATATTTTTGGATTTTGAGACTGTAATGTTTACAACGTCGAGGTACGAGGCATCGGCGAGGTATGCCAAGAATAAAACGATATAAAATTATATCGTCATAATATTTAATGAATAATTGTACTACGTATCTTATACACACTCACCCATTTTTAGGATTTGTAGAATTGTTTATATGAGGGCAAAAAAATAAAGAATATACGGGTGTTCCCAAGAAGTCTTATATTTTAAGAGTGTATTGTTGCCGAACAATCAGAACATTTTAATATTGTACCTCGACAATGTAGGCATCATAGGCAACAATATACGAAAATATTTTCAAGTTTGAAGGTGTCGTGTCATAAAATTCGCTTTTTTCCATGGAATGACCCAAACGCGACGTATATGTTAGAATAACAGTGTTAACAACAAGAATAACACTAAAATAAATGAAATCTCTTATCCTTGCTTCCGGGGCTTAAAGATTACATGGCGACTCAGAGCACGTTTCAAGGTGAGAACGAAGTGCAAAAGAAGCAAATTGTGGGAATCTGATATGGTTTTGTTGACGTTCTTATAAGAAGAAATAAAAGAGGTCATCTTCGTCAACATATCAGCTTTATTAAGATAGCCGACTTTCGACGGCTTTGCCGTCATCGTCAGTCTCGCTACTTTCGGCAAAAGTCGGTCGACTGTGCACAGTCGCGACGTTCTGCGACGCGGAGAATTCTTTAATGCGACCTATCTTCATTGAATATACTCAATTAATAGTCGGCGCTGATATTTTACTATTTTTGTGCTTAGCACGCATGTTATTCTAAAAGTCAAAAGAACTTCAAATGTGCATCATGCATTTTGAACCATTGATTTGTAGTGATTCGTATAACGTCCACTGCTAAGGTCATTAGCCTCGTAAACGAATTGCATGTTTTCTTTCCGAGAGGTGACGGTGATCTTCCCTCACTGGACGATGAGATCCGGCGCCGACCAACATCAGCTTGCGAGGTTTTCCCCAACCAGGGGTCTCCCACCAGTAGGGCACCGCTTCAGCTGGGACAAGCTCTAATCTCCCGACTGGTCTCTCGACAAATGTGACAGTAATTTACAACATGTAAGAATAAGTGTGTGTAGGTAAGGGGTGAAGATAGAACAAGAGCAAGGAAAGATTACGGGCGATCCTTGGCTCGTTTGTTAGTCTCCACTTTTGCCTTGTGTTGAACGGAGAAACCACCGAAAATAACTGATCAGAGCAGCTGGCCGCTAGAATTCTCCTAGAGCCATCGTCTGAACTTCACGTCACTAGTTAGCTGGTGTCGAAAAACCTGCCATTGTCGGTAATCGAACCCTAGGTTCTCCCATTCAGAGGCACTGCAGTGACGTCAGTTGATGCCCTGAGCGAACTTTGAAGGTCTACACCATATGCGGTTTCATTAATACATCATCTGCTGGTACTGCGAGCGGTAGCTCAGTGCAGCAACTGGAGGTCCTAGGTTCGAGTTCTGATGGCGGCAGGATTTTCGACACTACCTTTTCAGCTAGGTCGAATTCAGTCGCTGCTTGGAGGAAAATTCTAGCGGCTGGCTGCTCTGATCGGTAGTTTTCCGTGGTTTCTCCGAACAACGCCAGGCGAATGCCGGAGCAGTACCCTACGAAACGGGCCACGGACCGCGCGCAATCTGTCCTATCCTCTCCCCTTAGACACACACTGACACTAACATGCATTACACTACCACATATTCCGGGAGACCGGTCGGGAGCTTAGAGCTTGTCCCGGCTGAGGCGGTGGCCCGCTAGTAGGAGAGTCCTGGTTAGGGGGAAACCCCACTAGCCGACGGTAGGTCGGCGCCGGATCTCGCCATCCAGCGGGGGAAGACCACCGCCATCTCCCGAGAAACAAACATGCACTACACTAACGGGACTAATGACCAAAGCAGTTGACGCGCCCGGAAACACGAAAAAACCAAACCAAACCAAACCAAGCCATCTGCTGGTGTAATCACATAAAAAATTCAGCGCCCAACTTGCTGAGTGTTGCCTGCGAGAAAGTAATGCCCTTCCCTTCCGTCGGCGTAGGCAGCAGCACCGTCGCTTCGCCCACTGAGACGCGGCTGGGTGTCCCGCAGGTGTCCCGAGGTGACGCGCGCCGTGGGACAGGCACCTGGGGGACACGAGGCTCCAACCGCTCTGCCCTGTGGGACACCCCGTTTATCGCCACCCTCGTGTACTCCAATTAGACGACACGGAGCCGCCCCCTACAGCAAGGGAGTTGGTGCACTTACTTCCAAACCCCATGTTTGCAGGTTCAATAATGGATGAAGTGTGTAAAGTCATTAATGTATCGTGTCATGCTTGAGGAATGTGAAAGGTGCGCCAACATTTAAAAAAAAAGTTACCATATAGCCACCTGCGGGGATATAACAATCACCACATTTTCCGGACTAATAAGCACTGAAGGTGATGCGATCGGATGCACAATATAATCAAACAAATTTTCGATCTTTCGAAGACTACCCTCATTGCGGGGAACACGTGCAGTAGCAACAACAACTGCGGTAGTTTGTAGAGAAACAGCAACTGTGTGGCATAAGATCACATTCAGTCTAGCGATAAGGCTGATGATATCTTCGAGATTGTTTACAGGGTACTATGGATTCTTCGGGAGATTTTTTTCGAAGGAATATAGATGGGACAATTTAGCAGGCAATGTTTTAACATAACTTTTCATTGATATTACGGTTATGACGACGGCAATAAACTTCTAGTTTAATATTGCTAGTCTAAATACAAACCTTTATGTTATTCAATATTTGTATTTACAACTATATCAATTAATGTTCAACAGCGCGAATATTTAATGACCGAACATCAGAACAAAATAAACTTCCTTGGTATCGCCATGATTTGGAGTTTCTCTCTGTCTGTCTGTACTGGCGCAACAGCCTCTGACGGGGACAAGGCCTTCCAGCGGTGTATTTGGAGTTTATGTGGACTAAATAATGTCAAGAACAGTATTTCTTGAATTTTAATTCATTGTCCAGTCGTTCTTCAAACTATGGATCCATATATTACTCAAATATTTCAGTTTTCAGTTTTTGCCTACATCATCTCGTTGTTACAGTATCAAAAGAGACGACAGTGAGTGTTACTTAAATATGATTTGAAACACATTGTATTTCTTGTGAGTTTTTTTAACTCATAAATTGAAAAACATGTAAGTTGTTAACAACAATATATATATATATATATGATATATTATATATAATGATAAATTAAATTATATATAGAGTTATAAAAACAATAAATTCATTGTCGGATAATTATATGAAAGAAACAGAGAAAAGGATCATTATTATCCTAGGATAAATATGTCGTTAAATTGCCTTCAATTAATAACAATGAACTACAGAACAAAGCAATCGCAGGAACAAGAAGAATATAAACAGGAACTAGAGTCATCATCAAAATATGAAGAAACATGCATGCCAGGACAAGTGCAACTGCATAAAAACCACAACGCTAAAACAGTAAAAACAGTACATTGATTGAACCAGTCTGTGTACTCTGATAATCTAGGGTTAATCCCATTTATAAATTAATTTTTACTTCCGTAAGTCCATTATAATACACGAAGCGATGTGAACATTGATATAAATTATGCCTTTTAATTTTTTGATAAGAACTACGCCGTTAAAGAAAATGTCTCGGAATCGAAACGAGGTAATCTCTCCTGGAGACAAGAAAGTCGACGGATAAAGCGGGACCTGCTAAAAATATACCGTCGCCTCAAGGACTCCACGCCATCACAGCGAAAGTTCCTTCGTTTAACACTAAACTTTTTAATTGCGAATTTCCGGCGCACTGACCGGAAGAAGAAGAAGAGGAGGAGAGGGGCAAGCGCCGACGACGGCGACAGAGGCGGTCTCTACCGACAGAAGACCCGAAGCTTCTGGGATTATCGCGTGGAGCCCGGCGAGAGTAAGTTACCGGCTATTCAGACGCCCTCTAGCGTGAGAAATTGTCCCTTTGGCCGCTGCGGGATTTTTTATAGGCGAAATTAATGGAGGATGAGAATTGCTACCTCGAGTCGGTGAATAGTCGATGTGACTGCTTCTTGTCGATGAGCAACCTTCGAGGCAATTGGGAATGATTAGGAACTGAGATGCTATATTGAATAGATAGTAGTCCAAGACAGTAAATTATAAAATTATAAATTATTTTGTTCCTTCGAAAAATATATGCCACTTCTAAAAGACTTAGTTATAATGTAAAATTGTTGGGTAACATCACGATATATTACTAATCATTGCTTAAATTTTCATAAAACTTTTTAGGTATACTTTCACTCTCTCTATCTCATCTTTTGGTATCAGAAACTTATTAAATCACATTATTCCATGTTAAATCTGCTGCTCCATTCCAAACAGCAGTAACCAAGATTATTTTAAAAAATGCGTTGTACGTACTATTGTATACACTGTCTATTGCTTTAAAGCGTATTTTCAAACCAGACTTATTTGTGAATATCTTCAGATATTTAGTACAAAGTTTTATCTGGCTTAAAATCCAGCATCTACAATCTTAATACCAAAAAATAACACTTACAATTTATTTTGTTGGAATAATTGATTTTTCACTTACTGTAGCGTTATTGTTACGTAGAAGCTCAACAATATTAACTATATCAGCAGGTAGAATTTTCTCACGTAGCTTATAAGTTTGTTAAGGGTCAGAATTTAGGAACGTAAATACAAGTAGTAAAATAAACGTCTTACTTTGTCATTGTGAGCGTTTTAAATGACTGTATTTCTGCAATCTTTGTAATCTTTCTGTGAACTATCCACTCGTAAAATTAAAACAAATGTCATTGAACAACACAACCGATATGCACCAATCAAGAAGGTGCATAGAAAATATCGCTTTTGTACTGCCTCTTCCCTGCTGGCTATTCTCAAGGCGCGATACATCTAGCACTCTCGCGTGCAGCTCAAGCACGAACACTATAATTAATTTTTCGCGCACTCTGAAATTTTTTTTCGCGGTAATTTCGTTTGCAGGTACTCTCGCTGCGAGACTCGGATATTGATCTGACATTTCAAATGCACGCATTGTGTTATCTACGATTATTTAAGAGAATACGTTTTTTTTAATAAATGTATGGCTTAATTTGAATACTCCCACAATATTCATAAAAGCTGAAAATAAAATAACTAGTATTTTCATACATTTCTTTAAATATGTTCTGTAAGAATTGCAAAAACTATAGCTTCAAAATTCAAAACTCAAACTCCTAACCCAAAAGCCGGCTTTATATCTCATTTTAAGCACACAATAAAAGTAATATTTTTCTTTCTGACATTTATATCAAGCAATAATTGCATCAAATTTGATCAGACAAACGCTTGAAATACTGTCGTAAAAACGCCGTAATTAATAAAAAGTTTGGTCCAGATACTCACTGTACGAAAGCTACTATTACCTTGAAATTCCGTTACATGACACCCTCTGTGGCCCGTTTATGAAAAGTATTTCACATCGAGAATACATTTCGAAGGCAAAACAACGCAGTTTACCGAGGTGCTTGGAATTGCACCGGTGTAGACAAACCTCCTGCATTCAGGAGGTCAAGTTTTAATTCGCAGGCATCCCTTCTCTTCTTGCAATTAGCCAGGTTGCTGGGTTTTTCCTCCCCTCCTCCCCCACCCCACTCCCCCGTGCATTCCGTTCTCCCCCGACTCCCCTCTCTCAGAAGCCAGAGCCACGCAAAGTCGGAATTAACTATTAATTATTCAGCAGGCACCCATAAATCTTACCAATTATAAGGTAAGTGCCCCGACTCCCAGCTACTTACGTGGAAGAAATTGCCTTTAATACCCCTCAGATAAACGCCAATTAATCTCGAAATGATTCCGGAAACGTTTATTTTGGAACAAGCTGCCCCCGATGCTTCAATAACTTCATAGGTCGTGAAAAACACGCTTTCTTCATCAAAGGCTGGGCGTTTTTTTTGTCGGGACTAAATTTATGTCACGGTTGTTCAAATCGCCTTCGCTGGCGTCAGCATGAGGAAACGGATGTCACGGGGAGCTCTTTTCAAAAGTGGGGTGGCTGAATTGTGCAAGCGACCTAATTAATGGTTTGTAGAAGGCTTTGTCCAGTGGATGGACAAAGGGCCTGAAGGAGGGGGAGAGAAGTGACAGGAATATTGTGCCCCTTCCGTGTTGCGCCGCGATACCAATTGTAGGGCGGGTGTACCGCCGTCTTCCGATCTCACCAATTGCATGTTTCGTGTCCTTTGTCTTCGAGTTGTCTCCCCCGTCACAGCTCCGGCTATAAATACGCGTTCTTTAATAATGATTCAAATTGACGATCACTTTTTTAGGATGATGGAGTACATAAATATATAGAAAATGTCTGTAAAGGAATTGATCTCTAATATTGGCTAATTTGGCCTCCCAGTTCACACAAATATATAGAAATGTCTGAAAAGAAACTGTTCTCAAATGTGTTTAGCATTTTTAGTGCAAATTGTAATACTCCGTGTATAATATTAACGTTAAAAAATATAAATAATTCACGTACCGATGCAAGAAGAATACATGTTAAGAGAAAATACGTATGAAGCTAATACTGGATTTTGAGACATGTTTAACTGAAATTAAATTGGCTTTCTATTTATTGAGTTTGATGTATTGCCTACTTTTGATATATAAACAATAATTGGTATCGCGCGATTCAAATTTCTGCAGGTAACATATTTCATGCTATATCTTTTCATTGATTTCATGCCAGCTCTACCTAACAGCATTGTATCTACACATCAATTGTCTTTTTTGTAGTGTATTCTGGTCAGTCTCACACGCTCTTTACAAATTGTGACGAATAACCCAAGACCGGGTGTTTGCACAATGCAAAATGCTTTGGGGAAAATACCGATAGTGACATAGGTGACAAGGGGGCCACGTAAAGGGACTTCCCCAAACCTGACAGTGACAAACCACACCGAATCCCTTCAGCTACCAAGAATAGAAATCCGGGATTCACCTGTTTATTATTATTATTGAGCCTGCAAAATCTCTTTAAGGGCAAAGGCCTCCTGCTTCAGCAGGGTGAAAGTTGGCTAACATATTTACACACAATATTATGTAAAATGAAATGCCATAAAGTTACACAAAAGAAATTGATACCACACAAAAGTAGATTACACAGTATGAGATTACACTTAATTACACAATTTTACACAAATGAAAATTTTTCTATTTGCCTTAAACTCTTCCGTCAATCTTCCACTAATCTCAGTCTTTCGTTTGATCTTTATTTCGGACCGATTTTCACACTAAATATACTACAAAAGCAAACCTTGAAAACCTTGCACGTAAGCAAACGGACGAATCACGACGAATTCTCTAGTCACCGACCAACCGCACTCAAGACTAAACACGAGATTAGCAAGGGGGTACAGGTCACCTGGACAGGCAAACCAGAGTAATGTGTGCCCGCTGGTGTAGCGACCTACGCAGGCGACCGGAAAAGAATCGAAACTGAATTGTTTTCACGTGCGCGGGTGTGTGCCCCTCCGGCACACCTGCCGTCCTCTTCCTTGTCCTATTCTCTCCCCCTTACACGCACACTTACACTAACATGCACTACACTACCACATATTCCGGGAGACCGGTCGGGAGCTTAGAGCTTGTCCCGGCTGGAGCGGTGTCCCGCTGGTGGGAGAGTCCTGGTTAGGGTGAAATCCCGCTAGCCGACGGTAGGTCGGCGCCGAATCTCGCCATCCAGCGGGGGAAGATCACCACGATCTCCCAAGAAAAACATGCGCTACACTAACGGGACTAATGACCAAAGCAGTTGACGCGCCCGGAAACAGGAAAAAAACAAACCAAACCAAACCGGCACACCTGCACAGTTTTTAAGTTAGTTGAGGCTAGTTTCTTGAGTAGAGGGCGTCGGTCGTATTTGTGTTGACGTGTAAAATAGTAGTAACTGTACATTTGTGTACACTTTTCGTAATCTTCTGTGAGTGTACTCATTTCTCTTTGTATGCCAATCTTTACAACAAGCTTTGCGTGTTTGCTTCTTTTTACACTTCATGACCACGACAAAAGCGATCGCGCCGTCATATTTGCTTTCCTTCACTCGACTGAGTTAAAATCTTCCGGTTTACTGGAGCGTGTGTCTCCTGTAGCCTACACAATATACCTTTCCGCGTTACCTGTGCAGGTTTACCTGACAGGTATACCGTAACTTGTGTTCTGGGCCTCACGGGCCACCGTTCCTTCGTCCGACTGCCCAGCGCAGCGCTGGCCACCAACCGCCTCCGACCACCGAGAAGGTCGCAGGCACCGGGCAGATGCTGACCGACAGAGTTCTTGCCTCCCTCGAGAAATGGTCAAAGGGGCGTCACGCCGCAAAAGGAATTGGATTGATTGACTTATTGATTTTTTCGCGTTTCCGGGCGCGTCAACTGCTTTGGTCATTAGTTCCGTTAGTGTAATGCATGTTTTTTCTCGGGAGATGGCGGTGATGTTCCCCCGCTGGACGGCGAGATCCGGCGCCGACCTACCGTCGGCTAGTGGGATTTCCCCCTAACCAGGACTCTCCCATCAGCAGGACATCGCCCCAGCCGGAAGAAGCTCTAGACTCCCGACCGGTCTTCCGGAATATGTGGTAGTGTAGTGCATGTTAGTCTAAGTGTGTATGTGTAAGAGGGAAGGATAGGACAAGGAAGAGGAAGGAAAGATCGCTCGCGGTCCGTGGCCCGTTTATTAGGGCACTGCTCAGAGGCGCTGCAGTGACATAAGTTTATGCACTGAGCTATCGCTCCCGGTCAAAAAGGAATTGGAATAGTCGAGAGATTGCACCAAGTGTTGTCGTTGCAGCGCCTCTGACCGGGAGGTCCTAGGTTCGAGTCCTAACGGCGGAAGGATTTTCGTCACCAGCTTTTTAGCTAGGTCGAACTCAGTCGCTGCCTGAAGGAGAATTCTAGTGACCGGCTGCTCTGATTGGTAGTTTTCCATGATTTCTCCGATCAACACCAGACGAATGCAGGAGCAGTACCCTGACAAACGGGCCACGGACCATCCGTTAATCTTAAATTTAATGTTGCACGAATGCCCTGTATCAATTGGAGATTAATTGTGGATGATATATAATAGTAAGATAGGGACTGAATGTAATAGTGTGTGGTGAAAAGAAGAAAATTATATTTTAAAAGTGAAGAATTCAAATTCACTGTAATATTCAAAATACTTCACGAGAAAAAAATTGGAATATCAGGAAAGCAGTGGTATGAGAACTAAACCACCATCTATTAAGCAAGTTGTACAGAAGTACTTAGTACAAGGGCTGAAAGAACAACTTTGGAGTGTTTTGATTAGTTTCCAGAATTCGAGTGTGTCGCGCTTCAGCGGTAAATGCCTGAGACTGCAAACAGAGCATAACAGAACAGTAGAAGGCGAGAGGTCGGAGATGTGATAATATTCTGATGAATGTTTGTTATTCTGGGAATCATTCGGGTGGTGATTCCTGTGTACATTGACAATATAGGAAGTGCTTGAGGCTATGAATGAACGCTGTCGTATAATAACTACCTATTCTACGGTTGCTGCTGGTGATGGAAACAACAAAACAATTTGAGGTCACAAAGTGATAGATGTTTAATGGTGTAATTTCTAACAGCGTTAACTCTTGAAATCATATTATTTCTGCATTTTTTAATCAACATTTACGATGTATTACGTTCCAATCTCTTTTCACACACATTCATCTTTAAACAACATATGAGGATTTTTTTTCCTTCTATTGACATTTTTTTATACGTTTCCCAACCGTAAAAATACTTGTCTACAAAACTACACATAGATCGTATTTTATCGAATTAAGTTTTTAGAAATAGATCTCATATATTTACAATCAGTAAATCTAAAAAAGACTGGAATAAATTTGTTATCTCCACACGCATTTAAAGCCAGAGCAATTTTTGAACAGCTTTAGTAACTTCAATAAAATATAGTTTAAATCCATTTAATTTTCTAGTTTTAATCCATCCAATTCAGCATAAAGTTTAAATCCAAAGTGAAATCGCTGCATAACTGTTTCTATACAATTAAAAACTATACTAAGCATCACAAGGAAAGTAACATTAATTTTAACAGTGATATTTAATGTATTATTTACCATTTGGAATGCATAATATGTAATAACTATTGTATTGCAGCTTCTGGGTCAATGACCGCCATCTCAATTGGGTTTCTCGTCCAGTTCCCCTGATCCATTGAGCAAATGCTGAGATGGCCCCTTATTTTGCTTCTGGACATAAATGTAACTTCATTATCTGTGCACAACATATAAAATTCAGGGGGAAATATAGTTATTCAAATTATCGTTTCCATGTTGTCAGGGCAGGAAGTATTATTCCTTGACGAAGGATATCATCGATAAGAGCCCAAAACTTATTGCTGATTTATCCTTGAAAATAGATTTTATTACATGGAAGCGTTTTTTTTAAATTCATAATTCAAGTAGTATATTACTTAGTATAGGGATCACAGAATTTTGAAAACGTGCACAGAATTCACTTCTCCCTATATCACGTCATACACAGTTTTCATTGTTTTTTTGACGTAAAAATAAATAAATAAATCTATAGGGATAACAAAAAGGCAAAGACGTATGCGACAAATGGTTTGTAGATAGTCTCTGAGTATGATACCGATTATAAAAATATTGCTTCGTTAACAGCAGCTGCGACTATCTCTTTTTTAAACTTTATTCACCTGTTCGACATTACTGCCTTTCAGGAATATTAATAAAAACATTTGATTCACGTTTAGGCTTGGCCATTCCTAATTATTGTTGCCATATCCCAACTTCTGTAAGTTCATAATTGAAGATACCTAATTACTAGTTGTTTATTTTCTTTCTATCAGAATCAACACTAACTTGTATTTAACGAGAAACATAAAATGCCATAATCTCCAAGTATTTTTAAAAAATTACTATCAGTTAATACCAACATCACAGTACATCACGTTCAGCTCTTCCACGCAACTCGCGTATGGGTGTTGTCATTTTCATGTTCGGGGTTTTAATATGCGCCTGAGCTACAGCACGATTGGTCAAGCAGTCCAGGATGCCAGCACCCTTTCTACTAGCGCCTTCACTGCCTCTGACACCAGTCCTGCCTCCCCTACTCTGTTCTTCAACAGTCTGGAGGAGACTTCCTGCAGCCAGTGGCCCTGGTCAACTGTTTACAGTTTCTTTCCCGACCAATACCAGGTGAATGCCGGAGCAGTACCGTAAAAACGGGCCACGGACCGTGAGCGATCTTTCCTTCCCATTACTTGTCCTATTGTCATATCCCTAACTTACACACACTTACACTCACATGCACTACACTACAACACATGTCGTGGCACCGGTCGGGAGCTTAGAGTTTCTCTCGCCTGGAGCGGTGTTCCGTTGACGCAAAAACCTGGAGGGGGAAACGCCACAAACAGGCTTGAAGGTCGGCGCCGGATCTCTCATTCCAACAGGGGAGAGTCACCACCTCCCAGAATATTACATACACTTCACTATATTAATTGATTGATTGATTTTTTCGTGTTTCCGGGCGCGTCAACTGCTTCGGTCATTAGTCCCGTTAGTGTACAGCATGTTTTTATTCTCGGGAGATGGCGGTGATCTTCCCCTCTGGATGGCGAGATCCGGCGCCGACCTACCGACGGCTAGTGGGGTTTCCCTCTAACCAGAACTCTCCCACCAGCAGGGCACCGCCCCATCCGGGACAAGCTCTAAGCTCCCGACCGGTCTCCTGGAATATGTGGTAGTGTAGTGCATGTTAGTGTAAGTGTGTGTGTGAGGGGAGAGGATAGGACAAGGAAGAGGAAGGACAGATCGCGCGCGGTCCGTGGCCCGTTCAGTAGGGTACTGCTCCGGCATTCGCCTGGTGTTGATCGGAGAAACCACGGAAAACGACCGATCAGAGCAGCCGGCCGCTAGAATTCTCCTCCAGACACTATATTAATGAATAATGACTAATGTACTGTATTCGTCTGGAAACTCTTAAATTATCAATCAACCATTTCCATCATTACTACCACACCATAATTACATCGGTATCACCATTATCACCCTCCGCACCGCACGCGTAGCCTATCACAGCGAAGCTTCTGCCCATGCCCGTGTTCCCGCCCACTCCTCCCGGGCTCCGTACAATCACACGGGACGCTGGCACTCGGCAGCATTTCGTGCGAGCAATAAACCCGGGTAGGGCGCTGCCCAGAGGAGCGCACCCCGCAATTGACTCCCATGTAATGAAGCTACCTCTAATGGCGGCGGACCAAACAAAATAGTAGCGGTTTTTTCATTTACAGCCTGTTCTCATTAATAAAATGACAGTGATGACTGCGCACACGGGTGGGTAGAACAGCGACAGGACGCGCGTAAGTGCTCGCAAATTTACTGAATGCAAACACGTTTTCGCTTCATAAATATTGAGGTTTTTTTGCTTTGAAATAGGATGCTGCTATAAATTTCGTTTTCCTGGAAATCAGTTGTCCGCAGCAAAGCTCGATTTTACAGTTTCCGGGAAACATAGACTGCTGCTATGCATTTGTGGGTAATAGCAAATGGAATGAGTCGAAATCGTAGATAATGAATGGCAGCAAGTGATCTTTGAAATACTTAATTATATTTTTTGTAGTTTTTTTTTGCCGGCTCGAAATTAAAAATGTTGAATGAATGATTATGCTTTAATGTTGCGTCCTCAAATCGCGTAACGCAAACATGCATTTAGAAAGTATTTTAAGCCAAATGGGGAAAGTTAAGTTGCATTCACATTTTTCCCCGAAAATAAACGGCGTGTAATTCACCGAAAGCAACGGGTTCGCTTAACGCCAAACATGTGATAGGCAATTATTTTGAAAGTACTGAATTATTTTGATACTACAAAAAGTAATGACTTCTTTAGAGACACTTTCCAAATCTAACTAGAGCGAAGAATTGAATACATTACTAACTAATACTTCTGACTATGTAGTTTGAGACCGTGATTGTCTAGGTTTTGAAGTTTGGTAGTACAGATATTTAGACCGACTTCATACCCTAGAAGTTTGTGCAATTTATCTTGAGACATCCGGAAAAATACTACCGCAGGAATTGACAATCTTATGAAGAGTGTAGAATGGAAAAGACTGCTTCTAAATGCATTACGACTGGGCAACAATCATGAGCAATATCAAAGGATGGAAGCGAAGATATACGAGGTGAAACGGACCTAGAGCCCTATCCTTTGAAGTTGTTAATGAGGCTGACGACTCCGCATAGAAAGACGCAACCAGCGAAAACCATGGGCCCCCACAGCACCTCTAGGTCAGCACGAGAGCTCACGTCACCTTCCTTCTCACTCCCACCCCCCACCCTCGCGTCAGAAGACCGCCCGGGGGGGACGAAGGGAAGGTTCTGTTTCAAGCAACAAATTGCAGGTGGCGGCGGTCGTTAATGAACCACCCGATCCCTGCCACCGCAGCGGCCACCTTCGCCCCTCCCCCCCCCCCGGGCTGTCACCCTCGTCACGTCGGCAGAGCGCACACCCTAAGACCACCCGCCTCGGTGACGTCCGCGCCATGATGGATTCACCTGGAGGTGTTTCACCGCAAACGAGGTGTCCCCCAGGGTTAGAATTTGGACCTTCAGAGACACTTCTAGAATTTTCATATTTATTAGCAAATATGATTTCACAGCGAGAAAGTACAAATTAAAAATATTTTATCAAAATATAAAAGACCTAGTTTTGGGAAAACGGTTTATTTGTTGGCGTGTCAGACATTTTCAAGTGACAGCCCCTTGCAGTGAATGGTACAGAACGCCAACCAACGCCAACTTTCAATTTGCTTAAGCATTACAATATGCATGTATTATTATCTATCGATTATTTGTATTACATTATTGTTAATCACTGGTTGGTTAATGAATTGCTGATAATTTTCTATGTCTGACTGTGAAACTCCCGCTGGGCTAAGTATTGCTGTAAATTGAGAGAACGATTCTGTGAAATAATTTCGTACTAAGTATTAATTGTTAAGATACACTTTGCAAGAATGTCCGAATCCACGGGTGACTGCACTTATTAACCTAGAGAAAGATTTGAGTTGATTCGACTCCCGATCGCAGGTGTTTCCTCATCAAGGGCTTTTTCCTCGCAAGACCTTAAGATTTCCTTTTCTACAACTTTCATTTCATTCAACTTTCATTAATTCAACATTCACGAAGCGAAATCTAAATATTAAAGGTCACAAGCTTGCAAATGTAGATACAGGCATTGTAATAGTTCAAGGCCTTTGACTAAGCATAATATATCCAGAGCCTATTTCATCGTTCAGAAATAGAAAAATATCTCTATTTGTGTTGATTTTAAATGTAAGATAATAAGTTACATTTCAAATGTAAAGTCGAATGTACGTGTTTCACAAAATTGACAAAAAAGTGAATTCACTATTATAAAGGTCAAATTTTATGCAAATTCGCATGCATATAAAACTAGAGTCAGGTCGTGGTTCGAGGAACAAATGAATACAAATGAGTATGATGTAAAATCACTTACTTAGTTGGAAAATATTTGATAACGACACATTTTAATACAGCAATTGTTTTGGTATAAGATACTAAATTTTAATTCGAAAGAATGAAGTAAATATAAAAAATCCTGCAGAGTTCAAATGATTTTATAAGTCCTTCTCGATGTTACATAATTTCCAAACTTATTTGTTTGATACTTATTGAAAGAATTATTTTCATTATAAATTATCATTAAGGAACAATATTTCTAATATTTAATGACCCAAAATTAGCAAAAGGACAGGAGATATAACAAATACTAGATAACTTTCACGGGGGATGTCAGATACCTCGTCCGCAACCACTCAACTACTAGGAGTAACATCACGAAACACCACCGGATCTCCTAAAGGTCAACAAACATTCCCTTCCCGTTTCCCCCAGAATAATGTAGCACATTCACCTTCCACAATAACAAACCCGGTGGCTTTACAAAGCGGCCAAGCGGCCACCCCTGGGGCACGCCACGGGAAGTGTTTTGGTTGCGGAGCGCGTAACACGGTAAGCCACGCCGTGGTCGCCCGCCCATCCGCCCGCCCGCGGGCGATGGTCGCCCAACGCCCACGCCCACGCCCCGCGAGAGGTGCGAAAGATAACCGCCCGCCAGCGCGCCGCCCTCGGCGTGTCGCTCCCGCAGGAGGCGTTTCGCCACGACGGACCCGCGCGGGAGCGGGCCGCGCCCCACTGGGCGGGCGCGGGGGGTTTCCAGGTAAGTACGCCATTTAGATGTGCGAGAAGCTGAAATGCACCGCACTTCTCGTTGTTAATTTCAAGAGGCAGGGTGTGACATGATCTCTTCGGCAAGGCAGTAAGGGATCAATACGGGATGTGACTTGTTCTCTTCGGCGAGGCGGAAACGGTTCAATATAGAGTGTGACTTCTCTTCGGCAAGGCGGCAACGGTTCAAAACAGAATCGCACTTGTTCTCTTCGGCAAGACGGTGATGTGCGAGGTGAATTATTATCCATTATTGTTATGGTTGATTGTTTACTCGCTCACATTATGGAGTACCGCAAGATATCTGCTACCACCTGCTACTAATGTAACGTAATCACGTTTCTGATGAAGTTTGTCACAAGAAAAGATGCTACTACGAGGTCTAGACGCCCGACCACTAACAATAATTTGCCACCAGGAGACGTGGCTCAGTGCATCAACTGATGCCACTGCTGTGCCTCTGACCGGGAGGTCCTAGATTTGAGTCCCGACAGTGGCAAGATTTTCGACACTAGCTTGTCAGCGAGGACGAATTCAGTCGCTGTCTCGAGAAGAATTCTAGCAGCCGGCTGCTCTGAACGGTAGTTTTCCATGGATTCTCCGATCAACACCAGACGAATGCCAGCCCAGTATCCTAACAAACAGGCCACGGACTGGGCGCGATCTTTCCCTCTAATTCCTTGTCCTATCTTATCTCTTACACATACGTTAACTGACATGCACTACACTACCACACATGGCGGGAGAGCAGTCGGGAGCTTAGAGCTCGTCCCGGTGCCCCGCTGGTGGGAGATACCTTGTTGGGGAAAACCCCACTAGCCGACGGTAGGTCGGCGTTGGATCTCGCCATCCGTCGGGGAAATATCACCACCACCACCTCCCCCCCCGAGCTGAACATGCACCACACTTACGGGACTAGTGACGTTAGTAATTTACACGCTCGGAATCACTAATCAAGCAAATAAAATCTAGTTCAGATATGTTCCAAGATCTCGAAATATTCAGACAGTCCTGCGAAAACCCAGATGTCAAAGTATGTCTGTCGAAAGATTGAGGCAGATTTGCGAGAACCCAGATGTCCAACCAAAACTCTCGAAGGACAATAAAGGCATTGAAAGAAGAAGACGAACCTTGTCTTTCAGTTGCGCGACGTTCCGACAATAACAAACCAATCGCCTGTTTTCGCGTCGTTAAAAGGCTCCATTTGCAGCCGAGACTGAATTGTTAAGTCGTGCATTGAAAGCGCGAACTTTCGCCACCACCTGCGACATCATTGGCGCGAGCTGGCGCAGAACACCTGACACGCCCCCCCCCCACCACCACCACCTCATTCCGAGAAGGCGTGGCACGCGGCCGCTGTTTTCTAATATTTCTATTCATGCGTCGAGTTGCCTGTTTGTCGCCTTTGACACCTGAGCCCGTCGGGGAGGCGTGTTTCCGGCCGAGGGCGGCGGCGCGGTCCGCTGGGACTGAGGACGGCTGGGGGGGGGCGAGGACGGGCCTTGTTAGACACTTGCCTCGTTAGGGCCGTGTCAGGTGAACCTCGCCACCCGCCCGTTCCCTTGTTACGGGCAATCGTCACGCTACCGCCTCTCGCGTTGCCCGCCCACCTGAGGCCCGCCGCCGCCGCCCCCACGTCCCGCCCCCCACCCCGTCCGTCCTCACCTCCGTCCTCGCCAGTGCGGCGCCCGCATCGACCCGTGGCGCGCCGCCGCGCCGCCCGAGGGCGAGCGGGAGGATTGGCGCAGCTGCTGCGTCCTCGCCCCGTCCTCGCCCCGTCCTCGCCCCGTCCTCGCCCGTCCTCGCCCCGTCCTCGCCCCGTCCTCGCCCCGTCCTCGCCCCGTCCTTCGCCCCGTCCTCGCCACGTCCTCGCCCCGTCCTCGCCCCGTCCTCGCCTCGTGCTCGCCTCGTGCTCGCCTCGTGCTCGCCTCGTGCTCGCCTCGTGCTCGCCACGTCCTCGCCACGTCCTCGCCACGTCCTCGCCACGTCCTTGCCACTATTCAGTCTTCCTACTCGAACGCTGTGCCCCCCCCTCGACGCTGAGCGCTCTTGATTATCGCGGCTGACGGCTGGCGCCGCGCCTTTCTGTGTCTAGCATTAAATGCTACAAAATCGAGTGTGTGGGATTGGCATTCTACTGTAGTAAGAATTGGAACACGTGGGACTATTCAGTCTTCCTACTCGAACGCTGTGGTCTCTTACTTTTCAGCTAGGTCGAATTCAGTCGCTAATGGGGGAAGTTTGGAAAAAAAAGGAACCCCTTTTTTAAACGTGAACCGATATGTCATCGGACCGTAGCGGTAGCTCAGTGCATCAACTGATGTCACTGCAGCGCCTCTGACTGGGAGGTTCTAGGTTCGAGTCCTGACGGCGGCAGGATTTTCGACACTAGCTTTTCAGCTAGGTCGAATTCAGTCGCTGTCTGGAGGAGAATTCTAGCGGCCGGCTGCTCTGATCGGTAGTTTTCCGTGGTTTCTCCGATCAACACCAGGCGAATGTCGGAGCAGTACCCTACCAAACGGGTCACGGACCGCGCGCGATCCTTCCTCTTCCTTGTCCTATCCTCTCCCCTTACACACACACTTACACTAATATGCACTACACTACCACATATTCCGGGAGACCGGTCGGGAGCTTAGAGCTTGGCCCGGCTGGGGCGGTGCCCCGCTGGTGGAAGAGTCCTGGTTAGGGGGAAACCCCACTAGCCGACGGTAGGTCGGCGCCGGATCTCGCCATCCAGCTGGGGAAGACTACCGCCATCTCCCGAGAAAAATCATGCACAACAGAATGACCAAAGCAGTTGACGCACCCGGAAACACGAAAAAACAAAACCAAACAATTGAGATCTCTATCAGTAAAACAGAGGAATTTGTTTTACTGTGAATTGATGAAAGTGATGAAAAAATGAAGATATATTTGACCATTATACCCTCTTCCATACAAGGCCATAAATGGAACTGAGTAATCACAGATAAAAATCTTAGGATATTTAACCTAAAAGAAATAAATTTTACAATGAGATATTGAGGTAATGAGAATGTCAAATTAAACTAAAGTCATTGTAGATGAAAATATTCTTCTGCTTGGTTGAATATCTAAAGAATGTTTATAGTCATCTATGATGACGAGTTTCATTTGACATTCTCATTAACTTAACTCTCATTATAGAATGTCCTTTTTCTGTTAGGTTCAATATCTAAAGATTTTCATCTGTGATGACTGACCTTCATTTGACATTCTCATTAACTTAACATCTCATTGAAGGATGTCTTTTTTCTGTAGGTTAATATCTAAAGATTTTCATCTATGATGACAGACCTTCATTTGACATTCTCATTAACTTAACATCTCATTGAAGGATGTCTATTTGTTCTGTAAGGTTGAATATCTAGAACATCCTACAACGAGATGTTAAGTTATTGAGAATGTCAAATGAAACTCAGTCTTCTCAGATAAAAATCTTTAGATATTTAACGTAACAGATAAAATAGACATCATACAATGAAGTTTTAAGTGAATGAGAATGTAAAATTAAACTACCAGAAGAGATGGTTTCGGACATCAACTGATGTTACTGCAGCGCCTCTGACCGGGAAGTCCTAAGGTTAGTTCCAACGGTGGTAGGAGTTTCGACACTAGCTTTTCAGCTACGTCGAATTCAGTCGCTGTCTGGAGCAGAATTCTTGTAGTCGGTTGCTCTGATAAGTAGTTTTCCTTCGTTTCTCTGATGAAAACCAGGCCAATGGCGGAGCAGTACCCTAAAAAATGGATCACGGAAGGCGCGTGATCTTTCCTACCATTTCCTAGTCTTATCCTTTCCCCTTATACACACTTACACTAACATCCACTACACTATCACACATCCTGGGGGAACGGTCGAGAGGTTAGAGCTTGTCCCGTCTGGGGCGGTGCCCCGCTGGTGGGAGAGTCGAGGTTAGGGGGAAACCCCACTAGCCGACGATAGGTCGGCGCCGGATATCGCCATCCAGCGGGGGAAGATCACCGCCACCTCGCGAGAAAGAAACATACACTCACTTACGGAACCAATAATTTTAGTAGTTGAAGCGCCCAGAATCACTAACAATCAATCAAATGAAACTCAGACATCACAGAAGAAAATCTTTAGATTTCCAACATAACAGAAGAAATAGACATCATACGATAAGATGTTAAGTTAATGAGAATATCAATGGATCGAATGTCAAAGGGGCTGAGTTTTTCTCAGAGAACACTGCCTCCAACTTTGCAGCGACAAGCCGTAAGGTCTTAGGATACAAGCTACAAGTGGTTACACAGCCACACAGTAGTACTATGACAGTAGCTTCACAGCTAAGTCGAATTCAGCTGTTGGGTGGAGAAGAATTGTAGCGGCCGTCTGCTCAGGTGAGCAGATTCTCATGGTTTCTCCGATCAATACCATGCAAATTCCGGTATTGCAACACACTAAAAAAAGGGGGCCACATGCCGCGTGCGATCTTTCCTTCCCCATCATTGTCCTAACCTCACACCTTACACACACACACACACACACACTCTTACACGCACTACACTACCACGCATATTAGGAGACCAGTCGATAGCTTAGAGCTAGCCCCGACTGACGCGGTACCCTCTTCGGGTCATACGTGGTGGGGGAAATCCCTGCAAACCGATGGTACGTAGCTACTTAAAACTTTCACAACATTAGTGGGACTAATGACCATTGCAGTTGACGTACCCGGAAACCTACATCTATGAATGAATCGAATGTTAAAAGCCCCTTACAACTACAACTATAATGAGGAAAAGTAGGGCGATGGAATATAACTAGTGAAGATGAAAAGGGGCAATATGCTCAAACTATGTTTATAAAAAAAACAGTTAATTTAATTCCCTTAAATATTACAAACACACGCCAAACTGCAGTTCACCTATCTAAACATACTTAACTTAACTACCATACTAAGAAAGTTGTGGTGTTGGTGGTGTTCTAAATTGTTAGCAATTTGACACAATTAAATGTTTGTAGCAAATATTACCTTCCAAATCATTTTACAGCTCCGGATTTACTTTTCATATTCCCAATTTTTCCATGGTATTTCCACTGTGAAAGTCTGGAATAATCTCATATTTCCCTTGTTTTTCCACATTTTTTCTCCCATACGCCAAAATTTTCCCTATTCGGGACCCAAAAATCCCCCCTCCCCCCAATCTGACAGGACTCGACCAACACGATGGCTGCTTCCCTGTAGCTGCAGCTGCCGGCGGCGGCAAAGAGATTAACTTCGTTACACACACTCCATAGGATAGCCTTGCTGTCGCTCCGCGTTCGTTGTGTATTCTGCGACTTACGTAATTACCAACCCACCCCGCGCGTACGGGGCTGTTCATCCGCTGACATGGCACGGGGCACCGGTCGATCCTCGGCGGTCTCCACACCATAAACAGATCTCTGTTGATCTTCTATACATTACTTGATTCCGGATTAGGTGGTTTTGGGGCAACGCAGCGCAAGTGATAAATTGTGTTTCACGTGGGGTTGGCAACGACATCGATTTTTGAACGCATCGGCATATTGGTATCAAAACTTTGACTCGGTTTACTGCGTTTCATCGAGACCCGATACGTTTCTTGACATAGCAGTGCATATATTAACTTCAAATAAGAGTAGACATCAAACATTTATAGGCGTAGATACCAAAATAGGTTTATGTCACATCGAAAAATGAGCGGTTATTATCCAAAAGCTATTTGACAAAATCCATTCATACTTCAGAATTTCTCTACAAAGAACATTCCTGTATTGTTACGTAATGAAATGAGGTAATTCGAGATTCAACAGTTTTTGTCCGAAAAGTTATAATACAGTGTTTCACGTAGAAAATATTATACAATGATATTTTTACCTTTCCTACACATTTCAGGTATTTTATTTCATTTAATACAGGTATATTTTAATTTTGAGAATGCGTTGTGATTCACTGATAAACAATTACCGGTTCGTAAATAAATGTATTCGAGATTATTTTATTAATTGTTAAATTGTATTTCACATATGGATGGCAACGACACGTTTAATAAAAACACAGTATCAACGTTATGGAGATTTCTTTCCATCAAAAATGATTTTTTAATTACTTACACCACTCACGTAATTATTGTGAAAATCCGATAAAACAAATATTCATTATGTTTGCAGTGAAGATAAATGAATATTTATCATTTTGTTTTTCAATTTTGAACAAAAATTAAATTCGCGTTCGATAGATAAAAGGAACTAGTGGATGAAACGGATTTCAAAGAACGTTGAATCATCTCCTAAAACTGTTTGTGAAATATTTGAGGCGTTCGACTGAAAGTACTCAAGTATATTGAGCGATTATTGGTTATGATGAAAGAGATGCAGTACCCCTTTCTCTATCTCTCTTATTTCCAAGTGCGTTCAAGAACAAGCCACAAATGACAAAAATAATTCACTCTTGGATCAATCTCTTAGATATATGTGAAACTCGTAGAATTTTCTTTCGAAACCACAAACATCAGATTCAATTTATTTGCCCCAAATGTCTCATGTCCCCTTCAAATGCTTTGTGTTCCCACCTCTCTTCTCATCATAACCCTAATTGTCTCAGTGTTCACAGGGCTGGCAGTTAATGAATGCTTGTCACTTCAGACGACTACCGCTAACCTTCGCGCAACGCTTTTCCGCGACAGCTCCCGCTCGAGTTGAACCACTGCACAGCGTCTCACTTTCTCGGCGCCATTTTTCATCTCGTGTTCCCTGAGGGGGGCAGCGCGTCTTCCCCCATCCCCACACTCCTCCACGCACAGCGCTTGCATTTTAAAGGGCATTACGCAGGCTATTTTCTCCATGGGTGGAAAATCTGCTTTGCTTCTTTTAAGAACCCGCGATGCTCTTCTTCAAAAAATAATTCCCTCTTTTTCAGGAGGCAGCAGCAGAAGGATAGGCGAATATGCAGGGATGCGGAGAAAAGATGCTGTAAGGTTTCCTCCCGGATGGCTTCTTTTTTCGTGTCGATGTAGTAAAAACCGGTGAATGAACTAGTCTCGGTTGAAGCACTGTTGTGCAACTTTTGTCTTCATCCTGTTTATTCTACAAGATTGTTTGTTAACCAAAAATGAAAATTGATTGTAAGTATATCAGAGAAATGTGTCTATTACATTTCTGTAGGGAAATAGAAAACTGCTACATCCTGTATGATGGTTGTGAGAAATCATCAACTTAACCTTGTTCTATTCAGAATAAACTTGAATTTATTGCAATTATTACGAGAAAAGATGATGGACTGTAGAAATTGGAGTGGATACGTGGATGTAATTTGAGTAGGTTTAGCGACCTCGGCTATCCTTACCCGACAGAATATTCTTTATTTAACAAAATTTTATCAAAAAGTATTGGCGTGAATTTCTTACGGCATGTAACACGTGTGCATATACTATATTTATTCTTTGTCTCGACAGCTGGCTAGGGGCCTTGGCCGACCAGCGGTGACTCAGCCTCTCGGCCATGGAATAAGGGTTTCTGTCGTCCCCTCGAAGACATCTCTTCACTGCGTGTACTGAATTTCATGACCCTAGGGTGGGATTTCTCATTGTCACACAGCAATAGATACTGTGATATATGTAAGAAAATTGCACAGGTATAATTTGCCTCGGCCGGGAATCGAATCCGGAATTGCGCGCTGGAAAGCGAGCATGCTAACCAAGAGAGAGTCCTGTGTGCATATAGTATGTGCTAAAAATATTTTAATTACCTGGATATGTAAAGTAATCAAGATTGCCACTTGAGGACATGCAAACATTTAAACTTAAATGGCAAATAGTCTATCAAATAGAAAAAAAATTATACTCAGTGAAAGAATTATATTCATCAAATAAAAACGATCGCTCCCTGAACCAACCATTGTAATTTTTCGTTCATTTCACTTCGCCATCTTTTACACACACACACACACACACACCACCTCCACCACCACCACCAAAAAAAGAAACACATCAATTACAACACTAGATTACACGAAATTCGGCAACACCCGCACGCCAATTTCCGCACATGGCAGAGAGAGGGGCCAGCGGGACGCCCAATTCCATCACACGGCACCCCCAAAATAAGTCATACAACTTTCCCGGCGCTACCCATCGCTAATTATACCTGCCTGCTTCCTAATCAGGCGGGAAGGCAGCGAAAATTCAATCCCGCAGCAAAAGATAATTCCATTTGTTGATTGATTTCGAAGCGGCCCAATCGAATCTGCGTAACCAAACAGCGAGAGCCGCCTGCACGCGGCCGGCATCCTGCACAACTCGAAACAGTCGCCTCGACCCGGCGGAATTTTCGAAAAGGTTTAACGAGTTTTGCGCAGTAAAGCTCGCGGTATGCTCGCTGTGTTTCGGCGAGCGAAGCACACAGCTGGATAAAGTTTGCGTTTCCGTAAACCAAATTTAAACTTTGTTTAATCACCGGAAAATAAACGAATTTTGTCAAATCAACGCCGCGTTGTCGAAAAACGTTCCGGTCGCTCGGTGCTGTTTAGGAAGGCCAGGGGTCCCCGCCCTTCCCCCCTGGCCCTCTTCGTGTAGCTCAACTTCTGCGGTTGGCGCGGTGGCCGCTGCCGTTTTCAACTTCGCACTTACTTTTCGCGGACGCTCGCCTGGTTATGTGCGACCCGCGAGAACGTTCGGGAGCGTTTGCGGGCGCGCGGAAGGCAGCAAGTCTGGGAGGAGAGCAGACCGCAGAGTTCTGGCAGTGGAGCGAGTCTGCGTCAGCGGTGCCCGTCGGTCTGATGTTACAGCTGGCAGAGGCAACCGATGACTCGAGTTGTTTGGACTCTCGAGGTTTATTTTATGATCTGTCTCAAAACATGAGATATCCTTAAAAAAACGAAAGAAAAATGTATTTTTTTATTTTTCTCTAATTTTTTTGTTGATTGTGAGAGTCAAAGTTGGACATAAACGGCTCAAAAAATTATCGAAACATGTTTATCGCGGGTAGAAAATCGCAAGGATTTTTGAAGTTAATATTAATCGGTGTAATGTGATTTAAAAAATTAAACTTGTATAAGAAGCTAAAATACACGTTTCTTTTCGTTTCAACGAAGTTCTCCGGAAAAATTGATTCAAATCCGACAATAACTTGTTTTTTTACACTTCAATCACGATTTTCAACAATTTTTTTTTCGAGTGGCAGATTTTCCCATCTTTTTCTGCTACCCTCTTTGATTGGCAAATCTTCGTTGAGATGAAAAAGAGTACAGGTCCACAATTTTTGTTTAAATTTTAACACAATATTAGTGTTTTATCGCAAATATTCCTGAGAACATATTGGTATGACTTAGTAAAACATTTCCAAAATAAGAAAATTATTTAAATGTCGACGTTCTGTTGTGATATCTAAGCACACGTTGTATCGTTAATTATCTCAAAATGAACTTTCTGAACTAGTACTGTTTTCCCACTCACCCACTCAATTGATGCCCTGAGCTACCTTTTCTGGTCAAATGCATTCATTCAACACCTTAAACGACAGATGAGAACGTTTCCCCAGTCACTCTAGATGGTTATGATGACAGAACAACCGCCACATAAACTTAATCGGGGTGCGGTTGACGTTTCTGACTTACTGTCTTCAAAATCGACCTGGCTTGGGCACGTTTCACAAAACATCCATAAACGAGAATGCTCCACTATTACACCTCATATATTTGCAACCGTGATACTGTGGGGCTCATATCAGTGCTGTTTTGTAAATGACAGAAGTCATTTATTACTCTATTCATGTTTGGAGACATTTTCAAATTTGTCTCCAAAATGGCTCTAACTTTTTCTTTAAATGTCTTGTAAGAATAGAGTAAAATACAGTTGTAAAGGTGATGTAGATCCGTTTTTTACTGTTAACTCCTAATATTTGTATTGCATCAACTTAATTTTTTCTAATTACGAAGCCCGAGTATTTGACACTTCACGATACAGAAATGCCATGAAAAGGCTCGGCCAGCTAGAGGAACTAATGCCAATATTTGATCTCTTTGATATACAACGTATTTCGTTTTGGACCGTAGGTTTTAAATATGCAACGTAATTTAAAGAAAACTTATATTAGCGATATTACTTGCATAGTTGCAACCATAAGTTTTTAAAAATTACTTTAATCTTGTTTTCTAGGAAAAAGTCGTTATTCGGTCGTGCTTATTCCGTGTGCGTAGCTTTGCATGACGCAACAGAAAATAAATTTAGCCTCGCGCCCTGTTTTTACAAGGGCAGTATTTGACGATCTTAGCAAGAGGAAACTAGTTCCATAGAACTCACACTTCCATAGGAAATAAAATAATCAATATCAAATAGCTGATAGTTAAAAATTATGGTGTTGAAAAATGTTGAGTTTTTATTTAACAATTCCACGGCTGTAGACACAGTACGTTCAATACTATATGTCTTGGAATGTCCTCATAAGACGCATTTCGTAGTGTGCTGCGACTGTGCTTACGCTAAAACCCACTTGAAAAATTCAAGAAGAACAATAGTTTTATTTTCAAGCAACCTTAGCTACGATGTGGTCCGATGACCACTGCATCGACGAGAGCCTCAGAGATTAGCTACTCCCATTGTTAATGTTTGTGGTTTTCACCTTCAATTTCAAACGGGTGTCAGAGCAGAATCTTCCACAATCGGTTACAGACTGCCCGCCTGTTACCTTTACCAGTGCTGTTCTCACCGCACTCTCAGAATCGAGTGAAATTTTTCAAGAGAGAATTTTTCTGAGAGTGAAATTTTTCACTCTCAGAATCGAGTGATTTTTTTCAAATATGGTGGTTCTACAGAATGACACAGACTTTCTCGTACTAGTTAGTTTTCTAATTTCTTTGGTCTACGCTAACTTTGCAGTCTTCCCCATCTTCTTGCCAGCTGCCGCTTATCACACCCAAATCATTTATTTTTTATTTGTTTTATTTCCTCAATTTTTGGGTTTTATAATGGTAGAAACGAAATATAACTTTAAGAATATTAAAAAAAAACCACAGGGAAAGTTTCTTTGAAGAATGTAAATCAGTATTATGTGTAATTAGTTAGTAATCAGTTATTATGTGAAATTAAATTTTAAGCCCTACTGTAAATATGAAATTTGAAGCTTATTTTTACAGAAAACTTTCGAATTTTGAAGAACCTTCGTTGCAAATCATTTGTTGCACTTCCATTAAAAAATGCAACAATGTATAAAAATTGCTGAAAATATTAAAAAAAGTACAATTGTGAAATTTGTGAAACAATAAAAGAATACAGCAAAATGGCTTTTATTAAGCAGAACATTTAACATAATTCGTACAAAAAGTTTGAAGAAAAAATTTCGAGCCGTTTTGAGAAAATGGCGTTCAAGCATTTTTGAAAATGCGCAAATTTGGGCTCATTTTCAGAGAAAACTGTTGAGTTTTCGAGAAACTATCAGTAGATATCATTGGAAGCGCATGTACTCATAAATGCAATAACGTAAACAAATCGCCGCTTATGTAAACATTATCTGCGTAAGAGACAAGTCCAAAAAATTTAATTTTTGTAATTTTTGAATAACCAAAAGAATAGAACAGAATGGCGTAGAATGGTGTGGAAAAGAATAGAACAGATGGACGGACGGAAGTTTTTCCGTCAAACGATTTTATCGGTATCAAGAATCCAAAAAAACTTGGGTTCTGGCTACACCACGTGTTAGAGGATTAAAAAAAAATTTAGCAACTACATTTTTCCACTTTTTCTCATTACTAGGGCCTGGCAATAAGAGTTTCTCTGCCAAAGTTTCCCGTTTTTTTCGCGCAGCAGTACGTACCTTTTTCTTTACTGTGTAAGCGGTAGCGAGAAAGTAAAACACTACGGTAGATTTGCAAGAAAGCGCCAATAGTCTAGAGTTCGACCTGAGTTTGCAACGCCTATGAAGGGAGAGACAAAGATGCGAGAGAGATAGAGGAAGAGAGAGAGAGAGAGGGGGAGAGAGAGAGGGGGAGAGAGAGAGAGAGAGAGAGAGAGAGAGAGAGAGAGAGAGAGAGAGGGAGAGAAGAGTAACGAAACTCTTCTTGATGTCGCAGAAACCCGCAGCTTTAAAAGAAACCCCAGACGTCCTCTTTTATATAAAATAACTATTCAAAACGTGTTTCGTGACCGCGTAATGGAATACAAATAAGAATAAGCGCCTTCCTTGTCTCCTCCACAGCTTCCTTCTCCGTTTATAAAAGCAAGACGAATGTTATTTCATTACAATCTCCCTGCCCAGGGTACGCACCCAGCGATATATTGAATTAAAAGCGACCCACTAATCTTCATTCGTTATCTGAGCGGCCTTGCTTCTGCGATTCCTCTCCCACTCTCCCACCTCTCTCTCTCTGTCTTTAAGCATTTTCGCTGCAGCCGAGCTGGTTTCCTTAGTCACGGGCCCATCGCCTCGTTTGGCCCGCTGCTCCTTTGTACGTGCTTAAGCTCGGTTCCAGGCAACGACCGGGGAGGTTGCAGTCTGGCCTCCGACGGAGTATTTATTACCGCTATTTATAAATGGAGTCGAGATCTCCCTAATTTTGTATTTAAAGTTTCCGGTAAGTAGATTGTATTAATTTACGATGCCGAAATATGTACAGGGGAGAAGTTCACACAGCAATCCCCCGTGTGGTTGCCGAGTCGGTGAAATGGCTGGCGACTGGCGCTAATTTTTGAAAGGGACTTGAATCGAGTTGGTATTGATGCCACAAATAGAATATTTCCAAGTAGCAACTAACAAAACTAACATTTAACTAGCAAAATAAATAAGCATTTCTAAAATTAATAAACATGGAAAATACAATAGTAGGTAATAAAAATAATGTACTTTAATAAACCACAAACGTGGATGGAAGATGAACCATGAACAGAAAAAAGGAGGAAGAGAAAAAATAATTTTAATTGTAAAACAAATATATAAAACTGGTACATCGGCCCTCAAAGAGCTTCTCTCAACTGTCTTACAAAAAAGCTAATTTTTTAAAATAAAATTGAGAGAAAATATAAAGATACTAAAAGACATTCTAGTGAACGGTTTTATCAAATTGCACGGATTCAAACAGGAAAAGTAAAATAAACTTCAAGGATCATCTTTATTTTCGACAAATAAATACACTATTAGTGTGTTGGGGTTCACTTTCTTCACTTCTTAACGTCTTACTCATAGATTTTGTTGCATGGACTCAAAAGGCCTTGTAAACTAAACCGTGAAGATAAAATCATTCACGAACTAAAATTTTGAGGATAACGAGTGGAGGTAATGTAACCCAACCCAAGTTTGGTAAATTTTGTGTGCGTACACAAAATAATATATGACTGACTGATGGGATCGCACTGTTCTCACTCTACCCTTCTGAGCCTAAGCGACATATACGAAAGTGCACAATCCATGATTCGTTAAGTGTATATAGGATACTCGGCAATGAATTCAAAGAGAAAAATTCTGTTGATTTTCAGTATCTTATGTTTAAAAACAATCAGATAATTATTTAGTGGGTTTTATGGAAAAAAATTGTTTTAAATTTCAAATAGAATGTTTCACAAACTAATTTGAAATATAAAACAAGTTATTTGTATAAAAACTATATGAACTACAGTTTGCTGATTACTTATTAAATAATTTTACAGATGTCTTAAAACATAAGGTACTGAAAATCAACAGAATTTGTTGACAATCAACATAACTAGTAAATAATATAATCAAAGTAAAAAACATTCTGCTTCTTCTTCACAGCAGTTTCTCCTAGAGGGAGAGGGGGAGGGAGGGAGAGAATGAGAAGGAAGGGAGAGGGGAAGAGAGGGAGAGAGAGAGCGGGGGGGAAGGAGATGGAAAAAGAACCAAAAAAGAGGAGAGAAACCAATCCTTCCATATATTTTTCTCTTTCGCTTTCTTTCGTAGGAAAACTCGAAATTCTTCCATAGAATCACTTCTGCCTATTGCTCTTCACACAAAGAAGGAAGTGAACACACCTTATTTCCTTCCTTGTTACATTTACTAAGCACTGAATTGAACTTCGAATCGATTGTTTACTTTCAATTATATTGGTCAAAGATTCTTTGGGCTATTTTGTAGATTATACTCTAGATGTTCTCTGTAAATTCAAGTCAATAATAAGCCAACCTGCCTCTATTTTAATTTTCACTATCATTCTCTACTTGAACATATTTTTCACTATCTGTATCGACCATCATATTAAAACACAAAGTTCTCCTGTTGTTGTGACATAACCCGTGATATCAAATTGCTGTGTCAAACATCTGGAAAGAGAAGACAAATAGACGGGTTGTAATGGATTTCTGTGGTAAATCATCTTATGAACAAACATTTGAATTGAACACAATTTCTGTGAACAAATATCTTTAGATTATTGAAATGAGATAGGACATAAATACATCAACAACGAATGATCAAATATTCAATTAATGTTTGTAGCAGTCCATAAACCTTTGAAAAATAAAATAAAAAGGCAATAAGAAAAACATTTTATAACAGACACCATCCGCTTTTCTCTCTCTCTCTAACTCTCTCTCTCTCTAACTCTCTCTAACTCTCTCTCTCTAACTCCCTCCCTCACTCTCTCTTTACGGAAGGGCAAGCTGAAATCTTTCGGACAATTCCCTCACACAATTAAAGAATGTGAATGCTAATAACAAAATATTGTACAAAAATGATAAATAGTGGAATGATATAGGAGAATGGTTGTAATGAAATATTGATGGAATACAGGTATACGTGACTAAAAGTTTACAAACACTTGATAATAATATATATATATTTTTTTACTTTAATTTATATACTTCTCGTTTGACAATTATGTCTTTCGAGGGTTTTGAGATACATGACTTCTTAGGATATGTCTATCCTTAAGTCGCGGTGTCTGAACAGTACTAAAGAGTTTTTACTTTTTTCTGTGATTAAGGGATGATACACTAGTGAAAAGGTATGAGAGAGAAGCCAGGTTAAAGAGATTTAAGTTCATCTTTCAGGAAGCTTGATATAATTCGCGGCCTGCTATTGTTTCTTCCTAGGTTGAATATTGCAGTGCAGGGAGCATTTGGAAGGTGGTTGTAGAAATTGCTACCAAGATTTTGTAATGTCTCCTTGAATTCAGGTATGTCTAATTCCCATCGGAGTTCGTGGTTGAGGATGAACCATGGCGCGTTGAGAGTTGTTCTCAGATATTTATTTTGGAGAACACTAAGTGTGTTGATGGTGCTCGATGCAGCATCGTATGCCATACTGGGCATACGTAAGTCATTGTTGATAATATAACTAACTTAAAGATTAATAGTCTGCATTCAATCCTCAGATGAACGGCGATTTATAATAGGTGAGAAATTAGATATTTTATTTTTTTTGTCAATGACTGCATTAACATGGGGTTTCCAGGAGAGTCTTTTATGTAAATCTAGAAGACTCTAAATGAGTACCACAAGGTATATTATAGGGGAGGTTTACCATGAAATTTTCGTTGCTTGGATTATGATTTCTGGAAGAGGTTTGGGACGGCGGAGAGTAAATATTTGCAGATTTTTTTATGTGGATTATTTCTGACTCTCCAATTCTGAGTCCTTTCTACATAGTTATTTACGCTTTCTTGTAGGTGATCTAGAGCCACCCACATATCGAATTTTGTAGCGTAAATTACTACATCATCAGCGCATATTAGCTTCTCCTTCAGATGGAATGTCGTGGCAGAAAACATTAAATAAGGTGGGTGAAAGTGCTGATCCTTGAGAAACGCCTGCGTTGATTTGGAATGTTCTTGGTGTTAACTTTATTCGAATTATAAATTCTCTGTTGAAGGTGAAACTTGTTAAGATTTTGATTATATATTCAACGATACCCAGATCATGCAATTTGTACTCGACTCCTCTACGCCAAACTTTGTCGTAGGCATGGCTCACGTCTAACAAGCTGAAGTTGTGTGCTATTTTCGGTGGAAACCGTGCGCTATGATTTCCGTTAATCTTAATAATTGGTGTGAGGTTGAATGACTTAGTTTAAAACAGAATTGAAAAGGTGGAATTGCTTTTGAGATTTGTAGAAAATGATTGAGCCTCTTCAGAATCAACTTCTCAAATATTTTAGATAGAGTGGGGAGGAGACTTATGGGTCTGTAATTTTCAGGAATTTTAGGATCTTTGTTAGGATTAAGCACTGGTCGGGCTACTGCATTCTTCCACTTTGCGGGGAAGTATTTGAGCCGTAAATCAACGTTGTAGATCTCTGTTATAGCTGTGATGATTAAGACCTATTTTGATGCTATAGTTGTTAATTCCATCAATTCCTGGTGATTGTTTCATTTTCAAGTGTTTTATAATATTCGTAGTCTCTGATGGCGATATGTACTTAGTCGCAGCAGCAACTGTGAATCTCCCTTCTTTCAAGAAGTCCTCTATTTTGATGTTGAAGGCAAAGTTTAAAATTGGGTGAGATTTGAATGTATTTTCCAGAAGTTGAGCGATAGCGTTAGCCATTTCGTCCGAGAATGATGTTGATGTTCCTAATTTTAGTGGCGGAAGTGTGGATTTCGTTAAAGATAACCGTTTCACGGATGATCATAAACGTTTCAAGTTAGGGTGGATTTCTCACAGGTAAGTTTTATAGTTATATCGAAACTGGTTCAGTTGTTGCTTTATTATCCTTGTAAGTTTGTTTAGTTTCTGTTTGATGTCCTTTCTTTTTGTAATCTGCAAGTTTTCAGTTTTTTGGATTTTACAGTATAAATATCTTGGGTGGGGGTGAGCTTTTGAAGGAATTTGTATCATCAGGTTGGAGAAATTATCACAGTTGATAATACCTCTTTAAGTAGTACTAGAATATTTGGACATCTGCAATGAGAGAGATATGATCACTGGATTGCGGTTGGGGTCTAGTTCTGGCAAAACACTGTGATGAAGCAGGAAATTTATGTTCTTTGTCAGAGTGACATCGAGAATATATGGAATGATATTTGGGTTTGAAGGAAATCTTGTTGGTTTGTTGGGACCCGCTATTGTCACGTTATTGGAGAGTGTAAAATCCCGCAGTTTCTTGCCCTGATCAGTCAAAACGTTATATTCCCTTTTACAGTTTAAATCACCAGTTAGAATGCTAGAACAGCTACGTTTGAAGATTTCTGAAAGGGTGGTTTGAGCAAATGCCCTATTTGGAGGTTTATAGGCAGATTTTATTTGAACTGGATGATTATTTAATTTAATTTTAGTTTCAACAAATTGTAAATTGGCTCAGAAAGAAGTGGAGATTTGTTCTTGTTTTACTTGCTTGTTAATATTAGCATATGTTTAGTTCATCGGGTGACAAGGAATTTATGAAATATTAGCTGTAAACATATATTTAGGTATTTTTAATTTTAATTCATAATAGATCAAAGCAGTCATGAAAATATAGTTGATAATTTTATTAATGTTGAGATGAGTTAGGAAATGGTGATTTTGCGATTTCTAGTGTGAACACGTTATGATTGATTGATTGATTGATTTTTTCGTGTTTCCGGGCGCGTCAACTGCTTTGGTCAATAGTCCCGTTAGTGTAGTGCATGTTTTTCTCGGGCGATTGCGGTGATTTTTCCCCGCTAGATGGCGAGATCCGGCGCCGACCTACCTTCGGCTAGTGGGGTTTCCCCCTAACCAAGACTCTCCCACCAGCGGGGCACCGCCCCAGCCGGGACACGTTCTAAGTTCCCGACCGATTTCACGGAATATGTGGTAGTGTAGTGCATTTGAATTATAAATTCTCCGTTGAAGATGACTTGTTAAGATTTTGATTATATATTCAAGGATACCCAGAGTTAGTGTAAGAGTGTGTGTAAGGGGAGAGGATAGGACAAGGAAGAGGAAGGACAGATCGCGCGCGGTCCGTGGCCCATTTGGTAGGGCACTGCTCCGGCATTGATCTGGTGTTGAGCAGAGAAACCACGGAAAATTACCTATCAGAGCAGCCAGCCGGTCGCTAGAATTCTCCTCCAGACAGCGACTGAATTCGATCTAGCTGGAAAGCTAGTGTCGAAAATCCTGCCGCTGTGGGGAGTGGGAACCTAGGACCTTCCGGTCAGAGGCGCTGCAGTAACATCAGTGGATGCACTGAACTACCGCTTCCAGTGAGAACAAGTTATCATTACTAATAGTATGTCTCAAATATTATTCACCTTTCAATGAGATAGAATATCACAAACATTTCTCTCTACGCCAACCAGCATTTGTGGGATAACTTTGTTACGTCCACTCATTCGTGGCATCTTTATAATCTCGTTCCTTCTCTTTTCCTCTTCCGGAGTAAAAAAGCAACCCCAGCAGAGAATTAAGTCTTCCACACTCGGTGCTTGCTGTCTGCTGTGGATTAAGCTGAGCTTACGTGAAGTTTACTTTGTTGCTTGAAAATGTAGCAGCGGATCAGAATACGTGGGAGGGATTTGTGACGAATTTCTTGGCGAGGCGGATAAGAAATGCAGATAATGCAGGTTTAAATGATATTAAAAAGCGATCTCTCGCATCGGCAATGATTTCGTGGTTAGTGAGTATCTTACCAGAGATTGAGAAGGTAATTATGCCGATGTAGCATTTCTTCAAGGTTGAATGAGAAGCCATTTAAATATGAGGCATAAACCTAACATTTTATTTCAAAATGTCTATTAAATAAAGACTTTTATATTATAGTATTTTTACTTTTTTACTATAAAGTAGAGAGAATTACTTTCTCGCTAAGGAGTAAAGAGAAAGTTAGATAATGCTCTGCCAAAAAACGGCGAATTTTTGGCAAAAAACAAACTACTATTGTCGGGCCCTGGTAATGAAAAGTGGATAAATCCAGTTGTTAAAGTTAGAAAAAAACCTTTAACACGTGGTGTAGTCAGAATCTGTATTTTGTGAGTTATTCATACCAAAAGATCGGTTGTCGGCAAGGCGTCTGTCCATCCGTCTGCGAACAACGCTAGCGGCTAAACCGTTCACGTTTTTTTTTCCAAATTTGATATTTTCCAATCAATCTAGCTGATGTTTCGACCCTTTGAATTTGAAACCGATATTCTAATATTGGGGAGTACTTTACATGAAAACCCTGGAACATTTTCCAAATATTCAAAAAAATTGACTTCATCGTTTTTCATTAAACTTTGTTTGTTGGATATTGTAAAGAACGTTTAAGAGAATGGTGTAGGTCTCATGTCCGTTGATAACACTGATTTTTCAAAAATTGAAGAAGTGCAATTTTTTCCGCGTTTCCCTACAACTGAAATATTTAAGATTGACATAATTTTGCGTAAAAATACGGGCGAAAAATGACATGGTTTAGCACTACTAGTTAATATTTTCAAGCCAAAAGACTTTGCTTAATAACTTTCAAAGTAGAAAAACCTGGCATTAATATAATTTCATGAGATCGTCAATCTAGAAATAACTGACTTTCTTGTAGTTCCGTACTCATTTTAATATTATATTGAACATACTTCAACAACTCTCAATCTGTTGCAATTTTTTTCGTGAATGGACCAAAATTAAGTTCAGCACAAAATTTCAATCCACAAACTTATGTTAAAATTCAACAATAAAATTGCATTTGGATGCTACAAATAATTATTCGAACCGTTTCCTATTCTAAACATTTTGTGTTTTCCCAGTTTAAACCGGAAATAACAAAATAGGAATATATTTACATTAGGTATATTCCTAAATAGTTTTAATAATAACCCTAAAGACACACAAAAATATTAAAACCGAAAAGACATTAATTTTTTGAATAAATATTGGATCTACGAGAAATTGTTCTGGTACATTTCAGTGCTTATATTTTACAGTGACTTGAGTTTGCATTATTGTAAATGTAACATGCCTCGAGTTCCCATATTGTGATGATATCTTTGCGTTAGGAAGTAATATTCTACACAAATGGACTTAATTTTTCAAAGCCGTTATTTTGAATTACATTATTTTAGCATTTTCTGCACGCGTCAGGAAGCAACTGAGAAAAACAAAGAACAAAAGAATTTTCGACCAGTGAAAAGAGCGATTCTAATGAGTAACTGCAACAGTAAGAGGGCGATGTGAAATATCTTGGTCAACACAAATACTTTAGCGAGGGAAAATATCAGTGCTGTACTTCCATTTCAATCCATTAATAAAAAAATGGCAACATATTGGGAGATGTTTGAAGTATTTTTCTATGCAATATGAAAATGAGTACGGAACAACAAGAAAGTATGTTATTTGTAGATTGAGGATCTCATGGAATGGTATTAATACCACATTTTCCAACTTGGAAAGTCATTACGCAACATCTTTCGGCTTGAAAATATTAACTAGTGGTGGTAATCTACCATGTACTTTTCCGCCTGCAAAATTACGCGAAAAGAACACTAATTTTCGAAAAGTTGTACATGGTTTTATTTCAAAATATATCTTCAAGAAACGTATTAATTAAGGCAAAACGTCTTTACCTTAGCAGTTGACGCCTCCGGAAACACTAAACATTTAATGAAGACGGGTGCACCGAGGCAAATACACGGAAATACGGCCGAGTTTGATACAAGGCAGAGCCGAAACTGCAGGCTCATAATTCCATAACTTTCATAGTTCCATAATTAGGAAGAAATTTTTGGGAAAAATTATCAGCAATTTTTCACGAAATTTTCATTTTAACTTATCACAATGAAGAATAAGCACTTTCAATGGAATTGCCACTACGCTGGAATTTTGAAGAATTTGATTTATTTATCTTTAATAACAGTAAACATTGTATGTGATTTATGGGGTAAAATATAATATGAAGCTGAAACTAAAATTAATTTCTTGCTCGTGGATATACAAATAGTGTGGGATTTATTCCGCGAGTTTTAGTTTGTCAAACTTTGGTATAGAAATGCGAGGTACACACGCAGGTTATAGGAGAACAGCAAAGCGAATAAAAAGTGGAGGAGCAGAAAGGGTATGCAAAACCTTAATTATTTACCAAAGTGCGTTTGTAGATTCTGTAACTTTTTGCGATATATTCAACGTAAACATAAAAATATTTGTATAGCTCGAGCATAAATCTATATTTGCTTTTCTTGAGCTTGAGATTTCTGAGCTCTTTTGCTTGTGTTTTCTGAAAATAATAAATTTGTTATCTTTAGATTCACTGTCACCGTCTTCAAATTTACTTCGTGAAAGTTCTGTAAAATGTTCATAGAAATGTTAGTTAGTATTATTGGAAAAATAACTATTGGCATACATAGGCGAGGAAAATAAAAGTGGATAGGTATCGCGATTCTGTTTTCAAGAGTCCTAACAATCACCACATGGAACGACAGCATAGACTTACACACAACGTGATTCGAATACGTTTATAAAATCAGAAGGAAATACAGTGTTGACTGTTATAAAAGTGCTAATTTGCCATTTATTGATTGAATTGATTTTCTAGCATCAATGAACAAACAACTCAACTTGTTTTCTATTAGATTAATGATCTCAACTTATTACTAAAGAGTCAATAACACGACTTACCTCTTATGGTTTATGATTATTTGAAATTTACTTTTGTTAGTGAATACACATTAGCCCATTACTCAACAATAAGAAGGAATTTAACTTATCTATTCATATATTAGGAGAATATGATCAAAATAATTTAATAGTAACTTACATTTTCAGGGAAATGTTGTTCGATCAGCGTTTTTATGCGTCAAAGAAAAAACCGCAAGAGAACCTTGGGCAAGAGTATGCAAGAGAGTCTTTTGGGGTGACTTGAACTAGGAAGCGGTGTTTTTGTATATGTGAAACCAAAATAATTTGTTTACATGTTTATAATCATTTACAAATACTAGGTAACTCCAGAGGCATGTTCCTAAATGCAAGCCATTTATTTTTTTATTTGGTAGGAGAGGAAGGTTGGTAGGAGATGTGTGGTACCATGTCACCCTACTCCGGAAGGTGATATTGTACGCTTCTGTCTTTGTTATGAGAATGTAGGCAAATTTGAAAGGAATAAGGTAGGATTTTTATACCATGTAAAAACATAACCACGAGTATTTATCAATTTTATATTGTTTATTAAAAGTACAAAATAATCTTCACATAAATACTCCATACCATTTATTATCTTCTCAGGGGATGATTGACACTTGTATTATTAATATAAATATGCTTTCTCTCATGCATGATCTTTATACAGTTTTTAAGAATAAAACGGAAATCTCTCTTTCCAACAAGAAATACTAACTCGCCAAGTGCTGCAAGATAGTTAATGAATGCTACTTCTTCCTGATCACGAAAAATCTTCTCTGACCACCAATATGGTACCAGTGTTTACCTTCAAGTTATTTCTTATGGTAGATCGTAAAAGTTTGTACAAGCTGCTGCTTTTCTCTCGAAAAGCTTACCTGTTCATATATCGTCAATACATTCCACTAGCTTTTTCTCAGAATACCTCCGACAGGACCTGGCATCAGCCAAATGATGGCATCGCAAATGATAAGCCTGAATTAATTTAACAAGCAATAAATCACTCGGTTTCTTCGTAAATATACATCAGAATGACTTTGTATCACATCCGAAATTTTGTTCTCTTTGGTACTAAGCCCCCATTTATGATATGGAACAAGAAATGGTTGAAATAAAAAGTTTTTGTGTTAAGTATTATGAGTAAACTGTAAATAATTATTATATAATCAACAATTCAATAAAATGTATTAAGTTCATAAAATAATTGTGAAAGTTACTCTCCTATAAAAACACGACCAAAATTGAACTAAAAATCTTAGTCAGCTGAAGCCGTAATAATCAAAATAGACCGGTGTTGCCGTTTGATATGTTCAACTTCTAGAATCGACTAACGGCTAAAGCAACTGAAAATACACGCCAACATTTAATTTAACGGACATTCTTTAAAGGGGTGCACGATGCAAAGCCATCATCCGTGGCCTAAAATTAACCTAAATGATTGTAACAATGATGAAAGAGAGCAAGGGAAAAAACTGATAAAGTACATTCGTTAAGAGCATTTCTCAAAAGAGGAAATGATAACGTACCTGCTGTTCAGTTAAGAACGAAACAAACATATTGTTATATCTTAAAAAATTGTTAAACCGTCTCAATATTTTTACTCTACCTAATTAGAACCAAACTCAATTAAACAGTAGGCACAGGATTCCATATCTTATAAGAAAAGTACAAACAAAACCAGGTTTACTCGTACCTACGGTTCAATGTAGAACAACGTAAATATTAATAACGAATGATAATAAAATATTTATGCAAGAGAATGTAAAGAACCCAAACAATGAATACGGAAAGTGCATTAGACACACAAATTATTCAGTTGAGCAACACGCCGCCATAGTTTTTAAGGCCACTAAAGTTGTTTTGTTGCAAAATATTGGTTGGTTATAAAGTTTTTTCCAACACTCAAGATTTCCATCATTTCAACAGTAAAGAGTAAACAATAACATTTAATGTATCCACACAATGCTAACAAATACTTATATTATTCTTTCACTGGCTGTATATTGGAGGAGTAATTGCTTGCGTAGTACTAAAGTAAACCAAACTATCTTGCTGTTGTTTTCTTAATGCAAATGAAATCGCCCAGAGGAGGAATAAACTGTTTACTCTGTCTTGTTTGTATTCTCCTTGGGGATTGATGTGCATACGTTATCATCAAGTGAATTAAGTTTGTCTATGTGCAAGTAAGAGATTAGAGATAATTTCCCTTGATTAAAAAAAGATTACGAGGACATCCTATTTCGTAAAACAAGAGAAAAGATTCAGGCATTCCCTACATTTACAGTTTCAATTTTCTCTGTAAAATGATGAAAACAGAATATAGCAAAATAAAACACATTAGCTTGGACCGCATTTTTCAATCAATTAGTCGAAATTAATTTAAAATTCATCAGTAATCTCGTTTCATTTAATAACTATTAACTGAATTAGCACATTACTAATGAAATCCTCAACCTAAAAATGTTTAGGGGTACTATTTTCGGAATTCAGAATGACGAATGTATCACGCATAGGGGAAAGTATAATTACAATGACTAGCTTTATGTAATGACAATTTTTACATTAAATAATTTTATTAATGCTTGAGTCAAACACCTGAGGAAGGGCACAAAAAATCCACAAAATGTGAAACTTAAATATCAATAACTGTGTTTATTTCCGCAATATAGTGTTTTGATTACCTCTACTATTTTGGAATGCTCTTAAATTGAAAAAGAATGGAATGTTTACAAAATTTTCACTTTGGAGGGTACGTAGTAATTAACAAAGTTATGGCTAATGACTGAAGTAATCGTCAGGAATTTGTTTCTTTACATAATTTTTTCGTGTGATAAAATACGAGGGCCGTTTTTTTCAACTTCCGATCGAACCTTACCGCTAGATAAGTAGGAGGACTTGTGGATTTCCTGTAAGCCACTGCGCATATTTTTCACCATAAACTCTCGCAATATCACCATATCGCCAATATCACCATATCGCCAATATCACCGGTTCGAACTGCACTGTAGTTACCTGTAGAAGGCTGATATTATCGACGCTCGCACCTACTGTGAGCTATCTACTGCTACTGATTGTTTTGTCAAGAAGAAGGGAATAGTGCAGCAGAAATTCACAAGAGAATGAGTGGAGAATACGGCGTAAACTTTCAAACAAATGTAGAATTTTGGCTTTGGGAGGTGACTTCGTGCACGATAAATCCCACCCTTACAGTGTCGCAGTAAAAAACACCGTCAGATGCAAGTGCATCTGAACATACACTAGCGGCGGGTGATTTTCACCTCGGTCTCTAATTGGCTAGGAGATTCAAGCTTTCAGACAAATGAGTACCTTCAAAGCAATGTTCAGGGCCATCTCACATCTTGGTTGCAACGATCGACGAAGAGGAAGTCGAAAACATTCATCACAGGTACGACAAATGCCTGAATCTTCATGATACTTAAGCAGAAAAGCTACAATATTTATACATAACTTTCGGTAATAAATCCATTATTTCTTTATTCCTGACTTATTGAGGATCTAAAAACGTTCCTCGTAAAAATTATTAAACTAATCATTGTTTTTTTTTATCCTATTCAGCTGTAAGCAGAATGCAGCATCAAAAGCACACAATATCATACTAAAACATCGAAGAATCATCTCGATCAGGTTTTTCGTCCAGTTTCCCTGATCCATTGAGCAAATGCTGAGATGGCCCCTTGTTTTGCTTCTGGACATAAATGTAACTTCATTTTCTGTGCACGTCTTCTAGAATTCAGTGGGAAATACAATTATTCAAATTATCGTTTCCATGTTGTCGCGGCAGGAAGTAATAAGAGCCAAAATTTATTGCTTATTTATCTTTGAAAATAGATTTTTGTAAATGGGAGTTTTTTTGTTTTTTTTTCTCCCTTTCAAAATTCAAAATTTATTGCTTATTTATCCTTTAAAATAGATTTTATTACATGAGAGTTTTTTTTCTCCCTTTCAAAATTCAAAATTTATTGCTTGTTTATTCTTTAAAAAAAAATTTATTACATGGGAGTTTTTTGTTGTTTTTTTTCTCCCTTTCAAAAATTCAAAATTTAAGTAGTATTAGACTTAGTGTAGGGATCACAGAATTTTGAAAATGTGCACACAATTCACTTTTCCCCATAGCACGTCATACGCTGTTTTTAACTGTTTTTTGACGTAAAATAAATAAATAAATAAAAATCATTCGCAACTTTTTCTAGCAGTTCAGTGACGAAGCGATTCTCGACAGTTTCAGTAACTAAGATGTGTGCGGAACATGTGGTACGGGACGAGGGCACAACCTCGGCTACCGTGACGCGGGTTGCCTCTTCAGCCCCGACGTCTGTCGTCGCGGCGTGCGGCGACCGCGGGGGCGGGAGTGGGGGAGGGCGACGCGGCGCGCGCCGTGTTTTGTCTTGCCGTCGGCGGCGCCGGGACGGCAGCGCCGCGACGTCGCTTGATTTGTGGGCGCCGGCCGCGAGAGACATAAAAACACTTCCGCCGTGAAAAACTGACCCGCAGCGCAGCGGCGCCGGCACGACGCAGGGACGGGGAGGAAGAGTTGGTGACGGTACATGCAGAGGGCGGTGAGTGGGCAGGAAGGGGAATTGAGGTGGGAGGAAGTCGACGGTTTAAGGGAAAGGTGGGGAGTGCTGGAGATGGGGAGCAAGAATTGGTGATTGTACATGTTGAGGAATGCGGGTTCATGCAGCGAAGGTGGGGGATCTTCGGAGGTTGGGAGCAAGGTTAGTGACGGTGCATGACAAGAGATGTAAGTTGAGACAGAGAAAGACGGAATTGGAGAGGGGGAGCAAGAGTTAGTAGACGGCACATGTAGAGGAATATGAGTTGAAGGAGAGGGGGAGCAAGAGTTAGTAGACGGCACATGTAGAGGAATATGAGTTGAAGCAATGAACGCAATGTTGGAGACGAAGAGTAAAGAGTTGGTGACGGTGCATGCCGATAGTTGTGAGTTGAGACACCGAAGGACAGATTGGAGAGGGGGAGCAAGAGTTAGTGGACGGTAAATGTAGAGGAATATGAGTCAAAGCAATGAACGCAATGTTGGAGACGAAGAGTAAAGAGTTGGTGACGGTGCATGCCGATAGTTGTGAGTTGACGACAGACTTGGAGAGGGGGAGCAAGAGTTAGTGGACGGTAAATGTAGAGGAATATGAGTCAAAGCAATGAACGCAATGTTGGAGACGAAGAGTAAAGAGTTGGTGACGGTGCATGCCGATAGTTGTGAGTTGAGACACCGAAGGACAGAATTGGAGAGGAGGAGCAAGAGTTAGTGGACGGTAAATGTAGAGGAATATAAGTTGAAGCAATGAACGCAATGTTGGAGACGAAGAGTAAAGAGTTGGTGACGGTGCATGCCGATAGATGCGAGTTCAGACAGCGAAGGACGAGAACGTAGAAATGGGAGGAAAGGTTGGTGTCCGTTCGAGACCATGCTTAGGGTGAGGCTGTGAGCTGAGGGCAGCGAAGAGGGGGAATGATGAAGTGCAAAGCGATAACGTCGAGAGTGAGAGTTGGTCACGATACATGTTGAGAACTATTGGCCGAGAGTGGTGAGGTTGAATGATACTATACGTCGGGTATAAGAGTTCATGACGGTTTCCATCGAGGGCAGTGAGCTGGGGCGACGACAGTGGAGAATGTGAGAGATAACGTTAAAGACAGTACATGTCACTGCAAACATGACGAGGCTGTACGTTGAGACCAAGGAAAGGCAGAGCAATGTTAAAGGCAGAGCAATATTAAAGGCAGAGCAATGTTAAAGGTAGAGCAATGTTAAAGGCAGAGCAATGTTAAAGGCAGAAGAATGTTAAAGGCAGAGCAATGTTAAAGGCAGTGTAACAGTTGTTAAAGGTAGATGCAGAGCTGTAAGCTGGGAGAGAGAAAGTCGGGGATGGGGGGTGAGTAATAAGAGTAAATTAGTGTGACAGTAAATTAAAAAAACAATTGTGAGATGGGAATGGCGATAGTTGGTATTAATTGAAGGGGGGAGTTAAGTTGGTCAAATAAAGAAAATGCAAGTAGGATAATCGGATTGGGATGTAGATGATAGACTGTGTTGTACGGATACCGGGGTGTATCAAAGTAAATAATATTCAGAACGGTATTTTCCTTTCGAAAAATCGATTGAAAACTTCTGAGTTTTGGCCACCGATTCTGGACGGTGGAGAGGCAAAAGTGGACAGCAGTTATGGAGACAGTGGGTGAGGTGTGGGGAGAGAGTAGTGCGGAGGAGATGGTGGATGGGAGAGAGTGGGATGAGGTAGCGGGCGAAGACTGGAGAGGGGTCGCGAAGACCGGTAAAGGATGATACATAGAGAGATTAAGTAGTGGGGTACATGGAGAAAGACAAAATGGTAACAGCTGATGTGAATCACGGCATCAACTGGCGTTACTGCATTACTTCTCATCGGAAGTTCTTAGGGCTTGAGTCCCGACGGTGGCAGCGTTTCGACACTAGCTACATAGCTAGGTCGATTTCAGCCGCTTTCTGGGGGAGAATCCTAGCGGACGGCTGCTCAGATCGGTAGTTTTCCGTGGTTTCTCTGATTATTTCCAGGTGAGTTCCGGAGCAGTATCCTCACAATGGACAGCGAGTGATCTTTCCTTCCTCTTCCTTGTTCTATCCTTAACCCTCACTTACAAACAGTTACAGTGACACACACTACACTATCACACACGTCGGGAGGCCAATCGGTAACTTAGTTTATTTCGGTTGGTGGGAGGAATCTGAGCGGGGAAAACCTCGAAAGTCGACGTATAGTTCGGCACTGGATATCACCAGCCACAGGAGAAAGAACCACGTCACCTCCTACTACCTAAAAGCATGTACTACACTTTCGGGAGCAGTGATGATTGTAGTTGACGCGAACGAAAGCACGAAATAATCAATGAATCAAGACAACTCGGGAGGGAGCGGAATCTAGGAACGGGGCCTTCGCAGCTTTTTTTGATTGATTGATTGATTGATTTTTTTCGTGTTTCCGGGCTCGTCATTTGCTTTGCTCATTAGTCCCGTTAGAGTAGTGCATGTTTTTTCTGAAGAGATGGCGGTGATTTTCGATAGCGAGATCCGGCGCCGACCTACCGTCGACTAGTGGGGTTTCCCCCTAACCAGGACTCTCCCACCAGCGGGGCACCGCCCCAGCCGGGACAAGCTCTAGGCTCCTGACCGGTCTCCCAGAAAATGTGCTAATGTAGTGCATGTTAGTGTAAGTGAGTGTGTAAGGGGAGAGTATAGGACAAGGAAGGGGAAGGACAGATCGCGCGCGGTCCGTGGTCCGTTTGGTAGTGTACTGCTCCGGCATTCGCCTGGTGTTGATCGAAAGAAACCACGGGAAACTACCGATCAGAGCCGCCGGCCGCTAGAATTCTCCTCAGACGGCGACTGAATTCGACCTAGCTGAAAAGCTAGTGAGAATTCTGATTTGGTGTTGTGGACGTTCTTATAAGAAGAAATAAAAGAGTTGTATGTGTTGACTAATATGTTGACGAAGATGACCTCTTTTATTACTTCTGAAAAGCTAGTGTCGAAAATCCTGCCGTCGTCAGGACCTCCCGGTCAGAGGCGCTGAAGTGACATCAGTTGATGCACTGAGCTACCGCTCCCGGTGCCTTCGTAGCGGTGGCGAGATGGGAATGTGGAGGTGGAAGAGGAGAGGGTGCCGTGCTCGCTACGGCGCCCGAGGGCAGGCGCGGGCAGGCTGGGGTGGCGACGGGGGGCGGAGTTGCTAGCGGCGGGCAGCCTGGCAGGCGCGCCATGCAAGCGCGGGCGGCGCGCCCTAAATCAAGCTCTTGTGATGTTTAAATCTTGGACCTCGCGCAACAAAAGCGGACGAGCGTCCGCCTACACCCACGCCCACGCCCACGCCCTCGCCCTGCCCCGCCCACGCCGCGCGAGAAGCACCGCCGACGCCCCCGCAGTTATTAATTGCCTCGGCTATATGTCACTTCCGGTAAACGCTTCGCGTAAACGTTGCGGTGGCCGCGCCATCTGGAGGACAGCGTCGCGAAAGCGAAAATTGTTTTTAACTTTTAAAATCTTAAAAACATGAACAGTAAGAGTGGAAGTTAATATATAATTCCAATTCATATTATTATGAAAAAATGATTTCATTCAAAATTATTTTAACAGCAGTTATAAGTATACGACCAACCCGAATTTTCGATATTTGTAATCAAACAATTCAAAAAGTAAATCTGCAAGAATACAAACAATATGGAACAGCGGAATTTAAAAATTGACAAAATCTTCACCCTGAAAATAGTCTTAATAATAGGACAAGTCACAAGACAGACAATATTATATCAATACGCGGTTGATATAATCATTGCTGACCAATGCTGAACATATAGTAGTTAAATAACTTTTCACTCCATTGCAACAGCGGTGAGGAAGCGTGAGGTGGCAGAATGTTTAACATTGTACAAAAAGTCTATCCAATACTTTCGAAACTGAAAAAGAGTCAACGGAAAATAAAATGTTTTATTTAATGTAGTCGTAATACAGTCGAATAATGTAATCGGCATTCAGACCAATGGATTACTGGAATATTTACTGCAGAGTGTGAAAAAATAAGTGTGGAATGGTAAGTTTTGGTCAAAGAATTGAGAATTCTGAAAGTTATGTAGAGTATTCCCTGAAGTGGTTCATTACTCTGCCAGTGGAGAATTTGCTAAGAATTAAAATTTTTAGGTTTTTTCAAAACTGTCTTTTTGGATTTTTTCTTCGTGTGACCTTGTAATACTCATAAATGATGGAACTATAAAACCATAAGCATCGTGCTTATTTAAAAATCTGGCATGATAGTTATTAAAGTTAATACAAACCACAACGTACTATCTAAAGCAAAATCATTACAATTTTCCCTCTTATATCAAATAAAATGTGTGAGTACTTGAACTACACTCAGGTTTAGTGATACATTTTCTAACTCCGTCACCTAAGAACCGTTCCACCAAACCCATCTTTTCAAGGTTCAAAGACAATTTTTTCAACATAAGGACTGCAGTCACTTCATTCAAACTCTTTGTAAAGAAGAGAGCTTACTTCCTTCAGGATTCCACCCAACGCCAAAGCAACCATACGAATACAAATGGGATACACCGAGCAAGAAACAAGGAAACCGAAAGACGCACGAGCTGGGCAGGCGTGGTATTGGGAAAGGTAATGCATTTTTTCAGACTTTTTCCCCCAAGACTCTCGCCATCCCTTTCAGAAGAACATATTTAAGTAACAGATCTTTGATGCTCTGAAAGGAAAATGAAGGCTGGGCCTTCCCCCCGTCCAGAACAAACAGGTAGCTAAGACGCCCGAGCACACGTCAGAGAAGGAGGGGAGGTAGGCCTGGGAAAGCGGGAGCGTCAGTGACGAGAAGAGGAAAAGGAAAAAGCGCAGATGGGGCCTGAGGGATGGGTGCGGGGACGGGGTGGAGGAGAAATGTTGAGGATGGAGGGTAATTCGAGGGCAGTGTGGGGTAGGAAGCGAGTCAAAGGGAACGGCTCGGGCGTTGAGTGTGGACAGCGAGTGGGAGGGTGCAGCTTGAGACCAGGCTTAAGGGAAGGGAGGAGACGTGACGGGTGGTCAAGGTGCGACATGGGGATGTGGACGGGGTGGAAGTGGGACAGAAGCGGGGAAGAGGGCTGGGTGCGCGGGTGTAGAGAGACGGCCACGGTGTGGGTGATGAGGAGGAGGAGCAAGAATATGAGAAGCCGGGGACTGAAATTTTGTGGTGGGATGATGAGAAGCAGGAGTGCGTCAGCCAGGGGTGAGGAAGGATGGGGAAGAAAGCGTTAGGGGGAGTCGGTGGGGGGAAGGGGGGAGAGATAGAAAGAGGGATAAAAAATATAAAAATGTGGAAGAGAGAAAAAGCGGTAGATAAAGAGAGATAGAGAGAAATATAGAGAAGAAAAGAAAGAAAGAGAGAGAGAGAGAAAAGAGGAAAATACGGACAGGCAGAAAGAGCGCGAGAAAGATGTGGTAAGCGGAGTAACGGAGAAGCGAGGATGACGACGGTTGGGTATGGAGGAACGGGGGAAGAATTGGCGGGTACACTGTAACCTGCACGGGTCCAGAGGTGGGGAAATGTGAAGGAAAGCGGCAGGCGACGTCGTGCGGGCGCATGTGCTTGGAGGTGCGGGGAGAGGATGTGGAGAGCAATGGTCTGTAATATGAAGAGGAAATATAGAGATTCGGGATTGTGGAGAGTAGGAATGGAGGCAATGGATGAAATGTGGAGGAGCAACAAGGTCGGAGGGTGGGAGCGTTAAGGGGGATGTAATGAGTTGCGGAGGGGCTGGGACGTGGAGGGGCTGGGACGTGGAGGGGCTGGGACGTGGAGGGGCTGGGACGTGGAGGGGCTGGGACGTGGAGGGGCTGGGACGTGGAGGGGCGGGGACGTGGAGGGGCGGGGACGTGGAGGGGCGGGGACGTGGAGGGGCGGGGACGTGGAGGGGGCTGGGACGTGGAGGGCTGGGACGTGGAGGGCTGGGACGTGGAGGGGCTGGGACGTGGAGGGTCGGGGACGTGGAGGGTCGGGGACCTGGAGGGTCGGGGACGTGGAGGGTTGGGGACGTGGAGAGTCGGGGAAGTGGAGGGTCGGGGACGTGGAGGGTCGGGGACGTGGAGGGTCGGGGACGTGGAGGGTCGGGGACGTGGAGGGGCGGGGACGTGGAGGGGCGGGGACTGGAGGGGCGGGGACTGGAGGGCGGGCGGGGGGCGGGGGGGGGGGCGGGGGGGGGGTGGGGAGAGGAGGTAGGCCTGGTCCGAAAAGGATGGGCGAGAGGGCCCCAGGCTCGATCGCGAAGGTGAAGCATGGTGGGGGCCGTGGGAGGGCGGGGAGGGGCGGCTCCCTTTCATGTGCGGCGCCGCTGCTCTCTCCCAGTGCGTGCTGTTCCTGCCGCCCGATGTTTCAGCCGGGTATAAGAAAGGGCTTTGGCGTTCTCTTGACCATTAGCGAGATGCCGGCAGGCGGCGGTAAGCTGCTGTGAGACGCTGCCGGCTCAAAGGATGCGCCCGGCGCCGCCACCCCGCCGCCCCCGCCCCCCGCTGGCGCCGGCCGGCCCGCCGTTGCCTGGGAGACGGCGCGCGCTCGCCCGTCCCTCGGGGCAGAAAGGGGGCGGGGAGGGTGGGGCGGTGGCGGGGGGGGGCAGGGGGGGGGGGGGGGGAAGAACGAGACGAGCAGGCCAGGGGGTAGTGGGGCAGGGCGGTGGTGGGGCATGAATAACGGGACGAAATCTGAGGCGTCTCCTCGGTGCCAAAACCTCTACCTTCACTACTGCCCATACGCCGACGAGATTTGCTACAGAGACACCTCGACAGCCTCCACAAGAGGGATGAAGCTCGTACGACGAGAAAAATCAACCGCTAAATCAGTGGTTTCCAACATTTTCGCTACTGGAACGCGTATTTTACGGCTTCCTAAATTGCTGACCAAAAAGTTTCTGTGACATGCTATCGTTCAATAAGCGGAAGAAATAAACTCCTAAATGTTCATTGGTATCCAGAGATATATCGATATATTCCTCAAATTCAAATAAAAAACATTTTTGGATCTCCACAAGGTACTTGAAACTATCTTAAAATAAAATAAACACTGAAAGTTTCCCAAATAATTTCATACGGGTGCTGTATACAATTTATCCGAATACCGTAACAGATATATGAAATTCGAACCATTATCAAATCATCGTTAGAAATTCATTATTTATTGGACGAAAAAATAGGAAATGCTTTATTAGCACGTATTGATTATTACTAATTTGATCTGTATTTATATATTGAGATATACCAAAATTTTCCTCTCTCTCTACATCTATATCTGCTAAAGATCTTAGCGTCCGGCTTGCTGGTCAATGGGTCACGATATAATTATAATCCTATTTATTACCTCTATAATGGATTATAGGATCCGCCGACTATACAGCGCAGCTGGGAATCTGAAATAGAATGATTCTATTCCTAGTTCATTTCTGTTTGGATTGACTAAATGAAAAATCACTTTCTTTTCTAAAGAACAAAATTTAACAAAGTTTATTTTTACTTTTTTTTTATCAAACAATTTAATGAATTTAAGTTAGGCCTTTGATCATGATCTCTTTCAATTTACAATTTTACACCGCGGTTAACTTATCTTTTCTTCGTTGATGTCCTCGTAGACTTCTCAGTCGAAATATCTTGCGATCTTGCCGTAGTCCAAAGTTCCAACGAAATCCTCTTCTGCCCTATCTAAGCTGGTCTCAAACTATCAAAATTACCAGTCCCGATTACGTCCTATGACATAGTCCCGAACTTGATTACCACTCACGACAAAGTTCCAATTTATACTTCAATATTGCTTCCACATGAAAATATCTACGAACAGTTCAGAAGCGCGTTTCAGAGCAGAATGAAATCTTCCTGCATGATTCATCCCTCGAAGACTTCGTATTAAACTACCTTCATTTTTTTCATAACATTTGACCGTCTAAACTTCTCCGCCCAATCCCAAAGTTTCTACTTTCGGCATCAACCCATCTCTTAATGCATTTAGAAAAACAAAAACTACATTGTTTATTCACGGTCGTTGCTATGCTCTAGCTCTCGTGATATTTCGTAATGCATGTTCCACCATATTGTCTCCAAATAAATGTTAATTTATTTTAACGTGACATATCGGTATGTTATATGTCTGTACGCTTGTGTAGAAGTATTTATCTGACAACTAATGATCTGGACTCCGCCGCAGAGATGTTCTGTATACAACTTTTATTAAATTTCTTTCCAACTATTTGTAAATTGCAAGAGCTATCTCACAATATTGCTGACGTTTTGTACAAGAGTGCACGTTTGAACATACCGTCACTCGTATTGTTTTTATTACGTTTTTAGATGTTAGTTCAGTCAACATGATTGATACGTAATTACCAATATTATGTAACCTTGCAACAATGGCAATTTTGAGATTAAAAACCACATACAAATTAAATTTTTTGTCGAGCTATTCTTCGTAAATGGAGTGTCTGTAATGGGGTCAATACAATAGGGACCAGTACATCTTCCATGCGTCATTTTCACCATTAAACGGGTATGATATTAGTATTTTGAAAAATTAGGGGACTTGAGAACCAAGTAAAATAATTTTTGACCCAACAAATATAGATGTTTGTTAGCTCTCTAACAGTAGTTATAATTACTTTGTGAAGCTCAGAATTCATGTCATTGACATTCTTAGCAAATCTAACAAAATCCCTCTGTTCATAAAATTGAAAATTGAAAAAAGCAAGAAATCCTGGAAGCAACGGTCGAAAAACTTTCGTTATTGGCATAAATTCCCGCGAGCCCGGTATAGGGTTGCGAAAGTTACGTTCACACACTTAAAAAGACGCAAAAGGTACAGTTGGTTCAGGGCCGGGTGTGGATGCAACGAAGATTGAAAGACTCGAATGGTAATAGCACCAGTGTGCTTTGTGGTGATAGGGAAGATTGGATCCACTTGCCTTTAATATGCTGTGCGACCGAAACATCGTGAGGAATATGGATGGGAAAGGGAAATTACTACTTACAACACAGGAACGTAACGATTGCCCAAATAATTTAGGTGATAAAAGATATAACATCATGAAAGAATTAGGAACATTTCTAGGAAAGGCACGGACCATTAGGGAAACGGAAATTATGGAGTAGGAAAATAGCACTAGTTAGTATATGCGGAGCCTAGACTGGGGGGGGGGAAATCAATAAGTCAATAAGCAAAGAATGATTAAGTTAATCAATAATTTAACTTAATTTAGTAAACAGTTAAGTAAATAAGTTATAATTCACAGTAAACTGTTAAGTAATAAGTACATGAATATGTCAACAAAATAAAATTAAATGAAACTGTCGAAGTTATAAGCACATTAGGGGGCAAAGGGGTATGGGTGTCGGTAATGCAAGTGCAGAGGCTAAGGTGAGGACGATCTTCTGTTTGATTTCAGATGCTGAGGAGGCCAAACACTGGAAAGAGAATGCGTGACGTCCGCGTCAGGAAATAAATAGTTTAAAAAAGTCTGATAGATTACCATGTACTCGGTTTCTGACGGCAGGTTTTTCTCCCTTCAGGGTTTTTTTCCACAGCCATACCTTATGGTCTCTTTCCCGCAGATTTGAAGCAATTGGAGAGACCACTTCGGGGTGAATACCAGAATTAGAAAGGTTACAACGCGGTAGGATGTAGGTAAAGTAATGGCTTAAAGACCTTCAGCCTAGCCACTTAACATCAACTTATCTAATTTGTGTGTAATAATTACCTATTAAATAAATAAAAATTAAAAAATTGTATTTATTTGACCAATAAGAGATGATATTGTAACTCTATTGAAGGTTTTCCAATATCAACTTTACTGTTGAAACTGACAACAATTCCATCTCAAGGAGTGCACAAGCACATGTCAGGAGAAACAAAGAGAAGCCAACAAGGTGTCGTTGAGAGCTTGGGGCCACACCCAGTCGGCCACACGCGTGAACCACCCCATCGACCGAGAGGCCTGCACGACAGCGGGCGCCACGCCAGCTCCTCTCCCCGCTCCCCTCCCGCACTGCTCACGCCTCGGGGCCACCCCGCCCCCACACTAGCCGTCTCCTACTTTTTCCCACCTCCCTTCTTCCTCTGCCACCTCCACACCGGTAGCGGTAGCTCAGTGCATCAACTGATGTCACTACAGCGCTTCTGACCGGAAGGTCCTAGCTTCGAGTCCTGACGGCGGCGGCAGGATTTTCGACACTAGCTTTTCAGCTACTGTCTGGAGAAGAATTCTAGTGGCCGGCTGCTCTGATCGGTAGTTTTCCGTGGTTTCTCCGATCAATGCCAGGTGAATGCTGGAGCAGTACCCTACAAACGGGCCACGAACGCGCGCGATCTTTCCTTCCTCTTCCTTGTCCTATTCTCTCCCCTTACACACACACTTACACTAACATGCACTACACTACCACATATTCCGGGAGACCGGTCGGGAGCGTAGAGCTTGTCCCGGCTGGGGCGGTGCCCGCTGGTAGGAAAGTCCTGGTTAGGGAAACCCACTAGCCGACGATAGGTCGGCGCCGGATCTCGCCATCCAGCAGGGGAAGATCACCACCATCTCCCGAGAAAAAACCTGCACTACACTAACGGGACTAATGACCCCTCCCCGCGACCCCCAGCTCCCCTCCCCCGTCTACCCCCCCCAAAAAAAAATCAAACAAACCCCCCTCGCCCCCCCCCCCCTCGCCCGCGAATTTCCCCCCTTCACCCCCGGCTCTACCTCGCCTCACCCCGCCACCGCCTCCCGCCTCGTGTAATTAACCGCGCGCCCACTTCCCACCACATTAACACCCCACCAATCCCCGCCCCTCGCTGTCCCCGCGCCCCACCCCCCACTGTTCCCGTCGCTCTACCTCGGCAACGCCCCGCCACGCCCCTCTCCGCATCCTCCACCGCCGGCCGCCGCGCGCAATTAACCGCGCGCCCGCCGCCCGCCGCCCCCGCCCCTGCCCCGCCCTCGCGATGGAGCGCATCGTATTTCGTCGCGTCGGCGGCGGCGGCGGCGGCGGCGGAGGCGGAGGCGACAGCGCGGAATGAACCCAACGCTGCCGCCGCCGGTGTCGCCGCTGGAAGTGCTGACGGAGGCCGCGCAGAGCGAGTCGGGGGCGCCTGGAGTCCAGTGCTACAGGGCTGCTCGTGCGCGCTGGTCGCTTTATGCAGCTTTCGCTTCCACACCGCGGTGATTTCGATGAATGTTGCTCGTTACGGGGACGCGGGGATGTGGTGAGATTGTTTTGACGTACGGGTGACTCTCTCTTAACAGGATCCAACTGGACCGACTCAGTGCCTCAACTGATGCCACTGCAGCGCCTCTGACCGGGAGGTCCTAGGTTCCCACTGCCCGCGGCGGCAGGAATTTCGACACTAGCTTTTCAGCTAGGTTGAATTCAGCCGCTGTCTGGAGGAGAATTCTAGCGACTGGCTGGCTGCTCTGATCGGTAGGTTTCCGTCGTTCCTCCGATCAACACCTGGCGAATGCCGAAGCATTACCCTACCAAACGGGCCATGAACCGCGATCTGTCCTTCCTCTTCTTTGTCCTATCCTCTCCCTTACATACACTCTTATACTAACATGCACTACACTACCACATATTCCGGGAGACCGGTCAGGGAACTTAGAGCTTGTCGCGGCTGGGCGGTGCCCGCTGGTGGGAGAGTCCTGGTTAGGGAAACCCCACTAGCCGATGGTAGGTCAGCGGCGGATCTCGCCATCCAGCGGGGAAGATCACCTCAATCACCCGAGAAAAACATGCACTACCCTAACGGGACTAATGACCAAAGCAGTTGACGCGCCCGGAAACACGAAACAATCAAGCAATCAATCAATCCAGCGGGACCGAACGTCTGCCTGGTTAACTTTTAGTGCTAAAATAGTCAGTACTTTCTCGCTCGTATTTTCACGCAAAAGTACGCGAAAAGTTCTCATATTTTTGAAATATCTACCTTCATAATTGTAGGTGTAATGTCAATTTTTAAAAAGCTATCTGTAATGAACCGACTTCATTATGGGAACAATATCTACCTTCATAATTGTAGGTGTAGGAAGACGCGGAAAAAATTTTAAACCTTTGTAATTTTCGAACAATTAGGGTTTTCAACGAATATGAGATCTGCACCATTCTCTTAAACGTCCTTCACAACATACAACAATAACATATAATCAAAAGCTATGGAGGCATTGTTTTGAATATTTTAAAAATTTCCCCAAGGTGTCCCAGGGTCTTTCTGCAGAGTACCCCTCCCCTAAATTAAAATATCGATTTGCAATTCAAGAGGACGCGACATCGGCCATATCGACAGGACAACATGGATAAGAAACAAAATTTATTGCCTTTTTACCCTTGAAAATAGATTTTATTACATGGGAGCTTTTTTTTCTTCAAATTTTAAGTAGTAGATAACTTAGTGTAGGGATCACAGAATTTTGAACATGTGCACACAATTCACTTTTCCCCATAGCACGTCATACGCAGTTTCAACTGTTTTTTGACGTAACATAAATAAATAAGTAAATAAATCGATTGGGGAATACTAACGCATATAGTATAATAGAATTAGACTGGAAGAGGTGCGATACTTTCCGTTGGCCTCAGAAAGAAAGCTTAGAAAGAAACCTTCCTTTTGCGGGAATCAGGAATACTTTTCTCTTTACCCAATGATGAAATAAATCGTAGGATATCAAGTTTCACATGTGACCAGCTTTGTGTCAAGAGTGAAAAGAGTAAACGAGTAGGGGTCACGTGGATGTCCGGTTAAAGCTAGATTCAGTTAATCCAGAATAACTAACTTTTACTTTCTTTTACAGAATAACTTTCTTACGCTCTTTTACAGAATAACTAACTATCGTAGAGGTATTGGTTTATCACTTTATGTCAGTGTGAAAATAATCATATTTTAATTCCAATTTAAAACATCCTATTTTCGGTAAAGAGTGTTAAAGCTGTTTAATAAAAGGCAGATGAGCTTCATTTCACCATCATACAAAGAGTTCATGGAATGAGCTTTCTTGATCTCTATTAATGTTTAGAAATATTTTCACAAATCGCTTGGCCATTATAGAAAGTTCGGTGATATATCTATGGAGCAATGGGTTAATCAACTGCTGTTAAATAAAAAAAAATTTTAAAAATTGCAACGAAAACATTAAAATATACTCTTTTGCAATTTTGTGCTTTTATATACTATTTAGTTACTGCGATTATACATGTAAAAAGACGTTTTCTAAAATTTTTTAATTTAATACAATAAAATCACTTTTCATGTTAGGGAACAACTGATAAATAACATTACAATACTATTAAATAAATAAACAGATACGATGAAGCAAATGCCATTTACGTCTGTACCTAACCACAATTACACCTTGAAAGGGACGAAACTTCAGTTCACGAGCGAAATCCTTGGACAACTTTACAAGCGAACTGCATGTTCTCATGTATGATTTTAATACATTCTAAGGAAGTTAACATTTGGCTAATGGTGAACTTATGAAGTTAACGTTGTAGATATGCGTTCAAAAATGGAACTTATACTTCCTTTAAAATTGCAAAATGTTTTATACCATATATTTGTAAAATATTTATTTACAATTCATTTTTTCTTCACGAATTATAATTACTACAATTTTTGTTATCTTTTTTTTGTTATTTAAGGTCGCATTAACATCTATGTCATTAGGGACCACTATTGGCATTAACGTTATGGCAACCATGAAGGTGAAACGAAATGGTTATGACAAGGGGTGAAAGGACGAACACTAATACAACCATGTCAGAGGTGGGACTCGAACCCGCGACCCTTCGGTCCGAGATCACTACAGGCTTAGCAATCTCGGGCACCGGGCCGACTTTTATTATCTTGTTGATTTTGTGTTGAGTCAACAGCGTTCTTCATCTCGCAAAACGTTGACAGTGGCGTACGTATTACCTTTCCAAGCACACCTGCCATCATTTCTGCTGGCATGCCAACAGACGCCCGACAGCATAGACGCTTTCCTGAACCTCGGAGCAATTACAGTAATGGCAGCAGGCAAGTATTTCTCTCTCCCGCTCGCGCCCTGCTTCCTCCTTGCCTCGTCCCCGGCCCCGCCTCAGCCCCGCTCCTCCTCGTCATTCTCGCCCGCCCATTTCCAAACGCCCCTTTCCAACGGTTGAGTTAGTTCAGACCCCGCATTGCCGCTGTCTGCAGCAACTCTGCCCGGGAGGTCCTAGGGTTCGAGTCCCGATGGTGACGATACTAGCTAGAGAGCTAGATGGGCTTCGGCCGCTGTCTGGGGGAGAATTCTAGCTGCCGTCTATTCCGATCGGTAGTTTTCCGTGTTGTCTCTGATTACTAATAGGCGATTGCCGGAACAGTACCCTAACATACGAGCCGCGGACCGCGCACAATTTTTCCTTTACTTTCCTTGTTCTATCCAGTTCCTTTACAGTCATTTACATGCACTATACATGACGGAAGTCCGGTCGGGGGCTTACAGCTTGTCCCGACCGGGTCAGTGCCCCGATGGGAGGAGGAGGAGGGGGGTACTGGAGCGGGATCCCTCCCGCAACTTGTAGGTTGGCTTCAGATTTCACCTTCCAATGCCATGAACACTGCCACATCCCGTGATACTCCATTCACCACACTAACAAGAATAATGACCGTAACAGTTGACATGCTGGGAAACAATCAATCGATCAATCCGCCTCTTTCCTTCCTTGTGCCCTCCTCTGACACCTAGCTACCTCTCCCCCCCGCTCTTAGCCCTGTCCCCCTTGGATGACTGCTTGTTAGTGATTCCGAACGCGTAAACTACTATGGTTGATTGATTACTACTATGGTTGTTTCACCCTAACCAGGACTCTCCCACCAGCGGGGTACCGCCCCAGCCGGGACAAGCTCTAAGCTACCGACGGGTCTCCCGGAATATGTGGTGGTGTAGTGCATGTTAGTGTAAGTGTGTGTGTAAGGGGAGAGGATAGGACAAGGAAGAGGAAGGACAGATCGCGCGTGGTCCGTGGCCCGTTTGATAGGGTACTGCTCCGGCATTCGCCTGGTGTTGATCGAAGAAACCCCGGAAAACTACCGATCAGAGCAGCTGGCCGCTAGAATTCTCTTCCAGACAGGTACAACCTAGCTGAAAAGCTAGTGTCGAAAATCCTGCCGCCGTGGGGAGTGGGAACCTAGGACCTCCCGGTCAGAGGCGCTGCAGTCACATCAGTTGATGCACTGAGCTACCGCTACCGGGCAACTACTATGGTCATTAGTCCCGTATGTGTAGGGCGTATTTTTGATCGGAGATGGCGGTGGTATTCCTCAGCTGAATGGCGAGGTCGACCACCGACCTACCGTCGGCTCGCGGGGTTTTCCCCAACCACGTATCTCCCACCAGCGGGTACCGCCCCAGTCAGGACACACCCCTAAGCTCCCGTCCGGTCTTCCAGCATGTGTGGTAGTTTAAGCGCATGTTCATGTAAGTGTGTGTAAGGTGATAGGATAGGACATGGAAGAGGTATGAAAGATAGTGCGCGGTCCGTGGCCCGATTATTACGGTACTGCTCCAGCATTCGCCTGATGTTGATCGGAGAAACCACGGAAAACTACCGAACGAAGCAGCTAGCCGTTAGAATTTCCCTCCAGACAGCGACTGAATTCCTCCTAGATGACAAGCTACTGTCGAAAATCCTGCCGCCGTCGGGACTCGAAACTACGACCTTCGGGCCAGAGGGACTACAGTGCCGTTCCCCTCAGCCTCTTCCTGCATCTCCACCCCATTCACTCCCTCTCTCTTTTCGCCCCCTCCCCGTTCTATCGCTGCCCGTCCGCACCCATCCTGCCAGCGCCGCCTGCGGGGGTAGTATACACAAACTGCGTAAGAAATTGCTGCTGCGAGATGCCCGGCCCCCGCCAGGATATTCATATCGTGAGGCAAGCAGCTTCTGTCGACAGCGACTGAAGAAAACTTCCCGACGTTCGCCAATATGTAACTTGCAGCTCGATTCGGCCGGCGAGAGAGCCGTCGCTTCCCAGGAGATTTTGGAGACTCTTTCTGTTACTCCTTTGCGTCGGTTTTCTCCTCACTTGGCTTCTATCTTGTCGTATTTTCATTTCGATTCTCGGTAAAAATTATTTCTTTTTTTTTCTTTTAGGCTGGTTGTTGTCAACTTTTGTCTATAGTATTTCTTAAGTGGTGCATCAACATCATCATCATCATCATCATCTTCCTCTTATATTTCTTCTTCAATTATTATTAGTGTCATGGATTTTTAATTCTTTTTGTCATTCTTTTTCCATTTACTTAAAGTGTTCCATTACTTTTATTTTAATCCAAGAACAAACCAGAATCTTGTGTTTGTTACAACTCTGATAGAAATATAATTATTTTCATTCAGATCTTGCACCTGGACGTGCTGCATTTCTATTTACGTCGTAAATTTTAGTAACCCTAATTTCCTATCCTTTTACTTTTACCGACCCCATTCTATACCACATTCCATTTGATTTTTTAAATTTTTTTTTTTTTTTAGTTTTACTTCTAAAATTGTTATATTCCTCCTTTTTTTGTGCCACATCTTTTAATATTTAACGATATTCCTTCTGACATGTTCTTTCATTTTCTTTGCGTTTCAGTTCAGTCGCACTTATAGGAAATTTTTTTTTTTTTCTCTTCCTTTATTTCACACGAGTCAATCTGAATCATTCGCTTGAATGGCATATATTGTGGTAGCTCTGCCTGAAACATTATTTCGTACCGATAAATGGGCGAGATACAATATCTCTGAATATATTGAAATTCAACCCTGTATTAAATTTTGTGTATCGACAGAGCGTGTATTTTTGCGGGCGTGTTTATGCAATCTGTATTTTCAATTTGTTTTTGTTGGTCACTGGAGCTTAAAGTATGACACTAGCATTCGGTTCCAAATACAATGCATGATTTTTTAAATTATTTGACTGTGTATCATTCATTATCGTAATACATGCTGATGCACGGCTGTAGAATTCGCAGTATTTATAGAAAAGTTTGTCGATGTAAGGCTTCTCCACTATTATAAAGAAACCCTTCACGTAAAAGTGTTTGAATATATTTTTTGTATATTACGGGAAATTCAGTATAATTTTCAAAGTAACTACCATGAAAACAATTGAGAATCATGAATTAAGCGAAGCAAATATCTGAGCGACATTTGGAATTTCGTACCCTGTTCTAGGCTTCAGCTTCCACAGCTTCATACAAACCAACCGATGAAAGTTGTTTTCAGCGTAATGAAAGATCGTTGTTGTTTAAATAATTTTTATAATGCTTTTATTCAACTGATTTATTATATAATAATGTTTGCTACAATTTATTGCGAATGTTGTGTAAATATTAGACGTGCGGTGATATGAAAAGGTAAAATACAACGCATATTAAATGCATGTAAACGATCCGATATTATTCCGAATTGAGAGCCAGGCCAAAGCTATGACCGCGAGCGGTAGCTCAATGCATCAACTGATGTCACTGCAGCGCCTCTGACCGGGAGGTTCTAGGTTCGAGTCTTGACGGCGGCAGGATTTTCGACACTAGCTTTTCAGCTAGGTCGAATTCAGTCGCAGTCTGTAGGAGAATTCTAGCGGCCGGCTGCTCTGATCGGTAGTTTTCCGTGGTTCCTCCGATCAAAACCAGGAGAATGCCGGAGCAGTTCCCTAACAAACGGGCCACGGACCGCGCGCGATCTGTCCTTCCCATTCCTTGTCATATCCTCTCCCCTTACACACACACACTTACACTAACATGCACTACACTACCACATATTCCGGGAGACCGGTCGGGAGCTTCGAGCTTGTCCAGGCTAGGGCAGTATCATGCTGGTGGGGGAGTCCTGGTTAGGGGGAAACCCCACTAGCCGACGGTAGATCGGCATCCAGCGGGGGAAGATCACCGCCATCTCCCGAGAAAAACATGCACTACACTAACGGGACTAATTACCAGAGTAGTTGACGCGCCCGGAAACACGAATCAATCAATCAAACCAAAGCTATGTCGACTCCTCGTCCTCCGATCAATGCGCCCCTCTATGGCCCTTCCGTTAACTTCTCTTCGCGGCGGTCGTACAGAGAAGCATCCGATGCAGACTCAGAACCTAACTTAGACCTTGTAACCACATGGCATTCCAACGTCCCCTTAATCATTTTATTCATTTCATAAATCTTCATTTTATGTTATTTTGACTCACGTACAACAAATTGTAAATACTAGAATAAAAATTAGTTAAATGTAAATATGACGAAACACCAGTATTGCTTACCCAAATATTGTTGTTAGTTGACTGTAAATATGCCTTCCGGCTAGTATTGTCTTTAGTACAATCTATTATCCTCGCATTATCTTAAATTTTTACGAAGTATGTTCGTTTATTCTTTTCTAATATTAATGTATGCACTTTTCTTGCTGTTTCATGCCTCATGTTAAAATGTATTCTTCTTTCTAGGCTTTTATCCAGCCGACAGTCGAGTTACCCTTTACGTCCGATGGGACGCATGTTCGACCATACACTAGACCAACACACTTGCGGGCTCCTCTGGTCTGGGGTCAGCAGAACGCGAGGCCCTCCGCCACAACATATACATGAGAGACAAGGGGCAATCAACCATGCGCAAGGCCGGGACTCGAACACGCGACCCTTCGGACAGGAGCGCTACGTCGGTACACGCTCTTAGCCACCTCGGCCATCCAGGTCGGCTAAAATGTATTCTCAAAGCAAAATAAAATGTACACTCAAGAAATATAGGTGCATGATCCGTCGTCCATTGGAGAGAATAAAAATGTAAGCACCCCGTATTAGTTCCCTCAAAGATTAACTTAAAAGCGATGACAAGGTAGGGGAAGGAGGATACGGGTGACGCTTGGTGCTTCTGACCCTCACCTAGCCCGGCTGCCGCTAGCATGCCACATGTATTATGGGACTAAAAAATAAACAATTTATTTATTTATATTCCGAACTTGAGAATTTTGACCGTACATTAACCCCATCACCATGATGCACAGAATTTCTATTTCAAAGCTGGTAACACACATTCGTAAGAATATCTGTTTAAGTAACACACATTCGTAACACACATTCGTAAGAATATCTGTATATCTTCTTGTTTAACTCTACGTCGATATTGCCACCATTACCAAGTAAAATAAAATTCCGAGAACTAACGTGTTTGCTACTCTTTTCCCTCAAGTCGTATGCCTAATTTACGAAACAGAAATAGGAAATTATTCTTTGATGAATGAAAGACATCATCAGAAAGATACCTGAGAGATATTACTTTTACACGGTTTATCTTACAATCATAAAATATTTTCGGGTGGTAAATTCAAAGCTGAAGATTTAATCGTCCGAAGAACCCAGACGCTTGTCGACACTTTACATGTGCATATATTTGGCGACATCATTATTTTCTAAGACGTGTTGCATCCCATCTAAGGATCAGCTGATGCATTCCACCCTAAGTACGGATTTAAAACAACGCCATTTTACACGAACCCCCCGAGGTACGTGTCTGATAAATATACGTGTACATCGGTCATTTTCATGTCTATCTTCGTCGTAATTGTACACTTCCGCATTTACCGTTTATGCGTCCCATTATTTACCCGTAATTCAATTTCTCTTATTTATTTAAAATGATACGCCATTCACGACAATTACGCCGCGTATCCACGTCTAATCACCGCCGAGAAAGGGAGCACAGAATAATCGCACAAATCACGTGACATAACTCTCCCTTATGCACATTAGTGTCGAGCCCGCCTTCACGCTATACCGTGTTGCACGTGACGTCATCACTTCCCCCACCCTGCCTGCTCCGCCCCCCCCCACCACCGCCATTTGCAAATGGAGAAGGGATGTAGCCCACGCCTCGTGCATGAAAGATGCTCCGACACGATAAGACGAGTAAGTGCTAAGTTGGATCGCTGGCGCGGAATGGCATTTCGGAGTCGATTCGCCGGCGGAAACTGCGGTTAATGCGTTTGCTAGGCGTCGGAATGAGGGACGAAAATGGATGTAAATTTTCTAAGCGAAAGAGTTGAGTCCGCGGCGCAAATACCTATGTTTATCGTGATATTATGCCAAGCCGCCACCACATCGCGGCACGTCACGAGAAGGCAAACGGGGCGGGAAATGGACTGAACCAGGAAACAGCGTGTTGCTTAATGGTGATGTCATTTTTCTGTGTCTGCGCGCATGTTGTAGTCGCTTCTGCTAAGTGGCACGCGGAAATACGTGTGTGTGTGTGTGTGCGAGGGGGCGTCCACAAATCTGTTGACGTAATGATTGATGTCTCTGAATATATAAACTAAGTACTATCGATCGTTAATAAAAACTCCATCGCACTTAATTTTCCACCGAAGCTTTCGTACAAATGCAGTTTGTAGGGTGAATGTTGCGATAATATTTCTGGACTTTAAGTTTTTTTTGTGGTATTGAAATCAAGGTTATTAAGTTTTTTAGTACTCTGACTTGTTGAGGACCAGATTTGTATATAGACACAGAGGATAGGGAATCAGCGTGTCAAATTCCAAGATGATTAAACGACGTCAGATGATTTCTGTTTTGCTGAGAACACCAATTTGTTGTACAATCCTCTTTATACGTATATTTCTTATAAAACCCGCTAAGGTAATACATCATACGATGGAATTGTATCTTTTGTAAGAAACTTTCGACACAATATCCCATTAAGTATGCTATTGCTGGAGAGCGTATTACCCTCTCAGAACTCTATCAGATTTTAATATAAAACGAGGTGTTCCCATGTTATCAAGAAAGGGAATCAGAGGTTGTGATGGGTCATAATACGCCATATGATTTACAGTATTTCGTAGTGTTTGTGTTGGAACGGAATATTGCGTGAAGTATGTCAAGAGAGGGATGATGGCGTGGTGACCCTTAAACAAATGATATACGTTTTCCGAGAAGAAGGGAAGTATGTGCCATGTGACATCAAGTCGCCAGAAGTAGTATAGATGGTGATACTGGGGACAATTCCATAGGTACTATGAAAAGGAAATTTAACCAACAAACACTCTCCAACCCACAGGTATACAGATGGAACGTACACGCGTAGATTCGTTATTTGTATTCGGATATGAAAATTATTTGAGATTGAGAAGTCCATAACGACTATTAATTAATCAATATATAAAGTTTATTCAAGTTACATGATGCATCATGGAATTGGTCATAAGAATGTAATGCCATTTATTGCAATTGCAAATATATAACATGTAATATATGTATTTATTTTTTCATAAATATGCAATCAAAAATTAAAATATGGTAAATACAAAAATATGATGTTGAAAATTGCGTCAAACCTTAAAAAATGTCGTCAATCAGGCTAAAAATGAATTCGGAGTGGCTGAATGGTTGCACCTCTTCAAAAGTAATTCAACTCAAACCTTAACTCCACAGCATGAATGGCGAACGAAATACAAAATAGCACGTAGTATATGTACAACATTGTTTAAGACAAACCTGTACGCGCGTGAACAGTATTGCGGCAAAGCCAGTGGCTGATGGGGGGGAGGGGGAGGGCGTGGATGTAAAAAGACTATGGCCCCTTTAAATATACCATTGCAATTGAACTTATTTTACTAAAAATTTAGAAAATAATAATTTATTTATCCTGAATTTGGAGAAATTGAAATTAGAATTAGAGATATTTTTCAAATATAAAATATATTGTTATTTAATGCTAATTTTATACTATTTAGTTCAATTACTTAAATTATAAATGGTTTAATTTTACAAACGAATTATAAAAGGAAAAAGGTAATTAAATACGTATGAAAGAAAGAAGAGAAAATAGTTGCAAATTCGAGGGGCTGCGACGTCAGTCAGCCAGATCGATTGAGCAACATCAGATTTGGTGCGAAGACTGTGAGGTGTTTAGGTGCTAGCGCTGTTTACAGGCTGTAAACAGAGTTTCCGGTTTCAAGAGCCCATAAATCGTTGATTGACTGAAAAAGTACTTGGGGAAATAAAGTATTACGTACAAAGAAGCTTGAATTATCATTTCTCCAGCGAAAGATCAACAATACCACTTTTTCAGCCGAAAAATCGCCGTTTTTGCTGCGGCAATACATAATCTTTCCTTTACTGCATAGAAGTATGCAAGAAAGTAAAATTAAATTGATTTTTGTATTCTGTGCGTTTCAAACTGAACCTTCAGCAATATTACAGTGTTTAACAACACAGTAAGGGGCCTTTTGTGTTCAAATGCACAGGTCAGGCAGCTGGCTGATCGAAGCTGGGTAACAATTCACAGTTTTCATTTTTAAAAAGGTTTAAAAAGTGAGGAATGCTTGCAAGAATTCAATTAATGTAATAAAATTCGACGCAACGCTCATCTAAGATGCTACATGTCAGAAACGTAAACAGTAAGTTTCATTCATAATAGGTGGAAGTCTTTTGCCCTAGCCACGAATTATAATAGTATGTTATGAAACGATAATGTAATGATGGGTATTACTGAACGAGTGTGAAGTGAAATTACGATCGAGCGAGGAACGAGCTTGAAAAGTAAGCTTTACACTCATGTTTTAATACCCATTACATCGAGGTTCATACAGCTTTTTTATCTGCGACTAATGGTAACTATAAAAACGCACACACATTTCACATTGAATCGTTTCGTGGCAGCTCACATGCTAATCGCAACCAACGCCACCTAGCGCACAGTTACGTACAAACATGTCTCAGATGACCTTGTTTTTGACCGACTGCGAACAAACACTACAAGAATCACGAATTATTAAAGGATTAGGTTTCCACAAGCCAAAATACAATAACAAGTAAGTCAATTTGGATTGGAATGATTGAGAATGGTAGCTATTTGTTGACCCATGTTAACTAAATTATTGATGCCGTATGTTTTGCATAGTGCATCGTCTCCTATAATATTTCAGTAGTATACATATCTTTTGCGACTCTCTCTCTCACGCAACAAATCTTTATAAATTATATCTCTAAAAAAAGAGAATTTCACGGAAACATGATGAAATGCACATTAACTTTAAAAATAAGAAGCAGATTGAAAAATGCATGTAAATATTCATGTTAAATACAACCCGCAAAACGCGGCCGAATTTTTGTATCTATGTTGTTACATAACTTCTAAATGAAGCATTTTAGAACCTTTGAGGTGAAAATTCTCAAAGAAACGCTCCTCAGGCCGCAATCTACAAGATGAGATCCTTCTGAACATTCTATTCTAGTTTTGCTGGTTTCGATTCTACCCCATCTGTTTTGAGCCTGTAGAATCTGTAACTGTATTAAACTAATTACTTGAGATTCTATGCGATTGAATTACATGGGTGTACCTCGTTGCTCGTTAATACTGTTAAATAAGAAGAGTTTGTGTTGACAGGGGTGTATTGTATTCTTGTCAATTACGAGGAGACATATTGTGACGCAGGTTAAGAAGGTCTTGAAAAAAAAAGATATTACAGGCTTAATATAGAAATGGAAAAATAGGGATAAGGGTGGGGTTTAACACGCGAGAGTTCTCGCTCGGGCACGATAGTTTAATATTAATACAATTTACAAAAACAATTGAGAGTTATAATGAATTTGGCGCAAATTCATGCATTTTTACACTTTATAGTATTCACCTGTTACTGTAAAACTACGTGACACGATGGTTGTGGGATGGTATTGTGACTATAGGGTGATTGGGTGACTAACCAGTGATTGGATATTGTGACTCAAGTGGGCTGTTTGTGCATTCTATACATCATACCACTTTAGTTCATGTTATTTATGTCTCGCATGCATTACACCCAAGATAATGCTAGCTAGAACAACTGTATAAAAAAATTTAAGCCATGACATTTTGATAAATATTACGGTATGCATTATTTTGTACTTACATTTGCTAAAAGGTACATTTTACACGGTGTTTCATCTAAGAAGACTTTTATTTCATGGGATGAAAAAAAGGAGTTTTTAGTTTGCGTCCGTCGGATTTACGTCTTAATTGAGCATTTTAATTTTGCATAATAGTTGCTGCGAGTAATAAATGAAAGCATGGCCCAGGCTGGGGAATACCGCTAGCCAATAAATGACAGATTAATCTGATCCGAATTGCAAAACACTTACACACGATGTCCGGGGAGGAAACGTCGAAAATTCGAAAATAAGCTCTTAAGACAACTTCAAGCATATTTTGTCTAATAAACTACTTGGATATTCCGAATGGCTGAGCCGCAATAATCACACAAACGTTGGTTTGCAAAAATGTACTCTAGGTAAAAATGTGCATTGCAGAAGCATAGAAACACTCCAGAAACATGTAAATTGTTTATTATTTACAAAAGAAATGAATATGTTTGTTCAGAAAGAAATTAAGCAAATTAAGGAAATTAACCGTTGAAAAATTAACGGAGAAATAAAAAAAAACAGTCCAATTTTGTAAATTGGATTTTTTTATTTCTTGTTTAATTTTGCTTTCTTAACAAATACATTCATTTTTTTTATAAATAATAAACTATGTACATTTAGTATGGAGTATTTCTACGCTTCTGAAATGCAAATTTTCGTCTAGAAAGCATTTTTTCAAACCAACGTTTGAGAGCTTATTGTGCCTTAGCCATTCGGAATATCCTAGTAGTTTATCACGAAATATATGCTTCAATTGTCTAAAGAGCTCATTTTCGAATTTTTGACGTTCCCACCTCGGATATTCTGTATACATTTGATGACTGTCTGCTTCGAGTTTCACTATTATTCATTACATACTCCAACTCGAACATTTACTAAAGATTGCAATGTCTTTTGTCGTAGCATTTAAATTGCATTGTAAAATGTATGTTACAGCTTTTATTAAATACTCCCACACCTGAATTATGTGTGTAATACATTACATTTCCCTGCGCTTGTTTATTTTGTAATGCGCACCTTTTTCTTATTTGACTTGTACGTTTACAAAGCGCGCGTTTTTAACGTAATTATGTAGGATACTGAATATGGTTTCATATTATAATTCACATATTAACTTAGGTGTTTGAGTTTTGTTAATGAAATGTTAAATTAAACCTAGTAATATTTCAGATTGCCATTATTAATGCTAACTTAATCTGTACAGCCATACTATTGAAGCCAGAAAGATTAAAAACGTTTGTATTTGATTATGACCATTAACAATGTCTCTTTTGCTTTTGACAATTTTTCAGTTATTTAGCGTAAACATTAAATGAAAAGAGTATTTATATGAAATTTATTTCTGCTAATCGTAAAGAACAAGAAACGTTGGACATCCCGTTTTGTTGAAGAGGTAAGATAGCCACTGGTCTGTACACAGCACATCCCTATGGTTAGAAATTGTTACGAGTAAAATAAAATTATGAGGTGAGTGTAATTATTATCTGGCCGTATACTGTTGATTTTGAGTTCAAAGAATGCACTGAGCCTCGAACGCCTGAAAATCGTTCCACACTCAGCGGGAGAATCGAAAACAAGTAGTCATTGACATTGGAATTGTTTTGATAATGGGACATGTCTATCTCGAGAGGAAGAGAGAAAGAGCACCGAGTGAGAAAGAAAGAGATATGTAAAAAACAGTTACACATGTGTAAACGGAGCGACAGATCGTGATGGAGAGAGACAGAGATAGCAAAACAGAAAAAAAACAATCGTAGAAAAAGGGAAAATAAACGAGAAACATACAACGAAAGAGAGCAATGGGTATTTGTATATAAGCAAACGCATAACGCAAGTGAGAGAGAATGAATTAGAGTGAGAGTGAGCGAGCGAGAGAGAGAGAGAGAGTGAGTGAGTGACAGAAAGTGAGTGAGATGGAATGAGAGAGTGAGAGAGAATGAGAAAGAGTTAGAGAATGAGAGAGAGTGAGAGAAAGAGGACGAGTATGAGGAAGAGATGAAGAAAAACAGGAAAGAGGAAAAAGGGAATAGAAAAGTATGAAAAAGGAGGGAAGAGAACGAAGTGAGGGATACAGAGACGGAATAAGACGAGTTGGAGGGACAGAGAGCGAGAAAGAGACAGACGGGAGGAGGGATGGAAATAACTGGAACAGACGTCAACAGCCAGCGCGTGGAGAGAAACCAAAAATCAAAGCCGGGCACAGGGCCCGAGAAGCAGAGCCAGTGCGAGGGCGAGAGGAGCAGCAAGTCACAGACGGCAGGCGACAGCGAAAGAGAGGCAGCGAGTTAGCCGCGAGGCGGGCCGGGCGGCCGGGAAGGCGTCAGAGCGGCGGAGGCGGGGATGGGGCGGGATGGGGCGGGGCCGGAGCGGGGGCGCGGGGCGGCGGGCGGGGGAGGCAATTAGCGCCCGGGGCGTCGCCGGCCGCCGCCGCCCGACGCGGCCCCCGCCGGCCGCGGCGGCGCCCCGGGGCCCGGAAACGGCGCGACCGCGCTCTCGGGCGTCAACAAGCTGCCACCGGCCACGCGCAAAAAGTCCGCCGCTACGCGCGCGGCGCGGGGCATTAGGGCGATGGACGGCGGACGCGTGCGCCGACTCCCAACGCGGCCCTTTCTTTACTTCCTCCTTCCCCCCACGGCGGCCAGCCGCTCTTCGCTCGTCTACCCTTGCTCCGTCTACCCTAGCTCCGCCTACCCTGCCTCCGTCTACCCTAGCTCCGCCTACCCTGCCCCCGTCGACCCTTCCCCCGTCGACCCTGCCTCCGTCGACCCTTCCTCCGTCTACCCTGCCTCCGTCGCACCCTTCCTCCGTCTACCCATCCTCCGTCCACCCATCCTCCGTCTACCCTTCTTTCGCATACCCTTGCTCCGTCTACCCTTGCTCCACCTACCCTTTTCTCCGTCTACCCTTGCTCCACCTACCCTGCCTCCGTCTACCCTTGCTCCGCCTACCCTTGCTCCGTCTACCTTTTCTCCGTCTACCCTTGCTCCACCTACCCTGCCTCCGTGTACCCTGCCTTCGTCCACCCTTCCTTCGCCCACCCTTCCTTCGTCCACCCTTTCTCCGTCTACCCTTCTTCCGCATACTCTTGCTCCGCCTACCCTGCCTCCACCTACCCTTCTTCCGTCTACTCTTCCTCCGTCTACCCTTCCTCCGCCTACCCTTCCTCCGTCTCCCCGTCCTCCGCCTCCCCGTCCTCCGTCTCCCCGTCCTCTGTATACCCTTACTCCGTATACCCTTCGTCCAACTCTTCCTGTGTCCACTCTTATCTATCGAACCCCCCCCCCCTTCTCCCTCTTTCCCCTATTATCTTTAATAATATTTCCTTCTTGAGACGTCCTCCTTATTCTATTTACAGTTCATTCTGCGCATTATTTAGTGCATATTGGTAAGTACACGTAAGAAGTGTCTAAGATATCACCTGGCAGTTACAACGATGTGAAAAAAAATCATATAAGCTGTGCTTTCTCAAAAGGAGTAACGAAAGATATCAGCAACAGACTCCGTGCAAGGTTGAAAATACACCCCAATGGACAGACAAATCGCAATAATTACGATTTATAATTTCCACTCATCTCACGGGTTACGTTGTTTCAAATGGGGCACTGCAAATTGCTAGTTACAAAACCATTTAAGTTACACACAGCGCCTAAATTTAACAGCAAGTAGAAAATTACAGCATGCTTTATAGAAGTAAGTAATATTAGCATTCCGAGCTGTCTGTCAGGGTGTACCGCCGTGCGATGCGAAGACCCTTTCCCAAACCGCACCGCGGCGCCGCGCGACTGACCTCCGTAGTAGATGATGCTCTTCTTGGCGTGGTAGTTGGCCTCCGGGATGCGCAGCTCGCAGTCGAAGACCGTGGGCGACTGCAGGGTGCGCTCGTCCAGCAGCGCGCTCGCCGTGATGTCGAACACGGCCCCGCGCCGCGCCGTCTGCATGCTCACCCTGCGGGCACACACCACATGCGCATGCTCACCACCGCACCCAGGGGGCAAGCAGCGCCACGCCACCGGATAGCAGGAGCTCGCGAGGAAAGGGTACCGCAACACGTGCAGAAAGAGCGTAATCCACGAGATCGTTGCCCCGGAGATGGAAACACAAGGAAAGAGTACCACACCACGAATTGATTGATTGATTGATTGATTTTTTCGTGTTTCCGGGCGCGTCAACTGCTTCGGTCATTATTCCCGTTAGTGTAGTGCATGTTTTTTTCTCGGGAGATGGCGATGAACTTCCCCGCTGGATGGCGAGATCCGGCGCCGACCTACCGTCGGCTGGGGTTTTCTCCTAACCAGGACTCTCCCACCAGCGGGGCACCGTCCCAACCGAGACAAGGTCTATTCTTCTGACCGGTCTCCCAGAATGTATGGTAGTGTAGTGCATGTTAGTATGCGTGTGTAAGGGAGAGTCCTTCCTCGTCCTTGTCCTATCCTTTCCCCTTACACACACAGACACACACTTACACTAACATGCACTACACTACCACATATTCCGGGAGATCGGTCGGGAGCTTAGAGCTTGTCCCGGCTGAGGCGGTGCCCGGCTCGTGGGAGAGTCCTGGTTAGGGGAAACAATCACAAATACAAATAAAAAGTGTACATTCAATGTATCCGCTATTGCACAACTAAAATAGCAACGAAGGCACCCCATTGTACTCCCAGAGGTTCAAAGTTTGCAGCGACACTGATGGAACACTCAGAGACACACAGGATATGCTCGTTTTATCTGCATCTCATTTCTTCTGTTTGCTCTCTAAACAGAATCCCCATCCTAATCACCACCACCACCACCACCACCACCGCTACCATCATCACAATCATCACCATCACCACCATCACTGCCATTACCACCACCACCATCATTACCACCACCATCATTATTACCATCACCACCATCTTTACCACCACCACCACCACCACCAACAACAACAACAACAACAACAACAACAACAACAACAACAACAACAACATCTAACACAGAAGACAAGAATTCATGACCTCTCTGTCACACCATGAAACAATAATCATAATACAGTTGCAAGGTACAGAGAAGCAAACGTAAGGATAATTCATTAATTAAACGTCATATTCTTCAAAACTTTGTTTCTAACTTTGGTAATTAAGTACTAACGTTCGCAAATAAATTCACTATTCCAGGAGCTCCAAAATGGGGTCTTTCTAGTTGATACATCTTTGAATTGAGAGAAAAATATTGTTCAAGTAGGCTGTTTAAAAGTTTAGCAATAACGGAAAAGGAAAGATTGTTTATAAATTTGCAAATATATTATAGACATATATACAATGACGCTACATGGGGGTCAAAGAAGCCGCTGCATCTAAAAACTCTTTCACTTATGTGGCCTCAGTAAAAGTTCCTTTGAGTCACGTGGGACTGGGCGTACCAACCTTCATCGCAATCTCGGATTTGTAGTGCAGGGAGTCCTAAACCACTCGAGATGGAACGGCCCAAGAGGAAATATATGTACCTGTAAACTAAATAACTATGTTCAATAATAAATAGGAAATTTTATTAATTTTCAAAAGTATAAATGTGGGTTTAAAAGATTTTGTATTATAATTTTTACCTGCCCCATTAACAGTATCCCCTATATTCAGACTAGTTGCATTATTGGCGAAGGCTGTCAATTTGTGTTCTCCTTTTCTATTACTTTAGTTATTTAAATCCCCTAAAATGCCAGGCGCTCTCGACAAACTTTTTAGCGTCAGGATCACACAGGACCAAACATGTATATTGAAAAAAAAAAAAAAAAGAATTATTCACCCCAAAATCAGATAACATCACAACCACTCAGTGAGGTACTTATAGAAATAGAAATTCATTCCTAATATAATAACTTGATAATTCTGAAAGACACCAATAATAGTATAAAATAGCGTTTTGTTGTGTCATACATTACATTATGAAATCGTTATAAATCATTAGAAGAAAATTATTCAAACATGATTTCAAGTTGTAAAAGTTTTGACCTGAATTATTTTCCGCAAAATCATTATATTTGAGAAGAGTCATTAAACAATCATGAAACAATGTGATTACTTCAGGGTTAAGTTCAATTACTTAGTTGTTTGGATCAATAATTACACAGACCAACGACCAAAACACTTTTTGTGTGTATTCACCTATTTCTTGTCCTTTTAAGTGTGCTGATTCCAAAAACAACATTAAAAATGCCGTATCACCCACCATTAGTTAACATTTCAACATTTTCTCTGTGTAGCTACACAAATGCAGTTCTGAGTCTCTAGAAACATGATACGCAGGAAGTTAGAATGAGAAAGTATTAAGACGACAAAGAGGGTGGTAAACGCTTCAGTAAAATATTTCTACATTGTGATCCCTTCCACCATCGCGTAACGATAGGCGCGGCGGCTTCACAGAGTTGCATTTGTCAAGCAGTACGATGATTGTTTTATTCAGGAGTCACGTGTTTGCATTGTTTCTAACAATATTAAGATACTGGTTTATCAGCCAGTTAGTGTCTTCATGGCTAGTCGTGGTTATAAGAACAATCCTGTCCGTTTTGTTGTATGTGTGACGAATTTGTGATTAAAAAACATAGACGGAACGTTACAGACTTAGTTAGAAACGTGTATTTTTTATATTTTGGAATTAAGCTAGGTGATCAGGTCAAATCGTGGGCGCCACGTAAGGCCTAGCATTTAAATACATTGTAAAAAAGTTCCTAGACAACACAAAAGACCTAGACTACCAATTGTTGCCAATATGCTGAATGTTTTTTAAAAATTGGGATATTTAATGAGTACTAAAGGTTCACTTTTTAAACAGTCATTTACAATTCTTTCTGGACAATTTAAGTGATCCAAGTGAAGAACATTGTGTGCGTTTTTAGCAAGATCTAAAAGTGACGGATAAACGTTATCAGGGACGCTAGAACTCAAACATGATGGAATATTACTGTTGGTCCTGAGAGAGCCAGCAAACGGTGCATAGGAGAAAAAGCTACATCACGAGCTTTAAAGAAAAGGAGGCAAAGCAAGTATACGTCAATAGACACGTATTGCTTTGTAGAATGTAATGTTAAGAATATAAAACCATTTTCAAAGTTAAGAATATAAAACCATTTTCTAAGTTTAAATAAAGTTCAGTTGGTAATTTAAAAGTCGTTTACTTTTTATTTGTATTTCATTTTAGCATATTTTCACTTATCTTACTAGATCAAGTTGTGACTAAGCTGTGGGTTCTGGAAACGAACAGAGTTCACATACGTATTCATCATCCCAAAACTATAAAAACCAGCTATCAAGATTTAAAAAGTGTTTTGAAACCTCTTTCTTGATGGCCTGTGTTATTACATTACGACTCATGAATTAATGTCTTTATTATGATATTTTTGTAATGAACTTAGTTTCTCGCTTGTGCAAGGGGTGGTAAAGGAATTCAGGCCAGTTACAATAACACCCATAAATGCATTTAGCAGAGAAACATGCAGCGTTAATGACAGCTACCAACGCACAATATTCGTCGAAACCCTAACACATCCTCCGCCACAAGTCCCATCCGTATAGAAACTATATTACTATTGCGTGCAACTTCTAAGCGAGCCAGAGTTTCATCTCGGAAGTTGCGGGGGCCTTGTACGCTAAAGTTGAAAATCAGAGCGCGACCAAGTAATTGGTCTTGCGCTACTGCGAGCAGAGCGCGTTGCTTCACGCAATTAGTTCGCCAAGGAGCAAACAACTCCGTGGCTGAACGCGCGGCTCAAACCACTGCCTTGGAATGCGGCGAGGCAATCTCAGAATTCGCAGACAGGGTTGCCAGATTGGCGAATTTTGTCCGAAAATTTGGACTATTTTTCCGTTGTGAGGGAAAGAATGGAGAACATAAATTAACGAGGAAATTTTGAGCGATATTTGGGGTATTTGTTTTCATCCACAGTCGACATATAAATATTATTCTCTGAATTATTATGAATAAAAAAGAAACAACGTACGTTATTCTCTCTCATTTTTATGAATCAAAAAGAGAGAAATTAACGATAGGTGTGGAAAAGGAAAAATTTGAAAATAATTAAGATTTTTCAAGTAGCTAAAAGGCCAATGATAGGTTGATTTGAATTGAAGAGGATAGCCAATGCAATTTTCAGGGACATTGTATTGGGTATCAATGAGCAGTTGTTGGTCAATAATTTAGATAATATCTTTCGTTTCAAAGTTGGGGAATTTTGTTTCATTTGAGAGGTTATTTGAGGAAATTCCGTAGTAATGGTGAAGAAACTGCTCGCTACACAACTGGCAACGCTGATCGTATAGGAAGCCGATGTCCCGCGGTTGCCTCTTCGACTACCCAAGCAAATTGGTGAACTTGAAAAGATTCCTCGAAATAAGACCTGTGCCATTCTCTTTAATCCTTCAGAGTATTCAACAACAAAATTTAATCAAAATTGATGGCGCCATTTATTAAAAATTTTTAAAATGTTCCTTTTAGTAAAGAACACCCCAAAATAAAAATATCGATTTCAAATTCAAGGAGCCGTGACATCAGCAAGATGGTTTGGGGAATATTAAAATTGGATAAAATAGGCTGAAGGGTTTAGGCCCTGGCGTTGTTCACAAACAGGCAGACAGACACACGTTTTGTCGTCAATCGATTTTTCGGTATCAAGGACCCATAAAATATGGATTCTGCCTACACCACGTGTTAGAAGATCCTTTTATAAATTTAGCAACTGGTTTTACCCACTTTTTCGTTACCAGGGACCTGTATAGATATTTTCTGCCAAAAATTTGCCATTTTTTCGCGGAGCAAAACATAACTTTCTCTTCTTCAGAAGTTCCTTCTTAAGCGCGAGAAGTGAAATTGTTGTGGGCTGGAACAAAGACTCACTATAAACGTTCATAAATAAAATCATAGCAGTTAAATAACTTAATGTACTTCCTATGTCCAAGAAATGAAAAACTTTGGTTTACTTTATTTATGCCCCAACTTTGGTTACTTCTTCAAAAGAACACTTCATTAAAATTGTAAAAATTAACGAAGAAAATGATGATTTTCTATCTAAATCTAACATTTACAACAAAATAAGAGATAGGTATGTTCATACAAACTCTTGTTTTATCTATGCTATCTGAAGCGAGACGAGTCTCCGTTGTGGTCATCCAACATATTGTGGTCTTTCTCAGAGCTATACTGCTGATGCAAACACTTGTTTGTAGTAGAGTCTAAATTACACAATTCATCAAAACCCGCAACGTATTACAATGTCGTAAAGATAAATCAGGATAGTATTTCATTATAGCAGTATATGTCTAGTTTCTGTTGATGTTTGAACAATTTATAAACACTTCAACCAACTAAGTAGACCGCACTAGTTGTTTTGTTGCTTAGTTACACATTTAGAGGTTGAAGATTCTACGTATAGTTCGCCGAAACTCGAAGCAACACATGCCCAGACCGTCCGAAGCCGCCAGTTGGTAGGTCCTGATACGCCGAATTCGCATATGTTATAGATCTGAAAACTAAGGGCAGGTTGCGTATCAGGTGTCACGTAGTTCACCTTCGAAACACTGTTATTTACTAGATTATTTTGACTGCGGAGGCGAAAAGTAGCAGACACCTCGCCATGTGCTGTGAAATTCTAAACGTCTGACTGGCGTATGCACTACATTGCCTGCCACATCTCTGAATAATATCACAAATATTTTGCTACTTTTCAGTGATAGTTTGTCAAATGTAATTCGTATGAAAACCTCTCGCTTCCAAAACAAATAGGAACTAGTTTTTTTTTTTAAAAATCAGAAATATTTTTTAGCGTTCATCGAGGAATAAAAAGTCAGCAGTAGATGTTCTCAACCGACGACACACCTTACAAACAAACCGTGTTTAACTTGTCACGGGAAACCAGAAATAATTAAACAAGAGTTTTAAGAGTCAAACATAGATGGAAAACTGTATGTATCATTTATTACTTTGAGTCACAATTTATTTCGTCAGCTAGAATTTTGAGTATGAACTACATACATGTCTTCTCAGCTACCTCTCTTTGGAAAACAAAGGTAAGTTTTGCCACGACAAAACGAACTATTTCCTGATGTTTTACTTCATGTTCTAATGCGAATGCATATAACCATTTTTAATTGCTCCTCCTAGCAAACGTGAGTAAACACATTAGACGGTATTAACGAAATAAAATGTATCGCTATACACTCACCTAATAATTTCCCTAGAGGTACTCGCAGGCATCATATCTGCTCTTTCGATCAGATATGACGCCATTTTAAATAATATTTTCACTACTTTTGATTAATCAATTTCGTTATTAATTATTACATAACAATCCATTTCCTTTCGTTACTGTTCTGGGTTTTAGGAGACCCCTAGTGACACGTTTTTCTAATTTGAATGTAAAGGGCGATTGACATGTGCCAAGTCTTATGTCCTATATTCAAGTCGAATATCTTATTTTAACCGTCGGAACCCATGACGAATTTGGTTTAGTTTCAAATCTATTTCTTTGGAAGGGAACAGTGTGTTCTTTGTACTAAGGTGCAATAAACCTCACACCGTTAACGTTTTTATTTTGTTTAATTTCTATGGAATAAGTAAATATTTCCTGGAGCAACAAATCTCTTGGTATTATTATATGATAATAAGTACAGTAATTGTTTTGTATGGAAATATAAACTCGCACTTTATAAATTATTTTGTTTTTTGTTTACATATATGTCACTCTTATAGCTTGTTTTTATTGCGTAGTGCACCGATCAAAGTAGAATGAACTAATTATCTTTAATGCGTGTATACATTATTTTTGACGCTTTTTTACATTGATGAATTACTAATAGAGTTGAATATTTGCGTAGTTCAGCTTGCGACGTAAAATGAACAATTTTTATCTATTCTTGGAAGTTTAGAAGTACAATGTCATCTAATTTTAAAATAGTAACTGCAGCAGAAGAAAATTAATACATTACAATTTTGATACTTAAGAATGACAAATGGGTTTTATTACTTATATAAACCATATTATAAATGAAATACTGAGTTTTCAAATATTTATATCTTCAAAATTTCTTCGGGGTCTGCCAATTCCACCATAGCGGAGATGCTATTCGATTTTACCACAGTATTAATTGGTTACAGCTATGTAAACTATAGAGTAGTCTTTCATCATTCAGTACACCTCAGAAATTAGGAATCATACAGTACTCTTCATGTTTTATTCAGATCTATATTAAAACACATAAATTCACGATTCAGAACTTGAGTTCTTTCCTAGACCACAATTTACATAAAAAACACATGTCTTTTAATTTCTTTACACTTTCATTAAAATGTAAAAATATTTTACGTTTCTGCGCAACGGACTGCATATAAGATAAACAAATTTCTGAAATCTTTCATAGATATTGTACTACCAATAAAAATGCGGCCACGCGGAACATCCCTACAAAACTCTAAGGTAATGTTTAAACACACTAACTTTTTAATTACTATTTTGTTGAGGGAAATGACACGGCCAAATAGAACGACCGGCAATTTTTCAACATATTGGGCCAACTCTTCTCGGAGAACTACCTGAGAACAAATTCTCTAGGTCCGGAACCCCTATACCTCTCATTTACGACACGTGATTGAATAGAGCACCAAGTATAACAAAAATAATTTTGTTGGCAGCAATTCATAACACGAAATGTTTACGCTCGTGCAATGAAATTTGCAGTTGTTTCAGAAGCGCCATAATTTGAGTTGATAATTTTATATCCGTTGTATCTGCCATGTCACGTACTAGGATGACCTAGGGTTCCAGATCCTAGGTTGGCGGATTTTTGACACTAGCATCGAATCCGACCACTATCTGTAGAAGAATTCTAGGCTTCGGCTGCTAATATAACTGCTTCTCCATGGTTTCTCCAATCAACATTAGGCAAATATCGGAGCACTGCCCTGACAAACGGACCACGGACTGCCCGCGATCTTACCCGCCCGTGGGATCACGATGGCGTAGGTTGTCGTGGTCTCTAGAGGAGTGTCGTAGAGGACCACCCGGATCCTGAGTCTCGCGGTGTCGCTCACGTCGTTAGATTCATGGTGCAGGCAGTAAGTACGCGAAGCTCCTGGTAGTCGAGTCTGCCCGGTTATCCTCAGTTGAGCAAATAGCGCGTCGATCTTTGGGCAGAATCGGGTGAAGAATGCTTTTCGGAGTCCTCCGGATCCCACTTTAAAGTCCGGCGGGAAAACTGATACCACACGTAGGTTGCCCAGGTTCCCGCGGTACCCACTTCGATAGCCTAAAGGTGTATGTAGTGGGAAGACGGGATGGGGCTGCGAGCCACCTGGACCTTAGTTCGGGTGGCCCCCAGTTGGGCTCTCGGATTCGTCGTGGCAGTGGCCCGATACTCTGGGCAAAGAGGAGGGAACTTGTTCTCTCTGAGCTGTCAGGGGGGCCCGTATCCAGTTTTTGCATGGGGAGGTTGCCTCGAGAGCAAACTGATTTCCGGCTCTTTCCGGATATCAGCCTGTTGGGATACTTGTGAGTCGGTGGGGGTTGCGGATAAAGGCATGAAGCCATAGGTACCCACCCCGGAGACTTGTCCCCGTGATAGCGACATGTGGTGTTGTAGACCACGTGGGGTTCCAACTTCGCGCGACCGGCAGCGGTAGCTCAGAGCATGAACTGATGTCACTGCAGCGCCTCTGACCAGTCGAGTCCTAATGGCGAGTCCTGACGGCGGCAGGATTTTCGACACTAGCTTTTCAGCTAGATTGAATTCAGTCGCTGTCTGGAGGAGAATTCTAGCGGCCGACTGCTCTGATCGGTAGTTTTCCGTGGTTTCTCCGATCAACACCAGGCGAATGCCGGAGCAGTACCCTACTAAACGGGCCACGGGCCGCGCGCGATCTGTCCTTCCTCTTCCTTGTCCTACCCTCTCCCCTTACACACACACTTACACTAACATGCACTACACTACCACATATTCCGGGAGACCGGTCGGGAGCTTAGAGCTTGTCCCGGCTGGGGCGGTGCCCCGCTGGTGGGAGAGTCCTGGTTAGGAAACCCACCAGCCGACGGTAGGTCGGCGCCGGATCTCGCCATCCAGCGGGGGAAGATCACCGCCATCTTCCGAGAAAAAACATGCACTACACTAACGGGACTAATGACCGAAGCAGTTGACGCGCCCGGAAACACGAAAAAATCAATCAATCAAACACACGTAATTCCACCCAGTTGTAACTCTCCTGACAAGTGGAACAAAAATCGCGGAGAAACCTCGGGCCCAAAAGAACGCGCTTTTCTTTTTAGTATAATGGCCACCGCTATCAACGGTAACGGACCAACCGCTATCAAGGCGTCTAGGTTTTCCCCGGCGCAGGCGTCTAGGTTTTCCCCGGCGCGTCGCCACCTGACCCTGGCGGCGCCGAGCGAAGTCGCCGGTTGCCGGCGCGCGGGGCGGTGTCGGCGGCAGCTGCTAATTACATAATCCGCCTGTGCGTCCGCGTGTTCCACACATATTAGGCCGAGGCTTTCGACGGAGAGGTTGCGCGGCAAGGAGCACTTTGAGCCTCCTCCTGCTCCTCCCGCCGCGCCGCGCCGCCGCCGTCCGCACTCCCGAGCTGAGAGCGCCGGCTCCGTCGCCGGACGGCCGACCCCCGCTTTGACACGCCGCGCCGCCCTGTGACCTCTGGCTCGGAGGGCGGGACGCGGCTCCCAGCCCCGGGCATAATGCATGGACACGCTCTGCATATGCGAAGGTGCTAGGCTAGAGCAGGGGGGGGGCAAGGGAAGCGGGTAGTTCCCGTTGATAGCGGTGGACAGTGTGAGAATAATAATAATAATAATAATAATAATAATAACAATAATAATAACAATAGTAATAACAATAATAATAATGTGAATTTGGCGTTAATAGGTCGGTAGACCGACTTCGCTGTCCAGCTACCGGTGTCCCCCATGCCTGGGCCTAGTTAAATTCGCATGCTTGAGGTAAGAGCGACATGAGGCGAACATGACGTATTCTCTTCACTCTTGCTAACTAGCAAGATCCGCGTGCTTGAGCTTTTCTTCGTCACACAGCTACTAAAACTGGGACCATTTAAAGGAAAGCTACAACTCTATTTTTGCCTCGACCGGGAATCGAACCCCGGGGCCACAGCACGGGAAGCTAGTACGCTGCCCATCAGCCATCCCAGGGGCTAATAATAATAACAGTAACATCAACAACGAAACAACAATGTTCCGGCCTCGTGTCGCAGGCGGTTGCGGCAGCCGTGTTGCAGGAGGTTGCAGGTTTGCGTCCTGCATAAGCATGGTCGCATTTGTGATTGACCCTTCACATATCATCATCCTATCACCTCATAATTCACACTTTAAGGCGTAACAACTTCGTCGATACAGCTGAAAAGCTGATCTTAAAGTTACCCACGTTAATCGTGTAGGGTGGTCAGAAATGACCGATACGCCAATAATAATAATAATAATAATAATAATAATAATAATAATAATAATAATAATAATAATAATAATAATAATAATAATAATAATAAATTGTATTAGTGGCGAGGCCCAGACCATTAGGCCTGCTCTTCCGCGTAACCACGTGCTAACCACGAGAATGGAGAGGGGTCTTCGGGAGCTTGTGCACATAAGAAGCGTGCGGAGAACTGATGAAGGTTTCATTGCTGTCGTAGAGAGAAAGCACAAACAAGAAAGGCACAAACAAAAATGGCACATGACATTACCTTGACCAAGGAAAAACAAAAAAATCTAATTGGGACAACAGTTTATGACATGCCTAAAGAGAAATCCGATTGTTTGGGAGAGTGGAGTGGCAGAGAGAATGACTGCTGAAGAGAAAGGCTTGAAGAGATGTCCGTCTGGGTGGTGCCACTGAGGCAGGGTTCCAGATATTACATCGGCAAAAGGAGGATGCGAATGACAGTTGGACAATCGTGTATGTCTAAGAGCTGAGACCAGAGCGTAATATAAAGAATGCCTTAGAGATTAGGACTTGCTGAAAAAGGGATGCCTAGTTGACAAGGCAACGCTCTGCCTACAATAGATACGCTTTGCATTCGCGAAGGTGCTAGGCTAAAGTAGGGAAGGGGCAAAGGCAAACGGAGGCTGAGGATAGCGGTGGATAGTCTGAGATCGGAGAGAGGTCTTCTGGAGAGAAGAGCTTGTACACAAAAGGCAAACTGATTCAAGGTTTCATTGCTGTCGTTGAGGAAGGACACAAAAAGGTACAGAAACCAATGTGGCACAAGACATTACTTCGATCAAGGAAGGACACGGATAAAAGTGGGAAAACAGTTTATTCTAAAGAGAATACTGCAGGTTATGTTGCCCGCAGTATTATGTAGCATGCGCTCAATTCTGGCAGATAGTTGGAGATAGTAGGTAGATTGTAGATACATGCGTTCATTTGCAGTTGGCTCATTTATAATTTGCTTCAGCATTACCTCTTGCAATTGCATCGTCTAATGTGACTTCCATTTGCTTTACAAACTGTCAAACTGCTCCCTTCTTACAGCAACTTTCTTTTAGGTCAAAGAATTTACTTTTGGCGGGAAGGGCGTTTTGAAGGAGGGACGTCTGGGTGACTCGTCTGCACTGCCGAGTTGAGAACTCGACTTCGTCGCCGAACAGACCTCACTCCGCAGGCGGCCGCCTGACCCTCAGACGCGCCGTCTCGCCCTGTGACCTGCAGTTCCGAGGACGCGAGGGGATCCCATCCTCTGGGAATAATGCATGGATACGCTCTGCGTTTGCGAAGGGGTGAAGCTACAGCATGTGGCGGAGGATACCGGGGATCAGTTTGATTGATTCGTAGTGATTCCGGGCGCATCAACTACTATGGTCATTAATCACGTAATTGATGTTGGTGATGAACATTTTGTGCTAGACAGGCCTTTGTGAGAGAAGATCTGGTGAACAAGCGGGGCATGTGGAGAACTGGTGGAGCAATTGCTTTTGTTGACGAAGACGGGCACAAAAGAGGGCACTAACAGATGTGGTGCAAGACAGTACATGGTAAGGGATGACACGAACGTAAGTAGAACAATAGATTAAGTCAAAGAGAACGAAGAGAGTGATTTTTGAAGAGATAGCCTCATTGAGAGAGATACGTATGGGATTTTATTAGTGCAGTTGTGAAAGAGTACAAGTCATTACGTTGGCCAAGAAATGAAGCGTACGTTTATGTCTCAGAGAATCTTGGAGCGACACAGATAAAGGAATGACTTCTGTGAAGGAGGATTAGTTGAAAGAGGAATGTGTGGGGGGACCCTGCTGCACTCCCAAGCTCTGAGCCTCAGCTACGTTGCTGGCCAGACCACATTCCGCACACGGCCAACTGTCCGCTTTGCCATGCAGCGTATCTCCGTGACCTCCAGCTCTGAGGATAGGAGCGGGAACCGGGATAATGCATGGACATGCTTTGCGTACGCGAAGGTGCCAACGTTTTGGCCTCCGTTCTGCGACCTCTCTCAGAGCGAAAGGTCGCGGAAGAGAGAGAAAGAGAGAGAGAAAGAGAGAAAGTGAAAGAGAGAGAGAGAGGAGGGAGAGAGAGCAGAGTGAGAGAAGAGATGTACACAGGGAAAGTCTAGAAACTACTCGAGAAATTCATTACTCATATGGAGAGAGGTTCCAGGATATTATTTGGGTCACAGGAGGTCATAAACGAGAATTGTGACAACGATTTATACCTAAGCGGAAAACATAATGGTGTTTAGAGTTCGATTTCAAGCTAGAGAACTTGGTGAATCTATTTAGTACATAACGTATGCTTTTCAAAGTCGCTTACTAATGTCAGGTCGGTACCCGTCGAATAGCAACAATGGACGTCAATGTCACATCCCCGAATCATTTGCAATATAATTAAATAATAATTTTTACAATAAGAACTAATAATTTATCGATATAGCAGATGCAGCCCGTGTGAGGTGCCGTGCTGCGAGTGCGGCTACATACGAGGGATCAGAACGGGTTTCAGGAATTGTTTGTCTTTAGGGAATGATAAACAGTATGCAACGTGAATGAATATGAATTTAATTGCAAAGTATAATACAGTTGATTTTGTTTACCGGAGGACCATAGAAAGTTTACAAAGTTTGCAAAGTTTACTGCTGCTCTTCTTTCTTGTAGTGCGCGGGTTTAGCTTACTTACAACTTTGAAAGGAAGGCACCAACCCAAATCACTCGGCTGAGTGTGTCGCTGTCCGGGCTGTGGTTGGCTCCAGGCAATTCGGTGGTGCGAACTGGCATGGGCGCGGACTCAGCCGACCGGAGCTGGTGGTGGAGATTGCCGTGAATTCGGCCAGGTGGCGGCTGCGGCCCGCGAATGGCACGAATTTGAGGCAGGCTAGATGTGGCCGTACTAATCGCCTTGATAGGCGAAGCAGGAACAGCCGACTCTGTTGAGTCTTGTCGGTCAGTTAGTTTGACCAGTTCGGAGCATTGTAGTTCTCGGTACTGTTTGGTATATGATTCTGTCTATGATTCTGTCATGATTCTGTCAGTGATTCTGAGAACTGTTCTGTGATTCTATGATTCTAGTTTCAGTATTTATTGTGTCGCGGGTGTGATTTGAGGCCGTGGAGGGGAGGGTCACGTGGCTATAACTTGGCCTATGGTAAGGCGGGAAAGTTAGAAGTGCCCGCGATCGGTTCCTGATTCGTGATGCGCCTTCGGGCCCGGGGAGAGGAGTGTCACGTGACACTGACGGCGATCGGAAGCGAAGGCGGTGGCACGTGAAGTGCCCGCGACGGCAGCCTGTTTGCATTCGAGAGTTTTAACGGAAATTGAGGCATCTGGCTAGCAGATGGACAAGGAGCGGGGCGGCACGCTGGCAGTGCATTGACGGGCGAGGGGGGCCGGAAGCGATTCCCAGAAATATTTGTATACATTGCTTGTCAGGTAGCGAGCGATGGGGTGAAGGGCGCCGCGCGCCGGGGTGGCCCAGCCCCAGCCTAATGAGGGCTTAGTCCACAGCTGTGGCGGCGGTCGGCGTTCTCGACGGGGGTGGGCCCGTGAGAACGGCGGTTTGCGCGGAAGACAATGTAAATGATTTTATTGCCGCCGCGTGCTGGAATGCACAGAGAGCGACTTGCGAGAGGTTGGTGAAAGTACGCTCTTAATAGTGGGTGGCCGCGCGGAAGAGCTTTTGGGGCTGCGCCTTGGTGGCAAGATCGAAAATTTGATCGCGAGATTGAACAATCGATATACAACAATTATTTTCTGTATGTTTTTGAAAATATTTTCAGATTATGAAATATGATTCAATTTTGTATATTTTGAACATTTTCCATATTTACAAACGTTCCAGGGTTACAGAAACCGTTATTTTGATAAACTAATTGAACACACACTGTTACGTAGGTGCCACAAGAGTTATCTACTTTGTCAGATTCTAAAATAAGATTTCAAGGTGATTGCTTTACTGGCTGAAGAGAACGATGGAGTTTCCATGAAGCGAGAACGCGTGGCAACGGTTTTGAATTTGTCAACATCCGATAAGCGTTGAATGACCAAGCTATCACTTGGTCTTCAGGATTTAATAAAATAAATCATATGTAAAAAGGGGATTCAATAAGAATTCAATATAAGGAATCCTAAATATGAAACAGTTACTCCTTATGTAAACAAAGATATTAAAAAAACGTTGGTGACTCCTCTCACACATTAGTAAAATCTTTAAAACATAGCTCGAAAATCTGGACATTAGTTCATACGAGATAATGACGTACCGCACTACGATATCCTGCTAGTCTCAGGGCAAGGCTCTGCCTGCCATTTGGCACAGAGTATGAATCCACACTGTCTATACGCAAAGGAGCTTGCATACAACTGGAGTTGAACAGATGCAAGAGGACAGAAGAAGCGTAATGATAGTGCCGGACTACAAGAAAATTCGTCCAAACCACACGTTGGTTAATGCACATTGCTTAATGTTTCCCTAATTAAGTGGGCGACTTAGGTAGCTCATGGTATCAGATGTAATTGCAGTGTTTCTGACCGAGAGGTTCTAGAGTCCCGTTGGTTTCTCCGAATATGTGAATACCGGAGCCGTACCCTAAAAGCGGATCAAGGACCGTGCGCGAACTTTTCCTCCTCTTCCTTATCCTATCCTCACCCCCTTACTTACATGCACGTTCACTTGCATGCACTACTCTACTACACATATCGGGAGACAGCTGTTTCCTAGTGTGGGAGTCAAAATCGCTAATGTAGAGCTACAGAGCTTGTATGGTCGGAAATGAAGATTTCTAGCAAATACATCTGACGAAGAAGTGTGAGGAAATATATGCAATCCGACACACGTACTCCCTCCATCCGAATCCACAAATCCAAGAGATTGAGTGTTAGAAACAGCAACGCAGAAAGCAACAACTATGACGACAGTGATAACAGCATGTTTCATTATACGTAGTAGGAAATGGTGAGATATTATTTATTTGCAGTTGAAGAAACCGTGGCGTGGTCACAACAAATTTATTTCAACAGAAAACTTAATTGTTCGCATTACGTTCTATCCGTTTGATCATTAGCAGTTCATTTGCCTTCTAGCCATCACACGCTTGCAGTAATATTGATACAAATATGATGAAGAAACTTATTTGCTAAAATAGCCAAAATATACGTTATGTCAACTATACCTTTTTAGAAATATGTAAAGGTTAAGCTGTTAATTCGAATCCCGACGGTGGCAAGATTTTTGATACTAAACTACATAATTGGGCCGAAATCAGCCGCTGCCTAGAGAAGAATTCCAACAGCCTGCTGCTCTGATCGGCAGTATCCCGTTTCTCCCAATAACATCAAGCGAATGCCGAAGACCTACCTTAACAAACGGGGCACGAATCGCACGCTATCTTTCCTTCCTCTACCCCTTACACACATGCCTACACGCACTACATTGGCACCCTCGCTGGGAGCTAATTCGGGAGCTTAAGAGCTGGTCCAAACTGCGGCGTTCCCCCACTGGTGGGAGATACCTGGTTGAGGAAAATCAACTTGTAGGTCGGCGCCGTACCCCGACATTCAGCGGGAGAAGAGTACTACCGGGAGCGGTAGCTCAGTGCATCAACTGATGTCACTGCAGCGCCTCTGACCGGGAGGTCCTAGGTTCGAGTCCTGACGGCGGCAGGGTTTTGACATTAGCTTTTCAATTAGGTCAATTCAGTCGCGGTCTGGAGGAGAATTCTAGCGGCCGGCTGCTCTGATCGGTAGTTTTCCGGGGTTTCTCCGATCAACACCAGGCGAATGCCGGAGCAGTACCCTACCAAACGGGCCACGGACCGCGCGCGATCTGTCCTTACTCTTCCTTGTCCTATCCTCTCCTCTTACACACACACACTTACACTAACATGCACCACACTATCACATATTCCGGGAGACCGGTCGGGAGCTTAGAGTTTGTCCCGGCTGGGGCGGTGCCCCGCTGGTGGGAGAGTCCTAGTTGGGAAACCCACTAGCCGACGGTACAACCAACCAATCCGGAATGGAAAACGCTCACTACACTTACGAGACTAATGATGACAGTTGGGGAAGATCACCGCCATCTACCGAGAACAAACATGCACTACACTAACGGGACTAATGACCAAAGCAGTTGACGCGCTCGGATACACGAAAAAGCCAACCAACCAATCCGGAATGGAAAACGCTCACTACACTTACGAGACTAATGATGACAGTTGACACGCCCGGAATCACTAATCAATCAAATATTTACTCTTTGACAAACATGCAAATTCAGTGAAATTCGCCTCCCATGAAGATGTCTGAAGTCCTTTGCCACTTACATTTCGCTCATGCGGTCGCTGTCCCGGTAGAGCGCCATCTTGGGCTCGGGATAGACGCCCTGCGCTTGGCACGAAAGGTTGACGGCGTCAGACGACGGCCGACGGTCCGTCAGCTCCAGCGTCTGCTGCGGCACTGCAACACACATACACACATTTGGTCAGTCCCCAACGGACGAGTCATCAACAGAAGTTATTTTATTTATTTAATAGGTAATTATTACATACAAATTAGAAAACTTGGTGCTAAGTGGCTAGGCCGAAGGCCTTTAACCATTACAATACCTACAAATCAAATACCATCAACTATACCATAATCAAATACCATCAACACAAGTTTGTATTAGGTCTATTGACTATTGGCTCTCCAGGACGCGAGTATGTTTTTGTTTGGAATAAATGGATTGGAACATAAGGAATATATTGTTTATAATGGGTGTATGTTGTTAAAGAGAAATATTTTAATAGCAGTGAAGCGAGAGAAGTTATTCGAGATAAGTTGTATCTGTATGTTGGTGAAAAATGGACTCGAAATGTTGACTGGGCTCAAGAAGGTTGTGGGTTTATCGAGGATGCTGAAGACCAAAGTCTCGCTGTGAACTGGGAAATGCAAAACTAATCGTTTGGCTGTATTACATTGGCAATTATTATGCCAAATTAATTTACCGGTAACTACATTGAGAAGTAGAACTTTTGGAATCGACAACTATTATACAACTAAAAGAGTTCCATTTATCCATTTCCTACGATGCATACGCGGCTAGTCCTGGTTCGATTTCTCAGTACCAACACATGTTTGTAGATATATACAAAAAGCATAATTTTTTGGCATGATTATCGTTTATCTGAAAGTAATACTGACATATGACATCAATATTTTCTCTGAAAAGGGCGTTCTGTAAGCAATCCATACAATTTTATTTATTGATCATTTTATATTCTCTTGTAATAACCAAATGAACACATACATTGTTATTTCTATGAATTTTGTTCTTTTCCCAGCATTATTATTTCTTTTTTCGGGTTACACCTAGAAAGGATAGGGTTATGTTTTTTCATTATAAAATTTGAATTCTTGATCTCATTAATTTTGAACTAATGAATGAGTTTAATTTTTCAATTAATGATCATCTTGGAACGAAACGATTTATTATTTTGATAGAAGTAATACAAGCAATTAAAATTGCTTAAACATCAATATTGCGGTCATGAACAACGGTACAAATGGATCTGTATTATTTAATATGTTTGTTTCTTAATTTAACCGTTATCTTACCATTGACTACCTTAAAATACAGAATGAATAAATTACTATATTGAGGAATATTTTCGGGGGCAGTATGACCATAAATAATCTTCTTCCGAAGAATTCATCTCAAACATATCTATAGTCACTGCCCTGCATCTTCATTTACGAGTGTTTTCTTTTAGTAAAAGCTCACTTACGGAAAGGTGCGTATATATTTCATGAAATACAAGTAGCCATTATTTTAACACTCGACGTATGAATATTCATCATGTGTCGGTATCAACAGTTCACTACAAAACGTCTATGTAAAATACATGTATGTTATTTTACAACATTCTGCCAGATGTTATTAAACACGTAACATAGATTTACAAGTGCAAATACTCAGGAATATGTCTGCTACGGAACTATTTGTATATAAATAGCGAATGTACTAACCGTGAATATAAAAACCAACTTTTTAATGTTCAAATATTAATAATAATGATGGTAATAATAATAATAATATTTCAATTGTTGGAAACAACGTATTCCGTTTCTTATTTATAATTCTACTGTGTAACGAAAAGAGGGTATGAGGATTCTGGAGCTTAAGACAATAATGCACTAATTTTACCCCTCTCAATACGACGAAATGAGGATTCATTGTTGTGGCGATCAATGACTAAATGAATAAAGTATGTCTGTATGTTCTCTCTTAAATTTGCCATTAAGATTTCAATACCACTCATTAAGAACCAACGAAACAACGCTCTTTATTTCTATGAATGTTCTTTTCTCGATTCACTAAATTGCGTAGCCGATTGGTCTACATTAAGCAATGCCTGCGTGTTCTTTCTCACTCGAATGTGCTTTATCTTTTCACAGACAAGCGTGTTCTAGTAAAACAGGGAATTCACAAAGTAATTTGTTGATGTGTGTCTCTGTTCTTGATTCCTCAATTCCCCAAACCCCTTCGATATCTCAATCCCTCTGCATCCTTTCTCCTATTTAAAGTCGCCAGCACGTTCTAGTAATAGCCAAAGAACATAGAACGCTCTCTGATGCTAATCATGTTCTATTCTAAATTCCTCAATTCGTTAAATCCCTTCAGATGTCTTCATCACAAACAAAGTCCGCCTGTACACTCTTACTTAAACTTGCCTAGGGTATTTATAGACGACGCTCGCAAATACCAAAGAAATACAGACTCCTTCATTTCTATGCATGCTCCTTCCTCGATTCGTCAAGCCCAATTCGCCAAGCCCCTTCAGAAGTCTACTTCTCTAACGAAGTCTGCAAATTGGCTATCCGGGCCCCAGCACGGTGTCGCTGGCTGACGTATCCTTCGCAGGCAGTCCAAGAATATTAGTCAGAGAGTCGGCGACTCTCAGCCGGAAAATTGAGTTGCAGCCGCCGCCGCTAGGGGCGCCACCGCCTCCGCCCGAGGCGGGCAATGGGGGAGAAATAAATTGTTTTGATATTGTACTCCAGCGGGCGAGAAAAATAAATTATTTTAGCCGCCGCCATCGCCGCCGCCTCCGGGGCTGAGATTTTTAAGACGGCGACACTCCGCGGGAGCGCCGGCTGAACGAAGTGGAAGGGGAGGGGGTGGACGCAGACGATTGCTAAAAACGGAAGAGAGAGAGAGCGAACAGAGACGGGTGGGAGGTGAGAGGGAGGGTGGAGAGAAGCGGAGAGAAAGCGTAGCAAATGGAATTGAACAGTCGTGCTGCCGATTACTCATCTCAGGCACTCCAAACATCGATATGGGCCTTTGGGACGCGGGCTGGCTGATAGCATTTATCTGGAGTAGAAAAGCATTAAGATTGAAGGGAGCGCCCGGCTTCTGACGTCAGATCCAGCGACGGGAATGACGGACCTTTTTAAGCCTACTCCCCCTGCCCGACACCACCCCCTAACGAAGGAGCACTTTAGATAACTGATTGTTCTCTGCGTGCCAGACGTATTGGTAATTGATTGGCCGTGGTTTGGGCAAAATAAATACGGCGCGGAAATGCATCACCGGAGTGGCGCAACGCACCCATTCGCGTCGTTTCGACTGTCGAGAGGGAGAGGATCTCGACGGATCTGATAAAATATATCGCGAGATTTCCCAGCCCCCGCGATGATTAATGCAATGTATCACAATCGTTTTCCCGTTTGCAAGCGTTGTTGCTACACGTGATTGCCAAGTTTTCGAGACGGTTCTGATACTGCTTCTGTGTTTGTGATGTGGCTGTGGCGTTGGAGAAATACAACTTGAAATAAAGGCATTTTAAGCTTAATATTGTTTCAATGTAAGAGAAAAAAGAGAAAAAAGGTTCCCCCATATATATATATATATATATATATATATATATTTATATATATATATATATATATATATATATATATATTCGTACGTTGTGGTGTGGCGTTGATAGGTGTTTATTTCGAACAATGTTAGAAGTCATTAATGTAATAATGTGCACGAACACTTTTGAGCGGCCTAGAAAGAAATAATGTGGACTGCGATTCAAAATACGAGTATCTCACCATGTGATAATTTTACAAATTCAGTTTAATGTAATGTTCATTGAGTTTAGACGGTCTTATTACCTAACGCAAAGCAGGGATGGATGGGAGGGTTCTGATGAGGACAGAGCAGAAAAATAGGAGAAGTAGAGCATCTTGGTAGAGTCCAGTGAATTCAAAATAACTTCAGAATTACAAGACTACGCCCCAATATTCAAATTGCGATCTTTGAGGGCTGATGATTTAAGGACATAAAACCAAAAATTCTTATTTATAAGTTTATTTATCAGGATTACAACAACAGGTAGGATCACAACAACATATTGTGATACGTACCACAAACGCAACGTCATACGCAGTTTTAACGGTTTCTTGACGTAAAATAAATAAATAAATATTTATATGTTGTTGTAATCTTGTATCGCCTGAGCATATATGTATTTATGTCAGCATGTATGAACCAGTTCGTGTGTCCATATGTACATGTATCCATGTGATCGTGAATATTATGTGTATTAATATAACGTTTCATGTATATTGTGTTTCATGTATATTATGTTTCATGTATAGTATGTTGCATATGAATTGTGTTGCATATGAATTGTGTTGCATATGAATTGTGTTGCATATGAATTGTGTTGCATATGAATTGTGTTGCATATGAATTGTGTTGCATATGAATTGGTTGCATATAAATTGGTTGCATATAAATTACGTTGCATATAAATTATGTTGCATATAAATTATGTTGCTATAAATTATGTTGCATATATATTAAGCGGTATATAAATTATGTAGCATATAAATTACGTAGCATATAAATTACGTTGCGTATAAATTATGTTGCATATAAATGATGTTGTATGCATATTATGCTGCAGATATATTAAGTGGCATGTATCTTATGTGGCATGTATATTATTTTGCTTCAATCTGTGTGTACTCGAATCGATGTGTGCTTGAATTTATGTATGCATCTGAGGACATGAACCTATGTTTGAATGTAGGTATAGATGTACATGCGTGTCTAAAAATGAAATGCACGCACGCATGTATGAATACGATCGTTAAAATCAATTACAACAACTTTCCAATTTCATCTATGTTCACGCTCCGTGTCTCCTCACCCATTCCGAATGCTCTATGAGTCTGAAGTGGAGCGTTTGAGTTGCCTCGGAGTCTCGAGCAGTGTCTCTTTAAGGGGCCGCCGCCGGCAGTGGTGGTGGCGGCGGCGGCGGCGGCGGCAATGGAGGCGGCGAAGCGCCGGCTCTACTAAGTTCGTCAGCGCCTCGTTTGATGTGGCTCCACACCTCCACACTCCACACTCCTCGCTCCGCCACGAGCTTCAAGCACGAGCACACGCAGTTCGAGACCTGTGCCTTTGCGGGCGACGAACCCGAGCCAGTTGCTTGCCCTCTTGCTTGCACACCTGGTTGCGAGTCGACCTCCCCACTTGCACGACCAGAACAAGCGTTCAGGTACCTACCTGCCTCCATCGCGATTACCCACTTCTCCAAGCGCTCGTGGCCAGCCCTTCAACTCTTTTGCAGGTTTACCGACTCTCGCATTTATTCACTGCTGTCGCTTACTCACTACCAACTTTCTTACTCACCCGAGAATTCTTACTCACTCTCCAACATTCCTAAGTTATACTATCATTAATCTCATAGTCTCTCTCTTCTCTCTTATTTGCTCACCCGAAACTCTGTTGCTCAACCCTACCTCTTTTTTTTGAACCTTATATTCCTCTCAATTCTCACAATTTCTAGTCTTCCAATTCTTATTCGTTCCTCCATTCTGTTACCCGGCACTCACCACTCGAATTCTCTTTCCAAGTCTTACTCATTGCCACTCATCTCAATCGCTTGCAACACTTTTTCTCGCTTGTCTTCATCTTTTTCATTTTCGTAACTTTGCATGTCCAACAACGTTCTAAATATTTCAAAAATTCGTTCTCATTCTTAACTGAATCAGTTATTTCAAAAAGTCACATCTCCGTCACTGTTTTTCGGTTGTTGAAAAACCTCACTTCTCCGTAGATGGGGTCTATTCGAAGTAAACAGTGAATCACTCATTCTAAGAGGACATTACCAAACAGGCATATGTACTTTTTCATTTGTAACAATTGTAAAACCGTTTTCTTATCACAAGTAAAGTTTAAAACATTTTCTCAAAGACTGAACTTTTCAGATCGCCGATTTAGTTAAACATTTGTAATCTACTCCACTTTGCTGTTCATTTTTATCTTGCCTTCTGAACCTATCTCATTTCATCTAATAGTCATCTTCTTGTACTTTTCACTCCTATTTCCACGGTCTTCTCTCAAACGTCTCGGCGAAAACTTTCCGAGCACATTTGTTTTGTACACATTGCCTCATCAGAACCTCATTAGTTCAAATCGCAGTCCTCTTGAATTTTTGCAGACGCTTTTCATTTGTTTCCCTCCGGTATCCTCAAGAACGACGTAAGCATTGTCTGCCAGATTGCCTCAAGTGAGAATGCAACTGCATCGTCATCATCATCATCATCATCATCATCATCATCATCAGAATCTCTTTGTTTAAAATGTGTTTGAGTTCCAATCAAACAAATCCATAATTTTCACCCTAAGTTTCTTTGTTAAATACCGTCTCCTCCCGACCGTAACATGTCGCTGAGTGGACTACTGTCCCAGTAGCATCTTTGGTCATTTTCAACATTTCCGACCTTTAGAAATGTTCTGGGCAGTTTTTTACCAGTAATAGTAGGTCTCGTATATGAATCAGGTCGTATTTTCATTGTTTATTTTGAACTCTTGGCATCTTTTACGGTTTCATCTGCAAAATAATGTAAATAACACAATACATCGGCCATGGAATTTCTTTTTTTGATCTTCACATAGTCCTATCTATTTTTGTTTGTGCCAAATCATTATCATTCTTATCTTTCGATTTTATTCGCGAATATTTCCTGGAGTATCTTCGTCAAGACTCTTTCCAAAATCACCGTCTTTTTCCCGATAAATCTATTAAAATGAAAACGATACGTTTTATTTTCGTCTCCGTAAGTTTTTTTAGCTCGCGTAGACAGAACATTCTCTCGCGTTGCATGTAACGTCTTTCCCCTTTGCCACTCCGTCGACTTCTTTCGTTCTCGCCCCCATTCTTTGAAACGTCTTTTCATTTCGAGATCACCAAGAAAACCATTATCCGGATATTGGCTTATCCGGCCTTTGGCGCAACCTTTTAAATTTAACTCTTCCACTATTCAATATCATCTTAGGTTACGGATTTATTTCATCCTATCTCATTTTCAGAGTCCCGGGATCGCCACCAAAATTTCATTTACCAGTAATATTGTTTTAGAGGGAATGTGAGGGAACAGTGTTCCCGCAATATTTTGCCACCAATTCTATTTTCTCTCTACAACGCTCTATTTGCTATACCGAATATTCACAAAGAACTAAGCTACATTTCATTAATGTGTGTTCATGAAATTTCACAAACACAATTTTTGAAAATTCCCAGTATTACGGATGTGGACTTTTTCATTTTTAGATATTAAAGAGCAGAACAAAATATTTTTTTAATAAACTATATATACAAAAGAAACTCCTAAGAGGTTGTGCGATTATGAGTAAGATCACGACATCTTTAGAAGGTAGTGTATTTGTCGCAAGTCAGATCATTGACTGGTATTGCTATGGCAGGAATACAGTAAGTAACTGGAGTAACTGGGAGAGCGGAGCGAGGCAGGGGCAGGACAGGGCGGGGCGGGGCGAGGTGGGCCGGGGCGTGGCGGGGCGGGGCGGGTGCGGAGCGGGGCGGGGCGGAGTGGGGCGGGGCGTGAGCGGGGCGGGGTGGGGTGGGGCGTGACGGAGCGGGGCGGGGCGGGGCGGGTGGGGCGGGCGGGCGTGGCGGGGTGGGGCGGGGCGGGGCGGGGCGGAGTGGGGCGGGGTGGGGCGGGGCGGAGTGGGGCGGGGCGGGGCGGGGCGGAGCGGGGCGGAGCGGGGCGGAGCGGGGCGGGACGAGACGCGTTAGAAGTTAGGGCGTCACGAGAATCTACATAAATCTATTTCAAAATTTTATTCTATAGATAAATTTCATTCCTCTTCCTATCTACATTGAATTTTCACGAACACCTTGTTACCACAGCTGGTATCTATATAAAACCGCTGGTTTCTTCTTTTCTGTTTTAATAGAGTGAGGGCAGTGAGATTATTATTGTAAGAGTAGTGTGTGTTATATGGGAATGGAGTTTCTCAGTCACTGACATGTGAGATCTAAACGTCGACTTGTGAATTGAATTGAATTTGCCTTATTTTACGCGGCGAGACTCAGGCCATGAGGCCTGCTCTTCCGTCTGACCACGCAAATTTCGTTACACTCCTTTCACCAATCATGGGAGAAAGAAGGTATTACTTGGGCGACGAAACAGGGGATTTGAATTTAGCTCAGAGGCATCATTTAGGCTTGACGATCTTTTACATGCAGTAAATGTACTAACATGGGACAGCCAGCTTTACTTCCCCTCCGAAGGAAGGCGAACGAAGGATTTTTTTCGCCCTTAAAAATCCACGGCTTCGATCGGGTTTGAACCCACAAACTTGGGTATAGCAGTCCGATACGCTAACCGCTACACCACCGCCGCCGCCACTTGTGCAGATGTCCTCGCCCAGATATCTCCCCCAGAGGGGCATTGCTCCAGCTGGGACGCGCTTTAAGCTCCCGCCTGCTCTCCCGGAATGTGTAGTAGTGTGAGAGTGCAGCAGTGAAGCTCAACGGCGCGAGTAGGAGCCATGTGTTTCGCCGTCCTTTCTTGAGAACGAGTCTCCATTTCGCCTCAGACGGCTTTAGCCTACCATCTAACGCCACATTCCTTCTGATTCAACCATCTCATATACCGAGATCTCCAGCAAAATTGCTCACAGATTAACCAGCAAAATTGTCACTTAATTTTCTTCAATGTTGGAGGAAGAACGCGCAGCGGAATAGAGACAGGCTGCACCAGACAAAAAACGGAAGAAAAGCCCGCTCTCACTTACGCACTTACCCAAAGAAAGGAGATGACAAGTATCGCACAAACGCAACATACCCTTTTCCCATTAGGTTCAAGAGTTGCGTGTTGATTTTTTCGTGCTTCTAGTCGCGTCAACTGCTTTGGTCATTAGTCCCGTTAGTGTAGTGCCTGTTTTCTCTCGGGAGGTGGCGGTCATCTTCCCCCGCTGGATGGCGAGATCCGGCGCCGACCTACCGTCGGCTAGTGGGGTTTCCCCCTAACCAGGACTCTCCCACCAGCGGGGCACCGCCGCAGTCGGGACAAGCTCTCAGTTCCCGACCGGTCTCCCGGAACATGTGGTGGTTAGTGAAAGTGTGTGTGTAAGAGGAGAGGACAGGACAAGGAGGAGGAAGGACAGATCGCGCGCGGTCCGTGGCCCGTTTGGTAGGGTACTGCTCCGGCATTCGCCTGGTGTTGATCGGAGTAACCACCGAAAACTACCGATCAGAGCAGCCGGCCGCTAGAATTCTCATCCAGACAGCGATTGAATTCGACCTAGCTGGAAAGCCAATATCGAAAATCCTGCCGCCGTCAGGACTCGAACCTTGGACCTCCCGGTCAGAGACGCTGCAGTGACATCCATTATATATTAGTATTCTTATTTAATTTATTTTTTTAAAAAAAAATTTGATACTCATTATCCCATTCTTTTTTTTTTTATTGTTCAAAATATATTTCATTTAAAAATTTCATTTTTTATAATTAAATTTCAAAACATGTATGTTTATTTAGAAAATGCATATTTTTTCCTTTCAAATCACTCCGAAAAAGCCTTATTTCTACGCTTAAATATGACATGCAAAAAATATTATTATCTTTTAAAATGTGTAAGATAATACAATTTTTGTTTAGAGTGCACAGAGCGAAATTTAAATCCCTGTAACTTCAAAACTATTTTTCCTACTGCTCCACAAGCGGAAGTTTTACTTATATTAACAGATACCTACTTCAAGCAAAAGAAGTTTGAAAAAATCTGAAAGGGAAAGACTGGGACCTTGTTATTTTGGCGTGGAATAACCATTACTCTCTGTCTCTGTAACAATGATAATCAAACACCATGTATAAGCAACATGATTTTTGATAATCATTTAATATTCTGTGGTTTTCCTAATTCAATTCAATTCCTAAATCAATTTAGCACTCTTGGTTAGGAATATATATATATATATATATATATATATATATATATATATATATATATATATATATATATATATTATAACACACCCACCTACTCACGTTGTGTGGGCGTGATAGTATGAATGCTCGTGAAGCGAGCTTAAAATTCTCAGGAAGCAGGAACTTTTGGGTATGAGAAAGGTCTGAACCCTTGACACAATGAATCAGATAAAATACGAATAAAAATGAGCATATATTCAATGAAAAAAATTACAATGACGCAATTTTATAAAGGATAATGCACTTTAAGTAGTTGGTCACTGAAAAAAAAAAAAAACAAGGCAAAACAAAAAATAGGCGTCACCTCGACTGCCTGAACACACTTTCACCAACTACAATTTACAATTTGCTCATTCCTCTATCTGAATTTTCATCTAAAATATTTTACTCTTTTTTACCACACTTTTTTAAAAAAAAAAAAAAATTAAACCCCTTTAAAAATTTTTTCAATAAACTGTGACTTTTCCAGATAACATCAACTGTACAACATGTGAAAATCATGAATTATTTACGTAAAATTGTACAAGGTATGGCCTGTTTGAATGAATTTAGTGACACGTGCAGTAAATGAACTTGAAGCTGCCACACATCGTTTGGAATACTTCTCCCACCTATTCTGGACTTTTCACCCACTTTTAACACGAATTGTCGTGTATTTACGGCTATTCTCTTTCCCTAACTGATCGCCGCATAAAAGTTGGCAGTTCTTTTACCTCAACAGCTCCGCATCGCTCGCCTGTAGGGAATCTTAGGGATTTTCTGCCGCTCGCAGCCCCGCGTTGCCTCTCGTCTTCGTTTGCTGTCCCACGACAATACCAGTTTCCTTCTCTCGAACTCTGGACTCCGGTACGCCTATAACTTTCACACCATTCTCCCGTTCTACGGATTCGTACGATTCTGGTTCCAGTCCAAATCTTTCTCACCTACGCTTCACTCTTCCTGGAGTCGTCCTTCTGCCGCGCCTCGTACAAGCTTGTTCGCGCTTCCAGCCTCGAATAATTAATGTTGCTGAAGTTATGTTTTAAATGCTCGGCCTAGGCCTACCTACCACACTTTGAGCATGTGTGGTCTCAGCGTGTAATATGAGATGCCGGATTTAGTTAATGTCCTTCTGCGCGAATTTTACAAATTTGAAATTACTTCGCGGTCAAACAGTCACTTCGCTTGCTCTCTCAAATATTGTGAATGCGAAGAATGTTTGTGCACTTCACTTCTTAATTACCTCACTTTCGAAGATACGCTTCACAAGCTAACTTTAACTACCAAGTTAAAATAAACTCCTAGGCTACCACTTTACAATCACCGTCGCTGCTGCAATCATAGAGAGCTCAGTCTATTCGCCGTGGCTGCTGCAATCAAAGAGGGATCCTCCGAGGCGCGCCACGATACTTATGGTACTCGCGTCTGGGGAAATTTTGGAGGGATGAATATTTGCCTCCTTTCGTGACCTCCTTGAAAAACAGTATTCGCTAGTTCGGGCGTCATAGTTTGAAAAGCTATCGGCGGATGGCGCGTTTACCAGCCATCGCTCCGCCGCGTACCCTACTCCTCTCTGTTCGTGGGCTTTTTTTGTAGCTGATGGTGGCGTTATAGGTTTGTCTAATACCATGACGTCACATATATATATATATATATATATATATGGACTAATTCCAGAATCTATAATGGAGTTGTAAGGATGTAATTCTGATGCAAGGGAAATGATTTAATTGTATTTACATTATTTTGTACGAGAAATATTGCCTCAGTTATAGAACATAAGGTTTTCGCTGGGTATTGCCCAATATATTTGCCAGACACACCCAGATCCAGTGCACATTCTTCAGGCCAAGTCAATCCCTTCTGGCGCCTACCACGCAGCCCCTCTGATTTGTCGCTTCCCTCCCACCGGCCCCCTCCATCCCCTCGCCAGAATGAGGGCGTTCCCCTCCGTGACCTTAGGCCTTCCCGGCGCGCCCCCCCTTGCCACGACTCCAGGCGGTAGAAGCCAGGGCGCGAGAGGGTGCTGACCAAAAATAATTAATTCCTGTGGAATTGGTGCCTGGCCAACTGCCTCCGCACTAGGGGTAGGAAACTCTCTCACTACGTTGTTATGTAAGGGTGGTGGCCGACTTATTTTTGCATCAATCTAGTATCTGTCAACCTTCGTGTCCGGGGAAACCAACATTGTGTACGTGACTCAATGCTGAAATCCAAATCCCAACGATCAGGAATTAATGAAGGCACCCTGGTTGTTGATAATTGTCCTTCTTCTATTTGTGGGTCGTGATAGTGTGTAGATTATAATGTGTGTTGCAATAATCTCTTTTGTATGTCATAATCTGCAAAATTATATTTTTTCTTCTGAAATCTGATCGTTGTAGGACTGGGGAGTAATTTTCTATCCACCACTAGAACACTTACTGCGGTTTGTGTCAATGGTTTCTCATAAACTGCCAAAAACTATCATCTTGTCTTAATGCACAATATACTTAAACAAATGAGTATGAAGCTTACAAAATAAAATTGAATTCCCAATGAATACGTTTAATACAACGCTCAAATACACAGAACTGTTGCAGCCATTTTTAAAGTGTATTTAAAATCAAAGCGATTTAAAAGCAAGAAAATGGTAAAAATGTTTTTTTTATTATTTTAACTACACCACAACGGTGAAAAAATATCTCATTAAATTCACAACTATTTGTGTTTTTTAGGAATTTTTTAGTTTTCTTTGAGATGGTTTATTGGTTCTAAGACAGTCGAAGTTATTTGTTTTTTTTTCATATTTTTTTCGTTTGAATTTGGCGCTGAGAAAATATTATAAAATGTTCTTTTCTGATAGAGTAAAATATTATCTTATTTTTCATATTTTTTCAATCAGATAAAATAGTGTTAAGTCGACGAAAAAATTAAAATAAAAAACACTGTTTGAATGTTGAGGTGTGTGGGTGGTGGGACGAGGGCTTTCAACCTTTCAAGGAAATAAACTTTATAGAAAGCTTATTTTTATGTTAGAGTTATAGTTTAACTACTCATATGTCATTTGGTTCAGGGATACTTTTTACCATATTATCCAGCGGTATCCTTTAATCAAAAGATTTTGAGCCATTTTTTTAGAATTTTTTAAAATATCAATGCTTCACGTAAAGAACACTCACAATAAAAAACCCGTTTCAAACTGGTAGGGTCATTATTTTGTATAGATCAGGGAATATCTTGGGGGAAAAAATCATCTGAATGGCTGACAAATTGGTATTTATCACAGATCAACAGACAGGTTTGCCATCAATTTACTTTTCGGTATCAAGGACCCACGAAACGTGGATTCTGACTCCACAGCGTGTTAGAGGAAGTAATTTTCTACGTACAGCAAGAATACGTATCCACTGTCGTTTCCAGGGCCCGACAGTACGAGTTTTCATGCAAAAATCGTTGATTTCATTGATTATTTTCGATAACCGTCGTAGCGTCACAGCACATTCTGTTTATTACATAAACATAGTAAAGTGAGAAACTAAGTGGTTCGGCGAAAGAGCAGGCCCTATGATCTGAGCCTCGCCATCAATAGAGACATTATTATTATTATTATTATTATTATTATTATTATTATTATAAGAATGGGGTTTCCAAATTTTCCTCCACTCCCCGGGCCCCCGCCCCCCCCTCGACCCCCGCCGCGTTGACCTGTTAGCTGTCGCGACCGCGTGTTGGCACCCCCGTGTTCGCCAATTACAGATTCCACGCCCGCCGTCCAGGGAGCGGCCGGGTTGGCCGCTCGCCAGCAGCACGGGGCCGCGCGCTCGCGCGAAGCGAGCCAGCCCGCTGGACCCCACGCGCGCCCTCTCCAGGGCGCAGCACGCTGTGGAGGACCACCGGCGGGGAAAGGGGGATGCTGTGTTTTAATCTACAGGTTGAGATGGCTCTGGTTAACAACTTTCGGCGCTCAGCGTCTCTGTGGTCCCACGATACGAGACCCAACGCCGGATGTTTGGCTTCGCCTAGGTAGCGAAGTCGATTTCTGTAGCTGCACTGGCCGGAGAAGAATTCGAGCGGCCGGGTGCTCTAGTCGGGAGTTTTCTGCGGGTTCTCCGATCAACAGCAGGCGAATGACGGAGAAATATCCTAACAAATGGGCCACGAACCGTGCACGATCTTGCCTTTCCAATCTTTGTCATCTTCACTCACTCACTCACTCACTCATCACTCACTCACTCACTCACTCATTCACTCACTCATTCACTCACTCACTATCACTCACTCATCCACTCACTCACTCATTCACTCTCACTCACTCACTCACTCACTCATTCACTCATTCACTCATTCACTCACTCACTCACTCACTCATTCACTCACTCATTCACTCATTCACTCACTCACTCATTCACTCACTCACCATTCACTATCACTCACACTCACTCTACTACTCACTACTTTCCCCCCCCCCCACACACACACACTCATTCACACTTTCTCTTTGAACTTTCAACACACTACTACCCATGTTCAAAGACCAGTGTGGAACTTCGAGCTTGGCTCGTCTGGGGCGATTCTCTGCTGGGGGGAGGTATATTTGCAAGTGGAAAACCTCTGCCAGCCGACCTGTAAGTCAAGCCTGAGTCTCGCATTCCAGCGGGGAAGGAACCTCACCATTAGGGGTAAATATAACTTGCACCTCACTAACGCATCAAATTATCATAGCTGTTGGCGCACCCTAAAACAAAATAATAAACTAATTATGTCACCGGTAAAAAAGTGATATCTCTCTCAACACTTTCTTCACCTTAAAATGTCACGCAATTCGAACGCAATTGACGTCGCTGAAACACAGAAACGACGGATCTTTAAAGACAGTTGTGGATAATTTTTTAATGTGAGAACATATGTTCTCTCCTTGCAGAGCTGGCACATTGCACTTCGTGGGACAAAATACTGTAAAATTTGAACCCCATTCTCTTATGAGATTTAATGCGCGCGTACGGCAGACCCTGCAACCGGTAATGTGTGTGTGTTTATCGACGAAGAGGTTATTCGCTCGTGTTGGCAGGATACGCGTGCAGATGCATGTACGTGATAGTCTCAAATTGGCTTTGTAAAGAAATCTATTAGTGTAATGCATGGGAACGCGTTGGCTAGGGCGCTAATTCAAACAATCCCGTGAAATAGTTTTGCGAACAGCTGACCTGACTCTTCCAAGACCTGAAATGAAGCAGCGAATACAGTCGCCAGAATATAGGATAAAAATATTTGTTTAGTGAAAATGTTCACGATGGTGTCTCATTTTAATAAAATATACTTGGAATTTTAGTATATCCGGTCTGAGGAAATTTCACAATTACAGTTTTAGTCCACCTTATCCGTATTCTGTGTTGAGTAGCTTTGTGATGTAACCTTGTTCGACTGTTCTTTTTGTTATGCTGTCTTAACTGTCCTTGAGAAATAGACATTTTCCAGATTTTGAGTACACGATTGTTTTTCAGGCTAATTATTCTCAAATTATTATTTTGCAATACATTTAATGAAACTATTAGTCAAACATAAAAGAATGCACTAAGTTGTATATTATAAACATTATAATAAATTATATCATAAATTACAAAAATTTTTTGAGAGAATTAATAATACTCCACGAGTCCTCAATTAAATATGTTACTTTTCATTACGTAACCGACAATTCATATCCACCTTATGTCATTCCATACTTTCATTTTACATTAAGTATCTCAATGAAAAAACAGATCTTTCACAGTCTCCTAATACAAAATAAATATCGGTTCCCGAACTAATATCAAGCTAATATCCTATCCCATAAAAGATCCTCATATAATAAAATACCATGATATCCTCATCAAACAAAAGAACCTCTCCCATTAAGAAGAAGCATTCACCGCTGGTGGGCTTACCGGCCGGTGTGCTTATACATGGCGGACCGAGATTTCGCATATAGAGGCAGTCACGCTAACGACCCATTTACCTCGCTAACAGGACCTTCATGACCTATAAATTTCCAAGGGCAACGCAAGTACTTCGGAGCGATCCCTAATGAGCCTTTATGGGGTTGCATTAATGGCCGGTCCAAACGCGGATTCTGGTCGAACCTGCTTAAGCCACAATTCAGTCTCTTGCAGAAGATAGTTTGCTTTAATATTCACCACAATGCTGTGTCTGAGTTCCGTAATTACTGTCTTATTAATTGCTTCGAAATAATTATATTCGAATGACAAACTTCTGAATAAATGTGGAAAGGAATTTAGCAAAAAAATTATAAAAATAGATTCTAATTTAATTAGACTTGAAGCAAGTCAGTGCTCTTTCGGGACTCTATTTGTCCAGAGTCTCCCAGCTATGAATTATGGGACAGAAATCTGGGGAGTGGATAGGATAGATCGACTAGAAAGAGTCGAAACAGATTATTTCAAATTAATTCTCGGAGTCTAGATTCGCAGCAAATGCCGGAGTCTTAAGAGAGGTCGGTAGTGTAGGAATTTGGAAAGATTTTAAAATGAAACCTGTTAAACATTGGATTAAATTAGCAGGTGAACAGGCTGACACACTTATACATAGCTGTTTTAGAGTGCAGTTACAGGGAAGCAACCAACGCTACTGGTCGTATAAAATTAAACGTCTACTGGAACGTGCAGGTCTGAGAGACGTTTCTCCGGAGATGGTGGGAGATAGGGGAACACGTGAGATAGAACAGCTAATTTCCGAAAGACTTGCAGATATTAAAAAGGCAGAAGATCCTGGCATAAAATAAGGTACGATTGAATCGAATTGAAATAAAAGGAACACTCGACCAGATAACTTAGTTTTCACTAAGTGACGTCAAGGCTCAATGGCGGGGTATCAGCAGGCGCAAACGCCATACTCAAGATCCGGCGCCACCCTGAGAACCTCGTAAAAAATATCTTTTCGGACATGCCCCCATAGGACAATTCCTGATCTATTTCTACTGAAAAGCCTCCACCCGACATTTATCGGTCAACTTCGGACTCATCCTGTAGTTGAACTCAGCAAACAACCTCACAGAGCCACATCCTCGCGCAAACAAACAAAAAAAGAGGGGAGGGGAATACTAATAAACGCAGACATCATAGAGAATTGTGGCTACCCATCCACGAGTACATGTGAACACGGAGCGCGATCATTTAGCAGGATAGTCACCGGAGGCATCCGGGGGGTTACGTACATTCGCGAGAGGGAACGCTGACGACACAACAGGCGCGATCGGTCACCCACATATTTGTCACCCGGCCTCACCACTACCACCATCACCATCAACACCACCGCCCCCCCCCCTCGGTGACCGCTGCGCACCACTAGCTGTGCAACCGGGGAGAGGATGGGCGTAGCGAAAATAGCCGAGCAATTAAGCGCGGCTACACGCTTTTTGTGCACGCGTATAAAATGAATGTTTCTGCAACGCCGAGTTTCATTAATTATGGTTGACAACTTCATACTGGAGATTAATTAGGGTTTTTGCTCTAACGAGAAAAATCCCGTGACACCTTGGTGTGTATTTGAAACGACGAGAGGCGTAAAAAAAGTTTTTTTTTTATTATATTGAGATTAATGCATTTCATCGGGTAATGAAAGCAGAAGGCAAATTACGCTATTCAGCTCGGATGATGAGGGTCCCCCCTGGATGCTTCGGTGAGTACGACCCTAGCGATTAAGGTATAGTTATTTATTTACATTTTGTTTAATCCGTGTAGGATGCCGTTTTCAGTTGAACGTGGGCAAAACAGAAGTAGATTATTATATTACATATTATTATATTTTACAAAACAGAAGTAGATTATTATAATACATATTATTATTATTATATTATATTACAGCAAACCCTCGTTAGTACGTACTCGCTTAACACGAATTTCGCCGTAACACGATTTAAACTTCGGACTCGGCAAGGGATTACGGCAATATGGACATTTATAATACTCGGATAACACGAATGTTTATAAAACGAGCTCCGATAATTTCGGTCCCGTGGAATACGTGTTAATGAGGGTTTACTGAATTAATATTATAAATAATATTTCGACTGTTCAAAAGAATTGCTCGAGTTACAACTTCCCTAGCCGGAAATCAAACCCAGATCGCACCATATACGCCCAGGTGCTCTAACCACTTGACTACCGAAACTGTCAAATCTTTGAACAGCTTTAAGAAGATAAGTGTCCTTGACGGATATATGTACTATAAATTTCACGATCACGTCGCTTATAAGAACGGTGAAACTTCTAACTTTTCACAATGTGGTGAAATTTATTATTAATACTATTATTATTAACATATATATTGTTCATATATATTATTATATTAGTGTTTCATCACAAGTGTAGTTGTATTTATCTGTTACAAAATATAAACTTCAAGCACTACGAGCATCTGGTGAGTTGCATAAAGTAGTTTCCGTGGGATGTAGCGTGTGCAATTGTTTCTACAACACTTTGCGTACGATATGAGAGATACCTAACATGCTATCAATATTTTGAACCCACTACATATCTCCATTTCTTGGTAAAAGACTATTCGATACAGTTCACTGGCTCCAACAATTATATTTTCACTCAATTTTATTTAATATTCCACATATGACTTGCTTCTATTGAGAGCTTCCCATACTTATATACTTAAATTGGTTTAACCAATGATTAACTGAACTTCTTTTGCATTGACATACTTATCCAATAGGGCAGACATATCTACAAGTAAGCATGAATACAATATTTTGAGTCGGGTTACAATTACATATAAATAAGGACTAGTGGAACTTTCAAAGGTTATTTCGAAGTTAATATATCCATTTCAGCAAGTCAACAACTACGGGTTAAATCACAAACGAAGTTCATCTGTTGATTTGCAGACCGCATTAATACTTTTGATGAAAACTCAAAAACTATGTGAAACAAAAACAACATATTTAAATTATAAATTATGAATATGTGTTATGTTCTGGAACATGTGGTTATTATGTTCTGGAACATGTGGTTGATGCCTTTGCATTATACAACACAAACTCTCCCTCCCTCTCCTTTTCTTTCTTGATCTGTCTCTTTATGCCTCAGTCTGTCTTTATCTCTCTCCCTAAAACATGCACAACTGGAATCTTTTTTGGTCATGGGCGATAGGGATCCGCAGATCTTCCCTTAAGCATGGGAGTAAGCATAAGATGAAGGTATGGGGCAGTAACGCTTTGGTATCCACATGGAAATGACATCTCTGCCCTTAAATGGAACCCACCAACCATTAATGGGACCATTCATTTTCATTTTCACTTATTTTTGTCAAAAAAACAGTTGAAACTGCGTATGACGTGCTATGGGGAGAAGTGAATTCTGTGCACATTTTCAAAATTCTGTGATCCCTACACTAAGTCATATACTACATGAATTTTGAAAAAAACTCTCATGTAATAAAATATATTTTCAAGGATAAATAAGCAATACATTTTGGGCTCTTATCCATGATGTCCTTCGTGAAGGAATAATACTTCCTGCCGCAACAACATGGAAACAATAATTTGAATAACTACATTTCCCAATGAATTCAAGAAGACGTGCACAGATAATGAAGTTACATTTATGTCCAGAATCAAAACTAGGGGCCATCTTAGCATATGCTCAATGGATCAGGGAAACTGGACGAAAAACCTGATCGAGATTAGTTGCCTCCACAACCATTCCCGTACTCGTCAGTTAGTAAATGATTTCCCTTCAAATTTTGCTCTAAAAAATTAAGTTTTCATAATTTGACAGCAAAGAAAAATCTGAACTAATCGAAGAAGATTTAGAAATTTAGTGAATCGACGAGTACATGCAGATATATTTCCATTCGTATATCAACTGAACAGAAAATATTGTTGGCAGCGTCACCCAGTGCAATTTCGAACAAACGCTACGAGTATCTGGTGAGTTGCATGCAATACGATTCACAACGCCACATAAATCCTCATTGACAGTCAGACATACAGTTGCATCTCAACGACTGTAATTTAATCATTTGAAAAACCGCATTCATTGTGGCTTTGTCCTTTAATTCGTTTTGTAGTAAAAATATGCCGTTGACGTGCAATCGTGTGAGTCTGTGCGTGCCAACACACGTGCATACGTGTGCATATGGGCGTGCACGCACATGCATGGTTGTGTGTTTGATCATGTGTGCTGATAGAATCGTGATTGGTATCCCGGGGACTGTGTTTTAGATCACGTGAATATTCATGGGCTCCGTCGGCGCATAGGTTACAAATGAAGTACTGCGTGTACGGGCCATGCAGAAGCAATGAAAGAACAATCAATCAAGGCAATATTTTTTAAAAGCTGGAAAAGTAAATTACCTTTGAAGTTACGAGATGTGATATGATAGGAGATAAGATGTTATCACATGTTTAAATATGAATTCATCAATCTCGAGCTCAATTCTTCATTAATATGATCGAGTATGTCACGTACGCGGTTGGTGAAATGCACGACTGGGAAAATAATCCATAATATAAATATCACGGAATAAAAAATATAATGGTAGAATAGACAGTTAAAGGATTAAAATTAAATTCATATTTAATGGGGTCCCAGACGAGAGGAATATTTATCACTCGCATGTAAATGAACCTAACAATTAATAAAAAACAAAGCAGTTTATTAGTTTCCGAAGAGAATGGAGTGTTTATATTTGATTTGCATGTTTGTTTATATTAAATATGTGTACACCTATACGTTTTAATGCTCTTCTGTACATGTTTGTCGATATATAGAACTCTTAGTTTATGAACCCTAAAACGAAGTAACAGAAAAGTGAGAAATGAGAGTAGTAAGGTGTATGAAACTTACGAGAGAGCTGGTAGGAGGAGGGTAATATGGAAAGATATATTATTTAATCTTGGTTGAGAAACGCAGTTAAAGAAGTTATTTCAATAAAATTTCTAAGTTATACTTGGGTTTTTCTAATGAGGCGGCTAAGGGTAGTATCTCCAAGATGGAATTGGCCACGAATTTTGCGTCTTTGTTGGTCCTGCCGCAAGATTTCGCATGATCGCGACTGCATCAAGCAGTGCTGCAGATCAAGCCATTCTAGCGACAGGACTGAAAATGACTGAAAAGTCGTGCAGAATTCCATCTTGGAGATACTACCCTCGACCGCCACGCAAAAAAACAAGTAGAACCAACTACATTTCGACGTAATTCAGTAAGGCAATTAAAAAACACATTCATAAAATTCAATTAATGAAGTGTCGACGAATATACGACTCTCTACATACAAAAGCGGGTATCCTCTTCAGAAATGCAAGAGTTTAAAAAACTAGAGAGATCTCTGTGACATCTTATTTTCTGCTGAGCAGGTGGTTGTCTTAGATCACCAAATTTATGATATTAAGTTAGGTAAATCCGACCATAACCTCATAATCTACAAAGTTACAAAATCCGTATCCGAATACAAGTTCCAAAACACCCGATTTGCATTAGTATTATGCAAATACGTCATCTGCAAGAGGGAGACCTGGCACAAAAGAAAGTCCACCATCTTTTCTCCTCTCGACGAAACTTCAGATGTTTTAACTTTGTAAATAAGCTTAAAAGTACATCAGAAAAAAAAGAGAAAAGGAGAAAAAAGGGACGCACAAACCTTTATGCAGGATAAAATATTCAATTTTCTTGCTGACGGCGTACGGACAGAAAATAAAGGAATTCTTCAAAAATATTTACAAGTAATTTGTGGGGGATCCTTTTCGAGAACGTAAGGCCTCGTCCACGAGGGAGCAAGTAAACATTACGAAATCCGAAAAAAGTGAGATCTGTAACACAGACGCCACGGCATCTTTGTTCGAAAAGGAACGAATTTCAATCGGAGAGATACTCTGCGTTCTACAGAAAAGAAAGACAAAGATAGAAGAAGAAAACGAGGAAAGGCGACTGCAAAGTGAGTATATTTCTCCACTGTTTTCTTTCCGAGAAGCATCGCAGATATTTATTTCTTCCCTTTCCGGAGGCCGTATCTGCGGGAGATCTTTTCGAGACGTCACGAGCCATTTTATCATACCTTCTTTTCTCCGGTGGAATCGAATGGATAGATAAAATATTTATACTGGCTGCGCGAGAAAAGAAAAAATTCTGATCGAAATATTATATATGTTTGATGCACAGAAGCCCCTTGGGTTTTCACTTACCTCTGACATTTTCATCAGAAAAGGAATGCGAGTGTGAATGAAATGGTCTTTCAAAGATGTCTAATTTTCCAAAAAGGATCTGGGAGGTAGTTTTTCTTTGGATTTGTTCGATTCTCTAGAATATATTATATACAAAATTTTGTTTAAACATTTCCTTGGGCGGTTAAGTTTAATGAAATGAAAAAGTGAATAGTTCAAATCTTGTTTCTTGACTAGAGCAATTTGATTTAATTTAGTGAAGAAGTGGATGGTTCACAAAAATATCTTGAAATGGTTCAAAAATAGTGTGATTGAAAAAGTGTGGTTAAACCAAATAGTATGGTTTTAAAAATAGCGGAGAGTTCAAAAATATTTCTGAACCAGTCAGACCCTATTGTGTGACTAAAAATCCGCAGAGTATAAACTATGATTTTCCGTAAGGCATTGCATAGTAGGAAATAACAGGAGTATTTATACGCCATCATTAACTACAATTTATTTTTCTCGATTGTTTTTTAACGTACGAGGACCATTAAGAATGATGTTTCCTGTCTGGTTGTTAGTCAAACCGTAAAGTATTATGAAAATTATATTAGCAATACAGTCTCTAGGTAAATTATTATTTTTACTTTTTCGCCTTACGAATTGTTCCTATGAAGAGAAAGTTATGTGCACCGGAAAACAGCAAATATAAAAGAAAACTACAGAAAAACTCTTATAGCTGGGCTCTAGAAACGAAAAAGTGGATAAATACTTGCTAAATTTCGGAAAAAAATCCTCTAGCTCATGGTGTAGCCAAAATGATTTGTTGCTTTTTGGTACCGAAAAATCGATTGAAAGCTGTCTGCCTTTTCTCTCTGAGGTCAACGCTAGCGCCTAAACCGTTCAGCCGATTTTCTTCAAAATTGATATTTTCCAATCGTTCTGGCTGATACCGCAAATTCTGGTCATATTATGTGCATTACAGAATATTGTTCAAGAACTACGAAATAAATTATGGCTTAATGTGTAATTGCTGTTATGTGTACATTTATGTATACGTATTTTGAAAGAATTTTGCAATCGCTAACCATCAGCGTGCTGCTTTGATTGATTGATTGATTGATTTTTTCGTGTTTCCGCGCGCGTCAACTGTTTGGTCATTAGTCCCGTTAGTGTAGTGCATGTTTTCTCTCGGGAGATGGCAGTGATCTTCCCCCGCTGGATGGCGAGATCCGGCGCCGACCTGTGTATGTGTAAGGGGAGAGGATAGGACAAGGAAGAGGAAGGAAAGATCGCGCGCGGTCCGTGGCCCGTTTGGTAGGGTACTGATCCGGCATTCGCCTGGTGGTGATCGGAGAAACCACGGAAACCACCGATCAGAGCAGCCGGCCGATAGAATTCTCCTCCCCGGTTGGACAGCACTGAATTCGACGTAGCTGAAATGCTAGTGTCGAAAATCCTGCCGCCGTAGGGAGTGGGAACCTAGGACCTCCCGGTCAGAGGCGCTGCAGTGGCATCAGTTGATGCACTGAGCTACCGCTCCCGGTTGCGTGCTGTAATTCGTATGTTGAAAGACCGGGGCCCTACGCTACGCTCAAGAAAGGCGGTTCGGAACGCTTAGTCCTGCGGCTGGAGGCAGCGAGACGTTGCGTGAAAATCGCTCTTTTCAGTCGGCGACCGTCGCGCGTCGGCTGTTTACGCCGCGTCGTTCACGGTTGCGCCGCACGAGAGCGCTGGCGAAAGCGGCGGCGGCGGCGGTGGGACGTGCTGACAGCTGACTGTCGCCGCCCGCACGGTCCCATCCTCGCTGGCCGGGCGAGCCGCGTGCAGCGAGCCGAGCTCGAAATGTCCACAAAGGGGAAAAATAAAAAAAGAAATTTGTGTGCACGAGGAAGACAGCGGAGATGAGGGTTATTGGGGAAGTTCGCGCTGGTAGATTCACGCATAATGAGGTAGGAAACAATTGGATGAGCTATGTTTAGAGAAGGCATGCTTAGGCACGCGCAGCCTAGAATAGGAGAGGGTCAACTACACTCTTGTACAAATAGTTCCATTACAGATTATAAAAGAAAACTCTACAAATTACAGTAGCAAATTTCAAAATGTATGATTGAGCATTTTCTTATTTCAAAATTGTGAAATAAGACCATGCACGCCTAAAATACATCAAATAAAAAAGAAAATAATTATTTTGGAAAAAATGAAACTAAATGGATGTTTGAAACATGATGAACAACATAATTAATGAGTATGTCTCTCACGGAGAAGTGAGAATCTCACCCAGACGCATCAGGCTTACTCCCCTAGACTCGCGCCGGGGGTGGACTTCAAATGAAGCCTCAATCGAAAATCGGGTGCGGCAGTAGAGCCATTGGCCGCTTCCCAGCAAATGATCTCATACTCCAAATATATATATATATATATATATATATATATATATATATATATATATAGAGAGAGAGAGAGAGAGAGAGAGAGAGAGAGTATATAGGTATCATTAAGTCATATTTTGTGTAATGGTAAAACGTTTTATGAAGAGGAGTAACCTGAATTTAATGTTAAAATTTCCTGTATCAAAAACTAAAATGAAATAAAATTACCGAGCAGTTGGACGGAATGAGACAGTAGCTCTGCATACATGTCAATTCACAATGCAGGGCTTAGAAAGAAATAGATGAAACAAGTAGCATAAAGTATTATAATGCTCTTGTGAGTCTTGTGAGAATTGTGATACGGTATTGTTGACGTAAATGCATGAGGAAACTAGTGATGCAACATAATGGCACAGACTTTCTCGTATTAGTTTTCTATTTCTGTGGTCTGGGCAAGCTATTCGGACTTGCTGGCTCTTGCCAGCTGCCATCTATCGCCGCCCAAGTGTTTTTTAATTTTTTTTTTCATTTTCTCTGTTTCCTTATAGTATACGCGAAATATTACTTTAAGAATAGTAAAAAAGAGTAAAACCTCACCCAAAATGACAATTTTCATTGAAACCTCACCCAAAATGACAATTTTCATTGAAAAATTTGGAGCGCTTTTCAAGAAAATGTCGTTGAAGCGTTTCTGTAAATGTAAACAAATGAGAGTGTTTGCTTGCATTTCGGCGTTTCTTGCAATTTCGTGCTACTCGTTGCGTTGGAAATAGTTTGGAGAAGTATCTCATAGTTTAAGCTACAAATTTCCGAGTTTTCAATAGAGTAGATATTTCGTTATTCTTTTTTTATTTTCCTTTAAATTGTCGAGAATGCCCCCTGAATAGGAAATAAATGCTCAAATACTCGGTGTGTGTTACTACTACAGTAATATAATTGATTCGGAAAATATTAAATACGAAATGTACAAAACCTAGGCGGGGAAAACCCAAGAAGACGACGTACAGTTCGGCGCAGGATCTCGCCATCGAAAAGGGGGAAGATCATTGCCCCCTCCCACCATAAAAACATGCACTGCATTTGCAGAACAAATTACCATAGTAGTTGCCGCATCCGGAAACACGAACCTGGAGCGGTGGTTCAGTGCATCAACTGATGTCACTGCAGTACCCTTGACCGGGAGGTTCTGAGTTCGACTCCCAACGGCGGCAGGATTTTCGACACGAGCATTTCAGCTAGGTGGAATTCAGTCGCTGCCTAGAGGAGAATTCTAGTGGCGGGCTGATCTGATTGGTAGTTTTCCGTCGTTTCTCCGATCAACGCCCGGTGAATGTCGGAGCAGTACCCTAATAAACGGTCCACGGACCGCGCACGATCTTTCCATTCTCTCCCTTGTCCTATCCTCTCCCCGTACACACACACACACTAACATGCACTACACTACCACACATGCCGGGCGAGCGGTCGGGGACTTAGAACTTCTCTCAATTTGGGTGGTGCCTCGTTGGTGGGAGATACTTGGTTGGGGAAAACCCCGTTAGTCGACGGTAGTTCAGTCAGTGGGGAAGATCACCGCCACCTCCACAATGAAAAATCACCGCCACAATGAAAAAGATGCAGTACACTTACGGGACTAATGACCTCAGACGTTGACGCGCACGGAATCATTAATCAACCAATCAATCAATGAACGAAATAACCAATCACTCCATCAATCAAATTGAATCGAATCAACTGCCTTCGGCGCACGCAGGTTTGGCAACGAAGTCGGAGACAGCATGACTCGGAGAGCTCTCTTCTATAGTATTGCATGCGTGGCCACTCTGGCCAGACCCTCGCGCTATCGCTTCTGTCTCCCCCTCCCCTTCTCGGCCCTTTCAGGCGTCCGCCCCCCGCCCATATGTTGCCAGCTTTACACGCACGGCCTGCGGTCCGAAGCCTCCCTCCCCCCGCACGCAGCCCCTGGTGTTCCCTTCTTTCCGACAGGGCAGCTCCGCCTCCGCCGCCACCCACGCCAACCCTCTTTCACGCCTCCGCCCACAACCCCTACTATGTATAATCATTGTTTCGTAATTTAACTAAATATATTCCATACAGTTCTTTTAAATATATTTATCTATTCACTAAGAAATATTTAAAACACTAAGATCTTTACTAAGAAAAAAAAAACTAATAAAGAAGTCAAATTTTAATTTTTTCTTTAAATGAAAATTTAGTAAGTAAATGTGTTATGACTAGCTGTTTTTAACCAGTTTTAGAATATTACTACCAATGTCTCATAATATGTTCAACTTAATAAAATGATTGTTTGTCACCGCCGTTATTTGTTCATTACAACCTTTTGAATACTAACTATAATAGTTTGTCTTGCTTTCGTTTCCAGGTGCAGATTGCAGTTGTTCTATCCAACTCAGTCGTTGATTCTTTGGTATTGTACCGGGATCGATAACCATTATTGTCATTTTAGTTAGTCCGTTAATGAAAAAAAATGGGAAGCGATAAGTGGCGCCGATCCTCCTCTATTGTATGGTGACGATACCCGATGCCGCCCTCCATCATTCTCCCACGCTAACTTCATCTCGCTGACATGCCATCTTTATACTCGCTGACACGTCATCTTCATACTCGCATCACCTGCCTAGCTGCCCCATCTGTCCACGATATTCGTCTCTCTGCTTCCTTCAGCTCCTCACTACTTTCCATTTCTCCCTTTTCCCTTTCTCCACGACTCTTCTGCTTCCAACCTCTCTCCGATTATTCCTTATATCACACCTTTGCTTTCTCCTTTCCCTCGCCTCCTTCATCAGTCTGTCTACATCACCACAACCGACACCCCTCTTTGGCTTCCTCACCCCCCCATGCCTCCCCAACCGTCACCACCACCGAAATCTCGCCCCACCCCACCCTTCATTATCACAACCACACCACCACCACCATCAAACTGCCTATACCTCCATCACTACACTCACCTCTACCACCAACAGTGCCACCAACACGAACAGTGACATCTCCACCATCACCACTATCTCGCCCCCAGCTTCATCATAATCATCATCACTACCACCACTCCAATACCACATGGTCCCCACCATCCCCATGCAGTCCCTCACCGCTGTTGCTCGCTCTTCGCCCTTCTTTCCATTCCGCCCCGCGCCCCAGCCGCGCGCCTTCTTTACGAGCAGGGCGTGGCCCCGCGCGGCGGCCGCAGCAAATTGAAGCCTAACTCTGCGCGACCGCCCTCGCTCCCCTCCGGGAAGGCAGCGGCGGCCACGGGGCCTCTGCAGGCGCGCTCGCCGGCAGAGACCTAGCGGTGGCGGGCGATTCATCGGTTAGTGATTCCGGGTGCGTCAACTTTGCACTACACTTTAGAGGCCATTACCCTCTAAAGTGTAGTGCATGTTTTTTCATCGGCAGGTGGCGGTGATCTTCCGACGCTGGATGGCGAGATCCGGCGCCGACCAAACGTCGACTAGCGTGGTTTTCTCAAGCAGGACTCTCCCACCAGCGGGGCACCGCCCCAGCCGGGACAAGCTCTAAGCTCCCGACCGGTCTCCCGGAATGTGTGGTAGTGTAGTGCATGTTAGTGTAATTGTGTGTGTAAGGGGAGACGATAGGACAAGGAAAAGGAAGGAAAGACCCCGTTTGAGGGCCCTGCTCCGGCATTCGCCTGGTGTTGATCGGAGAAACCACGGAAAACTACCGATCAGAGCACCAGTCAATTCCCACCGATTCTTCTCGTGCTGCAGGTCGTAGATTAGAGTGACGACGGCGCCCGTCGACTCCTGCCGCGGCGGTGGAATTTTCGACACTGGTTTGTCAGGTAGGTCGAATTCAGTCCATGTCTCTACGAGAATTCTAGCGGCCGGCTGCTCCGATCGGTAGTTTTCCGTGGTTTCTCCTATCAACACCAGGCGAATGCCGGAGCAGTACCTTACCAAACGGGTCACGGACCGCGCGCGATCTGCCCTTCCTCTTCATTGTCCTATTCTCTCCCTTAAACACTTACACTCAACAGGCACTACACTACCAAATATTCCGGGAGATCCAAAGCAGTTGACGCGCCCGGAAACACGAAAAAAAACTGCACTACACTAACGGGACTAATAACCAAAGCAGTTGACGCGCCCGGAAACACGAAAAAATCAATCAATCAATCAAAACCGCAAGATGCAATAGAGACAAAGTGTAGTCAGTGTAGCTGAGATTCGTACAAACAATAATTCGAAATTGTAACATATAAACAAAATGTACACGTAGACGAGAATATGTCCCTCGAAATTGAGAACCATTATATAGCGCGCCAGGAAAGTATCTTCGCCGTAGCACCTCGCTAGTGAAAGCGCTTGCATTGGAAATTATGATGGTAGGATGGTCTGCAGCTTATGAACTGCGTGCTCACCACAATCAAAGATGCTGGAAGTGTTGTCCCCTTCACATGTTTCCGAGAGTTCTGGTTACTACTAATATATACATTTCTAGGAAAGGTTGGGACCATTAAGGAAGCTGAAATTAGAGAGTGGGAAAACGCACTGGTTAGTACGAGCGGAGCCTAGACTGGAGAGACATAAATACTAAGTCAATGAACTAACAATAATTAAGTTAATCAGCAAGTTATGTTAAATTAGTCAACAGTAAAAAAAAGTCATAAGTCGTAGTCAATTGTTAAGTACAAGTACATAAATAAGCCAATAAAAATAAATTAACTTAAAATAAATTATTTAAAAACTTAAAGTAAAATAAAAATAAGATAAAAGGAAACGGTTTAAGTAATAAGCACATTAGGGGCGAAAGGAAGTGGGAATCGAAATGCAAGGGCAGAGGCGTTGGTGCGGACGATCTTCTGTGGCACTGTTTGTTTTCAGGTGCTGAGGAGGCAAAACACTGGAAGCAGAATGCCTGACACCCGCGCCAAATAAATAAATAGTTTAAAAACAAAAATTGGATAGATTAGCATGTACTCGGCTACTGACGGTAGATTTTCCTCCTTCAGGGTTTTTCCTCACCGTACCTTATGGTCTCTTTTCCGCGGCATTGCGATAAATGTAATAGTAAATAGGAGGTCTTGGCTCGATTTGGGTGAATACCAGAATACGAAAGGTTAGAACGCGGTAGAATGTAGGTACTGTAATGGCTTAAAGGCCTTCGGTCTAGCAACTTAGCATCAAGTTTTCTAATTTGTATGAAATAATTACCTATTAAATAAATAAAATAAAAATAAATACTAACATAAATGTAATTTTTAATAGGAGGTCTTGGCTCGGGGAGAAAAGACTTTATTCGCGCACTGTATAATGCATTTGTAAATTAAATTCACATAATCTAACAAACCAGTTATAGAAATAGAAGAAAAAATAAGAACTATAATAATAAATATTTGGGCACAAACTGACTAGAAAACAACTTGGTCATAACAAAGACATTGTAACACGTAGTATACATTTTTAGAAAATTTCTCTGCGTCTGAGAATTAATACGTAATTCTCTCTCGAGGGACCATCACAGGACAAACAACTAGGGTTGCCTGCACAGACAAGCAAAAATGTGAAGGGACAGAAATGAGAAAAGCGACAAACGTATTAAAAGAGGGGAGTTTTTGAGTGTAACTGAGGAAAAATGTAAATGGAAGAAAAAGATATATAGAGTAGTACAACATTCACAAATTTTACGTTACACTCCCCAAGTGACACATTTCAAAATTATATTCTAAATTCGTTCTATACTTCGGTCTGCTTGTACAAGAAAGTACTAGGTAGTGAATAATTAAACACAGCAATGCAATTCTCTCACGCACCAATGAAACACCAATACATTAACAACATCGCAAAATGAAGAAAAAATAGTATGTACCGAGTTTGACATGGCAAACAAGGCATCATTTCAGGTTTTGCCTGGAGTGACTGAGGAATTTCCAGGAAAAAGAAATTGTGTACTAAGACTAACAGAAACTAAAAAAAATGTGTACGCTGACATTAAATGAGGTTCAGATGCTTCTTTGTTTTCATGTGAATAAATTACACCTGATGTGTAAACAGTTCCGACTGGTGTGTGGTCAGACCCAGTGGGTTGGGGTTTCGTCTTCCAAATCCTTTTCAAGTTAAAGGGAGCTATAGGGAAAAAATGAAACAGTTTTGTGTAATTTGAAGTACTTCTTTGTTATTATCCAGATTGTCCCGGCAAAAAATTATCTGGAAAATTTGTGAATGGTGTTATGTATAAAAAATCACAGGATAACAATAAGAAAGTTTTTTGTTTATTCTCATTCAATCCGACTTACAAACAAACATCCAAAATTCCGTGAGCCAAACAGAGTAAACCGAAATTCCAAAGCCAATGTTCCAGTCGTGCAGAAGAGGTCCAAGTTCACGCCAAGTCACAATATCTAAATAGAAAAACCAATATCGCACTGTATTGTACAGTATCTACTAAACGAGACAGCCGGCTTTACTTCCCCTCCGAAGGCAGGCGTCCCAAGAATTGTTTCGCCCTTAAAAATCCAGGGCTTCGATCGGGTTTGAACCCGCCAACTCGGATACAACAGACCGGTACGCTAACCGTTATACCACCAAATCCGCCAAATACCACCGAATCGCGAACGTACATAAATATGTAATGAAAAAAGTAAGAATATGTAATAAATACGTAAAATCTGGCATATATGTATTATAAAACACTTTTACAAAATACGATATTACATTTATAACATACTTCCTAAACAAATTTTAAAAACACCACCAACGTTTTGAAAACAATTGGGACAGCACAAACTGATGCAATCTTTGCACCACACAACATTCCCGTCAGTAGTAAAAGCTTCATTTATTGCTGTCCAGGACCGTAATTCAGTAGCCAGACTAGACGCAATAGAAAGCATCGTACAAACTGGCGATATATACGACCAGCAAACAATGACTGCAGCTTGCAGAACTCTCATCGAAGTGTTACACGTCGACGATCGACAAAGCTTCTCGGAAATTAAGGTTAAAGGTCGCGAAACGCGGTGTTAGTGATACCTTTCACACCTAAAAGATAAATATGATCTCGGTCGCTGACGCGTCTCCACTAAGATAACTGTAGCAAGCTTCACGTTCCTGGAGTAGGCAGGACACAGTAATAATGTAGGAAAAAATGCTTTTTTCATTATTTATTTTCCTAAAAATTCATAATATAAACAAATATTTTGTGAAAATAGGAAAACGTGAAAAATATGTAATATACTACTAAATATGTAAAAATATGTGACAAAAAATTAGGTATTCTGTTAGAATGGCACAAATCGCCCAGATTACAATTTTGATAACGGTAAGTAGAAAGACAAAAAATATGTAATTACATAAAAATTCGGCCTCTACTAATCACACATGTCGAGAGACCAGGCGCGAGTTTCGAGCTTGTTCCGTCTGCCTTCTGGGGAGATACTTGAGCAAAAACATGTCTATGTTTTTGCTCGGGAGGTGGCGGTGGTCTTCCCCTGCTGGAAGGCAAGATCCGGCGCCGACCTACCGTCGGCTAGTGGGGTTTCCCCAACAAGGTATCTCCCACCAGCAGGGAACCGCCCCAACCGCAACAAATTCTAAGGCCCCGACCAGACTCCCGGCATGTGTGGTAGTGTAGTGCATGTAGTGTAAGTGGGTGTGTAAGGGGAGAGGATAGGACAAGAAAGAGGAAGGAAAGATCACGCGCGGTCCGTAGCCCGTTTGCTATTGTACTACTCCGGCATTCACCTGGTTTTGATCGGAGAAATCACGAAAAACTACCGATCAGAGCAACTGGTCGCTAGAATTCTCCTCCAGACAGCGACTGAATTCGACCTAGCTGAAAATCCTGCCGTCGTCGCGACTTGAAGCTAGGCCCTCCTGGTCAAAGGCGCTGCAGTGACATCAGTTGATGCACCGAGCCACCGCTCCCGGCCCGCCCGTTGGGGGGTGGAGGGGAGGGGGAGCCAGCGAGGCGCGCCCCGTCGCCGACGCCGCCACCCTCTCCCCCTTCCCCTCCCTTCTCCTTCACAGGCGCGGCGCCGTCAAATCTATCTTTATTTGCGCGCGCGGGAGCCTGTGGTGGCGCGCACCCACATAAATAAGGCGCTAACACAGCCGGCGAGGGCGTGAAGGCGGTGGGGGCGGGCGAGGAGGAGGAGGGGAAAGCGGGGGAGGTGATGATGGAGGCGAAGGGGCGATAGAGGGAGTGTTGGCGACGGCAGCGATGGGGGGATGCGATGATGGCAGTGGGCGTAGCGAAATTGCTCGTGACGAAAGTGGTATTGGCGAAAGTGGTAGTGGAAATGATGGTGGTGTTGTATAAAGTGGTGTTTAACGGAGATGGTAGTTTTGGTGGAACGGTTAGAAATCGGTCTGTTATACCAAAATTTTCCCGCGAGTGTGTGTTAAGGGCAAAAATCAGTCGTACTACGGAGGATGGAGGAAATAACGTTACTTGTCCCATGTTGAAGATTTACTCCATTAAAAGATTATCAAGCTTAAAAAGGAGCCTCTAAGCTAAATTGAAGTCGCGCTTTTCTTCGCCCGAATGATACTTTTTCTCCCAGATTACGAAAGAAGTTGAGACCAAAATTCGTGGTCAGGCGGAGGAACAGGTCAGAAGTCCTGAGTCTCTCCTCGTACAATAAGTAATAATTGAGTCATTAATTGATTGAGATAGTTGTCGCGACGGTTATGGTAACGGAGGTGGTAGTGACGGAGGACGTGGTGGCGGAGTGGAGATAGGTTTGTTGTTGCTATTGTTGTTGATGCGTTGTTGCTATTGTTGTTGATGCGGTTGTTGCTATTGTTGTTGATGCGGTTGTTGCTATTGTTGTTGATGCGGTTGTTGCTATTGTTGTTGATGCGGTTGTTGCTATTGTTGTTGATGCGGTTGTTGCTATTGTTTTGATGCGTTATTACTATTGTTGTTGCTGGTAGTGCTGGTGATGGCGCAAGCGAAGGTGGAAGAGGTGGTTGTAGTGATCGCAATTCCGCGGAGGAAATTATAGTGGTGGAAGAAGAAGGGAGGTTGAAACAAAGATTTCGACCAAGCCGTAGTCGTGGTGAAGATGTGTCGGAGGAGAGGCGAACGAGGAGAAGAGAGTAGCAGGAGGAAGGGAATGAAATGGGAAGTTATCAGGCCGGGAGGTAAAGGTAAAGACGGTGAACTAGGAATGGGAGTAAGCGATACTAATACCAATGTGGAGGAGGTGGCTAAGGAGACGAGAAATGTTACAGCGGAGTGGAGAAGGAGGCAACGGTAAAGTAGAAGATAATGAGTAGTAATGAACAATGGACGTGGTAGGTTAAAGATTCAAAGGGCTCTAAAGATTAAACAGGAGACATCAGGAAAGCAGAGGCCAAAACGGCATCAATAAGTGCAGTACCAACGTAGGCGTAATAATAATAATAATAATAATAATAATAATAATAATAATAATAATAACAATAACAAGACTGGGATGTACAAGGCATTGCTTTATTTGGAACAGCCCACATGTTTCGCAAAGTATTGTAGAGGCCTCAATTGCAATTATGTATTGTAAATATTTAACTGGTTTGGCGGACGCGTAGGCATTACGGCCTGAGCCTCGCTAGAAATAAAGACTATTATTATTACATACATTACATACATACATTTATTTGAACTCCAATTGGGTATGACCCGGTGGCAGTTAAATAACAATAATTACAATAATAATAACAATATTATGAATAACAATCGTAATAACAATAATAAAGGAGTACAGTACAAGCCGAACATGCAATAATCATACTATCACTAATATTAAGTATTATAACAAATATTTAAACTCTGTCATGATATCCAATAATTATATGTCGGTGATGCTAAAATTTAATACAACCTACGTAAGTTTAGCTAAGTTTTTTTAATTCATTGATTGCGTTCACTACACTTAACTGCACTGCACTGCACTGCACTACACTACACTACACTGTTTTGCTTTGAATTACACTGACCAGCACTTCACGCATTTCACCGCACTTCAGCACATCACAGACATCACAGCACTTCACAGCACATCACAGCACTTCACAGCACTTCACAGCACTCACAGCACTTCACAGCACTTCACAGCACTTCACAGCACTTCACCGTACTTCACCGCATTTCACAGCACTTACTCATTTAATGTCTATTACTCTCATATTGTTTCTAACTTATTTCTAAAGCTTCGGACACTTAGAGAAAAATCATCGAAAATTGCTGCGGTAAACTGTTCCAATCTTTCATTGTTCTGTTACAAAGGAAAATTTCCCAAGATCTGAATTTTGTTTCCTTGTTCAAATTTGTGATGTGATCGTTTCAGCTGAAATAATTTGTTTTTCTAGTCTAACCTGAATTTCCTTCCAAGCTGGTTGACCTACGTACGATTTATAAAGAGCTCAAAGCCTCGCCCTTGTTCTTCTCGTTTCTAGAGATTCCGTGGCTTTTTATTGCGTTAGTTCTATAGGTAAACTTATTCGCTTTCCTCTGTATTCTATCTAGATTTTCGGTGCGACTTTCTGTATGGATGCCAACATGCCATTCCGTATTCCATGAGAGGGCGAACCAGCGAAAAATATGCTAATTCTTTTGCGTTTGCAGAACTTTTCTTTAGAATTCGCATTACAAATTGCAAGGACTTCACGTTTTTCTTACTACCTGATTTATATGCTTCTTCCACCCTAATTAACTATCTATATGAAAGCCTTGCATGATGAGACTCTTGGGATGACGACCTCACTAAACGATAGATTGGTTTCTCATAATTTCGTCCCGCCCGAACGTTATTGTTTTGCTTTTCGATCCGTTAATTCCATGTCATTTTCAGCCCAATCACGTAAATGTTCTAAATCCTGCTGTAATATTTGTTCGTCAGCGCTACCTTTGATTTTTCGGTATATAACACAATCGTCTGCCAATAAACGCACCTTTGATTGTATGTTAACATGGAGATCATTCACGTACGCTATGAAAAGTAATGGCCCTAAAACACTTCCTGCGGTACCCTGAGTAACAATTCCGTAGTCAAAAACTGAGTGCCAATTCGAACTTTTGTTTTCTGCCTCTAAGAAATTCGCTTACCCACTTCAGAACTCTAGCGTCAATTCCGGAAGTTTATAATTTCTGATAAGTAGATTATGCGGTACTGCGTCGAATGCTTTCGCAAAGTCGATTACGATTGCGACCCTCCACCCGCGTCAACTTCGTCAGCTAGATCTTGAAAAGAGAAACGATTTGGCTTTCACGAATATCTACTCAAAATCCAATTCGCTTTTTCCCATTCACGGCGAATGTACCGACTATTAAATGCTCCATTATTTTGCATACTACTGATGTGAGAGATACTGGTCTATAATTACAAACTTTCGTTTTATTAGCATTTTGAAAATTGACCACTGTAGCTGTCATCCAATCGTCTGGTAAACTTGCATTATTAATAGAATTATTGAATAATCTTAACAAATACGGCAATACTGCCTCCCCACCGAGTGTAATAAATTATGTCGAGATGCCGTCTGACCCGCGTGATTTACCCTTTTCCAGTGATTTTATACGTTTGTGGAGTTCCCATGCATGAAGCTTGAACTGGTTTTCTATTGTAAAATAACAAATTTGCTCCTGCGCCGGTTTTGGTTTGAATACCAATAGAAAGTATTCGTTGAACGCATTTGCTTTCGCTTGGTCGTCGTGCAATGGCGCGGTATCTATGCATCTCAAATTTCCTGAATTTCTTCCTTATTCCCCCGGCGTCTGCGGACATATTTGTAAAAGCCTGACCAATTATTTCTTCCTGTCTCCAAAATATTTCTTAAAAATAATTCATGCGCAATTCCTGTAGTATTTCTTAAAAGTTATGTCAGCAATGCTGCGATGTCTCCTACTAAATGCTAGTCTAACTTTTCTCTTAAACGCCGTATCGCCCGTTATAATATTCAGGATCAGGATTACTTTTCAGTATTTTGCAAGGAACGTACGTATCTAAAGCTGTTTCTACGATTGTTTTAAAGCCACCCATACCCCTCTTCTGTTCTTAGAAAATAGTCGTTTTTTCTCTTAAGAAACTACGTAAACCTTCAACGTTTGCTTTTCTATATTGCTTGACTATCGTTCCTTTCACCTTAGGTTGCGTAATTACGTTTGTTTGTACGTCTACCGTCACTGCTTTGTGGTCGCTAATCACCTGAAAGACGTCGCAAGAAAGGAACATTTCTGCAGGATAAACGAGGAAAATGTCCAAACGTGTGCTCTGCCGCGTGGGTTGGTCGATTACCTGCGTTAATCCCTGCTCCAATACCAGTCGATTGACGCGCTTTTGAATTTTCCTGTCGCATACTTCCCCTTTCCAGTTAGCGTCGGGAAAGTTTAAGTCGCCAGCGACAAGAATAGAACGACCGTTTCTGTTTTCCACCCTATTACCGATTTCATCTAAAATTTCATAACCGTCGTTAGGCGGCCTGTAACAAGCAATAATTTCCACGGAATTATCTAGTACGTCAATTTCCATTCCTAACATTTCAAAGTTGTTACTAAACCAACAATTCCTAACTATTAACGATGTCTTGACGCAGAGAAAAACGCCACCGCCTCTTGATTTTCTATCTCTTCGATATAATTTATAACCGTAATATAAATTTTCAGAATTAGCTACCTAATCTGTTAACCACGGTTCTGTCCCTATCACTATATCTGAATCACATGTATCAACTAAGTTACAAACCTCAATGGTTTTATTAATTATACTTCCACAGTTTACCTGCAACAATCTTAGAAAGCCCTTCCTCACCTGAACTGATCTGATCGCCGTCGCCGCCGTCGCCGCTCGTCGCCGCCGTCGCCGCCGTCGCCGCCGTCGCCGCCGTCGCCGCCGTCGCCGCCGTCTCCGCCGTCTCCGCCGTCGCCGCCGTCGCCGCGGTCTCCGCTTTCTCCACCGTCACACACGTCACCGCTGAATCTTCCATCACCAGAGCGAAACCCTCAGCCTCCGCTCCTATCGCCATTGCCCACCATTCGACCGCAGGGCGCAAGATCGGCGGACATTCACAGCGTCAGCGTCAACTGGAGGCGGTGTAGAACTCAGCAACTCTGGTGTACAGGCCACTGAGTACCTCCACGCCCCTCCGGTTGAGGTGGACGCCGTCCCGACCTAGGGCGCTCTCCAAAATCCACCCGTGAATCCACAAAGGTGAATCCGAGCGCTTTTGCACATAGTCCATGTCGCGATTCACCCTAGCGACTTTACGGGACCAAACATCCCGGCGGCGAATGACACAACTATCCGGGCGGATGGAATGCGCTTTTTCACTGTACCCTCAAATTCGTAGATCTCGCCCGTGAGGTAGTCAAACGAGCGACATCTCCGAAAGTAGTTACAGCCTCCGTGAATGATAAGTGTCCGAGGCTTCCACATCGCTGGCTTCTATTTGTAATTTCAATTGCTCAACGCGATTCCGGAAGCATTTTACATGAAGGTTTGCGTGACCCACGTGACGCACAATAGAGTCACCGAACACAACACACTTTTTGGGACACGACCCCTCACGGTTATTCTTTGCCGCTAGACCCCTCACAACAGATGCGTATGATGCTGATGCTGTTGCCGTCGCCGCCGTAGCCACAGCCGGGGCCGGCGCGGCAGCTGGGACAGGCGAGGTCACCTCAGCTCGCAGGACTGCTGTGGCCGGCTGTGCCACCGTCACTGCCTCTTCCGTTCGGCCGCTGCTGTCACCTTCATCTCTGTCACCATTGTCGCTGCCTTCAGATTTGCAGCTCCGTTGAGTGGCAGAAAGCTTCGCCGTCACCTTCAGGAACTCCTGTCGGAGGCCCGCCAGTTCATCGCGCAGACCACCTACGCCGTTGCAACACTCGACGCATCTCCACGGAACATCTACTGGTGCGCCACGTCGCGTGGACACCGGGCCAGGATTCACCTCGACGCCACCAATGATTAGCAGTGTTGCTATGACAAGCAAAGCAAAGCCGTCTAGAGGAGCAGCAACCCTACCCTTTCGCAGCACGCACGAAACGCGGGCGGCCCAGCCGCCTATGCGGGCCCTGTACGCCTGCAAGCCGCAGCCCATTATCTCTATACCTGGGCGAGAGCGATCCCCAAAACACGCTCACTCGCTACAACGTCCCACGCAGACTGACCCGCAGACATTATTATTATTATTATTATTATTATTATTATTATTATTATTGAGACAGAGGCTGTCTTTAGAACAACTCCTTAGGTTGCAAGGTTGCAACCTTGAGTAGATTTTATATTCAACCGTCTCATAATATCTTTAGTCGTGAAGAGGAGATATAATATCTTTATTTGCGACAAGTTTCATTTCGAAAGGCTTGCTCTTGCTCTAAACAACTTCAATGAATTCATATTTACATTTTCGCAATTTAGACGTTCTCGCGTAAATACAGTTACCTGATATTTCAAGGTTTATATGAAAATGCGACTAAAATTAGATAAAAGAAATAGCACAAGCCATAACTATACGAATGAATTATCACTGACATTTGTTTTCTCTCACGTTAACCTCGCAATGTATAGAGCACCTATGCCACCTGCATAAAAGTCGATAACCTCGATTTCGCTCAAAATGTCATATGACATCATTTATCTGCGTAATGACATCAATATTATTCTGCGTAGCGCAGGGCAGCCGCAACAATGCCCATCTGGCGAAGCATGGGACTGCAATCGTATACTCTGATTTAAACAGTGGCACTTGAAGGTAACGATCTGATCGGAGAGGGGAACACTGCCCTCCAATTGCGAGCTTCGTTACTACTTAAATTTTTGGTATTGCAACTCTCGATTACATGATAATGTCCCCCCTCTCCTATGAGCTCGGAACCTTGAAGTACTATTGTGTTTAAATCAGAGGACCTTTTTCAAGGGTCGGCGGAAAGCGGTGACTGAAAGTAGGTGGAGACGAGATGATGTCAAAAGAGGATAAGGGGGAAAGGGGGGGGATATAAAGACGGATGTGGAGGTGGCGGCAAAGCGAGTGAATATAGAAGTGTTAGTGAAACACGCAACGGTAATTGAGATAGCGCCTTTTGAAGCAAGGTTGCAACATGGATTGTAATACGTTAAAGCGATTATTACACATGGATTTTTTAAAAAAGGGTTTAGTAATTTCTAACATTTACGGTCGCGCGGAGAATAATTCAACTGCACTGTGGCCGTGTAAATTAACTTATAATTAATATTTAACTAACAAAATAACTAAAACATTACAACATTCATGAAAATTGAGCATGAAATCCTGCGAGTGCTGCTTTAATTCAAAGTGGAAGTTATTATTACATATTTTTTTTCCTTTACAAAACTGTGAATATGGATCTTTTTTATTCACAAACAAAATATCGAAAATGTAAAAGCAGAGTACAAAACATATTTTAAAGAAGAATCGAATATAATAAATGGATGTTTGAAACATCCATTAATATACAGAAAAAAGTATGTTTTCGAAACATCGGCATAAATGCTGCATGCTTTTCCTGGAGATAGTGGCTAAATTCAATCTAGCTTTCTTGCTGGGGTCGAAAATCCTGCCGCTGTCAGAACTTCAACCCCGGAACTTCCCGGGCAAAGCCACTGCAACGACATCAGTTGATGCGGTGAGGGACTCAAGTCGGTATTAGGGATTTTACATTCCCAGCTCGTGAAGAACGATCCGAACAAATTAGAAGTGGCTTGAGTTGTCTATTGCTACCCATATTGGAATAAAATCGATTCTTTTTTATTTTTATATTTTTTTCTTATAAGATGATACTTCTAAGTTCGACACACAACCGATATCACAGATAATGAACATTTTTATACAATTCGGCAATCACTTCGGTTTACAAACTACACGCAACCCGTTCCATTATTCGCTCTATATCGGCCTAATGACGTTAAAAATATATTTCTTGGCAAACTCCATTCCGCACGTGCGGCGTGAAGGGAAGGGGCGAGCAGGGCTAAGTGCAGCGCCTCGTTAAGTTATTGCCTTGGCGGCCGTTCCAGCGGGGGCGCGAGGGCTGCGGGTTGGTGAGGCGCGAGCCCCCCGGGGGCCCGGCCCGGTTGAATAGGAAGGTAGAAGGACGATTTTCGGAAGAATGGAGCGAAAGGAGAAACCGGGAAGGAAAGGGAGGCGAGGTTTGGCAATGAGGGCGAAGGATATGACGAAGGGAAGAGAGGGAAAAGTTAGTAAGGAGAGGAAAGGAAGAGGGGAAGGAAGGAAGGGGAGGAGGGGGAGGAAGGGGGGAGAACGTAGAAATAGGGAAGGAAATTGTAGAGAGGGAAAATGCAAGGAGGGGAAGAGTAGGGAGTGGAAGGCAGGAAAAGAACGGGTTGGGAGAGCGACAATAGGAAGTGAATGGGTAGAGAGGGGGCGGGGACCAGGAATAGCAAGGGAAGTGTAGCGGAAAGGGATATCGTGGAAGGACGATTTGGAAGGTCGGCTACAGGATAGACAGTATCGGGGTTGACCCCAAGCAATTATATGGGAAGAAAGCGAGGGGTGAGGGCGAGCCTGGATGACCGGATAGCGTTGAGAGTGTGTCCACGGAGATGGCGAGGGTGGCAGAGGAATGGCATTAGAGGCGTCAAGGAGGGCGCAATGGCAGTCAAATTGCAGTATTGAAAATGATGTGTAAGCCGAGAGAGGGACGCAGAAAACTTTTCCGGGGGAACGGGAGGCGGAGGTGTCGGCGGAAAGTGATAGCAATCCTCCAGAGGTATCGCAGAACGGTGGTGGAACCGCTGCAGGATGCAGTGACGAGAAACACTGTCCGGGTGTCAGATGTAGACGTGCTGGCGACAGTGCTGACGATAGTCTGATCGGAAACTGTGAGTGTTCGTATCAGCGTGTGTTGGGACAACGTCAGAGATGCTTTTGGAGGTGGAGGTTTCGGGGATGTTGGGGCTGGTGTGAGGCCGTGTAAGAAGTTTTCGAGACATGGGTAGCGTGAAATTCTGACGGGAAAAGTGATAACGACGGTGTAGTTGGAAATATCGGTTGCCATATTGGGAGTGATGTCGGTAGCGATGTCGAGGGCGACGTCGGAGGCAATGTCGGGGAAGATGACGGGGATGTCGGGGAAGATGACGGGGGTGGCGTTGGAGGCGGAGTCTGGAACGGTATCGAGGGCGGTGTGGGGGGCGGTGTTGGGAGCAATGTGGAGACGGTGTGGGGTCGAGTGGGGTATGTGTTGGAATGTGTGGGGAGCGATGTGGGGCGGTGAGGGGAAGCGGCGTGGAGACGATGTGAGGAGCGCTTAGGGGGCGGGGCAGGAGCAATGTCGTGCCGATATCGAGGCCGAGCGCGAGCACGGTGGCGGGCACACCCCCAAAGTAGCGCCGGCGTCTGGGCAGCGTGGCACGAGCAGCATTCGGACGAAGTATCGGCGGCAGCGCGAGGGGCGCTAGCGGGTCGCCCTGACGCCGCTAATACAAGCGCGAATACATTACCGCGCTCTCCTCCGAGTTATTGTCCGGCGCGCCGCGTCGGGGGCGCCCATTAGAGAAATTACGCCGTCGGCGCCGGGTCCGGCCCCCGAAAAAACACGTGTCGTCGCCCCGGCGTGGGGAGGGGCGATGGCTGATGGGATCCAGTCACGCGTGCGACTCGCCCCCTCCCCTCCCTCGTGCAGTGCCAATGCCACGCGCCGCCCCCCTCCCCGCCCGCCGCGTGGTGAGTGAGCGTTTAACTAACGCCCCCCCCCCCGCCGAGCGAAGCACGTGGCCGTCGTCATGTGCACGTGGCGGCGCGACGCGGGCGGCTGGCAGGTGGCAGGCGGGAAGCGACGCCGTTACGAACTCAGCGCCTCAGCGAACGTTTACATACTACTTCGCCTAAATAGATTTTATTCTTCGTCTAAATATAACGCAACTGACTATTCTGCTTGACAATAATGATAGACGGATTGAAAGTTTGTGAAAATAATTATCGAAGACATTTTAAGCGAACTGACATTACTAGTGATAGGAAGCCAAAGTACTTGTGCACTTCTCGAAATAATTGTCCTGAGACATTTTATTAGAATGAAGGATTGTAGCGTCAACAAATGTGTCGGTTAGGAAGATTTAGTGTGATATGTTGCGGCTCTAAATTCCTACGAATTTTTATGGAATTTAAACAAATTTCAATGAACTATATTCTTCTTCCAGGTATATTACAACTGACTATTCTGCTTGAAAATAATGATAGACGGATTGAAAGTTTGTGAAAATAATTATCGAAGACATTTCAAGCGAATATCAAATGTGTCTGTTAGGCTGATTTAGTGTGAACTGTTGCGGCTCTAAATTCGTACGAATTGTTATGCAATTTAAACGAATTTCAATGCACTATATTATTCCAGAAATATTACAATGGACTATTCGGCTTGAAAATAATGACAGATTGATAGTAAGGAAGTGATAGGAAGCCAAAGTACTTGTGCACTTCTCGAAATAATTGCCCTAAGACATGTTATTAGAACAAAAGATTGTAGCGTCATCAAATGTGTCGGTTAGGAAGATTTAGTGTGATATATTGCAGCTCTAAATTCCTACGAATTTTGATGCAACTTAAAAAAATTTCAATGTACTATATTCTTCGTCCAGGTACAACTGACTATTCTGCTTGAAAATAATGATAGAGGGATTGAAAGTTTGTGGAAATAATTATTGTAAGACATTTTATGAGAATACAAGATTGTCAGATGTGTCTGTCAGGCCGGTTTAGTGTGAGACGTTACAGTAATAATTTCATACAACGTGTTATGCTATTTAAACAGATTTCAATGTACTATATTATTCGTCTAAATACAATACAATTGAGTATTCGTCTTGAAAATAATGACAAACTGACATTAGTAGTGATAGAAGACCTAAGTATTTGAGAACGTCTCGAAATAATTGTCTTAAGACATGTTATTAGAACGAAAGATTGTAGCGTCATCAAATGTGTCGGTTAGGAATATTTAGTGTGATATGTTGCGGCTCTAAATTCCTACGAATTTTTATGAAATTTAAACAAATTTCAATGTACTATATTCTTCGTCCAGGTATATTACAATTAACTATTCCGCTTGAAAATATTGACAGACTGACATTAGTTGTGATAGGAGGCTTATGTACCCGTGCACTAATAATTTTTCTGTTGCTTTCGCAAGTTTCTGTTGCATTTGAATAATAAGTGATAAATTGACCATGGCACACAACACCGGCAGGCAAATGTTTTTCACTGAAGATTTTGAATAGAATACGACCAGAAAAATAGAAGTACTATTAAAGCGATTCTTCTTTATATGATTATTTTGAATTATGCTAAACCATCGTTGGTAAATTTTTCAAGAATTTAATTTAAATTTAAGAAAATAAATGTAACTGATTGCTCTTTTCAATTTTCTGTCGTATCATTTGTATCTCGAAGAGAGCATAAGAAGCTAGGTTTTTTTCTAACGAATAAAGAACTCAGTAGAATTTTATCTTTGAGAATAATATGAATTTTACTTTTGAAAATAGATTATTAGTATTAAATTGTACCAGTATTGCGAATTGAATCAGCTATTTCAATGAAAAACAATTGGTACAAAACCGTTTAAAGTCATCAAACATTATACATCAACATTAGTAGTATTCAAAGCACACATTCCTGCGTGCGAGTTTTTAGTGATAATAAAATAAACGGTTTAATAGAATAACATAAGGTAGTACTGTGAAGTTCTTATGAGTAAAGTTTGAGTTAACACAACAAATCTCGAATTATCTGATGGATTACCAGCAGTTTCAAATACCAATATTTTTAAGAATCCTACTGTTTCATCAAAATGAAAATATTAACTTCATAAATGATAACACTTCTCCAAAGTCCTTTGCATTGAGTTATATCTTCATAGTCAATTGAAACGAACTGCATCTTCAAGACACATTATATTCTCATACATTGTTTCATTCACTTATTCACACAATGCCAAAAAACGATTCCAATCAAGAAAAAATACTATCACTAGACGAAGGAATTCTCCTGGAATAACAACACGCTCTCCCATTCAGAAGTAGGACCATTTTACAGAGGCCCTTTGGCATCGGTTCGTAAGCGACAGTGCTCTTCTCAAAAAAGCACACCCCCTCCCACAGATTTTGGAAATGACCGTGCTTCCAATTCCATTTAGAGTTTAATCTCCGATTGGAAATTATTTGCAGATGGACGCGTCAGCATGCGCACGTCTTAATGGGCTGTGTAACAGTTGCCGTAACTGAGGGGTTGAGAATTCTGGTTGCAAATAAACGGAAGTACTTCTGAAATGGGTTGCTCCATTCGATTCGCTGCGATTCAGTTCCTGCGAATCGAGTCGAATAAAAGGCTGGCGCGTTGGCTCGGATGAGGGCCCACATAGCTTAGGAAATTGCGTATTCAGGGGATTAAAGGGATACTGGTTGCAGAATTTATTCCAAGATTCAATGTGTTAATGTGTTGTAACGGAATGACATTTTTCAGCAACAAAGCAAAGCATGTTCTCTACACTATTTTTACAGTGCTTTCAAAGAAGTATACTTTATTCGTAATTATAACCACAACAAAACATGAGCAACATAGAGCATAATTCCTTCCATTTTCATCGCAAACAGATGACATTACACCATGCACTTCGACTGCAAAACCCTTTATCTATATATTTTACTACACACTTGCTATCATTTAGAAAGCTAGGCGTGACAACTAGACCCGGTTACCAGTTGAAGGGTTTGATTGATTGATTGATTTTTTCGTGTTTCCGGGCGCATGAACTGCTTTGGTCATTATTCCCGTTAGTATAGTGCATGTTTTTTTCTCGGGAGATGGCGCTGATCTTCCCCCGCTGGACGGCGAGATCCGGCACCGACCTACCGTCGGCTAGTGAGGTTTCCCCCTAACCAGGACTCTCCAACCAGCGGAGAACCACCCCAGCCAAGACAAGCTCTAAACTCCCGACCGGTCTCCCGGAATATGTGGTAGTGTAGTGCATGTCAGTGTAAGTGTGTATGTGTGTGTGTATGTGTGTGTGTGTAAGGGGAGAGGATAGGACAAGGAAAAGGAAGGACAGATCGCGCGGCCCGCGGCCCGTTTGTTAGGGTTGTACTCCTGCATTCGCCTGGTGTTGATCGGAGAAACCACGGAAAGGTACCGATCAGAGCAGCCGGCCGCTAGAATTCTCCTCCCGACAGCGACTGAATTCGACCTAACTGAAAACCTAGTGTCGAAAATCCTGCCGCCGTGAGGAGTGTAACCTAGGACCTCCCGGTCAGAGGCAGTGCAGTGTCATCACCAGTTGAAGGGACTGTCTAAATCTTTGAAAAAACAAGTTTGACCCGTGCACATCTCCCACACTTCAAAAATCATTTTCTTAAAAAAGGAAATAATTTCATTCTGATAATCCAATTCCATTCTCATTTTCAAGATATGTATGACGATAATTTCTTCTCCAATATATCGTGCATTATGGGTTCCCCCCCCGCGATTATTTCCGTTGCAAGGCGCGTCAACAGCTATCGTCATTATTCTCTTAAGAGTACTGCATATGTGGGCGTGGCGGTATTCTTTCTCCACCGGGTAATGAGTTACGACGGAGCCCTAAGTATCAATGAGTAGTTTTCCCTATTCAGGTATCTCCCACCAGCGAGACTCCACTCTAGTCGGGCAAGCTCTAAGCTTCCAATTGGTCTCTTGGTACATGTGGCAGTGTAGTGAACGTACGCGCGTGTGTGTGTGTAAAAGAGGAAGATAGAACAAAGAAAAAGAAGGAAAGATCGCGCGCGGGCAGTCTGTTACGGTAGTACTACGGCAATTTGCTGGTGATGATCACAAAATTCATAGAAAACGACAGAAGCCTACCACTAGAATTTTCCTCCACAGAGCTGCTGCAACAGCTGATCTCAACCCAGCTATCACGTTACGCATGTTGTATGTGCTTGTGTTATTTGGCTCAAATAATATTCTCTAAAATACTAAATGTTTCGTTAATCCCTATGATGCACCCGAGGAGAAATTTCATATCCGGCAGTATCACTCTTACGTGGCTGATAAATCCCCAAAACAATCGTATCTCCATAGAATATTACCGACAGGATGTTTTAGTGTTTCTCGTCATGATTCCGAACATTAATACCCAAGGTGGAGTGTGAAGACATTTTTCGAGACATTCTGTACAGAAGTTTCACGCATAAACTAAAATGCAGATTAAATACAAGAAAAAGTTCGCGTCACACCTGTGAGCCCCACAGAAGCGTCGTGTGCCGGGAGGCCCTGCTTCCCCACCCCCTCACCCACTCTCATCACTCCGCATTATTATCCCATCCTTCACCCGCCCGCTCGCTCGTCCCCCCCGTCACCGCGGTCCCGCCCGGCGCTCTCCAGCCACGCGACTCGGGGCCGGTCCGTCATCCAATCGCGCCAGAGCGACAGTCGATTAGCATCACAGCGCGCGATCGATTCCTCGATTCCCGGAATCCTCGTTGTCGACGTCCTCAACGGCGGCGGCAGCGGCGGTGCCTGGCGGAACCGCCGGAGGCGAAAGGGACCTCCTGGAGAAGGTGGGGATGAGCGCCGAATCGGCAGGGGAGGCGGGAACGGGGTGGGCAAGAGGAAGAGGCGGAGATGGAGGTAGTGGTAGAGACGGAAGGGGAATGGGAGTGGTAATGGGAGTAGGTAGGGGATGGGAAATGGGTGGGTTTGATTGATTGATTTTTTCGTGTTTCCGGGCGCGTCAACTGCTTTGGTCATTAGTCCCGTTAGTGTAGTGCATGTTTTTGTCGGGAGATGGCGGTGATCTTCCCCTGCTGGATGGCGAGATCCGGCGCCGACTTACTGTCGGCTAGTGGGGTTTCCCCCTAAGCAGGACTCTCCCACCAACGGGGCACCGCCCTAGTCGGGACAAGCTCCCGACCGGTCTCCCGGCAGGTGTGGTATTGTAGTACAAGTTAGTGTAAGGGGTGAGGATAGGACAAGGAAGAGAAGAGAGATAGCTCGCGGTCCGTGGCCTGTTTGGTAGGGTACTGCTCCGGCATTCGCCTGGTGTTGATCGGAGAAACCACGGAAAACGACCGATCAGAGCAGCCGACCGCTAGAATTCTCGTCCAGACTGCGACTGAATTCGACCTAGCTGGAAAGCTAGTGTCGAAAACCCTGCCGCCGTGGGGAGTGGGAACCTAGGATCTCCCGGTCAGAGGCGCTGCAGTGACATCAGTTGATGCACGGAGCTACCGCTACGGAAATGGGTTTGATGGTGTCAGTGACGGAAGAGAGATGGGAAATGATTGGCTGGCGATGATGGCTTGGGTGGGGTGGTAGTGTCGGAGACGCGAAGGGAAATAGAGGTAAACGAGAGAGTACGCTGGGGGTGTGAGATTGGACAGGGCGGGAGTGTCAAAAAAAAAGGGAAAAGAGAGATGGCCCTGGGAGTACGTTGAGAGCAGAGTCGCCAGATGCGTTGCGAGCTCTTTCCTCACCATTACTACGGAATTTCCCCAAATAACCTCTCCAATGAAACAAAAGTCCCATACTTTACATTGGCTGTACTTACAATTACATTGGCTGCCCCCTTAAATTGAAATAATTCAAATAAACCAATCATCGGCCTTTGATCTGTTTGAGACCATATATCTTCGTTATTCGTGAGTTATTCCTTCTCTATGCCTGTCGTTTACTTTCCCCCTTTCGATACGCAAAAATGAGAGTGAATAATGTGTATTGTTTCTTTTTCATTCATAAGAATTCAGAGAATAATATTTCTATCTTCTGAATAAAAAAAACTCTCCCCAAAGATTTTTTTGTTTATTTATGTTCCCCATTCTTTCACCACAACGAAAAAATCCCTATATTCAAGACAAAATTCCCCAATCTGGCAACTCTGACTGAAAGATTGGGCGTGGGGTGAGTATGGGCAGTCCGCACATGGCGAAGGATGGAACAAGCACAGTCGCGGAGATGAGGGATGCGATAGCGGCCGGGGCGTTGAGAAGGAATTGAAGGCGAAGGAAGGGGTAGGAGGAATCGGGCCCGAAAGAATGGAAGCGGGTGACTATTTTAAATATAAAAGTACGTGGGGTAGGGAAAGTAGAGGGCGGAGGCAGTGCGGGAGCAAGGGTAGAGTCGAAAGGGAGGCAAGAGTAAGTCAAGATGGTGGGCAGGGGGTGGAGATGACGGAGGAGAGGGAAAAGCGGAGGCGGAGGAGGATGGGAAGGAAAGAGCGGCGGCAAGGGGCTAAAAGATGACGGGATCGGTGGCGAGGACGACCCCGGAGGATAGACTACAATTGACCAAGGAAAGTGATTGGCAATATGGAAGGGGATGTGAACGAAATGAGGGGAATTGTGTCCGAAGAAAGAGGTGAAAGTGGGTGCAGACGTTTTGGTAGAAATGAAGCGGCTGGGGTGGTGAAATGCAGGACGAAGAGACAGGGCAGGAGCAAGGAATGAATGGAAAGTAAGAGAGGCGAGCCCAACACAGATGGAGACAAAGAGGGGGGGAGGCAGAAGGGCGGGCCGGAAATGGAGGAAAGCGCTGTCAGAGGAGAACGGGGGCAGAGGCGGGGGCAGAGGCGGGGGCAGAGGCGGGGGCAGAGGCGGGGGCAGAGGCGGGGGCAGAGGCGGGAAGAGACGAGAAAAGGCGGGGGCAGAGGCGGGAAGAGCGGGGCGGGGGCGGGGCGGAGGCAGCCCGTTGGGAGATAAACACGGCGAGGTCAGAAGCCGGAGCCGGGCGCTGGCTTCGTCGCCAGATTTACATGTAAATGAACACGCGCGAGCTCTGGCCCGGCGCCCCCCCCCCCCCCCCCCCCCCTGTTCGCCAGCACTGCGCCCCCCCTGACGCGCCACGGGGCGTCGTCCATGTTTCTGCACCAGACGACGTGCCGCTGAGTTGCAGCTCGACCGCCCACTCCTATCAGACGCTGATCACTGCCAACCGTATTTGTTTTCCGCCTCGGGGGCTAAAACTCGAAACCCAGTCGATCAAGGAGAAATGGTGGGAGAATGCGGAATTGCGTGGAAATGCAAAGGGTTTTTTTTACCTCTTTTTCTTATCCCGTGAATACCATTATTATCACCATTCACATTCTTGTGCGAACAAATTTCTACACATCGGCCGGGATATCCGAGGTCAGTAAGGCTGTGTAGTCGTAGTTGCCTCGGCTTGAAGGGTCGATAAAGGGGAAATAGCGGGAGAGTGCGGATTTGCCTGGAAATGCAAAGGGTATTTTTTTCGTCTCTTTTCCTTAACCTGTGAATACAATTATTTTCATTACTCACATTCTTGTACGAAGAAATATCTACAAGTTGGCATGGGTATCCGAGATTACTAAGGCTGTATGGCTGTAGTTGTCTCGGCTTGAAGTGTCGCGGGTTCGAATCTTGTCTAGAGCATAAATGTTTGTGTGTGCTTGTGATGTCCTTACTTGTCGTGCTCCCACTACAGTTACTTCAATGTAAAAACAAGTGATGGCACATGACCTAGTAACTAAAAAGTGATATGAAAAAAACAGTACAAATTCAACGTACACAGAAACACAACTTAACGCAACCAGCACAAAAGGAATACATGCCATGTAATTATTACACTTTCACTTCCCCCTCGTATCAAAAGTATATTTTCTAAATGACTAGTGGCTCTTTGAGAGAAGAAATGCACTTTCGTTTTATGATATTCGTCATGCACAGAGGATCCTCAAAATCCCATACATGTTCCCAGTCTTGCTCTTACGCCACTAAAAAAATCGTGCTCATTTGATTCATATGTGCACTCACATGTGTACTCATATGTGTTCGGTTGTTCTGATCCTATCGATCCGCTGTCAATGTTCGCCTTTGGATCCATCAGTTTAGTTGCAGTCACCGACGTCACATCTTGACAAACTGAATAAGTATCTTCTATCAACAAGTTGCGTGCTGAATTCGATCATTCAAAATTTCATTCTTTAGCTCAGGTTGATAATACGATTTACGATTATGGACAATTAATGGACGTCCAGAACGAGGTTCACATCAATCGACATATTGCCATTTTTAAACCAAGCAAACCGCTCGTACACTCAGGTCTTTCTCATAAAGTCATCATTATAAGCTGTTTTCAATTTTAAAACAGTTTTGAACAGCATTTGTTTTTCGAGTAAGAAACAAATTTTCATTGCTACTCATTTAAACTTGCCATCATAATAAACGAAACAGAAACAAAACAGTGCTAGCAAAAACAATCACTGCAAACGAACAGAATAAGCCATGTCGACAACATAAGCCGTACTGATATGCCAACGAGTTGCCGTACACACTCCTAGCGGCAGAAATGCGTACTACGGACAATGCGATCTCGGTTATTTTTAGATACCCCTTCGTATAAACAAATGCTCTATGCAACCTATTTTCGTGTTGCCTACATAGACAGAACTCACAATATTGCACGGTTCTTCTGAAGAACGCCTTGAGAGAATGTAATTTCCCCAACAAGTGGTCGAAGCGGCGCGACACCGAGTTCCCGTCCTCGCCCTTTCAGTGGAAGGCCACCGCAGCGGCCCAGTCGTCGGCGCCCGGCCAGGCGGAGAGCGAGTTCGCCCACTTAGCAGAGCGAGTTCGCCCACTTAGCCAGGTGGGATTTGGGGCTGCCCCGTGTAATCACTGGGCCGCGAGAATTCGGGTTAATTACCGCCTTTCACGGAGGGCCCTCTTACAGACACGTGACCGCCTCCGCTTACCCCCCCCCCGCCATCGGTCTCAACAGCTGGGTCTCTCCAGCCTCGCGACGCTTCCACCCCCCTTCCCCCGTGCTCTTTCTGCCGCTTCCGCTCACTCTCAGTCTATCCCGCTCTCCCTTCCCTTCTCGACCGTCTTCCCCTTTTTTCCACCGGTAGCGGTAGCTCAGTGCATCAACTGATGTCACTGCAGCACCACTGACCGGGAGGTCCTAGGTTGGAGTCCTGACGGCGGCAGGATTTTCGACACTAGCTTCTCACCTAGGTTGAATTCAGTCGCTGCCTGGAGGAGAATTCTAGCGGCCGGCTGCTCTGATCGGTAGTTTTCCGTGGTTTCTCCGATCAACACCAGGCGAATGCCGGAGCAGTACCCTACCAAACGGGCCACGGACCGCGCGCGATCTGTCCTTCCTCTTCCTTGTCCTATCCTCTTCCCTTACTCACTCACTTACACCAACATGCACTACACTACCACATATTCCGGGAGACGGGTCGGAAGCTAAGAGGTTGTCCCGACTAGGGCGGTGCCCCGTTGGTGGGAGAGTCCTGGTTAGGGGGAAACCGCACTAGTCAACGGTAGGTCGGCGTCGGATCTCGCCATCCAGCGGGGAAATATCACCGCCTTCTCCCGAGAAAAAAACATGCACTAAAGTAACGGGACTAATGACCAAAGCAGATGACGCGCCCGGAAATACGAAAAAATCAACCAATCAATCAACCCTTTTCCCCGGACTTCACCTCTCACCCTTCCGTTGGTTGGTTAGTTGTTAGTGATTTGGGGCGCATCAACTACTGACGTCATTAGTCCCCTAAGTGCAGTTCATGTTTTCTCCTCGGAATATGGTTTCTCCATCCAGCGGGGCAACATCACCGATACCTCCCGAGCAAAACGCATGCACTACACTTACGGGACAAATGACCTCCGTAGTTGACGAACCTCTTCGCCAGCACCGACTCGTCCCCCGCTCTGCCCTTAATCCTCTTGTTTCCCGTCCTCGCATGCTCCTCGTGCCCTTTGGCCCTTGTTCTGGCAATGTTTGTCCCTACCTGACGCCCTTCACCGACTTTGCCTTCGTGCTGTTACATCTCGCTTCGTCCTTTCCCTCGCTAACGCTCAACGTCCTGTCCTCAGATTCCATCAACCGTCTCGCGTCCTCACTCTCACCTTCCGATCTAATTCGCCACTTTCCGTGCCCATTCCCAACAGTTCTCAGAGTAATCATCAATTCCGACCGGCACTGCCTGCCTCACGTCCTCTCCGGACTTGGCCCGTGCGCGCTCGCATGTCCCATTTCATTCTCACTCCTCCATTCGTCCTCAGGTGTCTGTGCAGTGGATCGCCACGTGTATATCCGCACTCATCAGTCAAGGTCGTCCAGCCTTACCACTGGCCTGCCGTCGTACCTCACCCCCGTTAGTAGCCACCTACTCTCTGCGGCCCCCTGACCCGTGAGTGAAACCTCGATCGGAGTACACAATCCCTGTGATTTCTCCAGTTCTCCAAGATTGTCTCCATCTTGCGCTCGTCACATTAAGGTTGGTTCCACCCAGGAAACTACGCCACAAGGTTACTAACCCTGGGACTATTCCACGCTCGCAAGTCTCCCAACTTTATCCACCATTATTCCCGCTTTTGCGCAGTCGTCGTTCATCCAAGCGCCTTGTGTTTACAGGGTCCTGTTCTTGCATGGTCATACTCTCTTTAATTCCCCGTCCGCGCGAGTGTCCCATCTATATAGACCTCGCGGTCGTGCATGATTGTCGTTCTCGAAAAAGTCCCTGTCCTCCGCAACGTCTCCGACTCCACAAGGTCTTTTTCTTTGCATCGATCTCATCCTCGAAAGTCACACATCTTCAGACGGTCTCCACCTTTATCTTATCCCCGCTCCCACAAAATCCTCGCCTTCATACTGTGGTCTCCCGTCCTCGTTGATCCCCGATCCTACAAAATTCGTATGCCTTACTACCCAAGATCCCTACCATTACGACGTTCCCCTCCCGTCCTCAGGCGGTCCTCTCTCCGAAACGACCCATGACTCCCATCTTCATACGTTCCACATCCACAAATCATCCTCGCCCCCGCAAAGCCTTGGTCCTCCTAAGGTGGTCATCTCCACCAGACCATCTTGGCTTGATCCTCGAGTCCACAAAGTTCGTGAGCCCATCACGCCCCCACCTTCCCAAGATCCCTACCATTATGAGGTCCCCGGCCGCTAACAATTCTTTTTTTTCTTTTTTTTAATTTGTTGCGTCTACACCTTCACGCAACGCGTCTCCAAGCCTCTTAAGGAGCGTTGAGCGCTTTGCACTGGGGAGTAATCCTCCATTAATGTGCAATTTTTTTTTAATATTTGTCAAGTCTCGTCACGTCGCAGTCAGTGCCTTTTATCCCTTCGGCCAGGGGCTCGACGCCGTTAGATCCCGGGGTTCCTGGCCGGTCACCCAACCACAAACCCGCGAGTCTCGAATTCGCTTAATCTTCGTGACTTGACGGAGCGTAGTAAACGAATTCGGCTAGCGCCGCCGGCTACGGTCGACTCCCGTACTCGCAATGTCTCCTTCTCCACGAGGTGTCCTGCCTCACCACACGCACGCCCCGTCCCCTAGCCCGCCTCGCTCCCACCATCCCCACCCCCACCCTCAGTGAAAGCCACGCCGCACGCAGGAAGTTGCAAACTCCTCCTCCGGGTCGAAGGCAAACCTCCGCCCTCGGCGACCGCAGAGCGTCCGCCCCCGCGGGACTCCACACTCGTCAGCGAGTTCTGGGCGCGGCCCCGCCCCCGAACCACCCCCTGCCGTTCAAGGGCGCAGCCCAAGGTAATTATATTCCGGGCCAAGCGATTTCGGACTCTGGACCATGGACCACAAGGTCACACAAAGGTCTAGAAATGGGGTCAGAATGGGTTTCAGATTATACACGTGATATATTGTGAACATTTTTACAATACACCTGGTTAACGAAATTTACAAATTTAGTTTCAGGGCATATAAAAATCATCTACCGTAAACCCACATTAATTCGTTAATTCCATTATCACTACTATAGTTGCGCAAGAGTGAGTAAATTGCTGTGTAACAGTGAACTCGAGACCGAAGTGTACCATTGAGAACTAGTTGTAAGGCCCAGTGTAAATAGTGTGTAGGGAAATAATGTGATTAGTGTAAATATTTGTAAGACCCTCAAACTTTGCTCAGTTGTGGGGATATTTCTAAGAGCACTCCATAAGGAGAGGCCGTTGCCCACTAAGGAATTCTCAGACTTTATTTATTTATTTATTTATTTATTTATTTATTTATTTATTTATTTATTTATTTATTTATTTATTTAAACCCATATTGTCGCAATTTTTCAAGAAGTTACGCATATACTTTCACAATGTTTTTCTATAATGTCAATAGGGAGATTTTATTTTAATATGAAGTAAAGATGAGACGTTACTTTCATTCTCAACTTATCATAACAATAAATAAATCCCACAGGAAATGCGTAAGCAATAAAAGAAAGGCGTGTTTATTCAAAACAACATTAAAAGAATAAAGTTACAAGAAACGGAAAAATTATGTACTTGAATTTCTCAAAAGAAATTACATTTTATTAAAAATATGAAAATATTATTCTACTAATTTATGTCAAGAATTTCATATTTCCCATACAAATCTAAAATAATTTAAATGCTTTAAAATGAATATGCCTAAGAAGTTTATTTTCCTAAATTAACATTAATAACATATGGTGCTACATTAAGGAAGCATGAACTATTTCCTTATGCTAGGTTTCTTCAGATAAACTGTAGGTGAACCAAGAACCGACACCCCATACTCAGAATATTCAGGTATTCAATTATTTATATTTCCTCTGCCATTTCTTACGAGCCAAAATTGATTGAACCTCATCCCATTGTTATCCGTGATCTGGAGAACAAAAACTTAACTTTCTACTTTTATTATCCTGAAGTATTTTACTATTTTTCTATTTGCTCCTTTTAGAAACTGCTTGTTGTCGAAACCTTTTTACCGGGAGCGGTAAGTTCAGTGCATGCACTGATGTCATTTTTTTCACATTTTTGCATTGCAGCAATGCAAATTTTGCATTTGCAGCGCCTCTGACCTAGGTTCGAGTCCTGACGGCGGCAGGATTTTCGACACTAGCTTTTCAGCTAGGTGGAATTCAGTCGCTGTCTGGAGGAGAATTCTAGCGACCGACTGCTCTGATCTGTAGTTTTCCGTGGTTTCTCCGATCAACCCCAGGCGAATGCCGGAGCAGTATCTTACCAAAATGGCCACGGACCGCGCGCGATCTGTCCTTCCTCTTCCTTGTCCTATCCTCTCCCTTTACACACACACTTACACTAAAATGTATTACACTACCACATATTACGGGAGACCGGTCGGAAGCCTAGAGCTTGTCCAGGCTGGGGCGGTGCCCGCTGGTGGGAAAAGTCTTGGTTGGCAGCCCGCAGGTGGAAACTCCACTAGCCGACGGTAGGTCGGCGCCGGATCTCGCCATGCAGCGGGGGACGATCACTGCCATCTCCCGAGAAAAAACATGCACTACACTAACTGGACTAATGAACACAATAGTTGACTCGCCCGGAAACACGAAAAAATCAATCAATCCAAACCTTTTTATAGTTTTAATCATTTTAAGAACATGATATGTAAATATGAAAGCATATTTTACAGTACATGATATTTAAGACACATTAGGAAGTAGAGATAACTTGTTAATCCACTTTGTATAATATTGATCCTATTGGAATATTTCAATCAAAGCAACTCTCTGTGCACAATTGTAGTCACCAGTCAAAATAAAAAAGTAAATAAAACAGCACATAAAGAAAAAATGTATCTCCGTATAGGTACATCATGAAATTTACTTTTAAAGAGCAGCGGAAAATTTTCAAATACTTTCTCCATCTCCACAAAGGGGCTGCGGTCTTCAGTACGAAAATTGTAGCATACAAATGATGCACTGACCATCGATATACTGATGCAAATACTGGTTGATAGAATGACTTCTATTGACTGAGAGTTATATAATATTGCCTTGGCATTGTTGCCGGTGGTGGCATGTTCTTCGCATGTAGAAACAACGGGCCGATTAAAAGGTATAGCCAAATAAGGCGGTGAAAAGGGCCCCCAAACCAATTCGATAATCGCGATGCTCATAAAAAAGAGAATAAAAATGCCGCAGATTCACAAAAAATCAGCTTCCTAGGGCAATCTGTTGACATAAGAGTCTGACAATAAGTTTTTCTCTAAACAATAGGCTGTTTCCATCGGTGGATTTCAATATTTCTCTTCTTGCGAGATAAGGGCGAGAAAGTAAAATTTAATATAGCACAAATGGAGTAATTGTAATTGTTTCTTTTTATGGATGTTTTGAAGCTCATGAAGTTGATTTGTAAAGTGTAACGAAAAAGTTTCATTTACTTTCTCCATCTACGCCAAGTGGCTTCCGCTATACAGCACAAAACTTGTAAGACGCAATTGAAAGTTCGTAATGAATACACATCAGAAACACTGGTTTCATAAAAAGGCTTCTATCGACTGGCAGTTGAATAACATCGCTACGGCATAGCACCCGGTAGAAGAATGTTCTTTAAGTAGAAATTCGGGTCAGGACATTGGGCAATGATGAAATTTATAGACTTTTTCATTAAAAAGTTAACATATTTTTTTAAATTCTTATTTGATATTTAAGTTTGATTTAAGTTTTTATATAACTATTTTCCGTGTTCATCACACATAATAAATCAGAGCTACAGTATATTTACGTGACACGTACTTCCATTTAACGTGTGAATTATTTTAGAAATTTTTAATATATTTCAGAGAGCCATTTTTCAAGGGTATATTTAACTTACATAATGCCTTTCTGATTGCTAATTTCAGATTTTGTGAGTACCTAAGAGCATCTAGTAACATTTAATAATATTAAAACTCAATTAATGGACATAATGGGACACTTGAGTACTTTGCGATGTCTCAATTGTCCTCATTAGCGGAAATATAAATAAAATGTGGATAATAAAACATAATAAAGTATTCAGTATTAAACGTAAAGTAGTTGGTAGAGATTTTATGGATTTTTGTCAAAGCAAAAATTTATATCTATTAGTTCAAACGTCTGAATGAAGTACAATTATGCTGTGTAATAATAAAAGAAAATATATCTATTACCTTTTGCGACAAATATCATTCGATTGTAATTCGGTTTGGTTTTTTTCGTGTTTCCGGGTGCGTCAACGGCGTTGGTCATTAGTCCCGTTAGTGTAGTGCATGTTTTTCTCGGGAGATGGCGGTGATCTTCTCCCGCTGGATGGCGAGATCCGGCACCGACCTACCGTCGGCTAGTGGGGTTGCCTAACCAGGACTCTCCCACCAGCGGGCACCACCCAGCCGAGACAAGCTCTAAGCTCCCGACCGGTCTCTAGGAATATGTGGTAGTGTAGTGCATGTCACTGTAAGTGTGTGTGTAAGAGAAGAGGATAGGACAAAGAAGAGGAAGGACAGATCGCGCGCGGTCCGTGGCCCGTTTGGTAGTGTACTGCTCCGGCATTCGCCTGGTGTTGATCGGAGAAACCACGAAAAACTACCGATCAGAGAGCAGTAACAGGTCATCAACGCCAGTGGGGCTCTGCATTGTTGAGCGAAATTTACATTCTTATGTCGTAAACTGTTACTAAGTAATTGGGGTGGCCCACACTTGGTGGGACATTCTACAGAGTGCTTCAGGTTAAGGCTTTAGAAACGTGCCAAAATGCTTTAGTATAGTCTCCCAAATTAAAAGAAGAGGTAGAAGCCTGCGGAAGTGAACGTTGCTGCAATGTGTGCGGTGAAAGAAGCTCTTCCGGCAGGGGAAGTTGCGTGGCGGGAAATGCGTGTGGCCGCGATCACACGCCTCAATGTTTCATTGCTAAAGGACACACAACTTCGGACGTCGGTTTCGAGAAGCAGGACGCGGTAACATGACTGACAAGAAGAACGTCTCTCTGGGAAAATTATTTTCGTTTGGATTAAATTTAGTTACCATTGACATTTATAATTCAGATTTATATTCTAGAATATCGTTGGAAATAGTAATTTACGTCATAAAGACGGAAAAGTTTACATTACGAGTGAGATGTTTCCAGCTTCGGCTCGTAACGTCGCCTCGGCTGGAATTTCTAACTAGTAATGTAACATTTCCGCTCGTGTGTCGTAACAAGTTTTAATTTCATATTGCAATATTTCGCGAAGTACGAATGCTGATACTGAATTTCCTAAGGCGCCAGTGCCTCCCGGAATCTTGGTGCCTGTGAAACAATTACAGTGCTCTGAACATTTTAAAACGGAACTGAAGCGAAAAGATGCTTCCGAAATCGATAGTAGATTAATTAAATGAAGCAAATAAACAATTAATACTTCATAAATTGTAAGAAAGATTAAAAAAAGAAAATGAAAAATGTTCTTGAAAAAATACAAATAATATTAACATGGTAAATGAGGATGTAATTTTGGCTTGCTTACTTACTTATTAGACTTTATTTTCCAACTTTGTCATCTTATGATACTGTTATCTACATATTTTATGAATTAGTGTAAGTTCCCTTCACATTATTGTAATCAACTTCATCATTGGTGGTGGCCCTGTATTTATAAAACAAATCAGAAACGTTAGTACAAAATTTACAAGTTCATTAGTTGATATGAGGTCTTATACGGTACACTGTGACGTAAAGTCTCACTTTCCGGTGGGCTTTGAGGCACCGAAATGCGAAATAGGAAGAAATATTTTTTCTTTTAAATTTGGATTCGTAATAAAGAGACAACCACAGGCAACATATGCTTCTTTTTACATTGAAAAATGGATTAGTCATTGAGTTTTGTCATGTTGTAAAGTTGACAAATTCTTTAATCATTTAACTTGAAAAACGTTAACATATCTATATTAATGAAAATAAGTAAATAAGTGATTTTCAATTAATCGTAATTTTATTTTAAATTGCAATGGTATATTGCAAATGTTTTTCATTTCTTGCTCTCTAGATATTTCTGAAACGTTAAATGCATTTCGCTTGAAGTAGGTCGCAGCATGACTGCCGAAACGTTGCCATGTGGCTAGGACGAGCGTCTCTTGGACTGCCAAGTACACACTGACTGTGACTACGGAAACCTTTGCTTTCATTATACATGATTAAAAAAATTTCTTGCATATTTTATCTTAAAAATATCTTGAATTTCTTTGAAAATTGTAGGTTTATATAAAACAATTTCCTGCTATTGGATGGAATATATTTGTTATATAAAGTAATAATGCGTTCAGTTTTCTTTATGCAATCTTACACGTGAAATCATGACAATGAAAGGTGTCAGAGATGTTTTGAAAACGTCAATAATCCGTATAAAGTATTTGAGTTGGGAGAGTGCGTGTTTGCGCATCCGTTTTTCACAGCTATATCACTTCTCGTGCACCAATCGAGAACTATGAGGTGTCCATTCTAGCGGCCGGCTGCTCTGATCGGTAGTTTTCTGTGGTTTCTCCGATCAACACCAGGCGAATGCCGGATCAGTACCCTACCAAACAGGCCACGGACCGCGCGCGATCTTTCCTTCTTCTTCCTTGTCCTCTCTTCTCCCCTTACACACACACACTTACACTAACATGCACTACACTACCACATATTCCGGGAGACAGGTCGGGAGCTTAGAGCTTGTCCCGGCTGGGGCGGTGCCCCGCTGGTGGGAGAGTCCTGGTTAGGGGGAAACCCCACTAGCCGACGGTAGGTCGGTGCCGGATCTCGTCATCCCGCGGAGGAAGATCACCTCCATCTCCGGAGAAAAGCAAACATGCACTACATTAACGGTACTAATGACCAAAGCCGTTGACGTGCCCGGAAACATCAATCAATCAATCCATTCGACGCGGCTTCATCTCGCGACAGTGGAGATATGATAATTAGTTTTCGGATCCGGCCAGAAAAGTCTAAGAGATTTTCAAAACCCTGTCCTAGCGTGTTTTAGCGCTGCGATCATAGTGGGTAGACGGAGATTTAAACCAACGCCACCTGAACGGGTCTATGTAGGTGGTGTTGATTAAAACTCAGTACCTACAGTTATTTTTTGCCCTAGGACCTATCCACTGCAGGTGAGAAAATTATATATTTCCATTTAAAAATTCAAAGATGAAATTCAAAGAAATTTCTCGACAACTAAAAATATTTCAAACTCTATGACATATTACTTGCCCCATTAATTCGCATTGGTAAGAGAAAACTTCGAGTCTATACCGTGAACGGTTTAGAAGTGAGCGGGTCATAGTTGGTGGGATACCGGGTATAATGGGGATTTGTCGTTAGTTCCTCATAACCAATGGTGGCCGGGGGGGGTGCCAATTAGCAGAGACGGCATGTATGTCCGAACTATCAAATACGTTTTACCCCTTCAAAATATTTCTTGAACGAGGATAATTATTGCATGTAGCGTACAACCGATTTGCATGTACTAACAATTTAAATCCTTGTCTAAGACAACGTTTACGTTACTAACAGAAGATATAATTGTGATGAATTAAAAATAGGATATTTTTTAAAATATCTTTTCCAGGAAACAAAACAGTAACGGTCGCACAAATTAGGGTAGACTTGTTGCAACTTTGCCCGAGGATGGCTTTTCCGGGGAGGGCACCGCCCTAGAGCGCCTAAAGATTGATTGATTTTTTCGTGTTTCCGGGCGCGTCAACTGCTTCGGTCATTAGCCCCGTTAGTGTAGAGAATATTTTTTCTCAGGAGATGGCGGTGATATTTCCCCGCTGCATGGCGAGATCCGGCGCCGACCTACCGTCGACTACTGGGATTTTCCGCTAACCAGGACTCTCCCACCGCGGGCACCGCCAAGTCGGGTTAATTAATACCAAATAAAGGTATGGGTTAATTAATCATGGTTAATTAATACCAAATAAAGATCATAACTAGCACGCACACACAGAAATGCCACCACTGACAGTACTCGAACGGCGCAATTCAGGTGTTTCTCTTAGGCCCCCTAGCAGAGGCCTGTGGCAAATCATGCAGAAAACGTATATACCGTGTAAGCACGACTTGTTGCTTTTGTACTTCTGGTTTGGGATCTTGAAGTTTTTGTATAGAATCTGTATGAGAATTCGCACGAAAACTGTACCGTGTATACCGGATTTAAGACCCGAAAATCAACAAAGTAATTAATCGGAAAATGACAACCTCACAGATTCATTTTTCAAGTGCCCTCGAGTGATCCCAGTGCCTGATTATCCTTTAACGTACTCCATATCCTTCACAGTTTTCCAATTTCAAAGGGGCAGTTGACAAATCCCCGATGGGACTATAAATATGATTCAAGAAGTATACAAGAACCTACAAACATTTAGTCCGGTCTTGGACCATAATCTCCGTATAATTTTCTCGAATAGCCTATAATATTGCACGCTTACCCTGTAGCATAATGGAAACGTACCAGCTTGAACGTATTGTTGCACGGTTAATCATATAGACCTACGCTATTAAGTGAAGGGCATACCTTGCACCTAAGAGGCGTCGTTTCAGTGCTACGGCTAGTCATGTGATTCGGAATGCATAAGATCAGACATTTCAAATGTGATAAGATTCCCCACATAACCCAAGCGCACTGTAACGTACTTTAAAATCAATGAAGATCACGTAACTGTACAACAGAAATTACCTTTAAGCCAGTAATAACTCGTGTTAGTAAGAATGAACGATTTCTTTGAAACGACTTCCACAATGGCCAGATTGTTGTAACTTCTGATGACACAACGAGAAAAGATAGTGAGGAAGACAAGTCATATGGGAAATAAATACATCTTATTGCCTGCTCTCTCTCTATCTCTCTCTCTCTCTCTCTCTCTCTCTCTCTCTCTCTCTCTATGAGGATTGGAAAAGGAAACAGACATGTTGCACTAGTCAATTTATTTCCGCCAACAGTTTTCTCATAGTTTGTCTTCATTTCGTCGTAAACACCCGTTAACTCACATATTTAATGCATCTTTATGCACTGGAACGTTTCCAGATATTTTCAAAACAGCTAAAATTAAGCCGCTTATCAAAAAAGGCAACAAAAATGAAATTAGAAATTATCGGCCCATTTCTCTTCTATCAGTTTTTTCAAAAATATTAGAGAGACTTTTTTACGTACGAATGGAAACATTTCTCACTAAACACGACGCGCTTTCAGATTGCTAACATGGATTTAGAACCAAATAGAAACTTTTTTTTAAAGGATTATTTTTAGATCTGTCAAAAGCTTTTGATGTCATTGATCATGACATTTTACTTTCTAAATAACCTTCATATGGAATTCGTGGTATTGCACTAAATTGGTTATGTTCGTATCTTAAACAACGATCTCAGAGAGTTGAAATACCTTACTGGAATGATGGAACATTACGTACGCACCTTTCCGACTCCTTGCCCGTTGCATGTGGAGTTCCTCAAGGATCGATTTTAGGCCCTATTCTGTTCCTACTTTACGTAAACGATATGCCCTCGACGATTCGAAACGCAAGAACGGTTCTCTTTGCGGATCATACGAACATCCTTTGCAATAAAGAAACAGTAAATAGTACAATATCAGATGTTTCAAATTGGTTCCGAAATAACAAATTAATAGTAAACGAAAAGAAAACGGTTTTAATACAGTTTTCCATTTCAAATAAACAATTCTGTGCTCCATTGAAAATGAACAGTGTACCATTGACTGATGTTAAGGCAACAAAATTTTTAGGTCTCTCAATTCAGTCAAACCTTAAATGGAACGTCCATTTAAATGAATTGAACACAAAATTAAGTTCATTATGCTACGCGTTCAGAATTCTTGCAAATTCAGTCAGCCTTCATACTGCTCGTTGTGTATACTTCGCGAATGTTCATTCCCGCCTGAGATATGGCATAATATTCTGGGAAAATACATCTTATAGCTCCCAGACTTTTAGATTACAAAAAAGAATTGTACGAATAATAACCAAATCCCACCCACGTGATTCATGTAAGCCTCTCTTCACTAATCTAGGAATTCTACCATTACCGTGTCTTTTTATTTACGATGACATTAAACGATTAAATTCGATGTGTTTTTTAAAAAATGACTTGCTCAAGGGCGGGAATATATTTTCAGAAAATGCCGAAGTCTATTACCATAACACTCGACGTAGAAGTCATATTCATCAGGTGACAGTATCAACAGCTCATTACAAAACATTCACATACAATACATGTACATTATTTTACAACACTTTGCCAGATGACATTAAACGATTAAATTCGATAGAAAAGTTTAAATCCCAAGTGAAATCGTTTCTGCTGCATAACTGTTTCTATACAATTAGATACTATACTGAGCATCACAAGAAAAGTAACATTAATTTTAACAATGATACATAATGCATTATTTACCATTTGGACTGTATAAATGAGTATAAACAACCTGTAACAACTATTGTACTACAGCTTCCGGGTCAATGACCCCCATCTCGATCAGGTTTTTCGTCCAGTTTCCCTGATCCATTGAGCAAATGCTGAGATGGCCCCTTGTTTTGCTTCTGGACATAAATGTAACTTCATTTTCTGTGCACGTCTTCTAGAATTCAGTGGGAAATGCAATTATTCAAATTTTTTTTTTTTATTTATTTTTCTTTCATTCTAATTTAATTAATAGATTTTATTACATGGGAGTGTTTTTTTTCCCTTCAAAATTCAAAATTTATTGCTTATTAATCCTTGAAAATAGGTTTTATTACATGGGAGTTTTTGTTTTTTTTCTCCCTTTCAAAATTCAAAATTTATGGCTTATTAATTTTTGAAAATAGATTTTATTACATGGGAGTTTTTGTTTTTTTTCTCCCTTTCAAAATTCAATATTTATTGCTTATTTATTTTTGAAAATAGATTTTACTACATGGGAGTTTTTTTTCTCCCATTCAAAAATTCAAAATTTAAGTAGTATATGACTTAGTGTAGGGATCACAGAATTTTGAAAATGTGCACACAATTCACTTTTCCCCATAGCACGTCATACGCAGTTTTTAACTGTTTTTTTGAGGTAAAATAAAATTTTTAAAAAACCGTCAAGTTTGTAAGTTCCAACGATCACGGTACTGTTTTATGCAGAAATGGGGTCATTACGAGGGAATGGCGGAATACTTTCATCGGAACTTCCGCCCCCTCAAAAACCACCAGACGCATATTCTGTCAGTCTGTCTTCATATTTCTGGCTAAATGGACTTCCAGACGTTGTAACTCCTTTTCTTGCAAGTAGATACGATTTTGACGAAATTTCTTAAGTACTGGAACAATACTCATACTTTGGATTCATTTGAATGGAGTTTGGTCCAAACTACCAGCGGCCGCCAGCTGCAAAGAACGGCATGCCATTCGCCTTTTGCTATGCTACAGCCGATCGCGCCCGAGAGCTCCCCCCTCTCCCCACCCGGCGAGCTGACTCGATAATCAGTGTGCCACACCAATTGCCAGCAGTTAACAGACCAGGGGGCGCCATAGGCAGCCCTGCTCTGCACGATGAATAGTGGGTATCCGTACATGATCTTGTGGGGATAGATTCTTTGGCTGCCCGAACGACACCTGCTAGACACTGTTACTAACGTTTCGGTCGTCATACTGCGGACTGACGGAGGCCGAAATCCATAGGCCTCCGTCAGGCAAAATGCATAGGGCTTTCGCGAATCTACTGCCTATGGCGCCCGAGAAGTTCTTCTTCCCTCCCAGTACGGTAGGTTGACTCGATACGCAGCGCAATACAGTGATTACGTGTAGATAAGCAGATCGGTGCCCGCCAAGTCGACCGACTTATTAGACAACCATAATCTTAACAGACAACCATAATAGCACGTCATATGCAGTTTCGACTGTTTTTTGTCGTACAATATATAGAAAAATTAACTAGAATTCAGGGATACTATACATGAATTCAAGTAAAGTTCCCTGCATTATTTTTAGAGTGGCAATTTCCAAGTATATTCTTAACGTATTAAACGTCATGGTTTATTTTTTACAAATTTGGGTTTAATGACAACCTAACACCCCGCATCTAGTAATATGGATCATATTTAAGTGCAATATATGACACAATGAACACTTATGAAAATTTTGCTATGTATGTCCCTATTCACTGAAATTATAAATAAATTACGGAGAATAAATCATGAAAATAATTAGTAGTAAATAGATGATTATTTGTATTTTCTTTCTTTGTAAACCCCAATTTCTACCATTAGTCCGAACTTCTCAGAAAACTACTTGTTCTTACATAGAATACGAATAACAGAAAATAATATTTTAGGCTTTAAGAAAAAATTAATTTTAGTCTACATGCACATGAAGCAAAATTCGTCACGAATTGTAAGAAAACACATGCGTGCTTACAAGGAAAGCTGCTATATCACTTTTTTTTGCGCAATGAAAACATGAGTTGGCCGGTAGCGGTTACACACCGGAATTGTAATCAGAATTTCCGCCGCAGTACGTGCTGCCTGACACCACTCTAATCAGTTCCTTCAGCGACTTGCGAGCGAAATGGACGGATCATCGGCTAAGTCAAGCGTAGAAGTGGACCCTGCAACTTCGCCTGCACGCGAAACGGAGAGTCGGACACGTAGGAATGTTATAAGCACAGGAGAAGGGCCTAAAGCAGGTTTGACCAGACCCGTCTGTACAACGGATGCAGGTCAGACATACTGTGTTGAGACCCTACCCATCTCTCCGAAACCTGTTCCTCCACCATCGTTATCAAATTTCGTGGTTCCTGATGAAGGGAAAACAGGAGATGGAGAAACGGTAGATGGAGAAACTTTGAACGGGTAGTGAATTTTCGATTGTATTTGAAAGAACAAATTTTGCCAATTTATTAAACAACCTGCGGAAGAAAACGGACATTCAACTGGTCTTCACAAAAAAGCTAAAATCAAACATGCAAAGTGGTCTGTTGAAATTATACAAGTTTTTCAAAGTATCATTTGTTTATCATTATTCTCACAAATGTAATTTCTGTCAATGCTTTACGATTATATATACATCTTAATGTGTTTATGTGAAAAGAAGTGTTTACATAAAATAAAGTAAGTGTGTAACTAGTAATTTTTTCTTATTTAGCTTTCGGAAAGTTATAAATAAAATTTAGTTATTTTTATGTAACCTGCATGAATTGTGTCTTAACGTTTTACGTAGTGCCATTACTGAAGAAGTGCCACATCGCAATAATTTTCTTGAAGACCTTTTAAAGGTAAGTGCATTTCTTAATAAAAAATTACTCGGCTACTTTTATGTCTACGAAAACAAATGATAACACATGGATTCGCTTTTAATACATAACCAGGTGATAATATTGGTTTAGTAAATTCAATAAATTATATACAAATGGCGAGAATCAAAGTAATTTAAGTGCTGTGCATTTTTAAAAGCTAATTTTATAATGTATAAGTGATAAAAACAAAATATTATTTTACAATAATTAGACTTTTCCATGGAATCCTCTACTTTCCAAGGCCTCACCTTCTAATTCGTTATCAAAACTTCCTTTACCTGATTTTCGGTTTCCGTATGCCGTTTAGAATTACTTTCCTCATACTTGCGATGAATAACGGTTTCTCGTACATTTTTGCTTGAAATTATGGGTGAAATTTATCAAAGTCTTACAATTTTTAGTGAAATTACAAATATTATCATAGATCTTCACTCAATTTTAAAGGCTCTGAAGAAGCATTACATTATGAATTTTAATCACTGTGTAAATGAAATTTATGTACATTATTTGTTCATGACATTTAAATAATGAAGTCCATTACTCAATATTTAGATGAGAAAATTTGTTCACAATAAAAAATTAAAAAGTAATGGCGTTGTCACCAATAGTCCATTAATGAGTGTAAAATATTTTTCTATTTAATGAAAGTAATATGTTAAAAAGAACACAATTTTTATTGGAAGAATTCTAACAGCCGGCAGTTCTGATCGGTAGTTTTCCGTGGATTATCCGATTAATATAAGGGGGAAGCCGGAGCAGTACCCTAACAAACGGGTCACCGACCGCGCGCGATCTGTCCTTCCTCTTTCTTGTCCTATCCTCCACACTTACACTAACATGCTCTACACTACCACATGCCGGAAGATGGGTCGGGGATATAGAATTTGTCCTGACTGGGGCGGTGCCCCGCTGCTGGGAGTGGCCTGGTTGGGGAAATGTCGACGGTAGGTCGGCACCGGATCTCTCCAATCAGTGGGGGAATATCATTGCCACCTTGCGATGAAAAAACATGCACTACACTTACTGGAGTCCAATGTGGAAGTTATTTCAAAGAAATCGTTCATTTTCACTAAGAAGTATTACCGGCTTAAGGTAATTTCTGTTGTACAGTTACGTGATCATTGATTTTTAAGTACGATACAGTGCGCTTGGGTTTTGTGGGGAATCTTATCACATTTGATCTTACCACATTGGTAATGTCTGATCTTTTGCATTCCACCGCTAGCGGTAGCTCACACGGTAGCCCACACATATTTGCATAATTTAAATTTATGACTATTTAATATCACTTATTAAACCAATTTATCGATTACCTTCGTTAACTATACTGAATTCGTGGCAGGAATGCAATTGTGTTACTTCAGACACTAATTTAACAACGTTTTTCTTGCTAGATTCTGTTAAATTCTATAATTACTTCAAAACGTGAAAAACAAAAATGTTTTTTTCACAAAGTGAAGACAAGTGTATGAACAAAACACTGCATTCATTGTGAATACTTTTTTACTAAAAATATCCCTAATTCTATCATGTTATATTGACGTTTGTTCCTACTATCGTAAAAGAAGCTTGTAGGGCTGTCCGTTTAGTATACTACCTCGTACTGCACTGGACTAGTACTAATTTGCAGGCAATCGGTGTTACCTGCTGTGTATCAAGTCTGTTCGCCGGTCGAGGAAGAGAAGAGAGCGATCGGGTCTAGTCTAGATAGGCCAGTGATACGCCGGCTACTGCTGTGGGCGCCCTCGAGAGTTTGCCCAAAATCTTCCATTTGAGTACTCCTGATTCAGGGGAACTCAAAGAATACGTTTCGATTCACTACTTAAGTAATTTCATCAAAATCATATCCACTTTCAGCAGGAGGAGTTTTAAACGGCTGGCAGACCTTCTTGCGAGAAAGTGGAAAAAAGAACTGATAACACGAGTTCCAAGCGGTTTCTACAACGACGACAGTTGGATTAGATGTATTCCGCCATCCCATTCTGATGACGCCATTGTTGCACAATACCGCACAGAGGTCGTGCAAACTCTTAAAGACATTTGTGAAGATACCAAGAAGGAAAATGTAAGAAAACTATTTGTTGAAAGTACTTGAATTATGGAATTCGAGGAGATATATAGATTCTCTACCCTTTTATATGATGACTGTGTTGATGTTAAATCATGATAAGTGTGAACAAGCAAGTCGATGTGTTCCTTTCCCGGTATCCATGTCTTGTATTATCCCTATCATTTCTGGTGTATACCAGAATGAACAACAATGTGCCCAATTGTGCAAGCCACATCAACCAAAGCTTCCTTATTCCCCAAGTCGAGGTACTACTCCCTTAACGGTAATTTCTGTTGTACTTTTACGTCTTCGTCATCGATTGTAATGGATGTCACGACGCTGTAGAGTCACTACGCTGCGTTTAAGCACATCTGTAATGCGCGAACTTATCGAAGCACGTGACTGACTATAATCTAATAGCACTATAACATTGACACTCACGCACTAGGAATGTCCATGCGATTCACTTAATGGCGTTTTATTAACCATAACATTTAAGTTAATCTTACACCAATATGTTCAAGAAATACCCTTTTTAGTAAGCTGCAGCATGTGTGTTTAAGACTTTGCGCTAATGAAAAATACAGATAAAGTTACAATTATCCAATCATGGAACAATGATTCTAAAGATACTTCGTGGATCGTATTAGTGGTTCTATCTGAAATGTTTTTGTGATAAAATAAAATGTCTTTTGTAAAGTGGAATTATTAAACGCATATTTTACATTACAAGAGTTGTATGCATCCGATAGTGGACAATAGACATGTGAATTACATCAGGTAAGAATCTAAAATGATCTGTAAGATTTTTGTTGCTGCTTAATTAGTTGGTTTGATATAAGTGGTTAAAGTGTGCCACTAGCTCTCAATACTCTTTTCAATTTAGCGATATGATGTTCTAACGTCGATTCCTGTTAACTAGTGTTTCACATCAAGGAGTTGTAAAGGTGCCAAAAATCTGTAATATTATCTGCACAGACAATGGTGGTAGCAGTTGATACAGGAAGTGAATTCAATCGCTGTCTGGAGGAGAATTCTAGCAGCCGGCTGTTCTGATCGGTAGTTTTCCGTGGATTATCCGATTAATACAAGGGGAAAGCCGGAGCAGTACCCTAACAAACAGGGGTATCCAGTAAAATTTAGATTTTAGGCAAATTCGAACCTTTACCATTTTTGCTGGCGTAATTTTTTTTTAGTATCAAAATTTCATTAAAAATGAAGTAATTTATCAGAAAGTTTTGATCATGTTGGGCTTCGTGTGAAGAACTCTAAAAAATTAAAACTTCCATTTCAAATTCAAGAGTCCGCAACACAACTGATTAGGGATTTTCAAATTTGTTTAAAAATGCTGTGTATGAATTAGGCGTTAGTGTACTTTAGTACTATTAGTAGCTACTTCTAGAAGACTTTAGAAAAATAAAAAGTCACTTTTTGGACAGGGACAAGCAATCATTTTACATTACGAAACTTCCTGTCTATAAGCATAGGAAAAAGAATTTTTTTAAAAAGCGATTATAATATATCTCAGACCGTTAAGGTGTTAAATAGATATTGTTAACTTGGTAATTCGCTGATAATCCCATTTTAGTTTGCATTTACTAATGCAATCATGGCACGTTTTCCCAATAAAAATTATTATATATATATATATATATATATATATATATATATATATATATTCATTGACATTACTATATAATTTTTTGTTGTGAACTTATTTTCTCATCTAAATATTAAGTAATGGACTTCATTAGTTAAATGTCATAAACAATTGCTGGTACATATATTTTATATGCACAGTGTTTAAAATTAATAATGTAATGCCTTTTCAGAGGCTTCAAAATTGAGTGTAGATCTATGAAAATATTTGTAATTCACGAAAAATTGTAAGACTTTGATAAACTTCGCCCATAATTTCAAGAAAAAATGTACGAGAAACCATTATTCATCGCAAGTACGAGGAAAGTAATTTTAAACGACATACGGAAACCGAGAATCAGGTTAAGGAAGTTTTGATTACGAATTCGAACGTGAGGCCTTGGAAAGTAAAGGATACCATGGAAAAGTCTAATTATTGTAAAATAATATTTTGTTTCTATTACTACTCTCTACATTTATAATGATCGCTTCTAAAAAAAATTACAGCACTTAAATTACTTGGATTCTAGTCATTTGTATATAATTTATTGAATTCACTATACCAAAATTACCACTTGTTTATGTATTAAAAGCGTATCCATGTGTTAACATTTGTTTACGTAAGCATAAAAGTAGCTAAATAATTTTTTATTAAGAAATGCACTTACCTTTAAAAGGTCTTCAAGAAAATTATTGGGATGTGGCACTTCTTCAGTAATGGCACTACGTAAAACGTTAAGACATGCAGGTTACATAAAAATAACTAAATTTTATTTCTAACTTTCCGAATGCTAAATAAAAACAAATTGTTGCACACTTACTTTTTTTAAAAATTTAATGATAAACAAATGATACTTTGCAAAACTTGTATAATTTCAACAGACCACTTTGCATGTTTGATTTTAGCTTTTTTGTGAAGACCAGTTGAATGTCCATTTTGTTCCGCAGGTTGTTTAATAAATTGGCAAAATTTGTTCTTTGAAATACAATTGAAAATTCATTACCCGTTCGAAGTTTATCCATCTACCGTTTCTTCATCTCCTGTTTTCCCTTCATCAGGGACAGCGAACTTTGATAATGATGGTGGTGAATCATATTTCGGAGAGATGGGTAGGGTCTCAACACAGTATGTCGGACCTGAATCCGTTATACAGACGGGTCTGGTCCAATCCGGTCTAGGGCCTTCTCCTGGGCCTACAATGTGTATCCGATTCTCCGTTTCGCGTGCAGGCGAAGTTGCAGGGTCCACTTCTACGCTTGACTTAGCCGATGATCCGTCCATTTCGCTCGCAAGTCGCTGAAGGAACTGATCAGAGTGGTGTCAGGCAGCACGTACTGCGGCGGAAAGTCTGATTACAATTCCGGTGTGTAACCGCTACCGGCCAACTCATGTTTTCATTGCGTAAAAAAAGTGATATAGCAGCTTTCCTTGTAAGCACGCATGTGTTTTCTTACAGTTCGTGTTAAATTTTGCTTCACGTGCATTTCGAATAAAATTAATTTTATCTTAAACCTTAAGATGTTATATTCTGTTATTGGTATTCTTTGTAAGAACAAGTAGTTTTCTGAGAAGTTCAGACTAATGGTTTAAATCGGGGTTTAAAAAGAAAGAAAATGCATATAACCATCTATTTACTACTAATTATTTTCATGATTTATTCCGTAATTTATTTATAATTTTAGTGAATAGGGACATACATCGCAAAATTTTCATAAGTGTTCATTGTGTCATATATTGCACTTAAATATGATTCATATTACTAGATGCGGGATGTTAGGTTGTCATTAAAGCCAAATTTGTAAAAAATAAACCATGACGTTTAATACGTTAACAATATATTTGGAAATTGCCACTCTAAAATTACTGCAGTTACTAGAATTCAAGTATAATATCCCTGTATTCTAGATTTTTTTTATTTATTTTACTTCAAAAAACAGTCGAAACTGCGTATGACGAGCTATTATGTTTGTCTGTTAAGATTATGGTTGTCTAATAAGTCGGCCCACTTGGCTGCACCGTACTGGGAGAGAAGGAGGACTTCTCGGGCGCCATAGGCAGTAGATTCGCGAAAGCCCTATGCACTTTGCCTGACGGAGGCCTAGACATTTCGGCCTCCGTCAGGTCGCAGTGTGACGACCGAAACGTAAGTAACAGTGCCTAGCAGGTGTCGTCCGGACAGGCAAAGAATCTCTCCCCACAAGATCATGTACGAATACCCACTTTTCATCTTGTAGAGCAGGGCTGCCAATGGCGCCTCGTGGTCTGTGAAATGCTGGCAATTGTTGTGGCCCATTGATTGTCGTGTCAGCTCCCGGGGTGGGGAGAGGGAGATAGCTCTCGGGCGCGATCTGCTGTAGCATAGCAAAAGACGAATGGCATGCCGTTCTCTGCAGCTGGCGGCCGCTGGCAATTTGGGCCCAAATTTTCCATTCAAATGAATCCAAAGTATGTGTTATGTTCCAGTACTTAAGAAATTTCGTCAAAATCGTATCCACTTGCAAGAAAAGAAGTTACAACGTCTGGAAATCCATTTAGCCAGAAATATGAAGACAGACTGACAGGATATGCGTCTGTTGGCTTTTGCGGCGGCGGAAGTTCCGATGAAAGTATTCCGCTATTCCCTCGTATTTACTCCATTGCTGCACAAAACAGTGCCTGATCGTTGGAACTTACAAACTTGACGTTTACGACGAATTAAAGACAGAAACTATGAGAAAACTGTTTGCGGAAATAAATTGACTAGTGTCTGTTTCCTTTTCCAATCCTAATATAGAGAGAGCAGGCAATACGATGTACTTATTTCCCATATGACTTGCCTTTCTCACTATCTTTTCTCGTTGTGTCACCAGAAGTTACAACGATGATTACACTGAACTCATGATCAATTAAAATCAATTAAATACACTAAAGTCATTAGTAAATAAACCAATCAATGGCAGAGAGGTACTTTCAATGACACTTTTTAATTACATAACTGAAGGTATATTTTTAACAAAAATATTAAATATTTTTTCTATATAATTATATTTTAATATTACAAAACGTTTACCAACAATATGAAAAATCAAGAGCTGTTGTAGGACCTCTATTACATTTCAAACATTTCCTACCCACAGTCGCGGAGCCTTTCCCTGGCAATTTGTTGTCGTTAATAAATAGCATACTATGATTTTTTGAGTTTTAACACAATAGTGTACTAATAACCCAAAAATTCTTATTCAGTATTTCTAGGGAATCATTTTCAATATTGCTGACTACTCCACGTTTTAACGGCCCTCACTAGAGAATGAATCGTATGAATCTTATCTAGGGAGAAGCGCTCTCTAGCCCTGGGGGTTTCTCGGACGTTCGGACTATAACGAACTATAAGTCGAAGAAGAGAGCGAAGACACATGGCAATTATGGTGGTAGTTCCTACGTCATATAGCCATATGAAATGTGGAAGTGCAGCCAGCTGCTAGAATTCTCCTCCAGACAGCGACCGAATTCAACCTAGCTGACGAGCTAATGTCGAAAGTCCTGCCGCCGTCGGGACTCGAACGGGATCTCCCGGTCAAAGGATCTGCGTTGACATCAGTTGATGCACTGAGCTACCGCTTCCGGTAATAGTAACGAAGAAATTGTGGAATTAGGCAGAGGTACCGGGAGAACTACCGAAACATTTGCAGCTTTGTCCACCAGAAATTTCACAAGCATCAAATGAGATTTGAACCTATTGATAGATCGCAAAGAGGACAAGAAAAGATTCTGAGTGGTCCGCTCTCACCCCTCTCATGTTCTTTCTGTACCTATCCCCAGAATTTAATACTCTTACAGAGTGGGAAACACACTAATACAGGAATTTAATTCGGAAAAATATAAAATCAAATACGGAAATTATTGTTTATTTCTTAAGCAAATAATAAAATTCGCTACCTCTGTAACGCAATTAATAAATATTCCAGGAAGACATGAAATAAGCTTATTATTTATTTAGATCTCTGAATTAATGAATTTCATTGATATAGATGTGTTAAGGTGTTTATTTTAAATGATATCAAGAAACTCTCTATTTTACTACACGAAACTCAATGAATGATTCAATTTTTAACTTAAAAAATCGTACTTATGATTCTGTTTTCATTATGATAAAAACTATATTTTTTTAAACTTTCCTAAATAATATTAATCCGAATTACGAAAGTCTAGTTATTTAAAAAAATTGATTCCAAACGAAAATAATCTGCTAATTGAGGCATTGCTCCCGCGATTCTTTATTTTTTTTGTTTATTTAAATTCGGTTTTTTACAACAAAGGTCCTCAGCCATCTCAATTACGTATACATCAATGTACTGAGTATCACATTTGTTTCACACATAAAGTAGCCTCAATTCATTAAGTAATTAAGTATACATCTCATTACATATGTATAACTCACATTTTTCTCATAATCGCATTGCATCAAATTGCTCATCAAAATTATTAACATCAAATGGTATATTATATTTTCTTACTTAAGTTAACAATTTCTAGGACCCTGAGTACTTTAACACACCCGTCTGCAGAGCTGAACAAATTATGTAAGTTAGTTTCTAGTTTCAGTAGGTTTCTTTCCTTGGCTATACCGGGAATTCTAAGATAATGTGTTGTGTAGATAGTACTGCACCACATTCAGAGCATGGTTCCGGGTCGGATGTTTTGAATATATAACAATATTTTAGATTAAAATGACCAATCCGTAGTCTAGTGATAATGACTTGCTCTCTTCTTTTAAGGCAAGATTTCGGCAGGGCTGCTCGATTCTTCTAATCGCGTCCTTCTGGCAACGACCACAGTGCTGTGTTCTTTAGCAATGTAACCTTGAGCCGGGCAGTTGCATTCACTCACATATCCTGCCACTCAACTCCCACCGCCGGAAGAGCTTCTTTTCTCACTGCCGTTGCTTCGTTTAATACATTGCAGCAAAATTCACTTCCTGAATCAACTGCTGCCACCATTGTCTGTGCAAATGAAATTAAAGATTTTTGGCACCTTTGCAACGCCTTGATGTGAAACACTAGGTAACAGGAATCGACGTGAGAACATCATATCGCTAATTTGAAAAGCGTATTGTCAGCTAGCGGCATACTTTAACCACTCATATCAAACCAACTAATTAAGCACCAAACAAAAATGTTACAGATCATTTTAGATTCTTACCTAATGTAATTCACATGTCTATTGTCCATTATCGGATGCATAGAACTCTTGTAATGTGAAATATCCGTTTAATAATTCCGCTTTACAAACGACATTTTATTATTTATTAATTGTTTACACAAAAAATTTCAGATGGAGCCACCAATGCGATCCACCTAGTATCTTTTTTAACCTAGAATCATTGGATCCATGTTGGATAATTACAACCTTATCTATATTTTTCATTAGCGCAAAATCTTACACACACATGCTGCAGCTGACTAAAAAGAATATTTCTTGAACATTTTGGTGTAAGTTTACCTTAACTGTTATGGTTAATAGAATGCCATTAAGTGAATCGCATGGACTTTCCTTATGCGTGAGAGTCAACCTTATAGTGCTATAGCCAGTCACGTGAATCGATAAGTTCGCTCATTACAAATGTGCTTAAACACAGCGTAGTGACGCTACAGCGTAGTGACATCCATTACAATCGATGAGGAAGAAGTAAATGTACAATAGAAATTACCGTTAAGGGAGTAATACCTCGACTTGGGGAAAATGAAAGTTTTGGCTGAAGTGGCTTGCACAATTGGGCAGATTGTTGTTAATTCTGGCAAACTCTGGAGGGCGCCCACTGCAGTAGCCGGCGTATCACTTGCCTATCTAGACTACCGATCGCTCTCCTCTCTTCCTCGACCGGCGAACAGACTTGATACAGAGCAGGCAACACCGATTGCCTGCCAATCAGCACTGGTCCAGTGCAGCCACAAAGTAGTATACTAGACGAGACTAGCCCTTCAAGACTATCTTTTCGATAGTAGGAACAAACTTCAATCTAAAATGTTTGAATTAGGGATATTTTTAGTAAAAAATGATTTAAAATGAATGAAGTTTTTTTTTCATACACTTGTCTTCAATTTGTGAAAAAAACATTTTTGATTTTCTAAAGTAAGTTTTCAAGTAATTATGGAATTTAACCGAATCTAGAAAGAAAAATGTTACTTGTAAATTAGTGTCTGAAGTAAAACAATTGCAATGCTGCCACGAATTCAGTATAGTTAGCGAAGGTAATCGATAATTTGGTTTAATAAATAATCATTATAAAGTGTCATAAATTTAAATTATGCAAAAATGTGTGGGATACATTAATAAATTTCATTATATTCTGCCGTGTTCATGACAAGGCCCCTTTTTTTCTTGTTGGAAAAACAAAAAAGAATTTTTATATTGCTTTTCTACAACACTTTTTTACAATTAGTGGTAGAAATGAAGTATATAAAGTGCCTAAATATATATGAAGTATATAAATGAAGTATATAAAGCCATAAAGTGAAATGAAGTAGGATGTGTTCATGTTAAGAATAATTATTTTATTTAACTAATATAACAGGATTTATTGCTAAGAACATTTTTATTGATACAAGAAGTCAATTTTTATTTTCTTAATATCAATGAAATTATACATTTATTTAATGATATACAATCAATAAAAACTCTTTACTATATAGTTTAAGTATTGTCTTCTAATTTAGTAGATTCTTGTATTATTTGTTATAGAAATATAACTGAGATATAAAAAGCGAAATAATAAAATGAAAATGTGCAATTCTATTAAAAGAATTATTAATGCATGAATAAAATAGAGACACAAAATACAAAACAAAATTTGAAATTACTACGTAAGATTTATTTTGAATTTCCCTGTTACTTCCACGCGATTGCCTAATAGAAGTCCCAATAGAATCTCTACAGAAAAAACATGTCATCACCGGAAGTTGTACAAATAAGGGTTTTCGGTTTAACATTGAATACCGTCTCTGAGATATACTCTTTGAACAATGCTCAATAAATGAAGCATTATTTAAGTAAAGAAAAGAAAAAAGTATTATTGATGATTCTCGTTTTATTATGTACCCAAATGAAGAGTATTTTTTTTAAACTTCTCAGTAGAATATACATCTGAATTACAAATGTCCATTTATACCAACGGAAACTAAATTGAATCCAAACGAAAATAGTTTGTTCAGCGAGGCGTTATCTCTATTCATGTTATAGCGATCTCCTGAGAACGACCTTTTTTTAAATTTATTTTCTTCCTGTTCGGCAGTTTTGTCTTTCGGGGGGTTGCACATTTTTATTTGTAATATACAGGATTTAATAACTATATTTCTAATACTTACAACTAAACAATTTGACATACAATACACAAATTTTACATATATTATACATTCTTAAATCTAGATACACTCTATACATACATTGGGATGAAGATTTACATATGTAATACATATTAATATACTGATTTTGTTTTTTATGGGGGTTTAAACATGTCTTTGTGATATCGAGAGCGAATTCTTTTGGGATTGTTTAAAGTTTTTCCCATTGTGAATTTTGTGCTGCAAGGAGAGGATGAAAGAAGAGTAAAAAAATTGTTACAGTTTTTTCTTATATGTTCAATTAGGGGTTCTATTTGATGTTCCCTTTGAATATGTGTATTTGATATGAACCAAGGGGCCCCTGACAACGACCGCACTGCTGTATTCTTCAGCAACGTAACCTTGCGCTGGGCTGTCGCAATCACTCCCACATCCTGCCACGCAACTTCCACCTCCGGAAGAGCTCGTAACTTCGCTGCCACCTCTTCGTTTACCATCTTGCAAAGAAAATACACTCTTAGAGGCAGCTTCTTATTATTATTTTATCTTTGATGAGAATTTTAGGAGTTTTAGCATACCTGTATCCTTATTCTAAAACACTATTTAAGAGCATTCGAAGTTAGTACCTCATAACGTTAGTTTAAAAAGACTTTTCCAAGCTGACGGCATACCGTTACTCACTAAAATTAACTAATTAATCACGAAAAGACAACCTTACGGCCCACCATTAATTCTTACTAGACTTGAATCACGAGTCTGGTTGTCCTTTAACAAATGCATAAAACTGTTGTGAAGCCCATATGCGTTTACAAATTCCGATTAAAAGCTGTAGTTTATTATAACATTCACACATTTCAAACACAGCCATTAACACGATCGAACACGTGTCCTTTTTGAACCTACGAGCATTGGATACACGGTTGGGCCATTACAACCTTATGCGTATTCTTCATTTGCGCAATATCATACGTCGCTCGACTTTTGCCGACAGCAGCGAGACTGACGATGACGGCAAAGCCGTCGAAAGCCGACTATCTTAATAAAGCTGATATGTTGACGAAGATGACCTCTTTTATTTCTTCTTATAAGAACGTCAACAACATCCAATCAGAATTCCCACAATATCATACGTGCTCATTTCGTGGCTAGAGTGGCTTCATATGATTTCGAGTGCATAAGATCAGACGTAATAAATGTGCTAAAACACCATATACTAGAGAGAATAATACCGTACCAGATAAACCATATCGATGACATATATCCGATGGATGTTACCATTAGGACAGAATTACCTTATGTTAGTGAAAATGAAAGTTTTGTCTGGCGTGCCTTGCACCTTCGGTCAGATTGTCACTTCTGGTGACAGTGAGAGAAGAAAGCAATAAGACAAGAGGGATAGAAACGCATCGTATTGCAGGGTACATCTGAGTAGATATACCTCTTACATTATATAATTTTTTCAGCAAATAGTTTCTGCATATTTACCTTCTTCGTATCGACACGTACGTCTTGTGCAGCCATAGAATTATCAGAAGTTGGTGACGGAATACTTCCATTGCAACTTCCGTCACCACAAAACCGCCTGACATCCATGTTGTCACTTCTTTCATCACCCTTCTGACGAAATGGACGTTCTTGCTTCTTCCGCCGGATGTGGATATCATTTTGATGAAATTACTGAAGCAGTGGAGCGTATCGTATAATTTGTGTTCGTCTAAAACAAGGCTTTTCAAAATGAAAGATTTTGGGCCAAACTTCCTATTGGCGCCCGCTGTAGTGGCCCACGTGCCACTCGCCTTCTGCTAGGCTACAGCCGATTGCTCCCGATCGCCCAGTTTTCCATCCCACCCTGACTGACTCGATAAGCAGCGAACTACATCAGCGGTGTAGATATCTCCTACTAGTGGCAGTGGCAGCCTTCGTGACACCGTGGCATGCCACCAGCGTCTTAGATTGATTGATTGATTTTTTGTGTTTCCGGGCGCGTCAACTGCTTTGGTCATTAGTCCCGTGAGTGTAGTGCATGATTTTTCTCAGAAGATGGCGGTGATCTTCCCCCGCTGGATGGCGAGATCCGGCGCCGACCTACCGTCGGATAGTGGGGTTTCCCCCTAACCAGGGTCTCCCACCAGCGGGACACCGCCCCAGCCGGGACAAGCTCTAAGCTCCCGACCGGTCTCCCGGAATATGTGGTAGTGTAGTGCATGTTAGTGTAAGTGTGTGTGTGAAGGGGAGAGGATAGGACAAGGAAGAGGAAGGAAAGGTCGCGCGGTCCATTTGGGAGGGTAGTGCTCCGGCATTCGCCTGGTGTTGATTGGAGAAACCACGGAAAACTACCGACAAGAGCAGCCGGCCGCTAGAATTCTCCTCCAGACAGCGACTGAATTCGACCTAGCTCAAAAGCTAGTGTCGAAAATCCAGCCGGCGTCAGGACTCGAACCTAGGACCTCCCTGTCATAGGCGCTGCAGTGACATCAGTTGATACACTGAGCTACCGCTCCAGGTAGCTTCTTAGAGCTACTACTGCCAGGAAAGGAAACAATCAGACAACCCCACTGTTTTCCGATAGTGATGGCATAAAAGTAAGAAATAAAAATAAAACTATAAATAAAAAGTAGCAACTAACTTTCTTCCATTTATATATCTTAATCCCCTTAATCGTATATCACGTGAAAAGCGGTCAGTGTGACTGGTATCGTATATAAGCCAAAATCGTATACACGTGAAAAGCGGTCAGTGTGACTGGTATCGTATATACGTCAAAATCGTATACACGTGAAAAGCGGTCAGTGTGACTGGTATCGTATATACGTCAAAATCGTATACACGTGAAAAGCGGTCGTGTGACTGGTATCGTATATACGTCAAAATCGTATACACGTGAAAAGCGGTCCGTGTGACTGGTATCGTATATACGTCAAAATCGTATACACGTGAAAAGCGGTCAGTGTGACTGGCTATTGCGGTCTTGTGGCCAGGGGATCAACCGCGCGGAGGATTGATTTCGTCGTGTTATTTCAGCGCCCGCTCCCGCTCGTGGCATCGACCTTGCTACCACTTTTTTTTTAAATTTTAGATTAGATTGTATTGTTAATTCTGCAATTAAGTATAGTAACTTGGTGTCAGAATATCTTAACCTTACATGCATTAAACTTACATCCACTAACAAGAAGTTACGAAAAAAGGAGTTAATTAAAAATAATAATAAATAGTACATAAAATCACCACGCAAACCTTACTCGACTTCACTTCACTGCACTACACTTAACTGTGACGCATTTCTTTCACACTCGCTTCTTCTTCTCGCATTCCCTTCCCTCCACTTCAGTTCGTAACATTACACTGCGCTGCACTGCACTGCACTGCACTGCAGTGCACAGTACTACATGAATAATAATAAAGATAATAATAACAATACTACTACAACTGATATTTATACTAACAATTAAACAACTTACTTTGTAGGATATACTACTAATCTAACAGTGGAAACTTAACTTTGATACAATAACCTAATATATAATTAACTAGAAAACTAATTTATTTTTAAAGTTGCTCAAGTTTTGAGGAAAGGGTTCTAAGATTGTCGCAGGCAAACTGTTCCAGTCTCTAATAGTTCGGTGTGTAAATAAAAATTTCCGGACATCCGTTTTCTGTATTCTTGCCGTAATTTTATGCACGTGATCCGCTCTACCAAAGTATGTAGGTTTTCCTAATCGACGGTGTATTTCATTCCAAGCAGGATAGCCTGTGTATGCTTTGTACATAGCATAGAGTACATAGCATAGAGAATTTATTTCTTCCCGTTCGACTTTCGTCTTTTGGGGATTTTGACGGGTACAATTTTACATACAATGAATTTACTTGGCTATTCTCAAGTAAATGCGGGTCTCGGTATAACCCTTCACTATTTTCAAAATTTTATATTTTGTAGAACTTGACTTAGGGAAGTTTGCATTTATTGTTTAGAAGTGGAGGGAGGTGTTTTGTGGGAAATTGTGACGAATTATTTTTATGAATTAGGGTTAGCGAAAGAGGTCTTTGGGGAATTTGGATCTAATGCGTGAAGGATGATGAGCGTTTTGACTGAGATTGAATATTGGACATTGAATATGGGACATGCTGCGAGAAGAGAGTAATATTTTTGAGAGGTTTGTGAGATGAATTCTGAGAGGAGCTCTCGGTGTATTTGTGAGTTTAAAATGAACCAGGGGGTTTTCAAGGTTTGTCTTAGATATTTGTTTTGAACTTTCTGCAAAATGGCCAGGTTGTTTGGTGCTGTGTTGCGCCTAATTGGGCAAGCATATGTCATTGTGGGTCTTATTATCATTTTATATATGAGCAACCAAGTTTCTATACTAAGGGTGCAGTTTCTATTGATAAACGGATAGAGTTTTAAAACTTTTGTTCATGTTTTATGGCTATTGATTGAATGTGCGGTTGCCAAGTTAACCGTTTGTTCAGTAAGACACCTAAGTATTTAGCTGGCGAAGAATGAGAAAGCCAGAGTGCATCGGTGTTATTTATTTGTAAGGGCGTAGGAAAGGGAGGACGTCAGAGTGAATATTTTGGATTGTGATTTTGAGGGGTTGATTTTAATTCTCCATTTCTTGGTCCAATTCGTATAACGGTCAATGTATAATTGTATGTGATCATAGGCTAAGTTGATGTCGGTATGTGAAGTGAAGATAGCCGTATCGTCAGCATAAAGAGCTATACTTGCTTCGTGTGGGGTTGGATAGTGTGCTGTAAAAATTGAGAACAGTGTTGGTGAAAGAACTTCACTGAAATCACTGAACTACGTCAATTGCCTGCAGATGAGCAGGTCAGGGCCCGCCAAGTGGGCGGTTTTATTTAGCTAGTGACATCACGGTCTCTTACTGGCAGCAGTGACATGCTTCGTGACATGAGTCCCTAAATACAACGAGAAGCGCATTCTATTGTTCCATAGATCCCACCATTTAAGATAAGATAAATTTATTTAAGCTGCAATTGGGTGTAACCCGATCGCAGTTAATTACATAAATAAAATAATAAATGATATGCAAATAATATTATAACGATAGTAATAATGCTAAAATAATACTAACAATAATTATAATATAAAAACTGATGATTCTTAAAAAATTAAATTACATGAAGAAAAAGAAAAGAAACGTCTATAATCTAAGGTCGCACTGAGTGTTTATACAATTAAGACCGCACTGCACTGTCCTTCACTTCAATTCACTATAACACTAAAAATATTGCCTTCATTTTATATCCAGTTGTCAGGAGAATTAGAACTGTGTAGTACTCTGTTAGTTGAGAAGCAAGAATCGATCTCAAGTCAATATTAATATTCTTGAAAAATGTCCCTAATGTCATCAATTGTTATAATTTATTTAGCTCCTGAATACTGAACATGAATAACCGAATAAAAAAGCTTCTAAGAGATGCCACCATTGAGTCTAAATGCAGATAAAGCAAAAATTATCATCAAAATTGACATCACATACTAAATACCACTTCCTCATTTGTAATTCCAAGGACTGCAGCACTCACTGTCCCCTTACGCAATGAATGCGTCAGTCGGCCGGTAGCGGTTATCCGCTAGAACTGTAATCAGCATTTTCGCCACTATAAAATGCGCTCGACGTCTCTCCGATCAGTTCCTTCAGCAACTTGCGAGCAAAATGGAAACAGAGGCGACACTGATGCCTTGTAAGACGGCTTTCGCACCTACCCTAAGTGAAGACAGACCAGAGTGTGATGATAAGCAGCTATGTACGATTACGGTTCCGAACTTTCAGAAACGCGACACACCACCATCACCACTAACTGAAGCACCGAAGACAGAAGATAAAGGAAAAGGAGATGGAAATACTACAAACAAGCAGTGAACTTCCAATTGAATTGGGAAGGACAATGAATTGCTGCATCATCCGACGACCCGTGCAAGAGAAAGGACATCCAGATGGTTTTCGCAAGAAAGGGACATAATCTTAAATGAAGTGTCTTGTTGATTTGCCACACGTCTTGCAACTTTTGTTTCATGTTAATCATTATTCTGACACAAGTCTTTTCTGTCTATATGCTTTGTAATTATAATCACGAAAAATATATTTTTGGGAAGGAAAGTGTTTACTTGAAATAAAATCATTGTGAAACTATATGCCTATATGCTTTTTATTTCGTTCTCTGAAAGTCATCAGCGATATTTATTTCAGTTTAGATAGCGTGTTTAATAATATTTAAAAGTTTCTAAACCACTTATGTACTAATTACTAAAGTAGTGCTAGGCAGCAATAGAAGTATTTTTAATATAGAAGTATTTTTAATATAGAAGTATTTAAAATAGAATAGCAATTGAAGTATTTTTCAAGGTAAGTGCAATTATTAAGATAAAATTTTTATGTTAATTTCTGCGCAAAAAAAAAAATAGCATACGCTTTTGAGATAAAAGCAATTTATCTTTTTGGTTTTAAGAATTCGATGACTTACATACAAATGGTAACAACCTCGGTCATTACTCGTACGAGCCATAAATTATTTAACTGTGATCCTTATAAAATGCATACATAACCCACAGGAAACAAATTTGTATTCCCATTACAATTTTCTGGGTTGTTTTGTAACTCTCAAATCCCTCAACTTTTAATTTGTATAAGTCGCTTAAAATAATTCACAGTTTCCATCTGTATGTTTTCGAATACATTGATGAAATTGCAATAAAAATGTATATTTTCTCAAAAACGTCCTTAAGTCTCAATTTTTTGCAATGTTAGAAACACTCCATATTTCTGAAAATTTCACTTTTGAAGGGTTTACAGTATACAATTTAGTTACTGTGTAAGAAATATAAGTTTATGATTATTTGTTTTCGACATTTTGTGATGCAGTTGATACGTAGAAGAGAAAAATCGTTGATTTTCAGAAAATTAAAGAATTTATTTCAATTAAGAAGAGTGTATTAAATTAAGAGAATAATATGGCTTAATATTTCACAAATCACAAAGAGGGTCATTTCATTTTCCGCATTTGTAGACATTTACAGTTTTGAAAATTACTCAGCACTACATTTATGTATAGCTTTTAAAGTAAAATGCATTGTATTTAGTCAACTGTCTTTCAAATCGAAATGATATTTATCTAATCAATATGTTTTACTAAGGGAATATTTGCAAGCAAAATATTTAAAAGCAAACGAACAAATTTTTAGTTTCTGAGAATAATGTTCACAGACTTATTTTTTCTCTGTTTTTACTCATATCAGTGTAGTTTCTTTACGAAAAAATAGGTATAAAGAGCGAACCACTTATAATTACACTCCCCCTCCCCATAAAATTAGAATTATTGATTTTTTCCAAATATTCAACTGTAATACCCCTGTTGGAGAACCAGATAAAAGTTTGATACATTTGCACGCACAAGATAGCTTAATGACAAACTAGAGCATAAGTTTCAACATAAGATTCAAATCAAAATAGGTTGAAAAAAATTTAAATTAACGCAAAAATACTTCATTACCTTGCTGGGGAGAAGAGGCAACAAGGAGTAAACATTATTTTTGAACTATTTTGTACTCTAATTTACCTTGCTTTAGAAAAATTAATATTTTTCATTTTAAATAAATTGAAAATCTGCGTTATACGTACTTTTGATTTTTACATTAATACTATTTTGATTATTACTACTTATTCATACTTATTTACAAGTGACAATAAGGACATCTGGTAAAAGAACCGATACATTTAGTGATCTGGGCTGTCCGGGTGACGCCGCGTCGAAGGCTGGGGTGCCGACGTTTCGACCGACATATCGCGGTCCTCTTCAGGGCTGTACTGCCCTGAAGAGGACCGCGATATGTCGGTCGAAACGTCGGCACCCCAGCCTTCGACGCGGCGTCACCCGGACAGCCCAGGTCATAACTCTGGCCGCGGAAGCCTACGATATCATCGATACATTTAGTGTTAGGAAGTTAAATTATAATACATCGTATTAGAAACTAGCGAAGCCTGAATGAATTTATTGTTGAACTGTCGAAGGTGCAGCTTTGGAACTTGCAGTGCTCTGTCTGCTGCTGCTGTTGTTGATGATGATAATGATTATAAAGAGGAGCACTAGCATTTTATCATGCTCTCTGAGAGTCTTAAAACAAAACAAATATTTCTTTGGCACTTAAAGTTTCTGACAAGTATCTGTCGTATAAAATATTAGAATTAGGTTTTTGAATTTACTCAGTTTCTTAAAGGCATACTACAGAATTGCTTTAACATTTTCGTTGCACGATTTAAACCTAAGAAAAGGTGTGAAGATTTGATCGCTGGTTACTTTAGGCCCGCATTATAGACGGCTTGGTATTACCTTGTATGTTATGTTTGTTATGACTTGATACACAAAACTGCGATTTAATAACTTGTCCAAAATATAATTTATAGTAGCACATCTAGATAAATTAGTTTTGTTTCCTTGATTGGAATGATTGAAGGCGTTGTCATTGTCAACAATAGTTGACAATGACAACGCCTTCAATCATTCCAATTATGTAAATGTCAACTACACCTCACCACTGAATCAATTTGTTTCCTTGCCCCATAAGAGAAATATATAAATTTTCACGACCAGATTATGCAGACCATAATGTTAATTTACTTGTAATTTCGTTATGTAAATTGTATTGCAAACTGTGTTGTGCATTTCTAAATCCAAGGCGTGTTTATTTTATGAATGCATATTTAATATTTTTCTCAAGGTGTTACAACTGTTGTCAGTTCAGTCTTGTATCACCTTTTAGTGGTAAAGGGTGTTTCTTACATGTCTTATATGTATATAATACTATATGTTGATCAGAGAAATGTCTTACAGATGGTACCAACAAGGCAGTATTACTTTCGTAATGAGAATTAAACTTTGGTTAAAGTTACTACCAACATGAATGAAATTCTGGTGACCAGTCAGGAAAGCTACAGATAATAAAAGGCAGGAAAGACAATACTTGGGCTTTCATTTCCTCTATCGTTCTTGGAAGATGTTACAGACATCTTCGTAGCTCATTCAGGTTATTTTAACAAATAATTTCCTCATATTTTCTTCTTAGTATAGACTAACATATCCTCGTGAGTTCCAACGATCCCGATGCGGTTTTGTGCAGCGATGGAGTCATGAGAAAAGGATGGCGAAATACTTTGATAGCAACTTCCACTACCGCAAAAGTCGCCTGACACCCATATTATCAGTTCTTTCATTCCCTTGCTGGCGAAATGTACTCTCAGACACTGTTGCTCGATGCGGATATGATGTTAAAGAAATTACTTAAGTTGTGGAACGTAACATATTTTTTGCGTTTCATCCAAATCAGGGCTACACAAATCGAAGGTTTTGGATGAAACTGTCCGGTCTCAAATTCAAGAGCCGGAACATCAGCCAGATCGATTAAGGAAAATCAATTTTGGAGAAAATCAGCTGAAGGGATTAGCTGTTTGCGTTGTTCACACAGACGGACAGACAGGTAGACGGACAGACAGGCAGACGGACAGACAGACAGGCAGACGGACAGACAAGACAGGCAGACGGAGACACAGACAGACAGGCAGACAGACAGATAGATACACAGACACATAGACACACAGACGGACAGATAGACTGACAGACTGACAGATAAACTGACAGACAGACGGACAGATAGATTTACCCACTTTTTCATTGCCAGGGTCTTTCAGCTAAAACTTCGCCGCTTTTCGCACAAAATGGCATTAATCTCTCTTCGTAAGTTTGTTCTCAAGCGCGAGAAAGCAGACTTATTCAGTATTGCATTAATATAAATTTGATATATTCTTACTAGTTTTGTCCTATTTGAAGCGAAAAATTTAATCTATAATTCTTAATTTTTAAATAAAGTATACTACACATATGTAGTATAGGAAAAATACTTTTAGCTTCCGAGAGAAATCACCTTTGAGAGTGTATGCACATATGACAAAATTTAACCGAACATGTGTCGCTTCCTTATTCGTCATCCCAAGGAGTGCAATCAGTTTCGTAACGCAATGATACTATCAGTCGGCCGGAAGTTGCTACTCACCGGATCTGTACTAAGAAGGTTCGTTGCGATAAAAGGCCTACAACGCCTGTCCGATCTGTTCATTCAGCAACTGACGGGCGAAATGGAGGGACCGGTGTGTTTTGTGCCGGAAGTAAGCCCTGAACCACCTTTGAACAGACCCATGGGTCCGAACGGAATATACTTTCCTCCAACCACACCGCCGTCTCTTATACATGACCCACCTCCATCATCTCTAACTGAAGACCCACCTCCATCATCTCCAACAACTGAGACGCCAGGAGATCAAGAAAAATCAGAAGATGGAAATACTTTAAACAAGTTGTAAATTTTCAGTTTTATTTGCAAGAATAATAATTTTCCACATCATGCACCGACTCGATCAAAAGACATCGAAATGGTTTCTACGAAAAAAAATCTAATCTTACACAAGCAAGTGTCTATTGATGTGCCATGCGTCTAACAAGTTGTGATTCAATTTTATAATTATTCGCTCAAAAATCTTTTCTCTGAATACGCTGTATTATTATTTTTCGTAAAAATGTGTCGATGTGAAGTAATGTGTTTACTAGAAATAAAACCAGTATGTAAAATGTGTAATGGTTTTATTTGGTTTTCTCAAAGTCATTGCTTGATGAAGCGTGTGACAAATATTTTCAAAGGTAAGTGCAATTACTAATAGAAAATTTTGTCATCTAAAAGAATTTGCGGGTAAAACATGATAACATATGGATACGCTTTTGAGATATAAGTAAGAGATAATTTTGGGTTAGTTAATTCAATAAGTTTCATACAAATGGCAACAATCGAGATGTACGTGCTGTTAATTTTAAATGTGTTCCTTGTAAAATGCATAGACTAAAAGTAGGAAGCAACATATTTTTCGAATAATTACAATTTTTTCGACTCCCGAATCTCTCAACTCTAAATTTATGTAACTCGCATAAAGTGATTCAGGATTTTCACCTGCTTTTTCAAAAATGCATTGATAATAATTGCAATGACAATACGCATGTACTCAAAATCTTCTTTCAGTCTGAATTTTTCCTGTCGTTACAAAATTTTAGAAAATCTCCCCAATTTTGTTTTGAAGGATTTAAAGTATGTATTTTAATTACCGTGTAAGGAATATTTGTTTATGATTAGTGGTTTTGTCATTTAGTTAATGCAGTGGATATCTAGATGAGAAAATGTGTAGACACAAAAAAATTAAGAAGTAATATTAATTAAGAACAATATGCGAAAATTCAGAAAATATTATGACTGTATAATTTGTAACAAATCATAATAAGGGGTCGTTCCACTTTAAGGGCCATATTCATAGTCGTGGCTTATAATAAGGAAAACCTTAAGGAGTTCCTTATAACGTTTTCCAATTCATAGTAGCAACTTATCCATCCACATAAGAAAATCCATAAGGAAGTATAAGGAACTTTCACTTATATCTATAAGTGAAGCCTCTTGATGTGTTGAAAATTGTCGTAATTTGAAAGAAATGGAATGGACGACTATTTCAAAGATTATAAGGGTTTTTACAGTGGCATCTTTCCTTGTAGCAACAAACGATATTTAAGTGACATGTAAAACCCGTTGAAAATGCACAACGATCAAGAATTTAAGAAAAAATATCGTTTTTCTAAGAATTTTGTTGTACACTTTTTGGTAACATTGGTGGCTAAAACCACCTCTAACTAACTAGATATTTACTGATTTCATCACATTTAAGTCTTTATTTCAGATACTGGCACTAATTAAGAAACTGTTTAGGTTAAGTTACCTCACGGGCGCACGCATATGGTAGTTCACGGCCAGTGTGATGGAGCGCTTCTGGCAGGATTCAAGAAGCTGTGAAGCAGCCTCTTGAATCCTGTTGCCACACGAGAGACATCGTACTTATTATAAGGATCGTGTATGAATACCAAGTTTTTCCTTATCGAAAGTAAGTTCTTATAGCTTAAGTATTTTCGTATCCTACAAGTGACAACTATGAATATGGCCCTAAGTCGTCCAAAATTAAATAAAGTGGTCGCCTCACCATATCAGGAAAAAAAATCGCACGTGTACGTACACGCACCGAAAGAAAAAAATGTATGCGATTCTATATTTCATACCGTGTAGACAAACATTGACACACCTCAAACCATGGAAGGGGCGCGTTGACCAATGACTAGGAATTAGAACTAGCGATGTAAATGACTGGCGCACAATCTCAAAGGGTGGAAAAACCCTGCCTCGCGAAGGAGGTCTGGTTTGTTGACGTATGAGGCGAAAATACCGCCAGAGCGAATGCGAATTTTTCTGGAATGTGCTTGTACTAGTCATATAGCGGCGGCTCAAAGTACAGGCTCCCACAGAGCGGTGCGAAATATCCGAGTCTAGACGGAATGTCCGCAGCGGAAATTTCGCATCCCGTGTTGGCTTGTGAGTGAGCAGGTTCAGACCGCGCGACAGGCGAGCGTCGCGGCGGCGGATTGGCGGAGTTTAATCCGCGGCGGAATTTGTTAGCGGTCGGAAGCATTTTTTCCGTTGCCGCTCGAGTTTCGCTGTGGAAAATAAGGCAAAGACTCGTCAGATGTCGTTGATTTTCAGCTCGTCAGTGAATCTAACGCGATTGTTTTTGCAAAATTTCGTCTTACGTAAAAGTATTTTTAAAATCAAGATTTTGTCAAAAACTTCATTGTTGATATTGATTCAGTGGTGAGTTGTAGTTGACATTTATATAATTGAAATGATTGAAGGCGTTGTCATAGTCTACAACATTGTCCTCTTCGGGGGTGACACAACACAGCACACCGCACCCAGTCCATTAACCCTCCTCCTCCACCCCACGCAGCCGGTACTTAAGCTTCCGAGGCACGCCCGAGCACGAGCAGTCGTTTTGTGGCTCCCAGACAGCAGGGAAGAAACGGCTGAACTTACTTTTCGTATTTTCACTCTCAAAATTGTACATGTACTATATTTTCATTCATTTTTCTTGCTTAAATTTAAAAGCTACTATATTACATAAAGATATAACTCTCCGCCCCCTCTTTCTTTCTTTCATTCTTTCTTTTTCTTTTCTTTAATTCTTCTTTCATTTCTTAAGATGTATTTTAAAATGAGGTAACTATGTTAATTCTAATTTTATATTTTCCTTGTACCAGAAAACTGATGATGATGGCTAAGCCATCGAAAGCTGATATTTGTGAAATAAATACTATTGTTGACAATGACAACGCCTTCAATCACTTCAAAAACTTCATTTCTACTGAGACTATCAGTACGAAAATTCTAATTACAATGGGTAAAATGACATAACATTTTGATGTAGTCCTTTGTATTTTTTAAGTACTCGAAAGTTATTTTCTTTCAAATACCTCTCATGTCGTTATTTTGACGGATGGATAGGATGGATATGGACGCTTTTTATACTTTATTGGATTTGTGAGTGTAAGTGCTTCAATTATTAATGATGTTTTTCCAAAACTAAAAGTTTTTAGTGAAAATGGGATCAAATTTTGGCATTTTCAGATACGCTCAGACGACAATTTTTCTCAAGAATATCTTCTAATTCTTCAATGAAAATTTTCACAATTATTAATATTTTAAATTTTTGTAATATTCATAAAGTCAGATTTCAATTCTACTGTCATTGAGGAAAACAAATAACAATATGGAAAAATGGCTTTTGGATGCCAATACATAGCCCCGCAAATAATGGTAGGGCAAAACCGAAAACCAATCCGAAACTAAAAAAAAATATAAAATTAACTAGTGCCAGAAAAAATGTGCCATTTCTTACCATCTCTAGATTTAATTTCTCGTATATGAACGTATATGCCGAGTAATATACGCATTCGTATTATAAAGAGAGTGATGAAAAGCTGCGGCGAAAAGTATGTGTTTTTCGGTAGAAACACTAGGTTTTGGCTGTGTGATATAGTAAATTAGGATATTTTTGCTCCTATAAGTTTTAAATTGTTTTCTCTATGAACTATTGCAGTCAGAATTCACATTTTGTGGTTCGTAAATACCGAATATGTTGTTTTTTTTTCAAAACGGCCAAGCATCTGTCTGTTTTTTCAAAACGGCCTTAGGACTGTCCGTCATTTTGTGAACCACAACCCTGGTGCCAAACCTATCAATAGACTTTTCGTCAAAATGAATTCTCTCTATCGATCTAGCCTAACTTAAAGCCCTGAAAAAATATCTGCTCAGAATGGCATTCTTCTTGCTACTCACGTTATGCATCCTATAACTAGGAACCGACGACCGCAATGGTGTATTCTTTAGCAATGTAATCTTGAGCCAAGCACTCGCGGTACTATAACCTTCATTCGCATATCCTGCGACGCAACTTCCACCGTTGGAAGAGCTTTTCACGCTTCTACCATTGCTTAATATACAACCCGGTGAACAAAGTGCGCTCCAAAACGCAGCTTCTCCTTCTTTTAGTTTCAAAGACTACATTAGGGAGTTTTAGGACATTTGTTATGCCTTGACCTGGATCACTATATAAGAGGATTCGACATTAGGACATCATAATGTCAGTTTGAAAAAAAGATTTTCGAGATAAAGGCACATATTACCCCTCAAATAAGACAGTAACGAAGCACCAAAAGGAAATCTTACAGAACACTATAGATTCATACTGAAGATGTTCTCGTGACTATAATGTCTTGAATTAGCGTTTAAAGGCTGCATAGAAATTTGTGATGGCATATGACGTTTTCCGAATTCAAACCGATTGTTTATAAAAACATTTACAAATCTCAAAAGAAACCAGAAATCATATTTATTCTAAAATAATTAAATACATGGTTCGATCATTATATCGAAATCATATATTTTATTAGCGCAAAATAGTTATCGCTCACGCTGCAACTTAATAGAAACGGTAACATATTGGCTGTAGTGGTCTAAGGTTAATATAAGAGCCGACACTGTAATCTGGCCTGCGTGGGCATACCTTATGCAAAAGAGTCATCATTACAATTGTAACGCCTTACATTAATGCATAAGATGGGAGTCATACATAAAGACAAGACTATTAGGAAAGACCATACATCGAATTGCCTGTTCTCTGACCCACTTGGAAAATAACACAAATATCTGAATATACTACTTTTTAAATTTCTCAATAGTTTCACCAACTTTTCCTTCTCCATATCGCCAAACATATCCTTGTGTGTTCCAACGATAAGTGTGCGGTTTGGTGCAGAAATGGACTCATCAGAAGGGGATGTTGGAATACTTTGATAGGAACTTCCGTCACGACGAAAGCCGCTTGTCACCCATGTTATCAATTGCTTCATCACCTTGCTGGCGAAATGGACTCCCGGACATTGCAATTCCTGCTTGGTATGGATGATGTTAAAGAAATTACTTACGTAGTGGAACGTAACGTAATTTTGGGTTCATCTAAATCAAAGCTACCCAAATGAAAGATTTTGGTACATTGCCTGCGGGTGCAGGCTGCCGTGGCCCGTCACCTCTCGCCTAGTTCTAGTCTAGAGCCGATCGCGCCCGAGCGCCCCCTTCTTCCGTCTTCGCCCGCTGGGAAGACTGGATAAAGAGCGGTCTACAAACGTGTCCTAGCCCTTGGACTGTGGGGCCTTTTTGGACCCCAAGAACAAATAATGTTTTGCAACACACTGAAAATAATTCCATGGACTTCTCTTTTGATCCATGCTATTTACGTCCAATTTCATTCATGTGTTGTAAGATTTCCAGTATTAAATTGTTTATTTGTTGAAAATAATTTTATTCCTATGCGGTTGGGGTCAGAAATACCACATCTGACGTCAAAAATTACAAAATGAAAAATTCTTAAAACGTGTCCATTTCTATTTGTAGTATTATGTTGTGCTTTTTGAGAGATGATTTGGGGTATTTGTCTATTACGATTTGGTAGCTCTGTTTCAAATATTTCATTCTGGTATGATAGACACATATGTATAGTTATGAGAAGGTGCTAGATTGTTTTTTTTTTCTGGAAACAACATTATTCTTTAATTAGAGCGATGTAGAAAAAAAGGCAATAAATATCATCACTTTCTCAATTAATAATTCCAAACAACATACGCCGATCAAATACTTGTAAACTATTATGTAAAACGTTTGGGGGAAAAAAGACCCCCAACAGAATCTACGTAAATATTGAAAAAACAGGGTCGAAAGGCTGGAGAAAAGCACTAGGCCCGGACCCGCTGAGTGGGCTCGAGCAGCAATGATCTACAATACCAAAAGTATCCGTACAAATCTATCTTTTACAATTTTTGGGAAAAAAAGTTTTCGACAGTAGCTTTTATATCCTTTCACAAGGTATGACACTCAATTAGGGAATATTAATCAAAGAGACAGAAAATAAAGAAAACCATTGAAAGGCTGGGTAATAAGAGAACCTAAAAAACACATCAGAGTGCACAAATAGACGTGCATGGGACATTATTATAATGCATTATTATTATTATTATTATTATTATTATTAATATTATTATTATTTTTTATTTATATTCAAAAACTATGGAAGAGTTTTTATAACTTGTAGATAAAAGGTTTCTGGATTCATCCACTGTAGCTTACAATACCTAGTATATTGTTCTGCACTATGACACCATTGATTCTGAAGTACTGATAACAAAACCACTGCTAATATTATCACTATTGACCCACCTTTTCCTCGTTTTAACATTTTTCAGGACTTTAGAGTCAAGATACTTCGGAAAGTCTTCTTATTTGAAAAAATTGTCACATCAGACGCTTCAATCAAAGCAGCTCTATGATTCAATTTCCGTCAATCGACAAGTAAAAATAAATAAAGCTGTACGAGTTTCTAACGGTGCTTGAAAGCTAATGAATTGTATTTGTAACGTGGAGCATAAAGTGTTAGCAAGCGCAATTGATTTCTCCTACACACAGTCGCTTACGGAATATGTCAAACGATTTTAAGACATATAGGACAAACGTACAACAAGTTGAGAGTACGAAATTACTGGTACTGAAACAACAGATGACGAAAATACTGGTTGCTGAAATCAAATCTATCGAGTATCAGCTCAATCACAACGCGACGGCATTGCTGCCAGTAGTATGCTAACTTTTGAGATCTAACATTTTTACTTACAGGAATACGGATGTAGACCATGTACCGAATTCGCCAACGAACGCCTATACGGTAAAGTGTATACGGCTTAATTGTGTAATTAGATTTATATATTGGGATAATTAATATTTTTGATGGACGATGTATCAAACGTATTTGATTAAGTGTAAGACTCGTAAATCTACCAAATGTAAGAACTTGTTTAATGTATTTAGATCTCATGAATACATTTTGAAGTCCCAATTTTCTAACATACTTTAACATTGTAAATGCGTTTTTTTCCTATTAATTTTTGACAAACTGTGTTCTTAATATCCTAACATTAACTTCCCTTAATATTGACAATATATAAAATCAGTAAATGAAGTTTCGGAGACCCCAAAACCTTTCTGCAGACTTTATGATGTCTCTATTATCATACTTCTGGGGAAATAAAAATTAAATTCTGAATATAAATGTCAAAAAATATGTAGTATGAGTAAGTGATTTTATGGTTTCTATTTTTTTATTTTACGTAAAAAAACAGTTAAAAACTGCGTATGACGTGCTATGGAGAAAAGGAATTGTTTTTCAAAATTCTGTGATCCCTACACTAAGTCATATACTACTTAAATTTTAATTTTTAAGGGAAAAACCCAAAAAATTTTTTTTAAAAAAAAAAAAACCCAAAATTTTAAAGCAATAAATTTTGGCTCTTATTACTTCCTGCCGCGACAACATGGAAACGATAATTTGAATAATTGTATTTCCCACTGAATTCTAGAAGACGTGCACAGAAAATGAAGTTACATTTCTTATAGATACATTTCCTTTCTAATGCAAAAAATTCATATATAATCATAAACTCTCAGTAAAATAAATTACACAGAGGAAATAATAGATTTAACTTTTGAGAGAATCATCCTTTCAGTCAAATTATACATTTATCAAATATCCTAATTAAAATTCTCATAATATATACCGGATCCTAATTGGTAATTCCAAGGACTGCAGCACAATCTGTTTCCTTATTTGATGAAACGATCGACCGGTAGCGGTTACCCACCGGATCTTTAAGGAATAGGGAGCGGATTTTGATGACTTAAAACATCGCCAAAAATGATCAATAAAATGCTCCTAATTAAGCCGCGCTCGTGGCACATAGCGAAGTCACTAGCTTTTCAGCACTCCGGGTTCGATTCCCGTCGAATCTCATGTGAAATTTGTCCCAACAAAACGAGTGTGGCTGCTTCACGAGGGCTAGACCAACCCCTGTGAAGTGTCCTAAACCCTACCCACCCCTTATTCCTTCCCAATTCTGGCCGCTGGGTAGTGACGCAGGAGAGCGTAGTAAGAGGCGCGTACGCGGAGATGCTACCTGGCGGTCCCCTTGACAACTGACTGCGACGTGACATGATATGACTTAAAGGTAATGGAGGATTACTCCCGCGCAAGTTAATGGAGGCCCAGCGCAAAACGCTCAACGCCCCTTAAAGGGTTTGGAGACGCGTTGCGTCAATTTATAAGACGCAACAAATTAAAAAAAAAGATTTAAAAATGTACTAAAACCAAAGAAAACTCACGTAAAATCTTATCAAAACTAGTTCGGGTGAACAACTCAAGCAGTTAGATAGTTACTGAGGTAATCGAGGCTTCTTCCATTCGTTCGAGTGAACTACGCTTGAAAACTTTTGATTTGGATTGTTTTTTACCAGGAAATCTGTCTTTAGAGTTATCCCGAAATCGGTCGGGCTGGCAATTGCAGTGATATACGTCACAAGAATTACATCACGGAGGCTGCCAAAACCATTTTTAAGCAAACAAATCGAAAATGCTACAGTGACGAACATTTGTTACATCGCGTAAATACTATTTGAAGTAATTACCATTAAAAATGACATTAAAATCGATTAAATCAGTAAAAAAATGCATTAAAAATGACGTACAAAGTAAAAAATTACTTCTTAGTCGAAATCGACAAAAATACAAAATAATGACCTATAAAAATTGAGTTATTTCTTTTTTTCATAACATAAACTGAATTTCTATACTAAACGCCATTGCTCTAAAATGAAAAGGAAAAAATGACATTTCATAAATTTCCGCCCTCTATCAGAGTTGTCACTACAATAAAGGGCTCCCCGGCGCCGCACCGTGCTTCCCTTCGGAACCCTTCAGCAACTTGCGGGCGAAATGGAATTCGCCGAACATCAAACCTGACTCCATGAACCAACGTGTAAGACGGGCTCAAAAGAACATCTCTGTCCACAAACCTCACCCCCCCCCCCCCCAAAATCGAAACTCTCCATCTCCAACTGAAGTACCGACGTCAAGAGATCAAAAAAAAGATGATGGTAATACTTCAGACAGGTAGGCAATTTTCAGTTATATTTGGAAGAAAAAAATCTTTATGCCACATGAGCCGACGACCCGTTCACGAAAATGGATATGCAACTGGTTTTCACAACACAATCTTCTCATCTCAATCAAGTAAGTGCCTGTTGATCGGCCATTATCTTAGAAATTATCATTCGGATTTATAACATTTTCACAAAAAGATTTTTTCTGTATATGCTTTTTTCTTATACTCGAATACACGAATAAATCTGCTACGTGAAGAGATGTGATCAATAACAATAAAATCAATAAGTAACAGATATTTGTTTTATTTAGTTTTCTGAAAGACATCGACGATATTTAGTTCACTTCTGTAGCGCGAAAAAATAGTATTTGATTGTTTCTAAACAACTTATGTGCGAAGAGATAGTGGTGCGACACAGGAATAGCTTTTTTAAAGTAATTTTCAAGTTAATTTGTTTTCTCAGTATAAAATTAGACATCTAATTGAATTAATGCGGCAAACATGATAGGACACGGAATACTCAACTCCTTAACCCCTCAACTTCTAATTCCTTATCGTAACTCACCTATAATAATCTTGGGTTTCCATCTGCTTATTATTTTCACATATTACTTCGTAAAAATCAACCATTTTTGCCAGAAAAAATCTTGTCATTGGACAGAAGAACCCGGTAAGAAAAATGTGGCTAAATGTTGTTTCAGAATTCGATAATTCCGATAAAGAAGATGGTCTCATAAAAATGTTCTTCTGCCTCAATTTTTCTAGAAGTTACAAACTTTTCATAGATGTTGAAAATTCACTTTGGAAGAATTTACAGTATGCATTTTAAATACAGTTTAAAAAATATTTTTATTAGGGTTTTTGGCGTTTGGATAACGTAGTCGATAGAGAAATTGGGTTGACAAAAAATAAAATGCGATGTTTCACAGTCAAAATATAATTATAATTATTATAATAACAATTATTATTATTTTCTTTTAAGCAAATTCAACAACACATTACGGCAGTATACGTGTTCCCAAGGAGTACAGCTTACTTCCCAAGGAGTACAGTTTACGCAATGAAACCATCAGTCGACCGGTAGCGGTCACCCACTAGATCTGTAATCAGGATGTCCGCCACAGTAGAAAGCACCAAAGCCAGCCAGATCAGTTCCTTCAGCAACTTACAAGCGATATGGACATGCAGATGCAATCCGCTAACGTTTCGTTAGAGGTACCTACTACAGAAAACGATAATCTACAACCGAAATCCATGGATTGTGCAATGGAGGTTTCTAATCTCGGAAGCGATAATCCACAAGAAACCGATGCAGAATTAAACAAAAAGAATCTTCCCGGAGCCGTCATTATACCCAGTCGCCCGGATGACGAGCCAAATCTGGACAAGAAAACACTGAACAAGGGAGACCAAGAAAAGTAAGACTATGGGATTACTACGAACGGGAAGTGAATTTCCAATATTGCATTTGGAAGAACAATGTTTTGCCACGTCGTGCGACGACTCACGTAAGAAAATAGACATTCAATGGATTTCAAACAAGCAATTATCTGTAAATTTGACGTACGTTTTACAAATTGTCGACCACGTTTGTCATTATTCTCACAAAAGTTTTTGCTGTTAACACGTAAAATTGTGATCTCGTGATGTGATGTGATTACACGAAATAAAATCAATCTGTAAAAGATATATTAGCTTTTATTATTTTCTCCGAAATTATTAACGATATTTCCATTATGATATAACGTGCCCGTATAGTATTTGTTTGTAGAGAATTGGCGCAACAATTATTGAAGACTTTACAGGCAGCAATTATTTCCTTCAAGCATCTTTCAAGGTACGTGTATTTAGTAATATAAGAATTAGTCTCCTAAATAAATGGTTAAGGTGTAAAACATGATAACCTACCGAAAAATACTTTTAAGATGCAAGCAAAAGAAGAATTTAGTTTATGTGTATGCAGTCCCTTGCTTGAAAATTGATACTTGGCTGTCCGGAAGTCGTCGCATCTTACGCATCTTAACGATGGTTAACGTACATTACTGACTATGAGTAATATATGTAGTTCCGAGACAGTAGGTAATGCAGAGGTAAATCCATTTCGAGATTTTAACGGAAATAAAAGTGTGTGTGTACCTAATATGAAAAATGTGCTTTTTTAAACGTCAGTTCGTCTCAATGTCTGTCTTTCTGTTAGTGTATGCATGCATGCATGTATGCATGTATGCATGCATGCATGCATGTATGCATGCACGTATGTATGCACGTATGTATGCATGTATGTATGCATGTATGTATGCATGTACGTATGCATGTATGTATGCACGTATGTATGCATGTATGTATGCATGTATGTATGCATGCATGCATGTATGCACGTATGCATGCATGCATGCATGCATTCCTCTCCGTACATTCGTCCGAAAACAAGAGCCCAAAAATTATTCGTAGGATTTTTTCCATAGTACTCCTCGGATGATCTGGCTCGTCTAGAATCTCTGCTATTTTGAAAAGAACCGTTTGAATTTTGGGGGTACTTCACTTGAACCACTTGCGAGATTTTCATGATTTAAGGGATTCACATTTTTTCTTAAAATTTCTTGTAAGCATATAATGAAATACACTTATAAAGATTACATACATCAGATAATTACTGTTTAGTTGTTAAAGTTTCGAAAATTGCAAATTATAACATTTGTTTGCATCGTCTCACACATTAACAAACTTCGTAACATTTTCTTAAAATGAAATTACGTTTTTAGTGCAATTTTCAGTAAAATATGATCTATATTTATAACAAGTCTTACTCAGAAATGGATCTAAATTGTTTGGTTAACTTTTAGTGCAGATATTGCTAAATGAACTGGATAACATGACTACGCGATTTTGTTGAACGAATTTTCTTTAAATTTCCTAATATTAAAAATGTATTTTTAAAATACCTTTTACTTCGTTAATATTTAAATTACATTCTTTGTTTAATTATCGTTGAATGTCAAAACAAATGGTTCAAATAATTTATGAAATGTTTCGAAAATAAAACTTTGTTTATTCAGAAAGGTGTATGCAAAATATTAGTTTCATTTTCTTATTTAGAAAGGTGTTTGCGATAGATTAGTTTCATTTTCTTTCTCGCAGAATATTTACATAGTATAGAAAAAGTATTGAAATGGTAGAGCGAAAAAAAGCAATTTTTTGTTAACATAACAAATACATTAGGTTTCTGTAATACATAGGGTTGTAAGATCAGCGTCTATCTAAGTGTGCTTGTAGGGTTTTTCTTTAACCAGGTATCTTCCAACAGTGCAGCACCGCTACAGCCGGGGAAGCTCTAAGCTCCCGACTGGTCTCCCGGCATGTGTGTTAGTGTAGTACATGTAGTGTGTATGTGTGTGAGAGAGAGAGTAAGGGGTGAGGATAAGACAAGGAAGGGGAAGGAAAGATAGCGTGCGGTTCGTAGTCCGTTTGTTAGGGTTCTGGTCGGGCATTCGCCTGGTGTTTATCAGAGAAATCACGGAAAACTGAGCAGCCGGCCGCTAGAATTCGATCTAGCTATGAAGCCAGTGTCGAAAATCCTGCCAGTCTAGGACCTCCCGGCCAATGGCACTGGGGAGACATCAATTAATGCCTAAGCCGGTAAAAACGCGACTGTTAAACCATGTAAGGATCAGCCGATGTATGCGGCAACGAATATTATATAGTAATTATAATATTAATTAATATTGTATCTGCGAAGATGAAAACTGTACATAAAAGATCGGTTTTTGAATGCCCTTAGTTTCTAACGACCTTATTTTCGTGGAACGTTTATTCCTGTTCTTGTACATTAATTCTGGTTCGTCCAGGTGAAAATGAAGATGAAATTTCTAAACTCATCTGCCAGTCCGCTTGATTTGAGAACAGCTGTTTCCGGTTTAACCGCCCATACCTTCCCCTATGCGTGTGTGACTCAGTCTGCCTTTGTGCTTAGATGAGTGAGCAATATCCCATAACTTCTAAAGATTTTTTAAAAAAACTTGTCTTGTCTGGGTTTGTTTATTTATTGTGACTTCTAAATAAATCACCATGGTACTAAAAATTTTCCAAATGTCATTGGTTTTATATGGCATACGAGATACAGGATAGAATTTTAGAAATAACTCGCAAATAATGATAAAACGGGAGAAAAATGTATTTTTGTTACTTTTGAGTGTCTGGAACAAATTAATTGGATTTACATTATTTTTAATGGAAAATACTGCTAGTACTTTGATTTTGGGGACCCCTTTTTAACGGATTAGGGACGAAAACTGAGGTGTCATTGTCATAATGACGAAAATTCACTTACCAAAATGACTCGACTTTTAAAAAAAAAAGTTGTTACTTGCGTATCAACGTTGCAAGTCTTTTTGACAATCGCGGAGGATTCCCCTTGAGCTTAGTAAATCATGTGCCAAGTCGGGAATCATCGCCTTGTTTCCCTCAAACGGACAAGGGGTTTGACGCTATGAATACCCAGAATTTCCAAACGGTTACCCATCCAGTTACCAGCGGTCTCTCGAGCTTCTTCACATCACGTAGCCTGGTCAAGAAGTTCGGCTACTGGAGCAGACTACCTGATGACCTCATGGAGTAATGGGCCAAGCTTCAATCGCGAACTTGCAACTCCATAATGAATCGCAGCTGGGTACGCGACTGTTCAGTAACTAAAATATAAAACAACGTCAGCAGTCAAGCTGTTCTGCAGGATCTTTTTATCTGCGGCTGGAATCCGCGTACAAACGTATTTCGAGCCCGAACCGGTCGGCGGAAGGCGTTATCTTACCACAACGCGGCGGCCTGCCTACGCTCTTCACTTGTTCCGGCCGCAGCGCGGGGCTGCGCTGGCGGGAGGCCCCCGAAACAATCGCGTATCGAATTTCACCGCGCCCGGGATTGCGGTAATTGCTTATTCTGTTTTGCTGCTCTTTTCTCCGTCTCGAACTCCGTTCTGTCTACGAGAGCCTTTTTTAAGCCGCTTCTGTTTTTCAATTCGCACGGGGTGGTGCGGTCACTACCATTGGTGCGTTTGTGCGTACGTGTTTGTGTATGAGTGTGCGCGCGCGCGCGTGTGTGTGTGTGTCAGTGTGAGTGGGTGAGGAAACCGACGAATTGTTTTTTTCTCTCTCTCTCTCTCTCTTTCTGTTCAACACAAATACATGTTTTCCAAATTGTCTGCTCTGTAACTTTCGGTTAAATAAAGTAATTGCGGGGTTCCATCGACTAACTGAAAAGTTAATTAATAATAATAGTAATAAAACAACTTAAAATAAATAATTGTGATCATTTTAAATATTAAAAATTAATTGGATATAATTATATGAAGTGGATACCTGTGTGTTTAAATGGGATAGGAGGTTTAGAGACTGATTCTTTTACTTTTTCGGATACTATTCATTTCAGAGAGGAAATAAGTGCGTTCTGACTACACTGTATTCTCTCCTAGCCTGGCCCTAGGAGACCCTCTAGGGCCTGCTCCGCCTGCTCTGCTTTTCTCTGCTCTGCCCTACTCCGCTCTTTGCGACGTGTTCTCTCACGCTGTGCTATATTGCCTGACTCCGATACTACCAACCTTACCGCCAGGTTGTGCCTGTTGTCATTTAAAAACACAACATATTATTCATGATTATATAACATACACAAAAATGTAAACTACACCTGCAGACATCAGGGACTTCCAACTTTCAGATGACACCATACGTTCCGCTTCACTGAGTAGTTCATCCGAAAAGTGGATGTTCACTTCACACTTAATAGAAATAATAGATATGATGATATAATTATGGAGGACGAAAGCTATCTTTAGGATTACTTAGCTCTCCGGGAGACGCCGCGTTATAAACACTGATGCCAACGTTTCGGCTGTCACGCTGTGACCTTCCTCAGGGCGAAATGCGGCGGCGATGGTGTAGCGGTTAGCGTATCGGACTGCTATACCCAAGTTTGCGGGTTCAAACCCGATCGAAGCCGTGGATTTTTAAGGGCGAAAAAATCCTTCGTACGCCTTCCTTCGGAGGGGAAGTAAAGCCGGCTGTCCCATGTTAGTACATTTACTGCATGTTAAAGATCCTCAAGCCTAAATGACGCCTCTGAGCAAAATTCAAATCGCAATGTTTCGTCGCCCAAGTAATACCTTCTTTCTCTCCTGATTGGTGAAAGGAGTGTAACGAAATTTGCGTGGTCAGACGGAAGAGCAGGTCTTATGGCCTGAGTCTCGCCACGTAAAATAAGGCAAATTCAATTCAATTCAATTCAAATGCCGGGAGCGAGTGTAAATCGTTCCGTCTGTAGAGGTTCTCAAATGAAAGCGACGGCTTCCGCGGCCGGAGTCAGTATTTAATTTGCTGTCCGTGAGACGCCGCGTCCTACGCATTAATATTATCTGTGTCTACAAAGTGACTTCTCCTGATCAGCCAAAATCAAATTCTGACTCCGGCCTCGAAACTACCCTTTCAGTCTTTAGGAAATTTTGCTTTGATTCGGATTCCTCATTCTACAGTTGGCCCATCGCAAAATCTTTCGTACTAGGTGCAGAAGAAAGAAGAGAGACGTCTTTAGTGTGATTTATTATGTGTAGGATGAATGTTGGGATTCGTAATTCCTGATGTATTTGAGTGTCAGAAATGAAAAAGCTGCTTTTATTATTTTTCGTAAAATCTTACTAGGCATGTATTGCAAATAATTTAGATTAGACTCCAAATAGAACAGATACCAATAAGTGAATATTGTATAATCGATGCACAAATTAATTTTACAAGATCCATATTGAGATTTGAACTTTTATTTACACATGGATAAAGAAAGTTGTAAAATTTTACTTTATATTTGTTGATTGTAAATATTATTGGGTTTGTTGCATTTAATTTTAGAATATAAAATAATACCTAAATAATTAACAGGTAATAAATTATCTAACCGTAGGGTAGAAATGGTGCCTATACCTAGGGTCTATCGTGCTTGTCAGGACGCTCAGCTACATATACAGGCAGATTGAATAGTCTGGAAATAACAAGTAAAATTGCGAGGTCTTGTCATAATTGTTTGGCTCCATGATTACCAGTAATCTGACGTTAATATCAATAAAAGTGATTGAGAGTCAGTGATAAACATTTGTGCGAGGTAACGTTTACGCGTAGTAATTAATTTTATTTGAAAACTGAGCGCACTTACAAGAATCACAAAATCGGCCATAACACAAAATATAATAATTATTAAAATTACAAAAGTTTAAGCTCTTGATTCATGTTGTACAGTGTCAAAATATTAAAAATTTAAACAACGTACTTACGTTTGAGTCTCACTGAATACAAAATCGAAGTGAATATCTATTATTATTCCTAATTTTTTGTAGTTTTTATTTTCTCTGCATATTTATAAAATATAATTTTCGGTTAGTAATGAAAAATTAGACTAAAATAAATACAGTCCTTAATTTTTAAACAAAAACTGGGTTGATATGAGTGAAAGTTTCCGGGCTGGTACGCCGTGGTCCAGTTGGCATTGAAGAGCCAAACGTTTCGTCCACGTCTGCGGTGGACATCTTCAGTGGCGGCAACGTCGTCAGGGTCGGGCAGGATCAACCACGGATAATAAAAGCGTCCTTCCCCTTTCGAACTGAAATGGATGTATTAGCTCTAGAAATACGACAGTTATCCAAGTAAACTTTTAGGTCCAAGGAACCATAACCGATTTAATGAGCCATTCGCGGTTTCACTCTATAACAGTTTCTACTGAAAATCATAACAACTTTTTGTTGAAGCCTCTTGTAAGAGATGTGAAATCACTGGTAAAGTTTCTTCAGAGTGCATCTAACGACGTAATAAATAAGCATTTTCCTCTGTGCGTTTGCCACTCAAAATAAACACAAAATTCGGAAACATCCTGTCGCACGCGAGGGAGAAAGGGAGAATCAACTCAGTGTAAAACTCCGATAATAAAATAATTCCTCAACTGGAACGTGTGGTTGGTTCCATATGTTCTTCTGCTGTTTGAATGTATCATTTAATGTTTGATACGCAGAACTGAGTATCTTCCCTCGTTCAGTCACGGTTTTTCCGTCTCTCTCGCCAAAACGAATGAAACTCCAACCGACACGTAAACCGCTGTCGGGTTTACATATTTGCTTGAAGAGTTACGATCTGCCGTTTCAGCTCTGCAGCGGCAGTGGCTCCAGACGATCCGAACGAGTCCCGCGACGGAGATAAGGCGTGAAAATTTAATTAAAGGATCCCAGTCATTAATTTACGACCGGCAAAAAGAGAAAGTGAACGCTTCTCTTACATTGCCGAGCGCCCAGGAACAGTTTAGGTCTGTTTAGGAAATACCATAAAGATTCATTTACACTTCCCCTTATCGTTCTGGAAGTCACGTGGGACGAAGAGTTACCCCTAATGAAGGACGTCAGAGCTCCGCAGTATATATTCTCGGACATTAAATTCCCCTGAAAGCCGGGGCTGCCTCTTTTCAGATAACAAGTATCGGGCGCCGAAGAATTTTCGTGGTAAGTAAGCTAAATTAAATACCTTTCCTTTGGTATTAAATACGTACTTCACCCACGAGTTTGCAGAAGGTGTATTTCGTTGGAAGGAAGTTAAATTATGCGGAAGCTTGCAACTTTCGTTAAAGAATATGGTTCGTTTGTAAAAAAAAAAGTACTGTAGGACTGAGGTGAAAGAAAATTCAATTAAAAATCAAAATAATTTGGGCACATTTTTACGTGTTAATAGTTACGACTGTGCCAAAAATAAAACAGGAAATCACGTTAATATCTAATTAATTTTTCTCACATGTATTGACAAAGAGCGAGAAAAAATATTGCAGTGAAAATTTTTCAGATACAAATTTTCGCATGAACGTTATTGTTCATAAAAATCGCCAAACAAATATAATTGTTAATTTGCTTGTAATACAAACCAGTCTTTAAACAGTGTTTCGCTATCCAAATACAAACAGCGTTTTCTATTTACAGAATTTAATTTTAAATTCATTATTACTGTTATTCATCCATGAAATTGCAATGTAGCGTCATCAGCATGAGTATAATATTGATGCGGTTGTCATAAATTCCGTTAAAATTATTTTCGTGCATTACAGGGGACAATATTTTGCAATGAGCAAATTGTGTCCAAAACTTGCGATAATGATTAACCGTATAAACAAGGGATTGTGTATTAACGTTAACTTGCAGCTTTTAAACGAACAATACGTAAATACATGTTACGTTCTGCGAGGAATTGGAAATGTAAAGAAGCAAAAATGAAATAATGTTCTGTCGTCATGTTGGTATCGTTACGTCCCTTATATCAGAAATCTTACTACTTTTTATTTCTAAAGAATGTTCGCTACTGTGGATTCGTTCAATCACTTATTCACATTACTACAGAGAGATAAAAAAAAATTAACGCTCTTCTTCTGCATTACCAAGGCAAATAATGTTTGAAATTGTCCTTGTAATCAATCTCAAGAAAATTAATAAATGTACATATTTGACGTCGTAGGCTTCCGCGGCTAGCGACACGTTCAGCCTAAAAATATGGGGTGCGGAAGTTCCCTCTACAAATTTATGTTCATACCTAGTGACTGTTTCCTCCAAGTGTAGCTTTCGAATTTGAACCTACCAGCCTTCCGTCTCTCACTATGACCGATTCTCCCACCTTCATAGTTTCTCACCTTTATACCTTTCTCATCCAATCCACCTGCCTCTGATATGCCACAGCATCATTCCACTTTCACCTCCAACCTCGCGTGCATCCCCAGCTCACTCCTCTCCGGTTGATTCACTTCTGACTTATCCATGGCTCACATCAACACCGCACCACTTGCCATTCATTTCCCAATTCACTTTGTTCCTGTCCAGTCTCCCTTCGACCGCTGATCCCACATTTCTAATACGTGCTCCGCATTATTAATTGAATCATACTTCCGGGGTGATAATGGTCAACTTATATGACCATTACTCCCGTTAATGTAGTGTATATCTCGGGAAGTGGTAGTGTTCCTCCTCCGCTGGAACATGAGTTCCAGCGCCAAGCTACATAGAAACTTACGGGTTCTTTTCATTCCAGTGTAGCGTCACGGTGGCGGCCGTGGGTGGGAGGAGGAGCGGAAATATCGCATACCTGCGGGCATGAATAGCTTGGCGCCCCGGCGTTGGGATACATTAAACAAACGGGACGCCAGCTGGGAAGGTGACGTGGTAGACGCGAGTCTCCCTCTCACACCTAGGACGGTCACGTGCACTCTAGTATAAAATCGAGCCGACGAGCTCAGACGGAGGGTTTTAATTCTGAAAACGGTGCACGGGTGACGAGGTCACGGTAGTGGCGCGGGAGTAGCGTCAGAAGAGGCAGGACCTTCCTAGCTATGTGGGGTATCTACAGGGAAATACAAGTGTGTAGTTTCGGAGCAGAAGTTGGTTATTGTACACACATGTAAATAAACTTGTACATACTTGTAAATCTCTGTGTGTTTTTCTCCATGACGCCACACCAGGTATCTCCTCAGAGGGGACATGCTCTAAACTTCTGCCTGATTTCTCGATAATGTGGGGTTATATACTGCACGTTATTGTGTTTAAGGAACGAGGAGGGAATACGAGTGACGGAAGAAAAAGTGCGCGTGGTTTGTGAGCCGTTGTTAAGAAATGGTTCTAGCATTCGTCTGGTATTAATTTGAGAATCACAGAAAACTACCGATCAGTGAAGCTGATTGCCAGCATTCTCCTTAGATAGTGAGTGAATACGACATTGCTCAGTAATTAGTCGAAAATCACATAACCCACCGGAGAAACTCAAATTCTAGGCGCGGTCGAAGGCTTAGCAGAGAGAACAGTAATGTTTCTTCTGAGCTACTTTCCACTTTCGGCACCTCCTCAATCAATTCTTTAATCCTTCTTCATCCCACTCGATCATCTCTTGCCTTTGGAACGGCGTCTCTTTCATGTCAACTGTCGCTCAGATCCAGGCGCCCCACACCAATTTCACAGTTCTCCCCAACTCCACAACTGTGCAGCATCTGTTCGTTCCAACCGACTCTCTCCCTATACGCCTTCTCCACCCGTTTCCAACACACCTCCCTGCTAAGGTTTTTGTCGCCTCACTCTTTGCTTCCATGCCGCCTCCTTTTCTCTAGACCCCGCAACGCTCCTGCAACCGGTACTTTCACTTCCACCTCCGGCCTCGCACTCTCTTTCGACTCGTGTCCCGGGAGAGGTGGCTCGGGGCATCAACTGATGTCACTGCAGCGCCTCTGACAGAGAAGTCCTAGGTTCGAATCCCAACAGCGGCAAGATATTCGACATTAGCGTTTCAGCTAGGTCGAATTCAGTCGTTGTCTTAAGAATTCTAGCGGCCGGCTGCTCTGATCGGTAGTTTTCCGTGGTTTCTCCGATCAACACCAGGCGAATGCCGGAGCAGTACCCGAATAAACGGGCCACGGACCGCGCGCGATCTGTCCTTCCTATTCCTTGTCCTATCCTCTCCCCTTACACACACACACACACTTACATTAACATGCACTAAACTACCACATATTCCGGGAGATCGGTCGGAGCTTAGAGCTTGTCCCGCTGGGCGGTGCCCCGCTGGTGGGAGAGTCCTGGTTAGGGGACCCCACTAGCCGACGGTAGGTGGGCGACGGATCTCGCCATCCAGCAGGGAAGATCACCGCCATCTTCCGCGAAAAATGCACTACACTAACCGGACTAATGACCAAAGCAGTTGACGCGTCTGGAAACACGAATCAATCAATCGACACTAGCCAGTCAGCTAGGTCGAATTCAGTCACTGTCTGGTCGAGAATTCTAGAGACCGACAGCTCTCATTGGTAATTTTCCGTGGTTACTCCGATTAACAACAGGCGAATGCCGGAGCAGCACCCTAACAAATGGACCACGGACCGCGCGCAATTTTTCCTTTCCCTTCCTTGTCCTATCTTCACGCACATACACTAACGTGCATTACACTACCACGTGCCGGGTGACCGCCCGGGTGCTTAGAGCTTGTCTCGGCTGGGGCGATGCCCCGCTGGTGGGAAATACGTGGTTGAGGGAAATCCTGCTAGTCGACGGTAGGTCGGCGCAGGATCTCGCCATCCAACGAGGGAAGATCACCGCCACCTCCCGTGGAGAAATATTCACTACATTTACGGGACTAGTGTCAACAGTAGTTGACACGCCCGGAATCACTAACCAACTAATCATTGCATTCTCAGACCTATCATTACAACTTGCTCTTCCCATTATATTTTGACAATTCATTCCTTTGCCATTCCTTCTGGTTCACCCCTCCCATACTCATCCTACCCCATCTCAACCAGTTCATACTAGTCCGTCCCCGGAAGCATCTGGATTCTTTCCCCCCCACTCCATCGCCCTCTCATCCACCCGCTCACCATCCCTGCAACGTCAGCCCCCATACTTCAGTGCAAAAAAGCAGCCTCTTCATAGCTCACTCTCTGCATTGCTTGCATACTCCAGGCAAATGTTGGAACATTACCCTACCAAACGGGCCACGGACCGCGCGCGATCTGTCTTTTCCCTTCCTTTCCTCACCTCTAACGTACACACGCACACGCTCTACACTGCCACGAATGTCGGAAGACCAATCTGAAACTGGGAGCTTTCCCGGGTTGGGGTGGTACCACTACGGTGGGAGATACCTCGTTGGGGAAAATTCCGCAAGCTAACGTAGGTCAGCGAAGGGTTTTGCCATCCATGGAGTGAAAATCCCCAACACCTTTCGAGATATAAACACGCACTAGACTTAAGGAACTAATGACCTTAGCAGTAGACGCTAAGGTCATTAGTTCCGTAAGTACCAATGAATCAATTGAAGATAAACCATTGTAATTCGCAGATCCCTTAACCCGAGCCCTTTGGACGGCACAGCATAAACCATGATCGTTAGGAGAACGTGCAGTTCCAGCGTAGGCAGCATGTGAAGCAACGATCGGGAGTGGCTATTACAAACGCTGTTTGTTGCCAGATCGAAGACCCAGATCTACGACTCGTTCCTCAGTTCCTTTGAATCACTGGAAAGGTGGTGCATTTCCGCATGTTGTGTACGCGGGACACGCGCATATCCCAATGCGTGCACATGCACTACACTTACGAGAATAATAACCTTAGCAGTCGACGCGTCCGGAATCACCAATCAATCAATCAATCAATTCATGACTTGGCCTTCCCACCCGCGTAGTATCGTCTCCACCAATTTTTCCCTTGACGCCATGCCTGGCACTACTCCCGTTTTCCCGCTCCCCCCTTTCCATATCCTGCCCGGCCTCCCTCTAACTCCTCGCACCTCTGCCTTCTTCCTCCCATCCCCGCCCGCCTCTTCCCATCTCCGTCGCAGTTCCGAGCACCCCCTCCCATTTCCACCTCGCCCATCCGCCCCCTCCCCCGCCACAGAAGTCGCGGAAGCTTCCGCCACCCGCTTCCGGAGGCCGTTGCTCCGGCGGGGGGCTTTTCAGCTTGTTTTACATAAACCCCTGCCGGTCGAGCCCTTAGCGGCTATAAAGGGCATTATGCCAATTTGATAGCCTACGAGCAGACCTGAATTAAACGGCCGCGAGGGCTTTACAGTTGTATCGAGAGCGAAGCGGCAGCCGTAGAGGCGCAACAGAGACGGGAGACGGAAGCAAAACGTATGGCGAGATTTAAAGAGAGACAGCGCCGCAAGGAATAACAGTAAAAGTGCATGCAAATGATCAATAAACACAGGAAGAGCGCTTCTGTGATCGATAAGATCGGAATTAAGGGATCGTCTCAGGTTTATATGTGTAGAAGAGAGAGACACAAAAATACGAGATGTATTCGAAAAAGGAACAGAAGATATTGGGAGGTTTAAATAAGAAGGAATACGAACTGGAAACCAATCCTCACTAATGATTCAAGGAAAGAAAATAAAATCGTAGGAGTTGAGTTATGCAAGCAATATATTCCAAAATTGCACAATTTAAATACATCTCGAGTATTTTCTTTAGTTGTCAACTATAATTGTTATTATATCTGGGATGACTTCTGTTTTAAATTTTTTTATCACTAAAGTTTTTCAAATTATTACGAAATTAAATGGTAAAATTCGATTTAAAAATTCAAGAATCCTTTGGAGTTTCCAAAAATATTAAAATATATTAAAGATACTGAAAGGTACACATCTAAAAAAACGCTTCACCTTCGAGTATTTTATGGTAGTGTAAAAACTCATCTTAAGAGCTCTATGGATCCACGTTTATGACCAATAAATGCAAATAACAGCGTGTAATGTTTTGAAAATAACCTGAACACAAAAAAATTATATGCATATAAGAAAGAATAATATATTATAAAAACAATGAAGAACACAAAAAGCAATCAGAATTCGTACAAAGAACTCAAAATATCAAAGGAATTAAAAAAAATTTTTTTTTAATTGAAACAAATATATATATTATAAGGATCACATGCTCTAATGTTCTATAAGAATGAGAAAGTATCATAATTATTTAAAATTTCATCTTCATTAAACTATAAATTATATTTACATTCATTTTGAGTTTATACAGTTTGCTTTGTCTTTCAGTAATTATGTTTTCACTTTTCCTACTTCTGTTTCTTCATGAGGTTGACTCTGACCGATTTTCCTTGATATTCCATCGTTAGGCATCTATACAAACGTTTCAGTCTCTTGCAGACTGTTGTTGAAATTATTGTTTACATTTATTATTACTGACATTGTATTAAAAATGTCCAAAAAACGGTAGTTTGTTATAAAAAAAGTTGTATGATTCGATGGTTTCCTTCTGATCTACGGCCGAATGATCACTAGGCCGGATAGCGCTTATATTTTCTCATCCAGGCCAGGGGCGGATTCAGAATGAAATTAGGATAGGAGTTAGTTCGGATCACTCAAAAATTGACTGCTTAATTGATTTAATTTTTAATTTTGATTTATTTCGTGTTTCCGGGTGCGTCAATTGCTAGGGTCGTTATTTCCACTAGTGTAGTGTTTGTTATGACCAGGTAGCGGTGACCCTAGTAACACTACTGCAACACTAGATCCAACGCCATCCTACACGACGCCGGGTTTCTCCTTCTAGTTACAATCTCCGATATGTATGCAAGTGTAGTGCATTTAAGTAGAGAATAAAATAAATTGAAGTGGTAAGAGGCAGTTGTTGCCCTGAACTTAATAGTCTGCCCCCATAAATATTTTCCTGATAATATTTTTTTTAAGTACAGTATTAGTATTGAATGTATAGACTTAATGAACTCCTGTGGATATAACGCGACCTACACATGATCAACAGTTTTGAATAAATTGTGTAAAATTACACGAATGATTGCTTGGGGGTAGGCAAGTACCTCCGCTCTCTCTGAATCCACCACTGACCTGGCCTCGCCTCACCTCGTGCGCTGGCTGTTTTGATTTACTCTTCCGCGCGGCTCCATTGCCGGCCCTTAAGCGGCGGCCGAGCCGGTGGCCGCGCGCTCCACGCCGCCTCCGACCACGCCCCCGCCCTGGTAAGCGCACCTGATACGTGATAAACGACTCACCCGGGGGTGCTGTGCGGTTTAGCCGGCGCAGCGGGCGCCGCGGGAAGCCCAGGGCCTTTGCACGAACCCCCCGCCCCCTTAGCCCTCCCCCTCGCTCACCGCAACCGCCTCCGCCGCGGCCGGGCGCGGACGGGGCGTGGCGGCGACGACGGCGCGACGAGGACAGCAGCGCCGGGGACGATTATTGCAACCAAATCCACGTCGATGGCGACCGCCTCAACGACGACCGCAAAGGACGATCGCCATTGACGACAACCCCCTCAGTGACGACCCCTCCTTAGTGATGACGACCGTCTGCGGCAACACGATTAACAATGATGACGACCATTAATGACGAGGACCGTCAATACACAACGGCGCCGGGGACGATTATTGCGACCAAATCCACGTCGATGGCGACCGCCTCCAACGACGACCGCAAAGGACGATCGCCATTGACGACAACCCCCTCAGTGACGACCCCTCCTTAGTGATGACGACCGTCTGCGGCAACACGATTAACAATGACGACCATTAAAGACGAGAACCGTCAATAGACAATGACCGTCAGAAGACAATGAATGATTACGACAATAACCGTCAATAACGACCGTCAATATTGTCTTAATAACCATAATGGTTACTAACGACCGTCATTAACAACCACCGTCATTAACAACCACCGCATTAACAACCACCGTCATTAACAACCACCGTCATTAACAACCACCGTCATTAACAACCACCGTCATTAACAACCACCGTCATTAACAACCACCGTCTTAACAACCACCGTCATTAACAACACCTCATTAACAACGATAAAACCCGATGACGACCGCCAACAACGTGCCCTTACGAAAAATCAAGACTTCATAATGAAACAGGCACAAGGTCACTCTAATCTACGCATACATCCATAGCGAAATGCATCCACAAGCGCCATTGATGACGATTTGCCTCCACCATCACCTTCACAATGACGATCACCGCGACAGAGCCCGCCTTTTACGCTGACGAGCTTCCATGACGACAGTCGTCGAGACGGCGACTTGGGCAGGGCTGATTGATGCGTCATAACCTCACCCTCGGTGAGCCGACGGCGCAGAGGTGGTGATTAAACGATTCAATTAAATTCTCCGACGCGCGCGCCGCCGCGGCGCCGGCCGTTAATGCCCGAAATAAATTCGCTCATTTACACAACGCCGAAATTAGGTGGCTGCTGTGTCCATGTTTAATTTATTTCTTCGCCCAGATAATTCGTTCGCCGGCGGTAAGCACGCGGTGGCATGGCGGCTACGGGGTGCGTTTGACGTACCGACAAATAGCGGTGGAAATTGGAAACCGCCGGCGAAAACAAACTCCTGCGGGTGATGGCGCTGGCGAGAAGGGAGGGAAGAGGAGTGGGAATGAGGGAGGCACAATTTGTGGGTGGGTTCAAGGTAATTTCTTTCAGATATATATCTCAATTAGAGGGAGGCTGGGGTAGTCGAAGCGAATAGTCCGTAAAGTTGATAGTATTCTGTAGGCGTCGTTGCGACTGACAGCAGAGGCGAAACTGTTGTTTACCTCAGACAATCCAAGGGTTGGTACGCGTAAACAAAATAATAAGATGTTAAGTGTAAAGGAAAATAATGTATTTGATGTAGCATCGTTAAAGAAAACTTTTGAATTGTACTTTATTTGATTTGTCGCTGAAAATTAAGAACATAAAAAGGTCGCGGTGCTTTATCTATCACTGTAATGAAAATACATTTAGATGTTGGCCGTGTTAAATAAACCTTTTGAGCATTTAATTGAGTACATTAAAATGTAAATTACAGTTTCAGCCATGTGAAATGTGTCTGCATTTTCGTTAGATACCCTGAAACTCGAAAAAATACAAAAACATCTCACTTACTAATTTCGTATGCACAGCTCACTTCATCGATTAAAATCTATATTACTAATTTCCAATACGAGCAGAAACTGAATCTTATGCACTCCCCGACCACGTTAGAGGTGTTTATGATTTTGTTAAATATCAGGAACTATTTCCTCAGGAAAAAGTTTCGAATGAACTGTTAAATTTCCAGGTAACTGGAACTGCTACCTATAGTAATGTAGAAGTAAAAGAATCTGATTAGATTGTTAAGTTCTTCCAAGAAATGCAATTCATTAACCACGTTATTGGAGCTATTCTTATACTACGCAAACTCACTGAATTTTCTTCCCCAGTGCGTCAATGTTTACGACACAGGTCACGTCATGCGACAGCAAGGAACAAAGAATAACCTTTTTGTTACTGCAGATTATTAGTCCTAATAAATTAATTCTTACAAAGATGGCATCTCTTATTTCATGTGTAAATAGTGTAAACAAGATTAACTCAATACTTACACAATATTGCAAAGCTTTAAAGCTTGCATTGATAATGAATCAAGATCAAGTGAACAATTTTATTCTTATATGATACTAGCGAAACCCGAAAGACGTTGTTCTGCGCCCTTCATCTCCATCTCTCTCCTTTCTCCTACCTACCCTTCTACCTCCGTCACTGTCTTCGTCTCTCTCTTTCTTTTTCTCTCTATCCCTGTCTCTGACGGTCTCTTTCCCTCTCATTCAAATTTAGTTGCAGATTCTGCACGTCACTGAGCAGGTGGGGTAATACCTAGAAACACAGGACCAACAAAAATTTAATAGAATGTTCAATTAGATCTCTAATGATTACGGCGTGAGAGACCTTTCTTTGAGATCTTTGGACTCAAAATTTTAGTTTTTAATGTCCTAGAACGCTTCTCTGAGGAGTTATTCAACGATACAGATTCAAAATTTTTTGCCGAGTATTGCGGGTTGCATTTGACATGAATATTTAGTTTTGTTCTACAGTTAAGTTACAACAAAATTAAGTGCACAAAATGCCAATGTTCATGGAGATCAATCACACGGTGTTGGAGTTATCCGCTCTCGTATATATATATATATATATATATATATATATATATATATATATATAGAGAGAGAGAGAGAGAGAGAGAGAGAGATTATTCGTGGGCTACAGTAGTGGCACAACTCAAAAACTCAGGTGGAATATTGTATGCTGGTATTGGATGGTAGATCAACCTGCAATTCTGGAGAGTGTATTAACTAAAAATCCCTGTTTCTTTTGGGGGGGAACTATTGCAGCCAGCGAGCGATATTATATTTTGGTGTGAACTCTTCGTTTGATGATAACTCTTCGTTTTCATTCACCACACTGCGGTCCAAGCTCCCGGCCACGTGGCTGACTTCCGCTGCTCCATCTAGGCTGTCCTGCAACCCAACGTCGGAGTTATAGCTAAGACCGCGGGATTATGGTGGTTTTCCCATCGCGCCATCGTTTGAGTTATGGTGCCTCCATGGCATGCCCCACCCTCCTCTCCATCCCCCACACCGCTCGCTCTCACCTGGGCTTTGCTTTCCCCTTCGCTACTCCAGCGCTCCTGGCGGGGCTTTCCAGACTCATTTCTCTCAATACATCTTGCGGACTTACGTAGTTTCTTTAATTTGGGGGCGTACTACAATTTATGCTACCTAATTCCATTTAGGTGCGCAGTATAATTTTGTACGAGATGTATGAGATTCAAACGTAAATTACATGTTTTTTATTGCTACTATTCTTTACGGCTTTATTGCTCTGATATTTCTTTTCGAGGTAATTTTCATGCACCAGTGACCTACATTATTCCTATCATTTTCTTTTGAACTTGTTCTTTTAAAAGTACGTTGTAACGAAATCAACTTAGCTAGTCAAAATAAAAACTCTTTGTGCTGTGGTAAGAAGTAGTTCACAGTCATAGCAGAAATGGTATAAATTTAACCATGATAAAAAGAACTCTCAAGAAGAAAAAAGTCGACATATCGACAATTACCAAATGCACTATAAGCTTTATAATGTGAAATTAAATTTGTGGACTTCAACAGTGTTACCGTACACCTCTTTGCACCCCAAGGTGATTTTAAACAAATGTCGATCAGTTAATAGTTAATAACCACGTAGCACCCAAACACATTATATGTGATTGTTCCTCATATGCATTCTTTTCCTATTTCGAAATTACGATTATATCTCTGGTTTTATATCTCTGGTTGTGAGTTAACATAATCTCAATTATTCACTCGAAAACTTAATAGATCCAGAAAACATTTTGATAATATTTTAGGTATTTTAAGACCTACCGTAAAATAGTTTAAAACATTACTATCGTACAAAGCTATAACGGCGTTCTTGGTCATACAATTGTAAACGTCTATATCATTAAATAGAAATATTCAGGTGAGAAAGATAATATTTTTCCACTACAGAGCTCTAGGTTCAAATATATTATTTTTTGTTTCAATGAATGTTCAAGTATATTATTAATATCATTTGATAAATTAATCAAAATTGCCTAACAAATAAAGTAATCTAAATTTAAGGTTAGGTTCGGAAGTCTCCACTTGATAATTCACGAAATATTGTGTTTTATGTGCCTAGTTCCACGGTAAAATTCAACTATTGCTACGGTGAAGTGGCAGTTTATATGGACGCGCTAGTTTTAAGCATGCATATTTTTTTAACATTATTCATAGTTTTTAGTACAATAATTCAAAGACTGCAATTGTTTTATGCACTTAATACAGTTTTACTTGCACCGTACCGCTCTCATATAATTAATAACATATTTAATAGACGATAATTTCTGGAAAGAAATAATTTATAACAACTGATAATGTTTTCATGTGAATATATAATCGTGGATAACAATTAAACCAAATTATACAATCATGTTTTTCATGTTCATACACTTAAAAGCAATTTGACTTAGATTTCTGGCTCAGAAAATAGTGAGCATGTAAATTATTCCGGAAAGAAATATATTCGTTTATAGTGTTTGTGGGCGCGCAAAAATGAACTAAAATGCTCTAGGAATATTACACGATAAACTGTTGGCTTATTTAGTATCTTAATTTTCATATAAAAAAGAGATTTTTTATTTCCTTGTTCCTACTATGATACGGACTTTCTTAATGCAAATGGAAGCACTGGTACCTCGAACAAAGTAAACTTGCATTTGTTCTATGATGCAATCTTTTAAGCATTATCAAGTTACATCCTCTAGTTATCTGGTAGAAGTAGGGAAGGAGTAATTATGGCAGAAGGCATGAATATAAATTGCAAAACAAGCTCGCGTGCCTTGTATTATCTGCATAAGCTTACTTTTCGTAGCTGAATATAAAGCTCTTGGAGTTTTAAAAAGAAAGAGGGACAGGTAGCAAAGCGTAGAACAAAGACTACAAAGAAAGTCAAGCGAATTAGACTGGATGACGTAACTATATAAACGTTGCATAAATCTTACTTGCGCTTGCTAATACATAGGTGTTTTTACAATCTGACGTGAAACGAAGTTATGATAAATAATCAAATTTTAATATTCTTATCACAACGTGTTACTATGAAGTCAAGAAGCAAGAAACACGAACACAACTTCAAGTGGTTGAAAAAGAAGGACAAATTCAAGACCTAGGGTTTTATATCGTTCTAGTTGATACAAGTATATTACATAGTATTACGTAAACTATGAAACTGAGGATTGTGAGGAAATGATAAGGAAATCCCCTTGAAAAATATAGGCGCCACCAACAAACATATCTTTTCTATTTTTTTATAAATAGATTTTTCTGAAGATCGCTTTTCAAGGAAAATTTTTTTTTAATTAAGGAAAAATTTTAAAATTTAATTTAATGAACAATTAAATAACAATTTTAATGAACACCAAGAAAATATTCGTGTGGAATTGTCGTGTGCATGTGGCACGGAACTGAGATAATTGTTAATATTTCAGGTAGTACTGTTTTTGTTTACGGATCTTTTGAGTTTTTAGACGCGTAAGCTGGAAGTCAAATTTAAGGCACCTGAAACTGGCTAAAGTTGCAAATCCAATCATGTAAGTTTATTTATGTAGAAGAGAAAACTGAGCTGTGTTAGTGAAAAACTGAACACGTTAGTTCGTCTGTGAGCCAGGTGGTACAAATATTGTACGCGCTTTGTGATTGTTTTTTGATTTTAAGCTTCGATGTAACAGAATTTTTAACGACCGCAGTGATTATGCACGTGTAAACATGCAATTGGAATTGGTGTATTAAAGAGAGTTTCCAAGAAATTGTGCTAATTCGGATGGAACAACAAGAAAGTGTCGCGAAGGCAAAATACGCATCATTTACACACACTAGATTGTACGTGTATTCAGACATAACAGAGTTCACCTACCCTAGGCCTGTTCAACCGCTGTAAACTCATTTTACTGTAGGCAACGTGCGCCCCTGTGAATCGCCAATATTGTTGAAATTTGTACGTATCAAACAAATACGACTCACCATAGTCCTTCATTTTAGTCACGAAATTCTTGTCAACTAATGTGAAGACCTGGCACTTGAATTCCTCGGACACATCAAGTGATTAAGAGCGCGGTGCAAGGTAGCGTCGTTATTTAGGTCACGGCGCAGCTCATTAGTCTGTCATGGAGTTCCTCAAGGTCCTAATTATGTCGCAATATCAACTTCTTTAGTAAATATGTAATCAAACCCAATAAACGTACTTCATTGTCGTCACTTAGTTTGAGGAATCATTACGCTAATAATCTACCTTTGATTTAGCTCAGATATGATGTTGATGTTAGAAGGAATGTTTTGATTTAATAGCTTTACAGAATGACGTAAACCGAAAAGAAGTGATGCATTTTTATCTTTCACTTATATTCGTTGGTGTCTTCATCTACCTATGGACACATTTTTCCTTTTGCGGCAAGACGTCGTATGGAAATGAAAGCTTATTCGCAAAACACTGCGCTGGCTGACGTATACCGCGGGGACGCATAAACACCCCCACTCTTCCCCTGTTACAAATCTACTGAATTAAATGTACCCGCAACAGCGCACGCACATGTTCATACCTCGATGTTTGAATGGAAATAAACCCATCAAAAGTTGATCTTTGTTTGTCCTCTATCTTAAGGTAATTTAAATAAGAACGCTTCAAGTTCATTCACAAGTAAATATATTCTTCGTGAATTATTGTGAACAGAATCAATCGGCAAATATTGCTTTTGCCACTTCCACGGAGTAGAAACGCGTAGAACCACCATTTAACTTGCTGTAGTACCGTGCCCAAGGTTTCAGCAAACTTCCAATATCCTGAAGTCGCTACTAATTGGGTTTTTAAAATCATAATTTCACCATAATATTTCCGACCCACTTTCAGACATCCATCAACTCGTCAACTACATCCAGTGTTCTCTAACACACTTGTGTCCATACTAACCGACGCTCCATCTCTCAATTGTTTCTTTTTGCACGTCTTCATACAATTCGTACTAATTATTACTTATAAGTTTCTAGTATTTAGTTATAAGTTTCGTATCACTTCTGTTGAGATTCTACCGCACCCAACTAGCCACCACCTTCAAGGAACAATGACAATCAGTGTGTAGTGTAAGTGTAATTCACCTTAGACGACCATCTTCTTGGTCACGAAGTCCTCGTGGACGAACGTGGACACTTAGCACTTATAGCTACTTGACTGTCCGGGAGATGCCGAGTCCTAGACACAGGCAACTGTCAACGTTTAGGCCGCCATTCCGCAACCTTCTTCAGGGCGAAACGCCGTGGGCATCTATGCCTAGGACGCGGCGTCTCCCGGACAGCCAAGCCAAATGGCATCGTACTTCCCGGACAAGGGTGGTGGGGCTGAGAATATAGAGCACGCGGTACAACTTTGTGACGTTATTTATGACCTGGGGCAGTTCCTTCAGACTTGTGGAGTTCCTCAAGGTCCTGTCAAACTGTAATGTATTGTAAATATCTTTAGCACAAGATGTAATCACACCCAATAAATGTATTGCGGTGACATCAGTCACCATCATTGCACAAATAAGCTATTTGAGTTATTTCTGACAGTTTTGGTTATAGAAGTAATGAATTGATTTGACAGCTTTACAAAAAGTTTACATGTAAACCGACAAGAAGTGACGCATTTAGTTTCTCAACGCAAAGTAACAACTTGGGACAGCCTATTCGTTCCACTACGTATTCGCCGGCAGCAATATTTATATGTGAAGACATTTTTGAGATTGTGGCAGGTCGCCGTATGGAAATGAAAGCATATTTGTGGAACACTGGACTGGCAATCTTATCCCTCGGGGACACACAAACTTCTTCTTCTTCACCGTGATGAGATGCTACCGCACCCAACCTAGCCACCACCTTGAAGGGACAATCAAAATAAATCAACGTGTAGGTAACTCACCGTAGACGACCATCTTCTTGGTCATGAAGTCCTCGTCGACGAACGTGGACACGTGGCACTTGTACTCCCCGGAGAGGTCGGTGGTGGGGTTGACGATGTAGAGCGCGCGGTGCATGGTGGCGCGGTTGTCGGTGGCCTTGTGGTGCAGGTTGGGCGGCCGCGGGCACCCCAAGGTCCTGCGGCCGGCCGCCCGGGATCCACTGGTAGACGGGCGACGGCCCGTTGTTGAAGTACCACTTGACGACGAGGCCCGCCTCGCTGCGCAGCTCGTCGTTGCGCAGCGAGTACTCGCAGTCCAGCACCGCCGCCGACGACCCGTTGCGCACGGCCGGCGGCACGCGCAGCGTCGTGATCTGCACGCCGCTCGCCGCGCCTGCGCACGCACAAAACACACACACTGCTGAGGCTGCCTAACAGTGGGAGGGCTTTCAGTTGGTTGGTTGGTTAGTGATTCCGGGCGCGTCAAAAGCTCAGGTCATTCGTCCCGTAAGTGTAGTGTATGATTTTTCATCCGGAGATGGCGGTAAGCTGCCCCCGCTGGATGGCGAGATCCGGCGCCGACCTACCGTCGGCTAGCTGGGTTTACCCCTAACCAGGTCTCTCCCACCAGCGGCGCACCGCCCCAGCCGGGACAAGCCGGAAGTCTCCCGGAATATCTGGTAGTGTAGTGCATGTTAGTGTAGGTGTGTGTAAGGAGAGGATAGGATAGGGTAAGGAACAGGAAGGAAAGATCGCGCGTGATCCTTGGCCCGTTTGTTAGGGTACTGCTCCGGCATTCGCTTGGTGTTGATCAGAGAAACTATGGAAAACTACCGATCAGAGCAGCCGGTCACTAGAAGTCTCCTCCAGACAGCGACTGAATTCGACCTAGCTGTAAAAGCTTAGTGTCGAAAATCCTGCCACAGTGAGGACTCAAAGCTAGGACCTCCCGGTCAGAGGCGCTGCAGTGACATCAGTCGATGAACTGAGTTACCGCCCCTGTAGGGCAATTTTTTTATTGAGCTCCCCGTAACTGCAGATATTTTGGTGTAGATTGTTAGGACGGTCATAGAATTTAGAAATGCACCAAGACGTGCGGAAAAATATTTTTATTTTACAGTAAATTTTTCACATTATACAGTTAATTTTTCTTACAGTTGGAAAGGTTTGGACGTGTGGAGATATTTTAATGTTCTCATAGTGACAGGGAACGTGATAAGTTCTCTTTGTAAGTTAATTGGCGGTTTTAAAGAAAAAAATCTCCAATGCGCCACGATTGAAATGTATGCCTTTTGCTGTTATTTCTCTCCAAAGAATAGTTTTAAATAATTGTTTTCGAAGTGCGGCGCCAAATTTGAATGTGGACACCTAGGTATGTGCGAGCACACTCCGTAAGTTGATTGTTTTGATTGATATTTCCGTGCACGCCGTGTTTTCTCCGATCAATACCAGGCGAATGCCGGAGCACTACCCTAACAAACGGGCTACGGACCGCGCGTGATCTTCCCTTCCTCTTCTTTGTCCTATGCTCAACTTTTACACACAAACGTACTTCCACTGCATTCCACACTCGTGGGGGACCAGTCGGGAGCTTGTGCCAACTGTGGTGGTGCCCCGTTGATGGAAGATACCTGATGGAGTAAAATCCCTGCAAGCCGAATTAGGTCGCCGCCGGATCTTTGCCCCAAATCCGACACCCTAGATCCGGCACCTACCTGCACGCTGACTTGCGGTATTTCACCTTCCAGGTATTTTACGCTCAGAAGGCAACTGCTCCAGCTGGGACACGCTCCCCACTGGTCATCCGAAATGACTGATTGAGAATAACATACAAACGTGTGTGTGTGTGCGTGTGTGTTTGTAAGGGTCTCCGGTACAAGTTGCTGTAGAGACAAAGGTAACACTGTTTCTGACCCATCTTGGCCAGTACTTGTTATGTAGCAATGACATTGTACAAAAGATGATACACAAAAGAAGGGTTTGTGGCAGTAATAATATAAGCCTTAACAGTGACGCGGAAGGCTCCCGCTATTTGTAAATCCTAATAACTCGATTGTGGTCAAAATGTTTATAAATAAAAGTGGTTGGTTCAAAGTTATTTTTTACGGGCTCGCAGTGGTATCAACGTAAGCAACACATTGAACAAAACGAAGATATTATTATGATTGAATTAAGCGAAACTTCCCTTGGGAGATGTGACTTATCTTTATACTGCCTCAAGCCTTTCATATAGTGACTATGAAATCAGGACTTGCTTCATTTAATTCTAATAACACAAATTCGATTCAAAAGCACGAAAAGCTTGCATTTTGCAAATCACTGATTTAAAAGTAAAAGCAAGAAGCTTTACAGCTAACTGAAAAATAAAACCACATACAACCATAACAGCCTACGTTGCTTATGGCAGCAGAATATGCACATTCAGAGAAGCATATAATGGATTTTAATTTATTAAGTTGATTAATGTAAATTTTCTCATGAAATAATTACACAGGTGAAGCTACATAACGATGTAGAGTATGTAGTGGACAACCACAGAAGAAGGCCGATTATATTTCATGAATATATCGTTAGTGAGTTCATGAAATCACAGAAAGCGAATGCTTTAACGAAATCGTAATCGCAGTTTCAGTTTTGCTTAGTCATGATTTGCACGCCACTTGTATCACCTGCACACGCAAGCACTGCACTCAATTAGATTGCACAGAAGATGTATAGCAGTCGACTTTCAGAAAACGAGATCAACCCACATCAAACGTACTGAAACATACTTTTGTTTACAATACACGGATTGCGAATGGAAATGTAAATATCTTGGAAACATCTCAGGAATCTGAATGATTTTCCGAATACGTAACTAAAGTGTTTCTATGAAATTATAACGTCATGTCGAGCAGGGGTGGATTCTTTGATCTGCATGACGAACATATCTGCTACGGACGCAGAAATTCTACTAACGACAACCCTTTTTAAGAAGAGTTCACACATGATCATCAACACAGACGATATCATGGGCAGTAAATCCTGGTTACGGCGATTATACAGTTTACGAATCAATTAGAACAATAACGCATTAATAATTCTATTAGAACTTTAAATAATAAAACTAAATAATAAAGTAAGCTTTTACTAAATAACAAATGACACAAGTGTCCTAATAAAACCGGGCAATGTCTTCACATTCGTACCTTCTTATCCATTACAAATTTTATCTTCTCTGCCAGAATTAGATCAGCTCACCTCTCCTATTTTCGTGGCTACGTACGTTGGAGTATCTCCACTGTCATTGCACCCAAAGCTCGCACCACACTCTCCCACGCGGAAGAGACGTTTATTCCAGAAGACGCGCGAGAGCCATCTTCGATCTCGCACGCGAGACCGAAAAGTTTACCGATAAAGCAAGCGTCGGTCTGGACCGCGGGCGGTCGCCCGACTGGATTCCACAAGCCGCAGATTTCCTCTTCCTCCACCTCCTCCCACCCCCCTGCCCGCCGCCGTCGCCACCAATGAATCTCAGTCACTCCCCGTATGCCGCGCTCGAGCTCCAGCCAAAGCAGGGCCCCCGGCGCGAATCCTGGCGCCCTCGCGCCGAGAGCGAAGCGACCGGCAACGAAAGAAAGGGAAGGACGGGGGAAGAATAGGTTGGAACTGGGAGTTGGGCCAGCTGGCGTCCAGCTGGGCCGGCCCCGCCGCCGTCGCCGCCGCCCCGCAGCCACCACCGTCCCGGCAGCCGTGCACTGCCCCAGCGAACACACCAACCCCTCGCCCACACCTCTGTCCCTGCGCTTTCTCCACCCCGCCCCCACGGTCTTTGACGTGTACCATTCTTCCACTTGCCCTACTATTGTCCCTACTCCTGTTGACAAACGTTTCCTGCAGATTCCCCGTCTCGAAAACCCCACCCCCGATGACCACACCCCCTATATTCCCGCACCCCTCAAAATTTCTGTACTTCCAAACCTCACACCCCACAAATTCCCGCACCTCGACGACCCCGCACCCCAATCCCCGCACTCGATATTCCGCACCCCACGTCCGCACCCCAAGTTCCTGCACCCCAAGTCCCTGCACCCCAAGTCCCCGCACCGCAAGTCCCCGCACCGCAAGTCCCCGCACCCCAAGTCCCCGCACCGCAAGTCCCCGCACCGCAAGTCCCTGCACCCCAAGTCCCGCACCCCAAGTCCCTGCACCCCAAGTCCCTGCACCCCAAGTCCCTGCACCCCAAGTCCCGCACCCCAAGTCCCGCACCCAAGTCCCGCACCCCAAGTCCCTGCACCCAAGACCCGCACCCCAAGTCCCGCACTGCAAGTTCCACACGCAAGTTCCGCACCCCAAGTCCCGCACCCCAAGTCCCGCACCCCAAGTCCCTGCACCCCAATATCCTCAAATCTCGAAATCCCCACCGGACGTCTCTGTCCTCGAGAATCCTCGCCCGTGAAGTCCTCGATCTCGCATATCCCCGCCTCCACCCGCACTCTTTGCTACTCGCCAGCCCACTTCCTCCACCACCCCTGCCACTGCTTTCTCATCTACCCATTCCACATATTCCGCCCACCTTCGCCAACGGTCGCGGTCTGTGTTGGCTTCTCTTCCAGGCCATTGCCACCGCCATCCACCGCATCCGTGGTCCTCGCCGTCTCCGGCACCTACGCCAGTCGCCCCACACTTCCACATCGTCCATCGCAACCAACTCCACGCGAATTCATTGTTAAGCGCTTGAAGGAGAGGAGCAGACGGAAATCGCCCCTATCAGGTTCCTCAGTTACTCTACGTATCGTTAGTTTTGGAGAATTTCCTGAATATTTTACTTTTCTTGGCACGCTTCGCGAGGGCAAAACCTTCACGAAATGTTCGCCGTTTATCTGGTTGCTTTTACATATGTGTCGAATAAAATTCATGAGTTAAAATCTCTATATAAGAGAACACCATTTTTTACGTGGTACATGAACCTCCAATCTTTAAAAAATCCGAATAGTAATTGTTTCAATATTGATCCCTGTCAAAAAAAGCCCATCATGTTCATTCTTTATTGTATTGGTAGGAATTAATGATATTCCCAGGTTTTCGAATGTAAAAAGTAAATGTAAATTTAAAGATTATTTTCGTCAGTTCTCATTTCCAAAATTCTGATTGTATCTGACTCTTCAAAATATTTCAAGGCAATGGAGTCTATTCTTACAACGATCACTTCATTTTTGTAGAACATCTATAACTTATTTCATTAAATCAACTGTACAATTCCATGGGAAAATTGTGGTCACTGTTATTTATTTATTAGCATTGTTAACTGAAAAATTATTAATGGATTAAAAACTAATGGTATTGCATCACAACACAGAACTGTGCAAAAATATCGAATATTTCAATACATGGCGTATGTTTTCACAATCAGCGAGCAATAACTTCACTTGAAAATTGCGTGCTTTAACCTACTCATGCCTCTGAGAGTGTTTTCAACATGCAAGATCACTGGGATTTTAACCCGAGAACGAAGTCGAGAACGAAGTCTGCGTCCATTATGTCAGGCGTTCCGTCACCTGTAGGTGAACAGATACCCAGACGCATTTGCACCTAACTATAATGTGCAAACATTAAAACATTTTTTTCTAATACAGCATTTATGACTCAGTATTTTGAGCTCCGTCCATATTAGCAGTTCAAAGAAAATTAGTTTTTGGAAAAATCTGGTTTACGAATTGGCAAATAATGGTCATGATTTAATAAAAAAATATGCAAAATAAATTAATATTTTGAACACAAATAGTTAGGAGAATATATTTTACTAAGAAGAAAATAATGATGTCATAAGAGGGGGTTAAAATGAATGAAAATTTGCGATAATCCAACTTTTAGATTTGAAGTAATTTACTATTAACCCTACCTTTTATTATTATGATGTAAAATCTCTGTTATGTAAATTACAATTATTATTATTATTATTATTATTATTACCATACATTTTAGTAAAATACCAAAGTAGCTTAATTTTGTTTCTCCAAAACAGTTGAGTTGATTATCCACTTTAATCGTTCACAATATTAGCAAAAGAATTAATCATTGCCGCAAGAGGAATTATGACACTTGGCTGGTTCACTGAAATTCAATAAACAAAATGGAATTTTTCAAAACTTCAGTCGATCGTAATAATGCAAAGACAGCACGCAAGTGAATTGAAACTAAAAGGTATTTCACAGAATAGGCGTCAGAATACAAAACGAGGATTGCCTGTTCCTCCGTGTCTATTTCGGTTTGCCTTTCCGAGTGTTTACTTACAGGCCCAGCATCGCGTGCTGAGCTTATGCCGTGACCATGCAAGTCTCTACTCACCCGTGCTGGGTGTTGAGTGGAAGGCACAGCCATCAAGTTGGGGAAAGGCTAAGGTATAACGGTTTCACACGGCAGGGGAAGGGGCTGCTAGCGAGGACGCTCATGCTTGTTAACGAGGAGAAGATTAACTCTGCATTCGGACGGTGTCTGAATACTTTTTTCTGACTTGGTAGAAAATGACTTGGATAAAACGACGAGCCGTATCATACTCCTATTTAGTTATTTAATAACTACTACTAATTGCAATAAAATTTATGTCAAAATTAAATGAATCATTTTATTCTAAAGTACAATTCCTACTTTGCACCCCTAATTTCAACCTTGACATCCACAACTTCAAGAATCAGAATCCTTTCCCGTTTCCCTAAAGTCAACCTCCATGGACATTTGTAATCTGATCTATGGACAAAAAATAAATAAATAAATAATAAAACATGTATTTGAAACATTTTAAGACAAAATCTCGTCAAAATCACGTAAAATAATTTTAAAAATATGTATAATCCCTATCAGGCAAAGGTTACAATTAACTAAAAGAAGAATAGCAAAAATTAGGATAAAAATCCAAAATGTTCATATCATGTACCAATTCAACTCCCTGAAAAGCATGATCTGCTGAACAGGAAGTAAATATTTTTTTAAAAAAAGGGCTCCAAAAATTAATTTTGTGAACAAGGTAATCTTGCACCATCTTGTAACCAAACAACTCTCCTTCTCATTCTCTCAATATCGTACCAGAATAACGAAGAATTACTGGTAATAATATCATTCTAATGAAAGATTTAATCTGCGTAACTGAAATGTTATTTCAAATTTAAAAAAGGGTTTTATTCCATAATTTCGTAGTCATAAATATGGCGTATAACTATATTTCTAAATGATAGGTTCAAATGTCAGAAATATTCTTTAATATATTCTGTCTCCAAAGCTCTTTAAATTATATGCTGGGTTCTAGGTTTCAAAAAACTACCTTCAAAATGTTCGTCCCGTAATCATTCTGTCATATATACTACGCATACCGGCAAAGAAAATTTGTAGCAGTAGGTTAATTCGAGTATTATTATAAACAGGCACAAGCGTTGTGTAAGTTCCACGCATCACCTAAGGAGAAAGAAACTCATTGTTATTTCTACGTAACACACCATTTACCACATAGAGAAAAAATATTCTTTCTGGAAGCATCATTCATGGCCATTGTAAATAATAGTTTCCCCTGCACATAGCAATAGGAACTTTATATAGAACACCGAATTAATGTTTTCCCTTTAATTACATATCTCTTGTACCCAGTGCTTTTACTTTACTCAGTCTTTTGATCTATTTCCATTGATTCATAGTCACTAATGGCATAAAACTGTCCGTCAAACGTGGCAGTCCTCATATGCCGAAGGCGACACAATTTCCATGCAATATATACAGCTCGGTTTCTTTTGAAAATGAAAAGTGATGTTCTTGTCATAGATGACAGAAATCACCGTTGTATAATCTATTTACTACGCCAATAAAGAAAAGACATATACCAATGGCTGGATGACAAACATTGTTCGGGTAAATACGATCAAAAAGCTTAATTTAATTACTAATTTTTAAAAAAAAAAAATAAAAAATAGTCGCAATAATGGAAGAGTAATTTATCGGAGGAAAAAGCACGACAAAATATTCTCTGTTCTTCGACCTTATCCAGGCAGCCGTCACTTTCATTCAACTATTTCAAAGTATAAAAACACATCACAGTCGGTCCTGCAGAGCTCACGGTCTTCGATCAACACAGCTTTAGCTAGAAACACTGGTTACATCTTCTATCGTAGAGCGTCATCCAGACGCTTGAATGGATAGAATTCTACGTGTAAATACCGTTGCCAGGGCGGAACGATGACGTCACCACGTCGACGGGAGTTTGTTTGCACTGTTGAGAGCTCACTGGAGAAAGCGCGAGTGAATGGATTGATTAACTCGTCGCCCAGTAGTTTTTCAGCCATTGCAGTAACGTCTGCTGTTTCAATTGAGATCCCTAGCAAAACGGTTTCTGCGGAATCAGCGCGGTTTGTGGTCGTACTTGATGTATGCGAGCTAGTTACGGGAGAGAATGTGTTCTCATTGTGGTTGATAAATGTGATTAGAGGAAATGCTTCACTGCGGGGAGGATTGTTTTACACAAACGGATAATATTGTTGTAATTGATTTTGGCTGTCCAGGTGACGTCGCGTCGAAGGCTGTGTTGCCGACGTTTCGACCATCTTGTCGTGGTCTTCCTCGGGGCTGTTGTGCGACATAACAGCCTTGCAGGAACCGCACAACAGCCGTGAGGAAGGTCAAATCGTCGGCAACACAGCCTTCGACGCGGCGTCACCTGGACAGCCAAAATTATTTACATGACTCTGGCCGTGGAAGCCTACGACTTCGGATAATATTGTTCCTGTTCTATGACTCGACAGCTTGCTACGGAGCCTTGTCCGACGAGCGGTGACCCAGCCCCTGGGCCATGGGATAAGAGGTTCGTGTGGTTAGCACGAAGACATCCCTTCACCGTATGCACTGGTCTTCCCAACCCCAAGGTGGGCTTTCTCATCGTCACTCAGCAATAGATACTGATACCTTTGTAAGGAAAGCGCTCAGGTATAATTTGTCTAGGCCGGAAACCGAACCCGTGGTTGCGCTCTGGAAAGCGAGCATTTTAACCAACGAGCCACTAAGGGAGGGGAATAATGTAACGTGCGCGAGGAAATTTTCTCCGCAGTGATGGTGAGTGTACTAGCAACATAAATAATGTTGGTAGCTCGAGCTGCAGTTTCAAACAAAAGAAATTGTACTTTGCGTATTCAACAGAATCATAACAAATGCTGGAAATGTTGTCTCCTTCACTTGTTTCCCAGTGATCTGGTTCCTACCGACATAAAAGCAATTTTTAATAGGAGACCCTGATTCGGTTGGGTGCGGAGAGAATTTCCTCGCACACTGTACAAAAGTGTAAATATTGGGACATACCAATATGTGGGACCTTGTATTGCGTCAGATTTATTGTAAACAGGGTGAATTGTAAGGATAGACATTTGTAAATATGGCGGCATAGCAACGGTAGACGAGTTGTCGTCAAGGTCAACACACTTCATTGCTTTGAACCACGGGGTGCGGCTAGTTGATAAAGTAAACTGTTTTGGGATTGGCCGAGAAAGCAATGACAGTCTGGGGCGCGGCTAGTTGAATTTGTAAGTAATTGAGGGATTGGTGGCATGGAACGTTTTCTGACAAGAAACAGTAGAAAGACGGACCGAGTTTTCAAGAGCTGAAAGAAGGGAATAGGGATTCATTCCGACTTATGCCGTGGTGCTGTGCGGATCGTGTGTGGACAATTGATGTTGGGAGTTTGGGAATTGTGAACATTTACTTTGGAGCGTATGATTGTCGGACTTAGAATATTGATGGAAGGTGCGAAATTGGAACTTGGAAATATTTCGAGTGCAGCAGCTAGAATTGTGAACTTGGGTAATTTGTCGGCAACAAGACTGGGAGTATTTGATGCAGATTGACTTTAATATTTTAAGTATACGACTAGAAAGAATTGGGAACTTTTAAAAGGAGAATTAATTAAGTCATATCAATTCATGAGGCGGTGAGGATCAGTGACTTGAGTACACTTGTGCCAGAACGGAAGAAAAGAAGATGATATTTGGACCTGGAGCCATCGACACCGGGAAAGATTGAAAATTGTTCTACGCGGCGACATCGGTCAATAGCATGCGAAGACGGGTACTGAAATATAAGGTTTGAGACTGGTCATGACCAAAAGTTTCGTATTGTTAACAAGGAACATTCAATAAACTTACAAGTTTCTGTGAATAGAAAAGACGATTTTCATTTAGCTAATTCCAACAAATGAGTAGCTAGAAATGTATATTTGCTTTTCAGATTCCTCGGCCAGTCTGTACAGATGGCAGATCGAATAATCGGCTATTAGTAGGCAATAGTGATTATTTCTTGTAAGACCCATCGACCCAGTTAGCCAGATATTAATTTATTGGAAATAGCAGTTGAAGATTAATTTTAATAATTGAATTAACGTAATATTTCCTGGTGTCCATATTCTTATATAAATTTGGAACGGGTTACGTTGAATTTATATTTAATTATATTTGAAGGGCAGAGGAAATATTAAATTTCAAAATTAAAATCAGACAGTTTGTTTCAAAACCTTAGCCCTCAACGGGATCTGAACAGGCACCAATAACAACATATGGCATCCAAAAAAACACATGATTTTTTATATAGTAAAAATGTATGCATTTTACTTCCCAAAATACTTATTCAAATATAGTCACGTAAGTCTATTTAAAACAAGGCGGTAAACAGTGCACTTTTCAAAGTGTGAAAAGCCGCAACGCACACAGAGATAGCTCCGCCAGGGCGAAGTGGTTCAACGTAGGAGCTCGCTGCGTCGGTGTCATCCATCACCTCCATTAACCCTGGGTAGGCGGCGCTGCGCTCAAGAGGCGGTCTAATCTCCGGCGGCAGCTCCTTCTCCCCGCCCTCACCCCCGCTCCCACCCCCACCCCGCGCCCGCCTCAACCCCGCCCGCCCCTCACCGCCCCCGGCCCGCCCGCCTCGCCCCGCCCCTCACCGCCCGCCCCGCCCGCCCCGCCCGCCCGCCCCGCACCCTCCCCGCACCCGCCCGCCCGCCCCGCCACCACCCCGCAGCCACCCCGCCCGCCCTCACTGCCGCCCGCCTCGCCCAACACGCGCCTTCGCCGACGCAGCAACCCTCGCACACACCACAAGCTGCAACAACTGCCAAGGCTCAACAGCGTCGCCGATCCACCGGGAGATTCTAAGGTATGAAGGACTACAAAGGTTCTAGCCCTCCAAGGTCCAGCTGATCCGAGGGTTCGAAGCCCCTAGAGGTCTTGGAAGATTATGCGGCTGGAAGGTGCAACTGACCGGGTAGTTCTAGAATTAGGACTCGGAGTTGAAGGAGTAGGGAGGTTCTAGAACTCAAAGATATTACTGACCGAGAAGTTCTAGAGTTCGACGAACCCGTATTAAGCGCTGGGAAAAAACTCCAACAACACTGAAGAATTACAGCAAGTAAACGGTACGACTGAAAATACCCTCAAACAAAAAAGCAATTATAAAATTCTTAAATGAAAAAAGGCAATGTACCACACGTATCAAAATAAAACTACAGAGCAATTAAAATTCTTAAATGAAAAAAGGCAATGTACCACGTATCAATTAAAAAAAGAGAGAGCATTTCGTGTAGTCCTCAGGCATGTACATCCATCTGTTGAAACAAAGAGCATTAAAAATGAACCAGAGGAATTAGGTCATCAAGTCAGAAATATTCACAACATTCGTCACAGAGTGACAAAACCAACATGCCTTTTCTTGTTGACTTAGAACCACAACGGAACAATGCAGATATCTACAAAATTACTAAATGCAGCCCAAGTCGAATGCGAACCACCGTATAAAAAAGAAATTGTGCAATGCTACAGATGCCAACAGTACAACCCCAATCGTGCATACTGCAAACGACGTCCTAGATGTGTGAAGTGTGGAGAAGAACATCTCACTGAAATGTGCAAGAAAGATATCCATACAAAATCACAATGTGCACTTTGCGACGTAATGACGACGAGTGATCGACGGAAAATCCACACAAGTAATACTATACAAGGTCAATACAAGCCAGATATGGATGAATATCCTGGATTAAAAACTTACCCAGAAAGCAACTTGGAAACCTCACGTTTTTATACTCACACCCGCATAAAAAATGCTCAATCGTACGCTCGCGTACCAACCAACCAACCAGCAGACATCGGAAATGTAATACAATAATCATTTTCAAGATTTGAAAAAATACTAAAACAACAAGCAGAGCAGATAAGTTCAGTTCTAAATTTACTCACGATTCTTATCTCAAAAATAAATGAATCTTTACAAGTCATCATGGCATTACAAGTTAGCAACATGGAATGCAAATTGCCTCTTACACAACAAACAATAGTTAATTGTATTTCTACAGAATTATAAAATTGACATCATGCTAATTAGCGAAACTCATTTTACCAAGAGGTCGTATTTCTCAATCCCCGGATACGTGACCTATAATACACAACACCCGGATGGCACTGCTCACGGAGGAACTGCCATTATTATACGGAACAAAATTAAACATCATGAACTAAAAGAATATAACTATGAATACATACAGGCAACTTCTGACCAACTTCAAGATCTATGCGGGCCAATCAACATAACAGAAATATACTGTCCACCTAGGCATAATGTATCAGAGGCAATGTATGAAGCATTCTTCAACAATGTTGGATCAAGATTCATTGTTGCTGGCGACTACAATGCAAAACATGTGCGTTGGGGCTCACGACTAAATACAACAAAAGGAAGACGCCTATATAACTGTGTTCTTATAAATAATCTTACGGTAGTATCTACTGGATTTCTACATTACTAAAGGTATTTCACTAGACAAAATCAGTATAGAATCAAATGACGGCATGTCGTCAGATCACTTCCTGTAATTCTGACCAAAACTCAGAAGTGTTACATCGTCCCTCGCCGCCAAGACTACAACAAATTCACAGACTGGAACAAATTTCGTGAAATTTTGGATAGCATTTCACTAGCAAATGTGCCACTGAATACTTGACAAAATGTATTCAACACGGCGCATGGGATTCAACACAAACTGTTCATAGTAAGCAATCGACAATACCTATAAACGTTAGAGAAAAAATCAGAGAAACGGCGATTACGACGTATCTGGATGACAACCAGGCACCCGGAAGAGAGAGCAAATTTATACAGTGCCTCCAGGCAGCTGAAGCAGCGATTGACACGACATCGAAATGAATCTTTTGCACATTATGTACTGTTACTACCAACTACCGCAGCAACAAATTATTCGATCTGGAGAGCTACTAAGAAAAATAAACGTCCACAAATTCAAATACGTCCAATATGAAAGAAAGATGGAACCTAGGCAAGAAGTGCAACAGAGAAGATTGAACGACTTGCAGAACATTTATCTTCGGTATTGGAACCAGTAACTCCACGGAGCAATGCAGATGAGGAAGAAGTGCTTCGATATAATGACGCTCCTTGTCAATTATCACTTCCAATGCAATCTTTTTCCACCAATGAAGTTAGAACAACTATTCAGCACTTTATAAATACAAATAAAAGCCCAGATTATGATCTAATCTCTGGCAAAGTCTTGCAGGAATTATCACTGACTGTTATAGAATTTATCACCTCGCTTTTCAATGCAATTCTCCGATGCAATCATTTCCCAGGACAATGGAATATAGCTCAGATCATAGCAATACCAAAGCCAGGCAAATCACCCAAAAGATGTAGCATCTTATCGGCCAATAAGCTTTCTTCCATTTTTATCTAAGGTTTTTTAAAAATCCTACTCCAACGTTTAAAACCTCTGCTTCAAGATATAATGCCAGAACATCAGTTTGGATTTAGAGAACAACACTCAACAGTCGAACAAGTGCACAGTTGTTGAAGTTATTACTCAATCCTCGAAGAAAAAGCTATTGTGCAACAGTGTTTCTTGACATACAACAAGCATTCGACAAAGTATGGCACGAAGGACTTGTGTATAAAATTTAAATCCACTTTGCCCCATCCGTACTACCTTTTGATGAAATCGTACCTATCTAATCGCTACTTCCAGATTAAACAACAAGAAGAACTCTCTTTCTTCCATCTTATTAAATCAGGGTCCCTCACGACAGTGTACTTGGTCCCACTTTGTACCTTTTATACACATATGATCTACCTATAAATGCAAATACTACTTCGGCGACTTTTGCGGACGACACAGCAAGTCTCGCAGTGCACGAAGACCCACAACAAGCTTCATTAAATCTGCAACAACACCTGAACCAACTAAAGCACTGGTTACAAAGATGGCAAATACAAGCGAACGCCTCCAAATCTAAAATCATCATATTTACTCTTTGCAAAAAAGAGTGTCCTAAAGTTCAGTTAAAAATGTTGTGCTAGCACATGTATCCTGTGATAACTACTTAGAATTTCACATGGACAAAAGGTTAACATGGAGGAATCACATATCCGCAAAGAAGAAAGAAGCAAAAATCAGATTCTCCCAATTATCATGTCTCATCAATCGCCACTCAAGTCTTTCCTTAAATACTAAAATACTTCTCTACAAGGCAATTATCAGGCCAATTTGGAGCTACCGAATCGAACTGTGGGGATCTATCAGCAAATCGAACATAGAGATACTTAGAAGGTTCGAGTGAAAATGTATTCGAAGATTAGCCAATGCACCATGGTACGTGACAAATGACACACTACATCGAGACCTTAAGATACCAACAATATATGAAGAAATCACCCATCGTAGCAATACCTACCAAGAACGGTGGTATTTCCATACGCAGCCCTTTTCTTCCAATTGCTGCTTCTGTTTTTAATTTTTCTCCTCTCCTTCACTCCTGCATTTGTTAATTTTCCAACTTATTTCTACTTTTTCCACCACAAACCCATTATTTACCGCTCCCAAATTCTCCTTCTCGTCTTCCTTTTTATTTCGACTATTCTGTTTCGTCTGTTTCTGCAATGAGCCTATTCTCACCCTCCCCATTTTTGTACTTTCGTCTTCTCGTCTTCCTCCCCAACCGCACCCTTCCGCCGCGCCGGCACGGCCACCCCACGTGACCCTCGCCGCTGCAGCTAAGTCGCCAGGTGGGTAAACACAGATAACTGAGCGCCCGCCAGCGAGCGCCGCGCCCAAGAGGATCAGCCAAAGCTGCAAGGGACTGGAGGGGAAATCATGGAGAGGGAGGAAACAGGAAGAGTGCAGGAGATGGGCGGATGAAGGGAGCGTACTAGTGGAGTGCAGGTGGTGGGGGCAAAAAGGGCGGGAGAAGGAATCGAACGTCGGAATAAAATATTTGAAAGTCTTTTGTTGAAATTCTTTCATGACACATTTAGAAGATAAATAATTAAATAAATATATAAAATGTCAGCCGAATCGGAGCAGAGACCGGGACCGATAGCTCAGTGCATCAACTGATGTAACTGCAGCGCCTCTGACCGGGAGTAGGTTCGAGTCCTCACGGCGGCAGGATTTTCGACACTAGCTTTTCAGCTAAGTCCAATTCAGTCGCTGCTTGAAGGAGAATTCTAGCGGCCGGCTGCTCTGATCGGTACTTTTCCGTGGTTTCTCCGATCAACGCCAGGCGAATGCCGGAGCAGTACCTTACGAAACGGGCCACGCACCGCGCACGATCTGTCCTTCCTTTCCTCTTCCCTTACACACACACTTACACTAATACATAACACTACCACGTATTCCGGGAGACCGGTCGGGAGATTAGAGGTTGTCCCGGCTGGGGCGGTGCCCCGCTGGAGGGAGAGTCCTGGTTAGGGAGAAACCTCACTCACCGTCGGTAGGTCGGCGCCGGATCTCGCCATTCAGCCGGGGAAGACCACCGCCATCTCCCGAGAAACAAGCATGCACTACACTAACGGGAATAATGACCAAAGCAGTTGACGCGCCCGGAAACACGAAAAAAAAAAACCAATGGAGCCGAGCGGGCGAGTCGGGCCGAGCGGGCGAGTCGGGGAGGACGAGAAAGGTCGGAAGCGGAAGGGGGGGAGGAATGGCGGGGGGGGGGGAAAAGATGCAAACGCGGACTAGTGGTAGCGGAAGCAGAGGATCAAGACGCAGTGGATCACGAACCGCCTCGATGACATACCGAGCTGTGTAGGCTTCTTTTATGCTGCGTTTCTCAAATATATTTCATCGCATGAGTTGTAATGCTTGTCCTAGCTTTCACGCCTTACGTTCATGGAGTTTGAAGACGCTGCCACAAACATACTGCACCCAGTCATAATGTGGGGTATTGCGTGTGCAAGCTGTATTGTTTCCTTTTGTTTAGTTAGGCTCACAGTGATCTACATGTGACGTAAAATATTTAAATAAGCTCAATCAATAGAACTGTGTGGAGAACATAACAACTAACCGATAGATTGTCTGTCACCAACTCAAATTTTCTTACTATGTACAATTGTAACTACGAGAATAACGTATTATTAATATTATGTTTTCCGCAATATAATTTGTAACTTGCTTAAAAACTTTTGAGTGTTGATTAAAATAATTTAAACATGTATATATTGTCTGTGATTGTACAAATTTAACGTTCTTATTTATCATATCTTTACGCAGTAAATGTAATTACTATACGCGTGCATTGCACTGTCCAATTGATTTCAAACACTATTATTAAGTTGTTCAGCTAAGTACATATTTATCTCGTCTCCCAATTTCTCATTTTCTTCCTTTTTGTATGAAGAGGTTGAACAGATGCACTTGATCAAACGAACTGTCATATCACCGCAACAAAAAGGTCTAAAAAGCTCTTTGTTTCTTCAAGAATTGTTGTTTTCAGATCAGGCTTGCCTTGGCTGTTCTTCACGACACGGAAGAAGTAAGATTCAAACATGTGCACTGTTGACATAAATATTGACCAGTAAGTGTGAAATTTTCATGTAGGTCGTATCTAATGCAAAGCGAGTGAGTTAATCTTTTACAGCAAATAAAGAAATGTGTGTTATTAGCTTACAGAATTCGTAGGTTGCCGAAATTACTGAAACTCACAACTCACATCTTTCTTGAAAAGACGTAGGTCGACGGCCATGTAATATACTTCACTCTTCAGAAACTTTCTTGAATATATATGAAAAGCTCTTACACTTCTTATCAATAAAGTATATATTTATTTGCTTATGTATTTATTTATTTATGTATTTATTTATTTATTTATTTATTTATTTTTTTATTTATTTATTTACTTATTTATTATTTGTTTGTTTTTCTATGCATTTATATATTGTTTTATTATTATTTTATTATTTAATGTTCGATTACGGGTATATTCAATAGAAATTTACTAGATTTAAGGAAAAAATCAAACAAATAAACTTGTATTCGTGGATCCAGTTCGGCATTGCGTTCGTTAATAGAGGTGTTACTACAAAATCCACTTCTCTTATTACAATAAATGAGATAAAATTAAATTTAACATATCCATCTATTCATTTAAGAGCTGCGTTTATACAACTAGATTTGTGTTTCATTTTATATTTGAATGCTAGGTACGAAACATCAGACATATTTGACGAAAAGCGAAAAAATAAACAAATCTATTCATCAAATAGCATTTAAAATTACAGGTCGTTTCATACATTTTATGTTTGGATACTGAAACAATTCTATGACTGAATGGCTTCTCATATTATTCTATGATATAAAAAACTTAAAACTATTTATATTCCATCAAATGGAATTAATGTTTACTGCACGAGTTGAATAATATTTTCATTAATGTCGGCGTGTAAATTATATTCAATCAATCATATTTTATCAATTATTGTCTCAATATTAGTAGTTATCTATTATATTTATAGTTGTAACTCCGATGTATAAAAAATACAGAATTTATTTGAATTTTGTAGACTAGACTAGATAGATTTTACTAGGTAAATGTTTTATCAGGTAGCCCGTTATTTGTGTTATCGTCCACGAGCCCAATGTTTTTGTAAGAAATAATCATGTATGTATGTACTTTGGCACAACAGCTCTTTGCGAGTTAAAGCCAGCGGCGTCCCGGCCTTGAGGCCATGGGTTGAGGGCTACATGAGGTTAGCACATAGCGATTCCTATGCCTTATCTTGGTCCTCTCAACAGTACTCAAGAAGTAAGCTTCCTCATCGTCACACAGCAAGGGATACTGGGACATTGCAAGGAAAGCGCAGAGTTATTGTTTCCCCGACCGGGATTCGAATCCAGGGTTGCACCGTGGAAAGCGAGCACACTAAACAACGAGCTACCGAGGGCGAAGAACCTCTCATATAAATACGAAATATCGTTTCCTGGGATATGAGTACTCATACACTATTTTATTTGCAAAACCATTCTTTGGATTGTTTTTTTCAGACGAACTTTTACTGACGGCGGCAGGATTTTCGACACTAGCTTTCCAGTTAGGTCGAATTCAGTCGCTGTCTGGAGGAGAATTCTAGCGGCTGGCTGCCCTGATCGGTAGTTTTCCGTGGTTTCTCCGATCAACACCAGGCGAATGCCGGAGCAGTACCCTATAAATCGGGCGACGGACCGTACGCGATCTGTCCTTCACCTTCCTTGTCCTACCCTCTCCCCTTACACACTCACACTAACATGCACTACATTACCACCTATTCCGGGAGACCGGTCGGAGCTCAGAGCTTGCCCGGCTGGGCGGTGCCCTGCTGATGGGAGAGTCCTGGTTAGGGGGAAACCCCACTAGACGGTAGGTCGGCGCCGGATCTCGCATGGGAGAGTCCTGGTTAGGGGGAAACCCCACTAGCCGACGGTAGGTCGGCGCCGGATCTCGCATCCAGCGAGGGAAGATCACCGCCATCTCACGAGAAAAGAACATGCACTACACTAACGGGACTAATGACCACAGCAGTTGACGAGCCCGGAAACACGAAAAAATCAATCAATCAAGAAATATTGTTTCATAAGGTTGTTGAGGAACACAATATGCCCTACGGTGTCTACGTTTATCTGCCATGTCTTTTGGATTTATTATTTGTAATTGTATGCCCTATACAATTTACCCCAAAGTACTTCTACGTATTTTCGAAAGATGTCCTAAACTTTTGCATCAGCAAAAGAAAAGTCGCTGAAAATGTCTTTTGTATCTGTTTGGTCTTCTGCTTTGCAAGTTTCCTAGAAGATAAATTGCAGTTGGAGACCGCATTATCGATTCACATCCAATTAGTATTCCAGAGTCGCAGGCAATCTAAACACAAATGCCATGATTTCACGTAGGTACCTGTGCGATACAAAGCCGCCTTCTGCTCGAAGACTATTGCAAAGGAATGTCTCGAAATGCGTTATTATGACCGTTTGCCTGGGGATGGCACTCAAACGACTCAATAAATCGACTCGACCTCCTCCGGGAGCTCGGCTTTTACGTTATTCGAACAGCGCCGCTTAAAGTATACTGGCACTTTATTTGGCAGCAAGTCGTCAGAGCGGTATTGCTCCAGAGCAACGGCGGAGGAGTGGGGGAATGTCGACGGCAGGGGATGGAAGAGGGTGGCGATGGCAGACACGAGATAGCCGTAAAGAACGGTGCGGTAGGCGAATAAACAAGCAAAGCTGTTCTGTAGGGCAGTGATGAAATGATGGTGCAGGTTTCCGATCGTGATTGTAGAGCGTTGATTTATTGTCAGTGCTCGTGGGATGAGAACGAGAAAATAGTACTCTTCACGTAGAAAACCAAAGATGTTGATGGGATAGATATTAGAAGTAAACATTGTCAGCAAAGGGACATTTATTGCCGGGAACGTTTTTTTCTATAATTGTATAATTGCTTATTAACGCATGTCAAAAGTAATTATCTTAGACCCTTCCGCTTGCTCTAGAATTTTGTAACATTTATTCCAAGGAAACAGTATATTCGTAAAAAAATTATAAGAATCGCATTATTAGGGAACTTTTTTTATTATTATTATGTCTCATGTGGAAGATAACTAGTGCTGGGTATTTAGATGTCGAGAGGTACATCGAGGAAGAGATGCGATAGAATGACGCAGTGGAAATGTAAACGAACGTCGAGGTGTTGTGGGTTGTTCAGCAGGCTTCTCATGCCGAAGGTAGGTTGATAGAACGGCCTAATAGAGAGGGGTGAAGGCCAAGCCAATACGTGAGAGGGCCTGTAGGAAGCTTATACTTGTAGAATGGTGCAGTGGAAATGAAACGAGAGCGGCGGAATTGCGGAGACTGCAACGAAGATGAGGCGCAGTTGCCACAACGGCGCGGTCGAGAGGAAAGTGAGAGAGAGAACGCGGAATGACGGGGGTAGGTCAGTCACAGCGGGAGGGAGGGCAGTGCAGCCGTCAGACCAGTGCGCACGGAGAGCGGGCCGCCAGCGGAATCGGGCCTTGGGCATCTCTATTAGCGGAGCCGTTTAATCTCGAGAGCAGAGCACGGCGGATGGGGACAGGTTCGATTTCACGGCAGCGCGGTGGCCCATTCCCTGCCTCCAGAGGAGACCCTCGAATCAGCGAGTCACCCTGCAATATCTCTTACATTGTAGGTTATGTGGACGACACATACGGACAATTGAAGGAACGTTGGTTAGGAAGATGATAGACCAGGAAGGTAATTCAGTGGTGTGATAGGGAATATCAACAAACAAAAAAAGGTAAAAGTTATACCAAATAGTACAATAAATTGATGACTACAGATGAGAAAATAAAATAAAACCAATTGAGATAAATCCGTAAAATAAAAAAGATGAATGAGAAAAGTCAAAAGATAACTCAATAAAGATAACTCAGGGCGTAAGAGGTACGAAAAACAGAAGTAGGTATGAAAGGATTTAGGGTAAGAGAGACGAAATCGGATAACGGAGAAAAATATATAAATGGAGTATTTTTGTGGGAATTTTATGGATACTTCAGATGGAAAAGGGAGGGCAGAATTAGTGGGAGAAGTGAGTGTGTGAAGAGGGAAAGAAAAATCATGTGAGGGGAACTGTAGAGGACATAAAACTGACAATGAAGGATTTAAAAAAGGGAGAACAAAACTGTGATAGAATCTCAAAACCATTTTATATTTTTGCAAGGGATGAGAAATTTAGACTGATTTTTAGTTACCTCAAGAGGATAAATGAGAAAGGGTGGGGAGTTGGATAATGAAAGGAATTGTTGTTCATTTATTATTTAGATATTATACAAATATATGGAAAAAATAGGCACCTATAAAACAAATTGTTGCAACGTGTCACAACTTAAAACCATATTCTGTGGATGGGTTTCATTATAACAGTTAATATACGTAGTAAAATGTATAAAAAGAAAGTTTCCTCACAGAACATTATTGTAAAAATAGTTATACAATTCCACCAGTAAAAATCTGATAAATCGTAATATTGCTCCTGCTACATCACTCATTACTATCAAATTTTTAGTCACAGTATATTGCTAGACATTTTGAACTATGTCCTTAATTCTTTAGTACGCTGTCTGCCTACGTTTACTTTGCGACTACTACCTTTAAAAATTCTAACAAATATGTCCACTGACATTCATAAAACATATTCATTCTACTTTTTTATTTTTACGCAGAGTTCAATCCATTTATTGTTTACCACATGTAGTGTATTCTTGGACATATTCTTGTGATGAATAACGTTTCTGTTTAAGTTATCTTTAAAATTTATTTTCCTGGATATGCATGTGTGTTTTTTTGGTCCAGGCGTCTGATTTATTTTGATATCTTTCTCTTGCTATTATCGAATTCACGTGGGAGAGTATTTTGTGTTTCCAGTCACGTTAATTACATGCTCGTTATTACCGTATGTACTTTGAATGTTGTATTGTAGGAGGTGGCGGTTTTCCTCATCCACAGGAACATGAGATCTGATGCCGACATACACGTTGGTTCCATCACTCCAGGTACCTTCACGGCGCAACACTGCGTAAAGAAATATACCTTATTACGTAGTATAGAGACTACTTTTTGACCTGTGAATTCATCATAGGAAAATTAGTATGGAAACGAATGAGCTTTTGAAACCTCATACCAAGAATCACCTTAAACTCTCAAAGCTCATGAAGTTTAGAGAAAGATACGAGACAATGGCGCCAAACAAGTTGACGATAATTAACGAAGGAAGAACAAGAGAGACATGAAGTGAAAGAAACAGACCAGATAGAAAAAGAGAGAAAGAGTGAAAGAGAAAAAGAGAGAGAAAGAGTGAAAGAGAAAAAGAGAGAGAAAGAGTGAAAGAGAAAAAGAAAGAGAAAGAGTGAGAGAGAAAAAGAGAGAGAAAGAGTGAGAGAGAAAAAGAGAGAGAGAGTGAGAGAGAAAGAGAAAGAGTGAGAGAGAAAGAGAAGAGTGAGAGAAAGAGAGAGGAAGAGAGAGAACGAGAGAGAGAGGAAGAAAGAGAGAGGAAGAGCGAGAGCAAGAGCGAGAGGAAGAGCGAGAGAAAGAGAGAGAAACTTAAAAGAAAGAAGCTGGAAAATGTAGAGGCAGGAAGGTGTGAGAGAAAAAGAGAAAAAAGAGAAAAAGATAAAGATAAGTGAGAAAGAAGTGAAAATAAAGAATACAGGCACCGGCGTGTGGAGCAGAGAAAAAGCAACCCAACGGCCAACGAGGGCAGCCGAAACACCGCTGGCGGACCTTCCATCGCGGAGGCGCCTGCATACTGTCTCTCGGCGCCGCAGAAGCCGCGCGGGCTCTCAGCACGTGAAGCCATCTCTCCACCCCGCCCCCTCGCCGGTCCCCTCCACAGAGGAGCGGCGGGCGGTATTGAAAGTCGATACGAAGCTCGATTGTGTGTAAAAACAGTCTCGGGGCCTGCGCTTGACTCGGGGTGCAGCGCTGCGCTTCCAGGCGGAGCCCAGGACAGTCTGCACTCGCTCAGGACGACACGCCCTCCACTCGACCATTTTGCAAACACCACCATCCACTCGTCCACTGGCCCGCCCACCTACTCACCCGCCTGCTTGCCTACTGGACCAGTCGACCACTCGGCTATTCGTCTACTAGTCTACTAATATTTCTACTACGTCACTCGACCAATCGGCCAGTCGATCACTCGGCCACTCGGTCAGTCGGTCCCTCGATATCACGCTCTTTCCCCCCCCTCACTCCGCTGCTTGCCCACTCGACCAGTTGACCACTCGGCCATTCGTATACTAGTCTACTACAATTCTAGCCTACTAGTAATTCTAATAGACCACTCGAGTAATCGGCTAGTCGACCACTCGGTCACTCGATTACTCATTGCTTCCCTTCCTGCTCTCTGACCCACCTCTTCTCCTGCACTCGACCAGTCGACCACTTGTCTACTAGTATACACCTTTTCTAGCCTACTAGTCTACCAGGTCAGTCGACTAATTGGTTAGTAGATATCTCGACTACACTATCACTCGATCGATGACTCTTTTAGCCATCATTCACTCGCCTTCCCGCGCACTCAACGATTTGCCTAATTGCACACTGGTACGATTGCCCAATTACCCTCTTGCCTACTTAGATGTAGACCATTTGCTCTCTTAGTCACAACCAACTGGCTGACATGATCCACGAGATCATTCGCCGACTAAAACATTCACCAACTCGCCTGTCATTCACTTTCTCATCCGCCCACATGCTTATTATTCTTAAGTCCGACTCGACCACAGCCAACGTGTCATCCACACTTTACAAAAACTCTCCTTCCGCTTGTCCTATTTCATACTGTCCTATTAGTTCTCTCATATTCTTCGCGATTCTATCCGCACATTTACTGCTGCTCCCTTCTCCCAACTCCTGCTCACACCCGGTCACATTTCCACTCACTAATTCTCCGTCTCGTAAGATGGAAGATGCACTACTTTTTTACTCTCACTGTCTTATTTCGATGTATCAAAATTATATTATTTTAGAAGCAGTTTTATAACCTACCGAATGTTTCACTGCTCGAAAGAATGATGAATAAATATTACAATTCGTACAGTACTAAATTTATTGGAGAGACGACCGGTGATGTAATGGCCAGAGTACTCACCTTGTAGCGCAGGCTTGAAATTCCAGTCACTTCGTTTGGAATTGGTGTTTACATCATTACAAGTGACATTTTCACATTTACTTCAACAATTGATCACGGCCGTGTTTAACACCAACTTTCCTGCCGCCAAGGCTTGAGTTATTTTTTACAAGAAATCACTTTCTCGAAATACAGATCACATTTTACAAAATCTGATACATTTTCCCCTCTCTGCTGCTTTCCCTTCGTCTTCGCTCTGCAGCAGGCTTCCCTGCGCCCTCGCCCATTCGACACAGTTCCCCGAGGGCGGACGCCCTATTTCCAAAGCCTCCCGCCGATCGACCCCCCCCCCCCCCCCCCCCTCCACCCCGCCGCCGCCGCCCGCCTCCCCCCCCCCCCACCCCCCCCCCCCCCCCTGGCGATTCCTGCTGCCGCCGTCCCTGCGCCGCCTCCTCCTACCTGCCCTCTTCTGTTCCCACGCCCCCGCCCCCGCTCCGTTCTACCCTCCCCGACTCCTACCATCAAGGCTGCCCCTGCCCCCCCCTCCCACCCGCCGACTCCTGTTCCCCACGCCCCCGCTCTCGTTCCGTTCTATCCTCCCCCTGACTCTTACCCTCGCCACCGCCGTACCTGCGTCGCGCCACGATTTCCGTCCTCAATCTCCGCTCCGGCAGCGTCTACACGGAAGGCGGTCCTCCGCCCGCGTGTGTGTGTGTGTGTGTGTTTGCTCAGCAGTCGCTCTGTTCCCTTTTGCCGCCATCCTCTCTGACTTCGGTGTCCTCGATTTCCTGACGGGATCCCTATCACTTGGGGGCAGGTCTCTCATTTCCAGGCAGATGAAAACCTCAAGAAACAAAGGAAATTGATGGGGTGAATTTATTATTTCTTCCATAAATCTCATTTTATTGTAAGTTAAAAATTTCGTCACACTCAGATAGGTTCGATAAAAAACTAATGTGTAAATTCATAAGTTAATGTCCCAATTTTCGCAGAAAATGATATTTTCGGACAGAGTATTGCTATCAACTTCTTGTAACGGAAAACTCATGTATACGATTGTTTATTTTAACCTTCAACGTTTTTTATTTTAAATACCCTTTTCCATTTTATGATTCCCTACACACCCGGAAGAGTGTGTGACACCTACATTCGAAGAATCTAGGTGACAGAGAAAAGTATACAAGAATTTGATTGTTCTTTTCAGTCATTAAAAAAAAGTCTATGTGAATTACATATTACTTAATGGTTTTCATATTACTACATTTTTACAACTCTTTATAACATTCAGTAAAAATGTTTATCAGGTAGTTTCTGCTTCATAATGACACACACACACACACACACACACTCACCGCACACTCACGGCACACCGACGCACGCACGCACACGCACGCATATATATATAATATATATATATATATATATATATATATATATATATATATCATTTTCTATGTAATTGGAAGGTAGGGTTCACTAGCTCGACAAAAAGAAAAGATGTCATACACTTCGGTTCCTGGCGTCCCATGTAGACTCTTCGTGCCTACTATTTCACACACTTGTTATTACCAGGATTTTACTCCCAGGGTAGAGCGGAGAGTACAAGAGCCCTGTAGCTGGCAACCGAATACGCAGGGTCGAAATGCTGAATCACGACATGCATATCTACTCAATGCCTGGGTAAAGCCGACCCACCAGCTGAAAACTACTAACTTTTGGGGCTGGAATCAGCGAGTTTTATGCTCTGGCTAAAGCCCCGCTCAATACCTATGAAAATCGAGCACTTCCACGTCGAAGCCAAGAATTCAATTGGGAGCCTCCAGGTTCGTCACTATACTACCTGCGTGGGTTACTACCCCAACATTCTTGTCATACCAGGAGGATTTTACTTCCCAGAGTGAGCACCTGAGAGCGTACAAGTAAACCCTTTGACTGCCATCTAGATATGCCAGAACGAAACATCCCAAGGTGCCTCCCCAGTTAAACCTGAGTAGAATCACCTTGCCAGTTCAGAGCCACTAGGTGTCTGCGACAGCACAATATTAATTAATAATAATAAAATAATAATAATAAAATTGCATTTATTAGTGACTAGACTCGAGCCATTAGGCCTGCTCTTCCGCCTAACCACATGAAATATTTACATTATTTCTTATACTATGAAGAAGATCGAGGAGGGCATATTTTACATTTATATCTGGGATGAAAACTAGGGACCATCCCGGCATACGCCTTAAGTGATTGAGTAAACCCAGAAAACCTCAATCAGGATGGCGGCTGAAGGCCGAGGAGTTAATTAACCAATGCACCGGAAAAATTCCTTCTCAATAATGAATGAGTATCATTCTGGAGACCACTCGAGTTGGGGTCCAAGAGGCTCGGGCCACCAACCCATCTCCTCACTGCGTTCAGCCGGACGCTATCGTCGTGTTGACGCGATCTAGAGGAACCTGACGGGAGATTCCGTGGGTTTGGGAAAAGGTCCGTCCCCAATCATGCTCAACGGGTAAGGGCCCAACTGATATCAAGCAACCGGTTACCCGGCAAGCCAAAGTAACCAGGACCTTCGCGCCTACTTGTCACTGCACCCACCTAGTCTCCTTGAGCTAACGACGTGAGTACAGCCAAGACACTATGGACCGGGTGAACGTTTCCAAGGAACCTCAGACGCTATGGCCGTCAGTTCATCCCCGCGGAGACTAGGTTCGTGACTGATTGATGGATTGCTATTTTCGTGTTTTCGGGCACGTCAACTGCTTTGGTTATTTGTCCCGTTAGTTTAGTACATGCTTTTTCTCGGAGATGGCGGTGATCTTCCCGCTGGATGGCGATATCCGGCGCAGACCTACCGTTGGCTAGTGGGATTCCTCCTAACCCGGACTCTCCCACCAACGGGGCACGCCCGAGCGAGACAAGCTCTAAGCTCCCGACCTATCTCGCGGAATATGTGGTAGTGTAGTGCATGTCAGTATAAGTGTGTGTAAGGGAGAGGATAGGGCAAGGAAGAGGAAGGACAGATCCCGCGCGGTCCGTGGCCCGTTTGGTAGAGTACTGCTCCGGCATTCGCCTGGTGTTGATAGGAGAAACCACGGAAAAGTACCGATCAGAGCAGCCGGCCGCCAGAATTTCCCTCCAGGCAGCGACATAATTCTGAAAAGGTAGTGTCAAAAATCCTTCCGCCGTCAGGACTCGACCTAGGACCTCCCGGTCAGAGGCGCTGCAGTGACATCAGTTGATGCACTGTGCTACCTCTCCCGGTATCAGGTTCGCCATCTCGGAGACAATGACGGCGCATTACATTTCACCTCCGGGTCACAAAAGAGGTCAGCGAGTGCTCCTAGCCCGGGGAGCTGTCGCCGCCGCAGTCGCGTGCGCTGTGGCGGAAGTACCTCACACGCACACGTAAGCTTCCGCGGCTCCAGTCGATGACTTCTTGGCTGTGCCGTGGACGCCTCGTAGTGGGCTGACGGCCGGAGGCTACATACTACCCTATGCAGCAACGCGGCTGAGCGCCAGACCGCCAGCCAATCAGAGGGACCCCTTCGCCAATCACGGTGCACCTGCCCCACCTGGGTGCCCAGGCCGGACACTACATAATACCCTACGTGCAGCAACGCGGTGTCACTGCCCTGAGGAAACCTGCGACGTGACAGGCGAAACGTCAGACGCTTAGCTCTCTACGCGGCGGCGTCACGCGGACAGCAAACGGCGTCACGCGGACAGCAAACAAGTGAAGTCCTGCACCCGCCACGCGCCCGCTCCTGGCCCTCTCGTGCGCAGGTCCCAAGGCCCACGGGCTCTGCGCTCGCGGCCGACTTCTGGCCGCGCTTCGGGCGCCTCTTTCCGGCGCGCTGGCCAGGAAAATTATGTGTTCCGGCCGCGCCCACGCGCTGTCCAACCGCCCCGTCGCGCCTCTCCCCACCCCGCCCCAACACCCTCTCCCCGACTCTCTCTGCCTGCATCGCCCCGCTCCGCCTCTATTCGCCCGGCCGTTCTCAGCCCCGCGTCTCTCCTCAGGCTCAGTCTCGCCCCGCCCAGTCTCGCCCCGCCCCCTCTCGCCCACCCCTCTCGCCCCGCCCCTCTCGCCCCGCCCCTCTCACCTCGCCCCTTCTCGCCCGCCCAGTCTCCCCCGCCCAGTCTCCCCCGCCCAGTCTCCCCCCGCCCAGTCTCTCCCCGCCCAGTCTCTCCCCGCCCAGTCTCTCCCCGCCCGTCTCTCCGCCGCCCGGGCAAGCCTCTCCCAGCCTCACGTCACACCGCCTAAACATCCTCTATCGCGCCAGTTTAATGCTGCCTCACAAAGTGCGCCACGAACTTATGTAGGTACACTTCCTCCACGTTCTCCTTTATTCCCACATCTCTACAACTTACTGACTGTCAGTCTGACTCAATCCCTACGTTGTTCGTCCTCTGCTCCAAGGACATTTACCCTCTCTTTGGCCTTCTCCTCCTGCCCGTTCGCTATTTGCTTTATGCCCCTCCATTGCTATGACTCTTCGCCCTCACCCCCAGTCCCATATTCACCGCTTCCTTCCTTCGTCCCCCCTCTCCCCCCCGGTTCCCCCTTCTCCACTCTGACCATCCAAGTCCCAAATTTCCGTCCCTTGCCCCTAACACCACTCGCACACTTTTCCTCTCGTCCACTGCCGCATGACAATAGTCCTTCCTCTCTTTCCTCCTTGCTCATCGCCTCCCGCTCCTAACTCACGCCTGTCACCCATGGCCGCTTCGCCCTTTCCATCCCCGCCCTTCCCTGCCTGCCCTTTCCTCCCTACTTGTAGCTCCCGGCCTTCTCTCACCTCTCTTCCCTCCCCGCCCTTCCCACCCGCCCTTTCCTCCCCGCCCTTTCCTCTGTGCCATTTCCTCCCCACCCTGTCCTCCCACCCTGTCCTCCCGCCCTTCCTCCCGCCCTTCCCGCAGTTTCGTCTCCGCCCTTCACTCCCGCCCTTCGCTCCCCGCCCTTCGCTCCCGTCCTTCGCTCCCCGCCCTTCGTCACCTACCCTTCGCTCTCCCCGCTCTTTGCTCTCCGTCCTTGACTTTCCCTTCCCCCGCCCTCTCCCCGCCCCCTTCTCTGCCCAGCCGCCTCTCAGGAGCGCACGTGCCTCCGCGCCGTCGGCAGCTGTGGCCGCTCCCACGGCCACCTTCTATAGGCGGTCCCCGCCCCCGCCGCCGCGTGGGAGGACGCAGCCATCGGAGGCCCCTGTGCACGTGCGGTTCGCTGCTCGGCGCCGGCCGCGCCCGCGATTAGCATATTTGCGCGGAGGATGCTTTGAGGCACGTTGAACGCGCCAGAATCATAGCCTCTCTTTTTAAAAATTCATTTCTCTCTGCAGATGATCTCACAAGCCTTTCACCAATTTAAACATTATGACAATATTATTATTGATTCCGCACCCCAGTGAACTAGTAATTTTCTGCGTTTACGTTAAATAACACGTGATTTATAATAGTATGTAATTTTCTTTTGTCAATATACGTGTGAAAAAAAATTACACTGTGGAGAATATTAAAATAGTAATTTTACTAATATGTCAGGAATGTCTCAAGTGTTCCTTGTGAAAAACTGCATAATCGAATCTCATTTTTCTACTTAAGTGTCCTTTTAGACCTAATTTTTTATTCTAATACTTTGCAAAATTTTTTACTTGTGATTCTCGCTGAAATATTATCATCTATTAATTTCGACATAATAAGCGAATGTAATAAAAACATCGAACTAACCAAGAATTAAAATTGTCGTTTTGTACATGATAACTACTTCATTATCTTAGCTTTGTATACTTTTTCGTGGAATGTTTCAAAACGAATACAGAAGAAGAAAATATGCCGGAAAATCAGAGCGTGTAAGATGAAATAGGATTGTGTAAAAGAAGAAACACGTGCTATGGAAACACCAAACATTCTCGAAAATTAGATTGTAACCAATCAAAGAAAATAAACGTTTTGCAATATTATATATAAGGGCACGATTAAGACGTTGAAAAAGGAGAAAATATACAAAAGAGGAAAAAGACAAGAGCTCAAATAATTACAAAACCAATAAAACGTAGAGACTCGCAGGAAAGTGGTGTTGCCACAACAGCAAGATCAGCATCATTTGAAATTTATGGAATTCAGAAACTTAAACGCAAATCAAGGCTGTCCCATTTTTATCACTTTGATATTATTGAGGAAAAATTAAAGAAAAAATGGATGCGAGTTTAACATTCCTTTTCCCCCTAAGTTTCACGCAAAATTAATGGAAAATTACTCATATTTTCAATAAACTGTACATGACAACTGTTCTATTTTCTAAATCGTTCTTTGGTGCATGCAAGAAAAGATTTTAATCCAACTATTTGGAACCATTTTTTACAAGAGTGGGATCAGGATTATTGTGTAGAAGCTAATTCAGGCAGTCGGTTAGACGTTTGACGGTGACTGTGTGAAGAACCCACGAAACGTGGATTCCTAGTAGACAGGATAAAGGAAGTAATTTACGAAAACGAAGGAATTAGCTTTATCCGGTGTTTCAATATCAGGATCCCACAACTCTTTATGTGGCAAGTACGAAGTAGGCGAGAAATTCAAAAGACAATGGCAGTGCAAAAATGCGCGAGAGTGAGAGATAGAGAAGGAACTGAAGCGAGACGTCGACTCGACGGAGGAAGGGCAGACGATGCGAAAAGAAGCGCGTGCGAAAGAGAGAGAGAGACAGAGAGAGAGAGAGAGAGAGAGAAAGAAGGAACTGAAGCGAGACGTCGACTCGTGGGAGGAAGGGCAGACGATGCGAAAAGAAGCGCGTGCGAAAGAGAGAGAGAGAGAGAGAGAGAGAGAGAGAAGGAACTGAAGCGAGACGTCGACTCGACGGAGGAAGGGCAGACGATGCGAAAAGAAGCGCGTGCGATAGAGAGAGACACAGAGAGAGACAGAGAGAGGAGAGAGAGAGAGAGAGAGAGAGAGAGAGAGACGAGGGAGAGACAGGCGGTCGGGGACGGAGACCGCGTGTCCAGCGTATGGGCCTTTCGGCCGCGGAGCCTCACCCATCCCGTCGCAACTCACACTCACCCCGTCCCTCGCCCTCTCCACTTCGCCCGCCGTTTTACTGGAAAGGCTCCCGACCAGCGCCGACACCTCCTGCCTCTGCGCTAGTTTGCTCTCCCCACTTCACTACTGCCCCAGTGAGTCTCCCTGCCCTGCTGCGCCGCGTTCACACTCCGCATCCGGCCTTCCATCTCGCTCTCCCACAACTGCTCTCGCCCAACCGTCCCCGCCAAACCGTCCCCGCCAAACCGTCCCCGCCAAACCGTCCCCGCCAAACCGTCCCCGCCAAACCGTCCCCGCCCAAACCGTCCCCGCCAAACCGTCCCCGCCCAAACCGTCCCCGCCCAAACCGTCCCCGCCAAACCGTCCCCGCCAAACCGTCCCCGCCCAACCGTCCCGCCCAAACCGTCCCCGCCCAACCGTCCCCGCCCAAACCGTCCCCGCCAAACCATCTTCGTCAGTGATATTCTCCCATTCTTCTTCAACTTTCTGTCCCCGCCATCCATGCACGCTTAACCGTCCCTGCCGAAACGGTGCCCCCATCCTTTCGCCCACAACCGGCACCGCCCAATGGTCCACGCTCATCCGTCCCCGCCTACACGTTCCCGCTCAACCTTCCCCGCTCGTCATATCCCCCTATCAGTCCCCCCCCCCCCCTTCGGTCCCCACAATCCATTTCGCGTCCCGCTCCTTACGCTCCTTTCGCCGTCTCAGACAACCCGCCGGTTCCACGCGCCCCCGCCACGCGCTCCCCGCCACGCGCCTCCCGCGCCCTCGCGCCTCGCGCCTGGCTGGCCCCGCGCGCGATAAAGTCACTTCGGATTTCTTCCCCGGCCGCGCCACGGGGCTTGTTTACTCTCAGGGCTTTTGCCGCGCGCGCTCCCCCACGCATGTCCACTTTTTACATTCTGTGTTTTCAAGCGAGCAATAAAAAGCAGCTGCCGGCAGCGCAGCGAAACGTACTTCTAATATAAATGCGTGTATGCCGCGGCTGTTATTTCTGCTTTTCTTTACTTTGTTCAAGAGAATCATTAGATGTAGTTTTGCATAGAAAGTAAAATAACCCCAATAATAATCATGTGTGGGATTTTATTAATCGTATTTTCTTACGGAGGCAAATGTACACTACGTACAATGAACAAGACAAATGAACAAAAATATAAAAAAATATGTAAAAAAGGGAATGTAGGAAACATGTAAAATTCAAACCGCTATTACGTGCCTTCAGCAACGGTTCTTGGAAAAACGGCGACATTTTGGAAAGCACGCTGTGTAATACAACCGCACGCTATTAACTGAACACACCCGAAAGCGTCTCGTTCAAATACAGGATGACAGCCATTACGACGAGTTCAATCGATAAACTCGACCAATTCGCGGCAATTCTCATTTTTCTTTTCTTCACGGAAAGCGCTTATAAACCCGAAGCACATTCTCGGTTGGCGTTTTATTGGCGTCGCGGAGCAGCTGGCGACGCGAATTGACGCATGTGGGGCAGGGGTTCGAGTTGGGCTCGCGACGCCAGAGCACAGAGGCGGTGTGTACTTCGAACGTCACCGACTCGCTCTTGCAACTTATTTTATTTATTTATTTAGTCAAAAACTGTATGTGACGTATGGGGGAGAAAATCATCTGCGCACGCGTCCTTGAGTTTCAGAATCCCTTCCCAACAATTTAACTATTAATAGTTGAAAGATGAAAAATCGTGTTAATAATAATAATAAATTTAAAAAACCGAGGGATTAACATGTCAAAACTAGATATTTTCGTTGCAAAATTACAGAAAACTTATTTTTAACAGTAAAGGAACAAACAGATTTGATTTTTCTGTATTGTTAACGAAATAGAAACTCCCTAAGCTCTACTACCCTACAAGTGACGGGGAGCGGTGATGGGAGTGACGGGAGCGGAACGGGAGCGGGACGGGGACGGGGAGCGAGCGGGACGGGAGCGGGACGGAGGACGGGGAGCGGGGAGCGGGACGGGGAGCGGGACGGGGAGCGGGACGGGGAGCGGGACGGGGAGCGGGACGGGGAGCGGGACGGGAGCGGGACGGGGAGCGGGGACGGGAGCGGCGGAGGGGACGGGGAGCGGGACAAGGAGCGGGACGGGAGCGGGGACGGGAGCGGACGGGAGCGGGGAGCGGGGACGGGAGCGGGAGTGGGGAGCGGGGGCAGGGGCGCTGACGGGGAGCGGGGACGGGAGCGGTGAAGGGAGCGGTGACGGGGAGCGGTGACGGGAGCGGTGACGGGAGCGGTGACGGGGAGCGGGACGGGGAGCGGGACGGGGAGCGGGGCGGGGGCAGTGAGGACGGCGGGGCGGCGGGGTTGGCGGGGAGGCGGTGGAGGCGGGCCCGGCGGGGCGGTGGGGCAGCGAGGGCGGCGTGGACGGTGGGGTGGCGAGGGAAGCGGGGTCGGGTGGCCCGGCGGAGGCGGAGGGGACGCCAAGCGCTGGGGCGCGAAGATTGCGCGGGCGGGTAGTGCCGGGCCGGGGGCGGGGGAGGGCTGCTGAGTTAAGGAGCTGTCGCTGGACAAACCGAGATACGGCGCCGGTCCGCGACTTCGCACCCGCGCCTCCATTGTGCTCTCGCGCGCGCGATAAGGGGCAAGGCAGGGGGCGGGGACGGAGGCGGGGGCAGAGGCGGGGATGGGAGAGAAGGCGGGGCAGCGGCGGCCGAGAAGTCAGAAACTGCGGGCCCGCGGAAGGAGAGGCTAAGGCAAAACGGAAGGAGATGGGTTTATGGGGGGATGGGGAAGGGCGCAGGGTCTTGACGGTTTTGCACAAGCTATGGGTATTATATGGGGATGGGTGTGCGACAGACCAGCGGTGACGGAAAGAGGTGACGCAGCTTTTGCCGCCAAGGACTATGTTAAACCGAGCTTAAAGGATGATCGCCAGAGGCAGTTTGATGACCGTGGAGATGGAGAAATGTTTGGGAGTCCGGCAAGAACGCAGCTACTTGCGAGAGTGACGTCGCGAGAGTGCGATGAGTGGCGGCGGTGTTTGTGGCACATTGGTGGGAGCGGGAAGGGTGATGGCGGCGGAGACCTGAAGTCAAAAGTAGTAAACGGAGGCAACAAAGTCGGAGAATTCGGAAAACCGGAAGGAGATGGAAATGTGACTACAGGAAACCGGAAGATCGATGGTAGTTGGGATGTGTGCAAAAGGAGACAATGTGTGAGGAGGTAGAGGTGCACGAGTGGCATAACAGTGGAAGAATGTATGTGTGTATGTGTATGTATTGTGTATGTAATGTATGTGTATGTGTAGATGCGGAGGTAGAACAAGAAAGGGAGAAGGAAACCAGGCAGTTGTGGCCAGTGAAAACAGTTATACGGCGAAGGGAAGAACAAAGTAGCAGAGGTTGTTTAGTTAGTTTGTAGGTCATGCTGGTGACCGGAGTCAATGATACTGCTGGTGAGAGTGGAGATAGCGAGGCAAAACGGATGGAGTGGTGGCAAGAAGGAAGATGCGGGAAAGAAAAATGTTGTAGGTGACGAAGAGGTGGAGGTGGTGGGGATGGTGATGCAGGGTAACAGGTTGGAAGAAGTGGGATAAAAGGAGTGTTCAGGTGTAGCAGGCCAGCACACCACAGATGAGGAGAATGCAGAGATTAGCTAAAAGTACGCCCAGTGAACGAGATGAAAAATATCGTTAGATTGGTACGTGTGAATGGAGAAATGAGGTTACTGGCCATAAAGAGGCTGTTATGGGTGAGAGTGAGGACAAAATTGAGAGGTAAAACAACGCTTGCTGTAGTAGGTTAGAGGGTGCAAACCTGATGAGGATGGGAGGGACGAGATGGCGAAGGTAGATTGGTTGGTTGGTTTTCGTGTTTTCGGGCGCGTCAACTGCTTAGGCATTCGTCCCGTAAGTGTAGTGCATGTTGGTTTTCGCGAGATGGCGGTGATCTTCCCCACTGGATGGCGAGATCCGGCGCCGACCGTCGGCTACTGAGGTTTCCTCCTAACAAGGACTCTCCCACCAGCGGGCACCGTCCCAGCCGGGACAAGCTCTAAGTTCCGACTGGTCTCCCGGAATATGTGGTAATGTAGTGCATGTTAGTGTAAGTGCGTGTGTAAGGGGAGAGGAGAGGACAAGGAAGAGGAAGGACAGATCTCGCGCAGTCCGAGTCCCGTTTGGTAGGGTACTGCTCGGCATTCGCCTGCTGTTGATCGGAGAAACCACGGAAAACTACCGATCAGAGCAGCCGGCCACTAGAATTCTCCTCCAGACAGCGACTGAATTCGACCTAGCTGAAAAGCTAGTGTCAAAATCCTGCCGCCGTCAGGCGAGGTAGAGGGGCAGGGTAAGGGATCGAGAAGGAACAACAGGAAATGATCTGACTACTCGACACCGAACGATGGTAACTCAGAGAACCTGAATTATATGGCCGAACTGAGCAATTCCTCACTAGAAAACTTACTTCGTTCGTTAACAAATTGTAAATCCTATGTGAGACTTCCGATTCAAAGAACCACAATACAGACAAACGCAAAAGTAAGGAGAGTCATTTGAGAAGAAATATGTCAAACGTAATGGAATATTTATTAATTTTAAACAAAAGTTGAATTGCTGTTATCTTTTATAAGGATCTACTGATCACACTCGAAAGATCACACTTGCAAGAATCGTAGAATCACACTCGAAAGAATATTTTCATCACTCTCGCACAGATACGAGTATGCAAAGTGATACAGAGTTGCCGATAGTGTTCGACACACATGAACTCACTAATTCGATTGAAATATAAAGATTATATTTAAAAACGCACCTACTTTAGCGGTCAAATATCTCTGAAACCGTGTCAAAAATCACTCAGGAAATAATTTGCTGACGAATGTCTGATGCAATATGGCCATCGATCTATTTGCGCCCAACGTTTCCTTAATTTCAATGCCAGACATTTCAATATTTTTGTTTTATTTTTAAGGGAAATAAATATCTCTTCCAATTTTCACAATTCAGAGAGATTTTCATTTATATACGGGACCCTACACTTCGAATAAGAAAAAAAATCTATCGGTTTACAGTTTTGACGTTTGTATTACAACATTTTTCAGATTTCGCTTGGGTAATATTTTCACCGCTTCGGAAAGAACATGTGTGGTACACGTGTTGTAACATGAATAGATGTCACTGCGTTACACACGTGCAGTGATTTAGCGATAGTATTCACCAAGTGTTGAGTGCTGCAAAATGCGAATCGCCGGGAGTCAGATTTGCAATTTAAATTCAATTGAAAATATAAGTGACAAGTTTCGTGAGAAAAACTTAGCAAAATAATTTGGAACCAAATAAAAACGTGTAAATAGTCATTCATAAATAAAATTACTTTATAAAATTTTAAAAAAAATCACGGTTCAACCGGGGTCTCGTACACCTACATTTGTGAAATATGAAAGAGATGTCACATATACTGTAATATTTGTGTAACAATATAAAAGTCAGATAAATATTGAAATTCGATAATTCAACTAAATGTATTAAAATATTTTTCATTGTGGTCGAAAAAAATGCTATTGAAATATTGTATGAAAAGTTTCTAGTATATAATTATAAATATTTTCATACATTAGTAACACGAGTTTACAGTGGCATGGTGTACGGTCTGGTCCAAATAAGGCAATGCCTAGATACACGTACGGTAGTTCCTAATGTGGAACATAACCAGTATTTATCGTGTTGTCTCGGGTTCCATGGATGGGCAAGGAAGTGTTTCTAGTGGTATTTTTTGTGGTTTCGCCCCTTAACACCAGCCTACTGCCCGGGCAGCCGTGGCCTGTTTGATAGGGTACTGCTCCGGCATTCGCCTGGTGTTGATCGGAGAAATCACGGAAAACTACCGATCAGAGCAGCCGGCCGCTAGAATTCTCCTCCAGACAGCGACTGAATTCGACCTAGCTGAAAAGCTAGTGTCGAAAATCCTGCCGCCGTCAGGACTCGAACCTAGGACCTCCCGGTCAGAGGCGCTGCATTGACGCACTGGAAACACGAATCAATCAATCGATGACTGACCATCTTCCGCAAAGCTTGTATTTGCGCTTAATCTCCTTCGCAAAATCTCCACCCGAGAGCCTCCACATTTTTCTTCGCCATCTCTTTACCGAAATATTAAAATATATTTTAGTTTCCCCTCTCTCCGTCATTAAGGGGATAGATACACCTTAACCCTCCCTCAAAAAAATCGTTTATTATATTGCTTCCAATATTTTACATTTTTTGCGGAAACTGATTCTAAAATAATTATATAAGTATCCTTAGTCACTTCAAAGTTATAATTAAATTAGTGAAGTACCGCACAGAGCTGCACATCGACTAACTCTGATTTTTCTGTAATAATTCACCCTCAGAAATAATTTACCAAGAGATCCCCAGTTCAGAAGTTCTGCTGAGCAACCCTTTTGGCGTCATGGCTTTGAGATCGATTCTTTTGCAAGGCGGGTAATGTAACTGTAGCGAGGAAGGCACTTAGGCACAGCACAACACAGCCCTTTACAATGGACTACATCTTGAATTGGGTTATTTGGAATGCATTGTTGGCATTATCCCTATAAAATATTTGAGTAAATCCAGAGTGTGTGACCGGGAGCGGTAGCTCAGTGCATCAACTGATGTCACTGCAGCGCCTCTGACCAGGAGGTCCTAGCTTCGAGTCCTGATGGCGGCAGGATTTTCCACACTAGCTTTCAGCTAGGTCAAATTCAGTCGCTATCTGGAGGAGAATTCTAGCAGACGGCTGCTCTGATCGGTAGTTTTCCGTGGTTTCTCCTATCAACACCAGGCGAATGCCGGAGCAATACCCTACCCAACAGGCCACGGACCACGCGCGATCTGTCCTTCGTCTTCCTTGTCCTATCCTCACCTCTTACACACACAGTTACACTAACATGCACCACACTATCACATATTCCGGGAAACCGGTCCCATATTAAAGAATATTAAAGAATGAATACCACATTAAAGAATGAATGAACTTTCTTACGTTCTACTTCTCAATTTTACGTTCTTAAGTGTGCAATTACAGATTTTCAAATGAACGTGACCCAGAACTTATTCTTATTACATTTAACTTATTTACATAAACAGACAAAACAGAAGCCTTTTAATGTTTATATCGATTCGTATACAATATGATTAATAGAGCAATTGCCGAAGCGGAAGTGAACACAAGTTAGACTGCGTTTGTGGAGTTTTAATCTTTTCAATAATATGGAAAAATCTTTTCAAAAAATATGAAAGTGTTCAGCAAACAATATTCAAATTATCATTCTGAATCATATAATTATGAACCATAAAAGCCAGGATGAAAGTTTTCTAATTGATGGCAATCATCATATTAGGGACAGTACACTAGCCGATGAACAAGTATAGCCTTACAGACTTTCCCTGTTTCGCAAAAATCTTTTCCTATCACTTTTAACATTTAATTTTCCTAATAAAACAATGTAGGGTTTTAAGTTTTTAAATTTTCCGTTCCTTTCAACGTTCCTCCGACATTCTGCCTTCTTGTCCACCTACGCTTACATCTCGCTCCTCCTCCTCGCAGGTTCTCCCCCCCCCTGCCTGCTCCGCGAGTAGCCTGGGCGGGCGCCGGGGCCGGCGCCGGCGCCTCTGGTTTGAAATTCAAATGACTCTTCTTGTAGGAAATGGAAACGGCTGCTCGCACCGCACGCTGCCAGGGCGGGGCCGAGCGGGCGGGGGCGGGAGGGGGTTGCAGCTGGCTGCGGTCGCGGCGCGGGCGGGAAGCCTTCAGTCGTTATCATTAGCCGTCGCGCGCGGAAACGCAGCCGCCCTCGCCGCCCCCGTCCCGCCCCCATCATCGCCCACGCCCCCGACCCCGCCGCCAACCCCGTCAGGCCGCCCTCGCCACCACCTCGCCGCCGCCCTGCCCCCGCCCCGCCGCCGCCACGCTACTGCTTCCGACGCCGCCGCCCCACCGCCCCGGCGCCCCGTCAGGCCGCCCTCGCCACCACCTCGCCGCCGCCCTGCCCCCGCCCCGCCGCCGCCCCGCTACTGCTTCCGACGCCGCCGCCCCCACCGCCACCTCCGGCGCCCCGCCGCCCGCAGCCCCAGTCCCCGCTGTTGCCCCTCCGTCCCACCTCCGTTCCCGCCGCCGCTCCGCCCCACCGCCACCTCCAGCGCTGCTCCGCCCCGCCGCCGCCGCCCTCCGCCGCTACCCCATCACCGTGCTGCCGTCACCCTCGTTCCTTACGCCGCCTCCACCTCGCCACGCTGCCGCCATCCTGCCCTCACCGCCACCCCGCGCGCCCACCCCGCCGCCCCACCCCCGCGTCGCCCCCTCCGTCGCCGCCCCTCCGTTCCCTACGCGCCCATGCTCCTTCCGCCGCCTTCGTCCCCGCCGCTGCCGACGACCCCCACCCATTGCCACCCTCGCCCATGCCCCCACCGCCGCCCACGCCACTGCCGCTCCGCCACCGTCCCCACCGCCGTCCCCACCGCCGTCCCATCCTCTGGAGAGAGAAGTATCGTTCGTGTGTCAATAGTTGGACTTCAAAACACCTTTAAAGTCTAGGGTGATACATCCAATGCCAAAGGTGGAGTGTCAAATTATGCAATCGGAAAAAGTCCAAACTCACTTGTTAAGGACAACACTTATCCCGGCAATCAGTAATCGGCGAGTGTCATCCTTAAGTAACAAAACAAATGTCTAAGCTCAAAGCGTGAAGTATCTTACATCCAATGCCAAAGGTGGAGTGTCAAATTATGCAATCGAAAAGTAAACGTCAATTTTCAAGCTCTAAATACCACGTCCAAGACTAAACGCTATTCACAAACATACAACTTCAGACACCAAGGAGTGAATGACTTGCAAAACATCACTCCTCCAACGTCAGCTGCAGACCTCCGATGGCAAAACCAAATCGACAGCAGGGACAGTGGAAACCATGAAGCAATCGTCTAATTGACAGTTGTTCATCGGTGATTACCATTTACCTAACATAAAACGTAAATATCGTTCACCAAAACACTATTTGCAAGACTGAGGCATACTTTCGTAAACAAATGACTAACCTATTATGCGAAACGGCGGCATCAATGAAGAAAATTTGACCAGTTGAAGAGGGTCTTTCTAAGAACCTATTTCAATATCTTTACAGCCCCGAAGAAACCTTCATTCCTTTGGTTAGTTAACTGTAAACATCTTTTTTAATTAGAATTGAAATTGAGTTTATTGATTTAAAAACAATAAACTCTATATAGTATGTAGCATTGTAGCTACTATGAAAAAAACAATACAATACATGTGAATTAACAAGAACTCATTTTTCAAACAATTCTGGAGACGCCAGTTTCAAGCGTTGATGAACACTTTTGATCATAAAATTGCCTGCAAAAATCCTTTTCAAAACAGATGGTCGCCATAAAAAGAAATGTCGAACACAAAAAGAGTTGCGGTAATTACTTTCCTTTGCGTTTCTGCTCAATAGCAGTGTTGCCTGTTAATAAGTGAAGTATGCTCTATTGACAGGGATTTCTTTTCCCCAAAATACATAAAATAAAAATAAGAGATACAGCCGATACAAAGTATTTGGCTAAAATTGTAAGACTTTAATACAAACATTTCAACACATTTCACGTTTTCACCCTTGACAGAACTTTTGGGGGAAGAACTTATCATTATAAAATCTACATCATTCAACTACATTATATTTCTGTGGTAAAGTGACGTGTAATTTATGACTTCTTGTTGTACAAATCTAAACAAAATAAATTCAAAACAAGTATTTTATGGAGATTCAAAAACTAATTACTTATAAAAAACTATTAACTTTTATCGGCAAACTAACTATTCTATTTGATTTCTACTCCTACACTAGGGGGTGCCAAACTCGCTTCAGTGAAATAAATTAAAAATCTAATATTTGTTAATTTAAAATTTAAAATTTTAAAGTATTTTTAGCAAAACATTAAACTAAACTACTAATGATAACAATCATAATTAAAGATAAATCTAACAGAAATTGTTTGTAGTAGTTAGTTTTTAATAGCACTAGGTTAATAGCCCCGCTGGTAGAGAGTCCTGGTTAGGGGGAAACCCCATTAGCCGCCGGTAGGTCGCCCCCCAGAAGGGGAAGATCACCGCCATCTCCCGAGAAAAAAAACCTGCACTACACTAACGGGACTAATGACCAGAGCAGTTGACGCGCCCAGAAACATGAATAAATCAATCAATCAATCGAGTGTTATGCCTTGTGAAACACATATGGATCACAGGAAAGTGAACGAGTTAACTCCGGGACCTCTCGATCAGAGAAGCTGCATTGGCCACCAACTGTGTTCCTGGTCCAACTCTGCTTGTGGCTGGCAGGAGTGTTGTGCATCCCTGCCGCGAAGAGCGACACCAGCGTCGGCCACGTGCATCGGCCTCCGGCCTAACGCCCGCCCCCCGGCCCCCGCGCGTCCTCCACAATACAACCCACGCACGCCATGGCGGCTCGCGCACTCTCAAAGCTTCGCCCGCGGGGCTCCCTCCCCCAGGGCACACTCTCCCATCCCCGTTGCTTTGCTTCCATTCTCACCTCCCCACCTCTACGCTCACTAGCGCCCTCCTCACCCCTGCCACGCTCGCCTTGCAGACCGTTATGCTTGCTGAGCCCGCCTCCCTCACCACACTGACCCTGTGTCACCTCGGCCGATCTCTCCGACTTTCCCAACACTGCCGACCCCGTACCCTCACCGCCGCCAACCGGTTTCCCCCCCTTGGTGGACCCGTCTCCCACACTACCGTGCCCCTCCGCCACCTCAGACCGGGATCGGTATACCAATGCATCAACTGATCTTACTACAGCGCCTCTGACTGGGACTCCTGACGAACGGCAGGATTTTCGACACTAGCTTTTCAGCTAGGTCGAATTCAGTCGCTGTCTGGAGGAGAATTCTAGCGGACGGATGCTCTGATCGGTAGTTTTCCGTGGTTTCTCCGATCGACACCAGGCGAATGCCGGAGCAGTACCTAACAAACAGGCCGCGCGCGATCTTTCCTTCCTCTTGCTTCTCCTATCCTCACCCCTTACACACACCTTACACTAACATGCATACCTCTACCACATATTCCGGGAGACCGGTCTGGGTCTTCGAACTTGTCCCGGATGAGGCGGTGCTCCGTTGGTGGGAGACCCCTGGTGGGGGAAAACGCCACCAGTCGACGGTAAGTGGCCGCCGGATCTCGTGGGGGAAGATTATCGTCATATCACAATGGAAAAGCATACACTACACTTACGGGACTAATGACCTGGGTAGTTGACGCTCCGCCTACTTCTCCGACCCCGCCGTCACCCCTACCCTCCTCACTTCCGCCAACTCAACCTTCGTCTCCCTTCACCACGCTCGCCGCACCCTCACCGTTTGAGAAGTCACTTTCTCCCTAACCCGTCACTTCCTCCGTTAACACTGGCATCTCATCTTTTCCCCGCCGACGCAACCGCCCCCGCTATCTCCTGATACCCACCGTTCTCACCGCCGCCGTCTCGACCCATCGCCCTACCACTCTCACCACCATACCCACCGCCGTCCCCACCGCCGTCACCACCGCCGTCACACCCGCCTCCCGCCGTCTACATCACCCGACGGAGTCTACTGTACTAGCCATTCACGCTAGCCAGCACCAACCCCACTACTCTACGTTCCCACCAACCCCACCGTTCGCCGACCCTCTCCACAATGCCGCGCCCTCAAAGCCCCCACCAAAGCTAGCGTCACCCACACCTCCGATTATGATCCCGGCGACCTGCCGCCTCCCCGCCGCCCAGCAACCAGCCGACCTCTGTGCCTTCCCCAGCCGCTCTCGACCCCCGTTGCGTCTGCTTCGCCCCCGCCGCCCCCGCCGCCCCCGCCGCCCCCGCCGCCCCCGCCGCCCCCCCGCCGCTGCTCCACCAGCGCCGCCTCAGCCGTCGTTATGCCTTTGCTGTGTATTGTGCAGCTTCAGTCCTACCTGCTCCTAATGCGCTAACTTCTCCGGAGCACAACTTCTGTTTAATGCGACTGGTTACCCGGATCCCTCACTTGCGCTGTTGACTCGGGACTTCCAGCGGTGGAAGCACGCCGTTCATTTCTTTGACTGCGCCAGCGGCGGCGCACTTCAAAGCGAAGGAATTGTTGGATAAGCGAGGAGTTTACTGGGTAGAGAAACGGTTGGAGAGAGTACAAATGGATTATCATTCCTCTCTCTATACATTAATTTAAAATACTTGATACTTAATAAATTTTTTTAACTTTTAATTAAGCTGTCAGTTTACAATATTGCTGATATTTTAAAAAACACCCGTCGATATACCTCTACATTGATTTACGTTTATTAAAAAAATCATTAACAATTCAGTTATTAGTTCATTCGTTTGCTAATCACCATTTCAGCGGAATAAATTCCTTTCATATGCTAAAAAACATTAAACACAACTTGCATTTGCTCCAATCAAACAAAATTTTAGTTGAGATAGAAATGTTTCCGAATGTGCAAGATAAAATATGATTTGATCCTGTGTAAATCAGATACACAGTGGTATTTTGGAATTATATATAATTTAGAAGAAAAATAATTCCAGTATTTTGAAAACTTTCTCAAGAACACTAGTATTTTTACTCATAGTTTACTTTCTAAGATTCTACGATCTCCAACATTAGAACTGAATTAATCCATGACATACCATGCACAGTGTGAATTTTGGTATCAGTAAGGACCCATTATGAATGTTTTATGGAACTCTACGAATATGCAGGCCAATGATTAGACAATCTCATTCTTACTAAATTCCAGTAGCATTCTTATATTACCCGTGTTATGAAATTATTGAAATATGTTTAATGTATACGAGCATTTAATAACATTTTTGCAAATTGCTTTTTGAGATTGATTGAGAGCTATCTCTATCACTGCCCTCATCGATTCAACCATTATCTCCCCTGCAAACTAAGGAGATTTCATTCACGTAAAATGTGAGCATGTTCTTAACACAAATTAACTCTTGAGAGGTTGCATAATTAGATAATAGAACGCCTCACGTAGAACTGGCACGTTAGCTATTTCTATCCTGAAGACAAGTCACTGCTATTTTCAGACGAATAAGAGATATTATATTAATATATTTTACCCATTTCAGCATTTTAAAGACCATAATTAATGACACTATAATGTTTTCGTTATCATGAAAATATTAAAATGAAATAAAAAAGACGTTTAGGCAAAAAAAGTGATATTGATGAAAATTTTTCTAATGACAAAAAATTAACTATCCAAACTCTAACCATCTTATAACAATTACCGTCTAGAGTCTATAATTGAAGTTTTCAGGCAACAGAATAGGAGTTAATTCCTACGATGTACAGAAGTAAATCTTTTACGCCGTGTTTGTAGAGCAGTAGATTGAAGGAGGTACACAGTCGCACAGACGCACGCAGTTGAGGATCAGAAAAGGAATTTTGTTAATAACTTCATGGAAACGTAAATGAAGTTTCAAAGCACCAGGAATATTGTCTTTTGCCAGAAATACGTGGTGAAGTGGTATTGTAATGATTCCGGCAACCGATTCAAGATTAAATGCATAAAGTCAGGGATACGTTCTACAGCTTCGTGAGGTGGATTTGGCATCTCAATTATATAGTATTCTCTGATGCTGCAAGATATTTCCCAATTTCGTTAAGTGCGTTTGGCCCTGACATCTGAAGTTCAAATGAATGAAAGTTATACTACCACTAAAGTTATACAACTATAGTTATTACGTGTAAATAAATCGCTACCTCGATCCAACAAAACAAGAGCATATTCTAGGAACAGCTGACTTCTATAGAATGCCACAAATTCTCTCGAAACTTTTACGGTCTTTCCCAGGAAGATTCTAACTCTTCATTGCCACCACAAACATCCAGAAGCAGATTTATCTGATAAATGATTTCACCAATTTGAAATTCCAGTAAATTCTGTTGGTTTCAAACGGTAATGCAGTTCCCCAAGTGAGAAACATATATAATGTGAGATGACGTAAATTTACTGTTGAGAGAACGTGTAAAGATTAAGTCAAATACCAATACGTTACAATGGTGATACATAAATAAAATGAATATCGAATAAAATTATTCACATTGTAATTATTCTTAATTTTGAATGCGTACAGCCCTATTGTTTTGGCAAGGTATTACGTTCCTTGAATTCTAACATAAATAATAAAAATCTGTTCCATTATTTCCAATAATTTTTATGTTATTCAATTCATTTGCGTGAAATTCACTCTTTCAAATATATAACGAATAAATATCACTCAAATTATTAATAAGAACGAACAATTATCACTCGAAGTTCAGATAAAATGTCTTTATGGGGTAACCACAACATCAGTCTTACGATGTGGTCACCATTGGTGACTTTAATAAAGTAAAGTTATTACTTATTAACACAGGTATTTACATCGTCACGCAAATTCTATTAGAACTTTTATCACACAAAGAGATGATAATTTAAATAAAACTGCCATGTGCAATAAACTGGACATCATTCCTGAACAAGAATTATTCATCATCCGTTTCTCAGTGGTCCCGCAGACAAAAAGATGGTCGGGCGTTGACACATACACGATCATATTGACTCAGCTTTCTCGCGAATAGTTGTGTTACAGTTGAGGGCGAGTGTAGCAGAGGGTTAAAGATCATAATAATAATAATAATAATAATAATAATAATAATAATAATAATAATAATAATAATAATAATAATAATAAACGAGAGACTAATTTCAGGGAAGCTACGGAAGTCGTTCGGTAAGTAATTTTAATAAGTAGTTTTTTTGCGTCGTTTTGTTACCATGGACGAAACTTGGATTCACCATTACACTCCAGAAAAAAACAGCAGTCAAAACAATGGATTGCAAGAGGAGAACTGGCTCCGAAGAAGGCAAAATGCAATCCATCAGCAGGGAAGGTGATGGCGTCAATCTTTTGGAATGCTAAAGATATTCTTCTTATAGACTACCTAGAAAAGGGAAAAACCATCACTGGAAATTACTATACATCACTTCTGGACAAACTCATGGCATCTATCGCGGATAAACGTTCTAGAATGGCAAGAAAAAAAGTGTTGTTCCATCACGATAACGCCCCAGCACATTCAAACCATATCGCCCAGCAAAAATTGACTGAACTTCAATGCTTCAACTGCTTCCACATCCGCCCTATTCACCGGATTTGGCCCCCTCGGACTTTCATTTGTGTCCAAAATTAAAAACTTTCCTGGCTGACAAAAATTTCAGCAATGAAGAAACCATCCAGATACTCAATGACTATTTGGCCCCTCCTCCCATAGTGGAATAATGGAGAAACGTTGGTCAAGTGTGCTGAACTTCGAGGGGATTATGTCGAAAAAATAAGGTAAGTTACAAAACTCAGATCATTGTTTTTCATATCGAAACAATTTTCTCATCGAACGCCCCTCGTACTCCCATAGTGGAATCAGGAACTACTCGAATCACAGCATGTCATGAATTTACATATCTGAATCGCAGTTTCTTGTTGCCCTTCTCCTAAAAATGAGGCAACACAAGAAAATATTGTAGAAGAGAAGAATAGAAGAAGCTAATTCAATGACAAAATAAGGAAATTCTATGGAATATGATTCGAATGCATGGGTAAAATTCTGAATTTTCGCAAGTGCTTTTTGTCAACTGTTGAACCCAATGAGGTTACGTGAATCTTAGGCGACATGTTACAAATATGAGGGATGGGACAAAAGTCATGAAAACTATATTTTTATAAAATAAATATTATGGGATCACAAAAATGTATTGGTCACATGAAATAAATGCAGTACTAGTATGTGATCACACCAACGGATGATTCTTTGAGTCTCTCTATTAGCATAGAGAGTATTGTGAAGTAATTTTTCTGATTCCATTCGTTGAGATGAATAGCAACCCAGTCAAGTGCATCCCTCCTACATCCGTGGAAGAAATTCATTAGAATTTCACAGAAATTTGTCGAAAATTGTTGGGAATAATGCCCTCCCACTTCGCAGTTTGTCCCGTGCGTTGCTGATCACACATTGCTAAGCGTCCTCGCTGAAATTCTCCTGCCCATCTCGCGACTGTCCGGTATGGAAAGGCATTATTCCCAACAGCGTCCACCAATTTCCTGCGAAATTCTAAGGCATTTATTCCACGAAGGACGGTTGACTTGATATAGGAGTGTTGTGCGAAAGGGTTCAATTCATCTCGCATGGCGGTAATCAGACAACTGACTTCACATTAATCTCTGTGCTAAAAGAGACACTCAAAAAAACCATTTGTTGTTGTGAACACACACTAGAACTGCGTTACTTTAACGCGACGAAAAATATAAGTTCAGATAATATTTATTTTAAAAGAAAATAGTTGCCATGACTTCTGTCCCAACCCTCGTGGATTTGACCAATTTTATACAGGCAACAAAACAAAGAAAATTCATTAAATGAGAGAAATAGCAATTTCATGGAAATACTCCAGCCATGGTGTGTAGAAACCGCTCAAACCATCTATGTTAAGACGTGCTGGCATTAAAAGAGTACACGTACCTTCCTTTCTCCAAATTATCTCTAACCCTTTGCGGTGTATAACGAAAAAGACTCTAACAGCACTTTGCAATTCATTTTCACAAGCACCTGCATCTGCTAAATAGTTTCACCGCAGTGCCAGAGCAGAGCGAAAGTGAGAACCTGAGTTTAGTGAAAACGACTGCTCTCTGGTTTGGCAAGGGTGCAAATTGAATGCGATATGACATGGTTATATTCCTAAAAGCTATGAATTTATAACCGCATTTTCGCTTACAATCATACGGTTGCAAGTGCTTTAGGCGAGGCAACTGGATAAAAGTCGGACCAATTATTTCAGGTGCGGAATTAATAACATATTGGTGACACACGAGAATATTTTGCAAAAACTACTCCCACAATAACGTACAGAATATACCAGGACCACGGAAAACCAAAACTACCAATTAAAATACTTGTTATTTTCCTTTCCTAAATGATCTCATTTCGTTTCATAGTCTCTAATCAAAACATTGTAACTTTACTTAGACCTCGCATAACCTTACATTTCCACAAGCACCTGATTCTAGCTCATGATATTGTTATACGAATTTGGATTTACACAAAACTGTAATTAAATTGACAGAGATGAAAATTCACGGCAATGTGTCATGAAAACATTCTGTGAAAAATGAAAAGTGGTGTGTAATTTGTAAGAATAACTCTACTTTGCTGCCCACTTCTACTGTGTCCGTTCACATTGAATTACTTTTTGTGGTAGCGCTTTATCCACTGTGAAAACTCTTAATTTATAGAACAAGCCGATCAGTTGCACATGGAACATATCTGTCTATCGGGCTGTTATATCGGGCTGTCATGTAATTAAACGAAATATTACAATTAAGTAAACAGGTTTGGTCGTAAGTTTTCAGGTTATGACCCTTTCTTTGAAATTACTCCTGCCATGATTAACGTGATTCACTGAGACCGGCTATCCTCAATTTCGGCAAGATAACCTCTAGAGAGTATATTCGTCCCCACCCTTCCTGGAATTCATTCAGCAGCTCTGCGGACTGTAACCAGAAAGACTCTAACCTCACTTTGCAACGCATTTCAACGGACACCTGCCTCCGGTACACCGTTTCACCACTGTGTTACCGCTGGGAAAGGGAGAGTCTGGGGTTTGCTCAAAACGGCAACTCTCTCTCTCTGTCTCGTCTGCGAGAGGTGCAAATTGAATGCAGGGAGTCATGAATACGCGGCAGGAGGGTCGCTTTGCGAGACAGGAATTTTGAATGGCAGCGGCAAGGAATTCTCTGTGTAGTCGGCAACCCCGTGTTTACTTTGTTAATCGCGCTCACAGGCGCAGTCGGACCGGAAATATCCACGTGTCACTACACAGAAGCGCGTGGGAATGATATGTTGCAAACATTTATGCTCAATTTAATCTACCGCAAAATTCTGCAACCGCAAAACTGTCAAGAAACTAGGTAAATGGTCACGCGAGCTTACACCTCCCGCAGGACTGCGCCTGGCCAAATGAGGATTTTATCGCGCGAAACGTCGGGCTGGCTTTGAAGTGTTAAGTGTCGGGGATTCTCTAGAAATGACTCACAGAGAGAACGTTAACAACGCAACGGTTAAAACGATCAGGGAAGTAGCCCGTGATGCAGAAGTGAGAGAGATTTGATTTGATTTGATTTTTTCGTGTTTCCGAGCACGTCAACTGCTTTGGGCATGAGTCCCGTTAGTGTAGTGCATGTTGTTTTCTCGGGATACGCGCGGTGATCTTCCCCTGCTGGATGGCGAGATCCGGCGCCGACCTACCGTCGGCTAGTGGGGTTTCCCCCTAACCAGGACTCTTCCACCAGCGGGGCACCGCCCCAGCCGGGACAAGCTCTGGCACCCTGACCGGTCTCCCGGAATATGTGTTAGTGTAGTGTAGGTTAGTGTGAGTGTGTAAGGGGAGATGATAAGACAAGGAAGAGGAAGGGCAGATCGCGCGCGGTCTGTGGCCCGTTTGCTAGGGTACTGCTCCAGCATGCGCCTGGTGTTGATAGGAGAAATCACGGAAAACTACTGATCAGAGCTAGACCAGCTGCTAGAATTCTCCGCTAAACTACTGACCAGTTGCTAGAATTCTCCTCCAGACAGCGACTTAATTCGACCCAGCTGAAAAGCTAGTGTCGAAAATCCTGCCGCCAGTCAGGACTCGAACCTAGGACCTCTCTGTCAGAGGCGCTGCAGTGACATCAGTTGATGCACTGAGCTACTGCCCGGAAGTGAGAGAGAGAGAGAGAGAGAGAGAGAGAGAGAGAGAGAGAGAGAGAGAGAGAGAGAGAGAGAGAGAGAGAGAGAGAGAGAGAGAGAGAGAGAGAGAGAGAGAGAGAGAGAGAGAGAGAGAGAGAGAGAGAGAGAGAGAGAGAGAGAGAGAGAGAGAGAGAGAGAGAGAGAGAGAGAGAGAGAGAGAGAGAGAGAGAGAGAGAGAGAGAGAGAGAGAGAGAGAGAGAGAGAGAGAGAGAGAGAGAGAGAGAGAGAGAGAGAGAGAGAGAGAGAGAGAGAGAGAGAGAGAGAGAGAGAGAGAGAGAGAGAGAGAGAGAGAGAGAGAGAGAGAGAGAGAGAGAGAGAGAGAGAGAGAGAGAGAGAGAGAGAGAGAGAGAGAGAGAGAGAGAGAGAGAGAGAGAGAGAGAGAGAGAGAGAGAGAGAGAGAGAGAGAGAGAGAGAGAGAGAGAGAGAGAGAGAGAGAGAGAGAGAGAGAGAGAGAGAGAGAGAGAGAGAGAGAGAGAGAGAGAGAGAGAGAGAGAGAGAGAGAGAGAGAGAGAGAGAGAGGAGAGAGAGAGAGAGAGAGAGAGAGAGAGAGAGAGAGAGAGAGAGAGAGAGAGAGAGAGAGAGAGAGAGAGAGAGAGAGAGAGAGAGAGAGAGAGAGAGAGAGAGAGAGAGAGAGAAGAGAGAGAGAGAGAGAGAGAGAGAGAGAGAGAGAGAGAGAGAGAGAGAGAGAGAGAGAGAGAGAGAGAGAGAGAGAGAGAGAGAGAGAGAGAGAGAGAGAGAGAGAGAGAGAGAGAGAGAGAGAGAGAGAGAGAGAGAGAGAGAGAGAGAGAGAGAGAGAGAGAGAGAGAGAGAGAGAGAGAGAGAGAGAGAGAGAGAGAGAGAGAGAGAGAGAGAGAGAGAGAGAGAGAGAGAGAGAGAGAGAGAGAGAGAGAGAGAGAGAGAGAGAGAGAGAGAGAGAGAGAGAGAGAGAGAGAGAGAGAGAGAGAGAGAGAGAGAGAGAGAGAGAGAGAGAGAGAGAGAGAGAGAGAGAGAGAGAGAGAGAGAGAGAGAGAGAGAGAGAGAGAGAGAGAGAGAGAGAGAGAGAGAGAGAGAGAGAGAGAGAGAGAGAGAGAGAGAGAGAGAGAGAGAGAGAGAGAGAGAGAGAGAGAGAGAGAGAGAGAGAGAGAGAGAGAGAGAGAGAGAGAGAGAGAGAGAGAGAGAGAGAGAGAGAGAGAGAGAGAGAGAGAGAGAGAGAGAGAGAGAGAGAGAGAGAGAGAGAGAGAGAGAGAGAGAGAGAGAGAGAGAGAGAGAGAGAGAGAGAGAGAGAGAGAGAGAGAGAGAGAGAGAGAGAGAGAGAGAGAGAGAGAGAGAGAGAGAGAGAGAGAGAGAGAGAGAGAGAGAGAGAGAGAGAGAGAGAGAGAGAGAGAGAGAGAGAGAGAGAGAGAGAGAGAGAGAGAGAGAGAGAGAGAGAGAGAGAGAGAGAGAGAGAGAGAGAGAGAGAGAGAGAGAGAGAGAGAGAGAGAGAGAGAGAGAGAGAGAGAGAGAGAGAGAGAGAGAGAGAGAGAGAGAGAGAGAGAGAGAGAGAGAGAGAGAGAGAGAGAGAGAGAGAGAGAGAGAGAGAGAGAGAGAGAGAGAGAGAGAGAGAGAGAGAGAGAGAGAGAGAGAGAGAGAGAGAGAGAGAGAGAGAGAGAGAGAGAGAGAGAGAGAGAGAGAGAGAGAGAGAGAGAGAGAGAGAGAGAGAGAGAGAGAGAGAGAGAGAGAGAGAGAGAGAGAGAGAGAGAGAGAGAGAGAGAGAGAGAGAGAGAGAGAGAGAGAGAGAGAGAGAGAGAGAGAGAGAGAGAGAGAGAGAGAGAGAGAGAGAGAGAGAGAGAGAGAGAGAGAGAGAGAGAGAGAGAGAGAGAGAGAGAGAGAGAGAGAGAGAGAGAGAGAGAGAGAGAGAGAGAGAGAGAGAGAGAGAGAGAGAGAGAGAGAGAGAGAGAGAGAGAGAGAGAGAGAGAGAGAGAGAGAGAGAGAGAGAGAGAGAGAGAGAGAGAGAGAGAGAGAGAGGAGAGAGAGAGAGAGAGAGAGAGAGAGAGAGAGAGAGAGAGAGAGAGAGAGAGAGAGAGAGAGAGAGAGAGAGAGAGAGAGAGAGAGAGAGAGAGAGAGAGAGAGAGAGAGAGAGAGAGAGAGAGAGAGAGAGAGAGAGAGAGAGAGAGAGAGAGAAGAGAAATTGGCATACAATGAATATATTCAATACTGGATAAATGCAATGACTAAGTATTTTCATAGCAACACCGAGAAAAACAAAAAGGGGAAGAGATAGTAGTCATAATAACGAATAAATGTATCTTTAGTGAGGATTTAAAGAAAGTAGTCGATATCTAGAAATTGTTAAATTGAAAAATGAAAATAAATAAAACACTGATAGGAAGAAAAATATTTATGGATCTCTGTTAATTTTCATTACCAGGAATTCCAAATAATCGGTATTCGTGTTATAAAAATGTGTGTTATCCGAGTATTATAAATGTCTATATTGGATGGTTCGTGTTATGACAAAATTCATGTTAAGCGAGTTTGTGCTTACGAGGGTTTACTGTAGTTGTGTTAAATCCAATAAAAAAGACTGTCTCATTTATAATGTTTTGTTCAAACACAAGCAAGTATGGAAACTATCTCTTTGTAGATCAATATAATCATAATCATTTATGACGTAAAATGTTCTGTAATTAACTTTGCAGATCTCCTATTATTATAACGGATTTAGACTAATTCAGTAAGACTGTTCTCGAAAAAGAAAATAATTTGCCATGTAATAATAGAACTACAATAAGTGTGATAATAAATATGATAAATTGGTGAATATGTAAGCAAGGACGCACTAATTTTCAAATTGATTACATTCAATTACGAGATTACCCCTTATCCATGAATCCACGACAGCTGTGGTTAAAACTTACGGCCTTCATTGCCAATTGTTTCTCACCATCGATCGTCTCAGATTGTGCCACTAATAACTTAACATCTAGCTAAATAAGAACCCTCTTCTCTTAGCTTATCTCCTTTTCGAAAAAAATCTATAAATTTCAAAAAATTATTCCTTTGGACTTGTTTTTTAAATTAAATTATATTTTTTATTTTTTCTCGTTAAATTTAACTTATTAATAATTCATGGTATTTAATGATTATTTAACTTGTAAATTGAAACATAAAGATATATTTGAAATCACGATGGATATAACAGAAGTTTCTGTAAAAATGAGATGATCTATAATAAGCATGACACGAATATGAAACTGCAGCTGGAGAGAATATTATCTGCACACTCGGCATTGCTTGTTTAGCTTGTTAATCATTACCACACATGGCATATAAACCGGAAATATCCAGTCTGTTGGTGCATAGAAACACACAGAGCACTGCTGTATTTACGTTTAAATATCAATTCTAAAACCTCAGTTTTGTTTGGAATATTTAATTATGAAAAAGTACCGGCTATTTAATACTCTAATAAACTTTTCATCACCTGAGTACTGGTTTTGATAGACCATTGCTCTAAAATTTTAAGGAAAAAAAACATTATTCACCAAACACCCTCTTCTATATTAAGATATATTTCAATGTACGTTAGAAAAAAGTTTTAAGATGCAGTAAGGTACTAGGTAAGACGGTTAACAAGTATCACACGAGAATAGAATTTTTATTGTTTGTACTCGATTTTCTGTAAGATTATTGCGGGTACCACAAAATATGAAGAACAAATTACAGTGAATAAATTTCTAGTTTCTATGCGCAGAGGCCTGTAGCAATAGGATAATCGTTGAAAATGAAATTGTAAGATTTTAAAAAATTTTTCTTATCGAAGTTTAGATGGTTCTCAAATCTTTCTAATACGAATTTTTTTATAACATTTCAATGTATGCTTTTATTTTTAAGTTCAAAGTGAAGTACTATACCAAATCTTATTTTCTATTTAGTATAAAATACATACTAAGAAGACAAATTGAGAAGATACAAAAATAAAGGAAGATTTTCGAAATATGATATATTATTGCTACTAAAAATCAGAAAAAAATTATTCCATTTCGACTGTAACATTCAATAATAAATTAGTGAAAATATACGAGTATGATACGTAGTAAGATATCCGGTCGTAGTATATGTAGTCTTCGAAAATATTCGTAATATGATACAGTCTATATGATAAACTAATACTATAATTGGACGGTGTTATACGTCCATCGGCTAAGAGGCATTAAATAAATAAAGTAAGGATGACATCAATTTCATTGGCCAATGAACGAAGTGTATGCAAAATTTTGGCGCATAATCTTCAAAAATAGCCGTATAATTCATGAAAAATGTAAATGCTGTGAGTCACTTTAGAAATTTTATATTTTGCAACAACCTGCTATAAACCTAGATCTTCGTAACTGCTGATCTTAATTTCGCATTATGCAGGTAAGCGCCAGACATTTCCACTCTGATGTTAGGGTAGTTGGCGCTTCAATGAACAGGGAAAGTCTCTGTGCCCCATCCCCACCTGTGTTCCTTCCTAAGCAGTCATCTCTTCTATGCGATACTCGCGCTCAAAGCTAACGCACAGGAAGTTATGGATTGCATAGATGTCTTGTCTTTTTGTTTTTCGTCGACAGGCGCATTTTAACATGATCCAATAGTGTTTTACCGTTTTGGAGACGAGGCTGCAGGAAAAAGTATTTGATTGGTTTGGTTTGGTTTTTTCGTGTTTCCGGGCGCGTCTATTGCTGTAGTTATTAGTCCCGTTAGTGTAGTGCATGTTTTTTTCGCGGGAGATGGCTGTGATCTCCCGCTGGATGGCGAGATCCGGCGCCGACCTACCGTCGGCTAGTGGGTTTCCAACCAGAACTCTTCCAGCTGCGGGGCGCCCCAGCCGGGACAAGCTCTTACTCCGGAATCCGGTCTCCGGAATATGTAGCAGTGTTGTGCATTTGGTGTGTGTGTGTGTGTGTGTAAGGGAAGAGGATAAGACAAGGAAGAGGAAGGACAGATCGCGCGCGGTCCGTGGCCCGTTTGGTAGGGTACTGCTCCGGCATTCGCCTGGTGTTGATCGGAGAAACCACGGAAAACTACCGATCAGAGCAGCCGGCCGCTGAATTCTCCTCTAGACGACTGAATCCGACCTAGCTGAAAACCCAGTCGAAAATCATACCACCGTCAGGACTCGAAATTAGGACCTCCCGGTCAGAGGCGATGCAGTGAAAAAAAGTATTTGAGAATGTTGAATTGTTTGCCTCGGCATTTCCTTATCAAAAAACATAAGAAAATGAATTATATAAAAAAAAAAAAAATATTCAGAAATGTGCAAAAATATGTTCTTAGGACTAAAATATGTGAATACATGTTCTTTCGGGTGAAAATATGTAACACTATCCGAAATTAAACGTAAATAAACCGTTGATTCGAGTGGACTGAGATAACTTAGGAAAAATAAGTGATTACTTAACTATCCGGGCCCTCGTCATTAATGAGAAAGACAGAATTGCAGGTAGGGAAAATGAATTTGAAATATTCTGAAATTTAGTCATATGGAGCAAAAACGTGGTTCGTTCGTGTAAAATAATCTTTGAACACAATTATCTCAAAACTTGTATAATGTCGCATGGCCGGTTGATGCACAACACCGTCAAATTGTAAAACATTCAAAACCTCAGTGGAGAGCACGAAAAAAAGATAAAAGTAAAGGCATCATTCGAAGAATTTAAAGGACGAAGAATATTGAGAATTGAATATAGAGAATCAGGATTCATGATCATGATCCTGTCAATCGTCGACATCTGTAACTCATCTACATTAAAAACTAGTTTTTCCCATCACACCAGAAGGGAATGTATGTTTATTTGGATGTTTTATTATGTTGACAAAGGCATATTTTAGCCCAAAGATTTGTTGTTTTACTTATATTTATGTATCTTGTAATTATTGGCATGTAATTACCAAGGTTGCTTGAAGGAGAAATCAAGGGATGATTTGGAAACGTCGCATTGAAGTCTATTAATAAAACAAAATGTGACACGTTGTCTATAATAAATTGAAGGTGTTTTTGTCTATAAATCCTATATAAAAAAGACAACCTATACAACATATTAACACACCTCATTGCTTCCTCCGTTGCCTGCTCCCTCCGTCCCCACCTCGTCACCCCCTCCCCCCCCTGGCCACCCGTTCCAACCCCTCCCCTCCCGCGCGGCCTGATGTTAGCAAGCGCCGCTAATGCCCTGCCTACTTGTGTGGACGAGCGATAGGGATATTATGCAGATGCCCGCAAGACGCGGCTCGTTAAGGCCTAATTGGTGGCTTGGAGATGCGTTCGAGGATTAAGTTCGGGCGGATTTTTCAATGGAGCTTTCTCCTCCTCTTCCTCCTCCTCCGTTGAACTATGTCGGAACACGTTTATCAATTTAGCGAGCGAATATTAAGCTCACGGTCTGAGAAGCTAGGCCCGGCTCCCAGCAGATTACGAGAAGAGGATAATGAACACTAGAAGTTGGACGTCGTGATACATCAAAGGACGGGATTTGCACCGCCTCCGGTCGCTTTGGTTGACCTGCGACGTTACAAATATATAGCAAAAGTAAGAGAGCTTTAATATTGAAAGGCGTAAATAAATCAAAGAAAGAGAGGGATAAAAATTAAAAAATTAAAAAAAAAAAAAAAAAAAAAAAAAACAGTTAAAAAAAAGGAAAACCAAAAAAGGGAGGGAAAATAAGGGGTAGCCAGAGAGCTAAAATAAAAGAGAGAAATACAGAAAAATTAAGGGAGATAAAATGAGTGAGAGTGAAAAAGGAATAATTAATTTGTTTTCATCTTGTCGAATTACATCCGATTGTAACACATTTTATTTAGATATCGTTAATTCGAACAGGTTGAAATCGTTATATCAGTTAAGTTCATTGTAATGATATTTCAAGTACTGATTTTTCCTAATACTGACAGTACAATCTATAAGAATGTATTGATACTGATTGACCATACACGAACGTATCAGATGATAATCCCGGGCAGAAATATACAGAACAAAGAGTAACCAACGAATGTGCTTCTGCAAATCAAGGAACATTTCATTCACAGTGTTAGTCCTTATGTAATTAATAACGCACCAGATAAAATATTTTTAATAACAATAATATAGGTATAATTATCATATATTCAGCGGTTTGCCTGTGCCAAACTTTGACCCCTTTCCTCATAGTTTGAAAAATTTTAAAAATAAATTAAATTCCTATATGTTGATATGTATATTATACCTTTAATATTATTAAATAAGTAGTCGTCATATTAAGTTGTTATTACCACTATTATTATTATTATTATTATTATTATTATTATTAATTATGTGCATTGGTGTGTAGTGCAGTGATGTGAAGATGAGGGAAATGAGTGTGCAAAAAACACGTTAAAACTCAGTCATTAGTAGTGTGGTAAAGAGAAGTTAAGGTAAGTGAAGTGTGGTGAGGTGGAGTGCTATGAAAACTTGTACGGTGAAATGTTCTTGTTAATTTGTAAAGTTAATACATTTTGTGGAATTGTGTGTAGGTGTAATGTTCTTTGATGTTTAGTTGGTGTATTCTTCCTCCAAGTTCTCAAACTTATTCGCAGAATTAGTAATAAACGTAACCTAATCTAATAGTTCATCCGACAATTGTCTAAAACCCCCATCAGGGGAAAGACCACTTGTAAAGGACAAAGGCAACTTTACATTACAGTTCAACCATATTCCCCATGTATGTAATAATAGCAAATAATTGAAACTTTGAAACTACAAGACTTAATGAAGTACGATGGAAGATTATTTTGTTATCAATTACGATATCAGAAAAAATCATACATCACAAAATATCAAAACACGTTCTAAATATTTATTTCATTGATTACGTTATCATTGTAATATTGTGGGCACCTTCAAAAAAATGAAATTATCATATTCCTTATATGACTAGACATATAATTAGAATATTGATTCAGTGGTGAGGTGTAATTGACATTTACATAATTGGAATGATTGAAGGCGAAGTATTGTTGACAATACTATTGTTGACAATGACAACGCCTTCAATCATTCCAACTATAATTAGAAACCCTTGGCACCCCATGACACGTCATACGCAGTTTTAACTGTTTTTTTTAAGTTAAATAAATAAATAAACTTTTATATTACCTACTAATTTCAGAAAACATTGAGAAATTGTACAATTCTTACTTTGGATCTATTTTTTCAAGATGACTAGAAAAATTTGAGAATTGGCGCTCCTATTCTCAGGGGACTTCAGAGTCTTCCTACCCAGAAGTTGACACATTCACAAATATAGCGTTTACTAATTTTCTATAATAAGAATTCATTCAATATTTTAATAGAATACGTTATAAATAACTGTAAATCAATTAACAATGAATTTCTATTTCAACGTAAATGAAAAATTCTTTCTATATCTCATCAATCAGCTGAACAGTACAATCTCCCCCCTAGAAAAATTCTTCTTACGTGACTGATTTTTAGTGATTGCTAGCCCCGTGCTGATTTTAACTTGTTATAATCAAATGTATATCTCGCTATCATGACTTTTTTTATTAATTTTATTTTACGTTGACAGACAGAACGCTCAGCCGTGAGGCTCTTCAGTTCATTGACCGAGCAACTTTGTACCAGCAAAGTGTGAAGGGGGTAACTTCTGCTCAGCTCTCTGATAGTGATTTCATTAGGTTATACTTTCAACCGAGGTTATTGTGAGGAAATTTCGATAGAGAGCGATGACAGGTTTTAGAAAGAAATTATGGGAGTGACAGGTATATGCAAGAAATGTTCTTACCTTCCAATGTCGGAGAGATATTGAAGGAAAATGCGAAAATGGAGACTGTTTCTTAGGCGGGAGAATGGGGGTTGATCAGTTTCTATTTTGTGAGTAATTGCTCCTTGTACATGATTTAAATTATTGAAGAAATATGTGCCGGTTTCGTAATAAAGGAAGAAAGCGGTTGTATTGCAAGATCGTTGGGCTGTGTCTTATTGCTGACAAAGGGAGCAGTTACTGTTATTCTTCAGATTTTGTTTTGAAAGATTTGTAACTTATTTAATGTGTTTGGGGCAGTTGAAATTCATACAGGGCATGCTTAAGTTAATATCGGACGAAAAAGGGACTTGAAAATGGTGAAGGCATATAATTTTTTCAAGAAGAATTACGGTTGAGAATCGGACGTAAAATAGCTTACCTTCAATCGGCTTCAATTACTTTGGACGAACCATTACTTTAACGGTCCATTTTCAAGCCGGCCTCTTCAAAAGCAGACCCTTTCATTTGAACACAATCACGGTTGTTGAGTGCAAAATAACTGTAATATCAGATAGACTCAAGGAGCGACTGCTAATTAGAGCAAGCTGGAATGGTTTCATTTCCGAGAAGAACAGTTTCAAGTGCAGAGTATCTTGATATGGTGGACTACTGACGGAGAAGACGAATAATCACTGAGAAGAGAAAGAACGGAAGCGGAATCGGAGATGGCGAGAGGGAGAATAAGCCAAGAAGAGCAGACAACGGGGTCAGCAGAAGGGTTAACTCGAGTAATTTGAAGAGTTAATGCGAGGACGGGAAACTTTCCTTTTGCTTGTAGTGGTAGTAGAGCTTAGGATGAGTTTCTATTTTGTTAACAATACAGAAAAATCAAATCTGCTTGTTCCTTTACCGTTAAAAATAAGTTTTCTATAATTTTGCAACGAAAATATCTAGTTTTGACATGTTAATCCCACGCTTTTTTGAATTTGTTGTTGTTATTATTATTATTATTATTATTATTTTTCATCTTTCAACTATTAATAGTTAAATTGTTGGGAAGGGATTCTGAAACTCAAGAAAGCGTGCGCAGATGATTTTCTCCCCCCATACGTCACATACAGATTTTGACTGTTTTTGACTAAATAAATAAATAAAATAAACTAGGAATCGTGGATGAAGGTCAGAGTCGAGAGAGATGTTCATAGTGGAAGGCAGTGGCGAGCCAAGCTAGCAGCAAAAAGGTTAAGTCGTAAACATACGCAAACATGGAAACCGAACGTGTGGTAAAATTTGAGAACATTGAGAGGCGAGTACGTGTGAGAATGTCGAGAGAGCACGGATTGAGGGAAGAGGGGGTCAAACACGTAACGAAGAGTAGTGAGTGGGCGGGGAGGTGGCAAAATTGGATTGAAGAGAGAGAAGTGAAGCAAGTTTAGAGTAGGGAAGGGGCGTCTCGACTGAAGACAGAGAAGGATGGAGAAGTGGCGGCTCTTGATAGAGATGGGTGGCATGCGGAATGGCGAGGTCGACGTGCAAACAGAACTTGCCGGGTGGTTCAGTTTCCATGCAACTGTCGAAATGAGGCCAAATTTTGGGGAATAGGGGGAAGGGGAGAGTAGAGTAGAGCGGGATAAAGGGGGGCAGAGGTGTGTAGGGTAGCGAGAGTAGGGTGGGGACGGAGAGAAAAGGTGGGAGGAGTCTAGGTTGGAGCAGGGAGACTAGGTTGGAACAGAGAGGGTGGGGTGAAGTGTGGAGAGTAGCGTGGGGATAATGGGTGGAGCGTGAAAGAAGGGCGAAGCGACGAGAGAAGAGAAGGGCGGAGCGAGAAGGGCGGAGCGAGGAGGGCGGAGCGAGGAGGGCGGAGCGAGGAGGGCGGAGCGAGGAGGGCGGGAGCGAGGAGGGCGGAGCGAGGAGGGCGGAGCGAGGAGGGCGGAGCGAGGAGGGCGGAGCGAGGAGGGCGGAACCAAGAGGGGCGGAGCGAGAAGGGCGGAGCGAGGAGGGCGGAGCGAGGAGGCGGAGCGAGAAGGGCGGAGCGAGGATGGCAGAGCGAGGAGGGTGGAGCGAGGAGGGCGGAGCGAGGAGGGCAGAGCGAGGAGGGTGGAGCGAGGAGGGCGGAGCGGAAGGGCGGAACGAGGAGGGCGGAGCGAGGAGGACGGGCGAGGATGTTGGAGCGAGAAGGGGAGCGAGAAGGGCGGAGCGAGGAGGGCGGAGCGAGGAGGGCGGAGCGAGGAGGGCGGGCGTGGAGGGCGGGCGGGAGGACGGAGCGAGGAGGGTGGAGCGAGAAGGTGGAGCGAGAAGGGCGGAGCGAGGAGGGCGGAGCGAGGAGGGCGGAGCGAGGAGGGCGGAGCGAGGAGGGCGGAGCGAGGAGGGCGGAGCGAGGAGGGGAGCGAGAGGGAGCGAGGAGGGCGGAGCGAGGAGGGTGGAACTGGGCGAAACGGAGAGGAGCGGGGCAGGGAGAAGCGGTCTGTTGCGGAGTGTGTCGTGGCCGAGCTGCGTGGGGAGGAGCAGGGCGCGATGGGGCTGGGGAGGGGCGGTGAGTCGATTTGAAGCGGCGCGTGGCATTGGTGCAGAGGCCAACGGGAAGAGGATGGCGACTCGGGCGCGGCGGGGAGAATCGGGGGCATGTCCGGGGTTTCCAAAACGCGGACGGGCGGTCTGCAGCGCTTGCGGAGAGCGGGGCGGGGCTAGCGGGGCGTAGCGGAGAACTCGCGGTCCGCGGTGGGTCCGACGCTTGCCTGCGTAATGACAGCATAAATCCACACAAGTTTAGCGCGCGCCGTCCGCCGGGAGCCATTACCCGCCGTGAATTAAGACGCGGCATTAGGCGGCGGCGGCGCCGACCGGACGGACCTCCGCCCCCCCCCGCCTCTGCCTCGGCCTGTGGCCCGCCCCGCTTCCGAGTCCCGGCCCGGGACCCTTCTCGTCGACCCGTCCAAACAACCATTCCTTGCAAATGGCAAGGTCATTGTTGTTTGCGGAGTGCGGAGATATTCTCCTCCAGCAGAGGGAGATCGGGGGAGGTAGAGAGGAAGAAAGTAATGTACGGGTTCTTAATGAGCTAAAGGGCTTATTTCGGGCACGTTTTTTAAAGTTGGATTTGGAATCGGGATCGTGTTAATGTAAATACTAAAGGATTCGTAGTTAGAATGCAAGGTTGTTTTGATTCTAATCTATATTGCCTTTCTGCTCTCATAATAAATGTGCACGTTAGAAGGGGAGTGTGCACAGAGAAAGTACAGAGTGTGTACGAGAAAAGGATCACCTGTCTACGTACCGATTGCAGAAAATCTGATATCTGCTTCAAAAATCGTAAAAAGGCTGTTGTCTGTCTGACTACAATAATAACCGCCGAGGTAGTTTCCGCCTAGAATGATAACCGCCGAGTAATTGTTTCTAAAAGGGCAGTTCGAAGACGGTTAGCCGAAGAGAGCCTGATTGGTTGTCGTTCTATCCAAAACCCAACCCTCACCCTGGCCATGAAGAAGAGGCGATTGCAGTGGGCCAAACAACACGGAAATTTGACTCAAAAATACTCAAAGCACTAGTGCATTTCAGCAATAATGTATTTTGTTATATTTTACAGGTATCCTTGCTTGACGAATTAATGTTTAAGAATTTGTTCGACTAAAGTTCTTTTTTCTAACGACGCTCTTGGGAACAGTTCCATTCAGACTTCAGATTCAAATATGTATTATTATGGATGTTAATGTAATAAACTGCGGATTAGTGTCATGGTCTCAGCGAAGTCATGATCTCAGCGAAGCGAACTCATGGTCTCAGCAGGTCTATGATCTCAGCGAAGGGTATACAGCTCGTCTATACATCAAAGAAGGGACCAAAGCAAGAGAGTAGAAGCGAGTACTAGAAACTCTGCCACTGATATAAGAGAGTGATTAACCCTAGTGATTAAGAACACAGTTTTATACACAATTCAGCACCGTGCCTTAAAGCCAGGAGTATTACTACATTCCTGGGAGAAAAAAACTATTATCGTCTTGTCCTGGCCGAGAAACTCACTTGACACGGACCCTATAGAGTTATGTTGGAACTCACCAAACGGCCGATCGCCTAGCAAGAAATCATAACCAAGAGCCAGTTAATTGAAATTCTCAAGAAAGAATGACATCACAACATTGAACTGCAACAAAATGCAAAAGCCTGTATAGAGAGCATGCGGCGAATCATTAAAGCTACAATTGCATCAAAGGGTGGTGACACTAATTACCAGTATTAATTTATCGGAATTATAAACTTACGCACGAGAATTATTGACACTCTTGTTGTATTTGTACAGTCAAGGGTGTATTGTATTGTTATCAATTAAAAGGAATCATATATAACATGTGACGAGGGACAAGAGGGTCTTGAAGAAAAATATGTATTACAGGCTTAATATGCAAATGGAAAAATAGCGAAGAAGGTGGGGATTGAGGGTTCTCACACGCGTTCCACCTTTTATTTGCACAAACCCTTTAACGCCATTATCCTTTAACCCTTAATCACACCGGGAGCGGTAGCTCAGTGCATCAACTGATGCCACTGCAGCGCCTCTGACCGGGAGGTCCCAGGTTTCCACCCCACAGCGGCAGGATTTTCGACACTAGCTTTTCAGCTAGGTCGAATTCAGTCCCTGTCTGGACGAGAATTCTAGCGGCCGGCTCTCTATCGGTAGTTTTCCGTGTTTCCCAAACAACGCCAGGCGAATGCATATTCCGGGAGACCGGTCGGGAGCTTAGAGCTTGTCCCGGTTGGGGCGGTGCCCGCTGGTGGGAGAGTCCTGGTTAGGGGGAAACCCCACTAGCCGACGGTAGGTCGGCGCCGGATCTCGCCATCCAGCGGGGGAAAATCACCGCCATCTCCCGAGAAAAAACATGCAGTACACTAACGGGACAAATGACCGAAGCAGTTGACGCGCCCGGAAACACGAAAAAAACAAACCAAACCCTTAATCACCCATTAATTTATATTCCTCTATTTCTGTAATTTTTATGTTATTTCAAGGATTTATTCATAACTACTGTATTACTTAATGTCAGGCACTCAGTGTTCATTCACTTACGAGCCCAGATTACAAATAAATATACAACCTTCAGTTTACGTTTCTACGAGCTCTTTTGAATCTTCAAAATGACAGTGACATGAGGGGACGTCATGTTATCTAAATGATATTTGATTGTAACTTCGTAATAAAACATTACTTTAGCATAATAACTTTTTTTAAATATATTAAACAAGAGTGGGGCACTAACAAAAGCCTTGTCGAAGACCTTTATTGTAAATAAATTTCTCTATTCCGCATTGTTTCCTTCTTCATTCATTGATTCAGTGTAAATATATTCTCGTCTACTGTGATAACAGTCCTAAAACGATATTACTCTTTTCCTTTTCATTTTTCCTTCTTTAATTTTTTATTTTATTTTCTGTGCTTGCTGAAAATATTGTGACGTACTAGGATGAAAAAACACAGACGACTGCTCTGATTGATATTTACAATATATTTACAGTATATTTACAGTTAATGTACAATGATTACAATACAAAAAACTAACCCCTTGGCAACCTTTCAGTTCTCTTAGCCGCGAAACCCCGCGACCGTCCCTAGGCCTCGCCCAGAACCACTGCTTCGAAAGCAGCAAAAAGCAACGCGAGGTGCGAAGCTGTCGGACATAGAGTCCCGTAACTATACCAGTTACATGGCCTGTCGCCAAACCGATCTTCGACCCGAAGATCACGTGCAATGAATGCACTGGAGATACCTCTCGTCTTTCGACACCCAGCGTATCCCACGAGGCGCCTGTCGGTGCGGCCTTATATATCCGTTGGCTCGCCCCCACCCTACAAGCAGCGGGCGTCATACGGCTCGCTGGCCAGCCCTTCCAGGGCTGCAACCGACATCTCTTAGCCTCGCCTCCCCGCGCGTCCCTTTCAGGGAATTTCCAGCCTGGATTCCTACGCGTTTTCCAGCCGCCGCGGCGAGGCCCCGTCGCCTTTCACACCCCCACTTAGCATCCGGCTTAGAGCGGGTTTCCCCGAAGCGTCCCGGCGCGTCCCGGCGCGTCCCGGCGCGTCCCGGCGCGGCCCGGCGCGGCCCGACGCCGCGGCGCCGAACCACGCGACGCTACAATATCCACATCTTTCGTTTCCGTTATTTCGCTCTTCATATATTTCGTTTCCGCGTTACCTAGTACATTGTTTAATACTTTTATTTTGCAATCTTTCACGAAACTCTTTCAATTGTTTTACGGTTATTGGTTTTTAAAACAATAATACGGTTCTTCTCGTGGATTACAAATAATTTGGTTATTTTGACCTTTGAACTTTGTGTTAATGTATAGATCTAAATAAGCACATTTATATAGCCATGATTTACGTTTCGTAATACCTTTTGTTTTACTCTTCAGTTCATCCATAAACATCTCTTTAATAGCCCATAGCAGACGATCGCATTTATTAAAATTACTTATACTCTTTTACACATGAATAATAAGTATTGTGTGTACTCGCTAGGAGACATTCATTATGAACGAAATACAGAAAAAATGTTTCAATTGCTGCCTAAAAATTTAATGTTTAAAATATGCTTAAAATATGGACCACTTTTACGTTTAATCACAGAACAGATATTTTCCGATATTCTAACCCACGCGCGCCGTATAAAGCGCCTCTGGCATGTGTGCAGAAATCCAATATTGTTCGATTATATTCCCCAGTATTTTAAACTCGGTACGAACCGAGACGCGTTTAAAGCATCGATTCGAACGAAATCAAATTAAGTGACATAGCACTGGAGCGGCTTTTGGATAGTGTTCCATCCTATTTTAGCGCGTGCTGGCGCACAAATACGTGTGATCCAGGGATAGCACAATATTAAGTAGCATTGCCTACTCTTCCAGTAGTGCATGTAGTGCTGTTTAAAGCTTCGCACTTCTCGCATACAATGCTATTTCGAATTACTGTAAGTTGGTTTGATTTGGTTTGGTTGGTTGGGTTTTTGCGTGCTTCCGGGCGCGTCAACTGCTTCGGTCATTAGTCCCGATAGTGTAGTGCATGTTTTTTCTCGGGAGATGGCGGTGGTCTTCCCCCGCTGCATGGCGAGATCCGGCGCCGACCTACCGTTGGCTAGTGGGGTTTCCCCCTATCCAGGACTCTCCCACCAGCGGGGCACCGCCCCAGCCGGGACAAGCTCCAAGCTTCCGACCGGTCTCCCGGAATATGTGGTAGTGTAGTGCATGTTAGTGTAAGTGTGTGCGTAAAGGGAGAGGATAGGACAAGGAAGAAGAACGACAGATCGCGCGCGTTCCGTGGCCCATTTGTTAGGGTACTGCTCCGGCATTCGCCTGGTGTTGATCGGAGAAACCACGGAAAACTACCGATCAGAGTAGCCGGCCGCTAGAATTCTCCTCCAGACAGCAGCTGAATTCAACCTAGCTGAAAAGCTAGTGCCTGCCGCCGTCAGGACTCGAACATAGGACCTCCCGGTCAGAGGCGCTGCAGTGACATGCGTTGATGCTAAGTTGTTTGGCAGTGTTTATTTAATGTTTGAGAATGGATATCAGTCTCGTAGGAAGCGTGGATATGCGTTCAACATCTGAAACCTATGGTTGTGGGTTAGAACCACATGCAAGTCATAAGTATTTTTTGTTACGCGATTGTGGCGATCTTGTCATCACTTAACTCTCATTCCTCAGGAAAGAGGAGGGCATTCTACAATGTGATTATAACCTACCTACGCTTGGGATGAAACAATGTATATCAGAGAGAGATTGTGAAAACTAGGAACATATCGTAACCAATTTGAGATATGACGAAAGAAATGTAAAATATGTTTTCATCATGATTGTAACATTTCTGGTTTCAGGTAGTATTAGTATATATATATATATATATATATATATATATATATATATATATATATATATATATATATATATATACCAGAAGACAGCCTAACATGAAGTTGCATTGTTTAAAGAAGTGGTGTAGAACAGGTCTACATGGTTTTACTCACCTTTCCGTTGCTTCCTTGGCCAAATGTCGAAGTACGCAAGAAATAAGTTGATATTGAGTAACGAATTATGCGTGACTGTATCTTTACATTTCAGCCCTTCTGTTTTGCGGAGATAATCATCAACCCCAATAATTATTTTCTCTAATAAGAAGTTTTCAAGTTATATATCGAATATATCGTAGATATTTGCTAAAAACATTGTACACTTATCCCAATATAGATATGAAAGTTGTCGCCAAAACGCATGTCGTCATGTGGATATGTCATGCAATCATATTCCAAAAGACTCATGCTTTTAGTGCATGTTGTACACATACCCAGGACCCAACTCCATAAACTTATCCAACACGACTTACGTAAATCCAATACAATATCGAGACATGTGGGTAATAAATTTACGCACAAAAACCAAATCACAGTCGATATACCACCCTCAAGGTATGTCACGTGGCCATAAAATACTCAAAACAGATTTATTGATGCAATGCAAATATAATTTTAGTAGTGTATCTTCCAAACTTGCTGTTCAGAACTGCTGCCTTTTTCACCAAAACGTTCTTTAGTTTGTTTTTTTCTTGCTCAAAACTATTTGGAAAAAATGTACATGTAGCGTTTCAGCACTTTAACCGAATCAACCTCATTTTAACTGTCTGCCACGTGGCCAAGAATCGGCCTAAAACAAACGAGTAATTTAACAGTTACGGATCGAGTTGAGTGCTGGCGTATCTGGCCTTCAACGCCAGCAAGGTACTCCGCGTGATCCGGAGAAGTGACAAAAATTCCCCAACTCGGGGCGCGGGATTTGGGTTGAAACTTTGGCGCAAACGCCAGCGCGCCAGAACGCGCGGCATGCAGGCGCAGGGGGTGGGGGTGGGTGGGGTGGGGGAGGAGGGGGGTGGGGAGGGGGAGGGGGGCGTTGCTGCACGCAGCGGCCGCCGATGAAAGCGTAATGCGGGCGAAGGGCGCGTAATTCGCGTAGATCAACGGCAGCGCTCCCCCCCCTTCCCCCCCCTCGTCCCCATCAATGTTGCACGCGGCGCCGACGCCTGGCGGTCACCGCTAGGGGCGGGGACGAGGCAGGGCGGTGCAGGCAGTGAGAGCGCGAGGGAGAGACAGAGATCTGCAGAAGGGGGGGGGTGGTGGGAGAAAAGAGCGCGATGGAGGGGACAAGGAAGGGAAGAGGCAGCAGGATTGAGAGGAAGGAGAGAGAGAAAGAGGGTGAGAGAGGGAAAAGTCGAAGGGGAAAAAAATTAAGAGAAAGGAGAGAATTAGAGTAGGGAAAAGAGAAAGAGGGAGTGGAGAAAGAGGGGGAGGAAGAAGAAAACGAGAGGGGAAAGGGGGAATGGAATAAGAGGGGAGAAGTGAGAGAAAGATGGGGTGAATGTGCAGAAAGAGGGAGAGGAAATGCGAGAAAGAGGGGGAAGGATTTGGAAAAAGGAGAGAGGAGGAGAGACGGATGAAAAGAGAGGGAGGGAGATAGGCAGTTTAGAAAAGAGAGATTGGCACGTGGACGCAAAAACAACATTGAGCGTGTTTGAGTAGAACCCATAACAACAAATCCTTCATTGTCAATATGAATAATCACAATATCTCGGCTGAGACGACTAAGTTTTTACACATACAAGTTTTTCAGGTTATTTTCATTTAACCTACACATCTAATACTCTTGGGCAAAAAGGTTTCAGGAAATTAGGTCCCCCGTGCGTACTAGGCAGTCACTGAGTCACTCCTATCTTTTCTGACCACTTAAACTGTTATTCAAGGAACTTTCTACATTTTTGCCGTAGAGACATGACCTTATCTTGGTCTCAATTATTTATAAAAATTGATGTAAATAGCCATTGAAAATTCATTGTCGAAGTATATTAATATAAAATGCTCCAAAACAGTATCATTTCATTTCAATTTTCTTAGATGCATTTTCGGAAAAAGATCATTTCGTTGAAAAACTATTTAAAAATTGTTGTGAAGTAATTTTAAGTGACAGTTTTCCCTCTAAATAAATTTTAAAAAAATGTTTTTAATAAATTTGCAAAATAATTGTCACAGGCAAGTAAAAATAGGCGCTGATTTGAATCTAACAAAGTGAATCTTGTGTGCTGACGTCAATTATAAATAACGACACTTATATTATTTCAGAGAATGTAAGCGTACAGTGAATAACATCACTCAGATTGATAGAATAGAATAGACAACTATTTTAGAGAAGTTGCAAATAATGACTTGAAAAATCTTTTCCACAAAATTCACTAAACGCAATCTAAGAACGAGAACTTTCATGCATCCTAGCGTAAAAGAAAACGAAACTATGTCGTTAGTTAACATTCTCAAGCCGACCTGGTTAAAACGATGTCACTGTCGATTCTCTTTAAGAGCGAGAGCAAAAGCAATAAGTATGTAAAAATTTCCTTTCCGACGATCGCACAACAAAGGTCGGATCATATCGGAGCGGATCGAATCGTGAAACGGATTCCTTTGTGGAGGAACAGTGAAAGATATCTGAAAGAAATCTCTTCCGAGGCCGCCTCCATATTTCTTCTGCCTCGGTCATAGATTGATCTCCCCACCCGAGCATTAAACTCGATTCCTTGGGGTTGGAAGGCTACGACTCCATCAAAGATTCAACTCCTTTCGCTTCATCATTTTCTTTCAGGATTTTTAATTACGCGATAATGACAGACTCCATTAGCTTCTGCAAGTTTTCTTCTATTTTTCGTTCCTTCGCTTTTGTCCCAACTTTCTTAATCCGAAATCAGACTGGCGGAAGATAGTTATAGAGAAAAAAAATATGTGAATCGAAGTGAACCAAAGAATAGAAACGGATGCATAATTTTCTTAAGGAATAGTTTATTAAATCTGGTGGCTACCAATTGCTTCCTGGAAAACGTTTCATTTAAGCAGCAATATTAGCAAAGGAAGGATAAATGATTTTTCTTTTCTCGACTGCCAAACGTAATTAAGTACCGCCTTTGGATGTTTTAATGTTTGGTAATAAGATACGCGTGGTATTATCAATATTCTGTTTTTGATGTATTTCTTCTTTCAAATGAATATTGAACGGATAATAAGTAAGGCATATTTACCTCACTACAACAAACATTTAAAAAAGTTTTTTATGTGTTAAGCAATTATTGAAAAATAGATAACTTGTAAAGATATTTTATGGACATCAAATTTTAGAGAAAAATCTCCCACGCTTATCTTGCAGCAGTGCAACGCTGTGAGATATTCACCGATAACTTTTGCCAGTGTCACGTACAGACTTTTCAAAAACTGGTTACGGAAAATGTTAATGACTGATTGAATATAAAAAAAAATTAAAATTAGAAAATAAGTCAATTAAATGATTTGATTCCGTAACTGTGATGATAAACTATAATAATAGTAATAATAATAATAATACATAATAAAAATAATAATAATAATAGTAATAATAATAATAATACATAATAAATAGATTAATAATATCAGACACATGTTTGCAAATAAAAGTATCCAAAGTTTTTTATGACAATCATTTATTCCAGCAATTGCACGTTTCGTAACTCGTTTTGTTACATCATCAGGTGCTAAAACAATGGGACACAGAAACCGTTATTCTACATTACAATTATAACTACACTAATTGATATGTAGAATAACGGTTTCTATGTCCCATTATTTTAGCACCTGATGATGTAACAAAACGAGTTACGAAACGTTGTGCAGTTGCTGGAATAAATTATTGCCATAAAAACTTTGGATTTTTTTATTTGCAAACATATATTGACAATCACGAAGAAATATTGAAAATCAGACACATGTTGAATAAATAAATAATTAGAGAGTAAATAAGCTTATAAAATGATCGATATCAATGAACCACGATGAAAATTTTAATTCAAAAATTGATATTGTATAATTAAAAAAAAACATTTATTTGGTGCAACCTCTACAACAGTTGTACCCAGGCTCTCTCCAAACCCCACCACTGGCCCACCGACCCTCGTAAGGCCCTGGCGGCGGAAGGGCTGCTTTGCAGGCCGGGCGTCGCGCCGCCTGATCGATCTGAGATGGCCCGCCTGGCGCGGCGCCAGACAAGGTAATCATTTGCCGCGAGCGCGTCTCTCCGCCCGCCAACCTCGGGGAATTTATTTGCTTCATTTATAACGTTAATACGGCGCCGGTAGGCGCGCGCGCGCACGCGGGCGCGAGCGCGAGCGTTCGGCGCAAAGGTGGCAGCACTGTACCGGAAGACCTTGCGCTCTTTCGCGACGACGACCGAGAGAAGGTGGCAAAGACGTTGGAATGGAAATAATGCAGACCGTGGAGCTATGAATACATTACCAACCTCTGCCATGTTCCGCGGGGGAATCCATCCCGCCATATTGGTGTGCCCAAAACTCGTCCATTAATCACGATAATAAATGGGTAGTACTCATCTTTCAATGGAACTTAATAATCCTTGGAACGTTAAAGAGTACAATAACTAAGATGGAGAAGCTTCATTACAAATTGGGGAGTCACTGTAAATTAATTTCAGTGCGTAAAAAACAAATAACATCAAAATTAAAACGTCGAGAATACTCAATGACTAAATACACTTCTTCCGTCTTTTAGATTTCTCCGAATATCTCTCAAAAAGTATGCAATTAAATAAAAACTTAACACTGTTAACATTCTGAAGGAGCATGTGATATACAAATTATTACAAAATATTTGTAGAATTTGTGTTGTTACAATATTCGAAGTGTGGCTACCACACCAACTATATGATTTTAAAAAAGCACATTGTCTTAATGTACTGTTACTTTCTTAATTCACCATTTTCGCAAATAAACATTAAGTACTCTCTTCTGAAGTCAATGGAGAAGGGTCCTAAAGTTTGGAGTTCGTAGATCGGCCAGTAGTACAATTGATGTCAACATTGTGCAAAACTTTGGAGTCTCTTTATAGAAGACGTCAAAAATAATAATGTTAGATATCCTTTTAAAGACAACGTCAATGAAATCAAATAAAACTTCCGGCACTATTTACTTCTCTTAGGAGTGGTAGAAAAGCTGCTAAGATTGTTGAAACTACGAGTTTCAACAAACGTACATATAATAATGAAGTTCCATCAAAGTTCCTCTGGTTGAAACTGAACAGAGTATAACTTTCTGTATGTATTAGGCTGCCAGATGACTTTTCGCACAACTATAATTAATTGTGTTCTCCTCTTCGATATGAAGAGAAATCTCACGAAATTACCCAATATCTTCAAATTTTACTACGTTATCGAAACCATATTAAGTAACTATTTTTATGACAAAAGTAATTCACGCTCTCCAGAACAATTTGTACAGCAGTACTCGACACAAGTAACCATGACGAAATGTTACGAAAGCTTGTTAAACTGATCGAGGCTTTTAAATATTAAAAACTATGACAAATAACACATATTATTACACGAGGACGCCTACAAGCGTTTTGGGTCACAGCAATATGGCGGTTCGTTGCTTCATATGGCTTCAAGTTTGTGACGTCATGCCATATTCCTATATTCCTAGCTCCATGGTCTATTCTCACTAAGAGTGATGCTGTCGCGAAATGCTTTGAAGGCCACCATTGCAATGGAAACGTGCGTATGGAGAGATTATTCAAAGAAAGGACTACTTTGACAGCTTCTGATTGGCTACTGCTGGCAATAAAACCGTACACTATCCCCATGCTCTCAATCCATCAGTTTATTCATTTGCATTTGTCTCACTTGTTAATGTCTTCGTTGCTGTCAAACTGTTTCCTTCTTACAGTAATTTCCCTATATCTCATAGACATCGTCGCGACTGATAGAATCAAGCTACTCGTTTAGTATTAATAAGATCGCTGGTGAGGTAGATACCGTCTAATAATTAAATAAAAAAAGGTTGTTGTCCGGTATTCAATATATTTTTAATCTCAAATTCTTTTCGATCACGTGGCGATCATCAGCAGAGTTATTTTGCAGTGGAAGACAAGATTCTGCCTAGAACCCCCAGAATTTCATTTTCCGCCCAGATGCTTCAACACAGCCCTGCTGAAGATTGCTACGCAATCGAAAATATCTTAAGATTAAATATTTATTTGCTACCGGACAACACTTTTTTTTATTTCTTTAACTAGTTGTTTAGAATAACGATGTAATATGTTCGGTGAGTGTTATATTTAACTGTATGAAAATATACGTATTATAATATTGTTAAGAACTATCCAGCATATATTAAGTGCACGAACAAATTCATTGTTTCGAATTCAAATTCAGTGTACAAATTTGCACAGTTTCTCCAGAACAAAATATGACAATAGCAACATATGTGTTATTCTTTAATCAGTTAAAAATTGTAATGTGTAAAACGTTTCATTTGGAAATGTGCCTATCTTCATTGTTAAAGAAAAATTGAAGTTGGCATAGAAACCATGTATCTAAACATTGTCTATAAACATATGCTTCGGTTTTTCATTTTATATTTTCATTTCTGTAACACTCATTCACAAACAAAGATAATGAAAACGAACGTAATTGCAGAATCAGATTTGAAATCCGCGATTTTGTAAACCTCTTATAATGTATTCTGTGTTCTGAAATGTCCGTCCAAGAAATTGTAGCATTGCCACCTACACACTAGTATAAGCCCTGTCAACTGACACTGTGACATCACATGAGTAGTGAATGCGGAAACGAATCTTTCACCAGCTGCTTAGTCAATCAACGTTTATTTACCTTTTTACCGCATTAATAAGAATATTTTACAGAAAGGAATTTCATTGATTAACAGCTAATTTTAACTATAAAGAGATGAACGATTTAACGATTTTAAATTTAAGGTATTGCATATTTTAAAATATTGTTCTTCTCAGTATGGCGCATATTTTTGAGGTAACTAAATAATCCTGCATGCATAACACTATTTTCCACATCAAGAAAATGAATTTCTTGGTTATCTTGATTTAACAAATTATTTCCTATGAATTTCAAGAGGTGCACACAGTCTAATGGAAAAAAGTAATTTGCTGTGGGATTCGCAGTCGTTCATAAGTTATTTCTGATTTTAGATGATCGAAAACAATGGCATGACTCTTACGTTCACAGAATTAATTGTTCTCATGAAAATCACTCGAAAACCAATATTTTTAAGCCCTTCAATTATGTTTTTAATTGGTTATTTAAGGTCGCATCAACATCTCAGGTCATTAGCGACCACTATTGATCTTAACGGTATGGTAACTATGTGGATGAAACGATATGGCGGTGATAAGGGGTGAAAGGACGAACACAAATACAACCATGCCCGAGGCGGGACTCGAACCCGCGACCCTTCGGTCCGAGATCACTACGACACTACTGACTTAGCGATCTCGGCCACCGGGCCGACAATTATGGTTTAGATATAATGGTTTAACAACTCATCTGTAAATTTTCTGACTGTACATATATGAACTACACCTTTATATGATGAAATCATACTAGTTATCATGAACTCAAAAGATGAATTTCCTCTTCATTAACAGCAGTTCCGCTAGACTTCTTTCATTATATTCAACTTCTGACCTCAATAATATTTTATCCATTAAGAGTACTAGTCTTGTTCTTTTCATTCAACAAACCTAATTTCCTTCCTATGTACTACGATGCATGCTCTGGATTTTTCTTCACGTTAGTGTTGAGTGTTGAATTTTGTCAAAAGCAATTTCGGTAAATCCCGAGTTTAGGGTGGCACGGTTCCTTTGATTCACTGATTCGGTTCATTAGAAGAGAATCGAATCCATGAACTGAATCCTTGTTTATACGTAGTAGTCGCATGTAGTTAAGTTCATGATGTTACAGCAATAAATAGAATTATTTAAAATAAAGGTAGATCGGGAGAATAGCTACCCCCCTGCTCCAAAGCCCCCCTGTACGTATAAATCTCCGTAGCAACGTCCTCTCATTAAGTGAACTGATTATTCGTACTTTTCACGCTACAAATTTAATTTTATAACCTACACAATTCTTTAACCAACGCATTTTTTTCACCAAGTGGTCCGCGACGTACTACCGCACGTCGCTACCCGACGGATCCAACGTGCTTCGTTCGCGAGGGCCTTCCGGCCCTCGCTCTCGAGACCTGGTTCGCGCCTCCGCTGTCGCTCCGGCGCTCACGCTGTATTATATACCTCCCTCACTTTTAAGAAAATTCATACCTTCCATCTCAGTAGACATACAAACCTATTTGAAGAAGACTTGAAATGCGAAAATACACACAATTCCACGCCAACAAATTATCAGGTGACGTCTTTTCATTTAACATTGAACATAAATAATTCAGTTGTTATAGTGAACCGCGCAATTATAAACATAGGTATGACGAGAAATAATGAATCATAAAAGGAACCAAAGGAATCGTTACACCTAAACCCAGGATCAACCCGAAGCCGTTCTCGACTAAATAACGGGGATGGGAGAAGTCTACTGCTTGCAGTCATGCCGATGAAGGGCCACTCAAGGTATATGTGCACGCCCTTGGAGTGCAGAGTGTTTGCGAATTTATTACGCAATTTTACTTTCGGGATAAAGGAGATGAGTTTCAAAAGTTTACGTACCTCTTCTAAAAAATTTAGATAGAAAACACATTATTGTACCTTAAAAACATACTTTACCGAAAATAATAGATTAATTATTTTTCCCTTTTGCGCCGTTTACTTAGGAGTATATTTCACGCACATTACTTCTGTAATTGTGTTAGTTCTGGTGAATAGGGGTTCATCGTGCGTACGTAGCTTATAGAGGAGTGAAGATTTGTATCACGAAACTACAAAAGGGGAAGGAATAATAAAATGAAAATTTTTGTGTATCTATTTATTGAAGTACCCCAAACCAACGTGCTAAATACTTACGATATGATATTTATTATAAAATAAACAATAATTCCAATTTATTTATAAACAATATGTTACAATTACTTAACCATCGATTTGCTACAAATGAAAGATAAATTTAGAAACTATTATAATATCTTATAAAGAAGGTAAAGAAAAGAGTGACGTTAAGCATGAAAAGGTGTTTATCACGCCAATAAAAATTTAGATAAAGATTCTGCTTAAGACTGATTGTAATCAAATAATAATTATTCCAATTCGTAGTCATAATTATTTACAACACTACTCTTCCACACACATAAAGGGTAGAGAACGTTTTGTAGTTTGTATGTGGTCTCAGGAGCAATTTATCAGTTTTTACCATGTAAACAATGGTAGAAGGACAAGCTTATGTTTTTCAAGTCAAAATGTGCTATCTTGTGTCATGTGCATGCACATATTGAACGTAAATCTAGAATTCACTTTTCTTCTCAATATTTCAAATGCGATGAAAAATAAGTTCCTTCAAAACACATTATTCATTGAATTAGAGTCTGCAGTTCATAGTATTTTCCAATTAAGATTTCATTTCAAATAGAAATTCGACCTACATACTCTCAATCGAATAGCAATTCTTTTGCAGTAAACAAAGATGTTCCCAATAATAGTATAATGTTTTCTGTATACTGTCAATTACACGGAAAAAGTATTGGAGCTGATGATCTAAGAAAATACCTACGCATCATACTGACAAAATAGTCCAAGAAAAAGGAATCTGTGAAGCCCAAATGAATAGAAAATAACTTAGTGTAATTGAACTATAGACTCACTATCATATTTGACATTGGCAATTGCTAATTTTTGTGGGGCAGGAATATAAAACATTTCACTATAAGTAGCTTTGAAATGGATTACATTGTTTGGCAATAATAATTTTTCAATTCAACAGTTTTGAGTATAGGATATTGAAAAAGAATTATGTGCTCCTGGAAATATTTGCATCATAGTGGTGAATATGTGACCAATATTTTCATACTCAGTATTTCACAATCAGTATTTGTCTTTCCAATAATAGATTTTTATCATTAGTATTACTAGCAGTAGTAGCTTAGTAGAAGTTGCAGCAACTTGCTGAATGACACTGCACTAGGCAGATTATAAATCCGAAGGTTTCGGACTCCGTTTTGACTATTTTTATGTCAATTGACTATTTTTATGTCAATTTTCAATTCTTCCTAAACACGTTACATTGTTATATTCTAGATTGTATATTAATATTTCGTAGTTACAAAATATATTTATGTAAACATTTGTGAACTCACCACAATTACAAGTGCAACCTCGCTCACAGTAAGAGACCAGTTCTTGAGACACTTACCTGTAAAAGAAAATTGAATTCAATAAACATGAACAAGTTCACCAAGAAGAACAATGTTTACCACTTAATATACGATTCACAAAAACTTCAAAAATCAGATTTGAACGTACGAAAGAAAACCAACTTTAAAGAAGAAAAAAATAGTTACTTTGAAAATCCGAAAAGTATTACATCATGCTCTTACTCATTATAATTATCATTATGGTTGTATCAATTTAAAGAAGTTTCAATAACTATTTTATGTATTTTACTCTCACTTTTCCGGTGACATGAACACTGAACAAAATATTCAAAGCGCAACGACAAAAACATATTTACGTAAAATATCAAACTTTCGACAGTTTCTCTTACGAAATTGTTGACACTCAGTGAAGAAGTCGCTCCATGTTGGTACCAAGTGTTGTGTAAAAAGTGTTGAAAAACTTTTACTCGCGCACTTATACTATAAACTTTGTTGGCAATCAAACAGGTAAATATCAGGAAAGATACATCATGACCTGACAATTTCACATAAAATTTACATGAGCTCCACTCCATTTTTGAAACAATTAAAATATCATTACTATCGTAAATATCATAAAAAATAGGTACTTTTGGAATAAGTAACTGTTATCGATGGCTCTGTTTATGAATATAAGATAATATGTTGTATGAGAGACACTGTAAGAGAAACAGCACTGCAGAGAAATTTAATACAAAGTTTTATAAGACTGTTAGTCACTGCAGGTCATGACAACTGACCTAAGGTTCAAGGAGCCCGACAACGAACATATTCTGTAATGCAGCAAACTTCTGCAGTCTCTCTTACAAAACTGTTCACACTCAGTGAAGAAGAAGCTTCATGCTGCAGCCAAGTGTTGCGTAAAAAAACTTTCGCGAAAAACTCTCACTCGCTTGCTTTATTCGCTCATTTTGCGCTGCAAATTTATGGTAACGATTCCTTGCCCATGTTTCTCCTTTTCTTCGCCTCCCAACACAAAAGTTTCCATCGGGAAGTCTTGACGAGCCCTTAAAAGCTTTTCTTTGAATTATTGTTTCTAGTTTGTCTGGTCATAACGTTTCTAGACAAAGTCGGGGGGAAAGGCGCAAACTTCTACACTTGTTCGCTCCCTTTGCCTCATATTCTTTTACTTGTACATTTCACAATTCATGAGGCAAAGTAGCCGGAGCTCCTTTTCTGCATGAGTACTTCCCGAGCGGCCTGTCTAAGTATGAAGGCTGGCGAAAGGAGTTGGGGTTCGCGGAATATTTCGCCAAGAGCTGCCAGAAGAGAAATAGGTTTCACCTTGGCCCGATAGTTCACCGACTGAAGTAGCACGCCTTCGAACTGAATAGTCTTTTTGATTTTTATTAGTCGTATTAGCGATCAAAATCATGGCATTAAGAACACCATTAACATAGTAATAATATATGGTGTAAGACAACATATTGAAGGAAACTGTATTTGCACGTATAAATGTTTAATCACAATGGGCCATGGCCACTATGATCTTCTTCTTTCTTTTATTTTAGGCTTTAGGCTCTAGTTTGTCGTTTTAAACAAAGAAATGTATTTTAAAACAACTGATATTTCGTGTAACTACTTTCATACGTTCACATTTTACGTTCTTCAGACTACCATAAATTAACCATTAATTAAGTTTCTTTACATCGTGATTGAGAACGGCTCACTCTTCTCGTTTCTTCAGGTCTTCTGTCTTGCTACTTACATCAGTCAGTCTTCTTCTATTCTATTATGTGGTCATTTCATTGTCTTCTTTCACAAATTCAGTCTGGTATCAAGTCTATTTGGAAGGTTTTCCGTATTTTAGTATTGATATCTTTAATCCTTAGCGTTTTATTTACTATTTTTCTTAGCATCCGCAACTCTGATGCTGGATCTACATTCTCCGGATCTTTAATTTTAATTTCATATAACACATTGTCATAAGCATTACTAAAACCATTCATTTCAACATTGGTATTAAGAGTCTGATTTAACTTAATCTGAAGTGTTTCTGAAATGAGTCGTGGGAATCTCCTGACCTCGGTGTTTAAAATAAGTGGGATCTCAAAGTCAAATTCATGTGACAAATTTAGTCTGTGTCTAGATAAAGAATTAAGTCGTGGAGAAATTCTTTAATATTTCTAGAATGCTCTTTCATTCTTTGTTTAATTGGGCGCTTAGTTTGTCCTACGTATGTTAGTTTGCAATGTTGGCAAGGTAAACTGTATACTACGTTCTCACGTTCCATAAATGGAATGGTACCATGGAATAATTTGCTACAAAGTAGATATATGCAATTTATTGAATTCCAGAGATTTCTCAACAATTTGTCTGATGATGAAGACCGCGTCATTACATGATCTTCCTCTTCTAAATCCTTGTTCTCCTCTCTATTCTATTAAACCTTGGAATATCTGTGTGCTTGTTTTTGTTGTTATCTTGAGAGTTTTATTTATAAGATTTATTCTTCTATAGTTATTCGGATCGAACTTGTTTGTATTATCTGTTTCTCTGAAAAATCTTTTGGGAGTGTGTAGACAATTTCTAATGTTGGGGGTTCGTCATGAAGGAACAGATTACTAAAGCTTACCACCTATTCCTTGTTACTGATTTTTGTGGTATTTATTAATTCATTTGTTTCGGGTATTGCTCTAGTCTTACAGTAAAGTATTCCCAATAACTTTGTTTTACTTTTTCTATAAATTTATTGGTTTCTTATGAGTTTGTATTCTTCGTAGTCTTGTGATGGTTTGGAACGTTTATATTTGAGAAATACTTGCAGTTTCTCTCCAGTTATTTCTTTGGCCTATATGACCTCTAGTTATTTCCTCTATAACTCTCTTCCTCTTTAGCTGCACTATAATCGACGGAGCTAATTTTAAAACTCTATACAATTTAATTACTCTCCGGTGCTATCACATGTTTTGTTTATGATTCCTGTAAACGAAAGTGACACAGATAAAAATAATTTTTATACATTTCATGAATGCTCACGCAAAGGGAAAAATATTTTATCATAGATATGAGATTGACAAACTTTCTTATACTTAGAATAACTAAATTGATGAATTACGTTTCTCCAATAGATACAAGACAACCTGCAATGCGGCAATAAAGCATTAATTACCATTCTGCATCGGAATCTTCAATAAGCTCTATCTTTGCACAAGACTTGTCAATGTGTTAATGCCAATTTTAAGAAAGAGAAGGATAAAACTGCAATTTAATAAAAGATGACCATTGATCTTATAATAAATAAGCGATAATCCTGAGCTCAATAATACTGAATACTTGCACTCTCGATTTCGTAAGTCACAAACTGACCACTTGAAGTTTTTGATCTGAATACATACATTTTGAACTATCTTCGGTAACCAGCTCTGAAAATCTGTGCACTTCAGTTTACTAGTGAGTGTAGAGAGATGTGTGTCTTTTTATGCACTCTGTCTAGGGTGCATTGAGTCACGTGAGCTGATTCTTATTTAGATATATGTGGCAATAGAGGATAGTGGTTATTAATAGACATCAATCGGGTATATTCTTTACTACAGACGCTCAAATGAATTACTGAAAGAGAACTTGCAAATGATATTCAATATCCGATATTCAAAGACTGACGCTTTTCACCGAATGATAAACACAGAAGTTTAGAAAGCGCGTTCATTCAAAAGAACTCTTTTAACAGAAAAAAGTTTGCAAGATACATAGAAAAGCGGATGGTCCTCAAAATCAGAGCGTTGTAAACATGTTTAAAGATTCTACAGAAAATCAATTGAAGTAACGTATTGCATATCGCTTTGAATCCTTTCAAAAACATGCGATCAAGAGAAATGAGATTCGCTGAAAATTAAAATATTGCTTTCGTGTGTAAAGCAAGGATATTTCATCATAAATTTGTATAAGTTACTAATATTGAGTGTTATAAATTTCACAGAGCAAATGCTTTTAGAAGCGGTACTGTTTCTTATATTTACGTATATATTTTACAACGGCTGTCATCTGAATATGATTCCTTGATAATGTTTCGTGAGATGTTCTTTACGTAACATATATCAGACTAAAATTCAAAGCTCTTTTTGATAAATTGTCTGGATTTAACTTCATTATTACTCATGTTGGCCAGCAAGGAAATATTTTCCATGCCTGTAGCAAGGAATAACTTTAGACGTTTATCTTTACTAGAACTTTTATAATATTCTCATTAATAGTTTAGCACAAATTTTGTTATGTGAAATTTTGGGTCCATAGTTGCAAATATTGATCTTATTTCAATTTTTTTAAATGTTATAGAACAATTCATAGATAGATAGATTTATTAAAGTTCTCTTTGAGCTAATGCTCGATGGCAAACATTATTACAACTAGATATACAATTGCAAAACTAGTACTAATATTTACAAATATAATTACAATTAGAATTATATATTGATATCCTAGTTATAATTAATTTTGAGTTATCTGTAAGTTAACTTACAGATTTTCTAACACTTCACTCCATTTTCTTCACTTCACTTCACTTCACTGTATAAGGAACATGGCCATATTATTATTATTATTATTATTATTATTATTAATAATAATAATAATAATAACGATTATAATAATGTAACTAATAATAATAATGATAAAAGTTCCAGTATTATTAATGATGACCTACATAGAATTAAGTATATTTTTAAATTTCACTACATTAGAAGGAAGAGTCTCTAGTGCTTTTTGCAGGTAGTTTTTTCCAATCTACTATAGTACGATTCACAAAGGAGAATTTGCCTACATCAGTTCTTTGCTTTCTACATCGTATTTTCCTGGGATGGTCATGTCATAATTTTGGCCTCAAGAATGGAAAACCTGTCAGTGGATTAATTTTACAAACTATTACAGTTAAGATGCCGCAACTAAGTCAGATGCACGAAAGGAGTAGTAATAGCAGCAACAGCATCAGAAAAAGATGAAGCGCAACACTGAAATGCAGACGAAAAAGACGCAGGAGAGGGCAATGACAAACCCTTGGCATATAAGGAGAAAATAACCGATAAGGACACTCAAGCCGAGGCCAAAATAAGGCCAAGAAAAAGAAGAAATCACAGACGACATCATTTCCTTCATTGAAATACTTCACTGGAATTTTGCGCAAAAACTCTACGAGGCAGTATCTCCTGCATACAGCGTTAGTACTTTCCCCGTCCTAAGAATATTTGTTACCAGAAGCTTCCTATAACCATAAAGCGACACGGCAGCAGTATGCTGCAGCGCGTAGCTAATTAATTAATTAATTATTTTAGTCAAAAACAGTCAAAAATTGTATGTGACGTATGGCGGAGAAAATCATCTGCACACGCTTTCTTGAGTTTCAGAATCCCTTCCCAACGATTTAACTATTAATAGTTGAAAGATGAAAATAATAATAATAATAATAATAATAATAATAATAATAATAATAATAATAATAACAACAACAACAAATTTAAAAAAGCGAGGGATTAACATTTCAAAACTAGATATTTTCGTTGCAAAGTTATAGAAAACTTATTTTTAACGGTAAAGGAACAAACAGATTTGATTTTTCTGTATTATTAACAAAATGGAAACTCACCCTGAGCTCTACTACCACTACAAGCAAAAGGAAAGTTCAACAAAACGTGCGCAAAGTGAAGCTACATTTACGTACAGAAACAAATCAAGGGCCATCTCAGCATTTGCTCAATGGATCAGGGAAACTGGATAAAAACCCGATCGAGATGGGGGGGTCATTGACCCGGAAGTACATTATTTGTTACAGGCATATTGAGTCTCTTTTTAAATTATATAATGCAAATGTAGACTAATTCATTATACTATATCTTTTTTTGTTAAAGTAAACATTATTTTTCTTTTTGACGATCAGTATAGTCTCTAATTGTATAGAAACAGTTTTGCAGCAGAAAAGATTTTACTTTTAACTTAAATTTGTGTACCAATTTTAATTGTTTAATTTCCTCTAGTTAATTTCCTTAGAAGCTTTTGCCATCGCTGGGGCCGCAGAAATTCGCACAAGAAACAATCTGTAACACACAAGCCAAGTACCATTATCCAATACCTTGGGATCCCCCGAGCTCCACTTCCTTTTGAAATGAATGTCTATTAAAATAAATGTTAATTATGACAACAATTTTTCAGAAATATCATCCCTTCACGTTGGATATCACTATAGTATTTTACTATTTACAATAATGTAATAGTTTTGTTAATGTAAAATAAGATTTTACCAAAACTGTAGATTATAAATCGTTCTGAAATCATGATGTATGTCTTTTTTATTATTCTTTCTTGCTATTATTGTCACAAAGAAAATCAGTACTGTCACAGCATTATTTTACTGATACTTTCTGTATTTTATACCGTAATTCCTTTTGTAATTACTTTACCTAATGATTAACGTGGTCCAGGTTTTTGTTGAGATTATGTATTGTGTATGTACTATCAGTTGTTATGTAATTGTAAAGTGTACTATATTTTCCCTTCTGATCCCCTCGTATCCTTTTCATTATCATTTTTTTATTCTCTCCTCTCAAACAACTCTATTTTCTTTTTTCCTTTTTTTTAGTGTTTCACTATCAACATTGATGTTTCTTGTGCTCAATGTTCGGTCTCAAGGCGCCATCCTGATTGAATTTTTTTCTGAATTTACTCAATCGCTTAAGGCGTATTCCGGGATGGTCCCTAGTATTGCATCTCAGACGTAAATTTAAAATATACCCCCTTTTTTTGTTTATTGTCACAGTTGAGTCATATCCGGTAATGACAACTGACATTTTTGGCGCATTCTCATTTTTGGGTGCAAATTCATTTCGCTCGCACAGATAAAATAATGTAGATGGTAGCAACAAATTATTTTTCACTCTGTGACATGAAATGTCAGTTAATATTAATTACATCCGAACGCCTCAACTGTAATTTTTAAAACAGTAAATTCGTTACAGTGGTTAGGCGGAAGAGCAGGCCTCAAGGTCTGAGCCTCACTACAAATAAAGACAACTTTTTATTTTATTTATTTATAGTATTGATATTTTGTACTATTGTTGGTTTTCTCAGCAATTATCTGTTTTCTAGCCTCTGATGCTTAGCATAGGTATCAGGATAATCTTTTCCAAATGACACTGAATAAAAGTAAACGAGACACCTTTCAAATGAGTTCGATTTAATGTTTTTGATACCGGAGATTCGCATTTGTAGATCAGTGGATTTTTTATAGTATAGAAAATTGTTATATATTTGTTAATAAGATATTATATAAGTGTTATATTGAAAAGAGATAGGGCGATGGGAGCAGCATGGAGAGGCGGGTAAGGCGAGGCGGGAGGGCGGGGCGAGACGAGACGGGGCGGGGCGAGACGGGCAGGACGAGACGGGGCTGGGCGAGACGGGGCGAGGCGAGGCGGGATGAGGCGAGGTGGGGCGGGGCGAGGCGAGGCGAGGCTGGGTGAGGCAGGGCGGGGAAAAGCGGCACGAGGCGAGGCGAGGTGGGACGGGGCGCAACGAGGCGAGGCGGGATGGGACGAGGTGAGGCGAGGCAGGCCGAGGCGGGGCGAGGGAGGAGAAGGGGCGAGGCAAGGCGGGCGGGACGAAGTGAGGCGAGGTGGGGCGGGCGGGGTGGGGCGGGGCGGGGCGGGCGGGGTGGAGCGAGGAGAGGGCGAGGCGGGGCGAGGCGCGGCGAGACGAGACGGGCGGGCGAGACGGGCAGGACGAGACGGGGCTGGGCGAGACGGGGCGAGGCGAGGCGGGATGAGGCGAGGTGGGGCGGGGCGAGGCGAGGCGAGGCTGGGTGAGGCAGGGCGGGGAAAAGCGGCACGAGGCGAGGCGAGGTGGGACGGGGCGCAACGAGGCGAGGCGGGATGGGACGAGGTGAGGCGAGGCAGGCCGAGGCGGGGCGAGGAGGAGGAAGAGGGCGAGGCAAGGCGGGGCGGGACGAAGTGAGGCGAGGTGGGGCGGGGCGGGGTAAGGCGAGGCGGGAGGGCGGGGCGAGACGAGACGGGGCGGGGCGAGACGGGGCAGGACGAGACGGGGCTGGGCGAGACGGGGCGAGGCGAGGCGGGATGAGGCGAGGTGGGGCGGGGCGAGGCGAGGCGAGGCTGGGTGAGGCAGGGCGGGGAAAAGCGGCACGAGGCGAGGCGAGGTGGGACGGGGCGCAACGAGGCGAGGCGGGATGGGACGAGGTGAGGCGAGGCAGGCCGAGGCGGGGCGAGGGGAGAGAAGAAGGGCGAGGCAAGGCGGGCGGGACGAAGTGAGGCGAGGTGGGGCGGGCGGGGTGGGGCGGGCGGGCGGGGTGGAGCGAGGAGGGCGAGGCGGGGCGAGGCGCGGCGAGACGAGACGGGGCGGGCGAGACGGGGCAGGACGAGACGGGGCTGGGCGAGACGGGGCGAGGCGAGGCGGGATGAGGCGAGTGGGGCGGGGCGAGGCGAGGCGTGGCTGGGTGAGGCAGGGCGGGAAAAGCGGCACGAGGCGAGGCGAGGTGGGACGGGGCGCAACGAGGCGAGGCGGGGTGGGACGAGGTAAGGCGAGGCGGGCCGAGGCGGGGCGAGGGAGGAGAGAAGGGGCGAGGCAAGGCGGGGCGGGACGAAGTGAGGCGAGGTGGGGCGGGGCGGGGTGGGGCGGGCGGGGCGGGCGGGGTGGAGCGAGGAGAGGGCGAGGCGGGGCGAGGCGCGGCGAGACGAGACGGGCAGGGCGAGACGGGGCAGGACGAGACGGGCTGGGCGAGACGGGGGGAGGCGAGGCGGGATGAGGCGAGGTGGGGCGGGGCGAGGCGAGGCGTGGCTGGGTGAGGCAGGGCGGGGAAAAGCGGCACGAGGCGAGGCGAGGTGGGACGGGGCGCAACGAGGCGAGGCGGGATGGGACGAGGTGAGGCGAGGCAGGCCGAGGCGGGCGAGGGGAGGAGAGAAGGGGCGAGGCAAGGCGGGCGGGACAAAGTGAGGCGAGGTGGGGCGGGGCGGGGTGGGGCGGGCGGGCGGGGTGGAGCGAGGAGAGGGCGAGGCGGGGCGAGGCGCGGCGAGACGAGACGGGGCGGGCGAGACGGGGCAGGACGAGACGGGCTGGGCGAGACGGGGCGAGGCGAGGCGAGGCGAGGCTGGGTGAGGCAGGGCGGGAAAAGCGGGACGAGGCGAGGCGAGGTGGGACGGGGCGCAACGAGGCGAGGCGGGGTGGGACGAGGTAAGGCGAGGCGGGCCGAGGCGGGCGAGGGGAGGAGAGAAGGGGCGAGGCAAGGCGGGGCGGGACGAAGTGAGGCGAGGTGGGGCGGGGCGGGGTGGGGCGGGGCGGGGCGGGCGGGGTGGAGCGAGGAGAGGGCGAGGCGGGCGAGGCGCGGCGAGACGAGACGGGCGGGCGAGACGGGCAGGACGAGACGGGGCTGGGCGAGACGGGGCGAGGCGAGGCGGGATGAGGCGAGGTGGGGCGGGGCGAGGCGAGGCGTGGCTGGGTGAGGCAGGGCGGGGAAAAGCGGGACGAGGCGAGGCGAGGTGGGACGGGGCGCAACGAGGCGAGGCGGGGCGGGATGAGGTAAGGCGAGGCAGGCCGAGGCGGGGCGAGGGAGGAGAGAAGGGGCGAGGCAAGGCGGGGCGGGACGAAGTGAGGCGAGGTGGGGCGGGGCCGGGTGGGGCGGGCGGGCGGGGTGGAGCGAGGAGAGGGCGAGGCGGGGCGAGGCGCGGCGAGACGAGACGGGGCGGGCGAGACGGGGCAGGACGAGACGGGGCTGGGCGAGACGGGGCGAGGCGAGGCGAGGCGAGGCTGGGTGAGGCAGGGCGGGAAAAGCGGGACGAGGCGAGGCGAGGTGGGACGGGGCGCAACGAGGCGAGGCGGGGCGGGACGAGGTAAGGCGAGGCAGGCCGAGGCGGGCGAGGGAGGAGAGAAGGGCGAGGCAAGGCGGAGCCAGGCCGGACGAGACGGGGCAAGAAGGAGGAGGGCGCCGGGAGGCGAGGCAGGGCGAGGCGGGGGCGGAAGACGCGACTCACATCGTCGCCTCGTGAACCAAATGCAATTACGACATTCTTGCCGCGGTCTCCCCACGCACAACACAGAAACTATGCCGTTTGGCGGCGCGGGTGCCGGAATGCCTGATACGCCGCCAGACGCCGAGTTAGAAACGGCCTTCGCGGCCCCGCGCTTTCTCGCGCTTTCCGCTAGACGGCGCTGAGAGCGCTGCGAAACCCGCGCTAAGTCCACACTCCCTTAGACCGTGGTAGTTATTATTTTTCAAGTGTACAAACAAAAGACAGAATTAGTGTTTGGGGGGTCACTAAACCAAAGTTCGTGGGTTCGAATCCGGCGGGGTGTGTGGGAGTCGGACGGGCGGACATTTCTCTATGCCATGCCAAACTCGCGGAACGTTAAAAAATCCTGGATGCCAGGCAAAATAAAATCTCCGGATAATTGTGGTGATAAGAAGATCCCATGTTTGTCCCATCATTGTGTCATTTGCTGTTGCTTTTCACAACATGTAAAGATAAATGAGTTTTTTAAAAATTGGGACTTCCTTGAATTGTTTTGTTCAGCATAACAGAGCATCAATGCTTCATCTTAACAGAAACTAATACTGACCTTGGATATTTTTCAGCTTCAACACCGATATCTTTCCCTCATTGCTGTTGTATCTACCCATCACTTCACCATTCACTCATAATTGACATCATCCATGCTCGCAGACGTTTATCATTCTTACCGACAACATTTTCGACACTTCTTCGTTCCGTTTTTCCCTGTTCAAGTTTTTGTCCTTTCCAACTACGGCATGCATCTCGTCCTTTCACATAATATTCCTCCCTCCATAAGAGTTCTTCTGTAGTGACACATCGATGAACAGATGGCTTCAGCTGTGTGAGGAGTATAGTAAGAGAGAAGATAACTTCAATTTCAAGAATTCGTTGACGATGCAAAGTTCTTCGCACAAAATGAGTTTCAAAGTATACCGGACATACAGGACTACAACACCGCTTGATCATCGTCCCGAACCTCAAATTTATGAATCTTTCACCCTATAACCTGAACCACACCACCCATTCGAATATTCTTGATCTACCGTACCACCCACGTCCAGGTCTAATGCGCCCGTCCTAACCCGTCTCATGTCACCTCAGCCTTATGACCCCCTCTAGCACCCCCTATTACCGCCCAAATACACTCACTCTCTAATACCTTTTTAATATTATTGAAAGTTAGTTGTATAAAAGATTCTTCATTTATTATTATTATTATTATTATTATTATTATTATTATTATTATTATTACTGCTGGTAAAGCAGTGTTAAGTGGGTACTAAATTCATCCTAAACAATTACGGTGCGTTATTTTGCCATGATTAGCAAAAATTAAAACCTCACACTCACAGAGAGTGAAGTTTTAATTAGCACCAACGGTTAAAACAATAGGTGCTATTTGTACTTTTAATTTCAAGACAAGGAACTTTGACAAGATATCAAAACCTTGCGAAGAAAAATGTTGGTGAAGACAACACCTTTCAGTTCTACCAGTTCCCCGCTGATCTCGTTCCATTACTCCGCCATGCATTAATTCCGCTCACCCGCTGACGAGCCTTCATAACCTAAAGTAGCAAGGCGTTCGATGGCCTGGGAGTGGATGTGCAGCTTCGCTCGAGCGGCCGGGAGGTTGGGAAGCGTGTGTGCTAACGCGTTCGCCCGGCAACATCAGGCGCCGCCTTCGCCTCCGCCGCCGCCGGCACAGCAAATTTGTCCACCCGACGGCCCGTCACCTCTGCCACCCGACGGCCCGTCACCTCTGCTCTCCACGGATGTTGACGACCTCATTTCCTTTGCGCACACGGATTACTGGCTGTGGAGTGATGCCTCTTAAGGATGGCCCTCTGAGTGTTTAAGTGTTGAAGGGGATTGACACGTGGGACGCGACTCGGACTCCATGACATTGGGGTTCGACATTCGCAAGTTTGAAAAATCAAATGTACGAACGATTTGATTTTTGGAATTAAAATATTCAAATTCTGAAAGATGAAATCACCAGATCGTGTAATTCTAAATAATCAAACCTGACGTAAAAGTAAATATACCCTGGTGAAAAATATATCTTGAAATAAAAATAGTCCTGAAATCGTGAACACAACCAATCCCGGAATCATCAAATACTCTTATACCAAACACCCCAAACATTATACAAACCTTCAAATGACCGAATCTCCGAAACACCAAACAGTGAAATCATCGTCTTGGAATAGAGTTATTATTCGAATCCTGAAACTGACATAAGAAGGTCAAACCCGGATCTTTTGCAAATTCTTCGAAATTTGATTCCATCCATTTTTATTGTTTCAGAACTTCATGGTTTTTGCTCTTCCATTTCGGAGGTTAAAGCATTACATGAGAATATTTTATTAAAACAACATTTTAAGTTTCTGTAACTTATTCTTAGAGCTTGAGGAACGCAACTAATAAAAATTAAATATCCCTTACTCGAATTAAACAGTAATTATTATTAAAATTATAGTATTAAATTATTATCTAAGCAAACGTAATATTTCAGCGAATTTTCAGAAATAATAATTCCAAAGTTCCTTCTATTTACGGGTGATTTCCCGTGTCGTGCGTATATGAATGATAGAGGGAAACAGGAATACAGAGAGAAGGAGAAATGAAAAGTGAGGAAGGGAGAGGGAGGAAGAGAAAAAAAAACCGAGAGATCGCGCAGAAAATAGGGAGAGGAGAAAGAAAGAAGGAGAAATACAGAAAGAGTAAAGAGAGAAAGAGTGTTTTTTCCTTATGTTTGTGATTTGTTTTTGAGACTATCTTATATTTGTGTTTAGTGTTTAAATAGGTTATTGAAATTTCACACTATAATCTTTGATTACGGATTTCGATAATGTCAGTGAACTATTTATTTTAACCATTAGTGACAAAATAACAAAAATCATGAGTGTGTTCTCGTGGTAGGCTGGTGGACCCTTTTGCCAATCCTGGCCATAATGAATAGAAGCGGCTGTAAAAGTGGGGTCATATGTGAAATGAACATTTTAAGGTTCTCTCAGGCAGTGAATACTCACAAAAGTACTTTTAACAGTTAATTGGAGCGTGATGTGCTTGATTTCAAACATGGCGTATAACGTACACATTTAGACTTTAATGTTCCATGAAAATTTAGGCAGAAAGCGTATTAACACTACAATTCGCAATTCAGCCTTCACGCAGGCACATAAATGCTACATATAGAAGTTCGAAAACATAGCCATTAGTTCTGAAAAACTGAGACGTTTCGAAATAGCTACATACAATGAGATGATTCCATAATTTAGTATTAGTATTATTATTAAAATATATATGCAGTAAACTTGAAAAATTAATACTGGTAAAAAATCAAATGAATTAAATAAGCCCCGAGAAAATATTACATTTTAATATAAAATGGTCGTATATAAAACTAAAATATTTCTCGAGTGTGTTTTGCAAGGCGACACTGATAATTTAAAGGTAGAACTAAATGCATTATTTAGCTTTCAAATGTATTTGGACAACAGATTGTGACAAACAAAAATAATAATAATAATAATAATAATAATAATAATAAAAAATTGTAAATGTTACCAAAATTATATTAATGTTTTAAAAGCAACTAGTTACTGTCGCAGACCATTTAACAAATGTTACAGTCATCAACACTTTTCATAAAATAATTTGAAACTCACATTTAAAAATGCATTTCCCCGTAAAGCGACGTTAAATTGCTTTAATATAACTCATTTAAAAATACCTAGACTCTCTAAGGTTTTGGAGCTAATTTAAATTTGTTTATAAATTTACTTACAATGTAAAGAATAGTTTTTATTAGTTCTGGAAGCAAATTAATCCACTCTTCTCTAGAATTCAAGACATTAACATTTTCCTACATCTGTTTATTTTTGTAGCTTTACTGTTCCTACTTTGAAACAGGTGTGAATTTTTATAAGTGTAAAAAGATTAATGACAAAAACTCTTACTAACGTATCAGTTAATTCAATGTCATGCGGCCCGTCACAAGAAGAAAAGAGTGATAAAGTACAGAGCATACAGAGGACAAAACCACAAATGTGCCAATGAAGTAGACAGGGGCAGGCACAAAAGCCATATTAATAGAGGCCAAGACAAGATATGAAGCCGGCGTTGACTTTTGCAAGAAACACACACACACACTCGCCAGAGCTTTGTAAATCGCCTGTCAAGGAGCGAAGAAGTAACACAAGAAAACACGGAGCAGCGAGACGTGAACGAGAGTGGCCTGCGTCGGCATCGGGGAGCAAATAAACCGGTAACGACTCGGCGAGACGAGCCGAGCCGCGCCGCGCCGGAAAGAGGAAGGCCACCACAAAAAGGGGCCACGCCCCTTTCCCATCCACGAGGAGGAACGGGGCGGAAGGAAGAGGACGGGCAAACGGAAGTGGGAAATGGAAACGAGGAAGAGATGGACAAAATGCGGTGGCAGCGGATTCGGTGGTATGACGGTCAGCGTACCGGACTGTTGTACCCGAGTTTGCGGGTACAAACCCGATCGAAGCCGTGGATTTTTAAGGGCGAAAAAATCCTTCGTACGCCTTCCTTCGGAGGGGAAGTAAAGCCGACTGTCCCATGTAGTAGATTTACTGCATGTAAAAGATCCTCAAGCCTAAAAGAAGCCTCTGAGCAAAATTGAGATCCGCCTGTTTCGTCGCCCAAGATAATACCTCCTTTCTCCGCTAGGTGGTGAAAGGAGCGTATCGATTTGCGTGGTTAGACGGAAGAGCGGGCCTGATGGCTCGAGTCTCGACACGTAAAATAAGATATTAACTAACTAACAAAAGGAGGGGAATGATAGAAAGAAAGGATAGGAAAAAAGCGGGTAAATCGAAATGAAAACAGAAAGGAAAAAGAGGGAAAAAAATGACAAAACTGTAATGAAACAAAAGAAGGAAATGGAGGTGAAAGGAAATGGCAGAGGACAGAAAAGTAGTCGGAACAATGGCCGGAAAAAGGGGAAAAAGGGGGGAGAAAGGAGGGGAGACAAGGAAGGAAACGCTGGGGATAGTCGACACGACCGCAGCGCACCATAACGGAAAGACACCACAATTACGCCTCGGCAACTCTCCAGATGTCGCGCCGCTCGACGTTCCTTTTTTTACGCTTCGTTTTTACGACTGCCTCTCCATTCAGTCACTCGCCATGGCCGCAGTATTAACATTTACCCTCCCGTGACCGCGGTTGTGGCCTTCGCCGCCACACCGCCGAGCAGCGCCACTGTCGTTACGTGGACGCACATGGCGAGACAATTATTCGGGGCCGTGACACACGTATTGCGATATACTGGAGCGCTGTTTTACCTATTTTTGCCACCCACAGTAACATTCAGGATTAACTGTGTAGCGCGATGCACAAGTAATTGAGATTTTGCTTAGAAGGATTTGAATTAATATTTGAATACTTCATTGTATATGACTCGGAGGTCCTAGGTTCGAGTCCTGACGGCGGCAGGATTTTCGACACTAGCTTTTCAGCTAGGTCAAATTCATTCGTTGTCTGGAGGAGAATTCTAGCACCCGACTGCTCTCATCGGTAGTTTTCCGTGGTTTCTCCGATCAACACCAGGCGAATGCCGGAGCAGTACCCTAACAAACGGGCCACGAACCGCGCGCGATCTTTCCCTCCTCTTCCTTGTCGTATCCTCTCCCTTACACATATACACACACACTTACACTAACATGCACTACACTACCACACATTCCGGGAGATCGGTCGGGAGCTTAGAGCTTATCCGGGCGGAGGCGGTGCCCGACTGGTGGGAGAAACCTTGTTAGGGAGAAACCCTGCTAGCCGACGGTAGGTCGGCGCCGGATCTCGCTATCCAGCGGGGGAAGATCACTGCCATCTCCAGAGAAAAGACATGCACTGCACTTACGGGACTAATGACAAAAGTAGTTGACGCGCCCGGAAACATGAAAAAATCAATAAATCAATAATTCATTATATCTAGGTGAAGGGGCGTAAATAATTGTACTTGATATTTTGAGCGGAATAGAGAGAGAATGAGAGATAGATGGACAGTGAGAGAGAGAGTAGTTAACAAATACAGTTTTTTGCTACTGTTCGCCGGATATTCAAGTTTGTTTTAATTGTTACAAATACTATTTACTGTTTCTACGGGCATTTCATCAGTCTTTTTCATTTAGTTATGCTCTCATAATACCAGAAATTACACGTGTTTCGTGCCTTATATACACATACAATAGAAACCTTTTTCTGGTCTGACGTCAGTGAAGAAACTGAATTAAATAATGAAAATATTAAAAGTAGGTCATCCGTTAATGCTTTCCTAAAACACAGTATTTCATCCTGGCTTTTTATTCATATTCCAAAACCTTGACAACCAGCGGTGTCTTATTATCCTAATTAAAATTATCATTAATAGCTATTTCTCTAAACGACTTCTTGACGCGTTTTCGTCCCTGCCTTTATTGTGGCAGGTTCATCTCAAGGCTCCGGGATAGTGCCAAAGCACCAAGGCATTACGATTACGGTATTACCTTTATTTACACCAAATGAACTTAATCTTGAGGCCGGAAACACCCAAACTTTACACCAAACAATCCACATTTACATTTTATCACATAATTCCCTTAATTCTACAAAGTTTCCAATTCAACAACTCATCCTCTCCGAAAAATGTGTATCGGCAAGAAAACTAGATAGATTTTTGTCCTGCCGTGATATGGCCTTACCAGTCGCATTATTTTAAACAGTTCTCAGACAGTTAAAATTTTCTATAAGACACTCATGTTTCATATATAAATTAATTTCATTTAAATCCTTTGAAAAGAATTGTACATCTATAAGTAAAATTATCTTGAAAAAACTTACCGCGAAGATATTTATCATAGGTAGAGACTCCCACGTTACGTATTCACAGAGAAATATAAGAGCGATGTTTCTAAATATAAGAGGTATCTCTAATCCTTTCATTCAATAGCACATATAATGAAATTAAATACAATAAAAGTATAAAACAACTGATTTCGAAACAAAAAGGTTCCAAACATAGTCACAAAACGTGTTATTTATGGAAAATATTAAGATCTGATTTCATTGAAGAGAAATCTTTTTACTTAAAAATAATTGAAAATTTAGAACTTCGACAAATTTACTGGAGTAAATTTTCTTTCCCTTTTATTACGTAATCAATTTTAGTACATCAGCAATAAAGATTCAGCTGATAATGTTTTTATGGTAGCCTTTTCTCGTATTTAAGTTCTTCAATGCATTACAGAAATGGTGACTTATTCATTTATATTGTTAAAATTTTTCTTATATCCATATTCGTTTCACTGATATCAAAGTAAAATTTTTTAACCAAAACTATTAGGAGAAAATAGCAATTGTAGACATACGTTCCATAATTTAGTTGTAATATATTTCTTCCTAACAAACTCGCAGGAAGTCAGCAAATATTCTAAAACCATAATGCAATCATTTCCAGTTCGTGTAAATGATTTAAGGATTAAAAGTAGCGCATATATACACCTTCCTACTTAAACAATACACGCACTACTAGGTTGATATCCGACGAAAATAGCATTCCGCTAGCAAAATCGTTCCGTTATTCACGAGGCAAATCCCGGCCAGGAAATTTCCATTAACACCAACAGCCTGGTTATTTGCGTAACGTAGTTAACATTTTAGCGTAACGCGCTCCAGAAGAATCTGCAATGGAGCGGACGGGCTGCAGCTTGTCTTTGCGGGCCATGTAACCGAACGCATATTTCGCCCGAGAGAGCGGATATGGGGAAGGGGGGGGGAGATGAGGTGGATGCGTCGGGTGTTAACATAGCTAATTCCGCGCGCAAAAACAGTGGCCGGAGGCGAGCGGGCGCATGGGCGGGCGCGGAAGCGGGTGCGGAGGCGGGCGGACGGGCGAGCGGGCGAACCGGGGTGGTGCGGGGTGGAGCGGAGCGGGGTGGGGGCGTGGGTGGTCTGAGGCGGAGCTGGGGGCTGCAGCGGGGCTGTGGCGGGGCATGGCGGGGCAGCGGCGGGTGTTGCGGGGTGGGGGGGGGGTGGTTTGTGGGGCGGTGGTTTGTGGGGCGGGTGGTTTGTGGGGCGGGTGGTTTGTGGGGCGGGGCTGGGGCGGGGTGGTGGGGGGCGGGGTGGGGTGGGGGGGGTGGTGGTGGGGGGGGGGGGGGGGGGGGGTTGGGGGGGTAGTGGGTGAGGTGGGGTAGTTGGTGGGGCAGGGGCTGGGGCGGGGGGGGGGGGGGGGGGCGGGGCTTGGGCGGGGTAGTGGGTGAGGTGGGGTAGTTGGTGGGGCAGGGGACTGGGGCGGGGTGGTGGGTGAGCGGGGCTTCGGGCGGGCGCGGCAGCTTCGCGTCTCGCAGGCAGCCGCGCGGAACGGCAGATTAGAGCAGCCCGAGCCCCGGGCAGGGCCTGTTTATTCCGTTGTAAAACAAGCTGTTTGAATGGAGGGACAGAGGTACAGCGCGGGCCGCCCCGAGGCGTGTGTGGCTATCGCAGCGACAATCCCGGCCCGCCCTGTCCAGCGCCCACGCCCTTGTCAACGCTCTCACCTCGATGTCGTGCTCTCTCAGCTTCACTTCGCCTGCTCCCCGCCGCGCCTGGAACCGACGTCGCTTGCACTCTAGTCCCCGCTTCACCCGCTCCCCTCCCGTTCCAGTCCCGGTCTCAACCGGTTTTCGAGTCGACGTGCCATGCCTCTGTTTCAATCTGTTCCCGGCTCTCCAGGTTCCTTCCCGTGCCTTCATGAGAAAATCCTGTAACCACCTTCACCTGAGCCAACCTCACCCGGGCTTCTTTCGTTCCTCCTTGCCTCGGTCACTACTTTCCGTTCGCTCTCTGCCCCGTTTGCTCCTTGCTTCGATCTTTCCCTGCCCCTCTCGCTTCCTGCCCCGTTCACTCCTAACCCCGACCTCTCCCTAACACGTTCGCTCCCTCCTCCGGTTGCTCCATGCCTCGTTCGATCTCTACTTCGATCTCTACCTCGTTCGATCTCTACTTCGTTTGATATCTGCCTCATTTGATCTCACCTTCCGCATCACCAAATCTACGGAAAGTCCAGTCTTCACTTCTCTCAACAAAAATCGTCCTTGCTATGGCGTTACTACGTACCAACAATATTAGCACATTCATGGCCGGTCTTCTTTTCCCCCTACTCTTGCACGCGCACTATTCCGAAAAAACATTTTCCTGTTCACGAACACACTATTGTTTTCATACGTTACAAGTTCATACCCTTCCACGTATTTAATACGATTGAACTAGTTTCTAACGAATGTTTTCCTAGTGTATTTCTTCTCATTTTGTCCCAATGTTCTCAGTCACATCAATTTGTTCCTCTCGCAAACATTTCCCTTTACCTACATGGTATATTTCCTATTAAATATCATGATCTTTTATACTTCTGGCCACGTTTCTTGCATTATACTAATCTTTTTCTATTTTTTTCACTCTGATGATAACATGTACCTTTCCTCTAACTTCCTTACTTCTTTTCCTGTCTTTCCGATTCTCCCTTTCTTCAATGTCTCTCCCTTTCTATTTTCCTACCTGCCATTCCGATTCCCTTCTTTCGCTTCCTCATCCTTCTCCTTCCTTCCAAACCTTCTTCTTCCTCTCTACCTAACACGCCTCCCCTGTTTTCCCTTCCCCATTTTCCCTCGGTCTCCCTTCCTTGTCTCTCCCCCTCTCTCGTCCCCTCTCCAGCAGGCGCGACCCGACACGTCCCTAGCGTCGCAACCCCACCCCACCCCCTCCCGGGCGCTGTGTCCCTTTGTCGCCCGCGCATAAAGACACGTGTTGATGGATGCTGTTTTATGTTGCGCGAACAACCGCACGCACTACACTCGCCCCCCACCGCCCAGCCCCCCGCGGCCGATAAAATATGCTTATCGCGGAGGTCGCGTGCTTTGACTCGAAGGGCAGGCAGGGCGCGCGTATGTGAGCCCTTTGAGGTCTGCTCGCGGCCGCGCCCGCCCTCGCCCCGCGGACGGCAGGGCCGAGGGCGTGGCCAGGTCGTGTGCGCGACCTGGGTCGCTTCGAAAATGCAGTATTCATGGCGGCTTCATAAACGCGACGTGTGCGGGAAGGTCAAGTGGGCTCGCACAGCGTGCGCGAGCGCCATTAGAGGTGGATGAGCGTAATCACGTGCGTGTCTATTGTTCTGGTTTATGATTGAGGGAATCTGCGGGACAAAGTTAGCCGCTATTCGACACTTTCAGAGTTCCCGTCCATTGCGATGAATGCAGTGTCGCGATACACATGACCAACAGGAAGATGTTCGTTGTATTGTGTTGATAATTGAGTTTTACCAAAAATAAGAAATAAACTAATTAAAAACTATTATGTCAAAATCTAAATGTAATAAAATAGGAGTGAATTTATGAAAAATATCACATTCAAGCATATTTTCTTTGCAGTCACCCAAAAGTGTGATCTCATTGGTAATTTGTTATTTTCATATTGGTTCGAAATATGTTAATTCACAGTAAGGATATCAATTTTTTTTTTTAAATTTTTTTTTTCCTTAATACTTTCAAATAAATGATATTTTATTATTTTTCCTTCAACAAGAAATACAAATATGACTGATATAAAAATAAGTAGATAAATAAATTAATATACAGTTGTAGTCCTTTATTATTTTATACTGGTAAAAACTAAGATACAGATAGAATTATAGAACGGCTATAAATTAATCATGTATCATTACCTTTGTAATGAACATAGCATTTTTATTATTAATATTATTATTATTTTATTATTATTATTGTTATTATTATTATTATTATTAGCCAACAACATCCCATAAAGGGCAAAAGTTTCCTGCTTTGGTGGGGTTACAGTAGGTTGAAATTTTTAAATTCACTAAAATAAAATCACCAAAATCATGAAGACAATATACAATCAAAATAAAATAGTACCTACACGAAACTGTATAATAGAACTAACTATAAGAACAAATATATGAGCAAAACGAAATAGTAGATATGCATGAATTCATTAATATATTTTTGATTTTGAGGTTAATTTTTTATTAATAATATGAAGGAGTGTCTGCAGATGGTTCTCCATGCTAATTTAATTCTTCGTCTGATTTCCTTATCTCCTCTATTTGTAAATGACATTAGCTTGCCCAGGTAAACATATTCTTGGACGTATTCTATGTAACTGACGTTCACCTTTAAAGATTTTGGTTCTCAGTTACTAATTACTTTAGTTTTCGATACGTTGTTTTGTAAACACATCTCAATACATATTGCGTTTACATCGTATAGCATTTCTTTCAGAAATTTAGGCGATGTAGCAAATAGAACAATGTCGTCTGCAAAACGTAGGTTACACACATAATTCTCAAATTAAAACGCAGGCAGTATTTAGATACAAATTTTATGATAAAAAGTTGAGTTCACTCAATATATTATGACTACATGTGCATTAAAAAAGCATAAGATCATAATAATGTCCATTTTACATATAATTATTATTCCATTAATTATTATTTTGTGAATAACGATAAGAAAATTTCCCCGTTCATTTTCTTTTGTAGCATTTATAGAATATCATTTGTGACTAATGTTCCGCGACGCAACTTACGCACCAGAAAACGAACTAAACCTTAGGCCAACATCTCCCAGCTAAATATTAAACTTCATGAAGACACATCACAGGGCTCAATTTCTTAAAAAGGGTCTGTAAATTACTCTTTTGCAAATACCAACGACTCTTTTCTGCTCTCATTAATTTCGTCTTCCTCGCCATGAGCACATCACAATGATCATACTAACCCTCCGCAGCCAGTTAAAAGTTTAAAACAGCTCTCTTTTTCGTGGTGAAATTCTGGCAGTTGGAAAGCGAAACGATTCGTAAGCTGTAAGCTAGCACAGGACGTTCGCTCTGCCTCGCCTATCCAAAAGAGGCACAAAATTAGGAAAAAGACGCATGTTCTAAACACGTGGTACACAATCTTTAAAAACTTAAGACCAAACATTTACAAAACACCTCATGTAAGGACGCCAGAGTCTATATTGTGACATACAGATATGTCACGTTAAAATAAATTAACACTTATTTGGAGACAATATGGTGGAACATGCATTACGAAATATCACGAGAGCTAGAGCATAGCAACGACCGTTAATAAACAATGTAGTTTTGTTTTTCTAAATGCATTAAGAGATGGGTTGATGCCGAAAGTAGAAACTTTGGGATTGGGCGGAGAAGTTTAGACGGTCAAATGTTATGAAAAAAATGAAGGTAGTTTAATACGAAGTCTTCGAGGGATGAATCATGCAGAAAGATTTCATTCTGCTCTGAAACGCGCTTCTGAACTGTTCGTAGATATTTTCATGTGGAAGCAATATTGAAGTATAAATTGGAACTTTGTCGGGAGTGGTAATCAAGTTCGGGACTATGTCATAGGACGTAATCGGACTGGTAATTTTGATAGTTTGAGACCAGCTTGGATAGGGCAGAAGAGGATTTCGTTGGAATTTTGGACTACGGCAAGATCGCAAGATATTTCGACTGAGAAGTCTACGAGGGACATCAACGAAGAAAAGATAAGTTAACCGCGGTGTAAAATTGTAAATTGAAAGAGATCATGATCAAAGGCCTAACTTAAATTCATTAAATTGTTTGATAAAAAAAAAGTAAAAATAAACTTTGTTAAATTTTGTTCTATAGAAAAGAAAGTGATTTTTCATTTAGTCAATCCAAACAGTAATGAACTAGGAATAGAAACATTCTATTTCAGATTCCCAGCTGCGCTGTATAGTCAGCGGATCCTATAATCCATTATAGAGGTAATAAGGATTATAATTATATCGTGACCCATTGACCCAGCAAGCCGGACGCTAAGATCTTTGGCAGATATAAATGTAGAGAGAGAGGAAAATTTTGAGGTATATCTCAATATATACGATTTCTCACAATTTCTTGCAATATTAAAAAAGGATATGGATAACAAATTTTACATACATTTTGAGTTCTTCCTTATAAACTGCTGCTCTGATCGGCAGTTTTCCTTGGTTTCTCCCATCAACACCAGGCAAATGCCGGAGCAATACCCTAACAAACGGGCCACGGACCGCGCACTATCTTTCCTTGAACCTTCTTGTCAAATCTTCACCTCTACTTACACACACTTACACTAACGTCTACTACACTAACACGTAGAGATTAGAGCATGTCCCGCCTGGAGTGGTACGCGCTGGTGGGAAATAACTAGTTGGGAAAACCCCGTTAGGCAACAGTAGATCGGCGCCAGATCTCATCATCTAAGCGAGCGCAGATCACTGGCACCTCCCGAGAAAAAAAACACGCACTACACTTACAGGAATAATCACTTCCTTAGTTGTCCTGCACGGAATCATTAATCAATCAGTCAAATGAATCCCACAGAACCCACGAAATTCACATACACCACACACAATCCTCACCACCTACATCGTCTCCCAACACACCACGTGACATTATTCCACGAAAACACACCCCACGCCATGCCGCGCCTCGCCTCGCCTCGTAAACGCGTTTGTCCCGCCCCACGCGCGCTTGGTTTTCACATTGAAGCACCCACTATTTATTTTCCGGCGCGTCGTTTGCGTTCGCAGCTCTAAAAATACCCGCTCCGCCCACGCGGCCCTGCAGACCGCGCAGGTCGAAACTCAGAGGGGGCGGCGACGGAGAGTTGGCGTTGCACAAAACGGACATCTATTAAGCTACTAGGGCAGAGTCTGCGGAATGAGTTCAAGGCTAAATTCAGTTTTCCATTTCGTGTTACAAGATTATGAAATAAAAAAGTGATTTTTTGGGGTTAGTTCAACTGGGGTATTTGTAGAATTATGGGTTTCTGTTGACTTCAATATAAGCTAGCTAAGCTGGCTAGGTAGTTAGTATTCTTTCCTCGCCGCGCCTATAAGAGGTGAACCGCTTGACAAAAATTTGCTGCGGGTTGCCTATTTTGCAGCAGGTATTGCAGGTAATTCTATCCAAATGAAATTAGTTTCCGAAACTTGTGAGGTCAGTACTGTAGAAGATTTAATGATGCTTTAGAAAAAAGGCATTTAAATTGATTTTATCTGATATGTTGTATATGATTCCCATCATATTCACTTTCAACAGACTTGTTGGTGCCGGCAGCTGTTTGGTCTTAAAGAGTCTGAGGATGTATTCGTGAATATCGTTGTGAGTATTGGCTATTTGATATCAACAGGAAAATTACCCAGTGAATATAAAAATACAATGTGTAGTTCGTAAGGATATAAATACTTACTTGCCATTCTAATGTTTGTAGTTCATTGCTTCATATACAAATTTGAATATCGGGGTTATATTCCGGGCCCTTTGAGCAAATATCTTGGAATTTACAGATATTTGAATGGGCTGTGTAAAAGTCACATAAGGGGAGTTTTCTTCAAAATTATCCAAAATTAAACGGTTAATGGTAATTAATGGCTTAGAATGTGTTGATTTTCAGCCAAAAAGTAATTCTATTATAGTGTGCTTAGACTACTTGCATTTTAATGTTACATTTCACTAAAATCAATATTTCTTCTTGATTGTCAACATATGTTTACAAATAAAAATATCCAATTTTTATGACAATCATTTATTCAGCAATTTCACAACGTTTCGTAACTCGTTTTGTTACATCTTCAGGTGCTAAACTTAGTGAGGAACGCTATCCCATTGAATATTCCCATTAAATTCATTGGATATCCCATTAAATTCAATGGGATAGCGTTCTGTGTTTTTGTTGTTTAGTGCAATTAAATTTTTGTTTGAAAAAAATATTTTCATGAATACATGTTTCATTTTCCCATACCCTAAGCTATCAATTGTACGAATATCAATACAATTCATATCAATACAGTACATTGGAATATAAACACCAGAATTACTATAGCATATTTATTAAAGGGAATGTAGAAATTATAAAGGTATCCCAACACAAAAAGATAGGACAGTATTAAATTTTTGATCTATTATATTTGTAATAAAAGCTTTATTATGAGCAAAATAGTGTACAAATGCTACAGTATATATAAATCATACTGGCTTTTACCTCTACTAAATCCCTAGAAAATAAACGAAACACATTTTGAAACAAGAAATAAAAACAATAAATTTAATGTCTGTGTAGGATTCGCTGACTCCTCTTAAAGAAGTCTGCACAACGCCAGCCAATGGTAATTGTCAGGGCGTAGCGGTCAATCAAAATTTTATCGCACTCGCAATGCAAGTTCTTTCACGCGGTACACCTACAGCAAACTAACCCCTCATGATACGGATCACCCCAGTTGCCGAGACCGCGTTGAGCGAAAGACGAATCCGCCAGTGTCGAAAATTTCCCAAAAGGCTCAGCGACAGAGCCTGGCGACGGACCGCAGTGTCCGACCGAATTAAATAATGCAACGCGTATTATTGCCGATTTATGTATGGTTATTAACGTGCATGTTTCATGGATTGTAAACACACTTTTCATCCCGGGCGCCCGGCTCGCGTTTATTGATCATTCATGCTCCGCTAATAAATAATAAATTACGGCGGTTCCGCCTCAGCCGGCAGCCACCGCCGCCACCACCGCCCCCGGATTAAAAAGCAAAGGCGGAGCTGGCGGTTGGTGGGTTCGTTGGATGACGCTATCGCCGCGGAAGCAGGCTTATAACACAAAGATTATATGGTACGGTCGCTCCCTTGATTCTACATGTTCAAAGGATGGAACATCGTTACGATAAAGTCGTTAGACCGCAGGTACCAAAACTAGTATTAGATTACGTCAGAAGTGAACAATATCAACTATTACGTTCGAAAAAAGACTGATAAATAAATACATTAATGCATTTTTCATCAGGCAATATAAATGTAACATAAGTGTCAAAATAAGAGTGAAAATCCTGATTTTTTTAATGATGTATCCGGGCACATCAGCTAATAATGTCATTAATCCCTTTAGTGTAATGAAAGTTTTTATTGCAGGAGGTGGAGGTGTTCCTACGCAGATGAATGATGAGATCCGGCGCAGACTTACATGTTTGGCGGTTTTTCTCTCCAGAATTTCCCCCCAGCGCGGCATCGCCCCAGCTGAAACACGTTCAAAATGCACGACTGCTCCCCTCACATGTGTGATAGTGTATGTAAGTAAGGGGAGAGGACGCATGAAAGAAAAAGCAATGATTGACCTTGATCTTTGACCCGTTTGTTAGGCAGTATTCAATTGGTACTGACCGGAGAAATCACGGAGTACCACCAATCAGAGCAGCCGGCCGCTAGAATTCTCCTTGAGATAGCGACTGAATTCGACCTAGTGATCAAGCTAGTAAGAACCCTTCGCAGATTTTTTCGTAATGTATAGTGTTTGCAAGGAATAATTCATGATGAATAGTATGTTCAAAGGAAAATGGAGTTCGAGCTAGCAGGACAAGCGTATTTCTTTGAAACTAAAACTAAATTGTTTAGGAAATGAATAACATCATTATAATGATAATGATAAGGCGGATTATTTTGTAGAAAAAGCGGAAAGAGAGACCGAGGAGAGGGAAGGGAAATTAACAGAAAAAATGTTGCGATGCGCTTTAAATATTGTAAATTTTCTTTTCAATTTATTGATTAATATTCGATCCACTTTTTAACGTATCAACGCTAGTATACCACTGACTAACGTATCATTTCAAAGCTAAGCAATATAAATATCATAATGATTCCATAAGAGTATTTACAATTATTCAGAACTCTCTTCTCTGGGATATAGCCCCATGAACAATAACGATTAAGCCTTAATATGAAGATGGCAACGAATTGTGAATTGCTGTTAAATAATGTAATGGGATTTGTGCGGTCTGCCTTGCTTGTTACTTCAAAAGAGCAGGATGCAAGCCAGTATCAAAGGGATTCGAAACCGCCTCCTATAATATAGCTCAGACTGTCCCCCGGCCTAGTTTACAATGTCCATTATCGTGAAGCATATACTGGTGTTCCTACATAGTTCAGTTTCCTTTTAGAGTCCGAAACTGAAACTGTGTAGAACGAAATGCTTCCTTTCAGGTCTTTCAGAGCAGCAATGTATTAACCCTCATTTCCGAAATTCCTTACGGTATTTCGTTTCCAGAAATTCCTTACGGAATTTCAAAAATTACAAATCTAAACGTATTCCGATTAGGTGAAAAACACAATTCGAACATATTATTGAAGAAAACTGGTATTGTGGTTCTTTTACACACTGTATTCTCAGGTACCAAATGTTCATATCTAATGTTATACACTAGATATTTCCAACACGTGGACGAGAATAATGTATTGGCGAAACAAAAGCAAAACCCTAGACAAAAACCAAAAGCAGAAGAGCTTCCATGGTGAAGGTTAACGATCTTCATTCTTTTCTCCTTATGTCTATCCCCCACTCCAAGAAGTGAGTCACTATTGAATGTTATCGCTTTCAACGATACAAATTGTGGGAAATAAATCTCCGATTCTCTCATGGGGTCAAATTATGAAACGAAATCCTATTTATTGTGTTTCTAAATTTCGATCTTAACTTCTTGTTTTTGGTTTCTCTGTTCTTATGGGAGCCGAAATGGAAATCAATATTTACTTTTCATTTTTTAAACAATATATATGTGTTTTTGAATTTTTTACTTGTAAATTTTGTTAAAGGGCCTGAAAATATTTTTACCTCAACATGTAGTTCGCACAACATACAAGGTTAAGTACGCTGGTTAGTAGGTATTAATATTAACGTCTCCAAAACTCGCTGTATTTGTATATTCACTTGCGTATATATGCTTCATACGTCCATCCAATAAATCTTGCTATTTTGCTCAACTTATAGAGTACCTATCTCCTATGGCAACAGTTGAGAACAATTTTGCGGATTGCCTGCCAATGTTGGAAGAATTTGAAAAGATCACCCTTTACACTATGCTCAATTTTAAAATTACAAATCCAATAAAAAATATTTTAGAACAAACTACGCGCTATGGAATAGGTCCCGCAAGTTAGTTCCCAAATAAAATCTCACAATAAATTCGAATCTCATAATTCGAACATTTCATCATCTTTTTCTTTATAATGGTTTCAAAACCTTTCAACAACGAAGGTCATAGGAGAAAAGGTAGGAAAATATCTCTTTCTAAAGACAGAGAGACAAAATAGAGAGAAGAAAAGTAAAAAGAGTAGAGACCAAGAGAAGACTGAGGAAAGAGAGAAAGAGAGGTAGTTAAAAAGACAGGGGAGATATTAACATAGGTGAGAAAGAGTTGAGGAGGAGACATACAATTTCTCGTATCCAAATTATAAAATTATTAAAAAATATTTATAATTTTACCATTAAACCATTTATAAAATCTAAATAAGTAGAGGAGTCAAACCGAATTTTTAAGTACCCTTCAACCGTGTTGAGAAACAGACGAATGAAAAAATGTCAAATCTATTTAACATAATTTTTTAAGGGAAACGGAGTTATTATTCACAATCCTGTATCTGCCACCGAATTATGCCCCTCTGCGGGCGAAATCGTACGGCCGCCAAATTTGCGAGTGACCCCGGCGGGGGCTGGCCTGCTGAGCCCGCTCTACCGGCGCAGTCCAACTCCGCATCCTCCCACGCCTCCCCCCCCCCCCCCCCCCCTTTTTCCAAACCGCCCGTCCGCCCCGCCCGCCTGCCGGCCCGCTGCCTAACTGGCCTTCGCCCGGCCACCTCCATCCGTGGCCTCCGCCCCCCAATCCCCGCCCTCACCTCCAAACCCTCCCCCGCCTCCACCTCCATCCCCAACTTCTACCCAGTTTCCGCCCCCACTTCCGTTTCTGTCCCTGCCCCCGCCTCCGTCCCAGCCCCCGCCTTTGCCCACGCCCTCGCCTCTGCCCCGCATCCGCCCCGCCTCTGCCCCTGCTTCCGCCCCGCCTCCGCCCTCCCCGCCTCCACCTCCGCCCCGCCTCCGCCCCGCCTTCGCCCCGCATCCGCCCCGCCTCCGCCCTCGCCTCCGCCCCCGCCTCCGCCCCGCCTCCGCCCTGCCTCACCCTCGCCTCCGCCCCGCCTCCGCCCCGCCTCCGCCCCGCCTCCACTCCGCCACCGCCTCCACCCACGCATCCACTCCCGCATCCGCCCACCGCATCCGCCCGCCTCCGCCTCCGCCCCGCCCCCCATCCATCCTCGCCCCGCATCCGCCCCCGCCCGCCCTGCCCCACTTTCGCATCCGCCCGACCCTGAGTTCGCCTCCGCCCCCATCCCCGCCTCTGCTCCCACCACCGCCTCGGCTCCCACTTCCCTTCCCGCCCCCACCCCCCTCTCACCCCAACTCCGCCCTGCTTCCCCGGGCCCCGTCGGTACCTGGAGCTCAAACGCGGTCTTCGCCCGTTCGTGTAGGGTTGCTCGTCTCGACCGCGCACCCCGGCTCTGGAACATGGTCAGGCGTCAATACAGATGACCGAAAACGTTTAACTCTTGCATTGGTAAGGAATCACAAGCTAATCAGTTACGACACGAAAAGTGTTCTTATCCCCATGGAATACTTAACTTTAATTACAGTTTTAGTTTCTACGAATTAATGGAAATCTTATAAATGCATTTCGAACTACAAAACAGTTAATACGAAATTAGAACAATCGAAGCGGTTGAGGCAACGTGATGGTAACTAATATATGTATTTTTTCTAAGCCAGAGAAACAATGTTAATGCAAATCTAGACATTTCTCTGTTTATATACTTGTTCTCGAAAAAGCGCACGTTTGGATAATGCCTCCATTACTCGAGTAATGTTCACATTATCACAAATGCGGGGTTCATGTCCAAAGTAGGAACAGTTTGGAATCGTACATCGAACATTAACGGAATGAATTTGACATTAGCCGACAAGTGGTGGCTAGGGTATGTGAAATACGTTACGATGGTAGAGAATAGATATATTTTAAAAAGGAATCAGACCGATGCTAGGAAGTTTCTGTGTCTTATGGAACACAATATCGGATGTAGTTTTTAGTTCCAAGTCATCGTCAGTCGTTGTTATATCATCGAGATACCACCAAACGGAAGTTCACTACATTTCACTTGACGCTTGGCTATACATTTCAACCCGAGTCAACCCGACGAGGTTTCATTCTTCAGTCTTTGGGATGTACGTAGAACAATCTTGAAACACGCTGACATGGTCAACCTTGTTGGATAATAAAATTTCCTAGATATTTTGTATCAACATACTTCTTGGGAATAAACAAAATTCCTAATATTCGGACCTTAGTTTACCCAGCACTTTGTGGCAGATACCAACATTAGCCGAATAATATCTGAATAGATCAGTTCATTGTCATTCATACAGCATTATCTATAGACCTTGGCTAATAGGCAATTTAACCGGCATTCCTAACATCAACTATATTTTTTTTCTTTAGGCATGATGTTGTTGCAAATATTGAAGTTATGCACGTTTGTATTGTCTTAAGACCAAAATGTCGGGTTAGGGTTTCTAAGACTTTTATTCTCGTGAAAAAAAGAACACCATCATTTTGCTTCGTATTTACCAATTGAAGACTGATAAAGACTGCTTATTGGTACTACTAGTCATTTAAGAAACATTCAGACATTTACGAGAATTGCGGCAGAAGTAACAATCTTTATAATTTACCTGAAACTTTGAAGAGTATGGATGCAAACGTTCAATGCCTGGCAGAATTAGTTAGGAAGAGCACAGTAGGTAGGTAATTTTTTTCCTGGTGGCAAATTGATCCTTTTCATGTGTTTGCCTCCTACTTGTACGTCACGTCCTCTCCGTGACTGTTGATATAATGAAGTTACCCTCTAAAACTGACGACATACAGAAGAGAACAGATGCGAGAAGAACGTACTTACCAATTATTACTTCGGTCTAAACGATACATGACACGCACCTAATGGTTTATATTAAAATTAAGATATACAGCGAAAGATTGCGAAGGTTTTGAATTTTACAGCTCCTATAATGTGATCATGATATTTAGTTGTAGAGCTTTACATGTCAGCGGTCATACTAAATGCCAATAGATTAGAATTATAGGCTTGAATGCGGTGTGATCTAGATTATAGATGTAAGCAAATCTTTATTATTATTAAATGCATTATAAAATAACCAAACGTTCCTTCGTAATGCCGAAAAAGTAAAAAACTAAAAACTTGACTACTGAAGCGTAAAAAAGAGGCAACTGAGAGGTACTGTACTTTTTCTTAAATTAAACGTTCATTATGAATACGTTTCGTAGTAATTTTTTTAAAACGTAATAACTTTTGACCAACTTAAAATAAATTTTTTATCGTTATTTCCAAAAGCGAATCATTCTCAGTCTCTCAAATTACATCATGAAACACACAAACAATCGTAGTGCTTTCTTGTAATATTAATTTTCTTCGGGATCACAGTAATACGGACATTTATAATACTTGGATAACACGAATTTTTATAACGAACTCCGATTATTTTGGTTCCTTTGGACTCGTGTTAATCAGGGTTTTCTGTACATACAACCGACAGCAAAGACGGAAATATACTTGGTTTTATGTGGACACACTACATCTACCTAGCAGTACCTCAAACCAACCGGGAGTGGTAGCTCAGTGCATCAACTGATGCCACTGCTGCGCCTCTGACCAGGAAGTCCTAGGTTCGAGTCCTGACGGCGGCCGGATTTTCGACACTAGCTTTTCAGCTAGGTCGAATTCAGTCCCTGCCTGGAGGCGAATTCTATCGGCCGGCTGCTCTAAGTTTTCCGTGGTTTCTCCGATCAACACAAGGCGAATGCCGGAGCAGTACCCTACCAAACGGGCCATGAACCGCCCGCGATCTTTCCTTCCTCTTCCTTGTCCTATCCTCTACCCCTTACACACACCTTACACTAACATGCACTACACTACCACATATTCCGTGAGACCGGTCGGAAGCTTAGAGCTTGTCCCGGCTGAGGCGGTGCCCGCTGGTGGAAGAGTCCTCTTTAGGAAACCCCACTAGCCGACGGTAGGTCGGCGCCGGATCTCGCCATCCAGCGGGGGAAAATCACCACAATCCCCGAGAAAAAACATTCACTACACTAACGGAACTAATGACCAAAGCAGTTGACGCGCCCGGAAACACGAAAAAACCAAACCAAACCTCAAACCAACTTCACGTAGCAGAGATCTATAAGCCATAATTCTGCTAGTAATATAAATGCTCTTATAGTGCATTTTTTGACAGGTTAATTCCGTGACCTTTCGAAAAGCCTCTTACCGAGGCTCCGGTGGCGAGGCGTTTCCAGCATCCCGCTGCACGCCAACTCTCCCGTGTGTTCGGCGTGCTCTACCTGCCGTGCGGTTCCATTGTCGCATTTTTCATCATCCCATCCCCGCCGCCCAGCCCCCGCGTATCACCTCCGTTGCCGTCCCCGCCACGCCGCGCCACGCCCAGTTTCCCCTCCGTTGGGACTTGCCATCCCGCCCGTCCGCTACCCCCAATCCTCCGTGCCTCAACTCGTCTCACCACTCATCATAATTCCCCTCTTCATTTGTTTTTTTTTTTTTTTCGTTAAAAAGTTGCATCACGTCCCCATTTTCCTTGTTCCCGTGGGTCTTCTCATCTCCTCGCCATTTTCAAATTTCATAACGCTATAAACCTTCTTGATATTTGTGCGCATCTTGCATGCTATTAACTCTTCTATTCATCCCCCCTACTCTCTACCTAACTTGTTTCTGAATTTCCTCGTTTCCGTCTCTCAGCATCGTAAGCCCTTCCTCTCCTCATCACAACCTTATCTCTCTCATCACAACTTATCTCTCTTCATTTCTTCACCTTGCTTCCCACCATCCAATTTCCTTTATTTCCTATGTCTTGTCTTCTATGATAGTTTACTCGTTTTTACTGCTAGCATTTCCATTTTACAAGCTCCCTCTTTGACATAATATGTCACTCCTGTCTCTTTCTCTCTCTCCCTCTCCACCCCTCGAATCACCTCCTAATCCTGCCATGCCGTTCTGTTTATTTTTACTCTCACTTCTCGACAACATACGCCTAATTTCTCCCTCTCTTCCCGCTACCAATAAATCGAGGCTCATATGGAATCATCTCTTCCTCTCCGCCCCCTGATCGGGAGTGGTAGCTCATTGCAGCAACTGATACCACTGCAGCGCTTCTAACTGAGAGGTTGTAAAGTATGCCATTATATTAGTGGGAGGTCCTAGGTTCTAGTCCTGACGGCGGAAGGATTTTCGACACTAGCATTTCAGCTGGCTCATCTCTTCCCTTACACACAACACTTACACTAACATGCGCTACACTACCACATATTCTCGGTCGGTAGCTTAGAGCTGTCCGGCAGGCGGTGCCTCGCTTGTGGAGAGTCCTGGTTAGGAAACCCACTAGCCGACGGTAGGTCGCGCCGGATCTCATCCAGCGGGGAAGATCACCGCCGTATCCCAAGAAAAAGAAACATGCACTACACAAACGAGACTAATGACCAAAGGAGTTTACGCGCCCGGAAACACGAAAAAATCAATCAATCCACCCGCCTGCTTCATGTGGCTCCTCAATCACCTCCTATCGGCGCCGCGTCTCCCCGTAGAGGCTTTCGTTACGCCGCTGGTGCAGTGCGGGTCCCCAGCGGCCGCGCAGTGGGAGCGAGAAACGCCAGGTGCTCGATGGATTACGGCGACGGACACCCGCCACGAATGGAGGTGGAGAATGGTGAATTGGTTGATGGAGTATTTTCTTCCGGCGCGATAACTCACGTTAGTAGTCCCGTAGGGTAGCAGTCATTGAAACATCCGCCTGAGAGTCAAAATGAGATGAAATGACAGTACTCGAAAAAAGTGAACATCATATACAAATCAGAGTAGTATCCCTCCGCCGCGAGAGCTGTTCAGCCACGCCTCTTCGTAAAGTGTTTGGTTATGGCTCCCGTGAAGACATCGCTACGAAGAAGACAGAGTTTCAGTGACAGAGTGTATGCACGTACAGGAGTCCGAGAAATATTGAAATTTAATTACGTATGTGGAAAAACCTCTTAACATGCTCTCATATTTAGTTAAAAAAACTGCCACGAATGTAAACTGTAATGTAGAGCTCACCACCTTACAGCACAGGCGCCGGATATTCGTGAACCAATAAATCACACTAAAGACTTGGCTTTAAAATAAACATAATACTTATCACACGAAAATTCAATGCAATGTTTATAATAAAAGATTTTTTAGAGAAGAACACATAGCACTGCAACTCCCAATTTCAATTATTTCTGTTGGCGCACTATATTTTCGTCGGGTGAGAACATCACAACAGGAAGAGTCGAATCCATTTACAATTTAGACATTCGCAAACTAACGAACGGAGAAAGGAGAGTCTAATGGACTCAACGACACAACGGCCACAGAAACTTCAGTTATGTAGCCAGCATTGGCTGTCAGAACGGTCCTTTCTCATAAAAATTGCTCTATACTGCGGAAGATAGCGGTGTTTTCTATTCTAAGAAAGAAATATTTAATTCTTTTGATAAATTAATTAAAATTTATTAATTAATTATGTTTTAAGAAAAAATATGTAAATTCCTTGTTAAATCAGTAACAATTTATTAATTTAATTAAATGTTGTTTTCATATTCAATTAAAATATTAAACAATTAACACCAATCCACACAATGGTATCGTCTGGCTGTTGTATTTACAAATGGTTGAAGGGTTATATCAAATATTATATAAAGAACAAACATTACTTCGTAAGTTTATGCAATAACACATCATTAATTCTGTAGTATTTTGTAAGTTATATTGCATTCAAATATTGAACAGAAAAGTTGACAACAACAGAACAATTGACAGAGACATTGAAATATTTGAACAGACAAAATTTATTTCCACTTCTTTTACGACAAGTCAAAAGAATATTGTCTGTTTCTAGGTCGTTTGTAATATTTGCAATGCACCATTACATTAACCGCCCGCGCATCTCCCGCGCGATGGGCGAGCGGGCGTTCCCCCGCCGGCGCCTCGGGAAGCTGGCCGCTGCAGCCGCGGTCGGCTGCATGAGGCTCGCAGCCGCTGATTAAAGAGAAATCTCGATAATTAACCCTTATTTTCCGCGTCAGCCTGCAATCACGCCGGCTGGCGGTCGGGGGCAAGGGCGGGGCGCGGCGGAGGGGGGCGGGGAGGGTGGCGCGAAAGCGCGTGCGAGGGGGGGCGGGGCAGTAATGAAATTGCGATTGTTGATGTGCGGCGCGCCGCTCCTGTATAGGCTGCGCTGCGATCGCTTAACGCCCCCATCCCCATTTTCCCGCATTGCGATAGTAGCAGAATGGTTACGCCGGTAGAAGCAAACCGGTTAGCGGGTGAGGGGGAGGTAGGTACACATTTGCCTTTGTATCGTCTCTTTCCCCTTCACTAGCAGATATTTATTTACTGAAGTTCAGAGTCCCTTCAACTACTAAGGGATTGAAGCCATGAGTGAAAGGTAATGAGGGATGACGGTGATGAAGATGATGATGGAATGAATCACGATGAAGAAAATGGTGGAATGGATAGGGGACACAGATGCATCCCCGAGATAATCTAACCAGTGTTCGCTTTCTGCAATTAATTCCACATAGTTTGACCGAGGATCGAACTCGGCCTCAAGGGAGTGGAAGGGTGGTGATAAGCATTAGCAACAATATACCTTTTAGTAGAGATAAAATATATTAACAGGCTGACGCACAATAATCAAGCAGAACCTGAACGCAAATATGTTGAATCACTCGTCCTTGATGAAGCCGAGGGAGGTTCCCGCAACGTCGATTGCCGCAGCCCCATCAGGTAGCGCAACCATCGCTCGAAATTCTCCAATGACGAAGGTTTTGATAGATTATTTTCCGTTTCGCGCGTGAACTGCTGCGGTCAATGGACCTGTAAGTGTCGGCACGTTTTTAGCACGGGAGGTGGTAGTGTTCATCCTCCGCGGGATGGTGAGAACCTGGATCCATACGTCTGATTGGTTTTCCCACCCAGGTATTCTACAAACGAGGCACCGCCCCTATGGGAACAGGCTCTAAACTCCTGTAAGAGTGTCAGAGTACGAAGAAAGAAAGGACAAGAAGGGGGAGGGTCGCGGCTTGTTTGTTGAGGTAAAAACAAAAAAATGCAATTTCCAAGACTCGGTCGCCTTTACAGACATATACCAAAGTACTGTCTGGCATTCATGCAGCAGACCACCGTCCTATCTGGGCTGGGCTGTAATCTCGTGTCGTGCAATGCGTACTGTATAAGAGTGAGAGCAGGACAGGGCGGGACATGAGTGGATGGAAAGACCCTATGGTCTGTGATATTTAGAATGTACTGCTCAGCATTGCCTAGATCGCATAAAGACGCTGCCTTTTCAACCTCACAATTGCATTGGTGTTCAGAGATGAAACAAAAATATTTGTTCCTGTTGTTGGTTCAGTTTAGTTAAAAGAGCACATTAAAATATTAAGATTTTCATGAAAATAAATAACGTTTAATTCGTTTTCTTGTCAATATATCTACTGCTGTTTTTAACGTTAAACATTGTTTAAATTTCATTCTGTTGGTGGCAGAGAGGGCTGAACAATAACAATCCTGTCACACGTTGATTCAGATGCAGATTCTGAGAGGACGGCAGAGATGTAAGGACGAAATAATTTCAAGAATAAAGTGGAAGCAAAAATAGGTGATGTTTTAGAAGAAGAAGGTAGAGAATTGATCTAAGTTGAACAGTAAAGAAGAGAACGACAGATGGAAAGAGATGGAAGACAGGAACTGAGCTGAAGAGTTCTGAAGGGAAGATAGGAAGCAGATAAAATGTAGAGGTAATTAAGTCCAAGAGTAGATGGTGAAGGTGAATAAGAGCAGGACAATTACTAGTGGAATGATGATCTAAGCAGAGGCCTCAGTGGGAGAAGATGAAGGTCAGTAGCTGGGTGGATGAATGGAAACGGCAAGAACTGTTGATGAGAACGTTTGCAGACACGTGTTCTAGACACTGTCTGAAACTTTGCAGTAAGGTTCAGTTATGGAAATGTAGCGGGAGTTGGGGTCGTAGAAGAATGGAGTTAGAGAATAGGGAATGAAGGGTAGGCTGTGGAGGAGAGAGCAAGAAGGAAGTAAGATATCGGCGATGAAAGGGCAGGATAAGACATTGGAGCAAGGACAGAACGGCGGAAAAGCAGTGGTGAGGACAAGGATGGAAGCAGGAAAATTGATTGATTGAATAGTGATCGGGTACGTTAACAGTTGAAGTCATTAGCCCCTGTAAGTGTAGGGCATGTTTCATCGCGAGAAATGGCGATGATCTTCCCCACTGGCTGGCGACATCCAGCGCTGACCTACGTCGACTTGCGAAGAGTGTCTCAACCAGCTACCTCCTACCAGCGGAGCATCGCTCAGCCGAAACAACCTCTGGTCTCCGAAAAGGGGTGATAGCGTGAAGAGCAAAGAAGAGAAAGGAAAAATCGCGCGCGATTCTTGACCCGTTTGTTAGGGTCCTGCCCGGTTTTCGCCTAGTGTTGATCGGAGAAACCACGGAAAACTACCGACCAGAGCCGCCGGTCGCTAGAATTTCTCCACGCGGCTACTGAACTCGACCTGGCTATCTAGTGTCGAATATCCTGACCCCGTCTGGGCTCGGGAAACTAGAACCCCCCAGTCAAAAAAACATTAGTTGAAGCGCTGAGCACCGTTGCTGGTGGGGTACTTTGAGAGTGGCTACGGCTGAAGGAAGGCCTGGCAATGGAGGTTGGAGGCGCGGACGGAATAGATGGCAGGATGGATGGGCGATGATGCAAGAGAGTGAGGGCAGAATGGAAGACGAGGAGTGGGGAGGGAAAGGGGAGTGGGGGGCCAGAGGCGGGCGTGCGGCGCAGAGAGCGACGTTATCGCTTGCGCTGGCGAACGACGGTTCATTACGCGTTTTGCTCGTCGCCAGCGCAGGTTATGGACTTTGTGTCGGTGCGTTGCGTTCCCTTTTCAATTGAACGGGACCTACGGCGAACAGGCAAAATCTAACACATTAACAGGTTGGGAAAGTCCTAAAATGTTTCTTTCCAAAATTACACCAACATATTGATTCATTTTAAATTTACCGTGCAAACATGCGTGAAATATTACCTATTTTTGAAAACGAACACGCTTTTAACACAACTTTATCTGAATTAGAAATATATAGGACGAGTTCTTCACAAAAGTTCTGTTTCCGGTTTTAAAAGTACAATTTTCTTTTCATTAAATTTCGATATTTTACGAATTTGTTGAAATTCAAAACTAAATGTTTCAACTCATTATTAAACGCTAATAGATAGAGAAAAGAATTTAGTAATGCGTAAAATCTTCTCAAAATTACAGTTTCATTCTACATAATTATGTATTTCATTTTCATACATCGAGGTAATTTTTCCATTTTTAAACTAAAATATTCATTTGATATTTTATCAAAATGAAAACAATTGTATTTTCTTCCTAAACCAGATCCAAAAGTTTGTATAATGATTATTCAGTAATATTCACATTCTTCCAATTCAAAAGCATTGCAGGACAACGGATAAGAGCCAAAAAGTATTGCTCTTTTATCCTTCAAAATCGATTTTATTACATGGGAGCTTTTTTCAAAATTTAAGTAGTATATGACTTAGTGTAGGATACTTTTCCCATTGCACGTCATACGCAGTTTTAACTGTTTGACGTAAAATAAATAAAAATAAATAAAAGTAAAACCCGAATATGTGCAAAGAAAATGAACATAACACCGTAATTTGATTCCAGTCCCATTTTTCTCACTTTTATTAACATTTTGTCATCCACTTATTTTGAAGAGCTGTTATTTCTAAAGCAAATGTTTTATTTACATTGCTCGAATTAAATGCACAGACATTCATAAAATAACACAATCCACCTCTATCCTCGCCTACCACATCGGGAATGTCCTCCTAATGGATTTGATTAGCAGTAAATAACTTGGAGAACGAACCTCATTTCCACTGACGAAGGACTTCAACCTGCCATTTTCATTACATTAGTCTGTCTGTTTGCTCCGATATCGGCCAGACTGTCTCTGCGGCGAGCGGTGGCGTTGCAGGACGGGGCGGCGGGGCGGGGCGGGGCTGGGGCGTGGACGGGGCGGGGGCGTGCCATAGATCGAGGACGGCAAAACCGCAGACATTCGAGCAGTGGCGAGGGGATGTGAGGTAGATGAGGAGGAGACGGCAGCAAAGTGGTGGCTACGGAGGCCGAGGTGGAAGTGGAGACAAGTGCAGTAGCAACGGACTGGTGGAGGAGGTATTCAAAACTACGTAGAATCATTCGGTAGCTTGAATTCTCCAGACAGCCAGTGATGAAGAGATAAAGGTTAGGTTAGTGATTTCGGCCGTCACACTAAAGTCATTAATCCTGTACGTGTAGTGCGTGTTGTTCGGGAAGGGTGGTGATCTTCTCCGGTGGATGGCGAGATCTGGCACGACTGAACGTCGCTCAGGGGGCACCAGCGGGCACCGCCCAGGCGAGACAAACGCTGAGCTCCCTGAGCGGTCTCAGACTTGTGTTGCAGGTAGGCATGTTAGTATAAGTGTGTGCAAGGTAAGAAATGTAGGAAAGATCGCACGCGTTCGACCTGTTTGTAAGGGTACTGCTTCGAATTCGTCTGTGTTGATCGGAGAAATCATGGGAAACTACCAATCAGAGCAGCCGGCTCTAGAATTCTCCTTCAGACAGAGACTGAATTCGACCTAGCTGAAAGCCAGTGTCGAAAATCCTTCAGTAAAAATTCGTCTGAAAACAAAATCGAAATAATGGTTTTGTAATAAAATAGCGTATGAGTACTCATACCGCTGGAAACGTCGTGTCGAGAAACGAAGCAGTGTCGTAAATCGTGCCACCGTCGGTTTCAAACCTAGGACCTCCCGGTCAGAGGCACTGCAGGCTGATGCCCTAGCCACACTCCCGGTGGGCGGTGGAGATGTAAGTGGGGGTGGAAGTGGATTGATTCATTATTTTACGTTTCCAGGAGCGTCCACTGCAAAGGTCGGCGGTCTCGTAAGTGTAGACACGCTTTATTACGGAAGGACAGTGTTCGTCCCGGCTAGATGGGGATATCCTGCGTTGGCTTAGGCTCTTCCAGACCCAGGAATCTCCTACCAGCGGGTGCCGCCCCAGCCGGGACAAACTCTAAGCTCCGACCGGTCTCCTGAATATGTGTTAGTGTAGTGCATGTTAGTGTAGTGTGTGTGTTAGGGGAGAGGATAGAACAAGCAAGAGGAAGGATAGATCGTGAGCGGTCCGTGCTGTTTGGTAGGGTACTGCTCCGGCATTCGCTTGGGTTGACGAATTGAGGTGAACCAGGGTCAGGCAGGCAAGAAAGAATCGAACGGGATGGGACAGAGCAGCAGGGGATAGTGGACAGAACAAGATTGATCGAACTAGGGAAAGAGATGGTGTAAATCGCATATATGTATAAATTCCTTCCCTTTCTATTAACTATAAGAAATAAATGTCTGGTCATGTGGTACATCCATTACTTAACTGAATAAAAGACAATAATAATGGTTGTAATGCAAGCCAAACGTTTAAAATTACTAAGAAATAAAAATTCGAAGAGGATGTGGTTCTCTATGAGTCCCGACTTGGAAGCTTTACAAGCATTTTATGAAGAAAGTGAAGTTAAAATTGATATTTCACGCAGATCCCATAACAAAGCAGAGTAAGATTGGCATTTTTGAAATCTACAAAAATATTACTAGAATACCAACATAGTTTTACAAATTATAATAATACAATTTCAATAGTCAAGTTTCAAAATACTACATTTCTCTGAATCTTCTATTTATATTTTCATTATTATTATTATTACTATTATTATTATTACTATTATTATTATTACTATTATTATTATTAATTATTATTATTATATTTATTATTATTTCTATTATTATTATTACTATTCTCTTTCTATTATTATTATATAGTTACCATTATTATTCATTATTGTTATTGTTTCTGTACTCCAAACCCACGAGAAGGAGAAGGGGGTCTCAAAAGCGTGGAAAGGTTGAATACCGCGTCCGAATGCCGGACAGCGGGGACTGACCGCCCGCGGAGGCGGCGAAGGGGCAGCCAAAAGGCGGGCAAGGGGCACAGGGGCGGCCGCCTGCCGGAAACACGCCCGCGCGATTATGAGCGCGCGCTCCCAGCGGGCCCTATAACTCCCAATTACACCCGTCCGCGGCCGCCGCCCCACCCGCGCACCTCGCCCGGGCGATGAGCGGTATATTGTATCTTGCGTCGGCGGGGCCGCCGCCGCCCCGCCGCCGCCGCCGCCCCCACCGCCCCCACCGCCGCCGCCGCCGTCCCCACCGCCGCCGCCGCCGCCGTGCCACCGCCGCCGCCGGCGATGGCGGCGGCTGCTCCGGCGCGGCCGGGGAATCCCCGCCGCCAAGCTGCGCCGCTCCATCACGTGTTTACTTTCTTCCTTTGTTTTTCTTGCTGCGAAGAGCGCGCCACACCACGCCGCGGTCGACGCCGCAGCGTTGGAGAAATAGGACGCGGGGGAAGGGAGGACAGGCGATATCGACTGCGGGAGGGAGGAGAAGCGGGGGAGGGGGGCGACAGACGGACAGACGCACCCCGCGCCCTCTGACTTCGCGGCCGCGTCGGCGAACAAAAACATCGGCCTCGCGCGCCTATCCCGTCCTTCCCTTCCTCCAACCGTCCCCGGCCGTCATCCGTCTCCGTCTCGCCTCCCACCTACCCACCGCGTGCGGCGTGATATACGAGCTCGTAATGGAAAAAGAGAGAAATATCGAGCATTTCTGCCAATAGGACGCTAAAATGAATCCATGGACAGTAGATTACACGTCGGCCAAGCGAGGCGGGTCACGTGGTCGCGCTGAAGAACCGGAGATGCCCGCGGGGCGAATTTGTGCGAGCGAGCGAGCAAGCGAAAGGAAAAGAGAGCGAGGGATAGAGAAAAATCCGGCACTATTTATCATATAAAAGAGTGTAATTTTCCGATGTAGAGACATTGAATTTTTAAATTAGTCATTTCAAAAACTACTGATTCGCAAATCCGTAGTTATGCTCTGGCCTGAGAAGAGCTCTGCAATAATGTGAAATTAAAATCATGGCAGCTGAAAGAGGGAAAAAGAAGTAGAGAGGATTGGAATGAGGCACAGGAGGGGAGGAGCAATGGCGAATGTGGGGAAGGGGGAAAGGGAAAAAAAGGGTGAGTTGTGATAGGGGAGTTTGAATACAGAAGTGTAGCGAGTTCATTGAATTCCTTTACGTTAAAGGGTTTGGAATTTCAACTGATCTGGCACGTGTTTTCGTATTTTTTTTTTTTCGAATTACATTAAACCTGCTATAGGATGGTATGAGCATCAATGTTTTGAGGTTCCTAGAGTTTAATATTGAAGCTCTGGAATATTGTGCATGTATCGATGTGCTGGTATATTTTATTATAATTGTTAGGCTCGGTTCATTAATTTTCAGAGATGGATATTCATAATTGATCGTCGAATCAAAGTGTAATTATCTGAAAATGATGACATTTGAAATGTGGTTTAGAGTATCCTTCTGTCATTAATTAAAATTGCTGAAGTTTCAGAAAATGCTCGATCACGTAAAGAGAAATATGGCATCGATTTGATAGGCTTACTTAAGAACAAAACCGTTTTCACATATGAGAAAAAATTTCAGTCTTTTTATACACATTCTGTTCTATGTTGGCATAAAATGTTCTAGTTGTTGAGATATCTCGAACATTTTCATCTGAAACACCTTTGTAAAACATGATAAAGTAAAACAGTATTAACTCAGTCAAAAATCGAAACTGTTTATTATTTTTGTCTTCTTTCGAGTTACTGAGTATCTATCAATATCACAGATACCTCTCTCACGGCCGGAGACTGTATTGTTTTGTTTCAATATCTGCATTTCATTGGTATGACTATAGCAAGCAAACAGCAAACTAAACTTATCAATATCGCTCAGTTGTATGACTTATTTAGTAGAATATATTTTGTGCTATAAAGATAATTCCTGAACATTTTCCAGACTGTATTATTTAATGGAAAATGTTTCGAAAAAGCTGTAAACCCTCTTTTTATTAAGATTTAAGTACTTGCTGATGCTGTTTTATTTTAATTTGGATGAAATTCAGTAAATGTAGAAATTTTGAAACGTATTGAAGCAATAAGGTGTTTAGTTTCTCACAAGCGGTGACATTCATCAATTTCTAGATTCTGAAGTAGGTACTATTTCACTTATTTTCCACATAAAGTGTAATGAGAAATACAAGTTTTCTGTAGTGTAAAAAACCACACACTGCAATTTTTTTCGAAATATATTAAACCTGCTACTCTACACCAAATATCTATTAGAAATATAAACTTAATAACATGTACACAGAGCAAAAAGAAAATGTAAATTTTAGAAAATATCTCTGTCCCTTGTTTGGAAGATAGTGGCTCTGAGAAATGTTTCTGAAAGAACATTCTGAACAATGGTGGTTTCTGAAAAGAAAAGAAAAGCAAATTAATCTTTCAGGCACAGCTCTCTCAAAACATATTTTCTTCAGAATAACGGGATCATACTGTTCCATGATAAAAGTATTTGCTTGTGCTGCACTTTGTATACCAAAAGATTCAACTGCCCTAATCCATTGTGCCCCAGTGCATTGTCGTCCAAGGACAGGTGAAGTCGAAAACAGCCCAATGAAAGCGGACGCGCCCGAAACAAACGCACGGCAAGCGCTCGGGAGGTACTACAAAACAGTGGAAGGGGAGGAGCAACGCAGCGCAACACCCAGGGTTTGCGAGGGTAAGAGCGAGAGGGCGAAATGCTGGGAAAATGGATAGGTAGTGCAACCCAGCGAAAGCCTGAAGCAGGGGGAGGAGGCAAGAGTACGAGAGAATGATGAAAATGTAGCAGATGACAATGTTAGATATGTGAAAGTGGTGATGAAGTGAGACAAAGAATGGGTTTGATTGATTGATTGAATGATTGATTTTTCGTGTTCCGGGCGCGTCAACTGCTTTGGTCATTAGTCCCGTTAGTGTAGTGCATGCTTTTCTCGGAGATGGCGGTGATCTTTCTCGCTGGATGGCGAGATCCGGCGCCGACCTACCGTCGGCTAGGGGTTTCTCATCCAGGACTCTCCCACCAGGGGCACCGCCCCAGCCGGGACTAGCTCTAAGCTCCCGACTGGTCTCCCGGAATAGTGGTAGTGTAGTGCATGTTAGTGTGTGTGTGTAAGGGGAGAGGATAGGACAAGGAAGAGGAAGGACAGATTACGCGCGGTCCCTGGCTCTGTTTGTTAGTGTACTGCTCCGGCATCTGCCTGGTGTTGATCAGAGACAGAGGATGGGGTGTTGGAAAGGGTGAGAAGAGCTAAGATGAGTGAGAGAAACAGGAGGAGGGCGAATCTGGAGTGGATTGCGGGTGGGGTCGGGATATGGGTAGGTATCGAATGGGCAGGGTCTCCGAAAACAACGAAGGAAAGTGGGAGGGAAACATGAAAGGGTGACAGTAGAGAGAACAAGATAGCGTCGGTAGCCAAAGCTGCAAAATGGTGGCAGGATGGGGAAATTGGGAATAGGGATTGTGGATGATGGTGATGGAGAGGGAAGAAAGGACTGGGGCTAGGAGTGATGGGGGGGGTGGCACAAGGGGGCAAAGTAACGTGAATATCGAGAGATTGATAAGGGCAACACGGCAGCGAGTGACAGAGCAGGTGGCGTCAGAACTGCAACGGCGACAGAGTGGCGAGATTGCGCAAGAACTACGAGGGATAATAAATAAGGAAGAGAACTGGAACAATGAACTCGGCACGGAGAGCTTGAGCTGAACGCAGGGAGGTCGCGGACGAGCGGAACCACAGCTAGACGGAAAAGTGCGCGATGCAAAGAGACCTGGAAAGCAACGTGGTGGCAACAGCGCAGTCGACCGGGCGGCGACCGCGGTCCGGGTGACGGCGAGACCAAAGGAGCCAGGGGTGACGAGGAGGCGTGGACGACTGCGGCGCGCAGGGATGGAACTGCGCGACCGAGCGGTGGGACGGGAGGGAGGGAGGAGCGCGTATTTTGTGCGTTTCGCGTCGTAATTTCCGCATCCCGGTCGCGTGACATCGCGCCTCTCCCGCCTGCCCGCCCTTCTTCGTCCTCGCCTCGCTGCCGCCACCGCTCTAAATCACCATCCGCGCAACCGCCCGGCACAGGAATTCCAAACCGGCGCGGTGGCGCAGGCAGGGCCGGCGGCGGGGCGGGGTGGCGGGGGCGGCGGGGGCGGCGGCGGAGGCGGCGGCGGGGCGGCGGGCGGGCGGCGGCGGCGGCGGGCGGCGGCGGGGCGGCGGCGGGGACGGCGGCGGGGGCGGGGCGGGGCGGCGGCGGGCGGCGGCGGGGGCGGTGGCGGGGCGGGGCGGCGGCGGGCGGGGCGGGGCGGCGGGGCGGCGGGGCGGCGTGGGCGGCGGCGGGGCGGCAGGGGCGGAGGCGGTGGCGGCGGCGGCGGCGGGGCGGCGGCGGGCGGCGGGGGGGGGGCGGGGCGGCGGGGGGCGGCGGGGCGGCGGGGCGGGGCGGCGGGGCGGCGGCGGCGGGGCGGCGGCAGGGGCGGGGGCGGGGGCGGCGGAGGCCAGGGCGAGGGCGGGAGCGGCGGAGTGCGCCGGGATTGCGCTGGGCAGTGAGGCGATCATCTCGCTAATACTATGAGCCCGGAGCCGCCCGTACGTTATCACTGGCGCCACTGGAGCGTGCATATTTCGCGAGTGGGGTCATCCGGCCGTAAGATATAAATGATTTTGTGCTTTAGATTGAAAAATAACAGAAAAGTACAGGTTCATTTTTCAAAGTTTAGAACTTAATTTTTTTATGATTTTGTGCTTTAGATTAAAAATAACAGAAAAGTACAGGTTCTTTTTCAAAGTTTGATATCTTAAAGATTATGTTTAGGAACCATTATCTTTCATACATTAGTAAATTATTTTCCTTGACCGTCTCATAAACTCTATTTGCTCTATATACCCCGAGCTGTCCGTATGTTATCATTAGTGCCTATTGGGGGCCGGCGCATTTTGTACAGTCGGGTGCATCCTTCCGTGTAGGACATCAATTCGTTTAGAGCTAGTGCTCTTGAATGAAGTATTCAGCAGAGGGTCACTAGTATCGATCACCGATTTTTGATTTGTAAATTTAACTGTGGTATAAAGCGATTCAATGAATAACTCACAATTAACAACTAATTGAATCAATTATTTCATTCATGTTAAATAAGATTGAGATTTAAGATATTTTTTCTTCAAAATTATAACGTGAAATGTTTTCTTAGTTTATAAATGTTTCGTAATAAAGACAAGGTTTCCTGAACATGCATTTAAAAATGTTACAGAGTGATTTATATATTGTATACCCACTCACAGAATATGGGCGATGCCTTGTGGGCCAAATCTGGCTTTTCCACAGCTTGACAACCATCGATAGACACTTGACTAATCCTGGCGTCGAGGCGTATTCGCTCTTATCATTGGCTTTGCTCCAAGTTTCAGACAGTCCCCTTCCTCCTCGAAGATTTTCTCCCAGTTATCTCAAAGGGCGGAGCAATTTCAGGTCAGTGACGCTGCCTCGCTAACGTGAGCAGGGGGTAACAGGAGAGGGAGGGTGAGAGGAAGTAAGAGGAGGTAACAGGAGAGGGCACAGAAACGAAAGGATTGGGCGGGGCGCGAGGATCACCCGCCAATTGCACTGACGTTGGTTCTGAACCCGTGGACGCTGACGAACCAAGGGGCAGCGGGTCACGGAAGGCTTGACATTTTTATCGAGTTCTTACCATGAAAATGAAGTCTAATTTATGGTATCTAATATTGTGAGAAATTTGTAGGCAGATTAAATTAATAGTATTGAAAGTTTTGTTTCTTAAAACTATTTTAAAATGCTAATGGTTCTAGAGCAAGAACACTAACTATTACATAATAATTTTCGGAAACACAATATAATGTATTTACATAATATACACATTTCCTATCACAAATTGAAATTCATGTTCACGTATTTAAAAACTTGTATTTTGACATTATTACGCCTTTATTAAGGAAATGCAAGCAATACACATTTTATTACGCATTATGAAAATGTAATCGCCCATTTTTCTATATGAGCAGGTGATGCAAACAGTGATTTCGTTAATCAATTAAAAATCACTGCTGGTGTCCTCCAAGTAGATTATCATTGCAAAATTGCTATTGTTAATATTTTTTAGACTATTTGTAAAATTGATGCAATTTTATAGTGATAATCGGTGAAAAGGAACTAGGGAACCTCTCATTAGAAATATTTCGAAAATATAATTGTCTTATTCTTCATATATTTTTCAAAAGTTGCTATTTTTCTGTTACACTGCTGAGAAGATTATATCTATCCTTCCCAGTGATATTTTTATTTATTTATTTATTTAAGGTATATACAGGCAACAGTACAAATCTGATATGGCCTGAATAGGCGCTAACATAATTAATTATTTTCAACATATCACATTACATATATTAATAGCAAAATTGTAATAATTGATATCTTTAATAAATAGCTAATAATATAAACAGCAAATTTTTAATTCTTTTAATTTGTGGAAATCTAACTGAGTTAAATATTTTCTAAATATTTTTGAATAACTACTGTAGTAAAAAGAATAAATTTGAAAACCTTAAAATGTTACGAATCAATGTAATTTTCTTAAAACTAGCTGTTAAGAAAGAAACAAAACTTGTTTGAATAAACTTTAAAGAGATTGAGTATTTAGTTAAAAATTTCAATTCCGGGACAATTTTCCAATTAAATATTTAAGGAACACAGTGTTTCCGAATCGTATTATCTTTCCAATTTATGTTAGGTTTTGTATGACTCTCAGAAACAGTTTCTGGAGTGTTTAGTTCGATTCAGAAGCTCTTCTGCAATTCAAACATCCGAAACCTTGACACGGTTATCGATATTGAAGTAAGAAACGGTTTTATTCACAGGAAACACACTGTCCTTGTTTTGTAATGATTAATTGTGAAATAATTTTAGCCATTGTAAGATATACGCATGACAAAAATTTGTGTTCATAAGATCCCAATACTTGAATGCATATCGAACCTGAAAATACATTTGGTTTAGATCAACACGGAAAACACAAGAGATTCAATGAGATCACAAGTTCTCAAATCTGAAAACTAAACTACAGTCTTTATTATTTTCACGAAATGAAACTCATACCTTCTTTAATAATATAAAGAACTGTGTATTGTGCTCAAATATCTTATCAATTACATAGTTCAATATTATTCGCAAAATTTTCTGAAAATTAGTATAAAGTCAGTTAAAATATTTTTTATTAATTACAAGATTAAAAGAGAAAAACAGTAAAAAATGACTAATTTTAAAATGAAATAAATGACAAAGACAGTGTTACATCAAAAACGCAAAATTAGTTATAAAAGGCATGTTAAAAATCATCCCTTCACGCGTGTTAGATTTATAAATCCATAGCTAAGAAAGTTTAAACAGTTTGCGGAGGACAGTAGCCAGCATCTCCTCTATAATCGACAAGCATGCCTTCTTCGGCTCTTTCATTATCGTAGTGACAGGAGCATGCTTTACAGTAAGGTCTGTTCTTCATTTCTGGGGATAGGGGTGGGTAACTGCAACGAGATGTCCAGTGCGAGAAGTGGCAGTGCCTGATCCGAAGGTGAATAACAATTCTGCCTTCGGCTTAGAGCCAGGGTTGACTCATGACAAGGGTCTTATGATCCTTGTGAGTTTGAAAAGAGTTCTGCCACTCTGCTTGCACTCAAAATGCAACGTTGGATAAAATCTGGTAGTAAGAGTAGATATTACCATAAAGATGTCTTTCTGGCTTCCTCGAAGCCAACTTTACTACCTAGTCAGAGGTTTCACTTCCACTTATCCCCACGTGGCCAGGAACACAGGAAAACGTAATTCAAATGATGGAGAATTGCTGATATCTTCGATGTATTTGATGTTGAGATATGATGTCAAAGGTTTACTAGAGAGAAAGAGGAAATGGACGACAAGGCCGTAGCTTCCTGGGTCTGAAGGGCCGTGGTGTCCGCCTCGACATAGATGTGTTCGTGATGTCCTTACGCTATTCTCCCTACAGAAACCCTAAACATAAAAGGTCACAGTGGTCGTTATATGACCTAGTAGTTAAAAAGAGACATTAAAAATATATACAAAACAAATAACTTCCAATTGTCAAAGAAAGTTTCACATATTTGAAATCGAGTTTCAATAATCGTTGCCTAATAAAACCTAAGGACTTTATTTCCTGGGCAAAATAGTATTATAAAACGGAAGTTTATTTAATCAAAATGAAATTTTCATATATGGTCAAATAATCTGGATTATTATTTATAACTTAATATTCATCTTCTCAGAGATTTCCTACAATATTGCAATGATATTCATTGTAGCAATACATATTTTATTCACACTTTCTATTTCGTTGGTAAATAAACATATTTATTAAACTGAGTACCACTGAATTTAATAATGTTCTTTCATTACAATATTTCCATAGTTTTTAAGCTGAGGAACAGTGACGGAAAATAATTGACTAATATTGAGTTAAGACTTCATTAAATATTTTACTATATTTTACATTCCGAATGCGCAGCACATACAGAAACAATGATATCAAGTAAAAACGGTATTTCGAGGTTTTGAAGGAAAATTGGCTTTTGAAATCACGAACTCCAAAAAATATTTCCAAAAGACTCTGGAACATGTATTTATTTTTAGACTGTTGTAGGAAAAGGACCTGTGTACGCATGGTACCGCAAAAATTAAAACATTACTGACTTCTAAATCAATGTATTCTTTTCAAAATTGATATTATACTAGCAAGTTCATTGGGATTCTGAATCCAATGATATTCCAATATTTCTGGAGGGTATGTTACATTATGCTCATATTGCATTATTGAAACTTTCTGAAAAAGAATCTCTTTCTTTTTTACTTTACACTCTTCTATCTGAATACACTATACCGTTATTACAAATACTGTAGTAAATGTCACCTTTATTAATATCTCTGGATTTTTCAACATTACAATTACTAATCTGTTTCAAATTTCTCATGAACTCTTTACTCTTCTTCTCGGTATAACTAATTTCTACAAATGAAGTTATAAAAAATTGTATAAATGTTTTACAAATTTGGAAAATTGCTTTGCAGTGAAAGCATACAAATTTTCCGTGAACGCATAATCTAAATTTTCTCATATATTGACTGCACTTTCTTCTAGAGTAGAGAAAGTTACGTAATGCTACGCGAAAAACGGCGAATTGTCTGCAGAAAACGCATATTACACGGCCTCTGTGACGAAAATGGATAAATCCACTTGCTAAATTTAGAAAAAATCCTCCAAATCGTGTGTAGCCAGAATCCATGTTTTGTGGGTGGTTGATAGCGAAAATCGACTGACGGTAAAATGTCTGTCCGTCCGTCCCTGAACAACGCTAGCGGCTAAACCGTTCACCGATTTTCACCAAAATTACATACTCCCAAACGATCTGGCTGATGTCAGGCCTTGAATTTGAAACCGATATTCAATTAGGGAGGGTACTTTACATGAAGCCCTGGGACATTTTTTCAAATGTTCAAACAAATGGCTCCATAATTTTTTATTACATTTTATGGTTGGATAGTGGGAAGTGCATTTAGAGAATATTGCAGGTCTCATGTTCGTTTAAAATGATTTTCGTAAGTATTCCTACAAGTAAAATATTGAAATTTGAGATTTTTCCTTGATGAAACTTTTTCCTAAAGATAAGATTTTAAATAAGATCATGTGCAATTTTTCGAAACTTTTAGTATTTTCTAGCATAAGTTTCGTGAAAATACGGGTGAGAAAGTACGCTGTTTTAGCATCACTAGTATTCTTTAAAACTGTCCTACTTCTAGACATTAGACTCTTCTCGAATAATTGTAAGTCCTTTCCAGTTTTATTATGACAATGTGGTACTAAGTACGCATGAGGAAAAGTAAAATATTGTACTTTCTTTCTATAGAGAAAAGTTCGCATTCTAATAAAATATAATTATATTATATTAATATATTTAATATTCCATATATTATACATTTTATATTATATTATATATCACAGTATATTTAAACTTAAAAAGGATTGACCTATGAAAACGAAAAAATATATTGAAACGATTATGTTCTATTTAGATAGGTTTTATTATATTTAACTACTTTTCTAAGTGGCAACTGAAACAGAAACCGCTTTAGCCGAATGGTTAACGTCATAGGTACGCTGTCAGCTTGCTAACGTGAGTTCGAATCCAGAAGGTGATTATTTTTTCTGTTATGGTGTGATTTCAGTAGTAATATGTCCAATATTTTGTAATTATATAATTTGAAAAGACTTAGGGCCGTAAAAGGGCCAGGTTTGTCGTCCATCAGTACGACGACCAGAAGCTCCGTTCTGTACTATCTGACTGAGGCGCTGGTCGTCCTATTTTCGAGGAACTCTATATATTTTTGAAAATTGAAAAAGTTAACTTTTCAAACTACAAAATTGAAAATAGAGATCTTACTGGTTGGAAAACTCTTTTCCAATTCATGTAATAGTATAATATTGCGGAGCAGTGACATTAGAGAAGAAAGTATGTGCTGTTGTAGTACAACTACTTGTTGTTTACATTATAAGCATTATAATTCTTTAAGAAGCAATCAATCAACTATTTGCAGATAATTAAAATATTGTTAGCATTATATCATTCAAGTTTAGGTTAAAGTTTTCATGAATAACGAATGCAAATTTGTCCGGAAATTCTCTTAGTTGTGTTAATTGGTTTTAAAAATCACATAGTTACTTCCTTAATACTACGCGGTTCTGTATTTCAGACTGGTGTTTCACGACGAGTTACAGTTCAGTCTTATCGCGTAATGTGGAGATCACCTTGAAGATATGGGAGGGGGGCAAGATAGCAGTTCGCAGGATAGAAGCTACTTCGCGAGCCCTACACAAAAGACATTCGAATCGAAATATTTCTAATAGAATCAACTATAGAATAGTATCGCTGATGATTCCAACAATCTTATCAAGAATGTGAGTTTGCTGTAACCTGAAGTAAATGTTGTACATCATAAGAACAATAAATTTCAAGATAGAATTCATTCTACAACACCCCTCATCGGTGCGGTAAGGTACCTTTGTGATAGCTCCGTGGAATAAACGCGAAGTAGATAGAGGAATGGACGCCAGATCAAATCCTGCCGAATATGTATTTTTTTTACCTGATGCCTGGAACACATTAATCACTATCATCACGAGAGAGACATTCCAAGTTGTATAATCACTAGTAATTTACATATTTAACAGTTCTAGAGATAATCAGAATCCTTAACAAGTCTGTGGGTTTATTATAAAATTTTGCAATAAAGGTAATTTCTTCGTTCTTTTATTAATTGAGAAAGGAATATGTCTTTTTTCACGTTTAATAAAGTTCCTTAGAGACTATTAGAACTCATTAAAATTACCATTTTGTGTTTGTGCTTTGTGATAAATGCTAACAGAACGCATCCCTTAATTGTTTGTAACAATTGGTAATTTTATTTCTTTTATGGTCTTCTTAAAATTTTTAATGTAAATCTTCGGTAGGTGGAGCCACATTTCAAAATGTATGAACTCCAAAACATAATAAAGTACGATTTGACGTGGTCATGTGAAAGAAATCAATATTTTTTTATTATTATCTCCATTTTTAAATAAACAATGTTTTGATACGGCTTATCTTTAGTGCGGGGTAGACTGAGACTAAGTGGTGAGCATTCAATCAGTCCCAATTTTCACAAAGAAAATAAGGAATTTTAATTATTTAGTTATATCCAATGATTATTCGCCATGCTTGTGTAGGTGATCCAATGCACAAATCACTCTCATTTAGTCTCAATACAGGAAAACAAGGAGGTGCGAATTTGATCTCAAAATGTCTTGGATAAAGTCGTTCTTTAAATCTAAATATTAAATTTATTATAAAATTCATAAATATGATAACGGAGTTCGATAAATAAATATATTATCATGTATTGTTAAAACATCAGTTGACTCAATTTGCATTTTCCTGAAATTGTACTGCTTGAGAACGAATATGTTTAGAGAATATGATTTCATTACGTCTTAAATGTTACTCTAGAGAAAATGGAGAAATTACAGAACAAATATTTTGTATCTGTAGATACATTAAGGCTTGCAGATTACTGAAAGACCAATAACTCTCTCTGTAGCTGAAATCGTTTGACACCGGTTTTAAATCGGAGGTATTGAGGATCGAGTTCTGCGCGATGCCTTTTTTTCTTCTGTTCCGCGTTCTGTTTTACCTAAGTCTGAGAATTAAAGATAAGAATGTTTAGGGAAAATACGTGTATTTATTTATTGCTTATAAGATCTTGCTGAACTTTATACTATATAATGTAATTAGTTTGATCCCGCTTATTACAAATATTTATACAAACGTGCATTTATTTATAATTAGTTAGTAAGAATTTAATCTAACCTCGCTTGGAATTAAGATAGTGAACGTTTTGACATACATTTTGTATCTACTTCCAAAAAGTTTGTCAAACTCTGTCACTTTTTATGGAAATGAAATATGAGGGAAATGTTTATCCGTTCGTTAGTGATATCCATTTTGTGACCTGATAACCGTATTAATTGAGTACTAAAGATGTAATTCCTTCGGACAGGAATCAAACCTGCATCGTTCGATTTACGACCAGTTGCTCTGACCACTGAGTTTCGAAAAATGCGTTTTACAGTTGGGTTCTTGGGCTCGTGTATTCCCACGCATTTGATATTTGTCACCGCTGTCATCATTTACGTAAGTCAATAGAGGGAGGTTTGGACCTTAAGTAATTGATATTAAAGTTGTGACTTTACACAACGTCGTGCCCAGATTGTGACAAATTACTCGTTTTTTCTGATTAGATAAATACATTCATATTTTGCAATATGAATCATTTATGTAAAAATAAACTCATTTGAAATGACAATCAGTAATGCAGAAAATTCTCAGTACTGTTTTTGTATCTCACCTTTGGAACTGCTGTAATACGTTTAGATGGATTTTGAACTATGATAATTCGTTATCTCAGCACAAAACAAAACTTGTACTTCTTCGTTTTACTTTCTCATATACGCAATGAATATACGTAGTATAAGTAGTATATTCGTATGTGACGTATATACGTAGTATATTCGTGCGTATACGTAGTATAGAGAAAGTTATGTAATACACGGAAAATCGATTTCGGATTAAACGGTAATACACGTTTTGAGTCGAAAAGTGGTTTTATCCAAACGTCCGTCCATCCGTCTGTGATTACTATAGCGCCTAAACACACGTACGATCCTTTCCAAATTGAAGAAACCCGTTTTTCTGGCTGTAGTTGAAGCTTGAAATTTTGAAAATCTTTGAAATTTGGGGGTACTTTACATGAAGCCTTTCGGACATTTTCAAATTTTCTCAAAACGGCTCTGAATTTTCTGGTAAGAATAGAGTAAAATACACTTAGAAGGATGACATAGTTCCAATTTTCATGGTTAACTCTGAATTTTCGAAAATTTTAAAAGTTTGAACATTTTGAGCGTCTTCCTACAACTACAAAATTGAAACAGATTTGTCTTTCAAATGAAATTTGTTGTCCATAATTCGTTCTTGCATAACAATCATGTAGGCTTTCTTGAAATGATGGCATTTTTCGTGCAAAAGTGCAAGCAATATTTACAATTTTAAAGAATGGTTTGAAATGCAAACTGCAATGAAACCGTTTTTCTTTCTTACTATTAAACGTTTCAAAACCGATTTTGCGAAATCGTACTTTTACTGTTCTTTCGTTGCAAGCAACATCCCTGTCTTCAGCTAGCAAACTCAACAAGTATCACTCGTCAACACCTTCTAATATGTAAAACATTGATAAGTGACTGCGGGGAGTGAGTCATGTAGTTCAGGTGTTGTTTGAAGAACTGGAAGACTCGAGTTTACGTCCTGGCCTGTTCATGCAACTTTTTATTTTTGACAATGTGAGATTTTAATTAATACTTTTCCTTTTCAATAATTTAAGGTATGATTTACGATTGTCGTTTGAGAGTTTTCAAAACGAATGAATTGGTAATAGTGTAACATTTGTTATATATTAAGAAAACATTACCAATAACAGAGAAATAAGAGTTTATTTTTATATAAATGTGAGTAGATGAACAAAAGATAAAACTGCAATGATATGTGATTTTTCTTGAAGTCACTAAATGTTTCTAGATTCTAGTAATTACTTGCAGCAAAATGAATTCTGAATGTCGGGCCGTGTCGAAACTTGTCTGCTAGCCCAACGTTATCACGTCTAATAATCTCACCTTGGGCAGAGGCGATAAGGGTTAAGCGTCAGGCTAGAACCGAAGCGCCTGCAAAAATTACATAGTACTGAACTGAAACATTCTTAAGTAGAATTAACTATTTTATAGTGCCGCGTAGATTTCTTTTGCTTTATTGTCTCTGAGGTAATTTATTTAATATTTTAAATTGCAGAAGTGGGAAAAGCAATGAGTTTGAAGACAAAATTCGTAAGATTCTTAATTGAGTAAGTTCACGGAAATGCTACGTACGACTGTGTTGGTAGGCAATCGCTTAGGTGCGTGACTTCACAATAGAGGAACGCGTGTTCAAATCCGTACGATATCAGCGGATTTTTACTTGACGAGCAATGAAAATAAATTCCTAATAACGATGTCGAGAATGTTCAAACATTCTTCTTTGCAAGAAGATACCATTACAAAACTGCGGAAAGAATTTGATGTACTTTCGATTACTGGTCGTTTACCAGATCATTCACTACTCCATATTTTCCTGTTCATAGGCCGTTTTTGGTTTTTACATTGGTACGTTCGTTTCCTTCCCAATCCCTAATACGAGTATTACGTCCTTTGTAATTAACTTTATTTATTTGTGTCTCACTTTTGTCAAGTTTTCTAGCTGAAATTTTTTCTTTGCTTTAAAAATTAAGAAATGCTTACACTTCGCTACTACCAAAATATGAAGAACTAGAGGTGCTACAGAATGGACAGACTTTCTGAGCAAATGTTTATAATTTCCTATGTGTGGACTGGTTTAGGTTCTGCCAGCTCACATAAGGTTCTTGCCGTTCTTTGCCAATGACATCTATCGCGCACAAAATACATTTTGACATTTCTCAACTTTTCGGTTCAAAATAGCTCTTTTCACAGGAATCTATTGAGTTTTTGAAAACTTCTCTAAAGTCATTTGAAGCACTTCTACTCACAAGTTAAATAATCTATACAAATCTATCCAAACGCCCATATTAACAGCGCGACAGGTATTTCAAAAATTTCATTTTGTAATTTTAAAAACAATAGAATAGAGCAATATCTCGTTTATGTCATCGGATATGCTGCATTTGCATTACCCAACCAAAAATTTAAAAAAATTGCATGACGAAATCAACTAAAACTTTAAAAAAATTGCATTACCTTATTAAAAGATCTAATTATAAGCAACACATTTCATTTGAAGCAAAAATCTCTATCTTTAATTTTGTAGTTGTAGTAAGACGCCGCAAAATATTCAAATTTTAGCGATTTTTCAAAATTCGGAGTTAACCGTGAAAATTGGACATATTCTACCTTTATAAGCGTATTTTACTATAGAGTAAACAGTCCTTACAAGAAATTTACAGAAACAATTTGGAGCCGTTTTTGAAAAAAATTTAAAATGTCCGGAAGGCTAGAAATAGTCCCCCCAAAAATTAATGAATGTTTTTCAAAATCGCATAGCTTCAGCTCAGGCGAAAACGACAGGGGTTTCTTCAATTTGGAAAAAATCGTATGCATGGTTTAGGCGCTAGATGTATCAGACGGACAGACGGACGTTTTGCTTCCAATTGGTTTTGGCATCACGGATCCAAAACTGGAATTATGGCTACACCGATGTTAGAGGACTTTTTCTTAATTTAGCAATTTTTGATTCAGTTTTTCGTCACCAGAGGCGGCAATGATTTTTTCGCAGAAATGCGCAGTTTTTTCTGCGGATTTATAACATTTCTCTATACTACGTATATTACTCTGTATATAGTAAGTATACGAGAATGTAATATGAAGTGTTTGTTAACATGCGTCACGCAGATAAATTTTAAGGAATAAGTTAGTGATGAAGTTGAAAAAATAATTTTGGTTTTAAAACCATGTATTTATATAAAAATATTCGATTATTAGTTGAAGTAAATATGTTTATCATGCCCATTTGCTAACATTCTGAAAGGCTACATTGTTGAATGATATTGATTAATAAACAAGTCCATTATTAAATATTCTTCTCAATCATTCATTCAAGAGTATGCTCAAACTATTTTACTAAACCACCCCAACCGCGGATCCAAAATAAAAGACTCAGGGTCACGTCGCCTCTCCCCATCCTAGAAAATATTCATTTCTCTCATAATGAACTAGTGGTAAACTAGTAATGAAGATGAAGATGAAGATCTTTATTTATAATATTATTTCATCAGAAACAGTTCTTACCCTTAACTTGACGTTGAAATACTTGTTACATTATTTTAGGAGACACCTAATAAGTCATGCAAGACTGGTAAAACAAAATGTTGAAAGGTTTGATTAGTGCATAATCCAAATAACTAAAAAATGTTGGTGGATATCGTTTAAGACTTCGAGAACGGCTGCAAACCTTTTGAATTCATACATTTCGCTTTTGAGTCAAGTATACTTGAAAATAGGTAGAAAAATAATATTTTTTTTTGTATCTGTAACATTTAATCCAGAAATTAATAAAAACATAAAAAATGGAGACTCAAAATAAATAATGTAAAGTCAAGACACATGGTTGTAGGGAAATCTCGATATGATCTAGAACAGAAATAGGTATATTTCCAGTAGGAAAGGAATTTAAATATATCGGAGTGATTATTAGAGCAGGGGGACCTAATAATATTGACTTTATTAAAAAATAAGCTAGGGAAGGCCAATTATTAGTAGACTTATAATATTTTATAAAACAAACATTTTGAAAGAAAACTAAGAGACAATATACAAGACAATGGTGGAGAGCTGTGTTACGTATGAATCGGAAATTAGAATTAAAATGATGCAATAAACTCGGTTGAATGCTATGAAATGAATTTTGGAGACGATGTTGTCAGTATACTGTTTGATAGAATACTAAACGAAGAGATTAGACAGATAATAATGATTGAGACAAGTGGTCGAAAATGTAGAATCCAAACAACTCAATGGTATGCTGAGAATGCATGCTGACAGAATATCAAAAATTATCTTTGAGTGAATCCCTTTCGAAAGAAGAAAACGAGGAAGGCCAAGGAAATCTTGTAAGTACGTCATGGATTTGACAATGAAGGGCACAAGAATAGAGGAAGATGCCTGACGGAATAAAAAACATTGGTGTGTAGATTGGAAAACGGTCATTAGAACTGTAAATACTCGCTTAAGAATTAATAATAATTACCTTAAACCGAAGTGGAAGATATGAATGAAGAAGCCTTGTTTTTATGTGCTGGCACAGATGGGCAAGATCTGTTAAGATCTTGCTGGAATACCAAACCAAAACCAAAGTTACGTCTTATTTGAAAGATTAAATGAAAACAAAGAAAATTTGATTATTTTCTAGAGGGGAGTCCTTTAGATAACAAATATCAGATATTACTCTATTTGGTATTTATGATATTTGTAAACGTTGTCCATTTATCGGCATGATCGCTTTTTCAATGGGAACAACTATTCTTCCGAATTGACAGGTCGAAAAGTAAATATTGTATTTAGGTAAAAAAAAAATTGAATTATGTTTTCGAAAATTTGACGGACTGAAGTGAAAAGAGAAAACTAGACAAATAGTAAATTCACATTTCTTGTATGTTGCACCAATGAATAATGTCAATTCCACAATTAAAATCTATTTTCGATCCACCAATAACATATGTGGGTCTCTTTAACCTGGAAATCTTTCGCTTTAGCGGTGATAACATAATTCACCGGAAAGTGTTCGGCAGTTTATCGACGAATGACAGAAAATGTAATTACAATAGCCAGTAGGACTTCTGATGCAGTATTCCAAAGGCAGATTTTTTAAAACTCCAGACATTTGTTCATCATTTCTCTCATGGTATGCAACATGTATTCTCAGTTAATGTTGAAATATCTAGTATCACTTTCGGAATCCTAAGACTTAAGTAAAAGGAACGCAATGGTGACCCTGAAGATTTGGTTACGAACCCAGCGCAGATTTCTCCTTCTTCCCGACCTTGCATTAAAGTGGTCGCCGAAGTGTGCGACCAAATGCCAATGAATTATAAATTTGAGGTTATTTCGTTATTATTTAGATTTTCTTTGTAAAATCGTCTCTGCGTGAGATATACTATATACGAACACAAACTATCAATCAATGGGCAGTACATTTTAAAACGTTACATTGTAATATAGTAGCAATGCGTTTCAACAATAATAAATATTGTAGTAATAGTTTTAAAATTAACCTTAATTCATATTATAGTACTTTAATTAAATTACTTTATAAATATTTATAACTTAAATGAAATTTTTCCCAAATAAAAAAATTAATTGCTTATTTTGTTTACAATATTTATTAACAATTCATTAAAAATTATGAATATGCAGTGCAATATTACTGAAGATGCGTTAGTGAACACATATCCAATAAATTGGCAATTTTGTATGAAATGTAAAAAATGTATGAAAATAGAGAAAATTTTATTTTGCAACAATATTTTACAGAAGAGGATCCTATTCATTTTCTAACGATTATCGTGAACAGATTTCAAGTTTGACAAAATTTTGAAACATTATTAATAATTCAATTTTGAAATAATTTATGACAGGAGAATATCTAGTGATTCTTAATGGATTAGCAAAACAGTGTTTGCATAGGTCTGCTTATCTAGAAGAAGTGGTGTAACATTCCGATGACGTAAAAACTTGTGTGCATTGCTCTGTCTCTCGAAAATAAAATATCGTAATGTAAAAATATACTTCTATAATAATATAAATATATTAATTTATTGGTTGATTGAAATCATACATAAATTACATGTAAGTAATATATTGATAGAGTGTGTGTGTAGGGGTGTGTGTGTGTGTGTGTGTGTGTGTGTGTTCCTCCAATGTTCACGCAATAGACGAAAGCTGGTGTTTCTACCTTTGCAAACATTAAGATATTCAAATGTTATATAAGAGTCATATGTCGTTTTTGATTCTCACGCAAAAACCCTCAAAGACTAGGTATCACATATGAATTTTAATATTTGCGGTAAAGAACTCCATGTAAAATGCAATCACCCTAACGTTAGATTGAAGATGTAATTAATTGTGATCCCAAAACAAAAGATCAAAAATCATTCATTTGCTTACAGCTGCACTTACTCAATCATAATGTCTGCAGAAGAAAATTTTCATTGTGACTAAATGAACTTTAAATACTTTAAGTTTATTTAGTATTTTCATATCAAAACTATTTTATTACAATATTAATGTTCGTGACCATATAGTAAATTTTAATTGGTCATCTGAGAAATTGATGATGAAGTTTTTCACAACTGAAAGCTGCATCTCGGAGACTGTTTGTAGAAACTGACTCTAAAACGTATTTCTTTAAGTTATTAATTTTACTAATAAAATAACTAGGTTAGACAATGCATGCAATGCAAATTATTTGCATTTTATATTAAATATTACAATAATAAACGACGAAATGTAGACATGGAGCTTAATAGTCGTTGTCCAGTGTTATTTTTGCAAAACGCGTTTTATAACAGTTTTAAAATATGTTTTACTGGGAAATTGATGCCTTTATTTATGTAATTAAATGTATATACAAAAATTTATGTAAAACTGTTGGTTGATTTAATATTTATATTCAAATATTTACTATATATAACTCGCCATCACCGCCATTTTGTAATGTTCAAGATGAATAGTCCGCCTCCCTGAAATGAAGCTAAAGCGGATTGGTCAGCTCGATTCGCAGGGCGGGGCAGGGTCGGAAAATCCTGGTAAAGTTCGGCTCAGGACATCGCCCATTTTTTGTGCAAGCGAGGTACATGAGAAATATTTTCATTCGTTAAATGTTCTTATTGAACACCACTTGTTCTATGGAAATTAAAAAGCCTCCATGTAGTCCGATAATTTATTTTCAGATAGTTTTAAAGCACTATTGGTGTTATTAATTTTCTAGAAAGTAAGAATATTTTTGTCGGGTTAGTTTTGTCATTTAATAAAACGAATAAAAATGAAATTGAAATGAAAAAAAGAATTTCTCTATTTTGAAGTTTATAAGTTTTGCAAGAAACATTAAGTGGTTATTATATAAAAACTCAAAGTATTTGTTTTAATGTAGTTATAAATTTTCTGATCAATTTACTAGAAAAAGTTGAGAATTTAAAATAGAAACTTTTTCAAGACACAATATTTTATCACATTTAAAAATATTATTTTTCTACTAACAATAATATACAGGAGTGGCAAATTATGTATGAACTACAGCGATATAAAACGTATAAACAAAGTGTTTAAAAAAGTTTATAACGTACTATCAAATTATTTAATTATATATTTCGTCTAAATTTAATAAACTGACAGAAAATTATGAAATAATGCTAAAAGACATCAAGAGCAAAGCAAATATTTAGAAGCATCATTTGCATACTACATAAAAATAAAACGAACTGAACCCTGTTGAACAAGGAACAAAGTACTTGATTTTTAGTCCAGTAGGCTCCCTTCCTTCCATGGGTGTGCATTAAAATCTCATCAAAGCCGGCAGCGCAAAGCAAACTAAACGCGTACGAGCCTTTAGAGAGGCATCTGACCGCAAATAAAATAGCAGCGCGGCGCGGGGTGGCGGCGTTTGCGTTCTATCTGCGGCTCCTTCCGCAATCGGCCCAAACAAGCGCCTATCTGAATGGGTGGGGTGGCCCGGCTCCGGGTGTCGTCGGCGTATCAGCCCGGCTGGCCCGATCTGCGCGCGCCGGCGGCGCGCAGCGGAAACACCCACCCGGCCCGCCTCGATGTCCTATCGCTCGCGCCACAACGCCTCCCCGCACAGCACGACTCGTCCCGGCGGCGAGGCCCCATTCGCCCCGTCCTGTTTCGCCCGGCGCCGATGCCACTGTTCGTACGGATCGCCACGCCAGGCCCCGCTCCGGCCTTGCTGCCTGCCAGCTCTGCTCCATGCTCCGAACTGCCTCCCGTCCCACACTCGCCCAGCGGTAGCTCAGTGCATCAACTGATGTCACTGCAGCGCCTCTGACCGGGAGGTCCTAGGTTCCTACTCCCCACGGCTGGCAGGATTTTCGACACCAGCTTTCAGCCAGGTCGAATTCAGTCGCTCTCGGGAGGAGAATTCAGCGACCGGCTGCTCTGATCGGTAGCTTCCGTGGTTCTCCGCCCAACACCAGTCGAATACCGGGACAGTACCTAACAAACAGGCCACGGACCGCGCGCGATCTGTCCTTCCTCTTCCTTGTCCTATCCTCCCCTTATACACACAGAATTACACTACATACACTACACTACCACATATTCCGGGAGGCCGGTCGAGCTTAGAGCTTGTCCTGGCTGGGGTCCCGCTGGTGGAGAGTCCTGGTTAGGGAACCCCACCAGCCGACGATAGGTCGGCGCCGGATCTCGCCATCCAGCGGGAAAGATCATCGCGCATATCCTGAGAAAAACATGCACTAAACTAGCGGGACTAATGACCAAGCAGTTGACGTGCCCGAAACACGAAAATTAAAATCAATCCAGCTTCCAGCTGCCCCCAGTCCCTCCCAGCATCGTCCAGCCCCGCAAGTACCACCCCGATCCCTCCTGCCCTAACCCGCCCCCATCCACGCTATAATATTGTTCCCTGCGTCCCGGCCATCACTACTATGCCCTGCTGTCCAAATCTCTCTGAGCATCCTTCACCCTTTTACACAACTCGACTCACTCCAACCTGCTCCACTTAACTCCTACCTGCTCCTCGTCCTGTTCCACCACGTCATTTGCCCCCATCCGCTCCGAACACTCCTGTTTCTTATGTTTTTATTTATTTATTTTACGTCAAGAAAACAGTTAAAACTGTATGACGTTTTATGGGGAAAAGTGAATTGGGTGCACATTTTCAAAATTCTGTGATCCTCACATCATATATACTACTTAAATTTTGATTTTTGAAAGGAGAAAACAAAACTCCTATGTAGTAAAATCTATTTCAAAAATAAATAAGCAATAAATTTTGAATTTTGAAAGGTGGAAAACAAAAACTCCATGTAATAAACTATTTTCAAGGATAAATAAGCAATAAATTTTGCTCTTATTACTTCCTGCCTGACAACATGGAAACGATAATTTGAATAATTGTATTTCCCACTGAATTCTAGAAGACTTGCACAGAAAATGAAGTTACATTTATGTCCAGAAGCAAAACAAGGGGCCATCTCAGCATTTGTTTCACTCTCTATTACACTGTACAATTGTCAACGTCTGTTCCGCTCTGGATTCATGTCATTCCTCGCTTCTCTCAGCCTCTGTACCTGCTTCTCCGTCTCTTCTCCCCTCCTCTCGTCAGTCCTGCTACCCCTAAAATATTCACCTCCCGCCCCTCTGAGCTCTGATTTACTTGCATTCCTTTATTCCCTGTCCTACCATATGTGGTGTTGTTTGTCTCCCATCTCAACGTTCTGTCATTGCCCAGGCCTTTCATGTATCTCCGTGCTTTGCTCCAGTATTCTCGTTTCTCTCTGCTTTTTCTTCTGCTTCATCTGCCCTCCCATCCCACTCGCCCATACTCTCCCATCCCATCTTTACTCCATTAAATAAATCTCTCCTTTCCCAGTCCATTTCCATTCTAATCCTTTTTTAGTTTTAATTATATTATTATTGTTTGGCAATTTTGCCATTCAATGAATTTCCTTCCGAGTGTTTTTTGTTGTTACATTTGGTATCCAATTACTCATTTTGTTTAAGCCCTTTCATTACTTTTTATCATTTTTGAATCATCATGAACTTCGGAGGACACAGTTGAATCTTACCTTCTTTACTCCGCAATTTATACCATTTTCCTATCTTCCAGTGTGTCCTTGCCCCATTAATAATTACTCGCTTCTTCTGAATCAATTCCGACCCACAGATTCCTCTACAACTCAACTTCTAGCCTCGCCTTCCGTAGACTTTTGACCCATCCCCTCCACCCTGTCGACTTCTTTCTGTCCTCGTTCTGTTCATTTGTGCCCCGCCCCCTCGCGCCGTATCTTATTGTACCGCTTGAGCCGCGTCCGCCTCGAGTGGGCGGTCTGGAGCTGGCGGCCGCTGCTGAGGCTGGGTCCACAGCAGAACGTTCCTGCTTTGCTCTGGCGCCTCCTCGTCCAAGAGTGTTATAAACACATCTTCAGGTCCAAGGTCGTTTTCTGATTCTATCATCCTTCATTTTCTTGTTTGGCATACCACTCGTCATTCTTTTGCTTGTCAGCGGTTACATTAAAATACATATTTCCTTTTTAGATCCGTTGCCTTCATCACATATGTAGTCTCATTTCTTCCCTTTCTTGTCAGTCACGTTTCCTAATCATAATCTATTTGCTTCATTTTTGAAATTATATTAACATTTCATATTTTCTTTGAACTCATTTGTTGTAATTTTGTTATATTTTCTCCTACTTTATTTTATGATTTTCACTTTCTTATCATAATCTAATACAATTGATCTATTATTTTCCACACCAAAATTTAAAATTAAATTAAACCTAAATGTTCCACTATAGTTTTATAATTAATCATAACATTATTACCGAATGTTTAGAAAAATCCGCGTAATAATTTTCATTTTTATTGTACATTTTAAGCGATGAATGTGATATATATATATATATATATATATATATATATATATATATAGAGAGAGAGAGAGAGAGAGAGAGAGAGAGAGAGAGAGCGAGGGACAGGAAGACGGAGACGGAGAGGGAGACGGAGAGTGAGAGGGAGACGGAGACGGAGAGTGAGAGGGAGACGGAGACGGAGAGTGAGAGGGAGACGGAGAGGGAGAGGGAGACGGAGAGGGAGAGGGAGACGGAGAGGGAGACGGAAAAGGAGAGGGAGGGGAGAGGAGATGGAAACGGAGAGAGAGGGAGGGAGAGGAAGACGGAAACGGAGAGGAGGCGGAGAGGAGACGGAAACGGACAGGGAGAAAGAGGCGGAGAGGGAGAAGGAAGATGGAGAGAATGGGAAAGACCGGCGGTATGTTGGGGGCAACGAGAAAGCTACCACGCTCTATGCAAAACAGAGCACCCCCGTAATAGCGGTGAAGTGGAGATCAAAACATCGCACCAATTCATGTCTGTACAGAGCGCGTCCAACTGGGGATCAAACTTCCACGCGGGCGCTGGCAAGGGGGTAAAGGCGTCGCGGCGCGGGGGCGGCGCCCTGTCTGCGGCGCGAAGGGAGCGAGGGTCGACGCCTCGAGGGCCCTCTCGGGTCATTAGAGCCAACAGGAGGCCAGGCCACGCCCACCGCCGACCCGCCCCAACACTCGGGATAACTACGGAAGTCCTACGGATCCGCCCGGCAGCACTGTCTCGGGAACACAGGCCCTCACCACGTCACAACTCGCCAACCCTTTCAGTCCTCTCCTGGCCAGTTCATTTGCCCTTCTGCAGAGTCCACTACGTAACTCATCTGTTTATGCATATACCACTCATCTACTCGCCTTTTATCTTCGTGATCATTTGATAATTGTTTCTTTGTTTCTCGTTCGCCGTCGCACTACTCTCTTGCCTTCAAAACAGTTTAGTGACTACTCTTCTCGTCCCGTAGGGCCTCGCTGTCTAGAAACTATATACTAATATTCTTTGGTTCTTCATTCTCAGTACTGACGCACACCGTTTTTGTCAGTTACCTCGTCACACCATAAACGAATAAAGGTGGCCGGCGCCTCCATGCCCTGCATTTGTAATCCCTACGTTTCTCTTCTCATTCTATCAGTTTCCGCAATGCATTCCAAACCCCTATACAGATGTACCTCGACAATTACACCTGATATACACTAACTAATACCTACACATCTACACACACTAATACCATCCCAACTAATACCTTTGCAATTCCAATCACTACCTTCATGTATCTCAACCACTACCTTGAGAAATACCACCCGCCATCTCCACTTACCCCAGCAACTCCACCAATTCCAAACCACTACTCCGCCATATCATCACTAATCCACCACCCGTATCACTACTCCACTTATCCCAAACACTACACACCCATCTCAAAAGCACTCCATCTACCCCAACCTCTCGCGGGCTATTCTCTTCCTCCAGACCACTTCTACCCCAACTTCCCAACATCGCTTCAAGATCCTCTTCATATTTCTTTGGACTCGGCGTCCTGTAACGCCCGCCTCACACATCCCTGCGCCACAAGTCCCTTTCTTTACGAGTCTTCCGAACACTCGGAATGACTACGAAAGTTCTGCGGTAATTGACCTTTCGAGTGACAAGTTTGGTTTGGTTTGGTTTTTCGTGTTTCTGGCGCGTCAACTGCTTTGCTCATTATTCCCGTTAGTATAGTGCATGTTTGTCTCGAGAGATGGCGGTGATCTTCCCCGCTGGATGGCGAGATCCGGCGCATCCGTGTGTAAGGGAGGATAGGCAAGGAGAGAAGGAAAGATCGCCCGCGGCCCGTGGCCCGTTTGGTAAGGTACTGCCCGGCGTTCGCCTGGTGTTGATCAGAGAAACCACGGAAAACTACCGCTCAGAGCAGCCGGCCGCCAGAATTCTCCTCCAGGCAGCGACTGAATTCGACCTAACTGAAAAGCTAGCGTCCAAAATTCTGCCACCGTCAAGACTGAACCTAGGACCTGGCGGTCAGAGGCGCTGCAGTGGCATTAGTTGATGCACGGAGCTACCGCTCCCGGTCTGAATGACAAGGATCCAAATAATTTTTCAGTCGTTTTGGGTAAATTGATATCAAAGTTTCTTTAACGCACATTATGTCATCTATCCATCCGTCTACAATGGTGATTTCTACAGTGATTATTCGTCAACAGACTGTAGTATGACTAAGTTCTAAGCACAAGTCAGATAGAATATTTTCATATATCTTATTTTCTTCAATTTTGTCAGTTATAACTTTGTCAAACAAAGGGTTGTATTGACAACGGGAGAAAATCACGTTTCCACAGGCGACCACCTTCTGCATTATTATGCCTTATGCATATCACGTTACCGCAAAGTATGCAGAACCAGAAGACACTCCACCATTGCCTGCTTCTGACCTCGTATGTCGCTCATACATGTGACGGTATTTCCGCCTGTGGTTCCATTATCAACTCTGAGACATCATGCTCCTTGTAAGACTGTGTCAAGGAGCAGTGTGTTTGCATTTGTAATCCTTATCTGCAGTCTGCTTTTCGACATTCACCACATATTGAATCGTTCCTCTTCTTCATCACATTCCTACAAATATTGTCACAGAACATCGCGTTCAGTCATCTTGGACTTGGTCATACTGTTAGTGATCATCTCAATAATAATGAACCAGCTGGTTTGTTTCTTCAGCTGACCCACATAGTTCCTGCACGGTAAAACGATTAATTGTTATCTCTTGTGAAAATCTTACCGACATTTCGTCTGTTCCATTCGTAATCGTAAGCACTTTCAGTTATTCTCGCTCCTACCCCATTACTCTGCCCCAATTGCCTCCAATACTTCCTTCATCAACCTCTGCCTACGACTCCGCCGCCACAACGACCTCGGCGGAGACGCTTTATTGGATTCCGACGCCCCACATTCCACCTTCAATCCAACTAAAGAGGCGGCCATTCTCCCATTGCAATTCAATACTCCTCTTTCTGACGGCTTTGATCAAAAGTCATTATTAGCTTACTTCAGATCAACATCTCTATCGCTTGCTTGTTCCCTAAAATAGCGCTGCGATCAATATGCCACCGCGAAACAACTGCATGAATCGACGGCATAAATACAATAGCTCCCATTCCCGTCATTTCACATCATCGGTCACTTCAACACTTCGTCTTCAAACTCCGACCGTAATATGAATATATATCTCTCAATAATATATTTCATTGTTAGCTATTCATTATCATTATTACAGTCCCTATAATCATAATTGTTATTGTTATTCATTATTGTCGCCCTTGGTGATGCAGTAACTTTAAGCAACCTCAAAATACAAAAGAATGCTGGTTTCAATCTCACGTGGGAAATGTGTTTTTTACAAGTGGTTATTGAATTGAATTTGCTTTATTTTACGTGGCGAGACTCAGGCCAGGAGACCTGCTCTTCCGCCTGACCACGCAATTCCGCTACGCTCCTTTCACGAACCATGGAGAAAGAAGGTATTACTTGGGCGACGAAACAGGCGATTTGAATTTAGCTCAGAGGCGTCATTTAGACATGAGGATCTTTCAGCGTAAATCTACAAACATGGGAGAGCTGGCTTTACTTCCCTCCGAAGGAAGGCGTCGAAGGAATTTTTCGCCCTTAAAAATCCACGGCTTCGTATCGGGTTGGAACCCGCAAACTTCGGTATAACCGTCCGATACGCTAACCGTTACACCATAGCCGCCGCTTTGTATGGCCTTATGGTATGGTAAACTTCTGACTGCCCCACGTATCACCCACAAACCGTTATCCCAACCATGTCAAAACAACCTTGGTGTCTTCACTATAATATTTATTGATTCAACAGTAGGACTACAGAGTTTCCTCACCACAGTTTCTTTCCGGAATAAATTTCATCTCCACTCATTATTATTCACTCTGCAATAATACACTATCATCATACTACAGTAAAAGGAAATGGGACACTTACACCATACTTTTCCTGCTCTCTCCTAATGTTTAGACACCTGCTCTGCTCTACATTAACATAATAACCAAACCACATTATTCCTGACATGCAAAGCATCATAGGCATGTTGAATAACCAAACCACTGTCGATTTACCGAGTTCCTTCCCAAAATCGAGACTCCTCGAAAACCACGAACGAGAGGTGGCTCAGTGCATCAATTGATGTCACTGAGTGCCTCTGACCTGAGGTCCAAAGGGAGAGTCTCGACGGCGGCAGAATTTTCGACACTAGCTTGTCAGCTAAGTAGAATTCAGTCGCCGTCTGGAGGAGAATTCTAGCGACCAGCTGATCCGATCGGTAGTTTCCGTGGTGTCTCCGATCAACACCAGGCGAATGCCGGATCACAACCCAACAAACGGCCTGGGACCGTGCGCGATCTTTCCTTCTTCATCCTTGTCCTAACCTCACCCCTTACACATACACACACTAACATGCACTCACTACCACATATGCCGAATGACCGGTCGGAGACTTAGAGCTGACCCGGCTGGGGGTGGTGCTCCGCTGGGGAGATATCTGATTGGAGAAAATCCGCCAGTCGACGGTAGGTCGGCGCCGGATCTCGCCATCCAGTGGGGAAGATCCGACTCATCGTGATGAAAAGTGTTCACTACACTTACGGACAAAACTCTTTGTAGTTGACGCGCCCATAATTATCAAAAATCAATCAATTAAAAACAACTTTTTCTCATCGTACTTTCACACCACCGTATGCCGTTCTGCCTGGATCACATCCTCACCTTTACTCTAAACAAAACACTCATCACATTTCCGAGTTCATAACAACTTTCACCCAACGGCGCATACTACACCTTCCTCGCAGAACTCGCTTCCGTTTCCCATCTGGCTCTCTCACTTTCCATTTTCATCTCCACCATCACTATCACGGCGTGCATCAGCCTTCCATTTGCAGCGGTCGGTTGCTAAGAAGAGTATCTTCCCGTGGATTCATTGATTAATACAGGCGACAGCCAGAGCAATATTTTAACACACGGGTAACGGACCGCGCGCAATTGTTTCTTCCTCATAGTTGTCCCTCTGGTTGTGCTTTACATAACCACACTTCCATGCACTACACCGTCCAACATTTTGTAAGACCAATGGGAAAGTAGAGCCGCTGGGGAACTACCGGGAAGGAGAAATCCTCCATGTATACATAGGTCAGCCTCGTTCTCGCCATGTAGCGTGGAATACCACTCCTGCAGACACACCCTACACTTACGGACAATCTATCATAGGGATTGACGCGCTTGAAAATACGAAGTCATCAATTATTTCATTCCATTTTACCTGTAACGAAAGCACCTATAATTTTCTGAGTTCGTAATAACTTTGAAATGCCCAACAGCAAAACTACCTCGACAACATCATTCTTCAATTCACCATTTTCACCTCTACTGTCACTCACCACTTTGCTGCTTCCTGCTGTTGCTGCAAAGCGCTACCGCTGAGTCGCCCCTAATGTGGGCATTATCGCATTTAGTCCGACAAACATTCGCGGTCCCGGCGGCGGCGGCGAGGGCGGCGGCGGCAGCCGCGTGTTGGGGATTAAGCCCTGGGGCGCTCCGGAGGGGCAGGAGGGGGAGCGGAGGGGGGGGAGAGGCAGAAGTAGGCTGCGAACGCCAAGACGTGACGCTGTAAAGGGACTGCGAGCGATGGATGTGGCGAGGTCGCCGCGGCCGGGAGGGTGGGAGGAAAGGAAGGGTGAGAGTACAGGGACGAGGCCCAAATAGGAGAATGGGAAGGAAGATAAAATAGCGTTAGACTACACGCACGTTTTGGGGACAAAACAACCGATTCATGGATCGGCGTGTCACTAAGAGCCCAGAAGAACAACCATTATATAAACATAGCTGAGAGAGATAATTTTTGATGCTGTAAGCGACAAACTGAGGTAGGTAAAATATAAATTCATATTTATATTAAAGGTAATATTATATGATCACGATAAAATATAATTCTAGTATATATATATATATATATATATATATATATATATATATATATATATATATATATATATATACACACACACAACAACAAACCTCATAAAAACATGTTGAGAGTTCCATCACAAACATTTTTAAAATTCTTTCGCAATCTTCTTCAGACTGGCATGTTCAAAATTATATTATTGAAAGAAATTTCTGACAGTTGTAGCAAAAAACAATGATATTAATGCCACAATGATAATGCTACTGAATATCTACTGTCAGGGTACAAAAAGTGATATACATGTGTGAAATAAAAATATAGGGCTGGAAATAAAATATTTTTCTATTAAAGATTTGATGAACGTAGTTTATTAGACAGCCGTGTATAGAACAAACACATTTCGTTGCAAAACCGATTTCTGTTCAATAAAATTTATCCCATGTAAAATTACAATATATATATCACTTTCATCTGTATATTGGGAATTTCCTCATAATATTATTAAAAAACTTACTGCCTTAAAAACAATTGTATTTTAATTATTTTATTTTACTATATTATTTAATTATTTTCTAAACAATGTAAAGACGTATCAAATCAATGCTAAGAAATGAATCTACTCGTTCTTAAGTACAGTATAGAAACCATGCAAATTAAAACCACCTGCTCAAGAAATATAAATCTCAACTACTTTAAAATTCATAAACCGAGCGGTAGCTCAGTGCATCAACTGATGTCTCGGCGCTCTGACCGGCAGGTCCTAGGTTCGAGTCCTGATGGCGCAGGATTTTTGACACTAGCTTTCAGCTAAGTCGCTGTCTGGAGAAAATTCCTAGCGGCCGGCTGCTCTAATCGGTAGTTTTTCCCTGGTTTCTCCGATCAACACCAAGCGAATGCCGGGGCAGTACTACCAAACGGCCTACGGGCCGCGCATGATGTTCCTTTCTTCCTTGTCCTGTCCCTTACAAAACACATTAACATGCACTCACTACCACAGATTCCGGGAGATCGGTCGTAGCTTAGAGCTTGTCCAGCTGGGGCGGTGCCCGCTGGTAGGAGAGTCTGGTTAGGGAAACCCACTAGCCGACGGTGGTCGGTGCCGGATCTCACCATCCAGCAGGAGAAGATCACCGCCATCTCCCGCGAAAAACACCACACTAACGGGACTAATGACCAAAGCAGTTGACGCGCCCGGAAACACGAAAAAATCAATCAAATATTCATAACACAGAACACGCGGTTTAGGCTAATACGCACTTCAAAAGCCCTTACATACATATAACGAAATTCCCCGTATACATTTTAAACCGCTCTCCCACGATGCCGCACATTAAAATCAACATCGCCGTCTACCGTCCTCGCCCGCACGAAGCTCCTAAATCCCAAAATGCCCGCCCTTCCGCCCGTTCCACCACGGCGTCCCAGGAGCGCGCCACGCCATTGCCGACACGTCGCAGAACCAATATTTGCAAAATCACATTTCCGCGCGCAGCCTGCGGAAACCGCCCACATTCAGCAAGACTACGAGATTTTAGCGCGCGCGCGAAAAACACGGGCAGCAGATCCGCGGCAATGGCAGATACAAGATCGTGAGGCGCGAACGAGGAGACACTGGGGATGGAAAGATGAGAAGGGAAGAATAATTTAGAGTTAGAGCTGGTATGATTTAAATCATGTTATTCACGATTTAAACATTGATTTAATTACGATTGAAATCAAATGATTTTTTAAATCAATGATTTAAATCAAATTATTTTTTAAAATCGATGATTAAATCATTTTTAAATTAATGATTTAAATCAAATTATTTAAAAGCGTAGATTTAAATCAAATGATTTTAAAATCAATGATTTAAATCAAATGATTTTAAAAAAATCAATAATTTAAATCAAATAATTTTATAAAATCAATCATTTAAATCAATATTTATTATTTGTAGTATTTGAAAATATAATTGTATTTTAAATATTGATAAAATAAAAACTACTCAGATAAAAAGAAATGAAGTACAAAGTTGATGTAAAGAGTATTTTACAAACCATTTCCTATAATTGAACACTTTAGAAAATAAAATACAATATAATATGGAATAAAGTGCACAGAGTTATGAAACGAAAACAATAAACAGTTTTTGGTCAGTTATACACTAAAATACTTAGATGATCATAAGTTTAGTATCATCATTTAATTATCTGTAAATAAAGTAATTTAACAACAATAATGCCTTAAGACACTGAAGATAGTTTTGAGAAAACGCGTTTGAAGCTTAAACGGTGTTCATAATTATAGATCTGTATTAAAATGTTTACTAATGCCACTGCTTGATTTGCTGGCCACCATAATGATAAATAAAAGATAATAATAAATATATCATGAAGCAATGCATTAAATGAATAGTGTAGATAACTAAATTTACGTTCTGAATGTTAACTCAAAACATAAAACAAACCCACATAACTCTTATGAAACTCATTTTAAAATAAACATCTGTGCCTCTTAATGCAACGGATGCGCAAATCAAAATATACTTACCGTTTGTATAAAGTGGGTGGCATCTAAAATATTTTATTCTCATTTTCTATCCTATCTCTATATTATCATTCTAAAAAACCTTCAAAATGAAGTTTCTTCTAATAGTCGCAAGAGGTTATTCCCTCCAGCATAATTATCTAAAGCGTCTACGTTTGCACCAGAGCCGGTAACAGGCGACCTGAGGTAGAATACATAGTTGGTTTGCAGGTCGATGCCTTTGCACCGTCAAAGAGAAGACGTCTGTAGCTAAAGCGACGTCATTAGGTGCCCGATCTCACGAAGCGATTCGAATGGGAAACGGGCGGGAGGGGGGGGCAAGGAAAAGCGAGTGCTGTGAGAGGCAAAACAGTTGAATGGGTAGGAGGTTCACGTAAAAACTCAGGCCAATGGAGTCGAGCGTGGAGAGTTCAGAAAAGAAAACAGAAGTTTCATTTACTTTAAAATAGAAAAAGGAATAAAGTTACATATTCGTTATGATCGCGCGTATCGTTTTCAGAATACTAATTCTTGTTTGCATAGCAACTCAAATAAAAACAACGCAAAAATTCAAAATTCAAGAAAACGCCTGAATATTGAAGGAAAATAGTATTTACATAACCTTTTTAAAGTTTTCAATAATTTAATAAGATTTAATCCCATTTCAATTGGCGTTATTATTATCACAAGATGTTTACACATCTTGTGTTTATTTGGTAAATTACCATTACGTATTTTTCAAATAATCGAAACATTAATCAAATAATTTTATTTGTGAGAACATTAGAAAACGAAGAGAATGTTTTATAAAATGACCGCATTCTACGATCAAACGATATACTTCTTCGATATTCTACGAAGAAGTAGCGTTTAAAACTATTCAATTTCATTCAATTGATAATTAATCTAATAGAATATGAAAATCAATGATTGATTGTTCGTCTCTTATGCGCTGCCATACCGTTCATCCGCTTGCGATAAAACTCTTAGACATTGTAAACAGGAATGTGCGTATATATGTTGCGCATAGAAGCGTTGATTTAATGCGTTTACGCTGGACTTAAACGCCCATCGACAGAAGCTCTAGCACCCCCTGCACCTCAAGAATTAAGCGTCTTTGCTGCATATTCTGTCCTCGCAATTATGAAATATCGGCCGGAATTATTACTTAAACCCTCATCAAGAACCAGAAAATCAAATTTCTCTAAGGCAGTGTCATAGGAATGCCCCAGTGTGAGAGGGAACGTTTTAACAATAAGATACAAGACAACCATATCCAAACCAGGATATAGAACAAACCCTTACTCGAGAAAGTCTTTCAAATTCTATTTTTTTATTTTTTTTTAGAGCGTTGCGTAAAACGTTATTAAGAATCGCGTAGTCAGTAGCGTGTGAGGGGTAAGACTTTGCAATATCAGCATTTCTGGCACTCCAGTTATGTAAAATTCACACACAACATGGCTTCCGGCGTTATCAGGAGTCGCGAGGCATGATCGGGAAGGGAGAAAAAGGAGCAATGCGGAGAAACGGCCGTGGACGGAAGGAAGGGTTGGTTGATTGATTGATTGAATGATAGACTGATTGAAGGTTCCGGGCCTGTCAATTGCTACCCTCATTAATCCTATTTGTAGTAAAGGTTTTATTCTGGGAGGATGCGTTTATTCGTTCTCTGGGTCGTGCGATTCGGCACCGACCTAAATGCTGGCTTGCTGGGTAATTACTTCTCCAGGTGATGCATGTTGTTGCATGCTCCAGCAGCTGCATGAGCTTGGCCCGGCTGGGCGGTGGTGGTGGCGGCGCTGGTGGGAGAGTCCTGGTTGGGGAAACCCCACAGCTGTCGGAGGTCGGCGCCGGGTCTCGCACCCAGCGGGGGAAGATACGCCATCTCCCGAGGAAAAAAATGCACTACACTAACGGGACTAATGACCAGAGCAGTTGACGCACCCGGAAACACGAAAAATAAATCAATCAGAGGTTTCAGCATAAACAGGTTATTCCGCTTTACGGCCTTACAATGAAAAAATCTATTTCCAATTACACAAGAAACAGGCCAGGTGTTCTACTCCAGAAGAAAGTACCATGTCCGTATCCATCTATATTCTGTACATCCGGGAGATGAACCAGTTCGTTGCAGTATCCACAATTATCCGACGGAAATAACCAAGAACTCGGCGTGGTTGGCTAGCTCTAACGGTCATTTACATACAACTCAGTCACAAAATCCACTGTCTTTTGGCGTCGGGCCGACCATTATATAACGGTGGCCATTGCTGCTCCAGACTCGCCTCGTAGCTGGATGTTCGATGGAGCGGGGAGTGCCTTGTTGCCCGCGTACTTCACATAAGGGCGCGCCAACTTCAAGTCAGCTGAACACCGCATAAGTGTGTGTGTGTGCGTGTGGGGGTGTGTGTGTGTGTGTGTGTGCGTGTGCGTGTAGTGCGTGTGCGTGTGTGTGTGTGTGTGTGTGTGTGTGAAAAGGAGGATGGGACGAGAAAGAGGTAGGATAGAGCATGCTGGTCCATGGCCTGTTTGTTAGGTACTGACTCCCCCGGCATTCGCCTGTTATTAACAGAGAACCACGGATTACTACAATCAGAGCAGGTGGCTGCTAGAATTTTCTCCAGACAGCGGCTCAACGTGACCTCACTGTATAACTAGTGTCGGGAACTCCTGCCACCGTTGGACTTGGAATTCTAGGACCTCCCAGTCAGAATCTCTGCCGACAACTGCAACTCCTCTAGTTCCGGTCCTGTCACGAACTAGAGGCAGCTTAAACTCATATTTTAAACTCAAATTACGTTTGACAAACCAAACTTTGTGCTGTTAGTTGTCGTTCAACAATGGATACGTCGGTTTCTCCTAACGGTCATCATTGTGGGTTTCGATAATTTTTTCCCGGGATGACAAGGAAGGACATCTCAGGAGCGTTATTTCAATGCCTTTTCGTATCCCAAAAAACACCCATAAAGGAAAATTATGTATTTAAGAACTAAGGCTCAATGTACTTAAAAATATATTACAGTAGTTTTCTGCGTTTGTGTTAAAGTTTGCAGTTTTAGAAGTATGGTAAATACATTTCTATTTTGAAAAAGTTCTTACTTGTGGACCTTCCAATTGGTTGATTTAGAGATTCCGCACGTCAACTGTTAAGGTCATATTCCCATCAGTGTAGTGCATGTTGTTACTGCGAGATGTGGCAGGATATTTTCCCACTGAATCGTGAGATCCTGCGCCACCTATCGTCGTCTAGCATGGTTTTCTCAACCAGGTATCTCCAATCAACTTTTTCAACATTCCATGTGGTCTCGATAATGATTACGATAGCCCTGATTGTTCTTGACCATTTCATTGTTTTTAGACTCAAATATATACACATACTTTATCTTCATTTCTGTGTATTTAATCTATACATGCAGAAATATTGACATGCCTTGACTTTTTTTTGAAGGCAATTAAGTCGATTGTATCTTGTGAATGTTCTGATCGTATATTATAATTATTTCAATTATTTTCATAGATTATAAATAATAGTAATACCTAAGATTTCAAAAATTTTTATATGAACATACCTTTATAATAATAATAATAAAATATAATAATAATAATAATAAAGTAATAAATAGATATGAAGATTAATATACAATGAAAATGTCCTTGTCGTTGTACCTACGAGTATTCCATGTCAGTCCATTTACATTGTGAAAGATAGCACAAGAGCGTCGGCGGGCGGAAGCGAGTGGCTGTCTGATGAAGCTTGCACGTGGGGCGTGGGTGGGGTGGGGCAGGCCAAGGCAGGTGGCGTGGAGGCGGTCTGGATCCAAATGAGTTTCGACCCGCGCCGTCCTTTCACTGCCCCACTCCCGCCGCCTCCCGACTCTCTTCCTCCGCCACCGCCCTCCATCGATTGCGCGCCCCGCCACGAATTAATAGCGGTAATTCCCGTCCGCCTCCCGCCGCCACCCCCTCTTCTCCGCCAGAACGTCGAGTTCCACTTCCTCCCTCGCTCGCTCGTTCGCCTGCCGCACAGGAAGTGACACAGCCGTTCCCTGCTCTCCCGTACATGTGTATTTGGGTTGATTTGATTTTTCGTGTTTCCGGGCACAACTACTTTCGCCATTAGTCCCGTTAATGAGTGCATATTTTTTCTCGGATATGCGCGGATCTTTCCCGCTGCATGCGAGATCCGACGCCGATCTACCGTCGGCTAGGGGTTTCCCTCACCAGGACCTCCACCAGCGGGCACTGCCTAGCCGGAACAAGCTCTAAGCTCCTGACCGGCCTCCCGGAATATGTGGTAGTGTAGTGCATGTTTGTGAAGTGTGTAAGAGGAGAGGATAGGACAAGGAAGAGGAAGAACAGATCTCGCGCGGTCCGTGGCCCGTTTGGTAGGGTACTGCTCCGGCACTCGCCTGGTGTTGATCGGAGAAATCACGGAAAACTACCGATCAGGGAGCCGGCCGCTAGAATTTTCCCCCAGACAGCAAATGAATTGATCTAGCTGAAGAGATAGTGTCGAAAATCCGCCGCCATCAGGATTCGAATACATGCATATTTTACGTGTTGGCAGGATACGTAAGGGTACAGGGTTGAAAACCTCAGCTGGCAAAAAAAAAATAAAAACAAAAAAACATGTGTTCCTCATAATACGAGATAGAATGACGAAATGGGCCATCAGGAGCTTTAGAAAAATATCATGGAAATAATAACTGAGGCAAAGGCAACTCTATTTAGAATCGAGTAAAATTGTATACCAAATAATTTGCTCACAGAACTTAATAATTAAAAGTTTATTTCAGGTTGAAAATATAATACTATCTTTATTTATTTTACTTTCTTCCATAGCACTTATACTACAAAGAAAGTTATATAATGCTGCAGCGAAAATGGCGATTTTTCGACAGAAGAATTCATACTGTAGGCCTCGGTCTTTGATAATGAAAAATGGACAATATTGTTTTTATGCAGTAATTTACTTTATCACGTTGTGCAGTCACGTTGTCTACGTTTTTGGGTCCTTGATACCAATTTACGGCAATGACTGTTCGTTTCTCTTGAACAACCTTAGTGGCTAATCCGTATGTAGGATTTTACATCAAAATTGATATTAACTAATTGATCTGGCTGATGTCGTGGCCTCTTAAACCGAAACAAAAAATTAATTTTGAAAGTCCTTTCCACAAACTCTGAATATCATTTCAAAATTTTTATCAAAACGCTTTTAAAAATGTTATTTTTAGCCGTCCAACCTCGCATTGTAAAATGTGTTCGATTATCTAAATTTCCTGGCGATGATCGATAATAGCAGAGATGCTTCGCAGATGACGCTTTACTTAAACACCCGCAAATGTTTTTATGAAAACGATAGGTACTCTGCTTGTTCGCTTCTAGTACTGTTTCGAATTCAAGACATTTTAGTCATGGTTTGAGTGCACTTACCGATTTCAACGGAGGCCCAGAAAAATTATTTATATCCAAGCTTTATTGAAAGCTTGTCAGAACATTTTGATCCCGTTTGTCCGGCTGAAGAGTAGATAACAGTTATTTCTTCACCAAGAACGGTTTAGATAAGGTTCCAATGATCGAGCGGTGACAAAACTCGAAGGCCTTTGGCCCGAGGGATTTTGACGCTTGAGATCATTAGAACCAGTTAACGCTCGTGGAACAAATATGATTTTATTTTCTACCTGATAATACTGATTTAGATTTTGTAATTAACTAGATAATAATTTTATCTTCTTTGAATAGTTTGTTCTAAATCGCTTTCATTATTCCTCGATAAGAGAACATGTAACATCATTCACGGTTTTCATATTTCATCGTAACTACGATCCTCTTGATCCAGGTAAGGTATGAAGTGTACGTACATGGAGTTCCATATCGAGGGCAATACTAGCAATAACTTATCAGTAAAAAGTAAACAAATTATCGTCTAGAGGGGTATAATATTATATATGATAGATAAAGTGACATTTTATTTTGGGAAATAGGAAATGTTAGACATGAGGCCGATAGGTCTTCCATTTCTTTAATTAACTATACAAATCACTTAATTGGTAACAATGTTACACTCAGGATCAGTTGTAGATAATCAGAAGATATTACTTTATTTTATACTAGCATTTAATCATTGATCCTTCTTTTAATAATAGTACTAAATTGAACTCTTAGCACGATGTTTATAATTAATGTAACTGCTTTTATTGGTGGAAACCTAAAAATATTTTAGTTAAATGAGTGAATAAACATCGCAGTTATCGATAGGTAAAAAATGATTTTCAAATTTGAATTACGGGAATTCTAGAAGCACTATCAGAATCGAAAAAAATGTATATATATGAGAAATGTTATGATCTCTTAGAAACTTTCCAGCTTTGGCCAATCATCCAGTTTTCACGGAAAAAGCTGAATTTGAAATTGACTGAGTTCGACAATAGATTTCAAGGATCTTTCACTGGAATTAAAAGATGTAGAATTTTTACAAACTGAGGGTATTGATTTGTGTATTTCAGAAGAAAATACTCAGAAACCTACCAATTATTGTTTATTTTTCAGGTTACATTTTTAGGAAAACGAAAGCTCATTTATATTTGTACACGTAAGCTTCCCAGACTCGGGCCAATGACTTCTTGGCTGTCCGTGACGCCACGTAGTGGGCTGGAGAAGCGACGTTTCGCCTGTCATATCGCAGGCTTGTTCAGGCCGATATCGCTTTACCATTTATATTGTTTACGTTGTCCTTTCTGGCACAAAATATGATACAATTTACTACAAGTGCTTGTTATAACTTGAATTATTAAAGCGCATTTAGTTATGGATAAAGAAGTTCACTGAAAGAATGAACTTTCAAAATACATTTTGGAAATTGTTTAGTACGTTGTCTTAGTATAATATAGTTTAATATATTCGTATGTTATGAAGATCCATCGACGTCTGATTCCTAAAACTGTTGGTTTTGCCATTAAACACAATTCGAAGAAGTTATTTTCCTTTAGAGAGACAGACAAAAATAATGTTTTTAAATGAATTCACATGCATGTTATTAGTTATGAAAATTTACACATTTATCAAAAGCGTCAAATATCAATAAATAAAATTTATACGACAGTCTATGTAGTTCCCTCACTTACATGGTCACCACGGCTCCATTTATTCTTTGATATAGCTAGTGTTCAAATATTTCTTATTTCTTTCTGAGAATTGAGAAGTTTCGTGAGCAGACGAGTAATCAGATAAAAAGTTGTGGTGTCAGAGAGAATTGGTACCACCTGTCATGTCGAAACGGTCCTGCAGCTGTTCGATCAATGTTTTATGATTATTTTGTCATACGAGTGACTTTATGAACACGATTCAGTTATTTAGAACACAGCATTCGAGACTTGTTAATCTCCCTTTGCTTCTTTTATATTTTGCCCTATATAATCAAAGTATATAAGCCGCTGAAACTATACAGGTGTCACAAGGAATGCACGGTATAGAAACTGATCAATAACTGCACATCGTTTTTGCATTGAAAACAAAGTTCTTGATGTTGTTTGGTCATAGTATAATCATGGATATATCAACTATCTAAATTTCAACATTAAAAAATCAATTCCTCTTTCTAGCAATCTTTGATAACCTCATAACGTCACAAAAACTTTAAAAAACTAACTATTTCACAAGTTACCCTTCATGAACCTGACACATTCTCAGTGCAGCAGTGTGAATCAAAAATTGAAAGTTTACGCACTGCAGTAGCTATATTATATCTCCAAAATATAATAATAATTATAGTAATAATAATAATAATAATAATAATAATAACAACAACAACAATACATCCTCTGCTACGCCTTCAAGAAAGTTTGTAAGACGTCAAACTTTAAAAGTAGATGTGCGGGCACAAAGTAATGATATCGAATTACCGAAATATAAAAGTTAATACAGAAAATTAATAAGTATTTTTACTTTGAGAATCTTTGATGGGGACGAAAGAATGTAATATCCGAAATACTTCATCAGGAAAGGACATGAACTGACGAATAACCGAATTGAAAGAAAAAGGATAAGAGAATGCCTGAACAACGTATGACATGTTTAAAAACAGGTATTTACTTGCATCATAGAACATTACTTCTGATTGAAAACGAAACTTCTCTCATAAGAATCTCAACTTATTTTTCCTTATAGTCGAAATTCATGCCGGCGGGCGGCGGGGCGGCGAGGGGCGGCGGGGGCGGCGGGGCGGCGGGCGGCGGGGGCATGGGGCGGGGGGTGAGGGGGCGGGGGGAGGGGGGGAGGGAGGGGGCGGGGCGGGGGCGGGGCGGGGGGCAGGGGAGGGGCGGCGGGGGAGTGGTGGCGGGGGGGTGGGGGGGGGGCGGCGGTGGCGGGGGGGCGGCGGGCGGCGGGGCGGCGGGGCGGCGGGGCGGCGGGGCGGCGGGGGGGGCGGCGGGGCGGCGGGGCGGCGGGGGCGGGGCGGCGGGGGGGGCGGGGCGGCGGCGGGCGGCGGGGGGCGGGGGGCGGCGGGGCGGGGGCGGGGCAGCGGGGCGGCGGGGGCGGGGGGCGGGCGGGGGGGCGGCGGGGCGGCAAGGGGGGCGGCGGCGGGGCGGCGGGGGCGGCGGGGCAGCGGGGCGGCGGGGCGCGTGGCAGCGGCAGGGGCGGCGGGGCGGCGGGGATGTGGGCGGCGGGGCGGCTGGTCCGGCAGGTTGGCGATGCGCTGAGGTAGAGGGTGGCGGGGAGCGGAGGACGGCGGCGGCCGCGAGTTGCGGGGCGGGGCGGGGCGATAATGGAGGCAGCGGAGGCGATGTGCAGACAATTACGCGCAGCTCGAGATATTGTGCTCCGCAGCGGCGCAGCCGAGACAAACAGGGCGCAGTGAGCCCCTGCCTGGCAGTTCCGCGCCAGGCTGCGCGCCGAGGCGGCGGCGGAAAGGGAAAGGGGGAAGGGGGCAAAGGGCGGAGGTCCGCCCGACGCGGCTTCACCCACGCCTTCCCAGAACCAAGTCGTTGCAGATAGAAATAAGGCAGAAATGATTCTTAATTTCAACTTGAACTATTAATTGAAGCCATTGAAGCCCTGGAAGTCTAATTTGGGGTTAATTCATTGATTGATTGTTAGTGATTCCAGGGGCGTCAACTATTATGGTCAATAGTTATGTATGTGTAAGCCTATTTTGCTCGGGAGTTAGTGGTGATCTTCCCGGCGAGATTCAGAGCCGACCACCGTTAGCTAGCTGGGTTTTCTCAGCCAGTATATTCCATCAGCGGGCACCGCCCCAATGAGGACAAGCTCTAAGCTCTCGGCCGATCTTCCGAATGTGTGAGTGTAGTGCATGTTAGTGTATGTGTAAGGGGAGAGGACAGGCAAGGAAGAGGAAGGACAGATCGCGCGGGGTCCGTGTCTGGTAGAGCACCGCCCTCTCGAGGGGGAAAATTTACAACGCTACTGAGTTGAGAACCTGTTGCCGCGCAAGAGAACTCGAAAGAATCAATCAATCAATCCAATCTCTCCGTCACCATTCGCCCTCTGCCCACGCTTTCCACCTTCACTTCCACGCAGCTCTCTTCCGCTTCGCCGCCTCCGTCACCTTCTCCTGAGAATGCTCTCACTCGCGTTTTCCCGCTCACTTCCCTCGTGTGTCACCACATCTACATCACCTTCCACATCTTCGACACAACACAGTCTCCGTATCCACCGGTGTACCAGATCACTTCCAAAATTTTTTTACTTGCTCTTCTTTTCCTCTCTCCGTCTGTCTTCCCTCTTTTTTCCTTCCACCTGTCCCCCCGTATTCCTCTGTCGATTCCCTTCCATTGCTTCTTCTACATTTTTATCATCGCTGTGCTTCTCTTTGCTACCTCTTCTGTCTCGTACGTTCTTCCCAATTTCATTCTTCCTATACCCAGACCCTATCTATTGGTACCATCAATCTAGATCAATGCATAGAAACACATATACGTATATATTGCAAATGTATCGAATGCCCGTATGTATCCATCAAACTGTCTCCCCTCTCTCCTCTCTCTCTCTCTCTCACTTTCTCTCCAAAACACACACACACACACACACACACACACACACACCACTCTCACACTCATAGTCATTCACTCGCCGCCTTTTCACTCGGCCCAGCGGGAGGAGGGGGGGTGTCTTCACAGTCGGGGCGCTGATTGGAGGCGCGCGCGTCCCAATGACGCGTACGCCCGCCGCCCTCCCCGCCTGCCCGCCCCTGCCGCTACGAAACCGCACCTGTCGAAGCGACGCGGGAGTAATTAGAAACTTAGCAACCCCCGCGTCGCTGTTTTACACAGCAACCAATTAGGGAGGAGCCCGCCGAACGGGGAAGCTCGTGTTTTCAGCCGCCGCCGCCGCCGCATGCCGCCACCGCCGCCGCCGTCAAAGCGGGGCGCGCCAGGGTTTGCTCTCGATTTTCGAGTCCGTTCTGACTTTCGATCGTCCCCATTTATTGTGGTTGGATCGCATTGAGGTTGGCGACTGCCGTAGTGTGGTGACTTGTCACAGCCCATTAGTATTCTTTTTACGGATGCTTGATGGACCGCCTCTCGCGTTTGACTGTGTGTGTTGTGTGCGCGTGCCTCCCTGAGCGGGTACAGCGCGTGTCCGTGTGTGTGTGTGTGTCTCCGTTTGTGAGCGTGTCCCTGTGTAGGGGAGGGGCGAGCAACGCACTTTCCTGCGATGTGACGTGTGGTGTGTGGTTGTAGCGATAATGCTCAGTCTCGGTACAGTGTATCAATGTCCTGCCTTCTGGAACTGAAAGAGTGTTTGCTCTTTTTATTAGAGAAAGTGCTTGCTTTCAGTGGTATCTGATTCTTCGAATTTTTAACAGGTTCGTTTTTAGTGAAGACTGATTGATCATTTTTTGTTGTTTGTGAGGAATGAATGAAGAGTTTTATATCGTATGTATACAATTACCTACAATAATTATCGTTTACGAGAAGGTAATATCAAAATTTTATCAGATGTGCTCAAAATATTTTTTAGTTTATGATACAGATTTGCTTTAAACTACATAGTATTACACATATCAAATATGCTACAGATTTTTTTTATGGTTCAAAGTAAATATCTTGTAATGATAAAAATATCATTTCCAACTAGACATAAATGCTCTTACTAAATGTAGGAGAGCATTCGAAATGAATATTTGCAATTCCAATACAACTCGAAACTTCAACAGTCGTTGTTTAAGTTTTGCAGAGTTTCTGTATATTGTGAGTCAATGTTCAAAAGTATTTTCTGAATTGTTCGTTTTGATTGATTGATTGATTTTTTCTGTGTTTTCGCACGTCAACTACTGTGGTCATTAGTCCCGTTAGTGTAGTGCATGTTGTTTTCTGAGATGGAGGTGATCGTCCCCGCTGGGTGGTGAGATCCGGGCGCCTACTGTCGGCTAGTGGGTTTGCCTAACAAGATTCCTCCCACTAGCGGGGCACCACTCAGCCGGACAAGCTCTAATCACTAAGCGATATATTGTTTTTCGTTTATTTGGCTCGAAGAGAAAAGTATGAATTAATTTTATTAGTTTGCTTTGAAACTGCCCGAAACGTAGTATGACATTATATTAGTGATTGAGAAATAAGGACAAAGAGAGAGAGAGAGAGAGAGAGAGAGAGAGAGAGAGAGAGAGAGGAGAGAGAGAGAGAGAGGGGGAAATACACAACAGACTTTCAGAAACGTTCTTTTACATCCTTATAAAGTATAAATTGCAGCTAAAAATCAATGACGAGACATTTATTTGTATTTACATTTTATGACGTTATCTTTACATATATTACCAAAGTATTTTGATACAATTTATTTGCTGGAACTAATTTTTGCAGAAACAACTGATTGATAAAATAAACTGTCTTATGATAGTTGAACTGTAGACTTTTTATAACTCGTTTTGGAGCAATATGACATAAATATTTGACAAGTCAAAAGAGTAATGGGTTAGTTTTCGTATTTTTAGTGAAATAACTAAAGAGACCAATTATGGAGGAGAACAATAGATGTCAAATTTGGCTCTAAAAACAGTATGAATATCCTTTCCCGCTGGCGGAATGAGAAATGTGAAGATGTACCAGAGCAAGTAAGCAAACTTAGATAAATTAACGGAAATCATTTCTACGTATTACACCTTTTCACGCCTCTTATTTCAGTTTGGCAAAAATGAATGCCAAAATAATTAATATCAATCACCACCACATCGTCTACGTACGACAACACTACTCTGCGACTAGAACTGAAACCGGATAATGATTTTGCCAGTGAAACCGTCTCTCCCTTAATATCATTAATAAACACCCCCTAAATCAATTATATTTGTACAAAACAAAGTACAATATTGTCCCATATTATGTAATGTGTCTATAAAGTATAATTGTTGAGGCTGAGAAATATTGCAAGAGCTTATTTGAAGAGATTAGCTAAAACTCCTTATCGTCTTTCGTGCAGTCTTGTCATAAGGGGAGACTCTGAAAAAGACAAATATCCTCACTATTAGCATTCCTCGGCGTAAGTATCATTAAGTATTGAAGAAATTGTTACAGTTACCTTTCTGGGTGAAAAGGAAAACAGTTTTCCTATTGTTTTCTCTCGAAATTGGAGTGTTTGCACTAAGTGTACGTGCCAACCATTCAGCTATACGAATCATATAGATCTCGAATTGCAACACCATGCTCTATCACTAAATTGATTTTCAGAGCATTGATTCAAACGCGTGCATTACCAGCTTTTATACGGTACGAAGGATACGCCATGAAACTGCTCGGCTTCTAATTTTCAAACAATGTGATATCCTCGCATCTACGTAGAAATCGTTATTTCTGAGAAAGAAAATTATCTGTTTTGTGCACGTCTTTGCGTCTGACCATGGCTCGCCCCTTACGGTCATCTTTGGAAGCAGTTCGAAGCAGTTCAAAAGAGAGCAAAGCACTTCATGCGAGGAATGATATTTTTCTCTCTGCAAGGAGAACGGCGTTTTTTTGAGAGAAAATAGATCTCGAGCGCAGGAAATTTGGAAAGTGTACCTTTGCCTGTGTCTGTACACCTACGTGCTAACAATAGATAGCCTACTTTTCGTAGTATATTAAGAAAACTACCTGGAAGGACTTTCTTTGTAGGAAAATCCCAATCCCATATTTATACGCTACCGAATTCTACAGAAAATATGACACTAAATTTTGTACATTTATAATAGGTTGTACCATACCGGCTATTAAGCCTCATATTTTGCACAGTGTTCTACAGTAAATATGAACAAATATCTCATAAAGTAGTCGTCGATTTTTTTTTGTTTCATTATTTCTAGGCACATTACGGACAGGTACGCGAGTCGTCAGGTCTGGTTAAAGCGAAGCCGTTTCAACATTGGTAGGTTAATTGAGGGTTCATGATTTCATCAAAAATAATGGGAACTCTTCAGAAAATATCATCCCGTTCCCAGTTCCGACAATAGAAATGTATCTGATCACTGTATTTATTAAATTCTTGTGATTTGAACTAAAGAGGAATGAAGATACTTTCCACAATGAAGAGCAATGTGACTGGTGATCTGCCAAAGTATGCAGTACTGTTAAAGTATGCAGTACTGCCAAAGTATGCAGTACTGCAGTACAGTCCTGAAGGACCGCGATATGTCGGTCAAAACGTCGGCACCCCAGCCTTCGACGCGGCGTCACCCGGACAGCCCACATCATGACTCTGGCCGCAGAAGCATACGATACCAATGCGACAGGTGTTTTCATCATGTATTGAACGTGTTTATCGTTTGATTATAAGAAAACAAATATCTGATCACGAAAACGTCAGTTGACCCGCAGAGATGGTGGGATTCACTATTATCAACCTTAAAACGCTTTATCTCACATCGGTGTCTTTTGCGGGTATGCGCTTTTTACAAATACAAGATAAGTACATCCCATCCTGGATACAAATCCTTCAATCTCACACAGCAACTGCCGGAAAACCCGCTAGATCCACCAACGATATTTAATTATAATTTTTCTCAGAAACGTATCAACAGGCAAATCGCAAAACGTCTCCCACCACACCCGAAGATGGTTGGGGCATTATTCCACCTGAGCCACGCATTCAAGCCACCTCCTGCCCTTCGCGAAGCGCGGTTCGATGGCGCAGCCTCCAATGGGTACCGCGCCCGCATGCAGGGTCCGTAACCCCTGCAAGCTGTGCACCCGAGCGCGCGCGCACAGCCGGCGGGTGGGCGGGCGCGGAGGGAAGGGCGAGACGGGTGGAGAGGGCGCGTTTCTTCCGCAACCAGCGCCAGCGGCAGCGGCGGCGGGCGGCGGCGGCGCGGCGGCGGCGTGGCAATCTGCCGGAGCACTGTGTTTACCGCGAGCTCGCAGATAGCCACGTGCTCTGAATATTAAACCCGGGTAGGAACGCGCCTGTCTGGGCCGCCCGCCTCGCACTGACCCTTCCCGCGCGCCCCTTGCCCCCACCCCGCACTACCCCACCTGTTCTGCGCTGCTGCGGCCCTCGTGCCAACTCCATTCCACGCTTTACTCGGTGCGCATTTCTACTCAACTCGCAGGCCACCCCGACATTTTGCGCTCGGTACTCTCTCACATCCGTTCCTCCAATATTGCCTCTCTGGTGCCAGTCGTATTTTCAGGCTTATTCATTCCACCCCGTCACTCTGCAACTCTAGGTCGCTCTCCGCCATGACCCACTCCACCAGGCCCCTCCGCCATGGCCCATATCTCCCTTGCCCTCTCCGCCATCTCCCCTCCGTCATGTACCTCCCCATGTTCATTCCGAATGTCCCCTCCGTCAAGTCCTCCTCCGTCAAGTCCCCCTCCGCCAGTCCTCCTCCGCCATGTTTCTCTCCTCCGTCAAGTCCTCCTCCGCCATGTCCCTCCTCCTCCATGCCCTCCTCCGCCATGTCCCTCCTCCGCCATGTCTCTCCTCCGTCCAGTCCTCCTCCGCCATGTCCTCTCCTTCTCCATGTCCCTCCTCCGCCTTGTCCTCTCCTCCATGTTCTCTCTCCGCCATGTCCCTTCCTCCGCCATGTCCCCCTCCGCCATGTCCTCCTCCGCCATGTCCCCCTCCGCCATGTCATCCTCCGCCATGTTCTCCTCCGCCATGTCCTCCTCCGCCATGTCCCATCCTCCGCCATGTCCCTCCTCCGCCATGTCCCTCCTCCGCCATGTCCTCCTCCGCCATGTTCTCCTCCGTCCAGTCCCCTCCTCCGCCCTGTCCTCCTTCTCCATGTCCTCCTCCGCCTTGTCCTCCCCGTCCATGTTCTCCTCCGACATGTCCCTTCCTCCGCCATGTCCCTTCCTCCACCATGTCCCCTCCTCCACCATGTTCCCTCCTCCACCATGTCACCTCCTCCGCCATGTTCTCTCCTCCCGCCATGTCCCCCCTCCGCAATGTCCCCCCCTCCGCCAGTTCTTCCTCCGCCATGTCACCTCCGCCATGTTCTCTCCTCCGCCATGCCCCTCCTCCGCATGTCCTCCTCCGCCATGTTCTCTCCTCCGTCCAGTCCTCCTCCGCCATGTCCCTCCTTCTCCATGTCCCTCCTCCGCCTTGTCCCCTCCTCCATGTTCTCTCCTCCGCCATGTCCCTTCCTCCGTCATGTCCCTTCTTCCGTCATGTTCTTTCCTCCGCCATGTCCCTCCTCCGCCATGTCCTCCTCTGCCATGTCGCACCGCCAGGGCCCTCCTACAGATCCCCGCCGTCACGTCCCCATAAACGACCCCACCAACCCTTCATTAATTCCTGTCTTGTCATTCCTCCAGCCGACTCGCAATACTTCATACCCGACTTTCCCCACATGTTTAATACCCAAACTTGTGTACTCCGGTCCGCGCCTATTCCCTTCTACCTACCCAGCCTTCGACTCCAGTCTCTCCCCCGTGCCCTGCCTATTCCGTCCACGGTCCGTGGCCTCCCTGCGCTCCGAAGCCCTGCCCCCCTGCCGGCCTGTGCCTGCCGGTCAGATAAGGGTCACCGGCATTTGAATACATTTAAACGCGCTGCCCTGCCTCTCCCCACCCCACCCCAGCTGCTGTACACAAATGCCGCGTCGCGTTCCTTATCTCCTCCGAGCAATATCAATTCTTGCGAAGAGCACGAATCCTGCCGACGGAATTTCATAACGCCTTCTCCTGAAGAATTTGCTGCCTACGATCAACATTTTGGTCTTGATTCTGTTTAATTTGTTCTTGAATTTATGCATTTAATCACTTGTCAACGTTCGTGCCGGTTTTTTCAAAATTGTGCTACATATACTTTATAAAAGTACATTACTTCATCTGTGTCCATCTAAAATGTACTTTCCAATAGAATATGTTTAACCCGCAATAGCCTTCCACACATACATATGGCCAGAATGGTATCTTCTTAATCCCAGTGACTGATACGCCAAGGTTGCATATGGTAATTTGACACAATCTTTTTATCCCCTTTGTACTATGGAGTTTTCTTGAAATAGTGTTTTCTGTAGGTTTTATTCAAAAGGTTATAATGAGAAATAGAGTCTAAATGATATTTTATTCATCACTTCATTAATTCGGGATAGTAAAGGTATCAACCACTGGTCTGGCATACATGTTTTCCCGGGAACTTGCATGCATTCGGGCACACATGCTTTGGGAACTTCATCCCATCATCAGTGGCTTTACAATATTGAAATTGAACATACAAATAAGCATATGAATAACTAACCCATACACAAGAAATATATAATACGACTGAACAGTAACATTTATTTGAATAGGTACTTACCTAAGCCAACTATGGAATTTGTGTAATATGCTGTACTAAAAATTCTACTATGATATTATAGGTTTGGCTGATGCTTAGTTAGTTCCTGATTTTAATTTTGAAATATACTTACTTAAAAATTGTACTTACTTATATATATATATATATATATATATATATATATATATATATATATATATATACATAGGGGAGAGAGAGAGAGATAATAATTTCTCTTTATCATTAAATTTACACGCCTACTGATTGCACCTACACACACAACACATACACAAATTGGCACCATAATTTTGGACCGATTTCTCTGACACATATATCTAGGGTTTATTGTACGATTTCCTCTGCTATATCTAATGACACTTATATTCTCAGTGTTAAATAATATTATCCCCAGCGAAAGAAACCATCTGTCAGATGAAGTTAGTAATGCTAGCTTTAAATGCTCATAATATCAACTGACAATTAAACATACAGCAAATGAAATTCAACAACAAAAATCACGTACCTAAAAATATTTGTTTTGGGGGAGTTAATATATGAATAGATAAAAATTACTTTACCATTACTAAAATAACTATAATTACCAACAATACCAACCAATTTTTAGACGAGACTCTTTATCCTAAATAAATAATATTTGTAATAAATTTCCCGATTTAAATGTTGGCCACCTTTATAAAGACCATGAAATAAATTTGATGTTTACTTGTTAACCTTTGTTAACTTGGTAATTGTTTACTACTATGGAGTTATTTGCTGTTTATTGTCTCTCTCTTACAGCCACAATTATTTTTACATCACGTCCTATAGTTTATACTCAAAGTATTTCACAAATTGTCTCTGACTGATGTTTTCAAACGATTGGTTTGGTAGAAGATGTTTTAGTTATTACAAACCCGTGTCCAGATTAACCTGTGTCTTTTACACAACACAATATCATTTACAATTAAATACTTTGATGATATATTTACAAATTTACCGGTATAGTAGTGCAGTGTACCTGTGAGTAGTGTAGAATATTTTGCTTACGCCTTCGAGAAAGTCTTGAGAGTTCCACGTAAATGTTCGTTACCTTCACATTTTCTGCTTATATAATACGATAAGATAGTATCCCGGATATCAATTCAATCAATAGCTTCACCTCAAATCCTTTCCTCATCATTGGGAGGACGTCTTTCTTTTTCCATATTAAACCTTAAAATTATCGAGGATGGTAAGTGCCCTGCGATCTGCTCATGTAAGTCCTCACTGAACTCATATTTCCTTCCCACATATAATGCCACAAATGGACATTTCATTTCATATCAAGTTCAAGAAACCTTTATCTCGCCCTCTTTAAAATCTTCAGCTTCCTGCCTTCTCCAAAACCCCCCTTCTCTGTGCACTTCCCTGAATCTTGCGCCGGCCCTAACCAGCTGCTTTTTCCTCGTCCTTCCTTGCACAAACATTCCGTTCCGTCCCCTTTGTCCACAAGCGGAGACCAGGGAGGCGGCGGCGGCGGCGGCGGGCAATATTCTAAATCAGCGAGTAATAGGAGATAAGGGCTGGGCTGGGCGATTCAATTCTGAAAGCGCGGCGTCCACAGAGAGGGTAATCAGTGGATATTAGCAACGCCACTCCCGCGCTCCGGCGGATGGGCAACGCGGGAGTGGGCGGGGGGGGCGTAGCGGTGGGCGCCGCGATACGGTCTCCATGGTGCGCCTGCAGCTGCTGCTAAGGTATGCAACCTGCATGGCAGCAGGAGCGTGCCGGCCTCGTACGCAGAGCCGGGCCTCGGGGCCGACCACTTGCCCCGGCGTTCGTGACGGCCAGCGCCGGCTGGCGCTATTTGGGGGTGGAGGAGGAGGATGTACCGATGAAATAGATATGGGAAGGTTGAAGATGATGATAACACAGTAATAGGAATGGTAAATAAAGAAATCTTTAAGGAGTAAAATCGTTATAATCGGCGGGAGTAACAAAATAGGTGATAGTGGTAGAATTAAAGATATCAGAATAAATGGAAGGCCAGAACACGCGATATCTGCTGAATCACTTGAGGCGGAAAGAAGGAAAACGGAATAATAACAAGTTATATAAAGGGAAGTTTCAGAAAAACACTTTATTCCAGCAGTGACGGGAAGGGTTGAGAAAAGTTATACTCTACTGCAATAACTGAAATGGAAAAAAATCATAACCAATAAATTTATTAAATATACTAGAACAGTTTTATTACTATCTGAAACCTTGCTAGTAAAATCGATTTTATAATAGAAATTGTAATAGCAATTACAATCCCTAGATTCCTTCATAATGTTCTATATAACAGTGCAATACGTTTATTGTAGCAATAGTTCAAAATAAATACATTAAAACATGTTTTGACAGTAGAACACACATCGTATCACAAAATATCTAAAATGCTTGGCTCTTGCCAGAAACTGTATTTCAAGAGGTACAAAGATGTGTAATTAGGAGTACTAATAGTACGTGGGTACTCAGTTGTAATTACGAACCAGGTGAATTGGAAAAGGAACTTTGAAGTTTTGCAGATCACGGAGAAGATAATGTAATCGTGTTTACGCAACCCTGCGGTAAGTATTTTCCATGCAAGCAGGGATATGCTCTAATCTGGAGCAATGCACGTAATTACACATTTACGTATTCATTGAATTGTGGTGGGTACGGATGGCATCCAAGATTAATACACGACAGCGACGGGGGTGAAAGGGTGGGCACAGGATGGAAACATGAGCTGTTTAGAGGCAGAGTGCTGAGAATAAGGATTCTAGTGGTCGATTGCGAGTATCAGACTGGTAATTTGAAGAGAGCGGCTGAACAAGAGGGTAAACACCAACAAGATAAACAGTAGAAATTTCTGATGAACAACAAGTTTGAGGCTCTTTCTGTCGTGTTTAAGTATTTATTTTGATCCGTGAAATCCTATGCTAACGTGAAAACTCTTCTTAAACGAGTTGGATTTTTATGGTGGAAAACAAACACAAATATTCTTCTGTCACATTCACGAGCTTTTACTGTCATGTTCGACGCATGTTTGTCCATGTTTATAAAAAATGTAATTTTCACGAAAGTGATTTCTACCAAAATGCATTATTTAATTGTTTTATTTGTTGTTTCAGAAAAATAAATTGTCAGATTTTGGCAGAACCTTACGCTTGTGCAAACTGGAGTGGTACTATAAGACATTTGCACAGTGTCCAAGCGGTATTAGAGAATCAATAATAACACAGGCACACAAAATAAAAATGTTGTCAGATCCAAAGACTTGACGCATGTTTATCTATGAATATTGACGCGCTGAATAGAATCCGAAGGACAAATTGGGCCATCACCATCCAGTTTTTAAATGGGGAAACACATTTGGAAATTTTTTTTTTTGTTTTTGTTTTGGAGGTAGTTCTGACCCAACGACTTGACGCATGTTTCTCTATGCATGTGACCGGAGCGGTAATTTAGTACATCAACTGATGTCACTGCAGCGCCTCTAAACGGAGGTCCTAGGTTCCCACTCCCACGGCGGCAGGATTTTAGACACTCAGCTTTCAGCCAGGTCGAATTCAGTTGCTGTCTGGAAGAGAATTTTAGTGGCCGGTTGCTCTGATCGGTAGTTTTCCGTGTTCTCCGATCAAAACCAGGCGAATGCCGGGGCAGTACCTACGGGTCACGGACCGCGCGCGATCTGTCCTGCTCTTCCTGTCCATCCTCCCCCTCCACCACACTTACACTAACATGCACTACACTACCACATATTCCGGGAGACCGGCCGGGTGCCTAGAGCTTGTCCGACTGGGGCGGTGCCCTGCTGGTGGAGAGTCCTGGTAGGAGAAAAACCCACTAGCCGACAGGTCGGCGCCGGATCTGCCATCCAGCGGGGAAGATCACCGCCATCTCTCGAGAAAACATGCACACACTAACGGACTAATGTCCAAAGCAGTTGATGCGCCCGGAAACACGATAAACCAAACCAAACAATCTATGCATGTGGATGCGATGGATTCAAATCGAAAGTACATGTCCACCAAACTGGTGACACCAACTTTAAGGACAAAACACCGCGAAGGTTTAAATTTTAAATTTCGAGATTTTTTCCCGCAATTAAAAAATGGAAGGTGATCCCGCAATTTTGCTGATTTGGATTTAGCGCGTTAATATACTCTAGAGAAATATGTGTCAAGTTTTTGGGATCTGAAACTATTTTTATTCTGTATGTCTGTGTCATCTAAAGTTTTCTAAAGTCGAAGATTTACGCGGTCATCGATTTATAAAAACGGTCTTAGCTGTCCAGGCGACGCCGCGTCAAAAGTGTTCCAACAATCTACTCGTGATCTTCTCAGGCTGAAGTACGCCAAGATGACGAGTTTACAAAAAACACCTGAGACCAAATAGCTCGAGTTAGCTATTACACGTCTTGTTCTGCTTCGGCTCGCCACTCTACAACTCTAAAAGTAGTTGGGGTTGGTTGGTTGATCAGTGGTTCCGCGCGTCAACAGATAGGTCATTGTCCCGTAAGGTGTGTTTTTCCTCGGGAGAGGCGTGATCTTCTCCCACTGGATGCAAATCCGGCGCCGACCTCCCGTCGGCTGGGGGGGGTTTTCCCCAACCAGGATTTCTCCACAGGCGGCATCGCCCAGACGACAAACTCCGACGTTCTCCGGCATGTGGATGTGTGCCAGTGTGTGGTGTGTGTGTGTGTATGTGTGTGAAAGGGTTGCTACCCTCCGAAGAAAGGAGTACAAATAAAAGAAAGGAGGAATTTTTGTCCTTAAAAAACAACGACTTTGATTGGACATGAACCGTAGACTTGATATAATAGACCCATACGCCAACCTTACACCACCAAAATCACAAGACGATAGTAGCAAGAAAGCGAAATGGAAAGCTGTCACAATAAAATAATCACAAAATATTCCTCCAATGAAAAATATACGGTTAAAACTGTACTGAAAAGAATATGAATACAGCACAGTTAAATATCATATTGAAAGAATAACATATGGTAATATAATAAGTGAAAATATGTTGATTTTGAAAATAGGTATGTTTATTGAGAGATGTTTTAACATAAATCCTCGAATTCAATTTCAATGAATACCAGCGCGACAACAATCATGGTAGATGTCTCGACACCAGAGTGCAGAACTGACTGCGGGTTGCTTTTTTTCGGCGCAAGATGAAGAGAGACGTCATGGGCGCCCCTGTCGCAAGGTGGAGTGATGGCGGGAGTGGCAGGAGGACGGAAAGGTAGGATGTGGAGAGGGGGCCGTTTGGGAACGGGAAAGGGAGGGGTGATGCGAGTAGAGGCTAGGAGGGGCGGCCAGATCGGAGGTGGGGTCAGGTGTGACAACGAGAAGAGATGTAGAGCTGTGGCAAAGGGAAGGCGAATCTGGGACGTAGGGCGGTGGCTTACGATGGCGGGGCTGGCGTGGGCGGCAGGAGCGTTGGGGTGCAGCGGGGGTTGGGGACGGAGGCGGCAAGGGTTGTGATGGTGTGGGACGGAGGCGACAGGAGTGGCGATGGGGGAGTGGGGAAGGGGGGGAGTGGTGGCTGCGGGGAAGGGGCGGGGTTGTGGCGACGGGGGGGGCAGGGGGGGGCGGGGGCGACGACGGACAGCGGGGGCTGGGGGCGGGGGCGGGGAAAAGCGGCGAGGTGACGGCGAGGGTGACGGCGGGGAGTTGTGAAGACGGATGCGGGAAGGTGCGGGGTTGAGGGGGCGGCGGATGAAGACAAAGGGGGGCGGGAGGGGCGGGTCGGAGGTGGGGGCCGGAGGGAAGGAAGAGGTGGCGGGAGGGGCGGAGGGGTGGGCTCTGCTAGCGGAGGAAGAGGTGGCGGGGGGGGGAAGGAGGTGTGGAGCTGGGGCGGGGGGGCGGGCGGGGTGGTGGAGGTGAGCTGGGGAGGCGGAGGAGGAGAAGGTGGGCGGGGGAGGCGGGTGGGTGGAGGTGTGTGGAGCTGGGGCGGCGCAGGAGCACAGGGAGCGGGTCGCCCTTTTCGGGCCGGACGTCGCGAACACGAGACGTGTCCGGCCGCCGGGCGACCGCCCCCGCACCCTTGCGCACCCCCCCGCTCTGCCCACCGACCCCACCCCACCGCGCTGCAGCCGAATGCGACCGGGGACCCGATTCACCACCGGGGTTTTTTTCCCCCTTTTGGAATCAACGCCGCTCCATTTCATGAAAAAAAACGATTCACATCATTCCCCTTTTAACTTCTCATTTAAACCCCATACTTCAAATGAAAAAATAATTGGGTTACCTATAAATGAAAATAATCTTCCGTTTTTTTTATTTTTTCACGATTTCCCCATTCTTATTCTATAAAATTGGGAAACTGTCATCTATTCAAGGAAAAATATAACAGAAATGATGCCAACGGCCCATGACGTAAAAAAATATGAACATGGGACATGAACGGGAAAAAAAAGGGAAAGAAGTTTGAAAAACTACTCCAATGACTTATCATTTGATTTTTACATATAAATTTTCCCAAAATAATCAGTTGAACGCAGATTACTAGGTGTTTTGACAATTTTTTAAAGGAAAGGTGCCCACAAGGAATGAAAATGTAAATAATTTAGAATAGGGGTTATTAAAAACTTTAAGGAAAAATGAAAAAAATATTACACATACAATACTAGTTTTTAAAAAAGTTCTACAAAATTTTTTATGCAGGTTAATGACACGTTTATATCGTTTTTGTCCTCTACATACATACGTTCGGTTTCTATATTTCTTTTTCCCATTTCTTTTTTTCCCCCAATGTTTTCATCTTTTCTTTGGGCGCCGGCCCGGCAAACGTGCGTGGCCCCGACCCCGAGCGAGGGGGCCCTTGAAGGGATCGGGGACCCTGATTAACATGGGGGGGTAAGAATCCACCACCCGTCCATACAAAGGGGGCCGCCCCCGCCCCGCCCCCCCCCCGCCCATCTCCGTCCCTCCCGCCCCTCCCCGCCCTGTTTCGCCCTCCCCGCCCTGCCCCCTCGCCCTCCCCCCCCGCCCCGCGCCGCCCGCCCTCCCGCCCCCCCCTCCCCCGCCCTGCCCGCCCGCCCACAACGCTTCGCCCTGCCTGGCAGCCACCCCCCGACCCGTCCAGCTGCAGCGCCCCCCGCCCCGCCTGCTGCAACCCGTTCTTCCCGTCTCTCCCCTTCCTACCATCTTATACCCGTGGATATCCATGCCCTTTTGTCCACGTAGTTAATTTCTCTTAACGTCTCAACAACCCTTAACCATCCCAGCCATGTTTTTAACCCCTCCCCTTTAAACCCATCTTCTTAACCATCTTTTTTACCCATTTTTTACCCATCTTTTTACCCATCTTTTACCCATTTTTACCCCATCTTTTTACCCATCTCCTTAACCCACCCCCTTAACCCCCCTTAACCATCTCCAACCCATCTCCAACATCCCCTTTAAACCCATACCCTTTAATCATCTCTTTCCCCACCTTTACCCATCTTTCTCATCTTTTTTATCCATCTTTTACCCATCTTTTCCCCATCTTTCCCCCATCTTTTTTCCCCATCTTTTTACCCACTTTTACCCATCTCTTTACCCATCTTTACCCATCTCCTTAACCATCTCCTTAACCTTTCTAACCATCCCCTAACCATCTCCTTAACCATCCCCTTTAACCATCTCCAACCATCTCCTTAACCATCTCCTTAACTAACCCAACCAATTTAACCATCTCCTTAGCACCAATCATCCCCAACCATCCCCTTAGCCACATCCTACCCACGTTCATTCATGCTCTACCCACCCCACCACTGCTCCATCCCCCCATACCGGGCAACGCCCAAAAACCAGTTTTTTCCCCACCCAGACTCTTCCAGGGGACTTTCTTCCCCCCACTAATGTCCACCACGTCAACAACGCCCCAACCAACGATCTAGCTTGCCCATTTTTGCTTACAATCTAGTTTGCCCTAGTTTGCCCTATCCTGCCCCCCCATGCTAACCAATGTCCAACCCATCCCAAAGGGTTTTCAATTTTTACAAACGTTCTCACCCTTACCCTATATTTTCCCTAACCAATCTCACTTGCTCTATTTTTTAAATACTTACCCTGTTTACATTTTCGCCGTTTTCATTTTCCCTTTTCCCACATTTGAGCTTTCCTCCAAATTTAATTTTTTAAACCCAAAAATTTGGATATTCTATTTAGATACGTACTTTGAGGAGTCTTGTTACACGAATGTTTAACAAAAGTTCGAGAAAAAAAAAATGAGGACGGGAGTGCCATATGGGCAATATATATACGAAATATCCGTACTTCTAACACACATTCTGAAGGAAACCTGACGACGAAGGGCGGGGATAATTTCCAAACTGGGGGAAAAAAGAAAAGAGTAGGGTCGGGAGAGAGGTAAGTAGAAAGAGGGAGTTTACGAGTTTGATGCCGAATGGAGAATTGACACAGATTTGGGGATAGGATTAAGGATAATATGGATTAAGAGAATAGGGAAAACATTTATTTTGTATGGGAGTTTATCGAATGTGAATTGATGACAGGTGTTTTAGGTAACTGGTAAATACCACAAAAATTTTTTCAGGGATATTTTACAGGGGAGATATGGAAAATAGATGAAACTGGGAATCAGATTTGAGAGTTTTGAATAAAATTTTTGGGCAGTGAGTTTTTCAAGAGAGATAAAAGGGGGTACTTTGATTCAAGATTTTACAATATCACGTGAACGTAGATCTGGTTTTATAAATTCGGGTCTCGATGGCGAAAATTTTTGTTGGGGGAATTTGATGGTGGTTTTAAGAGTTCTGACAAGGTTCGTGAATGGCAGAATTTATTTGAAAGTCCGGGGGTTTGGGAAAGGTCCGCACAACAATGTTTCATCAGCAGGTGATGAAAGAGGAATAGTGGGTGGGTAGAAGGGGGCAGAACGACTTAAAAGGCTTTTATAAGAAGGGATGAGGCGGAAAAAATTGCATAACGACGGAAAAATACGGGGGATAACGGGGGCATAAAAGGGGGGTAAGGCGGGCATAACGGCGAGCAGAAGGGGGGGGCAGAAGGGGGGGAAGGGCGGGAGAAGGGCGGGGGGAGACGTTCAGGCAGACGGGAGGCAGGCATGGGTAAAAAGGGAGGGGGGAGGGACAGGGGATGGGGAACGGCAGACGAGGGGGGCGAAGGGGGGGTGGGGCGCCACGCCCACAGCGCTGTCGCCGTCCGAAGAGGGTCCCGCCGGCCGAGGGAGCGCGCACGTCCTTTTTTTTCGCGTCGCAGCCGGGCCGGCTTCACGCGCCATCTCGGTCAATGCCACCGCTTTTTTGTCCCCTCCCTCTCCCTCTCCTCCTCCCCCCGCCTCTTCCACACACCCACATGCTTTGCATACCCTTCAGGGGTAACGTGGTTTCGGGGCAGTGGAATTTGAGAGCACGAGAGATAGATGCCCTGATTTGCATGCATAGCTACCAAGTGGGGGGGGATTAAAGCTGGAAGGTTTTTAAAAGTTTAAAAGGGGAAATGTAAAATAAACAAATCATATCAACTATGATCATTATTGATTGTCATGATAGACCAAGATTTTTAAATTATTTCAAATCATGTAAATTTCGCAAAAGACTTTCCCAACTTACCTTTAATTTTTTTATAACACAGTAAACTACAAGTTCTGTTTTTGAGATGAACATCTAAAAGAAATCAAGATGTATTTCTAAAAATCTCCGATTAGTAGAAATTATCATCACCAAGGGTTTTAATGTAGTTAGTGTTTAATCACAGAACGGTTTTCCCCGATTCCCCTAACGTTCTTTAAAACCCAAAAATTTTAAGAACTATTTATTTTTAAAGGGAATTTTTATCTGAGGATTTTCTTTTAAATTTCCACATTGATAGTCTTTAAAACAAAAATAAAATTTTTTTTTGAAGTGAAACAAAAATTTTTTAGTTCAAGGAATACTGTTACTGATGAAAAACTGATGTTTAAGTTGATATAATAGTTTGAGTCTGTTTCAGCTGTGGAACCCGTTTAAGAAAATAAATATTAAGCCCAGGCTTTTCTTTTGTTTTGTTAACTTGTAATTAAAAACAAGGTTTCAAAAAAACTAACTGAGAAACATTGTATTTTTATACACATTCTATCATTTAATTTTTTTAATTTCTGAATAATTATTTGCATTAAAAAAGTAGAGTGATACTTTCCCTTTTTTTTACCACCCCGAAAAAAGTCGTGATTTTACTTCTTGTATACGCGTATAACGCAGTATTTTAGAGAAAGCAAAAATGCTTAAAACGATTTGAGATTTCAACGGAAATAGGGGGACGTTCCCAAAAAAGTTATTTTTTCCGTCCTCCGTCTCTGTCTGTTTGGGAAACCACTATCGCCTGCCCTGTAACGTTTTCCGAAATGGATTTTCCCCAATAATCTAGTTTGACTGAAGCTTTCGACTTTGAAAACATTTTTTTTTAAAATTGGGGTATTTTTCCCTGGGGCATTTTCAAAAATTTTTTTAAAATTTCCCCAAAATTTTTTTGTTAAAACAAATGTTTTTTGATAGTTTTTTTTATTAAATATGTAAATTTTTTTAAAATTTTAGTTGCACAATATTGTAGAAATATTTAGATATTAAAAAGAAAAGCAAATTTTACAAATTTTCAAATTTTTTTTCTTTTTTATAAAGGGTTTTTTAAATGTATTTAAAATGACATATAACAAAATTCCCATTCTTTTTTTTGTTCCAAAAATTTAAAAAAGTAATTTTTTTGACTTGTCTCGAACGTCTTTAATATTTTCATCATCGGCCCTTTTCACATTATTGAATTTAAAAATTTGCTTTAATTTTATATACTGTGTCAAAATCTGAAAATGTCTAAAAAGAGCTCAAAAATTTTTGGCACGGACAGGGTCTAGTCTCCGGGCCCGTGTGGTAGTGTGCCATATGTAGTAAACGTTGAAGATAGTAAAAGGAAGAGGAAGGGAAAGATCGCGCGGTCTGAGTCAAGGTTTATTAAGATAGTTCTCAGCCACTGGTATTGATCAGAGAAACTACGGAAAACGGGCAGTCAGAGCAATGGCTATTCTAATTCTCCTCAGACGCGGCTGCACATCTCAACTGGTACCTGCTTGTTATGGCTCCGCCTCTGTCGGTATTCAGAACTTCGTAGGACGTCTGGATCAGAGTGGCTGCGAGGCGCATTACTGGCTCAGGCAGACTCAGCCCGGTATCGTTATTAGGAGAATCTGGCTGCCGGACCCACGGTGGCGGATTTTCGACTACACAGGTGTCAGTGGTGAAATTCAACTCTATTTAGAAGGCCTTGGGCGAACATGGTGATGATTTCCATGTTTTCTCCGATAATTCAGGGTATGCGAGTCCTCTAAAATTGATCAAATGGAGTTATCCCGTCATCCCATTTCGTTTTAGATGGATGTTTGTATTATCCTTACGTATTTCTCCCTACATTTTAAAAATCGCGATAGTCGCTATATGACCAGATCGCAGTGACATTAAAATGTCAGGAGGAACAGTTCGGTCCATTCTTGTGCCAGCGGAGGCCCCACGCAGACACTAATTCTACAGAGCAATATTCGTGAATTGGTTACACCCACTGAGCATGCAGGAATAATATAAGTATCGTTGGTCAAAGCAGTTTGCTCACTTTACAGATAAACCTCTCTTTAACACCTTGCGTTCAACGCCTGTCTCACATCATCCAGCGTCTCCTGCAGCTTGTGAATCCCTTCTTCTTGTATCTGGGTTCAGGAAGAGTCGCGAACTGCGCCAACTCCATCATGGACTCATGCCGATTGGGTCAGGCTTGGACTTCCCGGACGACTTCCGTTTTAAATGTACCCCGTTGAGTCCCTTATCGCATTCTGTCAAATGGGTGCACCAACCGCGCACCGTAGGAATAATTAGTGACGCTGTCACGAACATTTCTCCTGAGAGAAGGGAGGTAGTGAACTCAAATGGCTCCAGAATGGTGACGAGTCCTCAAAACCATCCAGTCGTCGGCTGAAACATAAGAATAATGATAAAATTAATTATAAAAATATACAGGGATTACACGCACGTTTTGTGATGATTGAATTCAGGAGATAACAATGACAAAATCGCATTAACCAGTCAGAGCTTGCGGCGTGCGCAGTGAAACTAGGCTATGATGAGATGATGCTTCACTTCAGCAATCTTTCACCATGGCCAACTTACTCATTCCAGCGGGTGGGAACCTGCTGGATAATCCACAACTCTGAAGCTTGTGCCGAGTGTTGCTGGTCGCGGAGGCGTTCGGAAGCCAGGTGCTGTGCCTGTTTTCAACATGTACATTCAGCACTAAATCTTCATCGCAAGAGTATTAAAAGGACCCGTTAAAACTTACTTGAAAAAACAGCCAATTTCTTCACATTTCGCTAGAACATCCGGCCAATCTCTGCACAGGGTAGTAGCCCACACATAACTAAATGTAGTATGTGAGCTACACACGGCATATAGAGGATTCCCAACGACCTGATAGCAGCCTTCGCCTTCGTCTGCATTGTCCGTTACTGGCTACCACCTGAAATACCATTAATAAAAAGTAATACTGTTTATCCACCTCTTGGAGCTTTTGTGTTCCAAAAACAAGAAATATCTTATTATTAACGGATTTGCCTTTGAAATATACTTCAAATTAAAGTTTTTTTAATGAGGCTTAATGTAAACTATCCCCATAATCAAGGTTTCAAAATTCTTAGGGCGTCGGGTTTGGTCACATCTATTCAGAATATCGAGTTTTAGAAAAGCATCTGGATATTATGCCCATCCATGAACGGACGAACGTTTCCACATAGACAGTTTTCCTCAAAATCAGACTCAAAATTTAGTTCTGACCTCCTATGTATTTTAGAGTGATCCTACGCAGTTTATACACTTTTTGCAGTTCTGGGCCCACACTGCGAGTTGTCAAAATATCGTCACTTTTCCGCTGCTGCGAAAGCATTACAACACCTTTCTATTCTTTGCAGCCAAGAATGTTGACGAGAAAGTAAGCGAGGTAAGTTATGTCATCGTGCGTTCATATTACGGAGTGACGTCCCGTCTCGTGTCCAGAGCCAGACCCGGAAAGCTCCGCAAAGGCGACCCAGCTGATCGTTTAGGGGCAAAGGTTCTGGCGAAGACCTGTCAGCGACGAGCTGGCGGACACGCTGCCTGTTACGCGCATGGGCGAACGCTGGTAATCCTGTGGAATCCGAGTCACCGCGATGGGACCCGGCTTTCTAAAATCAATGATTCGACGTGGCAATTTATTGTTCATGAAACTTTTCGTTTTGAAAAGTCGGCGTATTCCACACACTGGAATGCTAAATTAAAAAGTGTCTGAATCTGCTTCAATAAGTGTGGCAAATACAAATCCTTTGAAGAATACCGGTTATCAACCTGAACTCTCTCCCTATTGAATTCCGCTCATTTTTCAGTTCTAGGTTTTCTTCTGGCACTACTTTTACGAATGCTATACCTTCCCCGTCTGCCATGCATCCATCACTCCCTTGGTGGGCCGCGATGTTCTCCGCCGGGTAATTGCCTCGGCAACAACGCTGCGTCAGAGCACCGGACGTCAACTTGCCAGCGTGTACAAGATGTACTGTCACCGCCAAGAAACTTTGCTGGCGGTTCGACGTCAGAGTAATGATGGTCAAAGCCGCAGCGGGCACCTGTAAAGCTTCAGTCAATTTATCTTTGAGCTCCATAGAGCCAGGATCGATTCTGTAAATAAACAAGACCTGCTAACGTAGTTATTACTACGAAATATGCATTCGCCAAAAGAGGCTAACATGGTTCAGATGCTTCATACATCACTTCAGAATTTAGAATGTGGGAGAATATTTTGGACATTCACTTTCTAAAATAGTATTTTACAATTCTCTAAGTCAAGTAATAAGTATGAACTAGCGTATTATGTAGTATTTTCTTATTAAAATGCAAGTTTGAAAATTAATTTGCTGGCGTTCAATGATTTCCACATATCAAAAGTTATATTGTATACTATTTTATAGCAGATACCTCTGGCTTTACCTTCAGGCAATATAAAAGAATCGTCGTTATTTATTACGAAGAAATGTATTTAGAATCTAAAATAAAATTGTTACGTCAAAATAAGTTTACTTCTAAATGAATTACATTTTAGTTAGAAAATACTTAAAATTGTTCTCAATGCAGACGGTAATATTTTTAAACACTTGTTGTTTTTTTCGCGAAACGACAAATGACATCATTTTACATATATCTTTCTCGTGTTCTGAAACAGTGTAGCATGGTTCATTATGTAATCGATAACATTTAGTTCTTTAAAACCGATTCCCGCATTTTCTCGTTTCATAGCGCATCAGCTTCCGCGCCAAGGTGACGAGCGCGAGGCAGTCGCGGAAACGCGTGGTCAGTCGCCTGGGGCTTGAGCGCTGCGTGTAGAATGTCGCGTTGGGGAAATTGAATGTCAAGAAGTCACAATATCACCAATGTAGCAATGATGCTGGATCTTTCTCGCTATCTCTATTGCGATTCCGTCCTGGATCGAATCCGACGGTGGCGTATTTTCCCCTCTAACTACATTACTAGCTCGGCCAGATTCAGCAGAGGCTGCTGATTGGTAATTTTCACCTTGGTGACCGATCAATATAGGAATGACGGAGAGTACGACAGAGCAGGCCGATGACCGCCCGCGATCCCGTACCTTCAAATCACCTCCTCGACCCTCCTTTGTGGTAAGCAATGGTACGATCATTCGTCCTGAAATTGCCCATTGATTACTAACATGAGATTACATCCAGCATGGGAGATGTAGGAATCCGCTACTAAATTGTAGTTGGGCATAGGCTCAAAAATGTATGGTGGAAGAAGCTAGTTCCCGCATACAAGTTACAAGAATATTCAAAGTAGTTTTTAGTACAAAATGTTTTGTTGGTTTATTCTCAGCTTGTTAACAGAAATGAAAACGCTGTAGCAGCCGTCTTTTCCTCGCGTGTTTCCTCGCGAAGACGCGTTTCCTCGTGCTACCCTTCCGCTGGGATATTTGCATATCAACCGTAAAACTACTACAATATGGCCGATGAAAAGAAACCAAACGCGTTCAGTGCAAAAAATATGATCATATACTATTTTTAATAACAATATTGTCTGTCATGTACTGATGATGCAATTTAAGATATCAAAAGAAACATTAAAACTAAAGGAAATTTTACTAGATATGAAACACAGACGCAGGATAAAATATAGGATAATTATTGTTCTACACGATCCTTGGAAGTGCTTGAGCATGCGATTGTCGACTTTTCCTCTGTCCACGTGTCCTCCCCGCCTAGTATATCGCGTGGTGCTCTGAAATGTCACAGTGTAATTCTTAGAAAACTATTGCATATACAGGAAAAAGCAACAATAAATTCATAAATATTTCTGTAAGTTTTAGGCTAAAAGAAATGACATCACTGAAGAAAATAAACAATGAGGAATTCCAGCGTTGCCTGTAGCTGAGGTTGAACGTACGCTCTGGGTTAAGGCGCCAGTAAACTAATCAAGCCCCTACTGATAGCAATGAAACATTGCGCCATTCAGTATCATGAATTATATAACTTTCCGTACTAATGGTTATTTTAAACTTATGGCACCCATCGACACAACTCCCATACTATGAAGCATTAGGTAATTTTCAGGTAAGAAGAAATTAACTTCCATCTCAACTAATCGTAAGAGGTAGCTATTTTTCATGAAAACACCAGCACTCGCACAGTGTATATGGATACTTCGGATTGATTGATTGATTGACGGATTACTGATGCCGGGCGCGTAAAATACTAGGTCGTGGTCCCGTAAATTATGAGTACATGTGTTTCCTCGCGGTGATGGTAGGCCCGTTGGATGGCGAGATCCGGCATGACCTACCGTCAATGGCAGGGTTTACTACAATCAGGTATCTCCGCCACGGAGGCACCACCCCAAACGGAACAAGCTCTAAGCTCCCGACCAGTCTCGGAGATATGTGGTAGTGTAGTGAATGTTAGTGTAAGTGTGTGTGTAAGGGGAGAGGATAGGACAAGGAAGAGGAGGACAGATCGCGCGCGGTCCGTGGCCCGTTTGTTAGGGTACTGCTCCGGCATTCGCCTGGTGGCCAGTCGAAACCACGAAGCTACCGATCAGACAACCCGGCCGCTAGGAATTCTCCTCTGAATGGGGCTAGTTCGACCACAGCAGACTAGCTGAGTGTCCAAAATCATCACATCGCGTCAGGACTCAGACCTACGCTCTCCCGGTCAGAGGGCCTGCGGTGACATCAGTTAGTGCCCTATTACCTCTCTCAGCTTTGATACTGCCAATTATCCTAGTATTCTTGTATTGTTGCTTCTCATTAGAAGGAGTGCATACAAACTGCTATGTATTCTTTATATTTCACTTGCGTAGTGTGATGCACATAGAAATTGTTTTCCAAAAATTGCTTGGAGCTGTGCGTATTTCCTCCTCCCCAAGCATCTGTGTAATTGTGAATTATTTGTTACGAATAGATTCTGGAACTTTGATCAACCACCTTTTCTTTATCTCTACCGCTTACGCATTACAGAGAAAGTATTGTAATGCTGCGAAAAAGGCGAATTTTAGATAGAAAAGCTGTTGTTGCCGGGCCCTGATAACAAAAAAAGTAGATAAATATTGTCTCTGTATGAAGTGGATTACATAAAACAGAGGTTCTGGAAAAACTTTTTGTCTACCGCCCACTTTTGAGAATCGTAAAAGCGCCCCTCAATATTTTTAACTGCACGACATCTTAAAAATCACAATCCCGCAATCATCCCACTTTCATTATAACGTGCCATTTGAGTCTTATCATGTTTTAGTTCTGATACGTTTTTGAACAGAGACTTTCTAACTAAAGGAGTAATTATAACTAATTTATAATATAAAATCTACATTGAAATTGAAACAAACATTTGTATTTTCAAAACATCTAATGAATATAGTGATTTTAACAAGTTTGTTAATATCAGATTCGAATTTATCAAAATGGGCGTGGAGTCACCGCGTTTCGGTAACAGCCACAAACGATTCGTTTTAGTTGGCTTTGTAATAAAATTCTTTGGTAGTCATTTGGTTGATTAGTTCCCCAATCGTTGTCAGTTCTTGTCGCCTGTAGTTTCTCTTCCAGCTGGCGGATGATCCTTCTGTGTGAACAATTGAGAGTCATCCAACACAGTCCGGTATTTCCACTCGAGAATCAGTCGAAAGTACCTCTTGATAGCCAGCACCTTCTGGCAAAAAAGCCGTCAGTTGAAATCTTCATTAGCAGCTAAAGCTGATTAAATAATGGGTGTTCAAGACCTGTTTCGGATATTATTGACTGCTATGATGACATGTTTTGAGACTGAAACAGCCGTTACTATATTTTCCTGCAACCAAATGCCAGGCGTAGATGACGCAATGCCATATCCCTGGAATATACTTTTACGTGCATAAGAGCCTTTGTGAAGTCATGACCCAGCCGGAGCACGCCATCCGTAGCAGATGATATAATATTCAATGGATATCTTTTTTCATCTCGCTAAGTTTCCGATAATATTAAATATGGTTTCTCCTTTGTATCTGTCTCAATTTTTATTTGATCGATTCCGGGCGCGTCAACTGCTAAAGACATAATTCCCGTAAGTATAGTACGCTTTTTCGCGAGGGGCGGTGATCTTCCCCTGCTATGGCGGATCCGGCGCGGACCTGCCGTCGGCTTGAGGGTTTTCCTCAAATACGTGTCTCCCAACAGCGTGTCACCGCCCCAGCCCGGACGAGCTGCCGCAAGCTCCGACTAGATCCCCTGACGCAGTGTGGTAGATGTGATTGCTGGGAGTTAATATGAGGGGTGATGATGGACAAGGAAGGAGAAGGAAGAAGATAGTACGCGTGGTCCGTGGCCTGTTTATTAGGGTACTCTTCCGTCGTGCGTCTGCTATTGATAAAAAAAAACATAGAAACCGATCAGAGCAGCCAGCCGCTAGAATTCTGCTCCAGACAGAGGCTGAAGTGAGCCAGCTGTCTAGCTAGTGTCGAAATCCTGCTACAGTCAGGTCTCGACCCTATGACCTCTATGGAAGACACTGCGTGGCTACATCAATTACCTAAATGGGACCCTTCATGAGGTCATTTTTATTTACTTATACATGTGGTCATTAATTCCGCAGAAGAAATCGTTTATTATCCCTATGATAATAACCGCGTGCAATAAAACTCCACCCTGCAATGAAAACTCCCCAACTATACAATCAAATTCTGAGAGAATCCAAAATCGTTGAATTAAGACATGGGATTGGTAGAAAGGTGTTTCCAGTCGTCCATGAAACAGGAACAAAAATGTACATTACAACATAACGTTCCTACATCAACTACTTATGAAAAATGAATAAAACAAAATTGGTGAAGTAAACTTTGTTTTGACACTAGCTGACTAATGGAGTAACATAAAATGTTTAACTAGAATAAATTAAATGTTTCACATGTAAAACATTTAGCCTTAGCATGTAACAAATGTAAAAATATGAATATCAGTTGTATTTACCCGTTTCTAAAAGTACATAACTTCTTCTTATCCAGAAGTCTCTATTTTCCTCAATATTTATACATGTTATATTCTCTCTCATACCTGTCTTCATTTTCCGTGGGAAGTAATGTTTTCATGTTTTTGTCAGCTTCTAATACTTTATCAGTATGTATTCAATTTCTTCCATTTACAAACATTTCTTTATTCTCTAAGTCACTATAGTGATCGTACGTACACAATGCATGGCCCACTATAAATGGCATTTTACAGAAGCAATACGTCATCAAATATATGCCTCGAATGAGAAAAGATGTGCTTGAATTTCTCAAAATTTAAATTATTCTTAAATGTAAACGAAAAAATATTGCAAAAAAAAACAAAACAACGACAACGATTCCAATAGTTTAACTGTACATTTTATGGCAGACGTTTCGACCTATTTATTTATTTATTTATTTAGTCAAAAACCGTAAAAAACCTGTATGTGACGTATGGGAGAGAAAAATCATCTGTGCACGCTTTCTTGAGTTCCAGAATCCCTTCCCTAAAAATTAACTATTAATAGTTGAAAAATGAAAAATCATAGTAATAATAATAAATTTAAAAAAGCGAAGGATAAACATGTCAAAAACTAGATATTTTCGTTGCAACGTATAGAAAACTTATTTGTAACATTAGGAACAAACAGATTTGATTTTTCTGTATTAACAAAATAGAAACTCACTCTAAGCTCTACTACCACTGCAAGCAAACAGGAAAGTTTAACAAAACATGCATAGTGAAGCTACATTTACGTCAGAAGCAAAGCAAAGGCCATCTCCTTGTTGCTCAATGGATCAGGAAAACTGGACATTAAAACCGATCGAGATAGGGGTCATTGGCCGGAAGTACATTATTTATTACAGGCATAGTGAGTCTTTTAAATTATATAATGCTGAATGTAGACTAATTCATTATACTTAATCTTGTTTTTGTTAAAGTAAACATTATTTTCTTTTGACGATCAGTATAGTCTCTAATTGTATGGCAACAGTTTGCAGCAGAAAGATTTACTTTTCACTTAGGATTTGTGTACCAATTTAATTGTTTAATTTCACCTGGCAATGGGTTGTAAGTAACGTACGTTACATTTGTATGTGGATTTCAACGTAGTGCTGTTGATACTGACATGAAGAACATGATTTCTACGTCCCGAGTGTTGTAACTATAAATATCGATTATTACGCCAAATAAGTTCCACCACGTTAAGTAAGTCAATTTTGACAAATGTACAGACTCGTAAATAAATGGCAAGGCAATGGTAAAATTCCAAGCTCAATGAAAAAGAGGCTTTCGGATCACGTGGATGGGGATTTTTGACTATTCAGATAATTTTCTTTGCAATCCTAAATGTCTGGTAACTAAGGATGAGCTTCCCAGAAAGTGTATGCCATATCTCAGGCAGGAATGTACATTTGCAAAATACTGTAACAGAGCTGCATGAAGGCTGACAAATTAGAAAAATTCTAGATGCATAACATAATGAGCTTAATTTAGTGTTAATTCTATTATATAACACATTCCATTTGAGGTTTGATTAGTTGAGAGACCTAAGTGTTGTTACGTTGGCATCAGCTAATTGCGTATTGTTCATTTTCAATGGAGCATGCGACTGCCGATTTGAAGCGCAAAATTGCATTGAGACAGTTTTCCTTCGGTAACTATTAGTTTGTTTTACAAAACCAATTTGAAACTTCTAGAAAATTATAAGGTCTAAATTATAAGGTCACTTCAGTGTGAAAGGTCAACATCAACCAATCAGTTACAAGCATTACATTATATTTTACATGAGTACTAATATTTACTAAAACAGACACTGAAGAGGACCTTACAATTTAGATCGAAACGTCTACTACAAATATAGAGTTAAATTGGCTGGAATCATCGTTTTTGTAATGTTTAGTTTATTTAGTTAATCCTTATTATTTAAACAAAAATATTGAATGCTAACATATACAAAAATTATAATTTGTACTCGTAAATGAAAAAATCTTGCTCCTATCATCGCTCCTTTCTTGAACCTATTACTTATGCTTTTATACCCTTCTTTTTATCACTCGTTCGTTTAATTACTATAATCTAATGCCCCTGTATAATAAATATAATCATTTTCCATCCTTTTTCGTTATTTCCTGCTCTTCTGGCTCCGATCTCGATCAAACCATACCTACAAGTTTGGACAAAACAGAAGGTACTGTCGCATTTGTCTTTCTCAGCTAATAGGTGCAGAGCCGGGTAAGTGATAAAAAATCTAAATGAGAATGGAATCTGATACAGTCAAGATTGCTGTTGTCTTTCATCAATGACGACAGACTTTGTTCTTTCACGGGAATCCCGTTCTACTATTGACTTTGGCCTCCGATCCTTTTGAGGACAAAGGCTCTGTAATATATAAATTACGATGTGACCCATCTCATTGCTGAGGATTATAAACAATGGGCAAGCTATAATCAGGTTTTCTGATTCAAGATTCGAAAGGAGTTCACAAGAGTGATTTTCCGTCAGAATAGCGTCACGAAGTAAAAAAAAAATGTAATCATATCAGGTGGTGTGATCAAGTTAGAACGAAGACGTTTCTTTCAATGCGTGATAGTTTTACTTTTTGGAATAAAATTTGCGACATTTTATTTAATAGTATTTAAAATTATACCTTTAATTAGTGATTTCACTGTTTAGCCACCTTTTGCACCCATCACTTTAGTCCACAATAAACGCCTGTTTACTTGCTATTTCGTGAAAATAAATGTCTTTCAACAGCTTATTGTAGGTAGAGTAAATATGCCAGACCTTTGAGCTCTAGTTATGAGGTCTTGTAGCTCCCTACTCACCAGTTGGACAGTGAGTGAGTGAACAATTTCTTTAGAATTCTTTCTCTGTTGAGGATTCACGAAAAGCAATGTCCGATGTTCCAATGCACTATGGGTGTGATGAAATCAACTCTAACGAGAATTACCTGCGCTGACGGCAGATGTATTATAGGTGATCTTTCTACATCTGCACTTGTTCGATGCACATTCATTCGTAGTTTTAGAGATAATTGGCAATGACCTAATTGCCTTCGTCTCGGAGATTGACCAGTTAAATTTGCCAATGCACGCGAAAAAGCGATAGTACTCTGTAGCAGAATTGGTCGAGACCACTGAGTTATTACTCCTGAGATCGAGGTGAAGTTAAACGTTAAATAGGCACTTTAGGCCCTGAAAACTGTTTCCTGTAATTTGTGAAGTCTTGGATTCTGAAGACTATATAATGAATTTAAGTCTACTTCAAAAAGATAAAAGAAAAGAAAGCTGGAATTTGCCAAAAAATCTTTTGTCTATGTGAAAATACTCTCCTGAATCAACCATTTATTTTCCAGAAGCATTTGGGATTTTACAACAAGCAACAATACTCAGGAGCTTTTCTATTATATTACAAAATTAATCTTCCCCCTGTCCAAAAAGAGCAGTTTGCATGTCACACCAACAGATTGCACGGTGTAAGTAAAGTATTGAGACCTTTAGTGAATGAAGGTGGTAAAACAATGTTTTTGTTTCAAAATATTCAGTCTTTTGAAGAACTAGATTTTTAAATCCACTTTTCAAAATCCAAAGCCTTGAAAGATGGATCAGTACAAATTTTGGAAAATATCCATGACCAGAATTTGATCCAAGGCATTGCCACTGACGGACCAATCGGAAGTAAGTTTTTAGAAAACAAACCCTTATTAGGTGCGTGTGTGTGTGTGTGTGTGTGTGTCTATATACATATATATATATATATATATATATATATATATATATATATATATATAAATTCAACAGGACCATTTTTGGCAGTACGACAAGTGGAGATCCAGTACCTTAGGAATAATTATTAAAATTATCCTATAAATGAAGTACATAATTATTTCAATTAATTCGTAATTGGTAATTTGGGGATAGGTTCGGGACCTAAAATTTGTCAGTATGATCTTGACATGGGATTACTATATATATTTGAAACTTAACAATACCTTCTCTAACACTACCACACGATAACGTGAAAGTCAAGCGATGGATTTCTGTCAGGCCAACTCCATTACTGAGACCAGGCAGATCAGAAGCAGGCAGATACGAAATTACGGCTTCACGCTCGCTCAGGGCGGGCCGATAACCTCTATTGCTAAGTGATACTATCTTCCCGTGCCACAGCTGTACTACTGCAGACAGGCCTTCATTACGTACTCAGAAATACTGTTCTAAATCTATGGCCATATGATTTTTCAGCTTATATATGTTTTTGGGCGCTGAATACAGATCTAAGGATTTTCAAATAATATTTCCTTTGGAAATTGATTTATAAAAACGTAAATAAGACATTTCTCTGTATTTTATTATTATCTAAACAGAAACTATCGAGTTTACGCAAAAATTACTCTTTATCAAATTTTCCCGTGAAGTCTGCTCTTTGTCATTTTCTGTAGTTTTCTCTTTTAATACAACTCGTATGCCAGTGTGAGTACGCCAACAAAGGCCATGGACCACGCGCGATCTTTCTTCCGTGCTCTATCCTCCCCAAATACTCTACTTACGGCACCACACATGTCGGCGACTTACTAGAAGTTGAAGCGGCTGCAGGGCGGTACCGTTGTAGGGTACCTGGAAGGAGACCCGCGCTGACGGCGTGGCTCTGCGCCGGATCTACCATCCAGTCGGCAGAGGCACTCTACGACTCTGAATAAAATCTTATCACTAATGAGCTAATGACCGCAACGGTTGAAAATCGATCAGCTAGGACTATAAAGTGCAATCATGGCTGATTCAGTACATCGAAAATACCCAAGCTAGTGCAAATTAATATTTCTCGCACATATTTCAATCGCCAAGTGGATGTTACCCTATTCTCCTCCCAATTTTACTTTCAGGACCGACTGCGATATTATGCAGTGAAGCGAGGATATTTTAATGCTGTGGCATGAAAAAACCGCAATTTTGTCAGAAAAACTCTTTACAATCAACCCTATACGGTATCTTACCGCAAAAAAGTGAATATAAATTCTTCAGTTATGATAAATTACTTCCTCTAAACATTAAGTCCAGAATTTATGTTTTGTTTTCACCTTGTATTGAAAAATTAGTTTACGGAATTGCAGAATTTTGTAAATACATTTATCACTTTTATATCACGTACAATTGCTTAAAATAATTTCTTATGAAGTTTCTCGAAAACTCCACAGTTTTTGAGTGAAAATGAGCTTCAAATTGCTCATTTCCAAAGAATCTCAAACGTTATTTTCTACGCCTCTAGTATTTCAATAGATATTTAATATATGACCATGTTTTGCCTTCTAAAATGTGTAGTCACATTTCAGATTCAATTATTTTAACTCTCGTATACGTACGTATATACGGATAATATACATAGTGTTGAGGAGTTATGTAACTGCAAAAAACGGAATTTGGCAGAAAAGTGTGCCAGGTCCTGATAACGAAATTCAATAAATCAGTTGCTAAGAATTAAAGATAAAATCCTCTAACGTGATTAGCCAAGATACCAGTTTGTGGGTCATTGATGCTGAAATACCAATTAAACCGAAACATCCATATCATTAGTCAAACCGTCAGTCCGTAGACACCTACTAAGCGCCTAAACGACATTGCTTGTGGATTTGTTTCCAAATTGAAGAAACCTTTGTCCATCTGTCTCGTTGAAGCTTTAAAATTGAAAACATTCTTTAAAATTTAGAGATTTCGCTACATACAGACCGGAAAAAACATTATTTTTTTAAATCTCCCGTCGTTAACTATTACTTTCAGCGTTATATACATTATTGCATTTGTGGTGGTATTCTTGACTTCAAATGAAGTTTTCGTAATATATTCCTGTGAAAAAGAACTGAATTTTCGCGTTTACAGTATTGCTGAAAGCCAATTTTCTCTTGAAACGGCTTCAAATTTTGCGTAAGAGCACCATTGGCGAGTTTCACTTTTCTTTAATATTCTTACGTAATATTTCGGTTCTAGTATTAGAGAGCAGAAAATTGCATTAATTTTCAAAATAATGTTTGATCGTTGGCCAGAGGAAGACCAGTCAAGAAAGGCCAGAGGCAAGACCAATTTAACCAAGAGATGGGGCCAGACACTGAGAATTAGAAAACGTTACTGCAGAAGTGCACCATTCTGTTTCCGATTAGTTTCAATTATAGGGATCAGGAAAGAATTGAGAAAGATGAAAAATATGTTTGAGGCATTTTCAGTTGCAGGTGAAAGGGTGAGACAAAGCTAGAAAATTACACTACAGAGATAAGGAAACTAGTACAGAAGACTGCACTTTCTGAGCTCCACGCGTTGCAATATATAGGGCAATGGGTGATCAACAGATCAGGCGCGACAACGGCTAAGGTCATTAGTTCGTAAAGGTGCAGTCCATAGTTCATCGCGGGATGGCAGTGATCTTGATGGTGTGCTCGGCTCGCTGGATGGTGTGATCCGAGTACCAATCTATGTCGGCTTGCTGGGATTTTTCAACCTACCTATCGTCAGCTGGCAAGTTACCTAACAGGTATCTCCCACCAGCGTGGCACCGACCCAGCCAGGACAGGCTGTGAGCTCTCGACCAGTCTCGATGTATTATTAGTAGATTATGTACACAAGTGTTGCATATAAATTGTGTGTGTGTGTGTGTGTGTGTGTGCGTAATGGCCAGTGTGTAGGTGAGTAATGGGGAAGGATATGACCAAAGGGAAAGGGGGAAGAAAGATCGAAATTGCGATCCATGGCCTGTTTGTTAGGATATTGCTCCGGTATTCCCCTGGCATTGATCCGAGGAACCACGAAAAACTACCGATCACAGCAGACTCTGCAATTCTCCTCCCAGCCAGCAACTAAATTCCACCCCTAGCTAGTAGCAGAAAATCCTGTTACAATCAGGACTCGAACTCTAGGATTTTGAGTCAAAGGCACAATAGGAATTTCTTCTAATTTAATGCAACAAGTATGCCATTTAAAAAGGAGAATATGGCTGTCTTGTGGATCTGTACTCCTGAAGCTATGTTGTACAATTGTGAAGACATTTGCATTGAGAAACTAAATTCTATCATTGCAAAACCTTTCCAAATTTTAGAAAATCCTGATAACGGGGAGATACCTCTATAGTTCATTTGGATCACAACTATTGCCCTTTTTAAACAATGGTTTAATATTTGCCATTTCGAATACATCTGGGAAAATACCCGTTTTTAGAGAAGCAGTACCAAATATGAAGAAAGTGTGGTTGCACTATATACGAAACACCGTGTTTGATAGAAATCTCAGATATTGTCCAGGCTTACTGGGGATTTATTCTCCATTTGTGTCTGATTTTAAAGACAGAGGTTTCATTTAAAAATATAAATTGATGATTTGTGTTACTACATTAGTGTTGGGTTGGTGTGTTTTATTGTTTTAGAGAGAACTGGAAGTTAATTTTTCACGGGTGTTAAGGTGGCCATTGAATATATCATCTATTTCTTGTAAGGGCTTATAAAGTTTGTTTTGTAGTGAGGCTGCATATTTTTGCTTTCTCGTTACCACTTACGCAGTTAGCTTTCGCTGGAAAAAATTGTAATTTTGGGCAGACTCTTATTACAAAACCATAGTAACGAAAAAGTGGATAACTCCAGTTTGTAAATTTAGACAAAAATCCTGAATCACTTGGTGTAGTCAGAATCCATGTATTGTGGGTCCTTGACACCGAAAAATCGAATGATTGACAGCAGAGCGTCTGTCAACAACGCTATACGATAAAACCATTTAATAAACTTTCTCCAAAATTGAGTGTTCCCCAATCGATGTGGCTGATTCACGGTCCCTTTATTTATTTATTTATTTACTTTATTTATTTATTTATTTATTTATTTATTTATTTATTTATTTGGTTAGTTAGTTAGTTAGTTAGTTAGTTAAAACTGTATATGACGTATAGGGAGAAAATCATCTACTCACCGCTTTCGTGAGTTTTAAAAAGCGAGAGAGATTAACATTTCAAAATCTTGATATTTTCGTTACCGAATTATAGAAAACTTATTGTAACGGTAAACGAACAGTTTGATTTTCTGTATTGCTAATAAAATAGAAACTCACCTAAAGCTCTCCTACCACTACTAGCAAAGGAAAGTTCAACAAAACGTGCGCATGGTGAAGCTACATTCCCGTCTAGGGCAAATCAAGGGCCATCTGGCAATTGCTCAATGGATCAGAGGAAACTGGACTTAGATTTGGAAACTGGACCATGAATTTTGAAACATATTTTACCCAATTTTGGGGTGCTTTGTGAGGCCCTTGGACATTTCAAAAGTTTAGAACAGTGAAGATGTACAAGTCCAAATTTCATTAAAAACCCTGATATTTTGAAAATTGCAAAAGAACAACTTTTTCGGCGTCTTCCTACAACTACAATATTGGAGTTAGGGATGTTTTTCTTAATGTAATCTATTCTTTAAAGATAGATCTTGAAATAAGGTCATATACAATCTTTCCCGAAATTTGGGTAGTTTTCGCGTAATTTTGCATGAAATATGGGCAATTTTATTTTCTTTAAACCCTTTTTCTTGAAAACATTGCAATTTTGGGGAATGGTGCGGTCTCAAGCTCGTTGAAATGCCTATTTTTCCGAAAGAATTAAAAAAATCGGCAATTCCTACCAACTACAATTGTAAAGATACTTTCATTTTGATGAAAGCATTTCATTTATACTAATGAAATGCTTTTATCAAGAATTAATCATCAAATAAGGTCATGTTAGATTTTGAAAATGTGAGAATTTTGTGTGGTTGCAGAGCAAACAGTCGTTCCGAATTTACTGCACTTCCTGAACATAATTCCAGGAAGTTGAAGTAAGTTAGAATTTGTATATAATTTCATATTTCTTTGATCATTTCTAACATTTGAGCTTTTCTTATACATTTATATATTAATCTTTTAGAAATTATTTAAAACTTATTTAAGTAAATCCTTTACTTGAGTTAAATGTGAAAACGAATAGATCATTTCACTTTGCTGGCAAGTGGGTATGAAGAGTAATGCAATTTCAAATCCAGTAATTTCGAAAATATAAAAAATATCATATTTAATTGTTATTTTTCTATCCATTTAGGTTTTGCTGGTATCAACAATGCTAATTGTAGAAATGTATCCCATATGAATTAGAGGTAAGTGTTGCTTGTTGCAGCCCATTTGTTGAAACGCCGCGCAGTAACAGAAGGAGTTATAGAAGACTACTTGCCTTTTGTTCGCGTTTATAAACATAATTTTTGTATACCATCATTATAAACGACCCTTTTTCGATACCCCTGAATCCGTACGCCAATCCAGTATTTTATCGCACGCTACGCGGCGTCATCGCCATTATTAAACGCGACATGACGTCATCACACATTCAGCCAATAGTAGCGAGAGAATCGTGGGGAAGGTAGAAGAAGACAGGACAGCCGACCACCGTTTTCTCGCACGGATATCAACAATGCCATCATGAATTTGATTTCCAGAGGGCGTTGGATGTCAAGCACCAAGGACGTCAGAAGAAAATTGTTCGCAAAACTAAGTTTGCTTCTCTTATAAATTTATAATGCTGTTATACAAAATAGCGTATGCAGCTCGTTTATAATGTTGCTTTGTGCATTCTACATTACAAATTTGAAACTCGCTCCTAACGTCGCTCCGCCGAAGCAACCTCATGCAATAAGAAGCTGAACATTATAAACTAATTCTTATAAACTACGTATTTACGGCCAAAATACGCTTCGTGCATCGTTGGTACATATATATGGGAACGTGAATACACTGAAGTCAATAGCAAACAATTGTTTTCATTTAGACATTTGAATTAAAAAATTATATTTTTCACATTTCATTTATTTAAATTTTTCAAATGATAGTTAAAGTGTATGATACAAATTATCTATTTAATGCTATAATATAGCCATTAAGAATATATCGCGAGAATGTACGTGCGGTTGTAGCACCTCCAGTTTCTATTATTATTAGTTGGTGCTATGGCTGTAGTCATTTTGATAAAGGTCCCACAGGAAAAACTTTTATTTTATTAGGTACATTTGCAATTTACTTTTCATATATCATAATTTTGGCTTGTTTGATTACTTTTTAGAGTTTGAATGATATGTTTTGTTGTAGATAATAGAAGTTGTAATAAGTTATTTGTTATGTGCTAATATTTATACATGTACATTTTCTTTCACATGACACACTTTGATGCCTTCTATTTATCCATTATTTGGTTTTATAATTTTGGAGTGTTTTTTTGCAAATAAAAGGGGCATTGATAGTGTATTAAGTATATTTTTTATGAATGAGTTAACTTATAGTTTATATTAGTTTGCCATATATTCCCATTTTGTAATCTAGGCAAGTATTGGACTTTCATTATGTTTCATAGTGCCGGTTTCTTGGTAAGTTGTCTGTTCTGTAATTTTTCATTCTATTTCAAGTGTTGGAATCTAGGCATTGTAGTCACTGGAAATCTGTAAAAGTAATTGTAACAAAGAAATACTAGTTATTTGAATCAATTATCCCAGTTGCCCAGGGAACACCAGCCATAGGGCAATTGATCTATGAGAGCCCTCATTTCAAAATAAAAAATTCGCTCTCCATGAACATAATTCATTTTGCCACACATCAAAGAAATAACTCATATCATTTAATTTAGTTAGAGATTAATAAATTTTGTATTTTCTTTAATGGAAAAAAAAAAAAATTCAGAACCTAATTAAATCAGGGCCTTGGGCAGTTGCCACAACTATCCCCTCATTGAGTCATCCCTGTCTAGTATCAATGAATTTTGGGGGTCTTGCAATGAAGCCTGCGACATTTCTAAACTTTATTAAAAAATGGCTCCATTTTATCTTTTCATTTCTTATGAGAGTAAAATTAAAGAAACATGTATAAAGATGACAGTGATTTGATTTTCATGGATACACATCCTCAAAAATTGGAAAAGTTTGAAACTTTGTTTGATGCCTTCTAAATACAATATTAGAAGATATTATTTTTCTCTTCAGATACAATTATTTTTTACAATTAATTCTTTAACAAATCTTATAGGGAAATTTTAAAAAATATTAATATTATTTGTGTAATTTTCCAGTGAAATATGGGCAATATCAAAAATAATTAGAAACTAGATTTTCTCAAATGACCCCACATTTTTCATTCAAACTATTTGTACAGTTAAACTACAAACTTTACATAAGATAAACATAAACACCATTTTTGGTATTCTTTGTTCTTTCAAAATTAAACAAATGTATTTTTATTTATGATTTATTGTATTTTTAATATCTCTCACATCGTCATTTTACATTATTACATCTATTTGCCAGAACATTATTGCATTTGTAATTACAAGTACATCACGTGATGTCAAGAGAAGTTCTCAAAAACGGGTTTTGCTGTGAAAACAGGCTCAAATTCCGTATATTTAGAAATGGAATGACATTTCTCCAGCCTCAATTTTTTCTTTAAACATTTTGTGCAGATGAGTACTAAACACATCACCTAGAATATATTTTAGGAAAAAACAACTTGTGTATGCTAATGGAGACTGAATAATGTAGCCTGAATATTATTTATACAATGAATGATATTAGTGTCATTGAGACATATATATTCAAAATTGCGTGGTATTATTGATCATGTGTGCTTAAAACCCTAAATTTTCAGATAAGGTGGGTTTGGATGACAGAGCAGTTTATAGTTATATCTGAGAATATTAAAGAGTAGGCCATGATTGTAATATCATTACAGAGCTTACATAGCCATTATACTACAAAGGCTGATATTTTGACCAGTTTCTCTGTTTGTTTTACTGAGTAGCTATTCAGATTTGGTGTCAATAAACACAACTTGTATTATTTTAATTCAATTAATCGAAAGCATATTGTAAATGCAGTATTGTCATAACAATACACTCAGATTTATTTCGTTCCCTATGGATATGACTAATTTTAGTACCCGCCATGTTCCCGAAAGAGCCTCCATTGTACCTCCGCCCCATTGCACCGCATTTTCCCGCGTTTTCAATTGCGATTGGTACGGATTGCTCGTTGGACCGGTGTGATTCGGTCCGTCGTATATAGTTCTTCGATATGGTGATCTGCTCCGTAGGTAGCGCTAGTGAGTAGTGAATCGACTTCGTGGCTCACGAACCGTGAGCCAGACCTCAGGCTTCTGCAGGCAGCGTACGCTTCCCTGGTGTTTGTATATTAAAGAATTCATTTACAAACAATAGTTCTATTATTTATTAGCCATTTGAAACTAATAAAACCACAAAATAACTTTGAGTCATTAATAAAAAGAAACTACTTACTTCATAAATATTGTCATGTTAATTATACTTCTTGTGCATTTTGTACCTGTTCATTTTGGAAGAGATCTTTGGATTAATTGGGCTGTGGCGCCAGATGATATCATTGATTATTAAGACGATTCATAACGTTCGTTTCTTTTCAAGATGTACTAAACATTCTATGGTTTATGAAATAGTAATTACATTCATTCACTTAGATATCCATTTTCTTCAGTTTTAGAAGAGCCGCCTCAATAGCTGTGATCCACCAATCCCAGCACAGATACCGTCTGCAATTCGTGAACGATATGAACGATTCAACGATTCAACGAATCGGCGGAGCTTCAAATCGAACAAACGGTTCAATCAACGGTTGCAAAGGGGCGCCACTGGGGACCCAGCTTGCTGAGTCACCAAACTGGAGTTCCATAGACGAGTAGCCTCGAACTGCTCGTCGTTCGCTGGGGACACCGTATCTTCAGAACGTAGCAACCGTACCCCAGTGCATTGAGGTGCTGAAATGAGCATGTAAACATGTTTTTACAGCAGTTAGTGAGATAGATATTACGGACATCTGCACAACGGATGAAACTGTTGTTTTGCAATTGTGTCGTAAAGTAAGCACTGATAAAATGTTTGTCGTGCATTAGCATTTTGGACGAAATGGTAGAAGCTATGACAAATCACGAAAAACAAAGGCGTCTCAGCTTCTACGCAAGTCTACAAGACAACAAACCTTCTGGTAAATCCCGAGTTTAGGGTGCTTTGGTTCCTTTGATTCACACGGTTGAGGTTCATTAGAGAATCGACTCATGAACTGATTCCCTTGTTTATACGTAGTAGTCGCATGGTTAAGTTCCTTGATGTTACAGCCAATAAATATAATTAATATTTAAAATAAAGGTAGATTGGGAATATACTTCCCCCCTGCTCCAAAACCCCTGTACGTATAAATCTCCGTAGCAACGTACTCATTAAGTGAACTGACTATTCGTATTTTTCACTGCTACAAATTTAATTTATAACCTACGATTCTTTAACAACGCATTTTTCACCGGAAATGGTCACGGCGTGCTGCCGCACGTCCTTTACCATTTGGATCCGCGTGCTACGTTCGCGAGGCCTTCGGCCCTCGCTCTCGCCTTCTAGTTCGCGCGCCTCACTTTGTCGCTCCGGCGCTCACGTTGTCTTGCGCGCCACTCACTTTTGAGAAATTTATTTCGAGGAACACTCACTTTTAAGAAAATGCGCCCTTCCATCTTAGTAGACATACACAAACCTATTTGAAGACTTGGAAATGCGAAAATACACACAATTCCACCAATGAATTATCAGGTGACTTCTTCTCATTTTAACATTGAACATATCAAATTCAGTTATTATAGTGAACCGCTGTATAAACATAGGAATCGCGAGGAAATAATGAATCATAAAGAGACCAAAGGAACCGTGTACCCCTAAACCCGGGATCTTAGCCTTCTTTCCAACGGCCTCCGTGAAGTTGGTAGTGTGAATATTTCAATTAAAAAATTAAATATTCCAAATTTAAAATTTCTTTAGGTATACTGATTAGCATCAGATGAATCTACTCCACTTAAAAATTATCTGTATCAGTATTAAGGTACAAAGCACATTAAAGATGACAAATTTTGTTTTGACAGATAAAATTCAATGTAATGTAACCAACACATTATGCGATTTTCAGTACGTTTCAAATATTTCAAATCGATAAATTTTGATATCTCTCAAACAGCAGATTTTCTTAGAAACGAGTCAGTGTTCATGAAACTTTTATTTTTGGAATGTATTCGATGTACTCAATAACGCAGCCTTTTTGAGTTTTGACTATTGAAAATTAAGCAAATGTTTTAATATCACTCGTTTGCACTTACACTTTGGTAGTTGCTTATATGCACTGTGCATATGTGAGTACACGTCAGCAAATGATTTGTAGTGACCTTTCTGGAAGAATTTAAGTTTTCTCTCCAGAAATGAGATTACAATTTTTCAAACGGCTGCAAATAGTTTCATCAAACATTTTTAACGAATTTATAAGGCAACACTATTCTTATATTTTAAAAATTACATTAATACATGTTTTGAAATATCTATAACACCAGTAATATTTAAATCACGGACATTTTTATACATTATTGTATTTGTAGAATGATAATATTTAAGTACAGAACTTTTATACATTATTGCATTGTAAAATTACTCCAATTCTTACATTTATTCTTTTTCGCTATTGTAATTGCAGTAAAGTCTTTATGTTCTCAAAATCATGAAGTCTTCAGAAGGTATATTACAATTAACAATCATTTCTTCGTTCTCTGGAGAAAGACATCCATCATTTCTCTTTATTGTTGTCCCAAGACTTTGTATTCTCTCCTCCTCGACGGCTGGGGGTGGGGCAGAGCGATGTTGCCGCTTACGCGGGCAGCGCAGACATTGCCAAATGTGATCATTCGCATCAGATCCTGAAACAGCAGGTACCAGAAACCAGTCGCAATGGGAGCTGGCTTACTGGAAGACACAGAGCCGCAAAAACGATATATAAGCGCAAATGTGGGTATCTTCAATTTTCTGTTGCTTTGCTCTGTAAGTTACTTTTTAAATATCGAAAGCGGCTGCATTGACGTCATCAGAATTTGATGCTTTTGATTGGTAATGTTTAATTCTACCTTTAATGGGTAAATGCCTCTGATTGTCAAGTAGTCAAGTATTATTTAAATGGGCTGCAGTTCTCTCACGGCGAAATTCATGATTAAAAATATTCATTCTATTGAATGAAGATGACATACTTAAATTGTACTTATCTTTTTCAGTTAAGTTTTATAATGAATTTTCCTATTTAATATTGTTTTTATTCCTAACCATTATTTTAGAATTGATATCATATTAAAATATTATTTAATTATTAACTGTTTCTTCCAATTTTTTCAGAGCTTAGTATCAACTTTAAAATCGGAACTATGTGCTTAAAGGAGAGATATCAGATGGTAGAAATGATTTCGCATTTAGAGCTGAGGATGGAATTATTTATTTTATAAACAAAAGAACGCTATTAACGTAGAATGATTTAATTTCCAATGTTGGAGGTAACTATGATGTGAAACTGTGGGACCTTCTTCTGAATGCTCACACGCGCGCGTCATGGTGATTGTAGTGGTATAAAGGAAAAAGAGGTTGCAAGATCTCTCTCTCATGTTTATATTTTAACTTGAACGTAAATTATCAGGCGTCTCAGGTATTAAAATACGACTGAAACAAAATATATGAATTTTAATTAAAGGAGGGCGGCTAACGAAGGCTAGCAGGCGTAGAAATTCTTGAAGACAGGAAATTGAAAAATCTTATGAAACAAAAACCGAAATAAATTTGAGAAAACTGTTTATTTTTTCGTTCTTTTCAGATTTATTCCAAATATTTACTTTAAATTTACTTAACAGCATGGTATTCAATAAAGTGATTCAACACCAGTACACGATAATAGTAGGTAATGGAAATATGTAAGGAATGGACATTTATTGCTGGAGGATTTTAAAAAATTAGTTTGCGTTTACGTTGGCCACAACGCGTTAGGTGCTTAGCGCTGGGGAGTAGTACTCCATTGGTGCCAAAGTATGTAGTATCGTCGCAGTCAGTTGTGAATGCGGCGTACGCGCCTCACTAGCGCTCCGCAGTGCTGCGCCACAAATCAGAAGGAATTACAGGAAGAGTGAGCTTTGGACGCCTCCGGGGATGGACTGAGTCGTTGTGAAGCAGCCAAACTCGTTGTGTTGGAACGGAATTTCACATGAGATTTGATGGGAATCGAACCCGCACCTCAGTGGTAGACTAACGACATGCAGGCCACGAGCAGACCTGGAGAAATATGATTGCATGATTTGTGACTGGAACATCACAACCTCAAACCTGCCGCTTGTGTAACTGCAAAGTGTATGAAACCTTCCCTATCCTGTAGATGTCAAAATTACATTTTCAATCCCACAAGATGAAAATGCCTTGTAGCACAAAGCTTAAGTAATCAGTACTGCTGGCGTGGGCATTGGAACTAATGCTATTTAGAGGTATCCCAGATGCTATTCTATTTCATATGAAATCTTCAGAACATAGCCTTCGACTTTCTGCATCTGGATTGATAAGTGTGTGAAGCCCTAAATATTTTTGAATGAAAATTGATTATTCTGGACTCGCGGTTTCTAAAACTTCGGTACTTAAAGTGAAGCATCGGCTTGATCTCTAGTTGACATTTCGTCCCTCTCGCGGCCATTTGCACGGCACGAAGTCTATACGCGCCTGGATTCTATTCCAGCACACCTTTAATGTGGTTTCTTTTTCTTTTATTACTGGTAATCAACAGAGACAGGTGATTAAAGAATTATAATTGCGCAGGTGGTATGTCAGAAACAAGCGACGATAGTTTTTGATTTGTTGTAAACGGGAGTGTAATTGTTCCCATTATAAACGACGTTTTGATTTCGTTGTGAAAACTGATGATGGTGGCTAAGTCATCGGGCTACTCTTATTGAATTCATGGTAGTGACCCAGCAAAAACGTCTTCAATCCTTTCAATTTAAAAATTTAACCTCATAAATCGGACCTACGCCACATAATAGTCATATTTACTCTATTCTTTGAAATTTAGACAATTCTTTGAGACCATTTTGAAAATTTTCAAATGTCGAGGCTAAATGCAAGTCCCCCAAATTTTAAAATGTTTTCAAATTCTCAAAACTTCAACGCTAAAGTAACATAGGCAGGGTTCTTCAATTTGGAAAAATCCTCATAATAAATATTGCTGGTTGATGAACGATATCATGATGAGAAGTTTAGCTTTTTTTCATTCCTTTGGGGCTGAATTTTTCAACACAAAAACTCTTGTTGCCAGTGTCATGTGAAAATTTCGTGATATGTTGCTCATTATATGGAAGGAGCCTCTTCTTTTATAATGCTTGGAATTCAGTTTTGAATCTTGCCTGAACATACTATTGACGGCGATCATCTCTATCTATATAGAAATGCCTTTAGGCAACGCAGGTCAAGAAAACCGTTCAGCCGATTTTCTCCAAGGTGGTTTTCCCCAATCCTTCTAGTGTATGCTGGCTTTCAAATGATATTTTAATTTTAGGGATGCACCAGGTTCCATAATAAAAAATATAGTATCAATGATTGAGGCATATCATACATATAAAAACGCACTCTTACCCAATTGGCAGGCAGAATTATAAAGTAACATAGTAATCATATATCTATAGCTTTACAGTGATCGCTAATAATGGCCAGAATTTCATCTGAGACAGGAAAAGTCTCCCGTAAGATTGGAACAACATTGGAGCAACAGTGTGGTCCTTGAAGTTAGCACTTAACTGCCAGTGCTCCATGCCATAAACTTTCATTATTTTAGACAGTTCAAATACTGTTTCATGCCTAGTCGACAAGCGAAAAATATTGCAATATCTGAGTAGATTAGTGAATTTGTTTGTAAACAATTTGAGAGATGAAATAATTAGTCCCAATGCCACACTGGATCGTTATGACCTCTTAAAAGTTTTCAAATATTTTTACATGCTTGTTTCTCCTATATTTTTCTGCTAATTATTTAGACCAATGGTAGAGATTCATTGGTTATATACCATATCTTAGATTATTCTTTCAAGTCAAATTTGTTTCTTTTTCAATATTATGTTACTTTATATTGTAGGAAATTGAAGTTGTATTTCCAGGTAGGATTAAGTAATTCCAGAAGATGTTTTCAGTTTGCGTAGTGCCTCTCTAGTTTGCAATGTTTCCAACATCATTTCAAAAGTTGATGTTATTTATCTAGTTATTGTTTAAAATTACATACCAAACTGATAATAAAATAACGTGAGCATGGTATCTGCATTATTTAGACCCTCAATAATAAACTTATACTTTGCTGATAAAGCTTCAAAGGAGATTTCAGATTGGCAAAGGTCTTTTTTTGTAAATCGTTTGTTTTGTTCATTGCATTAGAATGAAGAATGTTTCAGGAAATGGGAGACATGGACATCAAATACATTTGTTAATTTTTCAAATTTACAAATGCATGTTTAGTTTCTTATTGCTAGCTGTTAATTTTAAATTAAAACATTGTAAACTCTTTGATTAACAGTTATAATTAGAAAAACATTTTATGAAGTTTTTAATAAATATTTATTTTAAAAACTGGACCTTTTGATAGAGTCCCAAGTATTCTTATTTTGATGGAAGAGAAATTAACTCTGCATTTTCTATTTATTAATGGTTGAGTATTAACACCAGCATACAAGTGAATTATAATTCTCTCATTGGATTTTACTAAAGTTCATTGAGGCATGAAACATCAAGGAGTATCTTGCAACTGTGATAAAGACAATGGAATTACTGTGTATAGCATGGCCGAGAGAATATGAATCCCATTTTCGAAATAATAAATCCATTTCAATAAATAAATGCGTAATCATTCAGAAGCAAATCAAAAATATATACGCATGGCTGGAAATAATAACATGCGCTGAAGATATAAAGTTCTAACTCTCAGGATGCCATTTATCATGAATAACTAATACCAAGTGATTCGTTTGAACGTGAGTGAATTGGGTTTTCCATTCAGATTGCAAAATCCTTTCTCTCCATGAGCCGTTTGCTGAATATCGGTTGATACCGAGAGCCAGCGATCTCAGGGGTGCATTTCCATTTCTTTGCGATGGCGCCCGCCGGGCGAGGATGTAAGATCTCTGTGAAGACTTGAAGTGCGGTGTTACCGCGCTTTGCTCGCCTGACCATCCGATCCTCCGGGAGCGCAGGTCTCGCTGGACGGATTTAATTTATTTTACAAAATTCTCCTTTCAGGCAGTGGTGCTAGGTGCACGCAGTAAATTCTTTAGAATTATATACACCCTGAGAACAGTTTTGGAAAGCATTTCAACAGTTGTTTTCTCCACAATTTTAAAATTCCGTTCGGATTTGACGACCATGTGAGGCCATGTTAAGGCCAGACTTAACAGTCTACCGGTACATAAAACTAGAAGGTAAATTCATTTCAAACTCTAACCAGGACACTAGAACAACTTCTCATCGTCTAGTTAACACAATAAAAGGCATGTGGAAACGCCTCCATAATCACGTATTTCGCGTAACCACCTTAACTGGGTTTCGTAACCCATAGAAACTATGCCTCAAACGTTTTTCAGGAAGAACCGATACGATGTTAAAATTCTTTGTTTTTATTATGTTGAGGGCGAATTGTCTTGGTGTAATGAGAATTTTACTAATACTTCGTAAATAATTAAATAAAATCTTTAATACTGAAATATTTTGTAAGTTATTACACAATGGTATCGTCTGGCTGTTGTATTTACAAATGGTTGAAGGGTTATATCAAATATTATATAAAGAACAAACATTACTTCGTAAGTTTATGCAATAACACATATTAATTTGCATTCAAATATTGAACAGAAAAGTTGACAACAACAGAACAATTGACAGAGACATTGAAATATTTAGAACAGAAAATATTTAATTTCCACTTCTTTTACGAATGGTCAAAAAGAATATTGTCTGTTTCTAGGGTCGTTTGTGCAATATTTGCAATGCACCATTACCATTAACCGCCCGCGCATCTCCCCGCGCGATGGGCGAGCGGGCGGCCTGCCACCGCCGGCGCCTCCGGAAGCCGGGCGCGCCGCAGCCGCGGTCGGCTGCATGGAGGCTCGCAGCCGCTGATTAAAGAGAAATCTCGATAATTAACCCTTATTTTCGCGTCAGCCCGTAATCACGCCGGCTGGCGGTCGGCGGCAAGGGGGCGGGGCGCGGCGGAGCGGGGCGGGGAGCGGTGGCGCGAAAGCGCGTGCGAGGGGGGGGGGCAGTAATGAAATTGCGATTAAGTTGATGTGTGGCGCGCGCCGCTCCCGTATAGGCTGCGCTGCGATCGCTTGGCAATCCCCCCATCCCCACTTTCCCGCATTGCGATAGTAGCAGTAGATGGTTACGTACGGTAGAAGCAAACCGGTTAGCGGGTGAGGTGAGGTAGGTACACATTTGCCTTTGTATCGTCTCTTTCCCCTTTCACTAGCAGATATTTATTTACTGAAGTTGAGAGTCCCTTCAACTACTAAGGGGATTGAAGCCTATGAGTGAAAGGTAATGAGTGGATGACGGTGATAAAGATGATGATGGAATGAATCACGATGAAGCAATGGTGGAATGGGATATAGGGGACACAGATGCATCCCGAGATAATCTAACCAGTGTTCGCTTTCTCGCAATTAATTCCACATAGTTTGACCGAGGATCGAACTCGTGCCCTCAAGGGAGTGGAAGGGGTATGTGATAAGCATTACGCAACAATATCACCTTTTAGTAGAGATAAAATATATTAACAGGCTGACGCACAATAATCAAGTAGAACCTGAACGCTAATATGTTGAATCACTCGTCCTTTGATGAAGCCGATGTGAGGTTCCCGCAACGTCGATTGCCGCAGCCCCCATCAGGTAGCGCAACCATCGCTCGAAATTCTCTCAATGACGAAGGTTTTGATAGATTATTTTCCGTTTCGCGCGTGAACTGCTATGGTCAATGGACCCGTAAGTGTCGTGCACGTTTTTAGCACGGGAGGTGGTAGTGTTCATCCTCCGCTGGATGGTGAGAACCGGCGTGGATCCATACGTCTGATTGGTTTTCCCACCCAGGTATTCCCCACAAACGAGGCACCGCCCCTATGGGAACAGGCTCTAAACTCCCGTAAGAGTGTCAGAGTACGAAGAAAGAATAGGACAAGGAAGAGGGAGGGTCATGGCTTGTTTGTTGAGGTAAAAAACAAACAAAAATGCAATTTTCCAAGACTCTCGGTCGCCTTTAAGTAGACATATACCTTAAAGTACTGCTCCGGCATTCATGCAGCAGACCACCGTCCTATCTGGGCTGGGCTGTAATCTCGTGTCGTGCGTGTTGGCGTACTGTATAAGAGTGTGAGAGTCAGGGACAGGGCAGGACATGAAAGTGGATGGAAAGACCGCCCGCGGTCTGTGATATTTGTGAATGTACTGCTCAGGCATTTGCCTAGATCGCATAAAGCACGCCATGCCTTTTTCAACCTCATAATTGCATTGGGTGTTCAGAGATGAAACAAAAAATATTTGTTCCTGTTGTTGGTTCAGTTTAGTTGAAAGAGCACATTAAAATATTAAGATTTTCATGAAAATAAATAACGTTTAATTCGTTTCTCTTGTCAATATATCTTACTGCTGTTTTTAACGTTAAACATTGTTTAAATTTCATTCTGTTGGTGGCAGAGAGGGCTGGAACAATAACAATCTCGTCACACGTTGATTCAGATGCAGATTCTGGAGAGGACGGCAGAGACTGTAAGGACGAAATAATTTCCAAGAATAAAGTGGAAGCAAAAAATAGGTGATGTAAGAAGAGAAGGAACAAGCAGATAAAATGTAGAGGTAATTAAGTCTAAGAGAAGAGGTGAAGGAAAAGACAATTACTAAGTGGAATGATGATCTAAGCAGAGGCCTCAGTGGGAGAAGATGAAGGTCAGTAGCTGGGTGGATGAATGGGAAACGGCAAGAACTGTTGATGAGAACGTTTGCAGACACGTGTTCTAGACACTCGTCTGAAACTTTGCAGTAAGGTTCAGTTGGCGGAAATGTAAGCCGGAGTTGCGGGATCGTAGAAGAATGGAGTTAGAGAATAGGGAATGAAGGGTAGGCTGTGGAGGGGAGAGAGCAAGAAGGAAGTAAGATATTCGGCGATGAAAAGCGGGGCAGGGATAAGACATTGGAGCAAGGACAGAACAGCGGAAAAGCAAGGTGGTGAGGACAAGGATGGAAGCAGGAAAAATTCGATTGATTGAATAGTGATTCTGGGTACGTTAACAGTTGAAGTCATTAGTCCCGTAAGTGTAGCGCATGTTTTCATCGCGAGAAATGGCGATGATCTTCCCCCACTGGCTGGCGACATCCAGCGCTGACCTACGTCGACTTGCGAAGAGTGTCCTCAACCAGCTACCTCCTACCAGCGGAGCATCGCCTCAGCCGAAACAACCTCTGGTCTCCCGACAAGGGTGATAGCGTGAAGAGCAAAGAAGAGAAAGGAAAAATCGCGCGCGATTCTTGACCCGTTTGTTAGGGTCCTGCTCCGGTTTTCGCCTAGTGTTGATCGGAGAAACCACGGAAAACTACCGACCAGAGCCGCCGGTCGCTAGAATTCTCCTCCACGCGGCTACTGAACTCGACCTGGCTATCTAGTGTCGAATATCCTGACCCCGTCTGGACTCGAAATCTAGAACCTCCCAGTCAAAAACACATTAGTTGAAGCGCTGGAGCACCGTTGCTGGTGGGGGTACTTTGAGAGTGGCTACGGCTGAAGCGAAGGCCTGCGCAATGGAGGTTGGAGGCGCGGACGGAATAGATGGCAGGATGGATGGGCGACGATGCAAGAGAGTGAGGGCAGAATGGAAGACGAGGGGTGGGGGGAGGAAGGGGAGTGGGCGGGGCCAGAGGCGGCCGCGGCGCAGAGGGCGACGTTATCGCTTGCGCTGGCGAACGACGTGTTCATTACGCGTTTTTGCTCGTCGCCAGCGCAGTTTATGGACATTTGTGTCGGTGCGTTGCGTTCCTTCTCGATTGAACGGGACTCTACGGCGAACAGGCAAAATCTAACACATTAACAGGTTGGGAAAGTCCCAAAAATGTTTTCCAAAATTCCACCAATAATTATTGATTCCTTTTATTGTTAACGTGCAAGTACAAACATGCGTGAATATTAACTATTTTTTGAAAACGAAGACGCTTTAACACACACTTTATCTGAATTAGGAAATATATATGACGAGTTCTTCACAAAAGTTCTGTTTCGCGGTTTTAAAAAGTACAATTTTCTTTTTCATTAAATTTTCGATATTTTACGAATTTGTTGAAATTCAAAAACTAAATGTTTCAACTCATTATTAAACGCTAATAGATAGAGAAAAGAACTTCAGTAATGCGTAAAATCTTCTCAAAAATTACAGTTTCATTCTACATAATTATGCTATTTCATTTTCATACATCGAGGTAATTTTTCCATTTTTAAACTAAAATATTCATTTGATATTTTTTTATCAAAATGAAAAACAATTGTATTTTCTTCCTAAACCAGATCCAAAAGTTTGTATAATGATTATTCATGTAATATTCACATTCTTCCAGTTCAAAAGCATTGCAGGACAACGTGGATAAGAGCCAAAATTTATTGCCTTTTTATACTTCAAAATATATTTTATTACATGGGAGCTTTTTTTTTCAAAATTTAAGTAGTATATGACTTAGTGTAGGGATCACGTTTCCCCATAGCACGTCATACGCAGTTTTAACTGTTTGACGTAAAATAAATAAAACATTAATAAAAATAAATTGCAGAATATGTGCAAAGAAAAATGAACATAACACCGTAATTTGATTCCAGTCCCATTTTTTCTCACTTTTTATTAACATTTTTGTCATCCACTGTATATTGAAGAGCGTTATTTTTAAAGCAAATGTTTTATTTACATTGGCTCGAATTAAATGCACAGACATTCATAAAAATAACACAATCCACCCTCTATCCTCGCCTACCACATCGGGAATGTCCTCCTAATGGATTTGATTAGCAGTAAATAACTTGGAGAACGAACCTCATATTTCCACTCGACGAAGGACTTCAACCCGCCATTTTCATTACATTAGTCTGTCTGTTTGCTCCGATATCGGCCAGACTGTCTCTGCGGCGAGCGGTGGCGTTGCAGGACGGCGCGGGGCGGGCGGGGGCGGGCGCGGGGCTGGGGCGTGGACGGGGGCGGGGAGCGTGCCATAGATCGAGGACGGCAAAAACCGCAGACATTCGGAGCAGTGGCGGAGGGGGATGTGGAGGTAGATGAGGAGGAGACGGCAGCAAAAGTGGTGGCTACGGAGGCCGAGGTGGAAGTGGAGACAAGTGCAGTAGCAACGGACTGGGTGGAGTGGAGTGTATTCAAAACTACCGTAGAATCATTCGGTAGCTTGAATTCCCCTCCAGACAGCCAGTGTGCATGAAGAGATGAAGAGTTAGGTTAGTGATTTCGGGCGCGTCAATTACTAAAGTCATTAATCCCGTACGTGTAGTGCGTGTTGTTCGGGAAGTGGCGGTGATCTTCCTCCGGTGAATGGCGAGATCTGGCGCCGACCGAACGTCGCCTGCGGGCACCAGCGGGGCACCGCCCCAGGCAAGGCAAGCGCTAAGCTCCCGAGCGGTCTCCAGACTTGTGTTGCAGTGTAGTGCATGTTAGTATAAGTGTGTGTGTGCAAGGGGTAAGAAAAAAGGGAGGAAAGATCGCACGCGGTCCGTGACCTCTTTGTAAGGGTACTGCTCCCGAATTCGTGTGGGGTTGATCGGAGAAATCATGGATAACTACCGATCAGAGCAGCCGGTCCCTAGAATTCTCCTTCAGACAGCGACTGAATTCGACCTAGCTGAAAAGCCAGTGTCGAAAATCCTTCAGTAAAAATTCGTCTGAAAACAACAATCCAAATAATGGTTTTGTAAATAAAATAGCTTATGAATACTCATATCCCTGGAAACGTCGTGTCGAGAAACGAAGTAATGTCGTAAATCGTGCCACCGTCGAATGTCAAACCTAGGACCTCCCGGTCAGAGGCACTGCAGTGGATGATGCCCTAAGCCATCACTCCCGGTGGGTGGTGTGGAGATGTAAGTGGGGGTGGAAGTGGATTGATTGATTATTTTACGTTTCCAGGAGCGTCAACTGCAAAGTTTGACGGTCTCGTAAGTGTAGTACACGTTTTATTACGGGAAGTGACAGTGTTCGTCCCCGGCTAGATGGGGGTATCCTGCGTTGGCTTAGGTTTCTTCCAGACCCAGGTATCCCCTACCAGCGGGGGCCGCCCCAGCCGGGACAAACTCTAAGCTCCCGACGTTAGTGAGTGTGTGTGTGTTAGGGGAGAGGATAGGACAAGAAAGAGGAAGGACAGATCTCGCGCGGTTCGTGGCCTGTTTGGTAGGGTACTGCTCCGGCATTCGCTTGGTGTTGGACGAATTGGGACGAACCAGGGCCAGGCAGGGCGAGAAAGAATCGAAGGGGATGGGACAGAGCAGCAGGGGTTAGTGCGGGACAGACCAAGATTGATCGAACTGGGGAAAGAGATGGTGTAAATTGCATGTATGTATAAATTCCCTTCCCTTTCTATTAACTATAAGAAATAAATGTCTGGGTCATGTGGTACATCCATTACTTAACTGAATAAAAGACAATAATAATGTTTGTACATGTCAAGCCAAACGTTTAAAATTACTAAGAAATAAAAATTCGAAGAGGATGTGGTTCTCTATGAGTCCCGACTTGGAAGCTTTACAAGCATTTTATGAAGAAAGTGAAGTTAAAATTGATATTTCACGCAGATCCCATAACAAAGCAGAGTAAGATTGGCATTTTTGAAATCTACAAAATATATTATAGAATAACAACATAGTTTGTACAAATTATAATAATACAATTTCAATAGTTAAGATTCAAAATACTACATTTCCCCCTCTGAATCTTCTAACTATTTATATTTTCATTATTATTATTATTATTATTATTATTATTATTATTATTATTATTATTATTATTATTATTAATTATTATTACTATTATTATTATTAAAATTATTATCATTATTATTAATATTATTATTTTTATTATTAATATTAATATTATTGTTACCATTGTTATTGCTATTATTGTTATTGTTTCTGTACTCCAAACTCACGAGAAGGGAGAACGGAGAAGTCCCAAAAGCGTGGGGAAGGGCTGGAATACCGCGTCCGAATGCCGGACAGCGGGGACCGACCGCCCGCGGAGGCGGCGCAAGGGGGCAGCCCAAAAGGCGGGCAAGGGGGCACAGGGGGGCGTGGCCGCCTTCGCCGGAAACACGCCCCGCGCGATTATGAGCGCGCGCCTCCCCAGCGGGCCCTATAACTCCCAATTACACCCGTCCGCGGCCGCCGCCCCCACCCGCGCACCCGCCCGGGCGATGAGCGGTATATTGCATTCTTGCGTCGGCGGGGTGTGCCGCCGCCGCCCCGCCGCCGCCGCCGCCCCCCCCGCCCCCCGCCGCCGCCGCCGCCGCCGCCGCCGATGGCGGCGGTTGCTCCGCCGCGGCCGGGGAATCCCCCGCCTGCCACCGCTGCGCCGCTCCATCACGTGTTTACTTTCTTCCTTTGTTTTTCTTGCTGCGAAGAGCGCGCCACACCACGCCGCGGTCGACGCCGCAGCGTTGGAGAAAATAGGACGCGGGGGAAGGGAGGACAGGCGATATCGACTGCGGGAGGGAGGAGAAGCGGGGGAGGGGGGCGACAGACGGACAGACGCACCCCGCGCCCTCTGACTTCGCGGCCGCGTCGGCGAACAAAAAAACATCGGCCTCGCGCTGCCTATCCCGTCCTCCAACCGTCCTCCGCCGTCATCCCTTCTCCGTCTCGCCTCCCCACCTACCCACCGCGTGCGGCGTGATATACGAGCTCGTAATGGAAAAAGAGAGAAATATCGAGCATTTCTGCCAATAGGACGCTAAAATGAATCCATGGACAGTAGATTACACGTCGGCCAAGCGAGGCGGGTCACGTGGTCGCGCTGAAGAACCGGAGATGCCCGCGGGGCGAATTTGTGCGAGCGAGCGAGCAAGCGAAAGGAAAAGAGAGCGAGGGATAGAGAAAAATCCGGCACTATTTATCATATAAAAGAGTGTAATTTTCCGCGATGTAGAGACATTGAATTTTTTAAATTAGTCATTTCAAAAAACTACTCGATTCCGCAAATCCGTAGTTATGCCTCTGGCCTGAGAAGAGCTCTGCAATAATGTGAAATTAAAATCATGGCAGCTGAAAGAGGGGAAAAAAAGAAGTAGAGAGTGATTGGAATGAGGCACAGGAGGGGGAGGGAGCGTGCGGCGAATGTGGGGAAGGGGGAAAGGGAAAAAAAGGGTGAGTTGTGATAGGGGAGTTTGAATACAGAAGTGTAGCGAGTTCATTGAATTCCTTTACGTTAAAGGGTTTGGAATTTCAACTGATCTGCGCACGTGTTTTCGTATTTTTTTTTTTTTCCAAATTACATTAAACCTGCTATAGGGATGGTATGAGCATCAATGTTTTGGGTTCCCAGTTTAATTTTGGAAGTATATTTTATTATAATTGTTAGGCTCGCGTTCATTAATTTTCAGAGATGGATATTAATTGGCGAATCAAAGTGTAATTATCTGAAAAATGATGTGACATTTGAAAATGTGGTTTAGAGTATCCTTCTGCTCATTAATTAAAATTGCTGAAGTTTCAGAAAATGCTCGACACGTAAAGAGAAATATGGCATCTATTTGATAGGCTTACTAAGAACAAAAACCGTTTTCACATATGAGAAAAAAATTTCAGACTTTTTATACAGATTCTGTTCTATGTTGACATAAAATGTTCTAAGCTGTTGAGATATCTCGAACATTTTCATTCTGAAACACCTTTGTAAAACATGATAAAGTAAAACAGTATTAATCAGTCAAAAAAATCGAAACTGCTTCTATTATTTTTGTCTTCTTTTCGATTACTTTTGGCCGGAGACTGTATTGTTTTTTTAATTTATTGGTTGACTATAGCAAGCAAACAGCAAACTAAACTTATCAATATCGCTCAGTTGTATGACTTATTTAGTAGAATATATTTTGTGCTATAAAGATAATTCCTGTAACATTTTCCCAGACTGTATCATTTAATTGAAAATGTTTCGTAAAAAGCTCTAAACCCTCTTTTTTATTAAGATTTAAGTACTTGCTGATGCTGTTTTATTTTAATTTGGATGAAATTCAGTAAATGTAGAAATTTTGAAACGTATTGAAGCAATAAGGTGTTTAGTTTCTCACAAGCGGTGACATTCATCAATTTCTAGATTCTGAAGTAGGTACTATTTCACTTATTTTCCACATAAAGTGTAATGAGAAATACAAGTTTTCTGTAGTGTAAAAAACCACACACTGCAATTTTTTTCGAAATATATTAAACCTGCTACTCTACACCAAATATCTATTAGAAATATAAACTTAATAACATTTACACAGAGCAAAAAGAAAATGTAAATTTTAGAAAATATCCTGTCCCTTGTTTGGAAGACAGTTGCCTGACAAATGTTTCGAAAGAATATTCGAACAATGGGCGGTTTCGAAAAGAAAAGAAAAGCAAATTAATTTTTTCAGGGCACAGCTCTCTCAAAACATATTTTCTTCAGACTAACGGGATCATACTGTTCCGCGATAAAAGTACTTGCTCTGTGCTGCACTTTGTATACCAAAAAGATTCAACCGCCCCAATCCATTGTGCCCCAGTGCATTGTCGTCCAAGGGGACAGACGAACTCGAAAACAGCCCCATGAAAGCGCGGACGCGCCCGAAACAAAGCACGGCAAGCGCTCGGGAGGTACTACAAAACGGGAAGGGGAGGAGCAAAACCCCGAGGGTAAGAGCGAGAGGGCGAAATGCTGGGAAAATGGATAGGTAGTGCAACCCAGCGAAAGCTCTGGAAGCAGGGGGAGGGGAGGCAACAGTGCGAGAGAATGATGAAAATGTTAGATATGTCAAAGTGGTGATGAAGAGAACACAAAGGATGGGTTTTGATTGATTGATTGATTGATTTTTTCGTGTTTCCGGGCGCGTCAACTGTTTTGGTCATTAGTCCCGTTAGTGTAGTGCATGTTTTTTCTCGGGAGATGGCGATGATCTTTCCCCGCTGGATGGCGAGATCCGGCGCCGACCTACCGTCGGCTAGTGGGGTTTCCCCTAACCAGGACTCTCCACCAGCCGGCACCGCCCAGCCGGGACTAGCTCTAAGCTCCCGACTGGTCTCCCGGAATATGTGGTAGTGTAGTGCATGTTAGTGTAAGTGTGTGTAAGGGGAGAGGATAGGACAAGGAAGAGGAAGGACAGATTACGCGCGGTCCCTGGCCCGTTTGTTAGGGTACTGCTCTGGCATTCGCCTGGTGTAGATCGGAGACAGAGGATGGGGTGTTGGAAAGGGTGAGAAGAGCTAGGATGAGTGAGAGAAACAGGAGGAGGGCGAATTTGGAGTGGATTGGTGGGATGGGGTCGGGGATATGGGTAGGGTGGCGAATGGGCAGGGTCTCCGAGAACAACGAAGGAAAGTGGGAGGGAAACATGAAAGGGTGACAGTAGGGAGAACAAGATAGCGTCGGTAGCCAAAGGTGCAAAATGGTGGCAGGGTGGGGAAATTGGGGAATAGGGGATGGTGACATGATGGTGATGGAGAGAAAGCGACTGGGCGTTTAGAGTGATGAGGCGGGTGGCCTACAAGGAGGGCAAAGTAACGTGAATATCGAGAGATTGGTAAGGGCAACACGGCAGCGAGTGACAGAGCAGGTGGGGTCATAACTGCAACGGTGACAGGGTGGCGAGATTGCGCAAGAACTACGAGGGATAATAAATAAGGAAGCGAACTGGAACCATGAACTCGGGCACGGAGAGCTTGCGAGCTGAACGCAGTGCGAGGTCGCGAATGAGCGGAACCGCAGCTAGACGGCAAAGTGGGCGATGCAAAGAGGCCTGAAAAGCAACGTGGTGGCAACAGCGCAAGTCGACCGGGCGGGCGACCGCGGTCCGGGTGACGGCGAGACCAAAGTGAGCCAGGGGGTGACGAGGGAGGCGTGGCACTGACTGCGGCGCGCAGGGATGGGAACTGCGCGACCGAGCGGGGGAACGGGGAGGGGAGGGGAGCGCGTATTTTGTGCGTTTCGCGTCGTAATTTCCGCATCCCGGTCGCGTGACATCGCGCCCTCTCCCCGCCTGCCCCGCCCTTCTCGCGTCCCCGCCCCCGCTGCCGCCACCGCTCTAAATCACCATCCGCCCACCCGCCCGGCACAGGAATTCCAAACCGGCGCGGTGTGCGGCGCAGCGGCAGGGCCGGCGGCGGGGGCGGCGTGGCGGCGTGGCGGCGGCGTGGGCGGCGGCGGAGGCGGCGGCGGGGCCGCGCGGCAGGGGCGGCGGGCGGGGGCGGCGGGGGCGGCGGCGGGGCCGGCGGCGGGGCGGCGGCGCGGGCGGCGGCGGGGCGGCGGCGGGGCGGCGGCGGGGGCGGCGGCGGGGGCGGCGGGGGCGGGGGGCGGCGGGGCGGCGGCGGGGCGGCGGCGGGGCGGCGGCGGGGCGGCGGCGGGGCGGCGGCGGGGCGGCGGCAGGGGCGGCGGCGGCGGCGGGGCGGGCGGGCGGCGGCGGCGGCGGCGGCGGGGCGGCGGCGGGCGGCGGCGGGGGCGGCGGGGGCGGCGCGGGGCGGCGGGGCGGCGGGGCGGCGGCGGGCGGGGCGGCGGGCGGGCGGCGGCGGGGCGGCGGGGGGCAGGCGGCGGAGGCGGCGAGGCGGGGCGGCGGAGTGCGCCGGGATTGCGCTGGGCAGTGAGGCGATCATCTCGCTAATACTATGAGCCCGGAGCCGCCCGTACGTTATCATTGGCGCCCACTGGGAGCGTGCATATTTCGCGAGTGGGGGTGCATCCGGCCGTGTAAGATATAAATGAAATAAAGAGCTACTACCTGTGCTCCTGAATGAAGGATTCTGTCCAGAGCATGCACTAATATTTAACATCCCTGTTTTGTAAAGTAAAATTTCATGTAAAATGAATGCGTTAATAAATCAACACTCACGATTTATAGAACTTAATTTTTTTATGATTTTGTGCTTTAGATTGAAAAATAACAGAAAAGTACAGGTTCATTTTTCAAAGTTTGATATCTTAAAAAGATTTAGTTTGGAACCATTATTTTCATAGGTTAGTAAAATGATTTTCCTTGAAATCTCATTAACTCTATTTGCTCTATATACCACGAGCTGTCCGTATGTTATCATTAGTGCCTATTGGGGGCCGGCGCATTTTGTACAGTCGGGTGCATCCTTCCGTGTAGGACATCAATTCGTTTAGAGCTAGTGCTCTTGAATGAAGTATTCAGCAGAGGGTCACTAGTATCGATCACCGATTTTTATTTGTAAATTTAACTTGGTATAAAGCGATTCAATGAATAACTCACAATTAACAACTAATTGAATCAATTATTTCATTCATGTTAAATAAGATTGAGATTTAAGATATTTTTTCTTCAAAATTATAACGTGAAATGTTTTCTTAGTTTATAAATGTTTCGTAATAAAGACAAGGTTTCCTGAACATGCATTTAAAAATGTTACAGAGTGATTTATATATTGTATACCACTCTCACAGAATATGGGCGATGCCGTGCGGCCAAATCTGCTTTCACAGCTTGGACAACCATCGATAGACATTTACCAATCCTGGCGTCGAGGCGTATTCGCTCTTATCATTGGCTTTTGCTCCAAGTTTCAGACACGTCCCCCTTCCCCCCCTCGAAGATTTTCCTCCTAGTTATCTCAAAGGGGCGGAGCAATTTCTCAGGTCAGTGACGCTGCCTCGCTAACGTGAGCAGGGGGGAACAGGAGAGGGAGGGGTGAGAGGAAGTAAGAGGAGGTAACAGGAGAGGGCACAGAAACGAAACGGATTGGTGCGCGCGGGCGCAGGATCACTCGCCAATTGCATGGACGTTGGCCCTGAACCCGTGGACGCTGACGAACCAAGGGCGCGGGTCACGGGAAGGGCTGTGACATTTTTATCGAGTTCTTTACCATGAAAATGAAGTCTAATTTATGGTATCTAATATTGTGAGAAATTTGTGGCAGATTAAATTAATAGTATTGAAAGTTTTGTTTCTTACAAACTATTTTAAAATGCTAATGGTTCTAGAGCAAAGGAAAACTAACTATTACATAATAATTTTCAGAAACACAATATAATGCATTTACATAATATACATTTCCTATCAAGCAAATTGAAATTCATGTTCACGTATTTAAAAACTTGTATTTTGACATTATTACGCCTTTATTAAGGAAATGCAAACAATACACATTTTATTACGCATTATGAAAAATGTAATCGCCCATTTTTCTATATGAGCAGGTGATGCAAACAGTGATTTCGTTAATCAATTAAAAATCACTGCCGGGTGTCCCAAGTAGATTATCATTGCAAAATTGCTATTTTAATATTTTTAGACTATTTGTAAAATTGATGCAATTTTATAGTGATAATCGGTGAAAAGGAACTAGGAACCTCTCATTAGAAATATTTCAAAATATAATTGTCTTATTCTTATATATTTTTCAAAAGTTGCTATTTTTTTGTTACACTGCTGAGAAGATTATATCTATCCTTCAGTGATATTTTTTTTTATTTATTTATTTAAGGTAATATACAGGCAACAGTACAAATCTGATATGGCCTGAATAGGCGCTAACATAATTAATTATTTTCAACATATCACATTACATATATTAATAGCAAAATTGTAATAATTGATATCTTTAATAAATAGCTAATAATATAAACAGCAAATTTTTTAAATTTTTTTAATTTGTGGGAAAACTACACTGAAGTTAAATATTTTCTTAAATATTTTTGAATAACCACGTAGTAAAAAGAATAAATTTGAAAACCTTAAAATGTTACGAATCAATGTAATTTTCTTAAAACTAGTTTTAAGAAAGAAACAAAAACTTGTTTGAATAACTTTAAAGAGATTAGTATTTAGTTAAAAATTTCAATTCCGGGGCAATTTTCCCAAATTTAAAAAATTTAAGCGGAACACAGTGTTTCCCAATCGTATTATCTTTCCAATTTATGTTAGGTTTTGTATGACCCCCAGAAACAGTTTCTGGGTGTTTTGTTCGATTCAAGAAGCTCGCAATTCAAACATTCGGAAACCTTGACACGGTTATCGATATTGAAGTTCTTGCCAGACAGTTTTATTCACAGAAACACACCGTCCTTGTTTTTCTAATGATTAATTGTAAATAATTTAGCCATTGTAAGATATACATGACAAATAATTTGTGCTCATAAGATCCCAATACTTGAATGCATATCAGACCTGAAAATACATTTGTTTAGATCAACAAACACAAAGAGATTCAAAGAGATCACAAGTTCTCAAATCTAGAAAACTTAAGCTACAGTCTTTATTATTTTCTGAAATGAAACTTCATACCTTCTTTAATAATATAAAAAGAACTGTGTATTGTGCTCAAATATCTTGTATCCAATTACATAGTGCAATATTATTCGCAAAATTACCTAGAAAATTAGTAATAAAAGTCAGTAAAATATTTTTATTGATTACAAAGATTAAAAAGTAAAAACAGTAAAAATGACTAATTTTAAAATGAAACAAATGACAAAGACAGTGTTACATCAAAAACGCAAAATTGATTATAAAAGGCATGTTAAAATCATCCCCTTCACGCGTAGATTTATAAATCCATAGCTAAGAAAGTTTAAAGAGTTTGCGGAGGACAGTAGCCAGCATCTCCTCTATAGTCGACAAGCTATGCCTTCTTCGGCTCTTTCATTATCACAGTGCACAGGAGCATGCTTTACAGTAAGATCTTATTCTTCATTTCTGGGGATAGGGGTGGGTAACTGCACGAATGTCCGTGCGAAGTGGCAGTGCCCGATCGAAGGTGAATAACAATTCTTGCCTCAAAGGCTTGAGCCACAGGATGACCGACAAAGTCTTATGATCCTTGAGTTTGAAAGAGTTCTGCCACTCTGTTTGCACTCAAATGCAACGTTGGATAAAATCTTGGTAGTAAGAGTAGATATTACCAAAAAGATGTCTTTCTGGCTTCCTCGAGGCCAACTTTACTACCTAGTCAGAGGTTTCATTTCCATATCCCCACGTGGCCAGGGACACAGGAAGAAGCATGTAATTCAAATGATGGAGAATTAAGCGATATCTGCGTGTATTTGATGTTGGATGTTGATGTCAAAGGTTTGCTAGGAGAGAAAGAGGAAATGGACGACAAGACCATCTTCCTGAGTTCCCGAAGGGCCGCGGTTCCGCCTCGGACATAGATGTGTGTTCGTGATGTCCTTACGTATTCTCCTACAGAAAACCCCAAACATAAAAATCACAGTGGTCGTTATATGACCTAGTAGTTAAAAAGAGACATTAAAAATATATACAAAAAACAACAACTTCCAATTATCAAAAGAAAATTTCCCGCATATTTGAATTCGGACTTTCAATAATCGTTGCCTAATAAAACCTAAGGACTTTATTTCCTAGGTAAAATAGTATTATAAAACGGAAATTTATTAATCAAAAATGAAATTTTCATATATAGTCAGCTAATTCGATTATTATTTTATAACCCAATATTCCAACTCTCAGATTTCCTACAATATTACAATGTGATATTCATTGTAGCCAATAGATATTTTATTCACACTTTCTCTATTTCGTTGGTAAAATAAACATATTTATTAAACTGAGTACCACTGGATTTAATAATGTTCTTTCATTACAATATTTCCATAGTTTCTTAAGCTGAGGAACAGTGACGGAAAATAATTGGCCTAATATTGAGTTAAGACTTCATTAAATATTTTACTATATTTTACATTCTCGAATGCGCAGCTACTACAGAAACAATGATATCAAGTAAAATGGTATTTGGGTTTGAAGAAAACTATTTTGAAATCACGAACTCCAAAAAATATTTCAAAAGACTCTGCGAACATGTATTTATTTTACTTAGACTCGTTGTGTAGGAAAGGACCTGTGTACGCATGGTACCGCAAAAAAAAAAATTAAACATTACTGACTTCTAAATCAATGTATTCTTTTTTCCAAAATTGATATTATATAGCAAGTTCATTGGGATTCTGAATCAATGATATTCCAATATTTCTGGAGGAGTATGTTACATTATGCTCATATTGCATTATTAGAAACTTTCTGAAAAAGAACTCTTTCTTTTTTACTTTACACCTCTTCATTCAGATACACTATAGTTACAAGTACTGTAGTAAATGTCACCTTTTATTAATATCTCTGGGATTTTTCAACATTACAATTACTAATCTGTTTCAAATTTCTCATGAACTCTTTACACTTCTTCTCGGTATAACTAATTCTACAAATGAAGTTATAAAAAATTGTATGAATGTTTTCCAAGTTTAGAAAATTGCTTTGCAGTGAAAGCATACAAATTTTCCGTGAACGCATAATCTAAATTTTCTCATATATTGACTGCACTTTCTTCTTAGAGTAGAAGACTATATGTCTACATGAAAGAAAAAACGGCGAATTGTCTGCAGAAAAACGCATATTACACGGCCCTCGTGGCGAAAAAAATGGATAAATCCGCGCTAGAATTTGAAAAAAATCCTCCAAATCAGTAGTGTAGCCAGAATCCATGTTTTGTGGGTCCTTGATACCGAAAAATCGATTGACGGCAAAATGTCTGTCCGTCTGTCTCTGAACAACGCTAGCGGCTAAACCGTTCAGCCGATTTTCTCCCAATCGATCTGACTGATGTCGCGGCCCCTTGAATTTGAAACCGATATTTAATTAGGGAGGGTACTTTACATGAAGCCCCTGGGACATTTTCAAATTTTTCAAACAAACAGCTCCAACAATTTTTTATTACAAATGTAATAAAAATGTAAATGTAATAATTGTTGGATAGTGGGAAGTGCATTTAAAGAAGATATTGCACAGTCTCACATGTTCCCAGTTTCAAAAGAAACCCAGAATTTTCGTAAGTATTCCTACAAGTAAAATATTGAAATTTGAGATTTTTCCCTTCATGAAACTTTTTCCTTTAAGATAAGATTTTTAAATAAGATCATGTGAAATTTTTCGAAACTTTTAGTATTTTCAGCATAAGTTTCCGTGAAAATACGGGTGAAAAAGTACGCGCTGTTTTAGCATCACTAGTATTCTTTAAAACTGTCCTACTTCTAGACATTAGGCACTTCTCGAATAATTGCAAGTCCCTTTCTAGTTTTATTATGACAATGTGGTACTGAAGTATGCATGAAGAAAAGTAAAAATATTGTACTTTCTTTCTATAGAGAAAAGTTCGCATTCTATTAAATTATAATTATATTATATTAATATATTTTATTATTTCCTATATTATACATTTTTATATTATGTTATATATCACAATATATTTAAACTTAAAAAGATTGACCTCTGAAAACGAAAAAAATATATACTGAAACGATTATGTTCTATTTAGCATAGGTTTTATTATATTTAACTACTTTTCTAAGTGGCAACTGAAACACAAATCGCTTTAGCCGAATGGTTAACGTCATAGGTACGCTGTCGGCTTGCTAACGTTAATGAGTTCGAATCCAGAAGGTGATTTTTTCTTCTGTTACGGTGTGATTTCAGTAGTAATGTCCAATGTTTTGTAATTAATATTAATTTTTGAAAGACTTAGGGCCCTAAAGGGCCAGTTTTATCCGTCCATCAGTACGACGAGTGGAAACCTCCGTTCTGTACCATCTGACCGAGGCGCTGGTGGTCCTATTTTCCGAGGAACTCTATATATTTTGAAAAATTAAAAAAAGTTAATTTTCAAAACTACAAAATTGAAAATAGAGAACTTACTGGTTGAAAACTCTTTCCCAATTCATGCTTGATAGTATAATATTGCCCGGAGCAGTGACATTAGAGAAAGTCTATTGCTGTTGTAGTACAACTACTTCGTTATTTACATTATAAGCATTATAATTTCTTATTTAAAAGCAATCAATCAACTTCTTTGCTGATAATTAAAATATTGTTAGCATTATATCATTCAAGTTTAAGGTTACAAGTTTTTCTACTTGAATAACGAATGCAAATTTGTCTAAAATTCTCTTAGATTGTGTTAATTGGTTTAAAAATCCACATAGTTACTTGCTTAATACTACGCAGTTCTGTATTTCAGACCAATTGTTTCACGACGAGTTACAGTTCAGTCTTATCGCGTAATGTGGAGATCACCTTGAAGATATGGGAGGAGCAAGATAGCAGTTCGCGGGATAGAAGCTACTTCGCGAGGCCCTACACAAAGACGCATTCGAATCGAGAAATATTTCTAACTAGAATCAACTACAGAATAGTATCGCGCTGATGATTCCACATTCTTATCGGAATGTGAGTTTGCTGTAACCTGGTAAATGTTGTATATCATAAGAACAATAAATATCAAGATAGAATTCATTCTACAACACCCTCATCAGTGCTGTAAGGTACCTCTGTGATAGCTCCGTGGATTAAACGCGTAGTGAATGAAGGAATGGACGCCAGATCAAATCCTGCCGAATATGTATTTTTTACCTGATGCCCGGAACATTAATCACTATCATCACGAGAGAGACATTCCAAAATTCTTGCAAGGAGGAACAAACTTGTTTTTGTAAACGATAATGTGATTATAGTAAGATTGTGTGCTGGTATCTTGTATTCCAAGCAATGTGACAGAAACAAGGAATTTGGAAGAGATAGCTCAAATAGTAACAGTGTCTCAATTGCAATATCATTATCATATTTTTATGTAATCGTTAGAAATAATATGAAAAAGTCTGTACCAAGTTGTATAATCACTAGTAATTTACATATTTAACAGTTCTAGATATAATCAGAATCCTTAACAAGTCTGTGGGTTTATCATAAAATTTTGCAATAAAGGTAATTTCTTCGTTCTTTTATTAATTTAGAAAGGAATATGTCTTTTTTACACGTTTAACAAAGTTCCTTAGAGACTATTACGAACTAATTAAAATTACCATTTTGTGTTTGTGCCTTTGTGATAAATGCTAACAGAACGCATCCCTTAATTGTTTGTAACAATTGATAATTTTATTTCTTTTATGGTCTTCTTAAAATTTTTAATGTAAGTCTTCGGTAGGTGGAGCCACATTTCAAAATGTATTAACTCCAAAACATAATAAAGTACGATTTGACGTGGTCATGTGAAAGAAATCAATATTTTGTTTATTATTATCTCTATTTTTAAATAAACAATGTTTTGATACGGCTTATCTTTAGTGCGGGGTAGACTGAGACTAAGTGGTGACCATTCAATCAGTCCCAATTTTCACAAAGAAAATAAGGAATTTTAATTATTTAGTTATATCAATGATTATTCGCCATGCTTGTGTAGATGATCAATGCACAAATCACCTGTCATTTAGTCTGTGGAAAAAACAAGGAGAAGTGCAAATTTCGGATCTCAAAATGTCTGGGATAATGTCGTTCTTTAAATCTAAATATTAAATTTATTATAAAATTCATAAATATGATAACGGAGTTAGATAAATAAATATATTATCATCATATTGACCAAAGAAAAACATCAGTTGCCCCTAATATTGCATTTTCCAGAAATTGTACTGCTTGAGAACGAATATGTTTAGAGAATATGATTTCAATTACGTCTTAAATGTTACTCTCAGAGAAAATGGAGAAATTACAGAACAAATATTTCGTATTCGTAGACACATTAAGGCTTGCAGATTACTGAAAGACCAATAACTCTCTCTGTAGCTGAAATCGTTTGACACCAGGTTTAAATCAGGTATTGAGGATCGAGTTCTGCGCGATATTTTCTTCTGTTCCGCGTTCTGTTTTACCTAAGTCTGAGAATTAAAAGATAAGAATGTTTAGCGGAAAATACTTGTATTTATTTATTGCTTATAAGATCTTTGCTGAACTTTTATACTATATAATGTGTAATTAGTTTGATCCCGCTTTATTACAAATATTTATACAAATGTGTATTTATTTTTATTTAGTTAGTAAGAATTTAACCTAACCTCGTTTGGAATTAAGATAGTGAACGTTTTGACATAGATTTTGCATTCACTTCCAAAAAAGTTTGTCACAACTCTGTCACTTTTTATGGGAAATGAAATATGAGGGAAATGTTTATCCCGTTCGTTAGTGACATCCATATTGTGACCTGATAACCGTATTAATTGAGTACTAAAGATGTAATTCCCTTCGGACAGGAATCAAACCCGCATCGTTCGATTTACGACCAGTTGCTGTGACCACTGAGCTTCCGAAAAAATGCGTTTTACAGTTGGGTTCTTGGGCTCGTGTATTCCCCACGCATTTGATATTTGTCACCGCTGTCATCATTTACGTAAGTCGGTATGAGGAAGGTTTGGATATTTTAAGTAATTGATATCAAAGTTGTGACTTTTACACAACGTCGTGCCCAATTGTGACAAATTACTCGTTGTTTCTTGATTACATAAATACATTCATATTTTGCAATATGAATCGGCTTATGTAAAAATAAACTCTGTAAAATGACAATCAGTAATGCAGAAAATTCTCAGTACTGTTTTTGGATCTCACCTTTTGGAACTGCTGTAACACTTTTAGATGGATTTTGAACTATGATAATTCGTTATCTCGGCACAAAACAAAGCTTGTACTTCTCCTTTTACTTTCTCGTATGCCCGAATACTACGTAGTATATTCGTATGTGGCTACATACCGTAGTATATTCGTGCGTATACGTAGTATAGAAGAAAGTTATGTAATACAGCGGAAAATCGATTTCGCGATTAAACGGTAATACACGTTTTAGAGTCGAAAAAGTGGTTTTATCCAAACCGTCCGTTCATCCGTCTGTGATCACTACTAGCGCCTAAACCACACGTACGATCCTTTCCAAATTGAAGAAACCCTTGTTTTTCTGGCGGTAGTTAAACTTGAAATTTTGAAAAATCTTTGAAATTTAAATTACTTTATGAAGGCTTTCGGATATTTTCAAAATTTTTTAAAAACTGACTCCTAATTTTCTGGTAGAATAGAGTAAAATACACTTAGAAGGATGACATAGTTCAATTTTCATGATTAACTCTGGATTTCGAAAATTTTAAAGTTTGAACATTTTGAGGCGTCTTCCTACAACTACAAAATTGAAAACAGATTAGTCTTTCAGAGTAAATATGTTGTCATAATTCGTTCTTGCACTTAACAATAATGTAGGCTTTGTTGAAATGATGGCATTTTTCGTGCAAGCGCAAGCAATATTTACAATTTTAAGAATGGTTTGAAATGCAAAACTGCAATGAAACAGTTTTCTTTTCTTACTATTAAAACGTTTCAAAACCGATTTTGCGAAATCGTACTTTATGTTTCTTTCGTTGCAAGCAACATTCCTGTCTTCAGCTAGCAAAACTCAACAGTATCACTCATCCAACACATCCTAATATATGAAGCATTGTATAAGTGACTGCGGGAGTGACGTCATGTAGTTCAGGTGCTTGTTTGAAAAGACTGGAAGACTCGAGTTCACGTCTGGCCTGTTCATGCAACTTTTTATTTTTGACTATGTGTGAGATTTTAATTAATACTTTTCCTTTCCAATAATTTAAGGTATGCATTTACGGTTGTCGTTTGAGAGTTTTCAAAAACGAATGAAGTGTTAATAGTGTAACATTTGTTATATATTAAGAAAACATTACCAATAACACGAGAAAATAAGAGTTTATTTTTATATAAATGTGAGTAGATGAACAAAAGATAATAACTGCGTAATGATAGGTGATTTTCTTGGGGAGTCAATAAATGTTTCTTAGATTCTAGTAATTACTTGCAGCAAATGAATTCTGAATGTCGGGCCGTGTCGAAACTTGTCTGCTAGCCCAACGTAATCACGTCTAATAATCTCACCTTGGGCAGAGGCGATAAGGGTTGAGCGTCAGGCTAGCCGAAGCGCCTGCACGCAAAAATTACATAGTACTGAACTGAAACATTCTTAAGTAGAATTAACTATTTTATAGTGCCGCGTAGATTTCTTTGCTTTCTTATTGTCTTAGAAATTAATTTATTTAATGTCTTTAAATTGCAGAAGTGCGGAAAAGCAATGAGTTTGAAGACAAAATTCGTAAGATTCTTAATTGAAGTAAGTTCACAAATGCTTACGTACGTTTGTGTTGGTAGCGCAATCGCTTAGGTGCGTGGCTACAATAGAGGAACGCGTGTTCAAATCCCGTACGATATCAGCGGTTTTACTTGACGAGCAATGAAAATAGAGATTCCTAGTAACGATGTCCGAATGTTCTAAACATTCCTTTTCTTTGCAAGAAGATACCATTACAAAACTGCGGAAAGAATTAGATGTACTTTCGATTATTGGTCGTTTACCAGATCATTCACTACTCCATATTTTTCATAATAGGCCGTTTCTGGTTTTTACATTGGTACGTTCGTTCCTTCCAATCCTTTAGTGTTACGTCCTTTGTAGTGCTTTATTTATTTGTGTCTCACTGTTTTTGTCAAGTTTCAAGCTGAAATTCTTTCTTTGCTTTTAAAATTTAAATACTTACACGCCAACTGCTGCAAAATGAAGAACTAGAGGTGCTACAGAATGGGACAGACTTTCTCGTAGCAAATGTTTATAATTTCCTTTGTGTGGACCGGTTTTAAGGTTCTTGCCAACTCACATAAGGTTCTTGCCGTTCTCTTGCCAGCTGACATCTATCGCCGCACAAAATACATTTTTTGACATTTTCTCAACTTTTCGGTTCAAAATAGCTCTCTTTCACAGGAATCTATTGATTTTTTGAAAAACTTCCTCTAAAGTCATTTGAAGCACTTCTACTCACAAGTTAAATAATCTATACAAATCTATTCAAATGCTCATATTAACAGCGTAGGGGTATTTCAAAAAATTACATTTATTATAATTTTAAAAAACAATAGAATAGAGCAATATCTCGTTTATGTCATCGGATAGGCTGCATTGGCATTACCCCAACCAAAAATTTAAAGAAAAATTTGGAGCCGTTTTGAAAATCTTGTTTTATATAAGATTTTTAAAATTGCAAATATTGCACGCCATATTGTACGACAACAAAACTTTTAATTGCATGTAAGATCTAATTATAAGCAACACATTTCATTTGAAGCAAAAATGATCTTTACCCTACGACCCTTACCTTCGACTATGCCCTTACCTTTACGGCTATAATCTATCTTTATTTTTTGAGGTTGTATTGGGAGCGCCATAAAATGTTACCAAGTTTTAGCGATTTTTTCAAAATTCGAATTAACGTGACAATTGGACATATTCTACCTTTATAAATGTTTTACTGCCGATGTAAACAGTCCTTACAAAGAAATTTACGAAAAATTTGGAGCCGTTTTTGAAAACAATTCAAAATGTCGGAAGGCTACAAAATTAGCATTTTAAAAGTGTGAATGTTTTTTCAGAATCGCATAGCTTCAGCTCATTGCGGCTTGACAAAGTTTCTTCAGTTTGGAAAAAATCGTATCATGGTTTGAGCGCTAGGGATTTGTATCAGACCGGACAGACAGACATTTTTGCTTCAATTGGTTTTTGGCATCACGGATCCACAGAACTGGAATTATGGCTACACCGCGTGTTAGAGGACTTTCTCTTATTTAGCAATTTTTGATTCAGTTATCACCAGAGCGCGGCAATAGGATTTTTCTGAAAAATGCGGATTTTTCGCGGCATTATCTCTTATTCTCTATACTGTATCTTACTCTTGTATATCTACGTAAGTATACAAAGAATGTAATATCTTCAGTGTTTGTTAACATGCGTCACGCAGATAAATTTTAAGGGAATAAGTTTGAAGTTGAAAAAATAATTCTTGGTTTTAAAACCATATGTTTATATAATAATATTCGATTATTAGTTGAAGTAAATATGTTTTATCATGCCCGTTGCTAGCATTCTGAAAGGCTACATTGACATGAATGATATTGATTAATAAACAAGTCCATTATTTAATATTTCTTCTCAATCATTCATTCAAAAGTATGCTACAACTATTTTACTAAACCATCCCAACCGCGGATCCAAAATAAGACGCTCTGGGTCACGTGCCCTCATACATCTAGAAAATATTCATTTCTCTCTAATAATGAGCTAGTGGTAAACTAGTAATGAAGATGAAGATGAAGATCTTTTATTTATATAATATTATTTCATCCAAAACAGTTCCTTTACCCCTTAACTTGACGTTCAAATCGTATTGCATTGTTTGAAGACACAATAGAAGTCTTTACAGACTAAATAAGAAACAATGTTGAGGTTTGATTGATTTTACAAATCAAATAACTAAAAATGTTGGTGGTTATGATTTAAGACTTCAAAGTGTTCACAAACCTTTTGAATTCATACACAGCGTTTCTCGCTTTTTAAGATCAATATTGAAAATAGGTAGAAAAATAATTTTTTTCTTATCTATAACATTTAAATCCAGAAATTAATAAAAACATAAAAATAGAGACTCAAAATAAAATAGTATTAAGTCAAGACTATTACACATGGTTGTAGAAGTCTCGATATGATCTAGAACAGAAATGAAATTATATTTCCGGTAGAAGAATTTAAATATATCGGAGTGATTATTAGAGCAGGGGATCTAATAATATTGACTTCTGTGAAATACGCTAGGAAGAGCCAGTATTAGTAGACTTCATAATATTTTATAAATAAACTTTTTCGAAAAGAAAACCCAGAGACAATATACAGACAATAGTGGAGAGCTGTGTTACGTATGAATCGGAAATTAAATTAAAAATGATGCAATAAACTCTGGGTTAATGCTATGAAAATGAATTTTTTGGAACGATGTTGTCAGTATACTGTTTGATAGAATGCTAAACAGAGATTAGACAGATAATAATGATTGAGAGAGACAAGTGATCGAAAATGCTTAGAGATCCAAACAACTCAATGGTATGCTGCAGAATGCATGCTGACAGGAATATCAAGGCCTATCTTTGATGAATCCCTTTCAGAAAGAGAAAACGAGGAAGGCCAAAGTCTTGCCAAGTACATCATCGATTTGACAATGAAGGGCACAAGAATGGGGAAGATGCCTGACGAGATAAAGCATAAGTGTGTAGATTGCGAAAAAGCTATCTGTTCCAGAACTGTAAAAATCTCTAAATTATATAAATTACCTTAAACCCGAAATGGAAGATACCCGGATGCGGCCTTGTTATTATGTTGCTGTACAAATAAATGAGGCAAGAATCAAGTTATATTGCCAGAATATAAACCAAAATAGAAGTTACGTTCTTATTTAAAAAATTAAATGAGAAACAAAGAAAGATTTGATTATTTTCTAGAGAAGTCCTTTGATAACAAATATCAGATGTTACTCTGCTTTGGTATTTATGATATTCTGTGAACTTTGTCCATTTATCAGCGCGATCAACTTTTTCAGTAAGACAATGTACCAATTGACATGTCGGAAGTAAATATTATGTTAGGTAAAAAAAAGATGATTAAATTATATTTTCAAATTGGCGGGACTGAAGTGAAAAGAAAGCTAGCACAAATAGTAAATTCACATTTCTTGTATGTTGCACGTGAATAATATCAATTCCTAATTAAAATTTATTTTCGATCACCCAATAACATATGTTGGTCTCTTTAACCTGGAAATCTTTCGCTGTAGCGATACTTATAATTCACCGGAAAGTGTTCGGCAGTTTATCGACGAATGACCAGAAGAAATCATAATTACAATATAGCTAGTGGGACTTCTGATGCAGTATTCGAAAGGAGATTTTTGACTCCAGACATTTGTTCATCATTTCTCTCATGGTATACAGCATGTATTATCAAGTTAATGTTGAATATCTGAAGTATCACTTTCAGAATCCTAAGACTTAAGTAAAAGAACTGTAGTAATGGTGACCCTGAAGGTGATTGCAGACAGCGCCAGATTTCTCTTCTTCCCCGGAACCACATTAAGTGGTCGCCGAAGTGTGCACGACCAGAATGCCCATGAATTATAAATTTGGGGTTGATTTGTTATTATTTAGATTTTCTGTAAATCGTCTGCGTGAGATATACTATATACGAACTGAAACTATCAATCAATGGGCAGTACATTTTAGGCATTACATTGCATAATATAGTAGCAATGCAATTTCATAATAATAAATATTGTAGTTATAGTTTTAAAATTCAACCTTAATTCATATTATAATGCTTTAATTAAATTTACTTTATAAATATTGATAACCCAAATGAAATTTTCCCAAATAAAAAAATTAATTGCTTATTTTATGCACAATATTTATTAACAATTTAAATAAAAATTATGAATATGCAGTGCAATATTACTGAAGATACGTTAAATGAACACATATCAATAAATTGGCAATTTTGTATGAAATGTAAAATGTATGAAAATAGAAATTTTTATTTTGCAACAATATTTTTACAGAAGGATCCTATTCATTTTCTATGATTATCATGACACAGATTTCCAAAATTTAATAAAATTTAAGTAATATGCAATTACAATTTTGAAATAATTTACTTGACAGGAGAATCTGGTAGTTATGGATTAAAAAGCAGTGATTTATAGTCTGCTTATCTAGAAGAAGTGGGTGTAACGTTCCGATGACGTGTAAAAACTTTGTATGTACGTGCTCGTCTCTCGAAAATAAAAAATATCATAATGTAAATATACTTGCTATAATAATATAAATATAACCATTTCATTTACATTGGATTGGAAATCATACATAAATTACATGTAAGTAATATATTGACAAAGTCATGTGTATGTGTGTAACATGTGTGTGTGTGTGTGTGTGTGTGTGTGTGTGTGTGTGTGCTGTAATGTGTGTGAGTGTGTTCTCCAATGTTCACCTGTAGACCGAAAGCTAGGTGTTTCTACCTTTGCAAACGACTTAAGATATTAAAATGTTATATAAGGTCATATGTCGTTTTGGATTCTACTTAAAAATCCTCAGACTAATTATCATATGATTTTAATATTTGCAGTAAAAGAACTCCATGTAAATGCAATCACCTAATGTTTTAGATTGAAGAGAGTGATTAATTACTTGAGCCCCAAAACAAAAGATCAATAATCATTCATTTGCTTACAGCTGCACTTACCAATCATAATGTCTGCAGTAAGCTTTCATTGTGACTAAATGAACTTTAAATACTTAAATTCTTTAGTATTTTATCTCATCAAAACTATTTTATTGCAATATTAATGTCACTGACCATAGTATTTTCGTTGGGTCATCTGAAATTTGATGATGAAGTATTTCACAACTGAAGCTGCTATCTCGGGGCAATATTTATGAAACTACCCAGCTCTACAGGCAATGTTTTCTTTAAGTTTATTAATTTTTAATAAATAACTGGAGTTAGACAATACATACAATGCCGATTATTATATTTATATTAAATGTCAGTAATAATAAACGACAAAAATGCTAATTATGGAGCTTAATAGTGTTTTATCACATTATTATTTTTTATAAAAACCGTTTTATATATTTAAATATGTTTTTACTGGTAAATTTGCATGCCTTTATTTATATAATTAAATGTATATACAAAATTTATATAAAACTGTTGGATTGATTTAATATTTATATTCAAATATTTACTATAATATAACTCATATACCGCCATTTTTGTAATGTTCCCGAGATGAATGATCCGCCTCCCTGAAATGATTTCAGCGGATTGGTCAGCTCGATCCCGCAAGTGGGGTAGGAGTCGGAAAACTCTAGTAAAGTTCGGCTCGGACATGCCCATTTTTTGTGCAAGCGGTACAAAAATGTTGACTTACGTGTGATCTTTTGCGTCGAATTTAAAGTGTTTTCGTCACGAATCGATCTTTCACAACGTTCTGGACTTACGCAAAGCAAAATAGAGACATAATTCACATGTTGGCAACAAACAAGCACTCGTAAGCGCTGGGTTTCAGAATATATACACAAAAGATGCAATGTAATTGAATAGTTTCGACCAGAAATAATACTGTGCATAATATCGCTAAGTGGTAAAAATTATAGATGGCAAGTTAGAAAAATATATTTGCATTATGACAAGATGTTATATGAATATTTAGGTCTTTCATATTAAAGACAATTAATATTTTAATAAACGTATCTCACTCCTGCGCAATTATTATCCTATTGTTAACTCTATACAGCAAAAGGGAATATTTTTAAAATATAATAAAAATTAGAACTAAAACAGCATGTACTTTCTCGCCCGTGCTTTCATGCAACATTATTACTCGAAAAGTACTCAAGTTTAAGAAAAATTGTACATAACCTTATTTTCAAATCTATCTTTAAGGAACATATTTCAGTAAGGAAAAAATCTCTATCTTCATAATTGTAGTTGTAGGAAGTCGCCGAAAAGAATTGAATTTTACAATTTTTGAAAAATTAGAGGTTTTAACGAACATGAGACCTAGAACGTCCTTCTCACTATCCAACAACAAAATTTCATCAAAATCGGTGGAGCCACCGTTTTGAAAATTTTGAATATGTTCGAGGGCTTCATGTAAATAGCCCTCAAAATTAAAATATCGGTTTCAATTTCAAGAGTCTGAGACATCAGCCAAATCAATTTGGGAATGTCAATTTTAAAGAAAATCGGGTAAACAATTTAGCCGCTAGTGTGGATCACTGAGGGACGGACGGACGGACGTCAATAGATTTGTCGGTATCAAGTGCCCACGAAGCAAAACTTCTGGTTACACCACGTGTTAGAGAATTTTTTGTAAATTTAGCAACTGGATTTATCCACATTTCGTTACCAGGCCCCGTAATAAGATTTTTCTGCCGAAAATTCGCCGTTTTTTCGCACAGCTTTAAAACACTTTCTCTCTACTGCGAAGCGTAGCGAGAAAAATCGTCAAAATCGTCAAACTAATTGTCAAAAGGAAAAGTAATGTTTATTTTAACAAAACAATGGCATAGTATAATGAATTAGGTTACACTTGTACTGTATAATTTGAAGGAAAAGAAAGACTTAAAATGTCGGTAACAAATAATGTACTTCAGCTACTGGGTCAATGACCCCCCATCTCGATCAGGTTTCTACCCAGTTTTTCTGATCCATTGAGCAAATGCTGAAATGGCCCCTAGATTTGCTTCTGGACGTAAATGCCATAATTTGTACTAATATTAAGCTAATTTTAAGTCAAACTTAAAAATTTTGTACCGATGCAGAACATGAAAATAAAAAATGTATACGTTTGCGAGCGTTCACACACCGTAAAGTTAGCACCACCACCCATGTCCATCAATGATATAGAAAAACGGGTATTTTTCGTACTAATATTGTATAATTGTACTAATATTGTACTAATATTGTATAATTTCGTACTTATTTTGTACTAATATTAAGCTAATTTTAATCCAAATTCAAAAATTTTCTACCGATGAAGAACATCAAAATAAAAAATGAATACCTTTGCGAGCGTTCACCTACCGTAATGTGCTTAATATCACTATAAATCAATGATATCGAAAAATAAATATAAAATATAAGACAGAAAACTAATATTATAAAATAAAATACTCTTAAAACCAGAAATGATTCGTCTTTCGTTTCACTATAGACAATTAAAGTTGATAAACAGGTAAGTACTGGATTTTAGTTGCCAGTACTTACCTTTTATTCGATGAAACAGAAGTACTTATTTCAAAATCTTCTAATATAAATAGTTACTTACTGTTAATCAAACCATCCTTTCTTTCCATAGGAATGCGTGTTAACTGTTTGTAGAGCCCTAATGTTTGGAATATTGATGCTGGAATATTTTTTCTTAGAGTTTAAAACTAAGTTTATTAGCTTAAGAGTGTAATACAAATTTATTGGGATCCTATTGTATTTTATTTCAATTATATATGTCCCCGTCTGAAATTGGGACTCATGGCAGTTGCTTAGGTCAAAGGACGGCCTTGCGAACAACCATTCTCGTGTTAAAGGCCAAAGCGGCACAGGCCTCCTGTGTCCAATGCCCTGTTGCCAAATCCTGAGCTGTTGCCACTTGCTCGGTTATCGCTTCCCAGCTAGGATAACAATAATTACACTGCTGGCTTGAATAGCCGTTACAGCTTTCTTTCGGAAAATAAGGGTTTCAGTGCAGCTGGTAATTAGTCGATTCTCAAAAATATTTAATTGAAAGAACACCTACCATTGACGCAGTTATTTGCTCTATTCATCTGACTACCAATACAAACAATAAAAACCAGTCTTATTTTCTTGTTTTATTGGTAACGGTTACGTATATATTACAACTTTTACACTACTAACACTTCATTCTTCTAATAAACCTTAAGGAAACAACAGAGACACGGCTGAGAGACAAAAAAAATATATAATTATTCAAAAGCAAACGATATATAAGGTCCACGTCTACAACTGATTTCAAAGTCATTTGTCAGATACATACTCTAATGTATAGAATAAAAAAATGAGTAGTGCAGGCTATGATTTGAACCCGAGATCTTCAGCACAAGAAGCCACCCAACCAAATACGCTACGATATTGTCCTTGGGCAGGTCACTTATGTAGTGTTTTGAATATTACAATGTTCTTTATGCCAGAAAATTCTTTCGAAAAATCGCAAAAGCTACTGTTTATTTCAGACAAAATTCTAAATAAAACGTATTTTAAAATTTAGTATTTGAAACGATTGCACTTGGAAATAAATCTCAGCATGTATTGGTGGTGTTCGAAACATATATATTGTCACTATAGAACTCAGAGCTTTGCGAAAAACACTCATATTATTTTAAGAAACGTGCATGAGATGATTTGAAAGACTAATAATGAAGAGCAGATTACATTAAGAAAGAAATATGTATAATTATCTTTCGTCTAACGCAGTGTAGTCAATGTAATGTAAAGAAATTACATTGATATCAGATAAAATAACTAATTTTAGAACAATTACGTTCTTATAGATATTTAAATTCCAATATTCTGGTCCAAACGCAATTTATGAACTTTATCAAATGACCAGTTTACTACAGAATTTTGCGATAAGAAAAACGATTATAATTATATTACTGCAATTGTTCATATGTATATTACATTTGCAAAAATGCAAAATACTGTATCTTTCTCGAATCGTTGGGACTTCTGGGAACCATTTCAATAAAAAGTAAAATTCAAAGATCCAGCTGTATATTTATCATTAAAGTTACAATTAAGCTAGATATTAAGTAGATGGTGCATCTCATGTCAAAAAATTGAGCTAACATCATCAAATCCAGGAGCAATTTAGGGACACTCCCCGGCAGGAATAGCGCACATTTCGGAATTGTTTATAAAATTGTCAATTGTTGCAAAATTTTTAATTCGCAGTTTTTCGTTCTGGGACATCAGAAAACTCTTCCCACTTTAGAATTGCAAAATTTGGAAATTGTTTATAAATTTTTAAATTTTACAAAAAAGTATTGCTTTTTAAAAATTGCCTTTAAACGAGGTGTAAAATTGCGCAATCCGATTAGCGCTTTCTTTCGTTTTCGAGATACGTAATTGTTTATAAGAAATTAGCATGTCATGACAACTATTTTTTTGGCAGTTCCCACGTTAAAAGCTTTTCTGAAGCCGTTTTGCAACGGCTCGCTTAGTTCTCCGGCAAATACATTTGAAGTTCTAACGGAGTGGAGGGACAAGCAGCCACGCTGCATTAATTGCCACGGAAATTGTTGCTGGTTAGATATTCCTGGTTTCAGCTCCTTAATTTTTCATTTTATTCACAATCGCACAAGTTCCATTGTTTAACAATTACAGCATAAATTTTAAAATACAACTCGAGTCGGCTACCGAACAATCTTCACCTTGGGAGCAAGAAAGAGTCATCAATTGGCTTCCAGAAATACCCCCACGGTGAAAATTGCGTCCTTCCTCCACACGTTTCAAGGCAAAATAGCCTGAGCTTGTAAGCGTAAATCGTAATCTGGAGAGAATTTTCAAACTTTTCTTCAAAACGGCTCAAATTTTCGGCCTACATATGTAACCACAGTCGAACATCCGCCAACATCGGAACTCGAACTCTGGGGCCTCGCGGTCATTAACCTTACAGGGAAAACTGTAACGATGCCACTGAGCTATCGCAGCATTTGCAACGTGTACTTAAAAACATTGTAAAGTCTTTTTCCATACAAAAGTTTTAATTTTTCCAATATTACAAATATTCAATTGTTTCATATTATTCTACGTGCGCATAGTAAATTTAATAAAGCTTCCTGCTTGAATCATTGTGTAACAAATAGGACAAATTATTTATGTTGAAAACATTATTACAATACAATTAATTAATTATTACAATTAATACAAGGAAGATCTATTGAGTGACAAAATGATATTCCTCTAAAACTAAAAAATGTACCGAAACGAATGTTTGCTAAGGTATACATTTTTTATTTTGATGTTGTACATCAGTTCGAAATTTTTGAATTGAGATTAAAATTAGAAAAATTTAGGATTTAAGTTTAGTAGTTAACTAGGAATATTAAGTTATACAGTGAAGTGAAGTGAAGTGAAGTGAAGTGAAGTGTTGTGCAGTGTAGAGCAGAGAAATAATGAAGGTGTTTTTTTAGTGTAAAGTGAAGAAATGAAGTGAAGTGTAGGCAAGTGCAGTGCGGTCTTCATTGTTTAAGCACTCAGTGCTGTATTAGATTGACGTTTCTTTTATCTTTTAGTAATTTAATGTTTGTTTTTAAGATTCACCAGTTTTTATATTATTATATTATATTATTATTATTATTATTATTATTATTATTATTAATAATATTATTACTATTATTATTACTGTATTATTATTACTATTATTATTATTATTATTATTATTATTTTAGCATTATTATCAACATTATTATGTTATTTGCATGAAAATTAATATCTTACTTATGTAATTAACTGCCACCGGTTACACAATTGCAGTTTAAATAAATTTATCTTATCTTATCTTAAAATTAGTTTAATAATAGTACAAAAGGATGGTATTTTTAGTTTTTCGATATCACTGATTTTCACGGGTGGTGTTGCTAACTTTGCGGTAGGTGAACGCACGCAAAAGTATACATTTTGTATTTTGATGTTGTGCATCAGTTCAAAATTTTGATTTTTAGTTAAAATTAGTTTAATATTAGTACAAAATGATGGTATTTTGGTTTTTCGATATCATTGATTTTCATTGGTGGAGTTGCTAACTTTACGGTAGGTGAACCCTGCAAACGTATGCATTTTTATTTTGATGTTGTGCATCAGCTCAAAATTTTAAATTAGGGTTAAAATTAGTTTAATATTAGTACAAAATGATGGTATTTTGTTTTTCGATATCATTGATTTTCATGGTTTGTGCTTAACTTTACGTTAGTGAACTCCGCTAAGGTTTACATTTTTTATTTTGATGTTGTGCATCAGTTCAAAATGTTTGAATTTGGATTAAAATTAGTTTAATATTAGTACAAAACGATGAGTAGATTTAGTTTGTCGATATCATTGATTTTGATGGGTTTGTTGCTAACTTTACGGTAGGTGAACCCCGCAAAGGTTTACATTTTTATTTTGATGTTGGCATCGGTTCAAAATTTTTGAATTTGGATTAAAATTAGTTTAATATTAGTACAAAACAATGGTAGTTTTAGTTTATCGATATCATTGATTTTCATGGGTTTTGTTGCTAACTTTACGGTAGGTGAACCTCGCAAGGTTTACTTTTTATTTTGATGTTGTGCATCAATTCAAAACTTTTAATTTGAAGCATTAGTTTCATATTAGTACAAATGATGGTATTTTTAGTTTTCGATATCATCGATTTTCATGGGTGGTGTTTAACATTACGGTAGGTGAACCCCGCAAAGGTATACATTTTTATTTTGATGTTGTGCATGAGTTCAAAATTTTGAATTTGATTTAAAATTAGTTTAAAATTAGTACAAAATTGTGATATTTTTAGTTTGTCGATATCATTGATTTTAATGGTGGTTGCTAACTTTACGGTAGGTGAACCCCGCAAAGGTTTAATTTTTATTTTGATGTGTGCATCAGTTCAAAATTTTGAATTTGAGTTAAAATTAGTTTAATATTAGTACGAAATGATGGTATTTTTAGTTTTTCGATATCAACGATTTTCATGGTTTTGATACTAACTTCACGGTAGGTGAACCCCCGCAAAGGTTTACATTTTTTATTTTGATGTTGTGCATCAGTTCAAAATTTTTGAATTTGGATTAAAATTAGTTTAATATTAGTACAAAACGATGGTAGTTTTAGTTTATCGATATCATTGATTTTCACGGGTGGTGTTGCTAACTTTACGGTAGGTGAACCCCCAAAGGTTTACATTTTTATTTTGATGTTGTGCATCAGTTCAAAATTTTGAATTTGGGTTAAAATTAGTTTAATTATAGTACAAAATGATGGTATTTTTAGTTTTTCGGTATCACTGATTTTCACGGGTGGTGTTGCTAACTTTACGGTAGGTGAACCTCCGCTAAGGTTTACTTTTTATTTTGATGTTGTGATCAGTTCAAAATTTTGAATTTGGTTAAAATTAGTTTAATGTTAGTACACAATGATGGTATTTTTAGTTTATCGATGTCATTGATTTTCATGGTTTTGTTTAACTTTAGGTAGGTTTACTTTTTTATTTTGATGTTGTGCATCAATTCAAAATTTTTAATTTGGGTTAAAATTAGTTTAATATTAGTACAAATGATGGTATTTTTAGTTTTCGATATCATCGATTTTCATGGTTTTGTTGCTAACTTTGACGTAGGTGAACCCGCAAAGTTTTACTTTTTTATTTTGATGTTGTGCATCAATTCAAAATTTTTAATTTGAGTTAAAATTAGTTAATATTAGTACAAATGATGGTATTTTTAGTGTTTGATATCATCGATTTTCATGGTGTTGCTAACATTACGGAGGTGAACCCCGCAAAGGTATACATTTTTATTTTGATGTTGTGCATGAGTTCAAAATTTTTGAATTTGGGTTAAATAAGTTTTAAATTAGTACAAAATTGTGATATTTTTAGTTTTCGATATCATTGATTTTAATGGGTAGGTTGTAACTTTACTGTGTAGGTGAACCCCGCAAAGGTATACATTTTTATTTTGATGTTGTGCATCAGTTCAAATTTTGAATTTAGTTAAAATAAGTTTTATATTAGTACAAAATTGTGATATTTTTAGTTGTCGATATCATTGATTTTAATGGGTGGTGTTGCTAACTTTACGGTAGGTGAACCTGCAAAAGTATACATTTTTATTTTGATGTTGTGCATCAGTTCAAAATTTTGATTTTGAGGTTAAAATTAGTTTAATATTAGTACACAATGATGGTATTTTTAGTTTTCGATATCATTGATTTTCATTAGTGTGTTGCTAACTTTGAGAGGTAAACTCTCGCAAACGTATACATTTTTATTTAGATGTTTTCATGAGTTCAAAATTTTGAATTTAGGTTAAAATTGAGTTTAAAATTAGTACAAAATTGTGGTATTTTTAGTTTTCGATATCATGAGAGTGCTAACTAACGTTAGTTAGCACACCACTCTTATACTCCTGTTTTTTAATGTTCTGCATTGGTACAAAATTTTAAATTTGGGTTAAAATTGGTTTAAAATTAGTACAAAATTATGGAATACTTTTTAATTTTCTGATAAGTGGGTATGCTAACTATACGGACATCTCCGACATCCCCACCCTATCGCTTTCCCATCCCATCCCATCCTCCCTGCCCTGCAGGGTCGTTGCATTGTCGTCACGTTTTTTCAGATGTTACCGTTCCAGCGCGGAACAACGCTGCTTCAAAACTCGTGCCGCCGTTAACCCTTGACCCATCTTTCTTCACGGTCCTCATGATTTTGTCCTGATTCCACTCCAGTCTTGCTGGTCTTTCTCTCAAACGTATCCGCATTCTCTCCAAGAGGCCTAACTCAACTAACATTCTACTACTTTTTCATGTCTTCCTTACTCTCAATTTTTCTTTCATCTCACTCCTATTTCTACTCGAACTACTATTTTTGCAAATTTTTACTCATCTATTTGCTTTATATATTTTAAGTAACATTAGTTCCTGTGTAGACATTCCAAGCGATTCAATAAGATATTCTGACAACAGTGTTGTATTTATTGTTTCAGATCAAACCAATTGTGGCTTTATATTTGACGGAGATATGGGTATCATTGAGAGCCTGCAGCGGTGTGATGACTTTAATGGAGCTATTTCAAGAGTGAGTTATTTTGTTATTTTATGAGATAGAACTGAATTGAAGTTCTTCTAATATTTCTGTAAATGTGATACTAAATTTATGCTTTCAGTATCTTGATGTTATTAATGTTTGAATGGGAAGGATCAGTGATATTATAATTATATCCAGACAAGCAATTGAAAAAATAACATTCTGTTATAAAAATTAAATATTTGTGACATTGAAATATAACCAGTAACTTACCCAGAACGTCTCAAAGTTTTCAGATGTTTATTCAATTACCTCAAATGCAAGGGTGGGAGAAAAAAACGAGTATATTCTATTACTATTCTGAGTGGTGTTTCTACTTTCTTCCAATCCTTTTCACGTTTGCCACACTCATCAGAGTCGCTTCTTGAATGCAATCTTTTACGAATGGTTCGACTCTTCTATTAAGCTGGCAGGTCTTTCGAGAAAAAACGGACGAGCATTGATTAAATTCTTGCCTCTCCAACTCTTTTCCTTGATGGTTATTACACACCTGTACAAAAATATGTTCTGGAAGAATCACCCCAAGTGTAACTCAGCTTTTCCTGCAACTGCCTGACACGAATGCAGGTAGTGGTACACAAAGACGTTTAAATTGCTGCGAGGTAATAAACTTTTGATTCTGTATTTAAAACATGCTTTCGACGAACAACTGGGTTGTAGTTATGGAGAATATACAAGACAGTGAGAGAAGGAAAATTAATGAACTGATTTTTTCATGCTGTACATTGGCAAGTTTTTCTTCTTTTCTAGGAACTATTCCTGGCATGTCATTTCAAAATGAGCATTGCGTTGTTTAGTAAACTTTAATTCAATAATGGTCAGTTTCGGAAGGTAATGTATAAACATTTAGTTTACAAATAGCAAAATGGTATAATGGAGATAAAATTTGAATATGCGGCGGCGGTGGTGCAGCGCGGCGGCGGTGGTGTGCGTTAGCGTATAGAGTACTATACCCAGTTTCGGTTCAAACTCGATCGAAGCCGTGGATTTTAAGGCCGAAAAAATCCTTCGTACGCCTTCCTTCGAGGAAGAAAGCGCTGTCCATGTTAGTACATTTACTGCATGTAAAAGATCCTCAAGCCTAAATGACGCATCTGAGCTAAATTCAAATCGCCTGTTCTGTCGCCCAAGTAATACCTTCTTTCTCCCATGATTGGTGAAAGGAGTTAACGAAATTTGCGTGGTCAGATGGAAGAGCAGGCCTCATGGCCTGAGTCTCGCACGTAAAATAAGGCAAATTCAATTCAATATTAATTTGGAGATATAATGAGTAATAATGTAAAGAGAGTTCTTGAAGTTCAATTATTTTAATGCTTTTCTAACTTTACCTCAGTTGTTATCAATTTTACATGGAACATGTTTTTAATAATAATAAAAATAATTTATAACTGTAAATAAGCATACGCACGTGGTAGTAAATCAGCAGAGAGAGTACAAAATTAAAATTAAAAAGACCATGCATCTAAGTCTTAAAATAGGATAAACAATACATAGAAACAAACAAAAATAAAATAAACACACCAACACACAAATATAGAAAAACTTAAAAACAACGCAATACATAGAATATTACAAAAGGTAAGTAATACAAACAAAATAAAATAGAAACATAAACAGGCGTGTACCAAAAGTTTGAAAAGCTCTTCGTTTTTAGGCACATATGCAAAGGTAACTATAATACGAAATTGCAGACTTACACATCTTTGGTTTAGTGCAATTTATAAAGTAAGAAGTAATTTATTAGACCAATTGTGTTGATTATATTGATATATTTATCTCTGTATGATTTCCCATTAATGAGGGGTTACTTATGACTGTATCCAGTAGAATACTTCAAAATGTTATTGTTGCAATGCTTCTTTAAACAGTTTCTTTACAGTTCCTTTCACAATTGTTCCTTTTAATAGTTCCTTTTACATTTCCCTTCCAACAGTTTCTTTTACAACAGTTTCCATTAAAACTTCGTATTATACCATGTGTTGAATAAAAACTGAAAGGCTTGCTGCTCTCACTCACCTATTTTTCACATTTTTTGAGAAGTAAAACAAAAGTGTAGAACGTAATAAATCTGATCCGTTTTCAAACACAGTTATATGTCCATATATTCTTTCCAATGTCGATGAACATTTATAACTTGAAATAACCACATTTCAAATTATAATGAATAATATAAAATCTTAAAATGAAAATTCTAACCTTTCAAGTTTTAGCAGATGCTAAGTCATTTTACAATGTATCTTCGTCCAAATTGCAACTAAATAATGCGTTTTAATACGTCGTGGTATGTCCAGAATTAAGGGTGCCAATTTATAAACGCATGTTGGGCATTAATTATGTCATCAATAAAAGCACAAAATCAGTTTTATTTTGAAAGAAATCTCCTGTTCTATGATTTCATGCTCCAAATCCCATTGATATGCTAATACTGAGATTTCCTCGCGTAACACGCATATCTTTCTGAGTTATGAAGTTGACATGATTAGGTTTGAGGATGTTGACGTATTCACGTGAAAACTAATTACAAATATAAATGTTTGACAAATTCTGCATGAATGCGTGAAAGCTAGGTAAATGTATCCCTGTGTGTTATCGTATGTAATAATTGTAAGAACAGAGCATATAATTGAACAAAGTTATTTCGAGTCCACTGTGGTTTCAGAAACAGTCGTGTTCAAACATTTTGTTTGCATATCTTTCTGGTTTATTTACTCCAGAGCTGTAGGTGAATCTATCTGTAGAGTTATCTAAACAACGCAATGCATAATAGGTTGAGTAACGAGGACTGCTTTCTCCAGACGCGATTCTCCTTGCTCCCATCGTCGAGAGCAATGGTCCCATGAGACCAAATTAATCCCAGCAGAGCGCTCTGCTCAAAGTTGCTTGTAAAGCCTGTTGGGCGAAGCGAGGGGGCAGAGCAGAACGGAGGAAGAGAACGTCGAAGATAGAGAGAACAGGCCAACGAGGAGGACGAGGAGTAGAAATGGTGGGGAAGTAGGGAAGGGTTTGTCAGAATTGCGAGTGGTGGAGAGCGAGGGCGAGCGGGCAGGCAGGAGGCTAAGAGAGCGGAGAGAGCTGGCATGAGGGGAAAGAACAGCGACAGAGAGAGAGAGAGAGAGAGAGGAAAGACAGTGAACACGTGAAAAGTGAAAACAATAGTGGGAGCTGCGAAGGAATAGAAACAGGGAATAGAGAAGAGCGGGTAGAAATGGCATAAGGATTTACGATGACGGAAATGGAGGGATGGATTGGAGGAGTGTGACTGGTGTGCAAGGAGAAGGAATTGTAGGGAAAGTTACGAGAGCAGAGAGACAAGAATGATGAGGAAATGTGACAAGAGGAAAGGAGCAGGGATGTGGAAGATTGGAAATGGCGAACGAGTTGATAACAGAAATGAGAGGGACAGGATGCGAGGAGTAATGAAAAGAGGAGTCGGAAAGAAGGCAATGAGAGCGTGGTGAGAGCGAAATAGTGGTTGTGGAGGGAACTATGAAGCAGGTTCATCTACACGTTAACACAGGCGAGGCCGGGAGCGCGTCTGCAGCTGGTTTTAGTTGGAGGAGTAGAAATGGTGGCTTTTCCAGAGAAATTGGCGACGGCGACAGCGGAAGGGTAACGACGAAGACGATGACGGCTGTAGCTAGTGCATAGTGAGGATTAGATTGATTGATTGATTTTCGTGTTTCCGGTGCGCCAGCTGCTTCGGTTATTAATCCCGTTAGTGTAGTCATGTTTTTTCTCGGAGATGACGGATCTTCCCCGCTGGATGGCGAGATCCGGCCAACCTACCGTCGGCTAGTGGGGTTTCCCAACCAGGACTCTCCCACCAGCGGGCACGCCCATTCGGACAAGCTCTGCTCAGACCAATCTCCGGAATATGTGATAGTGTAGTGCATGTTAGTGGGTAAGGGAGAGGAAAGAAAGATCGCGCGCGGTCCGTGGCCCGTTTGGTATGGTACTGTTCTGGCATTCGCGTGGTGTTGATCGGAGAAACCACGGAATCAGAGCAGCTGGTCACTAGAATTCTCCTCCAGACAGCGACTGAATTCGACCTACCTGAAACGCTAGTCTCGATAATCCTGCCGCCATCAGGACTCGAACCAGGGACCTCCTGGTCAGAGGCGCCATAGCGAAGATGGATCGGGAGCGGAGGCGGGTGGTCGGGGCTGCAGTGTAGGAGGCGGTGGCAGCCGTGCGGGAGAGGCAAATTCGTGGGCGGAAGAGTCTGTAGCAGAGCGTCGGAACGCGAGGCAGCGGGGCGGGGCGGTTGGGGCGTGATGCGGAACAGGCAGAGGAGACGTGCGTAGAGGCAATTGGAGCGTAATGCGGAGGAGAGTGACGCTGGGGCGGGTGTCTGGAACGGGGCAATGAGGCCAAAGGTGACAGAAATGAAGTGAACGGGGGCGAGGGCGGAAGAGATGGCAGAGGAGGAGATGCCGGGGAGGGATGCGGCTGGATCATGGGCTATGAGGATAGAGTTAATGGGAAAGGTTTTGCTGAGCGGAAACAGTAACAAGAAGCAGAAAGCCTCTGGGACCGAGGCGGTGGAGACGGAGGGCTGGGACGTATTGCGGCAGAGAGGGGTGTCGAGAACGGAGGCAAGGAGCAGAACACGACGTTGGAGACGATGGGGATGGGGGCGGCTGGTGGATATGACGGGAGGGGAGAGTGACGGAGCAGGCGGCAGCAGGAACATATGTGGAGCTTAGGGCGGATGTCAGAGGTGACGAAAACGGAGGCGGCGGGAGGGATGGAGGTGCTGGGAACGGGAGGAGAGGGCCGCATGGAGGACGAAGGGAGGCGGCGTGAACGGAGGTGTCGGTAGGGCGGTAAGAGAATGGGGTAGAGCAAGACGATTAGCGTGAGACGATGGGAACGCATGCAGATGTGGTGGGAGGGGTGAGTTACTGGCAACGGAGGTGACGGACGTAGAGGTGTGGGGGTTAGGGCGGAGGATGCGAACGAGAACGGCGGTGGCGGAGGGTGGAGGATGCGGAGTGGAAGGCAATGGGAGCATAGCTGGTCGGTTACGCGCTGAGGTGATGCGTATATGGAGGGAGAGATGAGTTGCTAGAACGGGAGAGGCGAGGCCAGAGATGGGGATTTAGTGGTGGAGGAATGGGGACGGGAATGAAAGTGGCGGAGGCGTGGAGGATACGCGAAGTGAAAGGCGGTGGGGTGTAGAAAGGTTGGATTGATTGATTGATTTTTCGTGTTTCTGGGCGCGTCAACTGCTGCTTGTCATTAGTCCCGTTAGTGTAGTGCATGTTTCTTTCTCGAAGATGGCGGTGATCTTCCCCGCTGGATGGCGCGTCGGCTAGTGGGGTTTTCCTTGACCAGGACTCTCCCACCAGCGGGGCACTGCCTCAGTGGGACATGCTCTAAGCTCCTGACCGGTCTGTGGTAGTGTAGTGCATGTTAGTCTGTGTGTGTGTGTGTGTGTGTGTGTGTGTGTGTAAGGAGAGGATAGACAGAAAGAGGAAGGACAGATAGCGCGCGGTCCGTGCCCCGTTTGCAAGCAGCCGGCACGGGGTTGGAGGTGAGGGGGGGTGGAAGGGCCGGTTGGAGGAGAGGAGGAGAAGGAGCGGACGGCAGCAGGAGCAGTGGTGGAGGTGATGGAAGTTGGGAGGCGTGGAAGAGAGGGCGAGCGAGGAAGCAGCAGAAGCGGCGGAAGCGACGAAATGTCCGAGACGCCGCCTCCTCCTGCGTATGTCTGCTTCGTCCCTGGCAGCGGAGGCGTTGGCGGTCCGGCGACCCGGCGGTGGCGGCAAGCGGCCACTTACCGTAAACGTTTATGAGAGCTCCGGCCGGCGCACCGCCGGCGGCGATACAGACTCGGATTGCATCTGGGTGGACGTTGCCCAGCCGATGGCCCGCCCTCCTCCCTCCTTCCGCGCGCGGAATTTTGGCTAGGGACTGCCGTAGGGCGCGTCTCTTCTCATATTCTACACGAAACACGCGGTCGTATTCGTCACAGTTTTGAAATGGATCGAGCTTAGCGGTACACAATCAGAGACAAATGATTTCATATAAACATGAATGAATTTTAATCTTGCAGGACGGCAATCTTCTAATAGCTATTAGAAGCCTGATTATTCTGTACAAATCAATTCATTTCGGTTCGAGGATTTCAAACAACATCCATTACATATTATTTTTAATGTTCGCTGAGAAAGTGGGGAAATGTGGGATGTACCGCGTAAGTGATCGTGTGCCATCGTAAGTGAAGCTCATGTAAAATTGAGAGCGAATGCTCATGCACGGAATATTGTGTGATTCAGCGAGTCCTCCTGGGATATCCTCAGGCTGGCTCTTGTAGCATTCTGCCTTCCATTAATGTGTCCATTTAGGTGATATCAAAGTATCCGGAGGCCATGTCCCTAGCAACATATTGCGTATATATGCAGAGGTATAAGTCGAGTACCTCGAAAGTACTGACTGAGTAATGATATTGCTAAATACACTAGAACTCTTGCACCATTCAATCTGTTAAACTGTTCTTACCCTAATCATCAATCCTTGTTCACCTATCGTATCATCACTGCTCTTTTCCCTAAGATATCTCCTCCACGATCTGTTAAAGAATGTTAGCGTTCCACTCGCTACTAAAACCTCTGCCAGTGTGAAATTCTGTTCTCAATCTTAAAATACTACAAATCCTCTCTAAGCTTAAGTTACCTCACAACATCAAACGTTCTTCAAGGAAATCAAAGCTAGCCACCTGTATCACATATTCGGCCTCTACAATAGATGAGAGGTGCGTGTGTTTCTGATTGTAAAACTCTTGTATCTATTCTATTCTTTTCTATTGGGTATGTTACGGATAATGTCAGAATTAGGCGAATTAGCCCGTTAATATTTATATTATCTCAGATGAATAGATATTATCCCAAGGGAGACGTCTACTTGGACTTAAACCACGTGAGGTGCAGATTAACCGAACCGAGGGACAAAGCGCGTTACGGTGACGATAAATGAGATGCTAGGAACTGAATAGGAATTGTAGTGGTATGGGAACTTTCTCGGCTAGTGATAGGCAAGCTGTATATTGCTAGCGCAAATTTTCTTGCTACACGAGCTCTCTGTCCGGTCCCAACGCTCCATAGCCGTTTAGATACGTACCTCCGACTCGAACGACAAGTACCAATTTACAATGCCGAAAATCCACTTCCTACCTTCAAAATAATCGTATTCCTAGTACTACGCTTTGCCACGATAAGTTACAGCATAGTTTATATCCTTTTACAACCTTCAACCTTGAGTCTGTGGAACGCCTAATTTGCAACGTTTTCATGTTAAAATATTTGTCGAACACACAAGACGCCTTCTACACGAACAGGCATATTACTTTAGGCAGCGTCCTGTGAGTAATTCAACATTAGCCGGAAAGATGGGAGAAAAGATCCGTTCATAGTCATTCATTCAGCTTTTTCCAAAAGATGTGTCGCTCATGTCAAATTATCCGATTAATTCGTAAAGAAGCTGTATTTGGATCCATTAGCTTACCAATACGATTCCATTTTAGTCGGATTCCAGGACAACTTGCAATTACAGAAAACGAATTGGTTATCAGGCTGCAAAATCACCATTTTTAACGCCGGATGTTGATCTGTATTCACGTGATATGTTTAGCGACCTTAAATTGCTCCTTGCTCTACGTAGGGCAAGAAAAGTTGCAACACCGCATTTAAATAGAGCTTCAACCGTGCCATTCCGATATTTGTTGAAGACCAATGGGACAAGAGAGCTCATGCAATCAGTGCACACGTTACAATGAGCATATTACCACTGCATACAACCAAGCAACGGCATCTCTGAGGCCCTTAATACCGTGCTTTCGCTTACCAAACGAAACCCTAGTTATTTTCCTTGCGTAGTCATCTATAAAATGAGACCTTTTCAGTTCTATTACATTTTTGATCTCCCCACTCCGTAATATGGTGTCTGTCGTGAGAAGGAACCACACGAGTGAGCTATATCTTTTATTTATAGATACATGTACAATACACAGAGTTCTCACTCTAGGTTCTTTATCAAAGGTAATTCCACGAGTGTCTTGAAATGAACTGCTTCATGAGTCGGGGATTATAAAATTTCCAAACCACAAGCAAAATTTACTAAGACTATTTCACGAATAAAATTTATAAATATAATGCACTATTAACATATTTTTATTCAAATATTTTACATCGAACAGAAATATATACATAGGCAATTATAAACAACAAAATAAACATAAGACAAACTAAGACGAAAGCACGTGAAAACACAGTTATTGAATACACAATCTTTAAAGTTTAAATTGAAGGAAACTTGTTTTGTTCGCTTATTTTAGGAAGATGTTGAATTTTAAGCTCTACTATATCTTCATTTATTAATAATTGTAGAATGGTGTTCCTCATTCATCTGCAGATAAGTCTTGAGTGACGATTATAACCTCTATCTGTAGACAAAACAAGGCAAAATGTATCACCTCTAAGGAGATGATAATCAATAACTGATAAATATGCATGGTAAAGTCGTCTCTAATTGGCTGGTATGGTCCCAGTTCTTGCACGCTATTGGCTGGAATTACATGAGTGGAATAGTCAGAGCAAAGCATCACTCCAGTCTCCCTCTCTACACGCGTCTTGCGCGGCGCCAGCGAGTGGCCAGTCGGTCTACGCGCGTCCTGGGCTGAGCGTCCACTGGCAGGGCCACAATCTATCTTACTGAGGTTGAGAACCACCTAGTCTTGCCCTGCACTCTTCGGAACACCTCGTGCACGAAGCACATCCGCGCCAGCCTGGCTGAAAGGTTTTTGTAGTGTCGGTGCGAGAAACCAAAGCGTGGATTCGGTGGTATAACGGTCAGCGTACCCGAGTTTGCGGGTTCAAACCCGATCGAAGCCGTGGATTTTAAGGCGAAAACTTCCCGTACACCTGCCTTCAGAGGAAGTAAAGCCGGCTGTCCCATGTAGTAGATTTACTGCATGTAAATATCCTCAAGCCCTTCCTAAATCCTAAAATAAGCCTCTGAGCAAAATTGAGATCTCGCCAATTTCGTCGCTCAAGATAATACCTCCTTTCTCCGCTAGGTGATGAAAGGAGCGTATCGAAATTTGCGTGGTTAGGGAAGAGCGGGCCTGATGGCCCGAGTCTCGCCACGTAAAATAAGGCATTAACTGAACTAAAGCGTTACTCCGGGTGGATTCGCGCTTATTAAGCGCCGAACCACGTGACTTCGCTACGTCATAGTCCACGCGCAGCCCTGCTTTTCTAGCGACGCTGGCTTGCCTAGCGATGGCGACAGGTGCTCTCCCAATGGAAATTCCGCTGGACCGATGTGGCATTTATTATTCGAGCGGCCATTTTAACTACCTCGTCCCCATACCTTGCAAGTGCATTTCTGCTACAGAGTCCAGCCCTGAAATTACAGGTAGGATATGTCACATTCAATACTTGGTTGAAGAGAGAAACTATTTTCATTTTAAATGATTTACAAAATGGGAATATTTGCATCATTCGAAGAACTATAGTTGTACTCGTCGTGAGCTTCCGCGGCCAGAGTCATGTAGATGCCAGAAGGCTGTGTAGGCAACACAGCCTTGACGCGCGTCACCTGGACAGCCAAGATCATCTATATAGTTGTACTCTTTTCTAGAAAAATCACTTTAATGCAGTGTAAAATAGGAAGAGTTTCAGTAGCTGTTGTCATCTCACTTGAAGAAATCTCTCATACCGCAGGAAAACAGTGAAATGTGAGGCCGTGGGGACGTAAGTGAAATCACATGTAAAATTGAGAGGTAGGCGTATTCAGGCTGAGCACCGCTGGCGGTGGTTCAGAGGACCTCCCGGGTGACCTCGGTGGTCTCTTGCGGCACTCTCCTTCCATTAATGCGTCCAGTGAGGGGTGATACCAACGTACCCAAAGGCCACGCCCTTAGCAAATACTCGTAAAGAACCGAGGCACAAATCTATATTTCATGCTTATAAAACGTCTGTTTTCTGTGGGCCCGCAAAAATTCGACAGCCTTAGTGATAATAATATATTGTGGTAATGATGGTGATTTTGCAGTTGGTTGTAATGGCAAAAGTGTCCTAATTGGGTCGATCTTAAAATATAAATTCGGTAAAAGTAATACCATAGTTGTCCCTAAAAGAATTAAATTTCGTCTCCCAAAAGATCTATTCCATCCCCCATGACATAGGAAAATAATTATCTCACTCTATCGATTTTTTCTTTTCACCTTCAATTGTTAAAATTATTTTAATAAAATTTCATAAAAATATATAATTGTATAAAATTAATATCAAACATCATAGAGGTACCCAGTGGGTTTCCTCGCTCAGAAATACAAATACGATAGTGCGCTAATTTGCAGTTACTCGTGTCTTCGGATCAGTGTAGTCTTCCATACATTTTATTACATAAATAGAAGCTAACACCCATCTGTGAAGTGGTAACACCCATCTGTGAGTACATATTTTAACTCAATTTAACTATGATTCATTTCAAAACCAACCAACCTCATATTCTCTCTAAGGTACAGGCAATGTGCTGCTATACATTTACTTCTCTGCACCCTTTGTTATGTTAGATGGCGTTGACGTACAGGAGTACAGAAAGGTGCTGCCTGTACTCCCGATGATGAAACAAATGAAAAGAAGAAGAAAGAAAGATAATTATTTTTATGAAATATACATTTACGTTTCTGTCACGCTTTGTTATGTTAAATGAAATAATCCTTATTATTCCTTTCCTTGCTATACTATCATTCTTCTTACACTAGACATGTTTCCGTTTAATTTTGTGTCATCCTGTCCTTATTTTATTTTTTACTTCTCCTTTCGAACTTTGTTACCTCTTTTTGACTCTCATTTCTGCTCCGTTTCTCTCTCCCTCTCTCCATCTGTCATTCCCTGCATATCCCTCTCTCTCCTATTATTTTCTCTTTCTTACATTAACTTGTTGCCGTTTTATTTTGTGTCATTCCCTGTCCTTGTTTTGTTTTTCTTTTTACTTCTATTTTCCAACTTCCTGTTACCTCTTTTTGACTGTCGTTTCTTGCTCTAGTTCTCTCTCCCTCTCTCTCATTTCTTTTCCCTGCATCTCTCTCTCTCTCTCTCTCTCTCTCTCTCTCTCTTCTCTTCTCCTCTTCTCCCTCTTTCTCGATATATTTGTTCCTTTTATTCCTATTCTTTCTTCCGTTTCTTTTTCAAAAGGCGCAGCGCATTCAACACGCATGTCACGGTTCATCGACCTTTCACTGATAGCACAAATTACACTAATCATCCTGCGTTTGTGATTCTTCAATCAGCATTTCCCTAACGCTTGTTTGCTCCGACCTCGCACTGAGCGAACGTCTGGCTCTAGTAAACTCCTCCTCCCCTATCCCCACCCCGCCCTGCCCCCACCCTCCCACTCACTTCTCAGTGGAGCGTTCACGACAGAAAAGGCCACAAAGTTGCATAGCAATAACAAGCAAGTAAAATCTCTAAATCAGTACCTTTCTAGTGATAAAGTATACTGATCAAAGATGATAATCTTTAAAAGATGTGAAGCAGGAATTTGAAGTGTCTAGAAATAAACGTATTTGATAGTAGAATGATTGAATTTTATGGTAGAGGAGTAGCTCCAAGTAAATCGAAGAACAGAAAACAAATAACAATAAGAATTTACTCGTATGTAAATGCATTCATCACTCCTTTCGTAAACAGAGGAACGAAAATGCGTTTTAGTTCCGAATGTGATTTCTCAGATACCAATAATTTATGTCCCTACATCCTTCATTTAAAAATGATTAAATGCATTTTAATCTGCCCTGATTAGAAGTGGCACAGTGATTATTGCTGTTTGTAATGCGCTTTGCGATGATTTGGTCAACTGTGCAGAGTAGCCCTTGTAGTGTGCCTTCGTGTGCCCGTGTGAGTAGAATTCTGTGCATTGAGTGCGACTCGCAGAAAGGCCTTCAGAGAGCAACTGACCTCCTCCCTGCTTTCATTGCAAGTATGGCGGCCTATTACTCGCCCATTCATCGGCTAGGCCGCCGTCACTCGCCTCCCCGCAGACTCAGCCGCCCCTGCGGCAACAGGGCGCCTGAGAGAGCGACGAGTGAAGGGAGGTTTCGTTAGAGTGAGGAGAGGTTGAGGAATGACTACTCCACATTTCACCCCCTCCCTCTCTCCACCCTCTCTCTACCGCATCTTTCTTTATATCCCTATTTTTCTTCCCTTCTTCCTCTCTTCATCTTCTCTCCTTATTCCTCCTTCCCCTTTCTCCCTCCTCTCTCTCCTTCCTACATCTCCTTCCAACCTCTTTCTGCCTATCTTCACCTCTCTCCGCTACTTTTCTCCTTTCAATCTTTCTTTCTCCATCCCTCCTCCTCAATCCCCTTATTCACATCCTTTTCCTCCCCAACTATGTCTTTCCATCTTCACCCCTTCGTTTCCTTCCCTCCTTTGCTATTACGCACTAGGTATCTCGAATTACGTATTCTGTCTCTTTCATATTTTCTTCTATTCATCTCCCAGCACAATTCTTGTGTTAATTGCTTACCACAGAACGAACAGTATTCTCCATTCAAAATAACCTGTCTTCGTTTCATTTCAAGTAGTTTCAGGAGACATTTATCCGCTGCACAAATCTCTTGCACTACTAGTTTCTAACTCTTGCAGTTTTTGCATATTTTCCGTAAAGAGTTATAACGCACGAAAAGAAGCAGTGTTTTTAATGTCGTTCAAGATATTTTGAATGAATTCCGTATAGAGTACAGTATTGAAAGCTCGGAAAAGTGATCAACTGTAATATTTATCGTAGATGAAACTACAGGTAGATGGTCACGTCTTTGTGTTTTGAAATGACGGAAGACTATCTTGATGGTTCGTATTGACGACGATCTTGATGGAGTAACAGTTTTGACACTACTGGTCGACGAAATGATTAACTACATTTTTACAACAAGGGCTTGCACGCTGAATTTCAGGGTTGATAATAACGTTAATATTGATGAGTTATTGGTCGGTAAACAACAAAATAATGGAGGTGATACAGGATAGAAAGATGAAATTTCTCTACGGAAACTGATATTATTTTGTAAGTATATGGTTGTATCAGTTCTATTTGCAGTAGTAACTTTTCTTTTAAACTTAATTTATAATTTCTTCTTATTATTTCTCTCCGTTCTTGGCTGTAATTAAATTATATTGCAGTGAAAAGCTGTACTATCAATTCTACTAATACTGTATTTTCATACAATACAAACAATGACGTCGTAGGTATGTGTATATGTATATGTCAAAACTGCGGATCAAGACTATAATGTCTGTTCTATCTCAGAGCAAACAGCGTTGAGCATTAATAGTTGAATGTGATCTTTATACACTAACATTTTAAAAATAGTAAAATTATTTTTCGTTACTTCTCGAAGTATGAATTGTATTATGTCCTTCATGACTTGCATTATGCATATTTGTTCGTTGATTTATTCCTTTTAAAACAAGGTCTCAATTAAACACAGAAATTGACGTTCTCATAAAAACCAAATCACTCATTCATTCAGATCAATAATCAGCCTTTACTCTTTTTCACGTCACCTTCCAGTCTTCACTATTTTCTCTGCACTCCTTTATCTCCATATTGAACCCTACATTCAACACTTGTCAATTCCTCCCTCGTAAAACCCTTCCCTCTAGATATGCACCACCATTGTGCCTCTCGCTATTTAATCTTTTGGTACGCCTTCAGTCGTCCCAATTTACGTACTCAATTCCTCTCACCCTGCACACGTCTGAATTCCTTCCTCCCACTTTCCCAATCTCCCGTCATCTCTCTTCCTGCTTTCGGTCGTCTCGGTCTTTTGTCTGAAGGCGCGTGCCTTGACGCGGTGGAGCGGGCAGGCGCAAACAGCACGAGGTTAATGAAGTGTCAGCGCGGTTTGACACGCACGGCATCAGCGCTTCGGGTCACCGCCGCGCATGCGATCAATGGGGTGCGGGTGGGGATGGATGGAAACGCGGCGTAAGTGACGATAAGTGACTTGCTCACCTACACCCGCCGTTGCTGTCTCGGGAAGAAGGGAAAACTCGATGTCACGGAAATATTTGAGGAGCAAACATTCAGAAGATGACATGTCCATTCGGCAAGAATTGATTTCTTCTGTTGTTTTACCTCAATTGTATTTCAGGGAAAATAGTGAGTATTAGTATGATTAGGTTTAATTATGAAATAAATCGATAAAAATTAATGTTCCATCTTTAGTCGTCTCTATCTATCTTTAGTCTTCTGAACAAAGATGGCCATATTACAGCTCTTTATTTAAAATTTCTTGCAAAACTGAAGAAATGTCTCTAATATTTCAGTTCTGGAGTTCTTACATTGTATCAGACAATATGTAATATTGACATGTTCACTTTAACCAATGGGAATAGTTCTATTTGAAAACTTCCTTTGAAAGAAAATTAATTAAGGCGTTTGTTGTTTTTGGCTCTGAAAGAAGTCAATGCTACTTCACTACAACTGACCAGTCGTTTTGGTTTAACTGATTTTGCATTCATTTAGAGTGCTCAGTCGGAAGATATTCTAGGAAACAAAGAAATGGCTTTATAAATATCACTTACTTGCACTCACTATCACTCAGTCAATAAATATCATTCACTTGCGATGATGCCTTGGCTGAGGTGGGCGTTGTGCGATGGACCCACGCAATGTAATCCTCTATGTGAAGTTGTGTTTGAGTCTTCACCATGTTTTGAGAGGTTGAAATCTATTGTTAGGAGGAGGATGCAATAAAAGTATTCGAAACGGCGCAATGTATCTTTAATGTCCTAATTCACTGACCAAATCCTGTAATTTACATTACTCATTTCTGCTGCATGGTCGTGATTCTACATCAGTGTAAAAATATTGTTTCCACGACATCTTTATTTCAGATTACAGATTTTCCTATTTCCAATAACTGGTACGAACATCAGTTTTAATTTCTTGGGAGCGTAGGAGAATTTTCATGGTATGTTCAACAAAAGCTCCGTAACTTTCCTCAGTCTTCGAGATGAGCGACAAACCCTACTGCGTTTCTCTAAGGTATTCGTGGTTTTGAGAAGTGTGTTATAAAGGCTATTGTTTGAGGTGTGTCTTCATTTCCCATTTTTAAACTGACGTTCTTCACTAAAATACTCTATTTGCTCAGACACGCATAGCCCGTTTAACACTCTGTGACAAATTAACCCATTTCAAGTAAGAAGTAGAACTGGATAAGATGTTAAACTACGAGCGTTTCCATTCATAAATGTAAAAGTGGTAGGCCAAAGGAGGTCGCATTTTAATCGGCGCAATAGTTACATCAGCAATAAATCTACTAATTTAAATATGTTTTAAAATTGTTTTGACATAGGCCTGACGAACATCTGTGTAACTCTAGATTACAAAGGCGTCCTGCACTAGCATTATTACAAAGGCGTAGCCTACAGACTCTTTGGTAAAATTAAGAAAACAATAAATTTTACAATAAAACAATAAATTTAATGGATTGAAAATGTATTGTATGGAATTACAAAATACATTTTAAAAGTTTTTGACATCTAAATGACTTGAGTCTCATAGTAAACACTTGCTAGAAGCTGTGAAACGTCATGCTATTTAGAAGAGTCCACAGAAGTACTTTGTCATGCGACCTATTACTTGATCCTGATGAATAAGCAGATAAGTCATAAACACTTCATTTTACAGGAGAGCAAAACAACATGTAAATTATGAAGTCAGAGATTAATGGTATTCAAACGAAGGTAGTATTCAAACAAAACAATTTTTAGTAGGTTTTGTTTAAATACAATTAGCCTATTATAGCATTAGCCTATTATAGCCCTAAAATAGCATTAGTTTAATGCAGTTTTGCTCACCTGTAAAATTAAGTTTTTGACTTATCAGCGTATTCAATGGGGTCAAAATTAATGATCGCCGTCGTCCCATTGATTGATAAATGTTGAGAACAAAACCTACATGTCGGCCCTGGCCGATATCGCTAAGCGGCAGTGTCGTCAGTGATCTCGGACTGAAGGGTCGCGGGTTCGAGTCCCGCTCGAGATAGTTGTATTTGTGTTCGTCCTTTCACCCTTATCATCACCATGTCGTTTCATTCTCATAGTTATCATACCGTTAACAGCAATAGTGGTCGCTAATGACCTAGATGTTGAGGCAACCTTAAATAACCAATTTAAAAACTACATGCTACAGGACGAGGAGTTTAGTCGTTATTTACAATATTAGCCAATATAGCGCCGAAAATATCACTGATAACTACAAAGGCGTAGTCTACTGGACGACGCTTGTTAAAATGGCGCAAACCGAAATGCCGGCACGCGTACAAGGCTACGTGTATTTCACTGGCTAGTCATACAATGAAGGTACACGAGTTTCAGAAACGGGAGTGAGGACAAGGGTGGGAAAGCTTTCAGCACTAGTTGCGTTGTCTGACGGACGACGCCTTTATAATTTAGAGTTAAAACGCTCGTAAGTTCAATCAATAACGAATCTATCAATCCACGACTTTATTAAAAGAAAAGGAAATAATTTATAGAGCATACATTATCTAGTACGTTTCCATTTTTCAGTACACGTGAATATGAAGGGACACGTAAAATAGTTGAAATAGTAATTAACTTTTAAGTTATTTTTGCATTGTTTGGGAATTGTACAAACATACTGATATTACGAGATAATTGCAAGACAGAATACAGACGATTCTAGTGGTTTAGGAAAGCAGAGGAAGCATGTAAGTGTATTCGATAAAGTACAAAATTAGAATTAAAAGAATATGTAGAATCTTACGTTTTTATTTGGAGTATAAATTATTTGTGTTAGAGAAGTACAGTAAAGTAATTTTATATGTTAAAATCTTTTCTGAAAGTAATAACTCATAAATATTTCTTATTGAAACGAATTCTTTATTTCTGTTAGCTTTTGTTTTATTTATTTATAGTCCTTTTTCTGTGTTTCTTTAGTTTCGACAAAAATTATATTTACACATATTTATTCTATTTTTTCATTACTTTTCTAAACAAATCATACCCATTAACATTTTTTCTTTCAAGTACTCTAGCAAATATTCACATTATAAAAAATACATCATGTCATTCTTTCCTATTTATTTTTCAAATTTCTGTACATTATATTCAAATAAAAATAATCTCTTTGAACGAGGCTTTTCAACTAGTTCGAAGAGAAAAAATCATTAGTGAAAATTAAACACTGTCACACGTATTCTCAATACCTTGTTGAAATCAAAAAGTAAAATTCATGTGCAAAGCTTGAAACTTCAGAACTTGCAAAACTAGAAACGAGGTTGATATATAATTATCAGTTATAAAAATATTCAATCATCTCCCCTCATTGAAAATATTACCAAAAATCATTGGATATAACTAAATAATTAAAATTCCTTATTTTCTTTGTGAAAATTGACTGATTGAATGCTCACCACTTTAGTCTCAGTCTACCCTGCACTAAAGATAAGCCGTATCAAAAACATTGTTGTTTAAAATGGAGATAATCATAAAAATATTGATTTCTTTCACATGACTAATGTCAAATCGTACTTTATTATGTTTTTGGAGTTCATATGATTGAAATGTGGCTCCACCTACCGAAGATTTACATTAAAAATTTTAAGAAGACCATAAAGAAATAAAATTACTTCACTGTTAAAATAATTAAGGGATGCGTTCTGTTAGCATTTATCACAAAGGCACAAACACAAAATGGTAATTTTAATGAGTTCGTATTAGTCTCTAAGGAACTTTATTAAACGTGTAAAAGACATATTCCTTTCAATTAATAAAGAACGAAGAAATTACCTTTATTGCAAAATTATAATAAACCCACAGACTTGTTAAGGATTCTGATTTATTCTAGAACTGTTAAATATAAATTACTAGCGATTATACAACTTGGTACAGACTTTTCATATTATTTTAACGATTACATAAAATATGATAATGATATTGCAATTGAGACACTGTTAATATTTTAAATATCTCTTCCAAATTTCGTTTCGTCATCGCTTGGAATACAAGATACCAGCACACAATCTTAATATTACATTTATAGCATTTACAAGTTTGTTCCTCCTGCAAGAATTTTGGAATGTCTCTCTCGTGATGATAGTGATTAATGTGCCCAGGCATCAGGTAAAAATACATATTCGCCAGGATTTGATCTAAGGTTCATTCCTCTATCTACTACGTTTAATCCACGGAGCTATCACAAAGGTACCTTACAGCACCGATGAGGGGTGTTGTAGAATGAATTTATCTTGAAATTTATTGTTCTTAAGATGTACAACATTTACTTCAGGTTACAAACTCACATTCTTGATAAGAATGTGGAATCATCAGCGCGATACTATTCTATAGTTGATTCTAGTTAGAAATATTTCCTCGATTCGAATGTCTTCTTTGTAGGGCTCAAGAAGTAGCTTCTATCCTGCGAACTGCTATCTTGCCCCCTCCCACCAAGGTGACCTACATGATAAGACTGAACTGTACTCGTCGTGAAACACCAGTCTCGGAACACAGAACCGCGTAGCATTAAGGAAGTAACTATGTGATTTTTAAAACCAATTAACACAACTAAGAGAATTTCCGGACAAATTTGCATTCGTTATTCATGAAAAACTTGTAACCTAAACTTTTGAATGATATAATGCTAACAATATTTTAATTATCTGCAAATAGTTGATTGATTGCTTCTAAAGAAATTATAATGCTTATAATGTAAACAACGAAGTAGTTGTACTACAACAGCATATACTTTCTTCTCTAATACTGCTCCGCAATATTATACTATTACATGAATTGGGAAAGAGTTTTCAACCAGCAAGATCTCTATTAATTTTGTAGTTTTGAAAGTTAACTTTTTTCAATTCAAAATATATAGAGTTCCTCGAGGCCAGGACGACCATGCCTCGGTCAGATAGTACAGAACGGAGGCTTCTGGTCGTCGTACAGATGGACGACAAACCTGGCCCTTTACGGCCCCTAAGTTCCTTTTCAAAATTAATATTAATTACAAAAATATTGACATATTACTACTGAAATCACACCATAACAGAAGAAAAATATCACTTTCTGGATTCGAACTCACGTTAGGAAGCTGACAGCGTACCCATGACGTTAACCATTCGGCTAAAGCGGTTTCGTTTCAGTTGCCACTAGAAAAGTAGTTAAATATAAAAACCTATGCTAAATAGAATATAATCGTTTCAATATATTTTTCGTTTCATAGGTCAATCCTTTTAAGTTTAAATATACTGTGATATATAATATAATATAAAATGTATAATATAGGGAATATTAAATATATTAATATAATATACTATATTTTAATAGAATGAACTTTTCTATAGAAAGAAAGTACAATATTTTTACTTTTCCTCATGCGTACTTCAGTACCACATTGTCATAATAAAACTGGAAAGGGACTTGCAATTATTCGAGAAGAGTCTAATGTCTAGAAGTAGGACAGTTTTAGAGAATACTAGTGATGCTAAAACAGCGCGTACTTTCTCACCCGTATTTTCACGGAAACTTATGCTGAAAATACTAAAAGTTTCGAAAAATTGCACATGATCTTATTTAAAAATCTTATCTTTAAGGAAAAAGTTTCATCAAGGAAAATCTCAAATTTGGTATTTTGATTTGTAGGAATATTTACGAAAAATCAGTTTTAAACAAACATGAGACCTGCAATATTCTCTAAATGCACTTCCCACTATCCAACCATAAAATGTAATAAAAATTATGGAGCTATTTGTTTGAACATTTGAAAATGTCCCAGGGGCTTCATGTAGCAATTCTCCCAATTGAATATCGGTTTCAAATTCAAGGCGCTATGACATCAGCCAGATCGTTTGGGGAGTATTAATTTGCAGAAAATCATTGAACGGTTTAGCCGCTATGTTGTTCAGGACGACGGACAGACATTTTACCGTCAGTCGATTTTTCAAGTTATCAACCACCCACAAAAACATGGATTCTGGCTACACTAATGATTTGGAGGATTTTTTTCTAAATTTAGCAAGTGGATTTATCCATTTTTGTCACAAGGGCCGTGTAATATGCGTTTTTCTGCAGACACTCCGCTGTTTCGCGTAGCATTACGTAACTTTCTACTCCTTAAGAAGAAAGTGCAATAATATATGAGAAAATCAGATTATGCGTTCACGGAAAATTTGTATGTTTTCATCAAAGCAATTTTCCAAATTTGCAAAACATTTATACAATTTTTTATAACTTCATTTGTAGAATTAGTTATACTGAGAAGAAGAGTAAAGAGTTCATGAGAATTTGAAACAGATTAGTAATTGTAATGTTGAAAATCCAGAGATATTAATAAAAGGTGACATTTATCACAGTATTTGTAATAACGGTATAGTGTATCTGAATGAAGAGTAAAGTAAAAGAAAGAGTTCTTTTTCAGAAAGTTTCAATAATGCAATATGAGCATAATGCAGATACCCTCCAGAAATATGAATATCATTGATTCAGAATCCCAATGAACTTGCTAGTATAATATCAATTTTGAAAAAAGAATACATTGATTTAGAAGTCAGTAATGTTTTAATTTTTTTGCGGTACCATGCGTACACAGGTCCTTTCCTACAACGAGTCTAAAAATAAATACATGTTCGCAGAGTCTTTTTGGAAATATTTTTTTGGAGTTCGTGATTTCAAAAGCCGAATTTTCCTTCAAAACCTCGAAATACCGTTTTTACTTGATATCATTGTTTCTGTAGTGTGCTGCGTATCTGAGAATAAAATATAAAATATTTAATGAAAGTCTTAACTCAATATTAGTCCAATTATTTTCCGTCACTGTTCCTCAGCTTAAAAAACTATGGAAATATTGTAATGAAAGAACATTATTAAATTCAGTGGTACTCAGTTTAATAAATATGTTTATTTTACCAACGAAATAGAGAAAGGTGAATAAAATATGTATTGGCTACAATGAATATCATTGCAATATTGTAGGAAATCTCTGAGAGATGAATATTAGTTATAACACAATCGAATTAGCTGACCATATATGAAAATTTCATTTTTGATTAAATAAACTTCCGTTTTATAATACTATTTTGCCTAGGAAATAAAGTCCTTAGGTTTTATTAGGTAACGATTATTGAAAAACCTGATTTCAAATATGTGAAACTTTCTTTGACAATTGGAAGTTGTGGTTTTTTGTATATATTTTAATGTCTCTTTTAACTACTAGGTCATATAACGACCACTGTGACTTTTATGTTTGGGGTTTTCTGTAGGAAATACGTAAGGACATCACGAACACACATCTATGTCCGAGGCGGAACCTGCGGGCTTCGAACCCAGGAAGCTACGGCCTTGTCGTCCATTTCCTCTTTCTCCTTGTAAACCTTGACATCATATATCCAACATCAACACATCGAAGATATTTCGCTTAATTTCCATCATTTGAATTACGTTTTTTCCAGCGGCCAATGTGGGGATATGGAAATGAAACCCTGACTAGGTAGTGTGTTGGCCTCGAGGAAGCCAGAAAGACATCTTTATGGTAATATCTACTCTTACTACCAAGATTGTCCAACGTTGCATTTTGAGTGCAAGCAGAGTGGCAGAACTCTTTTCAAACTCACAAGGATCATAAGACCCTTGTCGTGGTCATCCCGTCTAAGCCCGAGGCAAGAATTGTTATTCACCTTCGGATCGGGCACTGCCACTTCTCGCACGGACATCCCTGCAGTTACCCACCTCTATCCCCAGAAATGAAGAACAGACCTACTGTAAAGCATGCTCCTGTGCACTACGATAATGAAAGAGCCGAAGAAGGCATAGCTTGTCGATTATAGAGGAGATGCTGGTTACTGTCCTCCGCAAACTCTTTAAACTTTCTTAGCTATGGATTTATAAATCTAATACGCGTGAAGGGGATGATTTTTAACATGCCTTTTTATAACTAATTTTGCGTTTTTGATGTAACACTGTCTTCTTTGTCATTTATTTCATTTTAAAATTAGTCATATTTTACTGCTTTACTCTTTTAATCTTGTAATTAATAAAAATATTTTGACTGACTTTTTATACTAATTTTCAGAAAATTTTGCGAATAATATTGAACTATGTAATTGATGATATTTGAGCACAATACACAGTTCTTTATATTATTAAAGAAGGTATGAAGTTTCATTTCTGTGAAAATAATAAAGACTGTAGTTTAGTTTTCAGATTTGAGAACTTGTGGATCTCATTGAATTCTTGTGTTTTCTGTGTTGATCTAAAACCAAATGTATTTTCAGGTTCGATATGCATTCAAGTATTGGGATCTTATGAACACAAAGTTTTTGTCATGCGTATATCTTACAATGGCTAAAATTATTTCACAATTAATCATTACAAAACAAGGACGGTGTGTTTCCTGTGAATAAAAACAGTTTCTTACTTCAATATCGATAACCGTGTCAAGGTTTCCGGATGTTTGAATTGCGGGAGAGCTTGAATCGAACTAAACACTCCAGAAACTGTTTCTGGGGGTCATACAAAAACCTAACATAAATTGGAAAGATAATACGATTCGGAAACACTGTTCCGCTTAAATATTTTAATTGGAAAATTGTCCCGGAATTGAAATTTTTTAACTAAATACTCAATCTCTTTAAAGTTTATTCAAACAAGTTTTTGTTTCTTTCTTAACAGCTCGTTTTAAGAAAATTACATTGATTCGTAACATTTTAAGGTTTTCAAATTTATTCTTTTTTACTACGTGGTTAGTTCAAAAATATTTAAGAAAATATTTAACTTTATGTAGATTTGCAAATTAAAAGAATTAAAATTACATTGGTATTACATGATAAAGATATCAATTATTACAATTTTGCTATTAATATATGTAATGTGATATGTTGAAAATAATTAATTATGTTAGCGCCTATTCAGGCCATATCAGATTTGTACTGTTGCCTGTATATTACCTTAAATAAATAAATAAATAAAAATATCACAATGGGAAGGGATAGATAATCTTCTTCAGCAGTGTAACAGAAAAATAGCAACTTTTAAAAATATATGAAGAATAAGACAATTATATTCGAAACATTTCTAATGAGAGGTTCCCTAGTCTCTTTTCACCGATTATCACTATAAAATTGCATCAATTTTACAAATAGTCTAAACAATATTAATAATAGCAATTTTGCAATGATAATCTACTTGGACACCCGGCAGTGATTTTTAATTGATTAACGAAATACCGTTTGCATGCACCTGCTCATATAGAAAATGGGCGATTACATTTTCATAATGCGTAATAAATGTGTATTGCTTGCATTTCCTTAATAAAGGCGTAATAATGTCAAAATACAAGTTTTTAAATACGTGAACATGAATTTCATATTTGATAGGAAATGTGTATATTATGTAAATACATTATATTGTGTTTCCTGAAAAATTATTATGTAATAGTTAGTGTTCCTTTGCTCTAGAACCATTAGCATTTTAAAATAGTTTGTAAGAAACAAAACTTTCAATACTATTAATTTAATCTGCCAAATTTCACAATATTAGATACCATAAATTAGACTTCATTTTCATGGTAAAGAACTCGATAAAATGTCACAGCCCCTTCCTGTGACCTGGGCTGCCCCTTGGTTCAGTCAGAGCGTCCACGGGGTTCAGGGCCAACGTCCAGTGCAATCGACGGGAGGATCCCGCGCCCGCGCGCACCAATCCGTTTCTGTTTCTGTGCCCTCTCCCGTTACCTCCTGTTACCTCCTCTTACTTCCTCACCCCTCCTGTTACCCCGCTCACGTTATGTGTCACTGACCTGAGAAATTGCTCCGCCCCTTTGAGATAAATCTTTAGGAGGAAAATCTTCGAGGGGAGGAAGGGGATGTGTCTGAAATCCTGGAGCAAAAGCCAATGATAAGAAGGATACGCCTCGACGCCAGGATTGGTCAAGTGTCCATCGATGGTTGTCCAAGCTGTGGAAAAGCCAGATTTGGCCGCACAAGGCATCGCCCATATTCTGTGAGAGTGGGTATACGTGTGTGTAAGGCGGTGACGATAGGACAAGGAAGAGGAAGGTAAGGTCTTGTGCGGTCTATAGCCCGTTTGTTAGGGTACTGCTCCGGCATTCACCTGGCATCGATTAAAAAATGTTCGAAAAACTACAGATCGGGTCAGCCAGCCAACAGAATTCTACTCCAGACAACGGCTATCAAGCTTCTGTGTGTTTCAGAAGCAGCGTTCAGGTTTCTGACGTCACGATCGAAAGAAAGAAAACAGAAACTAAGATAGTAATACTTTTTTTGAAAATTTACGGCCTTTTTGCACCTACCGGTATGTTTCACTGTTTGTTAAAAGCTGGCGATAAAATTTCTGAAATGATTGAAGGCGTTGTCATTGTCAACAATATTATTTATTTCAATAAGAGCAGCTTTCGATGGCTTAGCCATCATCATCAGTTTTCTGCTGTCTGGGAGTCACAAAACGACTGCTTTTCAATCATTTCAATTATGTAAACGTGAACTACAACCACCACTAAACCAATATCAAAATCCAAAATATTTTTGAGCACTTTGCATGTCGTTTCGCCCCACTGTGTAGCGCTCGTCAGCGCGAGCAGGGACAAAACAGTCAGGGAAAGGGTGTTGACGCCATTCCCCGGCGCGCCCCAACTGCGATATTAAAATTTGCAGCCGCAAAAGTCACCGGGCGCTAATTAATTTCAAAGGCGATCGGAAGAGGCGGCGTGGTGCCTGGGCAGCCAAAGTTGCCCGCGCGCAACCTCCCAAAATCTCCTACGCAACGCAATCTGGAAGATCGTTTTGAAGGAACTGAGGCCACTGACTTCTTAAATGAGCTTTTTCGTCCAGTTTCCTGATTCTTTGAGTGTGCGCCAGATAGCCTCTTCTTTTTCTTCTGGGCATAAAGGTAAGATTTCTGGGGAAAATATTTTTATTCAAATTACCGTTCTTCGTGTTCAAGCGATAGTATGTTGATTTCTTCACGGTAGGCTCGTTAAGGGGTTATTGCAAAATTGTAGCTGATTTGCCTTTGCAAATACCGACATGCGGGAGCGAATATTTGTTTATCGATTCTAGCCAAAACGCGCATTTCCATTATTATTATTAATATTATTATTATTATTATTATTATTATTATTATCATTATCTCTTTCGTTGTATTCAGAATCTCACTTTAGTGAGACGGTTAGTATAGGGTCCCAGACCAAGAAAACACGCACAGAATACACTTCTGTCCATAGTACGTCACACAAAGTTTTAAACTGTTATGACGTTGAATAAATATATAAATGACATCTTTCACTCTTCCCTCTTCAATTCATAAAGTTTTGTTTATTTATTTATCTATCCCCGAGCTGGCGTTAAATGAACATGATTGTTCTTTTATAATACTTTAATTTAATAATATACCTTTTATGAGTAATAAATTTGACCATCAATCTAACAGACGTATGAAATAAAGACTATTAATAATAGTTCGGACGTTTCGGCTTTAAATCATGATGTGGCCATCATCAGGGTAAAAGATGCTTTGGTGGTTTGAATGTTCGGTATATTCTTACTACCTAATAATAAATCATGATCAGACCACAGCAAGATTGAGTCTGCGAAACTTGCTCGTGTAATTTATTCTGGGCTCGGAATTCCACTTGCTAAATTATTAGATGTATCTACACAAATATTTCAACCATTTTCTTGAATTACCAAGTAAAAAAACCGCCAACGTGGATATTTGAAGACAAAAAGCAATATACAATGTACATCAATTTAAGAAAACGTAGATTTATTGAACATTTAATAAAATAAAAAACTTGAAATGAAAACTATAAACGTATATTTTATATTTATACTTTAAAATCTTGATAAAAAAGGGTCAGCTCTTCTTTTACGCATATATTTAGCTAAACAGATTCTCCAATCTTTCATATGAGCCTTCAACAATCTCACTAGACCTGGGGTCTTCACAACAGGTTTCAAACTTTGCGTATTTACTTCCTATATAATGTTGATTGAGACTAAAAAATGAAGTAAACCTTCTGTACATCGCAAGGTAGTAGCTATATCAGCATCCTACGGAAACACTAAACGTGAGTTTCTGTGGACCTGAATTATTCTGAGGAAGCAAAAGGTAAAGAATGCACTCCTTATGTGGAAAATGTTGAATTATTTCCGCTGCTGCGATTGTTCTATTTATAAATTGTGTTATTGATAAAATTCTCACGCCAAGTTCTTCAAAGTGGTAGGTTTAAGTATTTCAGGTTCCTAATAACACAATTATAAATATGTGTGATAATGTAATATAATTGTTTTTTGAATACTAAAAGTTAAATAATATTGAGTTTAATAAAATCGATAACAAAAGTCAATGATCATCACTTCGAAACTGTTCGGTAATCCCCTTTGATTGAATATTTTCAGCCAAGCATCTTTCTTTGCTTTATTTCAAAATTGTAAATTAACAATTACACTCTATACGAATTCTACGTCTACATCAACAGCAAACTAAAACTCCTGTAGGTGGACGTTTAGTAATGCAACGTGCTGATACCGGAATTATCGTTTCAAGCGTTTACTGTTTCACAGCGTTTTGGTAAGAGGTGCTTTGTACTGCACAAAGAAAAAAATGAGTATCCGTAGGCGTTAATACCAAATTGCAACCGTAAATTTTGGTCCACAGCTTTTGTGGAACATTGTTCAAGCCCTGTGCTTTGATATCCAGTTTGGTCTCGATGAATGCGGTTGCTTCCCGCGGCTATATGAGTTTATTACTTTATTTCAACCTCGGTGGATCTGTTTGAGCAAACTCGCTCATAATAACGGAGAGAGAACTCTGCTGAAGCAGCATTGAGTAGCACAGGAGTTTACTTCTAATTCATGATCACATTTAGAAGTTTCAACACAATGTGGTTGCTAAACAGATTACTGTAAACACTTAGATTTTTTATTGTTTATGATATTTTTAAACGGTTTCTTCCGCCGCGTAATTAATTACGAATAAAATAAGATGTTTAATAAATTTCTTCGAACTTTAAAATTTGAATTATTTTACATTTTTGTACAAATGTTTGACTGCCGATTTGTGTCTAGCCTAACTAATGCAAAATACCTAACGAACGCTTAGGCAAAACTTTTCGTTAGTGTTACGGATTCAGATGAGATGCAAGGCATATGTACGTTTTCTATTGTGATTCTGTCATGAACTGGAAAAGCAAACTACGAAGAATTTCATACAATTATTTTAATAATATTTCCAGCGCGCAGATGAACGAACTACTGTTGATATTTTTATAAGCTTTATTTAATTGCTCGTTTGAACGGCAAAATCATTAACAACCACAATCAAAAACTACATACAAAAATAATTAACAGAAAAAAAAAAAATAAAATACGGAAATGTATTAGTAGAAGAGAAATATTGCATGATCTGAGAGGCCATTATCGGCCTAATCAACGGCAACAGAATAGAAACAAAACACAATTGTCGGAATACAAATCGCACATTCTAATGCATTTGTAATGTACGGAGTGTGAATACTAATACATTTTTTATCTACCTTTTGGACAATATTGGTACTTATCATAGTTTCTTACAGTTTATTGTTAAGTTTAAATACTTTTAAAAGTTAAAAAGCGTTTTCTGTGTGATGTTCGTACGAATTTCAGGGGTAGTGTGCGGTAATGAGTACTTTGTACGAACATATTTGTAGTAAACAACAAATGTGTTTCTAGTAATTTTTGCTTGAGGTTAATGCTATTTCCAAAGAAAAACGTTTTCTCAAAAAACACTAATTTTTTTCTCAAGTGTATTATAACAGATACGACACGGGGCGCTTGAAAGAATGGCGCAGGCCTCGTTTTCGTTTAACTCCCTAAATTTTCTAAAATGGCAAAGGTTTGAAATAATGTGAGATAGTATGTGTAGGTGTAGCGCCGCCATCATCTAAAAACAACGCGCACTGTATGTCGCCCTACAACATCACAATTTGGAGAATTTCACTCCTAAATTTGCTTTCTTTCTTTCTTACATTTTTCCGAAGGGACCAGGCAGCAGTTCCACTTCAATAATGTGAAGTGTGTAAAATAACGCTCTAGATCGATATCTCTACGTTTCAAAATCATTGTCATAGAATATCGCTGGGGAAAAAATTACTTCTGCTCAATAAAGGAATAATGAGGATCTGAGGAGAACGCACTGCCGCAGAGAAATACGTTTTATTTCAATCGATTGGTTGCGAAGGCGGTGCGGTGGTGCAATAAGACCGCCCCACGCGCATTACTCTTCCGCAGTCTTCCGCGCTCTGTTGCTGCCGCCGCGCAGTGACGCGCATGCGCAGAAGGGAGGTCGACAAATGAAGCGCGGGCCGCGGCCTGGCGCCCTCGCGACGCATAGATCAGCGCTCGCGTGTCACTCCGATTTAAATTGGGGGATTCCCCGTCGCTTAGGCAACATTATCCTCGGCGCCCCGCCCCGCTTCTTTCATTTGTTATTGGCTCAACCGCTGTAAAGGTTATTGCGCAGAGTCCTCTCAATGATAGTAGCCAGAGCGAGGCGGTACGGGCAAAGAGAATAAAAAGCCTGGGTAAAGAAGTGGAGGTCAAGTGAAGGATGGGACATTCATTGAGCTTTACGTTATCTTTGTCTATGAATCCTTCTTTCTCCAATGGTCTTTCCTAGATTCTGTGACCTATTTGCTGAAGTGATTTTTCATGGCGAGTCGCTGTAAAACTATTGATGTTACCTTCTCAGAGGCGATTCTTTTTCAAAGGACTGATATTGATTAGGTGAAAACATTCCAACTTTAGTAAGGGCATACAAAAGGTTCCAAAATATATTAGAGTTTTTGATACTTTAAATATTTCATAAAAATGTTAAATTTAAAATAAATTGAACGTTTTGCTCTCTTTTATTTTTATGGACAAAAAATACAAATAAATACTTCGTATTCTTTTCTAGAGCTTTTCCAGCCGACAGCTGGTTACCCTTTACGTCCCGATGGAACGCACATTCCATCATACACTGGGCACCAGCACACATGCGGGTGTAATATTTGTACGTACTTGATTTTTTGGGAGATTAGCCGAACGCGAGGCCCTCCACGACAACACATACATGAGGTGCAAGAGACAAACAACCATGCCCAAGACAGGACCTGAACCCCTGACCCTTGGGACCAAAGCACTGAGTCTGTATACGCTTTTCTCGCCTCAGCCATCCAGGTCAGGTAAATACTTCGGATATTGTTGAAAAAAAATTGAAAATGCAGAAATGCTACTTTTTCAACTTACATTTTTTATTTGTAGAAATATATGTAAGGACAAATCGATAACAATATTGTGCACTTTATTCGTTCTAGAACCTAGTGCTGTTCAGAGAGGGGCAGACTAACAGGCAGACGTCTTTAAATTTCATGATTGGTAATGGACCTATTAAAGGAAACATTTACTTAAAAAATTTCGAGTGATACGCCGATCAGTGGTCACATCAAGAATATCGAACATAAAATTTATTGCGATTGCAATTAAAGAGATTGCAAGACCAGAAGTAATAATTTTATGTAATACGTAATCTGGAATCTGCCGCTTGCCGGAAAGTGTACTTTCTAGGTAAGCAAACCAACACATACGCAACAATACGAAATTGAACTTACCATTCCTTCTCAAGTAGACTGATTGTGTGAGTGCGGTTGTTTAAAAATAGCAATATTTCAATAAATAAACAACAAATAAATAAATCTTTAGGAATTCAAATGAAAAGAATATACACTTCAAAACTTTTTGTCATACGTTTAAAACGTATATTTCGTTTTGTCCTCGTCCAAATTAATTGATCGTGATCCAAATTCCATTCGCAGCCACGTTTACTCACTTCAATACTACATTTGCTCGCATGACCTACTCACTCCTACTCAGTTCAGATCTTCCATAACAAGTTATTAACAACTTCTTCGAGAAAAGAATGCCACACGCTACTGTCACTTATTTTTCTTTTCAACTACCTTTTATTTTAAAAGGTAAAAGCATTTCAAGAAAGATCATTAAAGTTCTTTTACATATTAATTTAAACAATTGCTAATTAAGAATAATAACCGCTAAGTAAACCTAAACTAAGAATGTTAATGGTCCTAGAAGCGTTCCCAGTGCAACACTGAGAACCGTATAGATGGCATTGGCCTCTTCCGCCGGAATCGATGTTTGCTTGCGATTATCTAAAGGATTGATCCAGTATCTTTCCAGTTTTGTTTTAATTCTATTTATTTTCTGTTTGATAGAACAATATAAAAGATCAGTATTAATACAATATACATTTGTTATAGTTCTTTACATCTACTTACAACTTACTTACAATAATCTTACAAATAATCTTAAAATACAACTTGCATTACTACTAGGGTGGTAGAGGTGTACAATATCTCTACTTTCGATCGAGATTATTTTTCCAGTAAAAATAGTTCTCGGGTACTCCACCAAATGGCGCTGGCGTCGCGTCGGCTTCCAACCTTTTTCAACAGTAATGTCAAGGTCAATGCCACTAGCGGGAGTTTGTGGCGCGGGTAGCACAACGATATCACCCCTCCTCGCAGTTCATCACCTCGCCACAAGAGAGCAGTAGGTAGTCAAAGTCGCCCTGAACGCTTTTTCGCTTTACACACGAAGTACGATTAGGCGAGATTTAGGTGAATATATTTAAGAACGTTTGTTGCTATTTATATTATGACTTTTATTTCTCTGTGAATATCCTCTTTTTTACATGCGATTCCTCCAAGTTGTAAAACAGAGGTGTAGTTTCTTTTCCCGACGCTAGTCACGCTGAGAAACTCGTGGCTTGCCACTGCCACCAGAGAAAGAGACCTTGCTATCATTGATCTACGACTCCGCCCCTCTCCCCTTTCACGCACCACTTACTCCCTTATCAGTAGACATCGGATGTTTAGGGAAATGCCTATTTTTTCTAGAGAACTTATTTAAAGGCTGATAATATATGTCCACGAATCATGACAAATGATGACATCTGACGAAGTTTTATAATGCTTATTTTTGCTTATTTTAGCATAAATGCCTATTTTTTGCATAAATACTCTTTTAGGACTTTTTGCCTTTTTATTTATTAATTAATATACAATGCTAAGATATCGGAAAATCGGCGATGGTCCAACGTGACCATTCATTACGAAACCTTCAATTCACGTCTTGAAATTTAAAATTACCAGAGTCCTACAAGATTCCTAAAAGTATACCAACTGATTTTTCTCCATTTCCCTATTTCATAAATACCAGTCATGATCTAAGTACATGGACGATTGACCATACACCGAGGGAGCCGAAATTTTAAGTGGAAATAAATATAAATTTCCAAAAAGTTTCAGTGTTGCTAGCGTTGGACTGCTAAAATATATGCCAGTCACATCGTTCAGATACCCTTCTCCGCATTCAAACTGATTTTGTCTTCCAGTCGTCGCAAATTTGAAATTGTGATTCTTGAAAAGTTACAGGTAATATGTAAATATTACTGGTTAATGTAAACTATTAAGAATAAAATGTAGAAGAGTTGTAAATATATAAATCTAGTTTTACATTAAAATATACGAACTGGTTTTGTCCATTTAAGTTTATAAAATAATATAGACAAAAATTACAATTTTTCCATTTTATTGTGTATGTAACTTATGATAGTGCCTTTTTTCTCCTTATTCTTGACTTTTTCGGTGCCTTTTTAGGCGCCTAAAAGATGATTTTTTAGTGCCTAAACATCTGATGTCTACTTATCAGTATTAAGAGAATGTAGTTCAACGTAGCTTGGTGTTCTGGTCGCATGGGTTTATGCTCAGGGCGTCATTCCCATGCAAGGCTTTCAAACGTGTGTAGTGACAAGGCGTGTCTTACGGTGTTTATTTAGCGATTTAGGTGTTCGAGGTGTAACTCAAGACAATCCCAGATACAAATTTCAGTCTGCTTTAGCGAATTCACTACTACGCTTCTCCAAGTCGTGGCTAAGTGATCCTAGAGTCTGGTCCCTAGCGGAAGGTATCGATTTGTGTCTCAATGGATACGGCATGCATCGTGTGTGGGTGTATTATCCATGGCAGCACGCTGTAAGTACTATATACATTCATATTCGTTGTCGCGAAGAGTTCCTTTTTCAAGGTTTGTGCGTACAACGATTAATTTCGCAACAAATTCAGCTGTGTGTGCAATCAACATATTGTTTTAAAAATTGTTTTATTACATTTCTGTTCGCATATTAATATTATTTGTGTTAAACCCGTGAGAAAGAATTATTGAAATGTAAATTAATTACGATATTGTATTCAAATCTTTTAAATGGAAGTATCATGGTATTTTTCATGTTTACAATGATTTAACTTTAAATTAATTTCAATATTGCATTCAAATCTTTTTAGATAAGTATTGTAGGCGTTTTGACATTTTGAGAAGGTTTTGGCTGGATATTAAATCAGATGTATGTTCGAAAATTATACATATCGAAAGTGTTTCAAATTATAGTTCGTTTTTTTAATAAAATTTCATGTTCTAATGGTTATAGTTTCATTGTTAGTAGTTTAATTTCCTGGTTATTATGTAACGTAATGTGCAATAAGCGTTTTTCTTGTTTCTTTGAGCTTCCGCTCTTTTCACCTAAATTTAGTAATCTAGTCGCTACTTCACCGAAATTTGTGTTACCTTAAAAGGTACCTTTGAGTAAGTTATCTCGACTTCAAACAAACAAATTGATGATATTTTAATTGTTTTGAGAAATACGGGTGATAGTGGATTAAACGCAATTAAGCATTTCATTTCTTTTTGTAACTGAATCGACTAAGCCAAACACGTACGTAAGAGCAACCTAAGTGAACATAAAGTAAACAGAAAGACGAGAAACACTTAACTTGTTCGATCAAAACACGGTAGGACATTTGAAGACCACGCATTGATCTTCTTAATATACTAACCTTCTATATAAATAAAAATTAATCGCCGAAATGTATGTAAGTGCAACTTTAGAACGACTGCACCAAATTGGATAATTCTTGTGTGTGTGTGTGTGTGTGTGTGTGTGTGTGTGTGTGTGTGTGTGTTTGTTTGTTATTGTCAGGACAAGGTTTGTATAAAATAATATTTTTATCTCATAATATGAAAAGTGAGTGAGTAAATGAGACAGAAGAGAAGTCTTCAATATATTAACAAATTATTAAAACACGAAAAGTGAGAGGAAAAAAGAGAGATGAAAGATGGGAAAAGTGCGAAAGGTGAAAAAGAGACAGAAAAAGAGAGAGGGGGAAGTAGAAGGGAAAAGAGTGGAAAAGTTTGAGTGAAAAGAGAGAAGGAGAAAGAAAGAAAAGGAAAAGGAGAGTGTGGACAGGATTCTGTTACGAGAAACACTGCGTAATATGTCTAATAATACATATTAACGCTATGAAAAGTTATATTATTTTAATTAGTAATAGCACAAGCTAGACATCGGGAAAGTTTTTTTTGTTTTGCTTTAATATGGACATTTATTTTGTATGGTAAAAATTTCACTGCGTTTTGGAATACTCACGCGTTTAACTGCAGATAGCACTCTATTTTGATTCAATGCAATTCAAGAGAGCGATTCTTTTATAAAATGGTTTGTACCTGTTATATGTACTATGTTGACTTATAACCATACTTCTTCTACCTTAACATTACTATACTAATTACGCACTGACGTAGGAGACTGATGGAGCACCTAGTACTGCCTTTAAGCCATTTCTTAAAAAATATCAAAAATGCTTGTAATCGAAATATGTTTATAATACGGACGGGTAATAATGAAAGGCTCAGAGAAGGGGCAACTTGGCTACTGGACTCAGTTCTGAGAGATATTGGGGTCGGCTAGAACTTTCATAATACAACTCAATTCAATTTTAATTTTTAAACCCAGAACACTCTGCTGATAAGTCATACTGGATTTAAATATGTTACACTAAATTAGATCACACGGTTAGTAGGGAGCGAATTTCAATGAAATGTCATTTTTTTCTTTTCACTTTAGAACAATGCCGTTTAGTGAAATTCCTTTTATGTTATGACAAAACGATATTACCCATTTTTATAGGTGACTATTTTGCATTTTTTGTCGATTTCGACAAATAAGTAATTTTACTCTTTTTTCCCGTCAATTTAATACATTTTTGCTTAGTTCATTTGCTTCGTTTGTAATGTCATTTTTAATGGTACTTGCTTCAAATAATATTTACGAGATGCAACAAATGTTCTTCAGAGAACTACTCAGTAGCCCATTCGATTCGTTCGCTCAGAAATTGTTTTGACGGCCTTTGTAAATATGTAATTGCAGTAAGTAATCAGCGCCATTGTCGGTTCGGCGGATTTCGGGAGAACTAAAGACAGAGTTTTCCTGTATAGAACAGTCCAAACCAAAAGTTTGCAAGCGGAGTTTATTCGAACGAATGGAGGAAGCCTCGGTAACATCAGTAACGTATCCAACAGCTTGAGTTGTTCATTGAAACTGGTTTTGATAAGATGTTTTACGAGATTTTTTCTTTGGGTTCTATAGTATTTTTAAAAGAATTTTAAGAGCATTTTATTGATCATTTATTGATCATTGATCGAAATCCCCCTAGTTATTAGAGAGGTGGGCCATGTGGTGGGTGAGGTCGTCTTGTGAGAAATCAGCCAGTGCCACTGCGATGTGTCGCACGGCCGCGCGATGCCAGCGCCCCTGGCGGAGCCTCTCTCTCCTTCCTCTCTCGAGTGCCGAGTGCTCAGGGCCGCTGCACTGCTGAATGTTGCAACCGCTGCTCCGAATGTCACTTTGACTTATTTATCCACTTTGGAGCTGTCCACCTGGACCTTCACATCCTCCCGTGCAGAGCAGCCCTTCCGCTAAGCTTCTCGAAATCGGTTTTTGGGTTTGACAGTGTATAAACATACAGCATATTAAATATGAATTAGGTGTGTTCAAGTTTGTAATTAAATTATTCGTTGTATTATTTTTTAATTCAACTTATAGAACTCTTTTATTTATTGACGTATAGAGTAATTCACATAATTAATCTTTAATTTTAAAAGCCGTAGTTTGTTCGGTAATTTATTCAGATTGTGATTTTTGCAATTTTTGCTGTTTGTATAGTTTTTGCATCTGATTACTTTTTTATAAATATTCTAGCGTTTGAACCTTTGCCAATCAATGTAAAATTTAATGCCATTAATATGAATGCACAAAGGGAAAATGCAAACATGCGATATTATTCATAACAAACATTACTTCCCAAATAATCAACAATGGCGTACACATTATGCGTGTAGAATATTAAACATATGATGTGAATTAAATTTACATTTTGTAATGTTCAAATAGATTACAAAATGTTTCAATTTCATATCAAAGAAGCCAGAAAATGAGGTTCCTGACTTGTATAGAGTAGTACAGAGTAGACTGAAACTTTACCACAAACCACATGACTTTTGTGTTGTTAAAGTTTTAATCTATGTTCGTAAACAGAATAAAGTTAATACAATCACTATTTTCGCTAGATGAAAATACGATTATTTCTGGAAAAATAGTAATGTTTGAAAGTTATGTTGCATTAAAATATTAATTAATATATGTTAAATTATATTTTAATTAAAATTCTAAATATAATATCATCACAATTAAAAGTGTAAATTCTGGTTACCTGTGTTTTGAAGTATAGTATTTTTAAAGCACTCACTCATGGAATCACAAAATCTGCAGTTACACGAGTTAAGTTTTATGAATTTTCTCATAAAATGTAACTAAAATATACAAATAATATAGTACTTTTTATAAGAAAATTTTCAGCGTTACATAAGCGAACATTAAAAATATGTATAATGCAAACCTTCACGTAAAAATGTAGCGTATTTAAATATAAGAATTATGAAAGGTTTGATAAAAATATTTTTATCGGGCGAACATTTATATGATGTTGATAGAAATGTAATAAAGAGAAATTTGAAAATCTAGTTTTTTAACGAGTTTTTTTGTTACGATGTCGACTAACATTTTACAGGATTCAACCCCGTTTAAATGCTAATTTTCCTAGTCACCAATTACCTATTTTAAACATTTAATATACTTTAGAAAGGCATGGTAATGTATAATCCTGTGCAGTTACAAAATTAAATACAATGTTAAACGAATGAATGAGCTGATTCAGCAACTAAAAATAATTAATGATCGGGGTAATGAATTCAATAAGAACATTTGCTGCATTGTGCTGGTTGATGAGGAAAGGAACTACGTAAATGTGCATAACTCTTAATTTTAGTGCTCCTGTAATCAACAAACCCAAATTTATGTCCAGCAACTTATTTTTCCCATTACCCGCTCGACGAAAACGCCAGCGAGCAGCGAAAGTCCCCCTGTTAATTATGCCGAGAGCAGTTTCCACTTGGCGGCGTGAGAGGAGCAAGGAAAGATGGTGGTTGTGGGTCAGAGAGAAGAGAAGAAGAAAGAATTGAGAGAGACGGTCATAGTGACAGGAATCGCGTCGGACAATGCGCGGCCGACACTACATTGGAAACAAGCGCGTTCTTTTACAGCTGTCTCCATTTTTCGCGTATTCTCTCAGAACTTCTCTTCTCCGTTGTTTCTCCTCCACGTCATAATCATCGTTATTCTTTCTTCCTTTATTTCGTATTTATACGCTACTAACTCACACAATTTCATTATTAATTCTCTGCTAATTTCCATTACCAGCTAAGTTCCTGCCACCTAATATTCTTCATTCATCACCTCATTCCTTTCCTGTATACTTTCTATTCATTTCTTCAGTTCCAATTGTTTCATTGTTCTTTCGCTTCTACAACTCATCAAATTTCATTTTTACATCTATTAATGTAAATAATTAGCAATATCCTTCTTTTATATATTAGCTGTATTTTCTTTGTACTCTCCATTACTACAACCCACTCCATTTACCATCTCTCTTTCTCTCTGACGTACGCATTACCAACGCAATTGTGTGCGTACATTTCCTGTTTCTGTTGGTCATCTCCTCCTTGGCACTCCCATCGCCCATTCTCCGCCACACTCTTCCACACCTTCCGACTCCTCCTGTGTCTCTTCCTCTCCACCCAGCTCTTTCTCTGCTACATTTCTCGCCTCTCTTCCTGCCCTCTCTACCTTCTCCTCTCCGCTTCCGTACCCTCCCTCTCTCCTTCCAAGATCTCTCCCTCGCTTCCTCTCACCTCTTCTTCCACCTCCACTGTCCTTCCCTCCTCCTCTAGCTCTTCTCTCCCTCTTCTCTAACTTCCTAATCCTATTCACTTCTGCTATCCCTTCTCTCGTTTAATCTCCTCAACATGTAACTCTCCACACCATATTCTGCTATCTTCTTTACCCTGTATCATGCTCTCCTACCTCCTCTCTTTGTGAGTATCTGTGTAACGTCCACGTTACCTTGCCTATTAACTGGCTGTTACAACTTTATATATCCATACAACATCCCTTTATTATGTTGTATCTTATCATGTTGTTTATTATGTTCTTGACATTCTTCACTTTCAGATATCATATGAGATAGATTCTTTCTTTTAAATAACAATTATTTAATCTTTCAGAGGTTACATACAATCATACAATTCTAATTCCAACTTTTTATCAACATCGTTTTCTGTCTTTCAATCTCTCAACCTTTTTTATCATATCATCAATTTCGTTACTATCGTAACATTTAACAATGTTTCCAATATTTGTTTACATATCATGTTAACTTGGCAATCCCAGTGAAGTTGAAACGTTACAACACTTCTCTTCAGAATTTTGATCACCTTGGTGCCAAAATTTATAAATCTTATAATCAAATTTTAAAAATTCGTATACAATAATAACTTTTATTTTATGACAACTAGATTAGTCCGGAAATGAATTTGGGAACCTTTATTTAAACAATCGGCATTTCCATGTGCCTTTCCATGTCTATGCTGAATCTGAACGTTATATGCTTGAAATATCAAACTCCATCTTAAAATTTTACAATTTGCATTTGTTTTTCTTTTATATATTTGAGAGTTAACTCTTTCTCCAATTTCTGACACGAAGACTATCTTTATCTGCAACTAGCTTCTGAAGAGATTCCATTCAGTATTATAAACTTTATTGACAGAATTCAATTTCCTGCAAGGAATTAATGTTTTTCTGCAATTCAGAATTATCATCACGTATCCTTGAACAGTACCAGTGAGCCTGAAACTACTGCTCATTTTGACTGAAAGTTCTTCATCTTTCAAATTATTTCTTCTTTAAAAGGTCACTTTACTCTCAGTATCTAGAAGTTTCGCATCTTTCTCCTCAATTTCTTTCCTGAAAGACTCATGTTCTAAATGAATTGATTTGAAGATTTTCCAATTCATTTTGCAAACAATATCTTGCATTCATTATCAAGGTTATCTTTTGAAACGTATTGATTATTTCAGATAATTTGTTGATTTCTTCTATTTTCTCATCAAGATTCTGGTTCTTGACAGTAATTTCGTCCCTTAATTCAAGAATTTCTTTATTATCCTCACTGATTATCATTTCCTTAGCTAACATACTATCTTTCTCAACAAGTAATTTTTCTTGTTCTCTATTTCTCCTCCAAACGATACTCTTCCTTCAATTCAATAATCTGTTCTTCTCCAGATTTGACTTCATCCTTCAAAGATAAACATTCCAAATCAATTGAAGTCTTGCAAACAGATGGTTCAGAATCCTTTCTTCACAGCTCTATCTTCATGAAATTTGATGAAATGTTTATTCTTGTCATCTATACATACTTTTGATTTTCTGTCTTCATGGATTCTCCATTCTCAGACTCTTCTGTTCGTTTCTATTTCATTATTATTTTGACATTCCTCTTCATTAATCGTTTAATAGGTTAATTTCATCTCTAAGATCTCATCCAACTTTTATCAATTTTGCAGTTTTATTTCCTAATATATACTCATCTCTGTCTAACTTATCTGAAACTACTACCGCTTTTCCATAAACCTTTCCAAATTGGCCACAGATTTCTACTTCACTACAGGCAAACATATGGGATTTTCTGTTATGGAGTACATACCAGATCTTTCTCCAATATAATGTTCTTGTCTAACATTTTTTCTTCCTATTAAATCTATAGAAGCACTAGAATCACGAAAATTTTCAATTTTTTCCATTTATATAAGCTTCGAACGTATAATGCAATAAATCTTTACTGGAAGTTTTTAAACAATTAACGTGTCTAGATCCTATATTCTTTTCAACCATTTTTTATATTTGGGCAAAATGGTTTTATATGTCCTATACGTTACAAAATAATAATGTACTTCTTTCCTTTTCGAATCCTTCCTCAATTTCCTGTTTTGTATCAACTTTTTATTACTTTCCTTTGAATTTTGGATTTCTCAAGAATTTGAGTATCAGCTGATTTATAAATCTTATTTTTGTTCTAGTAAATATTGATCACAAGTTTTCAATTTAAAATTTTCTGGTAATGTCATAATTTTCTAATTCTTCAACTATGTCATGAGGTTTTGTATATTTAGTCCATTTGCTAACTAGATGCTCTTTAACTACAAACGGAACGCATCGTTTTATTTGTTCGTTATTAGTAATTCCTTTATTTCTCAAATGAGTATACATTTACGCCTTCTAACCAACCATTAAGACTTATTTTAGCTCATAAAGCAATATCTTTCCACGTTTTATCTGGTGTTTTCTGATCGAAAGGAATCTCTGTCAATTTTTCTGGTTACTTGTACTACTCAATAATATTTCACTATTTCATCATAATCTTTTACTTCCCTACCATTTCTCCGTTATATATTCGCATCATGTCCTGGCAAATGTGTCACAATAAAGGTCCCCATTGGTCTTTAGAAATGTCATCAGCAGAAGCAAAATTTTCAAATTGTTGAAGGTATAAAGAAATATCATTTCATTTGATTGAAAATGTTTCATGCACTGTGTGAGTTTCAAGGAATTTTTACTTTGAATCCCTGAGTTAATTGACCTTCATTATTTATTTTATTTGTTTCAGAAGTATTTCTCGACATCACTTACATTTTTCCAACTCACTTTTGCCAGTTCAATTTCGTGTTTCTCCTTGTAATCTATCCTCCCTTTCTCGTTCCTCCCTTTGTAATCTATCCTCTTCCTCCAACCTTACTGTTTCTAAATCTTTTACTATAGTTTCATCATAATCCTCTGTTTCCGATATTTTTTTATAATATTCTTAACAGTTTCTTTCTCCGAAACCTCGCAGTTCAATTCTAGCTAAACTGATTAATTGACTTTTCTACATTTGTTTAAAAAGCCATTATCTTTGTTTGACTAGTTCGACAAGGAAACACTTAAATTAATCTATCTGAATACCTGTTTCACACACATCAGCTGTCACCACGTTTCAATCTGACAGTTTCTAGGCTTCTTCAAAATCTTCAGATATGGTTAAAACATTCCACAGTTCCTCATAATTTTTCACTCCAGCAGAACCACCACGCACCATTACTGTCTTGATTACCAAACCACAGCAACCAACACTGATTCTTTGAACACCCTTTCCCATGAACTACAAATCCAGGCAACCACGTTGTTCCACCACGTTGTTGCAACCATTTCTTCTAACAATTCTACGTCATCCACCGCTGTACCAATTTTGTAACGTCCACGTTACCTTGCCTTATTAACTGGCTGTTACAACTTTATATATCCATACAACATCCCTTTATTATGTTGTATCTTTATCATGTTGTTTATTATGTTCTTTGACATTCTTCACTTTCAGATATATAGAGATAGATCTTTCTTTTAAATAACAATTTATTTAATCTTTCAGAGGTTATACAATTCATACAATTCCTAATTCCAACTTTTATCAACATCGTTTTCGCTTTCAATCTCTCAACCTTTTTTTTTCATATCATCAATTTCGTTACTATCGTAACATTTAAAATGTTTCCAATATTTGTTTACATATCATGTTAACTTTGGCAAATCCGCCAGTGAAGTTGAAACGTTCACCTGCTTCCTCCAATATTCCTCTCCCCACGTCTTCACGCCACTAGCCTCCCTCTCCTGTTCCTCTCCCAATGACCTCAATTCATTCGCGGCCTCCGGACAGGGGCGGGCGGCGGGGCGGCGGGGGGCGGGGCGGGCGGGCGGGCGGGGCGGGCGGGGCGGTTCGCTGGCGCACGGAAGGCCGCCCTGCGGAAGAAGGACGAGTGCTCGGCCTGTAATTTGGGATGCGACTCCCTGGCCCGCCCCGCTTCGCCGGACTCTTGACCTAACGCATCCGGACGGGCAGGGTCCCCGCCCCGACAGCTGGGCCGGCACCAGCCCGGGCTCGGATTTTCCGACGCGGCCTCTCTCTTAGCATAACTCCCCTTCCAGCTGGGATTGCTCAGTGGTAGCAACGCCACATCTGCAGCATCGCTCTGCGGGAGGTTTGAGTCCGACGGCGGCTGACTTTTACACAGCTTCGAAACGTGTGAATCGAATGAAGAGAATCCAGTGTCCCGCGGCAGGATTTTCGACACTCTTTTCGCAGGTCGAATTCAGTCGCTGTCTGACGAGACTTCTAGAGGCTGACTGCTCTGTTTAGTAGGTTGCCGAGATATCTCCAATCAACACCAGTCAAATGTCAGTTCTACCCTAACAAATTGGTCATGGATCGCAGCGATCTTTTCTTCCTCTTCCTTGTTTTATCCTCACCCTTACACACACACACTTAAACTAAATTGCACTACACTACCACATCCAGGAGACTAGTCGGAGCTTGAACTGCTCTGGTTGGGGCGGTGCCCACTGTGGCAGAAACCTGGTGAGAAAACCTCCTAGTCGACGGTAGACTGCGCGATCTCACCATCCGTTAAAGATGGCAGCTCCTCCCCTCGAGTTTATTCTCAAAATCAAACTCAGACCTATGTTTTGAAAATCACTTAGCATTGAAGACCCCTTAAGAAATGAACGCAAATAAATTGTTTCTTGTTGAAATAAATTCTTTTAAATTAATTAAGCAGTTTTCTTATTAACTTTTGGGTGAGGTAAGATATGAACATTTCACTTGATATAGTGAGCGTAGGTCTCTTTATTACGTAACATGTAGGTAGTGAGGACTTGAATTATAATCTCATATGAGATATGAAAGGACATATAATATCAAACCAGTAAATTCCAACTACTCTGCGTATAATAAGAATCCTTTAGAATAAAAGATTAAAACAATAAGTATTACAACACAATGGCTGATACAGGTTTCTGTGTAGAAATAGATCATACAAAACAGGGAGTTAAATTACATTTCCCAGGAAAGTTAAGGCATAAAACACAATAATTTAAGAAAAGAATATATACTCTCTCTCTCTCTCTCTCTCTCTCTCTCTCTCTCTCTCTCTCTCATATATATATATATATATATATATATATATATATATATATAATAAAGAAATTAATAATGTAATGTAATAAAAAATCAGGATTTTCCAAAAATTCACTTTTATTTATTCAAATATTAGTCATTGGCATAATACATTTCGCCATCTTTCAGGTAGTAAGTAATACCATGTCAGAAAAACTGCTTGTTATTTATCGCAAACCATTCATTCAGCCAGTTACCAACTTCGTCGAAATTGCTGAAGGCTATTCTGCGAACGCGGTCTCATTGATGCTAAGAGGTGATTCGCGGTGAGATGGCGTCAGATTCGAAGTGTGGAAGAATGTCCCATCCAAGAGATTTAACCCTTGTACCCTAACATTATTTTATTCACACTTACTACTAACATGTGGTTATTCATAACCCCATATTTTATTTCTGTATTTTAAACAGGGAAAATGTAAGAAATAAATCTAAATTATTTGGACACATTTTTTTATCAGAATTTATAAAAAAATAATGTTGCTTATTTGATTTTATTATAACGTTGTCCATGACACTAAATAACTTCACAACAATTGAAACAAATTTCTGGCTATGTTCTGAATAAACAGGGGTACCATTAAAACAAGCAGTGTTTGTTGTTTTCACATATGGCATCAGCTTGCTTTATAATTTATTTGGAAATTGTTGTTTTATCAATAGTTTTTTTGGTGTGACTGATAATCTGTCAATTGCATTTCGAAGATGAACAGGAGGTTTCTCAAATTTAACTCACCAGTAAATTGCAACAATTAACTATCAGCTTGAACAGCTCATGTAAAATGGACATTACAAGAAGAATATAGAAGATCTCAGTACAGCCAACCGCATCATTTGCTAATAATTAATGTTTAATTTTTCGTGAGATACTTGTAACCTGTTAGGTTATAGGGTTAAAGATGTCTCGCTGATTTTTCTGTGTGAGGCGGCGTTGCCGTGCATTTGCCGCTCAGTCAAACCGTGTGAGACCCATTTACGAGGTGAAACCTTACCACATCCCCCGCGCCAGGAAGACTCGCCAGGCAAGCGGCACTAGCGTCGCGAAACATCTGGCAGCGGCCTCTAAGAACGCTGCCGAATGCAAGTCGACCCAATATAAACGGGCCTGCAGTGACGAGTAGTGACGAGTAGTGACGAGAGATCGAGAGTGACGAGTAGTGACGAGTAGTGACGAGTAGTGACGAGTAGTGACGAGTAGTGACGAGTAGTGACGAGCAGTGATGAGCAGTGATGAGCAGTGATGAGCAGTGACGAGCAGTGATGAGCAGTGATGAGCAGTGATGAGCAGTGATGAGCAGTGATGAGCAGTGATGAGCAGTGATGAGCAGTGACGAGCAGTGACGAGCAGGACGAGCAGTCACGTACGAAGAACGGGCTTGTTGACTGCAAACCGACTCGGATGACTGAGGGGATGATGACACGCTCCCGGGGTGCGCGCTGCTGTAGTCGCCCTGCCGAACGCCTGGTCCACTGGGAGATGGGGAAGAGGCCGTCGTCAGTCATCTCGACTCCGAGCATCCTCCTTCAATCCATCTTTCCCCCTGTCTCTCCTTTAATTATTAATAAATGGTGCATTTTACTGAAAAGCGTCTTCTGAGTAAGCCCCCCTCCCTTCCCTCAACTTCCCGTTAATCAATCGCAGTACTGAAGTGACGAGTCACCTTAGGGAATATGCAGTCAGTTTCCGAGGTGGTTCATCACACGAGTTTGATTTTCCCCCATTTCTCGTAAACGTTTGCTGATTTTTTTTGGTGACAATTTAATGATTTTGACAATTGTTGTTGAGTTTGAGTCAACATCCAATAGCGCCTGCAAATGCATGTCTTCGTGCTTTGTAGTTAGCCGAGCGCGCCCTCCCTTTCACATTGAATTCACGAAGTTTAAATTGTCGGATCTATGTCCCAAATGTTCTAATCGCTGATCGTAGTTCACGAAACATTGCATTCTTCGACCTTTTTTTACTTGTTCTAATATGGATCATTTTTAGTTTAATGCAAGTAAGATTAGAACAAATACATTGATAACTTCGACGTAATAATTTGTGAATACTTGGAGAATATATACAAACCCAGTCTATGATAATGAATAATTTCACCGTATATTTCTCCTGGCAAATAATCGCTTTCAAAGCCTTTTCTATAGATTGAATCAGAAAGCAATGCCTGTCGCAAATTATCTTTCAGGCAAAAACGTCGACATGATTACTGAATGACGACACAGACACTAATGTTAGGGGGACTCAACTTGTGTGTTCAGGGTTAATGCGAGACAAACAGACTGACGTAGTGTCAAATGCATACATGTACTATTATCTGGGACCATCACTTTGTCATACCTGAAAATACTTATGAGTACTCTGATAAATGTATACCGTGTGTCCCATCAACTATGGGCCACCCCATAACTTTTAAACGGTTACAGTATCGACATAGTTTTCTCTCAACAATACGGAATCATGGCAAGCAATATTTCATAGAGGTATTGTTTGAAGTATTTTAGTTTTCGAGATATTTAATCATCTTTGATTTTTAAATGAACTAAATGTATTTTTCGTCAGCAGTGGATAGATCACAAAAACGAAATCCAATGATATACATATGTTAGTTTTGATAGAAGTTTTAGTATAAAGTAGGTTCTGAGTTGTGATTTAATGAAGGAACATTGTTTCCTATAGCTGCGTTTCCTGAACTGTCGCCTTTGGGGGAAGGAGGCTTGCTTCGCGGCGCCGCTGTCCGCAACAGGCTCGACGCCGCAAAGACCACCTTCCCAAAGCAAAGGGAAATATTGTTCGTTTAATTTAAAATCACATGTCAGAAAGTCTATTTTTTTACTAACATTTCTAACAAAACACTGACATATGATACATCATTTGATTCCTCTTTCATGAACTATCCATTGCAATCGAGAAAATATACCATTCCATTTAAAAATCGAAGATTAAGTTTCTCAGAAAATATATTACGAATAAAGTTATACAGAATGTTACTTATCTGCCATTTGATTCCTTTTTTATGATATCCATTGTGCTAGAAAAATTCATTCCATTTAAAAATCAAAGATTAAATTTCTCAGAAAAAATATTACGAACAAATTTTATACAGAATGTTACTTGCCCTTGCCATTTGATTCCTCTTTTCATGATGTAACCATTGCTGCGAGAAAAATATCATTCACTTAAAAATCAAAGATTAATTTCTCAGAAAAGATATGACGAACAACGTTTATACAGAATAGTACTTGCCCAATGATTCTGCATTGTTGAGCGAAATCTATATTTCAATATCGCAAACCGTTTAGAGAGTTATGGTAGCCTACAGTTGGTGGGACACCAACTGTGGCTACTTATATATATATATATATATATATATATATATATATATATATATATATATATATTCGCAAAATACAGTACGAGGAGGTTGAAAATGGAGACAAATAAAATTAAGAAAAGAGTAGAGAAGAAGAGAAGAAGAAGAAGAAAGATAAAATCTATGGGAAGATAAGAAAATACGCAAGCGTATGTAACGACAAGTTTGAACCACGAGTAAATCCATTCAACGAAACGTTGTTGACTCTCTGCGCGCTACCGAACGCTCAGACCGGCGCCGCAGGCGGGCGGGCGGGCGGGCGGGATTCGATTCCAGCAAACACGAACGCGCGTTGGAATAATAGCAGAGGCTCCGCGCGCATCCAGCGCAATTTAGCGCGCGCAATTTTATCGCTTACGGGCGCCGGAACAAATTACCTCGGAGACCGCACGTCACTCGCGCTTCATGCTCCGCGTCCTCTGCGGACGCTCGCCGCGGCTGGATGCTTGTCCTGCGTCCTCGCACGCCCCGTCCTCGCTGCGCCAGAGGCGGTGGCTTGGCGTTGAAAGCTCGAGTTCCTTGGCAGGAATGCGTTGTCGCGATAAATTCACTCGTTTGGATTGTTGGTCGGTTGTTTGTGATTCCGGCGCGTCAACGGATTACGTCTTTGCTCCGTAAGTGAAGTGCATGTGTTTCATCGGGAGATGGCGGTGCTCTTCTCCGGTGGATGGCGAGATCCGGCGCCTACCACCGTCGGCTAGTGGGGTTTCCCCTAACCAGGATTTCTCCCACCAGCTGGCAGCCCAGCCGGACAAGCTCTAAGCTCCGAACGGTCTCCCGGAATATATGATATGTAGTGCATGTTAGTGTAGTGTGTGTAAGGGGAGAGGATAGGACAGGAAGACGAAGAAAAGATAACAGGCGCTCCGTGGCCCATTTTTAGGTACTTTTCCGGCATTCGTGCGTGATGGTCGGAGAAATCAGGGAAACTACGACCCAGAGCAGACGTCTGCTAGAATTCCTCCAAACACCGACTGAATTGAGCTAGCTGGCAAGCTAGTGGCTGAAATATCAGATAATACTGTCAGCGCTCGAAGGTAGATCTTCGATTCTTGGCTGTCCCGGATGAGCCACGTCTCAGTCGATAGAAATGACTTTTTGGGCAATCATGCGTGGCCTTCTTCAGGTTATCCTACTGGCAGAAGAGGAGAATAGCTCAGTACTAGGCAGTTAAGCTCTCGAAGTATAGCTGTGAAGAAGGCCATAAGATGATGGCCGAAAGGTGAGTTCGATCGACTGAGACAGCTCATCCCGACAGCCAAGAATCGAATGATTCCGGCCGCAAGCCTACACATCCATGCCGGGAGACCATCTTGATGTTCAGGAACGCAACGGAACGGCGTTCCATTACCTCGCATAATTATTGAATTATATTGTAAATTTGTAACATTTCTATTAATATCATAATCAAATTGGGCGCGTTCTATTAAAATTTTACGAGTCGCACTGCATCTATACTTGGGGTTTTGAATACGCCTGAGGGTAATATCTTCAAGATGGAATATGGCACGGCTTTCGCATCTTTCTGGGTCATGCCGCTAGAGCCGGTGATCTGCAGCTCTGCTTGATACGGTTGCGATCATGCGACATCTTACGGCAGGACCGATAAATACGCAAAATGTCCGTGCTCATTCCATCTTCAATATAATCCCCTCAGGGGCAATACCTGATCAACACCAGCAGAATGCCGGAGATACCTATCAAACGGCCACGGGCCGCCCCGATATTTCCTTTCTCTTCCTCGTTCTATCCTCACTTCTTACACATACCATACACTAACATGCATTACACTACCACATGCTAAAGATCTGTCGGGGACATAGAACTGTCCTGACTGGGCGGTTCTCCGCTGGGAAATACCGCTTGGGGAAAACCTCGCCAGGCGACGGTAGGTCGGTGCCGGATCTCGCCATCCAGTGAGGGAAAACACCTCCACCCCCGATGAAATTATACACTACACTTACGGACTAATCCCCTCAGTAATTGGCGCCGGAATCACTAATCATTCCATAAACTAGACAGGATCTCGTCGTTGCAGAGGCAACAGGCCAGACAACGCGAGTTATAGCGGCGTGGCATTCGATTCCTCCGCGCTGATGGATGTGCTTCCTGAGGTGCGCGCCCCGCCCGCGAGCGTCCGTCGAGGGCGCGCCGTCTGCCCGTCGCAGGCCCGGCTGCCGCCGCCGCGGCCCCACCTGCTACTCCGCCGCCTGGCGCCGTGCGCGTGAATTAATGAGGCGGGATGGACGCCCCACTTTGGCGTCAGCAGGACTCCGCCTCGGGGTTGAGGCGGCGGTGAAGGCGACATCAGGGGTGATGGGGGGTGGCGATGGTAACAGTGAGGGAGATTGTAGAGGTCGTGCGGGTTATGTTGACCGGGATGCACTGGCAGAGCTTACGGAGGTAGTGGTGAGAGTGGCAGTAACGTGTCGATGGTGACAACGGCAGCGACCTTGGGGTTGAGGTGGAGGTGAAGGCGATACCAAGCGGTAGTGGTGGTGATGGTGAGGGTGCAGATTATAGATATGGTGGGGTGATGTTGACCTAGAATGCTCTGGGTGAAACTTACGGAGGCGAGCATGGCAAGAACGCGGAAGTAAAGGCGGGGAGCGGTGGTGGGTTTAATGGTGTTGGCGGTGGTGATGGAGGTAAGGTGAGAGTGCGATGGTGACACTCGGCGGACCTCGGGGTTGAGGCGGAATTTTCATGGTTGCATTGTGGTCCAAATTTGTCGATAAATTCACATCTTATCTTGTTAGTTATTTTTTTTGGAATTTGATTCCTTTCTTTGATCAGAATGCAAATAGTGTGCTAACTATTACGTACTATGGAAATCCTGCTAGTATTGATCTCAGAATCGACAAGGACGACTAGTGTACATTAATATGGGAATACGATGCAAATTTCTACATGCAATTATTATTTCTGGCTATTTCTGAAGTAAAACATTATCCTCTAAAAGTTGAACGTTACTTGAATTGTTGGTTAGGAACTGCGGGGTATCGCAAGGCCAATGGGCGCAGCAGTAGATGCTGCTTGTCTGACGTCAGAGGGGGCGGCAGCACTTCCGCCATAGATACCTGTGAGAAAGAAATTTGAGAATTCGAGACAGCCTTCAATCTGTGAATGATCAATGGATTCTGCAGGTGAAAGATAAGGAGATCAATGGTCTCAAACAAAACTGTACATGTGTAGAGTCCAAATTCTTCCACATGATCTTCTCGTTAAAAATGAAAATATTTTCACCGCTTGGGACGTTTCATCAAATGTAGTTAAGGTTCACTGACGCTATCTGCGTCATTTGTCCTCGTCATCATTTTAAGACTAATTACAATACAATTACAAAACAATATGAGTGTATACTTTACTTACGATTGACGAAGTCAAGGTAGCGAGTGTTTAAAGGTCATAGATTGTCTGTTCATAAACGAACAAGTTAGTACCATTTAATAAACGCAGTGTTCTGGATAACCTAATAGAGGACTATCATATACGTGTGCAGATAGGTATAGGCAATTATACATTTCAATTACATTTTCAGTAACTCTTGACTCTTTGACTTCTAAAATTTTAACTCCTTCTTCATAACAGATTGTAATTGTATTGTTTCAGAATTTGTAAAACACCTCCCATCATCAGTGTTGGAGAATAGAACATGAAAAGATATTTTGAAGTTATCAATTTGAAGAATAATGCTAAGTAGTACATTTTGCTTGTATATTTTCTATAGTTCTTATTTCTGTGTATTACAGGGTTCAGATAGCAATATATTAAATTACAAATTTTGTCTTAAATCTTTAATACACTCTTGTGAGGTAATTCACTTCTAACAATAGCACATTATTATAGAATTTTCTGTCTTATCTTCCTATCGTATTTTATACAGAATGATACTTTTTATCACTGTAGCTTGAATATTATATACACATTTTATATACAGCATCACTGTGATATTGAATATTTAGTTTGTCACTTTCAGAAAGCTAAAACTTCTTTGTCATATACTTTCTAATTCATTCTCTTTAATATTGATTATCAAATTGTACTTTTGGGACTTTCACTTAACTGAAATTATTGAATCTGTTAAGTTTCTGTTTATTAAACTTTGAGCAGATCCAGTCAAAATGATGTATCTCAATTGAACGAGTTTGGTATGTATATATATATATATATATATATATATATATATATATATATATATATATTTCTGAAGAAACACTTTGTAGAGATAAAATTCCGTTTACATTATTTAACATACACTGTTTAAATTTTACTTTGTTGGTTATAAAGCATTGGGGTTCTCTTTGTGTGAATTGTGTTGTATTGTAACTTTCAATTGCCATGTTATGCCTGAGGTATTTTTAAAAGTGAAAAGTATTTAGCTAAAATGAACAATTTGAGAGATAATCGAGATATACTGAATCGTAGTATTGCAGTCGTTATTTTCCTAAAATACTTCTTTGTTGTAAACATTGTATTGCTTGGAAAATCAGAATAATACGTTTTAAAATATAATAAAATATTCATTGTACGTCGCTTTATTTCAATTTTTCCATCAGCAATAGAAAAGACTTAAATATTCTTCTTCAAATCAAGTTCTGTTCTGTAGTTGACCTTACGAGTTAATTGTTTTAAATTTGTCAGCAAAGCAGAAATCTATAGTCTCAGCTAATTTAATTCTTCTTTGAGATTTGCGTCGATGTGATAAGACAAAACCTGATGTTCTTTTAAAACATTGACCTTGTTTCATTATTCCGAATAATCTTTGAAGATTTAATACAACAATTTTGTCCTTTGAACTAAATTGGCGAGGCATCATTTATCCACCTTAAAATGATAATCTCCAAACTTGGATGGAGATGAATAGAGAATTTCTGCATGAAAAGAGGTTCAGAATAATAATAATAATAAAATACACACAATAATAATAATAATAAAATGTAGCAGACCATTGGCAGAACAGCAACACCTTCATACGGAAAATGTTTGCTCCAAGTGGAAAGGAATACTCACAGCTTGTGACGTCTGTTGAAACCGGATACAAAGGGGGAGAAAACCTTATCCTCTTGTGTATATCTCTATGCCATACAATTAGAGCGTTGACCACCACGAGTCACATAAAGCTTTAGTACTACAGTTTGAAAATCAGAATTGATATCATAGGATTGGGGTAATCGGTGTAACAATACCAGTCATATCGATGAGTTATGAAAGTTCTGAGATTTGTTCCGCAAAATGTGTGTATGGATTGTACTTTCCAAGGTTTTTCAATGAAACATATGAATTAAGTGTAATGCTAGGCAATACTACACAACAATTTCTCTATCAACAAAGGAGCAAAATGAATTGTAGTGGGAAAAGATGAATAATTTCTGTGACTCCTAAACTGGCCTCGTTCGATTGGCGTTCTGCAAACGAAGTGAGCTTTCCTAATCTGATCGCTCCACTCGAATCGGTACTCGTCGGTGGCTCGCTGTTAACGTGCCGCTTTTCACGGCGAAACCTTGAGTTCAATTCCGGCCGAGAAATTATACCGTGCGCTTTGTTTAAAAATGTATCTATTGGTGTGACGATGAGAAAGCCCACCTAAGGTTATGAAGACCAGAATGTACGGTGAAGGGATGTCTCGTGTTAACCATACGAACCCTTATCCCATGGCAGAGACTGCTAGAGCTGGTCGGCGAGTCCGTAACAGGCTGTCGGGCCAAAAGTAGAATGTACTCTAAATAGATGCGTATACAATGGCGCGGTATGAAATGACCGATCTCGATTGATTTGATTGATTGATTTTTTCGTGTTTACGGGCGCGTCAACGGCTTTGGTCATTAGTCCCGTTAGTAGTGCATGCTTTTCCGGGAATGGTGATCTTCCACTCGATGGCGAGATCCGGCGCGACCTAACGCATAGGGGGTTTCACAACTAGGACTCTCCACTGCGGGCACGCCCAGGCGGGACAAGTTGTAAGTCCCGTCCGGTCTCCCGGAATGTGATAGTGTCGTGCATGTTAGTGTAAGGTGTGTGTGTGTGTGTGTGTGTAAGAGGAGAGGATAGGACAATGAAGGGAAGGACAGATCCGCGCGGTCCGTGCCGTTTGGTAGGGTACTGCTCGGCATTCGCCCGGTGTTGATCGGAGAAACCACGGAAACTACGATCAGACCAACGGTTGCTGATTCTCTCCAGACAGCGACTGAACCGACCTAGCTGCCAGGTGTCGAAAATCCGCCGCCGTGGGAGTGGGAACCTATAACCTCCGGGCAGAGGCGCTGCAGTGGATCAGTTGATGCACTGAGCTACCGCTCAGGCATCCTCTCTTGCTCCTCAGGCCTCTTTGCGTTTGCGTTTGAAGGCGTGGCTCGGCCTCGCGTAACCTGAGTCACGGCAGTGCTTGTCCCCACCGGTGACCCATATCTCGCTCCCATAGAGGAGGGAATCGATGTAGCATAAGCCAATGCGGCTTACGTCCAAAGGCGAGCTTCTGTACATTTTCCAGCGCTCTAAACGTCAGCTCGCTGCAGTGCAAATGTATTCTGAAATATTCTGAAAACTCATGGTGAATATCGCAATACATTGCCGATCCTATCCATTACATTTGAGAAACCTTCCAATAACTCGTATATTCTTTTTTATATCAACTTTACATGAAAGAGATTCGGGGGCATAACAAAAATTTGACGGACCAGTTCGCTTTCAGACTTCATATTAGTAATCTGTGAGACAAAATAATTTTCCTCGTATAGGACACTAATTTTGTTTCATCATCACTAGAGTAATGAGAAATTGCTCCTCAAACAGAACTTAAAGTAACTAGACGAAAATGGAATGTAGGAGAAATGTTTTGGAATGCAGTTTCTTTTGAGTCTGATAAAATTGAAATGAAAATTAAATTTAAATCATACTGATTCCGTGACGAAATGGCAATGTTTCCACTTTACCAGCAAACAGTATTTCCTCAAAGTTTTGTTTTACATTTTATCTTCGCTTGTTGATTTAAAGAATAATGATTTTCCAGAAAGAAATCTCTGAAGAATTTCTTTATTGTTATAACTACTTCCATCCAACAAGTTTCTAGAATTTGTGTGATAATTGTGTTAGTCATGTCTCGTCAGAGTAAAACAATAAAGTTTCTAGGTAATTTCTTCCTTTTGATGAGAAATATAATACTGATGAAGGTTCAGTGATAGTTGGAAAATCCATTCTGTCTTTTCTTTAAAAAAAATCCGTTCGGAAAGACAAAAGCGAAGTGTTTGTGAATAAAGTCTCTGAAATGGGAAGCCAATATATTTCTAACATAAAGAACTTACTGTCGAATGAGACAGTGTATATTCATAGTTAACTTACGTCAAAATTACTATTTCTGAAGTTCCTTTTAAATTATTCGAATCTCAGGAATGATTATAGTTTTTTAATTTCCAAATGTATTGCATTCCTTCACATTTTAATTGTTTTGCAATTTATACTCACAAAACAAAATACAACAGAGATTTTGTTTATTTCTATACCTTACAAAATGTATTTCAGTTAATATCTATATCAACAATATAATTTGACGATGAAAACACTCTACCACATAATGCAGGGCTTCAGATCACAAGGTCAACAAATGCATCACAATATTAAAGGATCTAAACGCCTCATCATCGCTTGTGACGTAAACTAGTTGCGAAATGACCCTCAGTAACCCATGGTTGTATGATCTAGTGCTTCTATATAACACAATAAACGTACCATCGCCTGGGCAGTGGTAACAGGGACGAAGATAAAATATCAAATGCCAAAGCCTGCTTATGAAAAGAACAATATTAAAAATAACGTGACTTTCAAGTAAGTTTCTTCATTAGATACATTATTGAATATCACCAATGTAGTGCTCTGTATGATAAATATTTCAGAAGTTGGAGCAGTGCATGTACTACATTATAGTCAATTGGATATTCAGATAATTCTGTTTTTTCATACTACACGCTTCTGTTTAAACATACTCCTCCCAACAAAACGTGACACTCAATTTACAATAAAATTAGGGTTATCTTATTGAAAAGCCCAAGAAATTAGCTACGATGTAATGCAATGGAAGGAATATTAGTGGATGTGTGTTATCTAAACCTAACAAAATGGTATATCTGCATCAAGAATCAACCGCAGTTAAGTTGTGGTTGTGTGGATTCTTCAGTAGCACTTGGCTCGCATGCTTACGACCTCCGTAGAGAACACACATAAGCATTTCGGCCGGGTGGCGGCGTGAGGGCGGTCCATCACCCCAGCCGGCGAGTGCCCGGCATCGCCCATCACCTCCGCACAGACCCCATTCTTTCCCTGGGTGGCGCCCTCATACCTGCCGGTGCTGTGCAGCGCGCACACGTAGCGCGCAGACCGTAATCGTTCGTCTCCGGGTGATGGCCCCGCCCGCGGCTTTGGACAGCCCTGACCACGCGCTTCGACGCGTCGCGCCCCCCACCCCCACCCCGCCTCCCGCCAACTCCCGCCACGTGCTGGCACAGTGGGCACGCTCAAGAAACGCTGCTATAGAAACGACAACAGGGTGGTTACAGAAAGGTTTATAGGAACAAAGGCAGAGTGACTCACAGAAACTACAACAGCATATCCTTTTTCACATTTTTCTAAATCTGCAATTTTCGAAAAATTCAGTGATTTCATCGAAAATCTGACCTGCAGCATTCTCTTCAGAATACTTTAGCAATCCGAGAATAAAGATGAATAAAAACTGAGGTGCCATTTTTGAGAATGTGTTGAAAATATTTATATTTCACACAAGTGCTTCCAATGCAAAATATCCGTTTCAGACTCAAGGGCCTCGAGTTTCTATAAATCGTTCGGGAACATCACTTTGTGTGAAAATCGGTTGAACTGTTTAGGCCAGGCCTGCACAACGCCTGCTCCACGGGCATTCTGCACTAACAGCCAGCTGTCTGCACGCGAGAGCGGCGAAAGTGCAAATAGTGGGAAGTAGCCGCTTTGGAAGTCGAGCGAGGGTCGACGCGAGCGTAGATTGAACTTCTAGTGCTGTGAAATATTTGACCACTTATTTAAAGTGCGATCTACCGATTTTCTAGCTAGAAATGCCATATTTCACTGTTTAAATTCTTATGGGCATGCTATGTTTCGACGTTGTTGTTTTAAAATTTTTGTACTTTATGATCATTGTAACTCATAAGCATTATTTTGAAGCAGTGGCCTCCTTTAAAATTATTAGTAATTTTAAACTCACAATTTATTAATTTTATTAAATTTACAATTAATAATTGATTAATTTTTTATAACCAGAATTTTATAAACAAGGATGGTTATAATGTCCCAAAAGATAAAAACAGAGTAAATGGGGGCCTGGCGTTTGACATGACATCCATAGTTGAAGGTTCCAGAACACATCACATGTGAAGACAATTAACCGGACCGTGTATTCCGGGTTGAATTTGGGTATGCAGTATTTAGGCTTGTTGTTTTCCAAAACATTTATGGATTTTAGAGATGAAAGCATGTTGAACTATTTCAAGTTATGATGTTTCAATACGGAAAATTTCATTGAAAACGTATTTTCGGTTGAAAAGGTTTTGCTGAACAGTTAGGTATACATTAATTCTTAAATATGTTGAAGATTGAAACATTACATCTCCAGAAGGTGAAAGTCACGTATTTATCGTACTTATTGCTGATAAAAGCCTAGTTGTCCTGGCAACTTAAGGTACCATTTATCGCACTTATTGCCCAGTTGTCCTGACAACTTAAGGTACCATTTATTGTACTTATCGCCAAGTTGCCCTGCAAATTTAAGGCACCATTTATCGCACTTATTGCCAAGTTGTCCTGGCAACTTAAGGTACCATTTATCGTACTTATTGCCCAGTTGTCTTGACAACTTAAGGTACCATTTATTGCACTTATCGTCAAGTTGCCCTGCAAACTTAAGGTACCATTTATCGCACTTATTGCCAAGTTGGCCTGGCAACTTTTTCTACTTCTCTTGGTATCAACCGAGGCGGCTGCTCTGACCAGTCTTTGGTATTGTCTGTTGCAGCGGGCCTCCAGAAGCACCATGAAAAGGGAAAAGTAAATCATCTTATAGCTGGGTAAATGAACGAATAACTACTTGCAAACTAAAAATTGAAAGAGGATACCTCAGTATTATAGCTGTGTATGCCATGAAGATGGTAGGACAGAAGAAGCATACGATTTCTACAACAAATTACAAGATGTATTAGATTCCACGAATTATATTCTATATTCTAATTATATTCTATATATTATATTATATTCTAATTTCTGGAGATTATAGTAAAATTTGGACAACAACCTATCCCAAAACTAATTGGAACAAAAGCGACTGACATTGAGCCAAAATGAGAAAATTGAAGATATTTTATTAATTTTAATGAATTAAGAATAAAGAATTCCTTTTTAAACAAAAAGAGATACATAAATATACTTGGGCAGCCAGAGGAAGCCACTCAATAATAGATCTCTTCGTAACCAATGGAAAGTTAGGTAAATGCTTTGAAGATGTAAGAGTTCTAGAGGAAAGGTATAGGATCTGACCACTATCTTCTACGAGATAAAATAGAGAGTTTAATAAATTTCGTTATAAACAAGGTAAACAATACAACAGCACTGAGCCGAAGTGGGTTTTTTCGCCGAAGCTGTGGGCGGAAACCAATGGAATTTAAACGTCGCTGCGGTGCTGGGAGGGTGCGTGAGGCGGCAAGGATGTGTGGGCGTCGTGCGTGAAGCCCTGTGCGTGTAGCGTGACGCACAGACGGATGCACGCAGACAGAGGTGGGAGCCCCAAAGGGAAAAGTGAGAGACTGCCTTTATTTGGCTTGTGAAAATAGGCACCACGTTTCATCAATCTGTTCACTTACTTGCCCAAGGAACGGTGTGTTATTTCAGCAATATCCAAGAGGAATGAGAAGACTAAAAGCATTTTACATCCTAAGGCAAAAAGTCGACCTTTACATAACGAGACAGGAAAGTTCACCCGCCGAGGCCGATAGGCCGGATGGAAACTCTGTCGAGTCATGAAAGAGTCTTGCCGTGGATGTACGATATTTTATTCGAGATTCGTTTTATGCATGATTTCCTGTAATTGAATAGTATCACTGACATGAAATGTGTTAAGTCCGGTATACACGGTACAGTTTTGTGCAGATTGGACGTAAAGACTCAAGCGCCCCTAGCGGCAGAATGATTCACTAACGGCGATGGCATTACGATTTTGTAGTTAGGTGTGTCAAAGTGCGATTGTGTGAAGTGATATATGTGAAAACTATTCTTCTCAATTCTTGCCTTCTTATTTTCATTCTCTCTGCTCTCATGGCTCTGCTCCTAATTAATACCAAATAAAGATCATAATCAGAACGCACACAACAAATACCACCACTGACAGTACTCGACGGCACAATTCAGTTTCATCTTTAGACCCCTAGCCGGCCTGTGGCAATTCTGCAGAAAACGTATAGACCGTGTATGCGGACGTTTGGCTTTGTACTTTTAGATTGGGATCCTGAAGTTTCTGTGGAAACTTATGAGAATCTACACGAAACCTGTACCGTGCACACCGGGCTTTATATAATCCATCTAGTTGTGGGTGGCCAGAGAGTGCGCGGGATGCGCTGAGACTACCACCCGTTCTGCTAAGGCCACTAGAGTATAGAGCGATTTTCCTGAAGATGATCCAAAGTGACAGCTAGTGCTGGCAACATAACTGAAATTCTGTGGTCATTGTTCCCTTGAGCCCATTAGACTCGCTTCCCGCATTCGTTCGTTTGCAGTTGGCTAACTTGTATACGGCTTCGACACTTCCTTTGTGGTGTCCTTGTCCGACAAAATATAGTGCGCTGAGAAATAAATATGTGTATAGAAATAAATGATAAGTGCAGTGTTATGTGCTTTTCTGTAAAGTTCTTTTTCTTATATATTACATTGAATTTACTTTTGTGTAATAAATATTATGTTTATTTAAAAACCGAGACGTGAAAGGAGATGCGTACCGTGCACGTGTTTCGGCTTAAAATCATTTTACTTTCTATTTACATTCGTATTTTCTTTTACTGATTGTGAGAGCATGTTAAGAGATTTTCTACATACGTAATTAAATTTAAATATTTCCGAATTCATATACGTGCATGTACCTTAGCGAAACTCTTAGAATTCATAGGGGTGTTTTCCTAGAAGCCATTACAAACACTATTATTCTTTTCCTGAATGAGTTGGAGTACCGCCAAGAGCTGTTTAATAGATTGTTAAATTACAATTAATGTAAACAGTTCCAAATAAAATATCAATTAGTAAGTGCATGTTTTCAATGTATTCAATACCTAACTCAATACATTTTGACATGGAACTTTTACTACGTGGCTTGCTGATTGTAGTTTGTTTCTTAGCTAGATTAATACGTGGCTGGTACTACAAGTGAAAATTGTCTATGCACTAACACTGAGATCTACAACAGGTTAACAACACAAAGGGCCGGTTGCATAAAGCCTTCCATAGGGGTTCCATACAATGGGTTCACAAAAATTTATATATAGGCGTGCACCGTTCATAAAGCAAAGTATGGAATCTATAACATATACATATAAGAACTTGAGATGAAACCCAATAGATGGGCCCAGTTAATATCTGAATACCTATTCTGTCTTCGTTTTGCACGTTGTTAGCTGTGCTGTGTGGTGAAGTGTGTTTAGTTGTGTTTGTCCACTTTTCAGTAGAAAGTTTTTTTTATTTATTATATTCATTCCTTCATTTTAGTTTACTTTTATTTAATTCTTTTCGAAATACAATTAATTCTTTATTTTCATTGACTATTTGATTTAATTAATTTGGTTTATACGGCCCTAAGACACGAATTTTAAATACAATGCAAGGCTTATTGGTTCTTGTGGCAGCAGTTACACGGCGATGTTGGTGACAGCAGAGCGGGAACATTTCGTTCAGGACGCGTATCAGAATCATCTTTAATGAGCAACTTTTTGTCGAAAACTGTACAACAATGAGCTTCTTCAGATGGTCCGAAAAAATTTTTATTTGAGACCGTCTAGATACTGTTGATATTTGGGCAAGAAAGTTCCACTTTTCAACATAAGCATGAAAAACTACCACGAGTACTTTCCTACTAGCACTTGAAAGTACGGGACAACAAAATACGTAACGAATTGCATCATCCCCGCGCCACTCTGCTGGCCCCTGTTGTCTCAGTTACCGTCATCTGCCGCACACGAGCTGCCCGCGAGCGCGGTTGCATCACCTGTCGGCGATACCCCAGAACAGTCGCGGTGTCCGGAAGGGTCTGGATTGTTTTGACAGGATAATACGCGACGGCCGGCGACCGCGAGTCAGTCTTGAGTCCGCAGTTGAAGCTGAACTGTAAGTGTGCATCGCGGTGCAGTGAGTGTGCTCAGTGAAGGAACCGTTGTCGGTGCATCGTCCCGGTCGGTGACGTGAATGTGACCAGTGCATCGAACTGTGATCAGTGCAGTGAACTGTGGTCAGTGCAAAAGACGTGCGAGTGTGCAAGAGGAGTGAGTAAATAAATCAGAAGTGTTAGTTAAATAAATAAAAGAAGTGTTAGTGTAAAACACGAAGAGAAGTGGTGTAAATAAAGGAAGAAAGTGTAGTGTAAATAAATATCAATGTTTTCAGTGATTGTTTAGAAACAAAATAAATTTTTGTGAAAATGAGACTTTAATTCACCACCTAGAAACGAAAAACAATTGGTGTCAGTGTGGGGTATAACGAGTGGTGAATTAAAACATTAATCAAGATGAGTTTCAAAAAAGTTTTACGGATCTGAAGTGGCCGAGTTGAAGAGAGAGTGAAGAGAGGAACAAGACACTTGGAACGAAAGCAAATTACAAGAACGTTTTGCAAAAGTGATGAAGGCAGCAGGCGAGGACCCAGAGATTTTTCTCTCAAAACAACGGGAACTTTTCGGACCTGCCCAAAATTTTTAAAAAGGGAAATTGATGGAAAATTCCAGAATTTAAAGCAAGTTAACTGAAAATTCCAGAATTTGAAGAACTACTGAAACTCAAAGCTATAGAAGAAAATTGATGAAAATTCCGGGATTTTAAGAAAAGTGGAACAGAAGATAAGCAGAATAATAAATTGATTCGAGAAGAAATGGAAGAAAAATTGAGAAGATAGATGAGAAAATATTGAAGAATGGGGAAAAGTTACTAAATCTTTAAAAAGAGAAGCTGAAGGTTTTACTCCTCAACAGAAAAATCGAATAAAAACATCGTACAGGAACCACTAGAAATGGCGCCAGTACCCACCGTACGGACCACTGGAAAAGCACAGTAAAACCACCCCCTTTGATGGCACTTCTTCATGGTCGAATTATTTGAAGCAATTCAAGGCTGCTGCGACAGTAAATGGCTGGTCCGCAACAGATTGTGCTACGGCCCTGATTTTGGCTTTGCGTGGTAACGCCGTCGATATTCTAAAACAATCGACCGATGAACAGCCCAAACCGAGCAATTGTCGAGACTCGAAACACGGTACGGGCAAGCGCACCTGGAAGACATTTTTTCCCCAGCAAAGGAATCGTGTTCAGAAGCCTGAGAGAGTCTTCAAGAACTGGAAGCTGATATTTCTCGTCTGGCGCCCCTTTTCGGACCCTGATCCCTCGGAGAGTTCCCTGAACGCACAGCCGCCCGGTGTTTTATTGAAGCGCTATGATGCAGAAACACAACAAGCATTGAGACTGCAGCCCGAAAACCTTGCTGACGCATTGTAACAGACTTCAGGTTGCAAAGAGCATCGAAACGTGAGGGACGAATCGAGTTGCAAACCGGCGTCGATACTTATGACGAAAAATATTTGAGGCAAGTGGAGAGGTTGGTGGACGCACGCATTTAGTGGCAAAGGCGACAACCTCGATGTTGGAATTGTGGAATTAGGGCACGTGAAAAGTCGATGGACCGTCCACTGAACAGCAGGAGAGCAGTCTCTGGAAACCTAGCAGCCAGCGGGAAACTAAAGCAGGTTGATGGAAGGGGCATCCATCGACCTGTCAAACAAACCCCCACCTTAGAAATACACGTCAAGTCCATTCGACACCGTTCTGACAGCGTTTACGTGATGCATTTGTAATAAAAGGCCATGCGTCTTACTTTGGATACTGGTGCAACCAAGAGCATTATACGAACCGATTTTGCCAATCATCTCATCTTATGCCGCCCAAAGGGAGCTTCGAACAGCCACCGGTGACTCGGCGAATGTTTGGGAAAGATGGATCCCTTTGCTATTGGAACTGTTGCTTTCAGTCATCGCCTGTGGTCCCCATATAGAAGAAGAAGCAATTTAGGAATGGATATTATGACGACATATGGGTGTCAGCTGGATTTACGACACGGTGCTGAGACTCAACGAAGGGGAGGTGTTACATTCACGTAACAACATTGCCGTGAATGTAATTACGTTGACGACGTAATCTGACGGAACGTAGCGAGATGTTTATAGAAGCGAGCCCTGAGGGCGACGTTCCAGCTGGAGAGATTGCTATTCGGGAACCGGTCCGGCAAAGACATTGGTCGAGGAATTCTAGTAAAGAACTGGTCGAGTGAATAGAATACCTGTGAGAATACTGAACAATCACTATCCTGTTGTTGAAAAAAGGAACAGTGATTGGTATTCACGGTATCCTCGGTTTTGCAGAAGTGAACCGTACCAAAACCACCACCAAAGGAATTCCTGAACGACTGCAGAATCTGGTTACAGAGGCATGAAAAGGCTTATCCGGAAGAGTGTCATAAGGCTGAAGACCAAATTACGGCGCTACCAGCATGTCTTTGAATGCAGTGACGTGTAAAGGAAAGACTGATATTGTTCGTCACGAATAGACCCCGGGAAACGCCACCCCGATTCGCCAAGCTGCTAGAAGATTACCGTCATAAAAAGAAGAAGCAGATGAGATTATTAAAGAGATGAAGAAGGAGGGCGTAATCGAACCATCAAGCAGCCCGTGGCTTCTCCGTCGTATTGGTAAAGAAGAGACGGGTCGACTGGTTCTGTGTCGATTTGACAGCTCAACAATGTAACGAAGAAGGATAGCTATCCATTGCCCCGTATTGACGACATGTTGGAACGCCCCTTTGGGGGCCCGATCTTCCGACACTTTACCTGAAAAGCGGATACTGGCAAGTAATTAGATCCAGAGATCGAGAGAAGACTGCATTTACCATCGGATCAGGTTTGGAGTTTACAGAATGCCTTGGACTGTGTAATGCTCCAGCTACTTGAAAGGGTTTATGGAAACCGTGCTTAGAGGTCGTCGTGGGAGACATGTCTGTCTACCTCGACGATATAATTTTTTGGAAAATTTTGAAGACCACATTAACCTAGAACAGGTGTTCAAGAGGTTAAGGAGGGAAAGAAACCAGCCCAAAGAAATCCATTTATTTCGGAGCAGGTGAATTACCTTGACATGTAGTATCTGGTGGGTAGAACTGATCCGAGAAGGTTAAAGCCGTAAAGGAATGGCCGGTCCCAAAAGGGTAAACATGAATTGAAGTTTCCTGGTCTATGTAGCTTATCGCCGCTATGTTTTGGATTTCCAACATCGCGAAACCGCTGACTCAGCTGACAGAAGAAAAGCGTTTGTTTCAGTGGGGTCAAGACCAAAAGCCTTGAAAGCTTAAAGCGCCATGTTGGTGCCCCAAATTTAGCTATCCACCCTCAAGGGAATTATATACTTGATACTGACGCAAGTAACGTTGGTATTGGAGGTATTATCGCAGATACAAGATAGAGAGAGAGTAATCGGTTACTATAGTAAAGTGCTATCAAAGCCAGAACGCAACTATTGTTAACGAAAGAATTATTGCTGTGGTGAAATCCGTGAACCTTTACAAAAATCTCTACGGTAAAGAATTTCTTTTTAGAACGGATCATGCTGCTTTGAAATGGCTGTTGAACTTTAAGAATCCGGAAGGTCAAGTCAGATGGATTGAAAGATTGCAAGAATTCACATTTAGAATAGAACATCAGCGGATGTAGTCACGGAATGCCGATGCCTTCAGAAGACCGTGCCCCAAAAACTGCAGCATTGTTGTCATGGAAGAGAAGATGGGCCTACCAAGGGTCACTGCGAATGACCAATGGCAACCAGAGAACTTCGAAAAATAGAAGAGGACACGGGAAATTTGGGAAAAATGTTTGAAATGGAAAATGAGGACGGAGACGTTGAAATATCGTTCTTCAGCAGTAAAATCATTGGCGCAGGATTTTGATTATGAAGAGGAAGGTGTTCTGAAACGAGTTCTGGGAAAATGAAGACGGGTCGCAGAAGAGGACCCGATATTGTTACCGAGAGAAGGTCCTGAAATATTTAGAGAATTATGATGGAACTGGGGGGACACCTGGGATAACGAAACCTTAAAAAAGTGCGAATTTTACTGGGTTAATTCAAGCAAGATGTAAAGATGTGGTGCACAAAGTGTCAAGTTTTTTACCAGCAATGGGCCACAAAAGAGAAGAGCGAAGATGAAACAATACAACGTTGGGAGTCCTTTCGAACGAATTGCCATTGACTATTTGGCCCCTTTCAATGTCAAATGATGGGAAAAAAATACATACTGTATGGATTATTCAGCAAATGGGTTGAAGCATATCCCCCACCAGCCAAGAGGCCACTGCTATCTCCGAAGTACTGGTTAAAGAATGGGTGACGATTTGGTGTGCCACTGGATTGCATTCAGATCAGGACGGAACTTCGAATCTGCAGGTTTCAAGGGGTGTGAACTTCTTGGAATAAGAAAAAAAGAACGACGCCTACATCCGCAGTCAGACGGAATGGTGGAACCTGAACAGAACAATGGAAAAAATTAGCGAAAATCGTGCCAGATCCCAACGCGACTGGGACCAATTTCATACTCTTTTCTTCAGCCTACCGTTCATCTGTTCATGAGACAACGGCAAACGCCCCCTAAAATCCTCTTTTGGCCGGGAACTAAGTCACCATGTGATCTACAGTTTGGTTGAAACTAATAAGAAATAGCCGGGGAAGACTTTGTAAATGACCTAAGATTGGAAAATGGACGTAATTCATAACCAGGTGCGTGAAAGATCCAAATCCCAAATGACAGGATGAAAGACCGGTAGACATCAAAACTGAAGGGGGAGGTTATCAACCTGGAGATCATGTCTGGCTTTTAACCCAACGTCGCCGCGGTTTGTGTCCAAAATTAACCATGGGGAAAGGGCCTACGAGGTCGTAAGGATAAATGATGTTGTCTACCGAATTAAAAATTGGAATGGAAACCACGAGTCGTTCATTCGAAACGGGTGGCCCCGTACTCAGGAAGTAATGAAGAAAAGACCGCACGAGTTTGTAGGCTGGACATAAGAGTCACATTTCGAGTTTATGTCCAGATAATGAAAGCATCAAGCGCTTATGGGGTACAATGGAGGTGCAAGGATCGTTTTCGCTACCCCAGGAATAGCATTGTGCATGTTCGCCAGGATTTGGGAAATGACCAGGTGTTCTACTGTATTCGAGAAAATACGGAAAGGGTAGAAATTAAAGAACCAACAACCAGATTTGGAAGGTTCTGCATCTGCACGACTCAGTCACTATGTTTTTTACCTTTTCACAAAAAATAAGTCATATCACAAGGCATCCTGAAAATCGTGGAAACTCTGATTGAATTACGCCAACAAGTACTCAAGACAACGTCAGAAAAATTGCCATGTCAAAACTGGGATGTGGTTTGATGGACTGAACTGGAGAATAGTGAGAAGCATGTTTGGGAAATACTGTTCCCGGGACACAAGTTGCATCAGTCTGCAGCTACCACCAGGAATGTTGTCATATCCAAAGAAGACAATTGACTGCCCCTTTTTTAACCTCAACTGCACGAGGCTCCAGCTGCAAGTATCGGCTGATTCTCAAACGCGCCGAGACGGATCGCAACTAAGAGGGGGTGTGAACGTATTGCATCATCCCCGGCGCCACTCTGCTGTCCCTGTTCTCGAGTTACGCCCTCTGCCGGGGACCACGAGCTGCCCGCGAGGGGGTTGCATCACCTGTCGGCGGGGTACTCCGAACAGTCGCGGTGTCCGGAAGGGTCTGGGTTGTTTTGACAGGTATAAATACGACGGCCGGCGACCGCGAGTCAGTCTTGAGTCCGCAGTTGAAGCTGAACTGTGAAGTGTGCATCGCGGCAGTGAGGTGCTCATAAGGAAACCCGTGTCAGTGCATCGTATGTGTCGGTGAGGGAACGCATGCATCGAACTGATCAGTGCAGTGAACTGGTCAGTGCATAAGATCAAAGAGGTCAAGAGGAGGGTAAATAATCAAGAGAAGTTGGGTAAATAAACGGAGAAGTGTTAGTGTAAAATAACTGAAGAGAATGTGGGTAAATAAAGGAAGAGAAGTGTAGTAAATAAATAATCGGTTTTCAGTGATTGTTTTAAGAAACAAAATAAACGTTTTTGGAAAATAATACGAGATTTTAATCACCACCTAAAAAACGTAATACGTAGATCAGTGCACGTTTTCTGAGCCTCATTTTGCTAGAGAGGGAGGTTTGTCGACGGCAAGAATATCTCAAATCTGTTTTCGTTTGTCATTTCAAACGTCAATTTATTGTCAATTAGTTTGTCAAAGCAAAATCTTTTTTTGAATTAAATTTCCTTTTTACGTGGCGAGACTCGGGCCATGAGGCCTGCTCTTCCGTCTGACCCCCCAAAATTTTGTTACACTCTTCACCAATCATGGGCGAAAGAGGGTATTACTGGCGACGAAACAGGCGATTTGAATTTTAGCCAGAGGCGTCATTTAGCTGAGGATCTTTTACATGCAGTAAATGTACTAAAGGGGACACCCGGTTTACTTCCTCCGAAGGAAGGTGTAAAGATTTTTTCCCCCTTTAAAAATCCATTTTGATCGGGTTTGAACCCGCAAACTTAGGATAGCAGTCCGATACGCAACCGCTACACCATCGCCACCGCAAAAATTTTAAACGGGGGAAAATTTTTTATAAATTTGTCAAAAACCAGTTAATTTTTACGTAATTCAAAAAAAGAAAAAACGAGGAGGGGGAACAGGGGTTGAGAAAATGCGGATAATACCATTTCAAAAGAGGAAAATGACAGTATTTTATGTTAGAGTGAATGTAAGAGTTGGTATTCAATTTTATGTAATCAGACGTCCGAAACGATCCTGATGGTGGAAGTTTGGTACACAAAATTATTTGGATATGAGAGCAATCTGTGGTGAATCTTAGACACAGGAGCGTAGGGCAGATTGGTGGCAGGAACTGCAGGAAAAAAATGTTTTTTGGTGGCGGAAGGCCATTTACTTTGAGACGATGACGGAAAAAGCGATTGTGGTCAAGGTAGTTTGGTTGTAGGTCGTTCAGAGATCAGCAAATGCATAGGACTACATGTGAGAGTCCGGGGGATGGAACGACAATGGAGGGCGATGGCACCAGAGGTTGGCAATGAGGTGGGTCGTCAGGAATAGCCACACAATAGCAGGGTGTCTACAGGAGAATTCCAGCAGCTTACTGCACTGATTGCTAGTTTCAGGTCTGATCAACACCAAGCAAATGCCAAAGCAATACACTAACAAATGGACGCGCGCGATATTGTTTTCTCTATTATCCTATCCTCACTCTTCCTTACAAACACTTACATGCACTACACTAACGTTTTGCACTCACTGTTACTTACAAACGCTTACAGGCAGGCACTACGCAACATACATGCCAGGAGGTTAGAGCTGGTCCCGAGTGGATTATTCTACACAGGTGGGAGATACCTGGTTGGGGAAATCCTCCATTTGGCTGGTAGATCGATGCAGGATCTCACCGTCTAACGGGGAGACGATCAGCGCCACCTCCTGAAGGGTAAAAGCACTATTCTTACGGGGCTAATGCTCCATTTGGCTGGTAGATCGACGCAGGATCTCACCATCTAACGGGGAGACGATCAGCGCCACCTCCTGAAGGGTAAAAGCACGATACTTACGGGGCTAATGATGTTAGGAGTTGATGCACCCGGGCTGGATAACCAACCAATTATACGACACATTACGATTATATTACAATTATATTACGATTATATTAAACCAATCAACCAATACGACAGTAGTGGCCACGGTGCTGTGTTGGGCGGCGATGCGACCGGAGTTGGCAGAAGGGCGGCGATGGCAGGTGCGTGGGCGTCGTCGGCAGGAGGCAGCACCGGTGTCGCGCCGAGACGCAGGGTTTCGAAGGCGTGGAAGCAGGGCGAAAGGGCGGGGAGGAAGAGGGGAGGAGGGTCGCGGGCGCCCAGCCATTCGTCTTGCTCAGGCACAGGGCGGCGCGCATATTTAAGGCTGCGGCTGAGCAAGCGCCCGCCGCCCTGCTATTGGCAGCCCTGCCGCCCGCGATGACAGCCTCCGCCCCTGCCTCTGACCCTGTGCCTCCGCCGCCTGTTGGACCTTGGCGCCTGTTGACCTTGGGATATTAATCTCTAATTCTAATTGTAATTATATTTGTAAATATTCGTAATAGTTTTGTAATTGTATATCTAATTGTAATAATGTTTGCACGAGCATTAGCTCAAAGCGAACTTTAATAAATCTATCATCTATCTCACCGAGAGAAAAGGGTTGGACCTTAGCCCTTTACAGGACACAAAGTAAGAAAGCTATATTTTGGACTTATGTTTTGCTTGAGAGTGTCTCCAGGACAGGAGATAATGATATTCATGTGTAAAAAGGATTAAATTGGTCTTCTATTCTTTCATGTATGTTGTACACCTGTTTTTCTTCACGCTTCATCCTGGAATCTGCTAGGTGTTAACTGCAGATCTCCTCCATCTTTCTGCGTGCCTTCCAGGGTTTCTCCTTCCTAATGGTTTCAATCCTGGCTATCTTCACTAGTCTGTCATCGCTCATTGCGTGATATGGTTATTTCATTCTTTTCCTTCTTTTCACAAATGTAGTTATATTACACTATTTTCTTACATTCTGATTTCTTACTCTGTCACTCTGATCTTTCCTACTATCGACCGTAGTATGTTCATTTCTATGGATCGGAGTAAAGTTGTTTTGTTTTCTTCATCTCGGCTCGGGTTTCTGCTCCATATGTCCAAATTGGACTTATCATTGTCTTGTAGATTTGAACTTTACCTTCAATGATATGGTATTTATTTTTCCAAGTTATATCTCTTTAAGTATCCTGATATGCGAGCACCATTCATGGCCTGCTGCTTCGCGTTTTGCATGTATGGCAATCACTAGAGATCCCAGGTATTAAAACTTCATTTGCTCGATTCTTTTGCCTTCTATTACCAACTTACATCGTACAGGCTCCTTGGATATGTCCTTGGATTTGGTTTCTTCCGTTGAAACTTCCGAATTAAATAATTTTCCTCTCGTTATGAACTTATACAATAGTCATTGTAGATTATCTTAGAGTTTGCTAAGACTGCGTCATCTGCATAGCAGACTATGTTTATCTGGTTATTACCCATCGTGTAGCCTTGCATCCTGATCTATAGAGGACGAGGTAAAGATGAAAGAGATACAACTGGGGTAGGAACACCTCTACACAAAAAGATACCAGCAATGTATTGAGGAAATAGATTAAGTTAACGAAGAGTTACATATAACAAAAGTAAGTTGGATCCTTTCACCATTTAAATGAGGTGGTACATAATTGAACCATTACTCTATAAAAGCAACAAAACTCCCATAATCATGGTACAATATAGAACCACATAATTTTTTGAAGTTACAAGTCCGTAAACTCATCCTCTCCTCCCTTCCGCCTTCTACCGCCCGCCCTGCCTTCACCGTGCTTCTGCCCCATGCCTTAGAATCACCTCGTCTCCACCATTCGAGTCCCGAGGGCAGCAAGATTTTCGACACTAGCATGTCAGCTAAGTCGAATGCAGTCGCTGTCTGTAAGAGAATTCCAGCGACTGGTTGCTCTGATCGGTAGGTTTCTGTAGTTTCTCCAATCGACACCAGGCGAATGCCAGAGCAATACCCTACCAAACGGGCCACGGACCGCGCGCGATCTGTCCTTCCTCTTGTCCCATCCCTCCCCTACACACTTACACCAAAATGCACAACACTGCTACATATCCCGGGAGACCGGTCGGGAGCTAGAGCTTGTCCTGATTGGGCGTGCCCGCTGGGAGAGTCCTGGTTAGGAAACCCACCAGCCGACGGTAGGTCGGCGCGGATCCGCCCTGCAGCGGGGAAGATCGCCGCCATCTCCCGAGAAAAAAACATACACTACACTAACGGGGCCAATGACGTCGGTAGTTGACGCGCCCGGAATCACTAACACTCAATCATCAATCCGACCACACCTCCTCCCGGCTGCGTCCCCTCACCCCCACCACCAACCCACTTCCGCATCCACTGCCTCCCCCACCCCGCCCCCGCGGCGGCGGCCGCTTAGGCCGATTATGTTTGCGCAGCCCGCGGCCGCCCGCCCTGCACCGCTGCAGCGAGCAGTCAACGTCCCGCACGCACCGACAATAGGAACAGCATTGCCCCGCTGCCCGCTTTTCTCGCCGTTAGCAATCGAAATGCCCTGCATGATGTCACTGCAGCGCCTCTGACCGGAGATCCGGCGTTCGAGTCCTGACGACGGCGGATTTTCGACACAGCTTTCAGCTAGGTCCAATCAGTCGCTGTCTGAGGAGAATTTACCGGCCGGCTGCTCTGATCGGTAGTTTCGTGGTTTTTCCGATCAACACCAGGCGAATGCCGGAGCAGTACCCTACCAACGGGCCACGGACCGCGCGCGATCTGTCTTCTCTTCCTTGTCCTATCCTCTCCCTTACTCACCACTTACACCAACATGCACTACACTACCACATATTCCGGAGACCGGTCGGAGCTAGAGCTTGTCCCGCTGTGACGGTGCCCCGCTGGTGGAGAGTCCTGGTTAGGTGGAAACCACCAGCCGACGGTAGGTTTGGCGCCGATCTCGCCATCCAGTGGTGTAAGATCACCGCGCATATCCCGAGAAAACATGCACTACACGAACGGGACTAATGACCAGAGCAGCTGACGCGCCGAAACACGAAAATCAATCAATCAATCAATCAATCAAGCCCCACGCAAATGGTGCGCATGGGCATATGCCGTAGCAACACAGGCTGAATTCACTAAAACGTCGAATGGTGGTTGGAATGAAATTGACTGACCAATAGGATCGAACATTATTAATTGATTGGTTTGTTCCGGAACGTCATCACTGGGCATTAGTTCCGTAAGAACAGTGCGTGTTATTACCGAGGGTAGTGGTTTGCCAACGTAAGATCTGTCGTCGATCTGTGCTATTAATAAGCTTGCGAGTATTTCCGATTTTCCTTGCAAATATCTCTCACCGCCTCTATCGGAAAAAGCTCTAAGCTGGCAACTGGTCTCGCAAGGAGTGAGGTAGTGTAATACACGTAAATGTAAGTGTATGTGTGTATACAAGGAAGGGTGAGGACAAGGATGTGGAAGAGAGTTCGCACGCAATCCATGGCCCGTTTGTTAGGATTGCTCCGGCCTTCGCCTGGTATTGACCTTGATAATCATGGAAAAGTCCCGATCAAAGCAGTACGCCGCTGGAATTGTCCTCCAGGCCAAAATTGAATCTGATCCAGTTATGTAGCTAGTGTCGAAAATTGCCACCTTCATGACTCGAATCCTATAATTTCCCAATTAGCAACGCTGAAAGGAATTAACAGTGCTGCAATTAAAGCATTATAGAGTAAGGTACATAGCGCTTTTTGTATAATGCTCAAGAAAATATTCCGCATTGGGCCTCTTCTAAAAAGCCAATATTGTTTGGGACTGGAGCGGCAGCTCAGTGCATCAACTGACGTCACTGCAGCCCCTCTGACCGGGAGGTCATGGTTCCACTTCCCACGCCGGCAGGATTTTCAGCTAGGTCGAATTTAGTCGCTGTCTGGAAGAGAATTCTAGCGACCAGCTGCTCCAATAGGTAATTTCCGTGGTTTCTCGATCAACAGCAGGCGAATGCCGGAGCAGCACGGTACAAAACCGGCCACGGACAGCGCCCGATCTGTCCTTCCTCTTCCTTGTCTTATCCTCTCCATACACACACACACACACTTACACTAACATGCAATACACTACCACATATTCCAGAAGGCCGGTCGGGAGCTTAAAGCTTGTCCCGGCTAGTGGTGCCCGCTGGTGGAGAGTCCTGGTTAGGGAAACCCCACAGCCGACGGTAGGTCGGCGCCGGATCTCGCCATCCAGCGGGGAAAGATCACCGCCATCTCCGAAAAACATGCACTGCACTAACGGGACTAGTGACCAAAGCAGCTGACGCGCCCGAAAACACGAAAAATCAAATCAAATCATTGTTTGTAGTCCCAGATCTCTGGGAAGAGGAAGGGACTTTGCATCAGTTATAATTGTGGTGAGTGCGTTATTTTTTCTTTGTTACACGTTGCAACATATTTTTTGAAACATAATTTTGTGAAGCACCAAGGTGCCACTGCGGTACTTTTCGTTACGCGCTGTATTACACGCAACATACATGACACACGTTTTACGTGGGGAATTCAATGATCATCATGATAATCGCAAAAAAAAAACCTAAAGAGTCCCCAAACACCGTCGACATCATGCCGATGCGGCCAGAACGATGTTTGTCAGTCACTTAGTCTTGGCTACTTTTGAAATGCTCTACTGCTTGTAAATATTCCCGCGGTTCATATAACTTTCACCACGCACGTTAGTCATTCTACAGAATATGTTAGCTGATTTTGCACAATCAGCAAGTAAAAAGCGAATCACAGAACGTTGTTTATTCAATGTGGAGTTTTCAGGTCGACTCGCCATCACTCAACTTAATTTTGAGGTTTCGAACACAATAATGGTGATCACTCAGATGGTCAAGGCTCAACTCAGTGATGCCAACTTAAGGTCCTAAAATTACCAAACATGCTCTACCAACTTTTTTTTTCCATACCAATGTCTCCCTTTAATTATTAAATGAGCTACGTATTTTATGAATAAATACCTATGCTATACTTGGGTATCGTCCCATCCTCTCTGCTTATATTGTCCATTGTGGTCGCAAGCTGTGGCCCGCCCCCGTCACCCGGCAACAACGAAAACGTCTCGATAACTAGTCATTTATTGATTGATTGATTTTGTCGTGTTTCCGGGCGCGTCAACTGCTTTGGTCATTAGTCCCGTGAGTGTAGTACATGTTTTTCTCGGGAGATGGCGGTGATCGTCCCCACTAGATGGCGAGATCCGCGCTGACCTACCGTCGGCTAGTGGTTCCTCTAACCAGGACTCTCCTACAGCGGGCACCGCCCCAGCCGGACAAGCTCTAAGCTCCTGACCGGTCTCCCGGAATATGGTGTGCAGTGCATGTTAGTGAGTGTGTGTAAGGGAGAGGATAGGACAAGGCAGAGGAAGGACAGATCGCGCGCGGTCCTGGCCCGTTTGGTAGAGTACTGCTCCGGCATTCACCTGGTGTTGATCGGAGAAACTACGGAAAACTACTGATCGAAGCAGCCAGCCGCTAGAATTCTCCTCCAAACAGCGACTGAATCCGACCTAGCTGAAAGGTAGTCTCGAAAATCCTGCCGCCGTGGGAGTGGGAACCTAGGACCTCCCGGTCAGAGGCGCTGCAGTGACATCAGTTGATGCACTGAGCTACCGCTCCCGGTGCTTCCGTCGTCATACTGTGATCTTCTTTAGAGCTAAATGCTCGCGCGGCGGCACTTGACCTGACGAAGGTCTCCATAAGGTGGCTACAAAAGCGAAACGTTGTCAACTGTGACGAGGACATAGCGTAGCTCGAGCCAACTAACTATTCGACAACAATGCCGCCAACCAGAAGTACAGCAGTTTTCATCGTTTCCATAGCACACCTTGTGGGAAAGGACCCAAACATAGAACAACAGTTTGAGATCGCGGATGCGACTGTTTTTTGTCGGTGGACAAATGAGTCTGTGCACAATTGACCAACTACCGCTCAAAATGCATTGAGAGCAGTGAGGACGGGAGTGCTAAGAGGGGGACGGAGACAGCGAAGCGTCGGAATGGCTGGAACGATTCGAATTGCCGGGAGGACGGGGGTAACGGGGATGGCCGAAGCGACGGGGACGGGGGTTGCGGGGATGAAAAGGGCGGCGTGTAGGGTAGCGGGAGCAGAAGGGAAGCAAGGACGTACGGCGGGATGGCAGTAGGGCAATTGCGGGATGGCATTGTGACGGGTTGGCAGGCAGGCGAGTGCAGGGTGACGGAATGACGTGTGACGGGATGGTGGGTTGACGCAGTGGCGAGATAGCGGGATGGGGGATCGACGGGTTGGCGGGATTGCAGAGTGGCGAAATTGGAAGGGATTGTGGGGGAGATGGCTGGGTTGCGAATTGATGAGATTTCAGAATCGCGGGATGGCAGGATTACGTAATTGCGGAGAGGCGAGATTGTGGAAACGCGGAGTTGCGGGGTGCTGGGATTACGGAATTCGGGATTGTAGGATTGCGCCACGTCTGAGTGGCGGGGTGGCGAGATGGCGGAGGGCAAGGGACACACGCTCCGGCTAGGGTGAGGGCTAGGACGGGCAGTGCTGCTTTTGAATGAGCGGGGAGGGTCGCACGACGTTGCTGCAGTTCAGCCATGTCCGTGGCCGCAGGCGGAGCAGATGTGGTGGAGCGTGGCGGTGAGGAACGTGGCGGGGAGGAGCGTGGTGGGGAGGAGCGTGGCGGGGAAGAGCGTGGCGGGGAGGAGCGTGGCGGGGAGGAGCGTGGCGGGGAGGAGTGGCGGAGGAGGTGGCCGGGAGGAGCGTATGGAGATGGCGGGAGGAGGCAGAGGAGCGTGGTGGGAGTGAGCGTGGCGGGGATGCAGGAGAAGGGCGGGAGGAAGCCTGGCGGGAGGAAGTGGAGGAGGAAGTGGAGGGGAGGAAGGGTGGGAGGAAGTGTGGTGGGAGGAAGTGTAGGAGGAAGTGTAGGTGAGGAAGTGGTAAGGTGAGAGGCGTGGCGGGGAGATGGCAGGAGGAGGCAAGTGGGAGGAGCGTGGAGAGCAGGTGGAGGAGGCAGGAGGAGCGTGGCGGGGAGAAGCGTGGGAGGGAGAAGCGTGACGGGGAGGAGACTGGCGTAGAGGAACGTGGCGGGGAGGGGGGAATGGAGCGAGGCGAATCAGAGCGGTTCTAGGCGGAACGGGGCGGAGCGAGGCGCAGGCGAGGACGCAGCCGAAAATGGAAAGAGGTCGGGGGTGGCGTTGACAGCAGAAGCAATGACTGTGTTCTTTCGCCGGCAGCGCCGCAGCGCCCTCCATCGCACTTGCGCCCGACGCTGCGGTCCGAGCTCTTCCACGATAACCCCCTCCCCTCCGCCATTTGCAATCGGCCGGCTGCGCGCGGCGCCGGCTCAGGCAGTGAACTGGAAAATCGGAATAGACAAACGCACGTGGAAGAAGCTACAATTAGCAGATTAACTTAGTATTACTGCAGATGTGATGCACTAAGTACGCAAGAATAAACTCAAACGTACATCACTCACGAAACAAAATATGGGAAATAGTCTTCTGTTCAAGCGTGAAATATATTCCACAGACGACGTTCTTTATAAAATTCTCTTCTGTGTAATTTTCACCAACAATTCCCTTTGCTTTCAAATCACGCGAATAATTTTATATGGTAAATAAATTCAGTTCTTTTTCAATAATCATAATAATCGATCAACCTGGAAAAAAATTACTGACAAACCCAGAACAACATCAACCAACTTCTGTGTAAGGGAGTTCACGTAATCACATGCTTTTTTGCAAAAGTTGTTAAAGAACTTAAAGGAAACAAACAAAAAATCGAATTAAAACAGGTTGTTTAAAAATATTGATTTAGAAAATCTCATGAAATTTTCAGAAATATTGTTCTATCTGAAGTAAAGTATTTAATAAGTAAGATAATTTTTCAAATAGGATGATGTTATCACCATGAAACGTCGAATTAACTCAGTAGTAATTGAAGAACAATTTGAATTGAATGCTAAAATGATGATAAATTGTCATACTTCTATCAGTATTAAAATCTGAGCACTTATTTCTTTGATAAAAGGGAAAGACTTTTCATAGATACCCGATATTAACAACCATCACTACGAATACGTTTCTGGCCGTATTTACACGAACTGTACTTGACACGTCAATCAAGTAAGGTTTTTAACGGAGTTCAATAAAACCAATCTAAATGCCGACAAAAACGAAAGTAATCGATATTCCATTTTATCCTTCCAATCTTAATGCAGGTGACGGTACTGAAATATGAACGCCGTCTGCTTTATCCTTTAACGATCATTTTAAAAAAAAATATTTTTCCTTAACACAGAATAATATGCTCCAGACTTCCTAAGCTCTATTTACTTAAATCTTTAGGCACATTGTCTTTCTGTCAGGCGCGACGACTACCCTTCGTGTCGTAAGGCTCTCTAATTTCCTCTTCTGCTACCTAAACCTCTTACGAATGAAAGAAAAATGCGAAGAAAAACAAGTACGGCTTGAAGAGACCGTCAAAATACCAACTGCAAATACATTAATGTCACGTAAAGGACGTTTGATATTCCTGTGTGTTTGCCGAATATTCCGCGCACCGGAATCAAATATTCTTATCCACTACAACCCCCTTTAGAGTCAACGTCCCGGAGTTGCTCATGCCATTCAAATGAGGTTGAAATCGTACGCATTTATCATACGCAGGAGGCGCCGGAGGGGAAGGGGGGGGGGGGGGGGGGGGGGCGGAGAGGAGTATATAAATTGTGCAAATGTGCTTATTAACGGCGTGAGAGATATTGAAAAAATACATTTTGTAATTTCGGAAAATCAAAGAGTACAGCAACATGACTATTATGTTATATTAAACAGTGCAATTATCACTATCCAGACGAAAAGTTTTGAAGAAAAAAGTTGAGGAAGTGGCGTTTGAGCGTTCCTGAAAATCCAGAATTTTGAGATCGTTTTCAAGAAACGTTTTGAGTGCTCGAGAAACTTTATACGACATCATTAAATCACACGTACTCCCAAATGCAACAATGTGAACAAATTGTCGCTAATGCAAATATTAAGGACGTGGGAGGTTAGTCAAAAAATACATTTTGTAATTTTTGAGAAAATAAAATCATCGGGCAAGATGACGGGTATGTCACCTCATAGATTACCTTTAGCACTACACCTACCATCTATCTTAAAGAAGAAATAAGAAGTGATTTTGGAGAACACATATTTTTTGTTATTTTTTTAAAAATTTGACATATTGCAAGCGAAAACCCGAAAACAATTAAAAGCTTCAAAAATGTATGTCTTTCATTAAAGAACTATTAATGGACAACAAAACAATTAAAGAAAACGAAAACAAAACGAACAAACGAACGAACCAACAAACAAAAGGAATTAAAAGTTTCAAAAAACTGTTCATGACCTTCACTACAGTTGTAATGAATGATGTCCAACTATTAATGAACAAAAATTTCATTGGAAGGAAAATCTTATCTTAAATTTTCTGTTCTAGGAAGACACTGCAAAATTCAAAGTTTTGCAATTTTCGAAAATTCAGAGTTAAAAGTAAAAATTGGAACAATAATATCTTTATAGTTATTTTACTTTATTTTAATATGACATTGAAAGAAAACATAACTTTCACTCTACTGCCTAAGCGGTAGCGAGAAAGTAAGTTGTGATGCTAGAAGAGCACGTACTTGCTCGCGATATTCTTAATGGTATGATATATTAAAATATGACAATTTCTATTTTACACTTCAACTACCATTTGAAAAATTCTTAAACACACGATGCGTGAAAAGTACGTACATATTTTAATTCAAACGAAAGAGCTTTCTGCCATTTTATTCAGTGAATTCACGTTCTAAATAAATGTACGAACGATACGCGTATTTTAGTCGTAAATATAATTATTAGTTTATAACGAAAGGCAGCCGTCATTATTGTCTTCTGTTATCATTGCGGCATCACAGCAATGTGTTACAAGCGACAATAAACAATAATTCGTAAGGGACAAGTATTTTGCCAATTAGCATTCTTGATATCGCTTACAAAAAAACTGAAAATGGATAGAAAAATATAATAATTAAATATAATATTTTTATATTCATCAAAATTACTCGATTTTTACACGTATTACTTTCCACTCTCACATCGTATTAAGCAAAGCGAATTCATCTATTCGTTTTCACATTTAACTCCATTAAAAAATGCAATTTAAAATATGTTTTAAATAATTTCTTAAAGATAAATTTCAAAATCAAAAGATCGAATGAGAAGCAAACAAAATATGAAAAAATTTGAACCTGGGTAGCATCGTAGTAAATTCAGAGCGGCCGACTATGTTTGTCGCAAATTACTGAAAATATACTTATATTTGAACGTGACGTTATTTGAAGATCTGTTTTGTTGAACACATTTCCTTAAGAAAAAAAATTCTTTTTTCATAATAGTTATTGTAATATTGTATATAATTTCATAATAGTAAGACGCGGAAACAATGTTTTTTTCAATTAAGATAAGGGTTTTCAACCAACATGAGTCCTGCACCATTCACTTAAACGTCCTTCAGACTATCCAACAAGAAGAAGCCGTTTTCAGAAAAAAAAATTAAAATTGCCTCTTTCACGTAAAATTACGCGAAAAATTCTCAAATTTTCCAAAAATTGTGCATAACCTTATTTCAAAATCTACCTCTAAGGAACAGGTTTTATAAAGGAGAAAGATCTGTATCTTTTATATTTTATTTTTAGAATGACGCCGCAAGAGATTTGAATTTTTCAAATTTTCCAAAAATAAATGCTTTCAACGAAAATGTGACCTGCACCATTCTCTTAAATGTCCTTTACGCCATGAAACAACAAAATTTAATAAAAAACGACGGAGAATTTTTTTGAAATGTTTGAAAATGTACCAGAGGCTTTATATAAAGTCCCCCCCCAAAAAAAATAAAAATATCTATTTGAAAATCAAGAGGTCAAGATATCAGCCAGTTCGATTCAAGAATATCAAGTTTGGAGAAAATCAATTGAACAGTTTAACTACTACAATTATTCACAGCCAGACGGTGAGACAAACGGACAGATGTTTTGCTCACAATCCACAAACCATGAGTTTACTTTCTCATATATGTACTTGTGTACGGCGTAATATACGTAGTATAGAGAAAGTTATGTAATGCTGCGGATAATCGATTTTGAGATTTGAACGTGTAACCGCCCAAATGTCGGTTCCATTGATTTTTGAGAAGCACCCGAGAAAGTCAAGACACGATAAGATGCAATTATAGTGTTACCGAATTGCAAGAGATCGCGCCTGCAGTAAATGGTATCCTTTGCGAGAATTTATTTAGGTTTCAGAACGCACTCGCGTAGATTAGAACAAGAACCAATCAGAAATAACCATTGAAAATATCAGCTCTAGCGCAAAGCACCGCTACGAAAAGCTCTCTTTGCTGCTGACCGCCAATCTGGACGCACCAAAACTGTTCGTGTTGGACGGAGAGGAGAATTCGCTGTATTTCGACGATAAGAAGCTTGAAAAAGGTAATTCGTCTCATGGTAAAATAACAATACCATGTATGAGAGAATTGAGAATTTTAAATCTTGAATATTCTGATAACTTCACGTGAACGCATTACGCAGAAATATATTATTTTTCTATCGATGAGGAAATAATATATTTCAACATTCAAGAACGTATACTGAAGTGGAAAGCATGTGCTATAGAAAATGTTTCTTTCTATTTCCAGCTTTTTTTAGATAGATAGATTTATTAAAGTTCGCTTTGAGCTAATGCTCGGTGGCAAACATTATTACAACTAAATATACAATTACGAAACTATTACGAATATTTACAAATATAATTACAATTAGAATTAGAGATTGATATCCTAGTTATAATTAATTTTGAGTGATCTGTAAGTTGACTTATAGCTTAATACTTCACTCCACTTCACTTCACTTCATTTCACTGCGCTGCACTACACTGCACTCCCCGCCCCTCCCGTGCCCCCACCACACTACACTTCACTTCACTGTATAAGGGACATGACCATATTATTAATAATACTAACGATTATAATAATGTAACTAATAATAATAATAATAATAATAATAATAATAATAATAATGATAAAGGTCCCAGTATTATTAATGATGACCTACATAGAATTAAGTATATTTTTAAATTTCACTACATTAGAAGGAAGAGTCTCTAGTGCTTTTGCAGGTAATTTGTTCCAATCTACTATAGTACGATTCACAAAGGAGAACTTGCCTACATCAGTTCTTTGCTTTCTACATCGTATTTTCCAGGGATGGTCTCCTCTACTTTTATAATCAGGTTTCTGTAATCTTTCACTGAGGTCTGCCCATGCTGAGTCCCCTTTGTATGTCTTGTACATTACGCATAAACGCGCCCGTTCCCGTCTCTTTAGGGTTCCCATTCATCTCGTCCATCAACGCGTCCGTGATTTACAAACTTTCCGACCCGTTTTTGAATTTTATCTAACGCCTCGATTTGCCCTTTTCTGTACGGGTCCCAGCAGGCCGCTCCGTACTCTAAAATAGGACGAACAAGTGTAGTATATGCCAAGGATCGGGCATTTGAACTAGTTTTTTAGAATGCGCATTACAAAGTGCAGCGCCCTCCATGATTTTTTGACCGTTTTGTCTTTCGTCTTGGCTTACCATGTAAGAAATTCATCACGTGAAGATATTGCAGTCATATTGTATAAAATTCGAAGGACTGTGGTAGCGATTCACCAAAGATCACCAGAGAACGTGTTCGCCGAAGCAAGGGGTTGCTAAGACCTTGAAAGGATCTGGGTCGCCGTCGCCGCTCCAAGCTGTGGAAATATTTCTTCGAGAGGACGTGTCGTGAGTCAGAAAACTTCACTAGAAATTCTCAAAAATAAGAACTGTTTAAAGAAGCGAGAATTATTATACAGAATTGAATTCACTTACTTACAGACGTAGATAGTCGAGTAATTATATTAAAATCATTTAAACGTAGTCTTCTACAATATTGCAGTTGTAAAAGGAAGCCAGATAGCTAATTCCTGTAAAGAATTGTAAAAAATCTATTTCATTTTTCTATTAACGATAATATTTGTTCTTTTCGTGGGGGTTTTCAATTTATTGTTTAATCGTTTTTTTTAAATTGTTCAAAACCAATAATTAGTAAAAGAGTTATTATTGATTCTTTGCATAACATTTTTTTTTGCTGGTTAAATTGTATAAAGTAATAATCTACGTGAAAGTGTATGTAAAGGGTTTTTTGGTATGTGATTATTTTTCAGTATTTTATGTTTCCATGTATATAGACTTGTGTACAGTTATTTTATTGAGTTTTTGTGAAGTGAATGGTAATATAATTTTATGTAAAGTGTTTATGCGAGTGTTAAAACGCAACTGCATTTGTTAGGTAATCACGTAATTGCTAAAGGTAGAGCAAGTGATAGAATATTTCGATGGCATATGTAAACGCTAGGGAAAATTGTATTCCAATATTTAACAGAATATATCTAGAACTCTGTTCATAGTTAAAAGATTAACTTGCCTATGTTTCTTCTATTACAAAAGCAGGTTAAAAGACGAACCCACTCTGTAGGGCAGTTAGGACATATAAAACCATTCCTAATTTTTGGTGTGATATTGTCATAACAAGTCACAATCAAGTAATACTACTAGGTTACTTGAGTGACCGCTGTAGGCTTTTAGTGAATATAGTGAAAAGGTAGAGCGGTCACAAACGGAAATACACGTTTTGGGATTCCCTGATACTGACAAAGTGTTTTAGAAACGCTCAAACGCCATTTTATCAAAAATGACTCCAATTTTTCTACAAAATTTTCGTACGGATAGTTCTAATTGCACTGTTTAATATGGCATAAGTGCATTTTATAGTATTCTTATTTTTTTTAAATTACACAAATGTAAATATTTTGAAGTATCCCTCACGCTGTTAATGTGAACATAAAAATCCCAATGCGAACATCGAAAACCCAAACATTTTCTGTGAAAAGGCGCTTCAAAATTCGCACTTACTGTAAAGTTTATACGCCATTTTATTAAAAACGGGTACAAATTTTTCAATGCAAGTGCTCTTTTAGGACGAGATTTTTCTTGAATATTCATAAAGTAATATTTCGGTTCTACTATTAGAAAACCGAAAAGATGAGAAATTTTCAAAAAATGTACTTTGGGAGCGATAGATGGCAGCTAGCGGAAAATGGTGCATTTCCAGATCAAGATCTTTACTCATATATATATGGATTCTGTTTTGGCCAATATTGGCAAATCCTTACCTTATCGTAAAGACAGGATTGTTTAATGTCATCACTAACATTTTTATTTATATTATGGGTGATAATTGTTCCGTAAGTTGTTTCATGATTTAAGTTAATTCATAATTTACGGAACCAAGAAAGCCAAAACTTTTCTCTGGCCATTGTGTGATTATTTATATTTAATATTCAAGTAAAACGTTTAAAAAAGTAGCCTACTAAAGGTAAAATGAGTACAATAATAAAATAGTAGAATTTGTTAGAAAATGTTTATAAATGAGTTTTGTTTATCCATCTCTGTAATTATCACATGCGGTGCATTTCCATGTACACTTCAAATAATTATTTAAAATATTTACTGGGTGTCTTTCCCATTCTCCTGCCTGCTGCCATCTATCAACGTCCAACATACATTTTTTTTAAAATGTCCTCAACTTTTCGGTTTTATAATAGTAGAAATTGCTTTAGAGAAAATAGAAAAACCTTGTCCTAAATGGTAAGTTTCGTTAAAAAATTCTTTCATTAAAATTTAGAACCATTTTTTTTTAAAAAAAATGGCGTTTTAAACGAAACGGTAATACCGGACGAGTGATGTTGGTGGTCTGTGATCCTCTTCGAAATACTGGTAATCATTAGTCGCGTGAACACGAACGGGTAAAACTGTCCCGACTCCCGACAGTATTAGGGACATCTTACCGCTGTTTCATTTAGCGCACATAACTCTAACGTGAAACAGTAGAATATTATCTGCCCACATTTTGTAGGTTTATACGAATCGCGTGTACTACGTGATTCACACAGGGATCAATGAATCACCAAGGATTATTTAATAATATTCAGGGGTGGGGAAATACAATAAATTTAGTATTTAAATACTTCGCCAAAATACTTCGTATTTTTTTAAAATACTTCAAATATTAAAAAACAAATATATACAATAATTATTAATATGAATACATTGAGTACACGTGGATTTAATGTGCAAAACCACATCGGGAACATGATAATCAGGGAGGGTCGAAGAACTGACACGATGGTTTCCGGTTTAGTCTGTTGTGGTGAGGATTTTGTTTTCCGATTTCGAAATGAACAGCTGAGGGAATCTGGGGAATTTTAGGATAGAAGCGAGTGGATAGGAGGGAGAAATGGAAGGAGATTGGAATAATACCGTGTTTGTTATGTAACTGGGAGTTAGATACCAACAAGAGAGCTTTTGTAATGGTACGGAAGAATTTATTTTGGAAAATCTGTATTTTTTGGATGTTTGATTTGCTGTCTGATGCGCAGATAGGAGAAGCGTAGGATAAGATTGGACGGATCATTGATTGGTATAGGTGAGAAGCAACATGAATTTGCAGGGGTGGTGACTTTTTGAGTATGGAATGTAATTGGTGGGTTCTACGGGTAGTCAGAGTTATTCTGTAAAGAATATTTGATTTCCAAGTGAGCCTTCTATCAAAACGTACACCAAGATATTTGATTTTACTGACTTGTTGTTTGGGAACCAAGTTATATTTTCTCCTTGATACTTGAGAGGGGGAGGATTTTGGCTAGATGCTTTGCTAGGTTTATCCGGATGTGCCATTTCTTGACCCAATCGGAGAACTAGGGGAGTTGGGTGCACCAAACTTCGAAATCAATACACAATTATCGAAGAAAACTCCGCCTATCTTGTGTAATTCTACCTTCTAAAAACAAAAAATGCTGGGACCGCTATTTTGAAGATAGTTGAGTTGTTAGTAAGGAATAGATAGTTCACTAATCATTGCGAAGATCGGAAAGACGAGAGCAATTTCTTGGAGTGCCCTGACTAGATTCGGCGAAGTAGATAAGGTAACCCGCACGGTGTCAAATTCTCATACGTCTCTAAGCGGTGTCCCTGCTCGACATGTTATAGGAAAAAAACATACAGGACATATAGATTTTCGATTGGAGAATGCCCTGGCAGATTTTACGGGGTTGTTACTTGTTTGGTAAAAATTTACCCATCAGTGATTTCTCAAAAAATGATTGTAGAAAATAAAATATAGTGAACAATAAGTATTAAAAATGCGTAAATTTCAATATAGGCACTTGCAGGCTCTTAATGCTCGATTAGGCAATTATCTCCAAAATAGGCATTTACAGTCATTATAAACCCTTCGCAAAGGCCATTTCTGAGCTAAACATTGATAATGGGATAAGTTGCCTAAAAATAATTCAAAGAAATAAAATAGGGAAAAAGGGCCTTGTCGGGACTAGTTATAAGTAGGGAATGGATTTTCATGTAAATACATATTTTTACAGGGACAAGATACCTACATTCACTAATATTTTTACACTTAACACGACATTCAGAACTAATTGGAACCATTTTTATTTTACATATTTTGGTATAATATTTTGGTATTTTATCTATAGCTACATATTTCGTTACATTTTAATATATTTATAGGTCGAAAATGAACATTTCACTTGTGATGTTTGAAATATATGTTACTTGAAAACTAACTTAGTTACTGAAATACATAATATGCAATACGCTTGTATTTAACGCCGGACAATCGCTATTACTTGCCAAACTTATCTCCCCCGCCCCACTGCTTCTTGGAAACAGCGTAGTCGGGATCAACGATGAGCGGATGTAGTATGTAAAGCAGAAGGAACTTCAACCACGTGCTTACTCGTTTTTCATAGACCCCATGCGTAACTCGATAAAAAAAAGTCAGATCATTGTCTTATCCCTTTTCTGGAGTTGGGTTAGGAGTATGCTCCCTTTACCCCCCTCTCTTCTATATCCGGCTACACGGTACTATTCACTTGAGCTCCGGCTCCTCGTAAACAACATTGTATATAATACGAAAGTATTATGTTTCGGAAGAAACTAACGAATAATTGCTTCTGTAGATGTAAAACTTTCATTCAGCCTCTCTGAATCCATGTAAAGTTCTGATCGGCAACGTACTCTGCTCGGAAAACGCTTGAAGAATGGAGTTGTAAACATCATAATGAATATTTATTTCACATATTTCCTATTTTTTCTTACATATTTTTGAAAAAATAAGTACATATATAAGTACATACATAAGCGGCATTTTATGAAGCAAGAAATATTGTTTTTTATTTGATCATTCAACTTCATGAATTACTCACAATTTCTTTAATTTTCTCAGCTTATCATTTTTTCGTCATTTTTTCGACCTTCAGTAAAGACCAGAATCAAAACACATCTGAGATATTTCCGTGTTTTACAAATAATAATGTGAATAAATGCTAATATTTATTGAATTGGTTTTATAATAACCTGTGAAAAATAAGTTTTCATTAGGTTTTTGGGCTTTTATAAACATCCAAATAGTAAAAGCAATGTTAAGTTGGTGATCATCAGCATTCATTATTTGATATTTTCCTGAGGTGTAGTTTATTATTATTATTATTATTATTATTATTATTATTATTATTATTATTATTGCTAAGCGAGTATTTTGCAGTTCTAATGACCGTTTCTCGCACTGTACACGCCAATGTTTTTATTCCACCAGGCATTTTCCTTTATTGTCCTGCTCTTCATTGTCGAATCGACGAAGGATTTCCACGATTTCATCGGCCTTCCTCGTTTTCTTCTTTCGAAAGGGATACACTCAAAGACAATTTTTGGCATTCTGTCAGCATGCATTCTCATTAGATGGCTATACAATTGGAGTTGTTTCGATTCTCCATTTCCGATCACTTGTCTCTCTATCTGCATTATTTAATTTATTTGGTTGGTATTCTATCAAATTTGGTCACGAGATGGGTAAGCGAATTAAACTTAGTGTTTAGCTTTGTGAGTTGAAAGGTAATTTTGTTCGGTTTCCTACAGCTCTATTGCCTCGACCACGTCAACATCCTCCTCACCTACATACCTACATCCACCGCTGCTTCACAGTGAGATACATGCCCATTTTATTTATTTGGGTGCACCAAACTTCGAAATCAATACACAATTATCGAAGAAAACTCCGCCTATCTTGTGTAATTCTACCTTCTAAAAACAAAAAATGCTGGGACCGCTATTTTGAAGATAGTTGAGTTGTTAGTAAGGAATAGATAGTTCACTAATCATTGCGAAGATCGGAAAGACGAGAGCAATTTCCTTGGAGTGCCCTGACTAGATTCGGCGAAGTAGATAAGGTAACCCGCACGGTGTCAAATTCTCATACGTCTCTAAGCGGTGTCCCTGCTCGACATGTTATAGGAAAAAAACATACAGGACATATAGATTTTCGATTGGAGAATGCCCTGGCAGATTTTACGGGGTTGTTACTTGTTTGGTAAAAATTTACCCATCAGTGATTTCTCAAAAAATGATTGTAGAAAATAAAATATAGTGAACAATAAGTATTAAAAATGCGTAAATTTCAATATAGGCACTTGCAGGCTCTTAATGCTCGATTAGGCAATTATCTCCAAAATAGGCATTTACAGTCATTATAAACCCTTCGCAAAGGCCATTTCTGAGCTAAACATTGATAATGGGATAAGTTGCCTAAAAATAATTCAAAGAAATAAAATAGGGAAAAGGGCCTTGTCGGACTAGTTATAATAGGGAATGGATTTTCATGTAAATACATATTTTACAGGGACAAGATACCTACATTCACTAATATTTTACACTTAACACGACATTCAGAACTAATTGAACCATTTTATTTTACATATTTTGGTATAATATTTTGGTATTTTATCTATAGCTACATATTTCGTTACATTTTAATATATTTATAGGTCGAAAATGAACATTTCACTTGTGATGTTTGAAATATATGTTACTTGAAAACTAACTTAGTTACTGAAATACATAATATGCAATACGCTTGTATTTAACGCCGGACAATCGCTATTACTTGCCAAACTTATCTCCCCCGCCCCACTGCTTCTTGGAAACAGCGTAGTCGGGATCAACGATGAGCGGATGTAGTATGTAAAGCAGAAGGAACTTCAACCACGTGCTTACTCGTTTTTCATAGACCCCATGCGTAACTCGATAAAAAAGTCAGATCATTGTCTTATCCCTTTTCTGGAGTTGGGTTAGGAGTATGCTCCCTTTACCCCCCTCTCTTCTATATCCGGCTACACGGTACTATTCACTTGAGCTCCGGCTCCTCGTAAACAACATTGTATATAATACGAAAGTATTATGTTTCGGAAGAAACTAACGAATAATTGCTTCTGTAGATGTAAAACTTTCATTCAGCCTCTCTGAATCCATGTAAAGTTCTGATCGGCAACGTACTCTGCTCGGAAAACGCTTGAAGAATGGAGTTGTAAACATCATAATGAATATTTATTTCACATATTTCCTATTTTTTCTTACATATTTTTGAAAAAATAAGTACATATATAAGTACATACATAAGCGGCATTTTATGAAGCAAGAAATATTGTTTTTTATTTGATCATTCAACTTCATGAATTACTCACAATTTCTTTAATTTTCTCGCTTATCATTTTTTCGTCATTTTTTCGACCTTCAGTAAAGACCAGAATCAAAACACATCTGAGATATTTCCGTGTTTTACAAATAATAATGTGAATAAATGCTAATATTTATTGAATTGGTTTTATAATAACCTGTGAAAATAAGTTTTCATTAGGTTTTGGGCTTTTATAAACATCCAAATAGTAAAAGCAATGTTAAGTTGGTGATCATCAGCATTCATTATTTGATATTTTCCTGAGGTGTAGTTTATTATTATTATTATTATTATTATTATTATTATTATTATTATTATTATTATTATTATTGCTAAGCGAGTATTTTGCAGTTCTAATGACCGTTTCTCGCACTGTACACGCCAATGTTTTTATTCCACCATGCATTTCGATACTATCAATTTCACGTATACATGGAGGAATACAGAATATATTCCTCCATGTATAGTAATAGTGCTGGTGGCCACCTTTGTGACGTCACGCTTAGAAGACTTAGATTCATCCATCTTATATTACGCTTTTTGTGTACACTGTGGGTTTGCAGACTGATTAGGATTGTTTAGATAATTATGATTTCAGGATTTGCTCGCGGCAACAACAAGAAGAAGTAGCTTGATATCGATGAAGATTCTACGTGTAGTGCAACCATTCACTTAACGTTTTGCCGTGATATACGAGTGTTGTGTACCGAATTGTGGAAGGAACTACGATAGAAACGGACCATACGTTGTCATGTTTCAGTTTTACGATACCCTTAGGAAAAATTAAGGTGAGGTTTACATGCGAGAGTTCTCGCACATGTGCGCTAGTCTTTTATAGGTATAACGTATCTTCGTTATATATAACGTATTTATTCATCATATTAGAAGAGTAAAAATACATATATAGGGTAATGAGTACTACTTTTAGTAATATTATCTTGGGTTTGAATTTTTTAAACAATCTTTTAGGTATTACAGAAATGCAAATTTTGTCTGATGACATAAGTATTACTATATATTGAGCACATAAAAGCGATGGTTGAAAAGTAGAGACTGAAAGTAGATACATGCACCACTGCTTGCAACCTTTCAAAGACACGTAGTACCTATAAGAGTGTATGGTGAGAGTCGAACAGTATTTTATTAAAGATAAATTTACAATCTATTTTTTACAAAGTAATAAGCAAATGTGATGTCTATTGTAGAATTATTATGATAATGATTAGTAGTGAAGGTATCCCATCGGTACTCTTCAACTTCTTTTTCTTACTATAACAAAAACAAACAATTATTATTTTAGGTTGACTACAATTTGAATTGAAAACGTGGTGGTGATAATGTGTCAGTTACTTGTTGAGTATCTGTATGGGAGTTGTGAGGGTGAGGCTCTGGTTAGACGATATATAATCTGCACTATTGTCAAGAAGGTTGAGGGCTAAGTGATATGCATGGTTTTCAACACGCTGGAGATAGTTTGAGCTGATTAATTTTGTTCTTTCTAAGACAGTGTGCATTTTTAACTCTGTGTAATGCTGCGTTTGTGACGAACCAAGGTGCCGATCATTCTAAAGTCTGGACTGAAATTTCTAGATGATGGGAGAGATTACTCTGCTTGCTGTGCCCTGATCTGGATTCCATAGGTCCATGATGGGATTATTATGGATTTATAAAGCAATAGTGTATTTTCCAGTGATAGTTTTGAGTGGTATCCGACTATCCAGTATAGTTTTCTTACTTGAAGTTGTAGGTGCTTTTTCTTGGCTAAAATGTGATGTTTTCATATTAAACGTTTGTCTAGATGTATCGTCGTATATTGTACACTTTTTGTAATATTGGATTATTGTTGATGTGACAGTAGACATTTATTTCTTTCCTCAGGAAAAGTTTCATGGATATTTACTTTATTGATTTTTATTCTTCCATTTCTGACCAATTTTTCAATCATTGTAAGTAGTTCTTGTAAATGTCTGATGCGACATTTGGGTCGTCATCCGAAGCCATTATATGTACCATCTGCAAAAGCGGCGATGCATGATTTATCTGTTTCGATATATCTACGTATAGAGTTAGTACAGAATAGGGCCAAGTACACTACCTTGCGGTACTCCGGCCTTGATTGGTTGGAATTCAGATAATTCATTTTCATATTTGATTTGGAAAGTGCGGTGGAGTAGATAAGAACTGAAGATATTGATGAAGGGATATGGTAGGAAATGTTTGAGTTTAAATAGGAGTCCATCGTGCCAGACTTTGTCAAACGCTTGGGCGATGTCTAGAAAGGCGGCTGAACAATATTTCTTTTCTTGGAAACAATTCTCAATGTGGCTGGTAATTATATTAACTTGTTCGATGGTAGAGTGCTATTGTCTAAAGCCAAATTGATGGTCAGGGACTAGGTTATTGGTTGCTATGTGAGGACGTAGTCTTTATAGAAGAAGTTTTTCAAATACCTTGGATAGAATTGGAAGTATACTGATGAGACGGTAAGAGGAGGGTTCATGTGGAGGTATCCCAGGCTTGAGAAAAACTTGAATTTGGGCTACTTTCCATTGCTCCGGGTAGTGCCATGTTCTTAGAATACTGTTGAGCTGATAGTGCAGTAATTATAGTCTTGCCGTTTCGTGGTAGTTCTTTGAGAAGAGGTGTTGTGATTAGGTCATAGCCAGGAGCTTTTTTGCTTGATAAGGCGTTCATGGTTTTTGTAATTTCTCTGGAAGGAAAGGGTGGAATTGGACACATTTGGTTTGGGGAGTTAAGGCAATCCTGGATTTGTTGGTCTTGGTTTGTATTTGGAAGGGATGAGACTGAACATTAGCGAAGAATTTGGCAAAGGTAGATGCTTTCTCTGTGGGGTTTCTCGCCCAGCACATATTTTCATCCCTGATGGGGGAATTTGGTTTGGTCGGTTGTTTCAACTTCCTGGTGACTTTAAATAGAGAGTAATTAGTATCTTTTGTTGGGGTAAAGTTAAGCAGAAATCTTAAAACTTGTTGTTGAAATCTTTTAGAGACACCTTAGGTGCCTAGTTGCTCTGTTGTAGTTGGTAAGGGTCTGGTAGGTATTTTTGAAGCTTACAGTTTCTTCTTAGTCTTCTTTTCTCAACTATTTTGTTTAAAATAAATTTTGGGTGTTTCATGCTGATCTGGTGTAGTTGAGTTGCGGTGTAGCGAACCAAGCTGCTTCTTGCATATTTTGGGTTATATATTCAGTCGCTTTATCTAAATGGTCTGCTGTTTTTAATGGTAACGGATGTTTTTTCATTGATATCGGGTTTCTGCATGAGGTCCAGTTTGTCTTTTCTGTTCGTTAGCGACACGGGAGAGGGGTGTAGGATACTTTGTTACCAACGGTGATAATTATTGGAGTGTGGTCTGAGGACAGTTCAAGGGAAGATTCACGATGCAAAGTTAATGGATGGGATCTTTGTTATGAATACATAAATCGGGTCTGAATTTTGTTTCGTGGGTGGTAGGCCAGGTTGTTCTGTAGAAATGGTTTCTAGGTGTAGAGAAGTAGCTGCTTTCTGCAGTTCTCTCCCTCTAGGGGTGATGAGCCTGGATCCCCATTGAGTATGTTTGGCGTTGAAGTCTCCAGCTGCCATGAACCTATTTCCTACTAACGTAAAATAGGTTTCAAATCGTTGCTTATCTATTTTGAATCTGGGAGGGCAGTAGATGGCGCTGATGGTGATTGGTCCATTCCAATCCGTAATTTGTACAGATGTTGCTTGAATATCTTTGTCAAGTACGGCTTCCTGTTCTTGATGTTTAATGGTGCTTTTTATTAATATTGCTGTGCCGCCGTGAGCATTGCCACTACGATGTTTAAGTTCTACTAATAATGTGAAGTTCTTCAGTTTAAAGTAGCTTCTTTCTGTGAAATGAGTTTCAGAGATGAGTAGAATGGGCTCATTTAGTTTTTTGTTGAGAAACATTTCATCTCTGCCATGATTTGCCAAGCCTTTTGCAATTCCAAGCCGCAATGCGAAGAAATTTAGGCATTGATAATTTGGAGACGCGTCGTTGGTGAGGTTAATTGAGAGTTTATTTTGTTGACTTTGTTGCATTAATATGTTTTCAAATATCCTCAAAGGAGTGCGCTGCATAATTTTCATATGGAGTGGCTATCGTCATTATGTGTTGTTGACGTTCTGCGGTTTTGGTTGCGCAACATCGGCCATATTTCTTCACTTTGACTTCTTTGTTTTCTTGAGGATAAGTTGTTGCAATATTGTTGTTTTGTGTCAGCTTAGGCATCCCTTGTTGAAACGTTCTGTGTTTATTTGAGTTTTTGTATCCTTTCCTTTTTAGTATTTCTTGATACACTTTGCCTTTGCTTTATAGTTAGCTGGGTGGTTGCCTTCGCACAGAGCACATGTTGGTTGACTTTTATTTTCTTTTTGACACTTTTCTGGATCGTGTTCTTTTCCACATTTAACACACCGAAACAGGTATGCACAGTACGACCTGGTATGTTCATATCTCTGGCAGTTTTGTACTGACTATCCTAGTTTCAGGTGGCGCAGGTTCAAATGCAACAACACAATTTAGTAGTCGGTTAATTTTGAATACTTCTTTGTTGTTAGATTTGGGCTCAAATAATAGAGTCAGAGGTAACTTAGTTAACCTATGGCAGACATTTATTACGTTTCTAACTTTATGGTCCTTTTCCAAAAGCGCAGCCTTGATATCTTTTACATCTACTATGATGTATGTGCCGCAAGACAACTCTATATGCACGTTCTTGTTTCAACTGGTATGTATAGTATACGTTGTTGTTGCCTGATAAATGTTTTACTATTCCCCTGTAAACATCTGGACATTTTGGTGCTATTTTAATTTTGTCGTTTGCCAGAAATTTTATTTCGAAGTCTTCGGTTTTAAAGCATCCTTTATAAACTCAATCACATGAACATTATTTCATTTGGCAAAATTGAGGCATTGTGTTTCCTTGAGAAGTTTCTCATTGTTTTCTCTTGCATCTTCTGTATTGAGAGCACTAAATTGATTCTTGGTGGGAACTGTATAAATACTATTACTACTATCGCAAGACGCTGTCTTTTGCCTTACCCTTCTATTTTCATCAGGGTCGAGAACGTCTGGGTCCGGTCTTCTTGACGGTGCGTGTATTTGCCATGCATTCTGTGTCAGGTTCACAGGATCAGATGAATCAAGATCCATGGTGTGTCTACCGCTGCTTGCTGATTCTTCTAATGGCATTTGTTGAAATACGTAGCTTTCCGGGTATTGGTAGCTTTTGCGTTCCTACTACATGCTACCGAGCGTACCTGAATCCACTTCTGTAATCACTGAGTTTTATATATAAATTGTGTTTGTAGAATTGAAATTAATAACACCGTTTCACTGCACAAATGTAACTGTTCACTTAGAACTACTGCACACTGGTTTATTAATATTTGACTTCTCCTTATCTTATGCACGGCGGCGACAAGGTGGTACACTTTGAGCCGGTGGACACGATCCGCACAATTGTTGCGCGGTCGGCGAGAAACTGTCAAACAGGAAAATGTTTGCTTCTAATGACTTATTCTTCCTTGAATGTTAGTGGCCAAGTAGGAGATACATTTGGACTTCTCTCGAAATTATGTAATCACAAATGAGAATTCTAATTTTTTAGGCGAGAAAGTGATTTTCCTTTGCTAGTCACGCACGCCACAATCACAAAAAGGAAACCATCTTTTCGCTGGAAATGAACGCACACTCCTAACCCATAGGTGTACCTACCGCAATCCTACCGTCCCAAATCTTGCCACTGTCCCTTGGAATTCTTCAGATTTACTAAACAGCAACTGTAAAATAACCTTTTAGTACAGAGGACTATTTATTAACAATTATTTTACAAATATTTTAAGACTTTTTGATAATTTTATAATTTTTCTGGGCGTGTCCTCAGCAACTGTTTTCATTTGATTGTAGGCCAATTCTCCCTTTTAAATGGCTCTTAGTTAGGACAACAGAAAACTAATATCCTTTCGACTGAACTGTCTCTAACCGGGAGGTCCTAGCGTTCGAATCCTGACAGTAGGATTTTCGATACTAGCTACATACGAATAGGTGGAGTTCAGCCGCTGTCTGCAGAAGAAACATAACCGGTCGGCTGCCTAATCGGTAGTTTCCCATGCTTCTCCGATCAATAATAATGAATCCCGGTACAATACCCTAACAAGTGAGCTACCGATCCCTCGCAATCTTTCCTTCCTCTTCCTTATTCTATCTCCGTTTATTACTTACACCCACACACACACACTCATGTGTCATTCCACTGTCACACTTGTTGGAAGATCAGTCGGGTGCTTAGAGCTAGTCCCGGCTGGGGTGGCGCTACGCTGGTTGGAGATACCTGGTTGGGGAAATCCCCTCTAGCCAACGTAGGTCGGCGCCGGACCTCGTCATTCAGTGGAGAAAGATCACCACACCACCAACATGAGCTAGACGTACAGGACTAATGACCTTAGGAGGTGCCGTCCCCGAAATCACTCATCAATCAATCAATCAATTGGCTTAGAATTTCCGCAGAAAATCCCTCCCGTGTGAACGGGGTTTGAGGCGGAGAGCGTCGACCGCAGGCCACCAATAAGAAGCCCCTGGCGGTGCCTTCGTTGCGACGCGCTGCATCCGCGTTGCACCGAAAATCCCGCGCGGGTTTTTCGCCGGTGGTCGGGCGGCGCGAGGCCTTGCGCGGCCACGCACGGAGTGCATTTAGCGGTCGTTGGGTTACGCGCCGGCATCCGCACCGCGCAGCCAGACGCCCTGCCCGGCGCGGCGGCAGGCAGTGGCGGCAGCAGCAGTCGGCGGTGGCGGCGGTGATAGCAATGGTGGTGGCGGCGGCGGCGGTGGTGATGGCGGCGGTGGTGGCAGCGATGGTGGCGGCGGTGGCGACGGCGGTGCGCGGTGGTGATGGCGGCGGTGGTGACGGTGGCGGCGGGTGGCGGGCGGCGGTGGCGGCGGGTGGTGACGGTGGCGGCAGTGGCAGTGGTGGCGGTGGCGGGAAGCGGTGGCGGCGGTGGCGGCGGTGGTGGCAGTGGCAGGCAGAGCGGTGGCGGGGCGGGCGGCGGTTGCGGTGGTGGCGGTAGTGGTGGCGGCGATGGCGGCGGCCGGCGGCGGCGGCGGCGGCGGCGGTGGGGGCGGACACAACAGTGAATGCGATAGCGATGTTCTACTGCAATGATTTGCAACGGGTGTTCCGAGGCAACCGGTGACGGCACGAATTCATATTACTATGGGACCTTCAGGCAACAGACAAACAAGAAAACAACACACAAGGTAACAGATAAAGAAAAATCGCAAAATCTATTTAAATAAAATTGATGTGTATACCTGTGATGTGACTGGAATATTATTAAGAATCTATGCGGTATAATATCATAAAAACATACAACTGATTTTTTTACAATTGTTTGTCTCAGTTTTCTTCCAATCGTCGTGAAATGTATACATGGTATATTTCGTGACAGCAACCGCGATGTATGCCTAAATAGTATTATACAATGTTGTTTGGTATCATAATAGCAATCGTGACGGTTCAGCAAACCTGATATGATGGAAGGGGAGGTCCGGCGAGGTACCAGAGCGGTAGCTCAGTGCATCAACTGATGCCAGTGCAGCACCTGTGACCGGGGGATCCTAGGTTCGAGTCCTGACGGCAACATGTTTTTCGACACTAGCTTTTCAGCTAGGTTGAATTCAGTCGCTGCTCCTGGCGAGAATCCCAGCGCCGGCTGCTCTGATCGGTAAGCCTTCCTCTCGTAGCTTTCTGATCAACGCTAGCGAATGAGCAGTACCCTACCAAACGGGCCACGGACCGCGCGATCTTTCCTTCCTCCTCCTTGTCCTATCCTCTCCTCTTACACACACACACTTACACTAACGTGCACCACACTACCACACATTCCGGGAGACCGGTCGGGGGCTTAGAGCTCTGGGTCGGTGCCCCGCTGGTGGGAGAGTCCTGGTTAGTGGGAACCCCACTAGCCGACGGTAGGTCGGCGCCGGATCTCGCCATCCAGCGGGTGAAGATCACCGCCATCTCCCGAGAAAAATCATGCACTACACTAACGGGACTAATGACTGAAGGAGTTGACGCGCCCGGAAACACGAAAAAAATCAATCAATCCAACTCAGTCGTCGCAATGTCGCGATACTTCGGGCTATTTCCCATGCTATAATATAATTCATACTATTTTCTTAAAGTGTTTTCGTTTGCCCGAACAATATTTTCGTTTGCCCAGGCACAGAAATGGAATAACAAGCAGAAGCGTGTAACCTTAGGGGCCTCCGCCAAGAGCAGTCGCTGCAATGTCGGGCTACTTCTATGAAGGGAAAATTATAACATTGTGAGTATTATTCGGTACGAATGTGTTCTTGTTTGCCCAAGGTGGATTTTTGTTTAGCCAGGTATAGAAATGGAACTACAAGATGAGACATGTATTCTCAGGGGGATCCGTCAAGCGCCGCCGCTGGAACGATCTGTCGAGCTACTTCCTGTGCTAAAAAAACTGTGATATCGTGCATTCCAGTTTGTAAAAGTGCGTTTTTTAGGAAAGAGTTTCTTTTGCCCAGGCACAGAAATAAAATTACAAGCGAAAGCGTGTATTCTTAAGAAGCTCCATCAAGCGCATTCGCTACCATGATCGACCGGGCTACTTCCTACGCTGAAGAAAAAACTATGATATTAAGCATACTATTTTCTAAAACTTTGTTCTCGTGTGTCCAAAAAATATTTTCGTTTGCCGTAAGTAATGGAACGAAATGACAAGCGGAGCGTGTATTAGTAGATGGCTCCGTCAAGTACAGTTGCTGCAATGATCAATCAGGCTACTCCCTATGATGAAGGAAAACTTATGATATTGTGCATATTATTTTGAAAAAATGTATTCTCGTTTGCCCAAAAAAGATTATCGTTGCGGGATTTCCCTCCAACCAGGAATTTCCCACCAGCGGGGCACCGCCCCAGCCGGGAGAAGTTCTAAGCTCCCGACCGGTCTCCCGGAATTTGTGGTAGTGTAGTGCATGTTAGTGTCCGTGAAAGTAAGGCGTGAGGTTAGAAGAAGGAAGAGGAAGGATAGATCACGCGCGGTCCGTGGCCCGTTTGTTAGGGTTCTGCTCCGGCATCTGCTCCGGCATTCTTGTTGATCTGAGAAACAAACGGAAATCATCGACTGTGCTCGTTCCTCCATTTTTGAAGTCACCTAGCTATGCAGCTAGGGTTGAAATCCCAAAACAATCGGAACTCGAGCACTAGGACGTGCCAGTCAGAGGCACAGAGGCAGTGACATCTTTGGGTGCCCTGAGCTAACTAAGCCGGTTCTAATTTTGAGTCGTGATGTTGGAGCATTTTCGACATAATGTAAACTAGCTGGGTCGAACGGTGCTAATGTCAGGATGAAAACCCAAGAGGACACCAGCCCTGCTTAGTCGTTCCCGCGCTTTCGTACGACCACCTCCAGGCGAAAGGGGAGACTTTGCCTTAAAATGAAAGGTTACAGATCACCCGTATGAACCTTTCTCCTCCGTCCGCCAGAGTTAGAAATGTCATTGGAAGATTGGTTATTTTGTGTTTTCCGGGGGCGTTAACTGATTTGGTCATTAGTGTCATTAGTGTAGAGAACATTGTTCCCCAGGAGGTAGCGATAATTTCCTTCCTCATTGATAGGAGTTCCGCAGCCGTCCTACCCGTCGGCTTGCGGGATTTTCCCCAACCAGATATTTCCCATCAAGGAACACCGCCACTGTCAAGTCTCACCTGGTCTCCTGTCATGTGTGGTACTGTAGTGCATGTCAGAGTGTGTGTAAGTAAGGGGCAGGATAGGCCAAGGAATGGGAAGGAAAGATCGCGTGCGGTCCGTGGCCCGTTTGTTAGGGTACTGGTTCGGCATTTGCCTGGGTTAATCGGAGAAACCACGAAAAACTACCGATCCCCCACAAATGAAGAAATATTTCAAATTCACTTATTAAACGAAGATAGTATCAATTTATACCATGAACGTTTAAAAGGTATAAACAAGTCAGACCCCCAAAAAAATTGTGTAGATGAAGAATGGAAAATGAAAAAAATATAATAAAAAAGCAGCTAATAAGGTGTTGGGAAAAAAGTAAAACTTTCCAAATAAAAGGACGAAAAAGACACCAGAAACCCCCAAAAAAAGATAAAAACACGCTTACAATAAAAGTTGCAACATAATAAGAAGAAACCAGGGCATATAAACTAATGACAACTCCCCAAGGGGCCATAAGAGGGCCAAAGTCGGAACGATTTGTTAGTAAAAAAAAACGTTTTCCCGGACGATAAACCTTACTTAAAAAGTAAGGGCATCTAAATAGCAACACAAAGGATACGGGAAAACTAAACAAATCAAAGAAAAAGGGCTGGATCATATAAAAGTTTATGGTACACTGAATGGGAAAAAGGCAGAAAAAGTGACTATAAATCTATAACGTAGATCCATCGTTATGGAATGAATTAGTTGACTCGCAAAGGGCAAAAAAAATAAAAAGCGCTGGTCTTGAGGGGATTAATCTGGAGTTAATTAAATATAGATACGTCAAAAAAAGTATATTTTTTTACTGAATCCCGCTGGAGACTAGTACTTTTCCCAGAAGAATGGACAAAAGCAAAGGTAATACCACATTAAAAAGGAAAAAATAAACCGAAAAATATAAAGGAATTACCTTCTAAATTCAGCATACAAGAAATATACTAAAATTATTAACAGCAGAATTACAACTCTTCTAGACAATATATGGTTAGAAGAACAAAGTGGACTTAGACAAGGAAGATCGTGTATTCTCCATTAACTTGCTTAAACAGAAGAGGGTAGAATTTAATCAGGAAACAGATATCGCTTTCATAGATTATAAGAAAGCATTAAATGGGATCGATAAAGATATGGAAGATAATGAATAAAAAAAGGGATTCCCCTCCATTTAATTGAAGTAATCAAATTCCCATACCCCAAGAACTATAAATGTTTTTGGTTTAAATGAAAAATTTTCCGAAAATTAAAATTAATCGAGGTGTTGACAAAAAGTAGCCTATCCCAAAAACTTATTTTTTTTTATATATATATATATATATATATATATATATATATATTGAGATATACCAAAATTTTCCTTTCTCTCTACATCTATATCTGCTAAGATCTTGCTCCGGGTTGCTGGGTCAATGGGTCCCAAAAATTTTAATCCTTAACCTCTATAATGGATTATGGATCCGCCGACTATACAGCGCAGCTGGGAAACTGAAATAGAATGATTCTATTCCCAGTTCATTTCGTTCGGATTATAAATGAAAAAACACTTTCTTTTTTATAGAACAAAATTTAACAAAGTTTATTTTACTTTTTTTCAAACAATTTAATGAATTTAAGTTAGGCCTTTGATCATGATCTCTTTCAATTTACAATTTTACACCGCGGTTAACTTATCTTTTCTTCGTTGATGTCCTCGTAGACTCTCAGTCGAAATATCTTGATCTTGCCGTAGTCCAAAGTTCCAACGAAATCCTCTTCTGCCCTATCCAAGCTGGTCTCAAACTATCAAAATTACCAGTCCCGATTACGTCCTATGACATAGTCCCGAACTTGATTACCACTCCCGACAAAGTTCCTATTTATACTTCAATATTGCTTCCACATAAAAAAATCTACGATCAGTTCAGAAGCGCGTTTCCGACCAGAATGAAATCTTCCTGCATGATTCATCCTCGAAGACTTCGTATTAAACTACCTTCATTTTTTTCATAACATTTGACCGTCTAAACTTCTCCGCCCAATCCCGAAGTTTCTACTTTCGGCATCGACCCATCTCTTAATGCATTTAGAAAAACAAAAACTACATTGTTTATTCACGGTCGTTGCTATGCTCTAGCTCGTGATATTTCGAATGCATGTTCCACCATATTGTCTCCAAATAAATGTTAATTTATTTTAACGTGACATATCGGTATGTCACAGCTTTCCTCTCTCAAGCGTCATTTGGTTTGCTAACCAACTAAATGACAAGACTAAAATTGAACACTTTCTTCTTGCTTCTTCACTAAACGACATTAACACTTTTTACATTTGCCTGCACTAGGTCTTGTTACTTGCTGCCTTAAAACTATTTACATTTTCCTTTCGGAATGTGCCAACAATAACCATTTCACCAGGTATTCTAATAGCCGTATCTGCCTAATATTTGCTCCCATTAACTTCATTGAATACACATACACTTTAAATTAAACTCCTACAAAACTGACAAAATACAATAATGACAAACCATAAAAGAAAAACTATTACACCTAATATTTACAACTATTTACAAATCTCTGTTATTCAATCATGCGTGTCGCCCCTCATATACGGCTTCATGTTCCTGAAGTTATATGTTCCCATTTGCGTCCTTTTTCATCATTCAAAATCGCGGCATTCTTGCTAATACTTTACAAATTCGGTACGGTCCTTTAACACGGGAAAAATTTATAAAATAGCTTATCAACTGACGACACTTGAGGTACTCTAATTAACACTCCATCACCCTCCCTTATACTCGCCTCGAAAGCATTGTTTCTGTTTAGCTTTCTTTTGGCTGCTGCCTCCTCAAATTGTCATAAATTATTCGCGATTCTCATCATCATGAAATTTTTAGGTGGCTTGATATTACCAGCGCCGATGCATGCATTGGCATATTTCTAGAACGCATCATGAATTGTTTTAACTGTTCGATCTTGTCCTTAATGTCCACATATATTTCAGATTAGATTCTTGCACCATTTTAACGTTTCTAAGTCCCTTCCTGTATTCGTTTTTCTAATTTACAATCCAATTAACTAATTTAGATTCTATGTTTACTTTTTTCGCCATGTTGAAGGTCATTGCATTTAAATTATCTACACGCGATTCGACGATTGTCAACTTTTCGCATTGTTGGTCATGTAAATGTCCTGATGTCACAATGTTTTCCTGTAAAAAAATTAACTGGGAATTAATTTTGTCGCCAGATTTCTTTTAATTCCCCCCTGCATTTGGTCGACTTGATTAATAAAAGACTCAATTTTACAATGAATAATGTTGAATTCAGCCGATGTGTCCACCCGTAATTGCACTATTTCTATGTATTTCCTGACGACAATTCTTCAATTCTAATGAAATTTCCGATGTCTTCCTTCCAATTTTGCGCTATTTTTTTTAAATTCAATATTCATATCTAAGTGATCCTCTCTAATTTATTATTTCATATCTGAAGTATTCCATCTAATTTAGTATTATTATGCTCAAGTTTTGCGTTCATTTCTGCTAACATCTTAAGAATTAAATTATTAGGGTCCTATTTAACGGGGCAGCCATTATTTCTTTTCTTTTGGTTCAATCTCAATAATTTCACGCGAAATTTCTCCCCCGGGTTAGTATTAGCAGACGCCATATCATCTACATTAACATTCTCCATATAATTTTTGCTCCTAGTATCCATTTTGAATTCTAATCAAATTAAAATCTCTCTGTTAAATTATTTTAAAATACACCAATGAAATGGTCTTGGCCCTTTCTTATAACTAACAAATTTAAATTTTAAAAAGTCAATCCATAAATTTCAGATTCCCTTTGGATCACTATATTATAATTTATAAGACTAATTTTATCCGTGTCACCAATTGTTATAAATTATAACAAATTATGCATCACGTTGAGGCGCCATTTGAGATATACCAAATTTTCCTTTCTCTCTACATCTATATCTGCTAAAGATCTTAGCGTCCGGCTTGCTATCAATGGTCACGATATAATTATAATCCTATTACCTCTATAATGGATTATAGGGGTTTGCCGACATACAGCGCAGCTGGGAATCTAAATAGAATGATTCTATTCTAGTTCATTTCTGTTCGGATTGACTAATGAAAAAACACTTTCTTTTCTATAGAACAAAATTTAACAAAGTTTATTTTTACTTTTTGTCAAACAATTTAATGAATTTAAGTTAGGCCTTTGATCATGATCTTTTCAATTTACAATTTTACACCGCGGTTCTTATCTTTTCTTCGTTGATGTCCCTCGTAGACTTCTCAGTCGAAAAATCTTGCGATCTTTCCGTAGTCCAAAGTTCCAACGAAATCCTCTTCTGCCCTATCAAGCTGGTCTCAAACTATCAAAATTACCAGTCCGATTACGTCCTTGACATAGTCGAACTTGATTACCACTCCCGACAAAGTTCCTATTTATACTTCAATATTGCTTCCACATAAAAAATCTACGATCAGTTCAGAAGCGTTTCCGACCAGAATGAAATCTTCCTGCATGATTCATCCCTCGAAGACTTCGTATTAAACTACCTTCATTTTTTCATAACATTTGACCGTCTAAACTTCTCCGCCCAATCCGAAGTTTCTACTTTCGGCATCGACCCATCTCTTAATGCATTTAGAAAAACAAAACTACATTGTTTATTCACGGTCGTTGCTATCTCTAGCTCTCGTGATATTTCGTAATGCATGTTCCACCATATTGTCTCCCAAAAAAATGTTAATTTATTTTTAAAATGAATATCGGTATGTCACAAAAAATATATATATATATATATATATATATATATATATATATATATATAGAGAGAGAGAGAGAGAGAAGAGAGAGAGAGAGACGACGTTCTAAGAGAATGGAAACAGTGTATTACTGATGGCATTGTAATAAACTCCGAAACCACTCTAAATACACTTTTCTTTGCAGACGATCAGATAATTATCCAAGAAAGTGAGGATCAGTTACAGAAGGCCCCTATAAATTAAATAAATATGTGACCAAAAATAGGGGAGACTTGCTTATATCATCACTCAGGTTTTTAAGTGAGGAAATTAAATTGGAAAATAGTCTAGTACAACCTTGGCCAAACCAAATGGTTTTATCGAGCTCGGTTTTTTATTAAAATTGATGGGAATCTTATTAATGGGATTTCTTATTAAAATTGATGGGTTTGCTTAATAAAACTGGGTCTCACTTTAAGTAGATATGATCTTAAAAAGCAATAAACTATATCCATTTTATTGTTGAATTATTGTTTTATTATTGAATTTTATTACATCTATTGTTACTATATTTGAATATATTGTTACTATTATTGAATTTTATTACATCTCCTGTCTTAATTAATGAGATAATTATTTCCTCCTTCTTTAACTTATTTTTTAAAATACTGTAATGACTGCGGTGAGTGGCTTTTAGTGGTTTAGTACAGAAAGGGGTTTACTACCACACACAGTTGATGAATGACAGAGCTCGCTCGCTAAATTTGTTTAGTGGGCGCCAAGCGTGCATCTTATCTGGCATCCTGCTCCGACATTGAGTAGACGTAATGCATCCCTTCGACCCAGAGCACCCAAACCCTGACCTTTGTGCGTGGAGGCGACGAGCGGACACTTGGGCGTTACAAAATGCTCGGGACGGGGGCCTGCTTCCGTATTTTTTTGAAAAATGTCAAAAAGTAAATATTTGAAAACTATAAAATTGGAGATAGCTATTTTTGGGTTAAACAAAGTCTGCTGTAAAATAATCATGTAAAAAATGTAATGTACAATTTATTGAGAAAACGAGCGGATTTTGCTTAATTAGTGTCTGAATTTTATACAATTTCTAAAAAAAGAAATTTCTCAAAAATCACTTAACATTTTTTAAAAAGTTTTCCTCGTATGTAACAAGTGACAGTAAATAAGATGGTGTTAGTCGCATTTTCGTCTTCAACGTGTTCCGTTTTTTCGAAAATGCTAAAAAGTGAACATTTGAAAACTACATTATTGGAAATAGCTATTTTTGCATGAAACAAAATATTTTGTATAAAATCAGCTCTTTTCGTTTAATTACTGATGATTTCGTTTAAATCGTGTCTGAAATGTATACAATTTCTAAAAAAAATATTTTCTCAAAACGCACAACGACATTTTTTCACTACAGTTTCTTCTCGTATGTAACTACGAATGGTACATAAATAATGAAACTAGTGGTACTCTAGAATGGCACAGACTATCTCGAACTTGTTAATATTCTAAACTCTTTTGTCTCGACTAGCTTTTGAGCTATGCCTTATTCCTTTCCCAGCTGCCATCTTTTCCCACCCAAAGTTCATTTTTTCACATTTTCTCAATTTCTCGGCTGCCTAATGCTACAACTGAAAACACCATACTCTTATTACTATTATAGAAATGTAATCCCCTGTCCCACCCGATTGGCCGAGCTGGTTAAATGGCTGGAACGGACTCAACATTTCGCGGGTTCGAGCGTCCCTCAGGGATTATAGTTTGTAACTTCTCTATTGCGCATAAAACTATTGAGAATTGCAGAAACGTTATTGAAAATCATTTCTAATCATAAATACAACTAATTCAGATAATAAAATGGGATTGTCTGTATGTGATTTTCGAAATGTCTCGATTTAATCAATTTTTCACATCTCTTCTTCGAAAACGTATGTCACGTCAGAACAGTTGTTGTCTTTCTGTGCACCTGTATGAACAGATTTAAGTAAAATAATGAATACATCAACATCAAAATTTAAATACAATACACCCACTACCCATGGGACCAACTTAGCTATCACTGACGGTTCCGAAAATATTATTACTTTCTCGCCTTACGAAGTTCTTAAAAAGAGAAAGTTATGTACTCGTGCTCCGGAAAACGGCGAATTTTCGGCAAAAAAAACTCTTATTGCCGGGCTCTGGTAACGAGAAAGTGGATAAACCCTGTTGCTAAATTAAGAAGAAACTAGTGATGCTATAGAATGGCACAGATGTTCTCGCACTAGTTAATTTTCCAATCTCTTTCGTGTGGACCAGCTTTTCGGTTATGCCTGATTCCCTAGTTTCTTTAAATTTCTTGTAATAATAGTGTAAAATAAATGTATGAAGTTGACGTAGGTCCGATTTTCACGGTGAACTCTTTTTCTGAATTTTCGAAAATTTCAAAACACTGAATTTTTTCGACGTCTTCCTAAAACTATAAAATTGAAGGCAGAGGTTTTTCCTTCAAAAGAAATGTGTTGCCCATGAATACTTATTTCATTAAGGTCATGTCATGTCAATAGTTCTTTCGTTAAGGTTATGTATATATTTTTTTTAATTTTAGTAGTGTTCAGGCAAAACTGAATGCAATACTTGCAACTTTAAACTATAGGTGCACTGACTGGCACAGACTGTCTCGTAGTAAAGTTTTCTAATTTCCTTGGTGTAGTCTGGCTTTAAGGTTTTGCTCCATTCTCTGGCCAGCTGCCATCTATCGTCGCCCAAATTACATTTCTTTGACATTTTCCCAACTCTTTGCTTTCCTAGTTGAACAACCGAGTTATTACTTCAAAAATATTAAAGAAGAGTAAAAACTTGTCATAAATAGAAATATTCATTGAATACTTTCTTCTGGTTATGAAGAAAATGGCTATTAAGCACTACTATAAATTCGAAATTTGAAGCTCTTTCTCACAGGAATCTATTGAGTTTTCGAAAAGGTTCATTTGAAATCACTTGAAGCACTTCCACTCACAAATGTACTAATGCATACAAATCAATGGATATGTCCATATAAACAGCGTGAGACATATTAAAAAAAATTACATTTGTGAAATTTTGGAAAAAGACAAATGAAAACACCAAAATGAACTTTACGTCATATTAAGCAGTGCAGTTAGCACTATTCATTGGGAAAAAATGAAGAACAAATTTGGAGCCATATTTGTGAATATGGCGTTTAAGCGTTTCTGAAAATGTGAAATTTTATGCTCGTTTTTACAGAAAACCGTTCAGTTTTTGAGAAACTTTATTTGACATTATTTAAAGCACATATAATCATAAATGTAATTAAAGAAATTGCCTCTAATGTAAATATTACCGACGTGAGATACAAATCAAAAAAATTACATTTTTGTAATTTTTCAAAAATACAACAAAAGAATTAAGCAATGTGTCAGGATATAGGGTTTGTTTGACACTTATCATTGACTTGACAGTTTGATTAAAAACACTTAATGAAAAAAATTGGAGCCGTTTTTGAAAAAATCTTTCTCTAAAATGGCTTCAAATTGTTTCTTCTACCTTTATAATAGATTGTGCTAATTGCACTGTTTAATATGACAGAATGTTCATTCTAAGGTATCCTGTTTCTTTTTTAAATTAAACAAATTTCCTTTTTTTTTTTTTTTTTTTTTTTTTTTTTTTGAAAAATCTCTCATGCTGTAAATGAGCATATTTCCATCGATTAATATTTAATCTGTGAGTGAAAGTTATTCACACGTCTTGAATTTACGCTTTTCGAAAACTCAAAATATTCCTGTGAAAAAGAGCTTAAAATTTCGCATTTGCATTAACTTAAATTTTTCCTTAAAAACGTCACTTAAGTTTTCAATTAAAATTTCTATTTAGGACGAGGTTTTACGCTTCATTAATATCCCATAGCACCAGTCATATTTCGGTTCTACTATTAGGAAACCGCAAAGTTGCGAAAATTGCAAAATAAAAGTATTTTGGGTGGCGATAGATGTTAGCTGGCAAGAGGATTGAACATGACGGTAATCAGTTCATACCAACGAAATTAGAAAACTTTACTACGAGAGTCTGTGCCATTCTGTAGCACCACTAGTTAAGATATATTTAGAGGAAACCCATGGGGAATGGAAGAGGAAATGTATCACTACATGACTGGGCGACGGGACATTCCAGTCGGTGGTGAAATTATGTATACACCTTTTTTTTTTTTCTGGGGGTCAGGTCATCGTGGCCGGTGATATGGATGACTTGAGTTATATGCCCCGTACGTTGAAAGAGGAATATGATACATGGGGCCAAAAGATTAGCATGTCTAAAACTGAGTATCTGAAAGTGGGGGATAACAAGCTGGAAGATATGGAGATAGAGACTGAAACAAGAAGTCCTTCAGAATGGCAAGTACTTTCTTGTAGCATTTTTTCTAATTTCCTTGGTGAGGTCTGGCTTTAAGGTCTTGCTCAAGTATCTAGCCAGCTGCCATCTATCGTCGCCCAAAGTACATTTTTTTTATATTTTCTCAACATTTTGCTTTCTAATAGTACAACTGAAATATTACTTCAAGAATATTAAAGAAGAGTAAAACCTCGTCCTAAATAGAAATTTTCATTGAAAAATTTGAAGCCATTTTTAATAAAATGGCGATTAAGCATTACTGAAAATCCGAATTTGAAGCTCTTTTTCATAGGAATCTATTGAGTTTTCGAAAAACTTCATTTGAAGTAATTTGAAGAACTTTCTCTTACAAATACAATAGTGTATAAAAATTCATTGAAATATGAATAGTAACGGTATGAGCAATATTAAAATTATTACATATGTGTAATTTTTGAAAAAACAAAAGAATACACCAAAATGAACTTTACGTCGTATTAAAACATTTTCATTGCCACTATCCGTTGCAAAACTTTGAAGAAAAAAATTGGAACCATTTTGAGAAAATGTCGATTGAGCGTTTCTGAAAATGCGGAACTGGGCTCATTTTAACAAAAAAACGAGCTTTCGAAAAACTTGTTTTGACGTTATTTAAAGCATATGTACTTATAAATGTAATAACTTAAAGATATTGCTCCTAATGTAAATATTACCGTGAGAGACAAGTCAAACATTTTTTTTGTAATTTTTGAAAAAAAACAAAAGAATAGAGAATATTACGTTTATGCCATCGTATAGGATTTGTTTAGCACTAACATTACCAAACAATAGCTGCTTTTGAGAAAATCTTGTTTTTGTAATTTTTAAAATTGCAAACATTGCACGCACTATTGCACGAAACTACTAAAAGTTTCGAAACAACGAACTTGACGTTAACGTAAGAACTATTAATGGACAACAAATTTTATTTGAAAATCAAATCTCTATCTTCAATTTTATAGTTGTAGGAAAAGGCTGAAAAATTTCAAACGTTTGCAATTTTCATTGGACAAGATAAAAGCGATACGGCAACTAACCCCTATTCTGTGGAACGATAAAATAACAAATAGAACAAAGCATGTTATTTGTCCGTCAGTTGTTGAAAGTATTACTAGCTACGATGGTGAAGTATGAGAACTAAATAAAAGAGAACAAGACTTCTTTCACTTGGAATGGATTTTTGGAGAAGAAGCAATGACACTTACGGAATAAAAAAATAAGGGATAATTTGGGCGTAAAAAATATTATCGACAAAATTGAAACCAAACTTCTCCTCTGCTATGATCATCTAGAGAAAATGGAGAAATTTAGAGGGCCAAAATTAATACGGAAATGGATTCCTTCCGAGAGAAGAATCACCAAGAAGCTGGGCCCAAGATGTACAAGATGCGATGGCTGCCAGACGACTAGAGGAGGGAGATTGGGAAGGTAGAGAAAAATGGAGATCCATAAGCGAGATGCGGGGTCAGCCGTAAACAACTCGCTGTATACATAGAACATCGTCCCAGCTGGAATAAACTCTACGTCCGGCTGTTCATCCGACATGTGTTGTAGTAAACTGTACGTAAGTACAAGTGTGTGTAAGAGAAAAGGATAGGACAAGATGAGGGGAAGATCGCGGGCGATCTGTGCCCGTTTGTTGGGGTATTGCTCCAGCATTCGGTTAGTAGTCATGGAAAACTAGCGATCAGATGAGACGTAGAAGTCTCCTCCAGGTAGCAGCTGAATTCGACCTAGCTACGTAGAAAGTGTCGAAAATCCTCAATCGTCTGTACGCGAACACTCGGTCAGAGTTGCTGCAGAGACAACGATAATACTGGATCTGAGCTAACATCGCCGGTCACGTGGTCGTGAATTGCATGATAACGTGATCACCTCTATGTCCAAACCAGAAAATACCCACGCCTTGCATTGGCTGCGAATAGACCACCGTCGGGGTGCCGTGACGTAGAGTCGCCTGCGCTATCTGAGACAGGCAGCAATCTGTGCAGCGCCGTAAATCGGCGCCCACCTCTTCGTGCATGGTGCAAGGGCAGCTTGCGGTATCAAATCGCGTGTTCGCCGCACGACAGCGCCACAACCACAACCTTCGTGTTTGCCCACGCGGCGCGTCACCGCCCCTGCCCTCTCGCCTCTGCGCTCGGCCGCTTCCGTCCACAACGCCTCCGCCTCCGCTTCCGACCTCTTCCGTTTCCGCCACGGCTTCCTCGCCTGGCGCCGAGTCAGCCTTCCGTCCTCTTGGCCCCTCCGCCCCTTTGCCCAAAACCCACACTCTTGGCAACCATCCTTAACTCCTTCCTCCCCATGCCTTTTCGCAGCTCCGTTTTGTACTCCAATACGATGTCCTCGTCCAACTTTCTACTCCACCAACTCCATCTACCCAGACGTCTTAGCCTACGCCACGTCCAGCTTTTCTGTCTCAATCCCCGCTGCAATACATATCGCGCTGTTCATCCTATTGTCTCCCTAAGCCTAAACGTCGTTAACCTAAATCTAGTTTTAAGTTCCTTGCTTTAGTTCCTTGCTTCTAGTTTTTTCTTAATATTTTTGGGATATCGTCGATTTTTTCAAGAAAGAAGTCCGAGTATCATTTTTTAAGTGAAATATCAGTCAGAAAATCAGCAAAAAATAATATACTCATGTCTTGGGAACGAACCTGTGATGAAATTCGTTTAGTTGAACATATATATATATATATATATATATATATATATATATATATATATAGGGTACTTATATATACCTTTTAGGCTTAAGAGAGCAGTTCTGTCGCTTCTGCTTTCCCGCCAAAACTCCGTTTTCCCCGTCATCGCCTCCTGCGTCCCCACCGAATGACGTGATCTGAGCCAGCGCTGCCGTCGACCCTGCAGCGTCGCTGGCCGGGGAATCGTACGGTTCGAATTCCGACGGCGATGGATGGATTTTCGATTCCAGCTACAGCACATAGCAGCAAGGTTGAAATTAAACACTGACCGAGAATTCTCAACGACCAGCTGCTTTCACCAGTGGTTATTCGCGCTTTCTTCCATAAGTTCAACGCAAACCTCGCACAAGACCTTGACCTTGGAACAGGTCACGATACGCGCGCGATGTTTTGTATGACTAATGTTCATTGTTGAGACGTGTATTGGGCACATAATAAATTAATCTCCGCGCTCCCTTCTCCGTCCACCCACCACTCTGCCCACGCGTTCCTAACCGCCGATGCGTCCGTCTCCACTCCCGTCACCGCTCCCACCCCAACTCCCGCCCCTTCGTCACGGCCCTCGCCCCTGTCCCATCATCGACACCGCTCCGCCTCCACCCCTACCCCGTCCCTCCCGCCATCTGCACCACTTCCGCTAACGCCCCCGCCCAGCCACCACGCCCCCCCCACGCCGCCGCCACCGCCCCCGCCATCGCCACTGCCACTGGCACCACCCCCGCCCCGCTTCTGCTTCCGGAGCCATGGCTTGCCCGGCGCGCGAGCTGGGTCGCTTGGGGCCGCGGCGCTCGATATCCTCTGCCGTGCGCCCCCTCCCTCCCACACCCTCACGCGCGGTTTCCATTGGGACTGGAACATGCCGCATGGTCTCATACTAAGTGCGTTAAAGCTTACGACGTAGCAAATGTCTGCTCTGCTGCTGCTCCCCTGTTGTTTTTCAGGGGTAGCTTGATCCATCGGAGGCCCCACGAGATAGGGCGTCTGATTTATTGGAGTCAGAAAATACAAAACTTATTTTTAATTAGAAATTTACATTGACAACAATTTCCGCAAGGGACATGGTTAATACCCTGTTAGAATGCCATACAAATCTGAGTAAGTTATAAAATTTAGCTGCATTGTCTACAAAGAGATGCACTGGGATCGGACGGTAAAATAAAATCGCCCAAACGTCGCCAGCATCTTATTCTAAAAATCCCTTCGCTATGTTCCGCAGGCGATACACGCGCAATATCATCAACAAAAGCACAGAACAAATTTGATGCATCGGAATGCCCAGTCGCGTCCTCCATCGAAGTCGCCAGAGACGATGGACGTGGCACCTGTCTTCCAGCAAAAGACTGCAAAACGCGAAAGGCGGCGCACCCTGTGCGCGAGCAGCCACGCTCTGTCGGCGACGGAGGACTTCGCGGAAGGAGGAAATCGCAGTCGCGCTGCCCGCACTCAAGTTGGGTACTTTCCCTAGAGAAGTTCAGAATTACCCCTAAAACCCCTATCATAATTCGTCCGTGGGTAACAAAAAAAATGTTTCCCCTAATGTTAAATCCTACTTGTGTAATCACGTGCAAATCAGTAAAAAAAAACTTTGAGTCCGTGGCGCAGAACAGGATATCGTCGTAATAGACGATTCGGACACACATATCTGGTGTAAATCTGCACGATTCGCCTTTTGCAAGATCACAGAGAGGAGGGAGAGGCTCCACACCATGACGCAACTGGTCCTTTCGTTACAATCCCCAGATAGAGCTGAAGTTGTCGTGACTTTAGGATATGATAAAATCCGTCTGTTAAGTCATTTTTATTGCCAATGCTTTGTCTTATAAAGCCTGCAGTACTTGAGCTAGAGGAAACCAAGAATCCATTCTCATTTTCATTTTCGGACACTAACATTTTTTATATTCATGATATGTAAAGAACCGTTGCACTGAATATATTCTATTCTATGTTATTGTAACATTTTAGCTGTTTTTGACGTAAAATAAATAAATAATAAACAAATTCATGAAGACTGTTTCAGTTAAAATATTTTAAAAGAATTTCTTAAATAATTTGAATTATTTAAGGGTTTTATGTTTGTTGTTCTTGAGCAGCGTGCTTAATTCTTTGTGGAAAACCATTTTGTTTGGTTTTGTTCAGCAGCATTTTTGCTCTGGATGGGCAGTAGTATACATTAGTTAACGCTAAGCTCGTTAAATTTACTTTTCTCTTAGTTCATCGTTTTCCATCACTTGATTGATTAGTGATTCTGGGCGTGTCCACTACTAAGGTCATTAGACCCGTAAGTGTAGTGCATGCTTTCAATGCCGGGGGTGGCGCTGTTCTTCCCCGATGGATGGGCTTCCCCGATGGACCTAGGTCGGCTCGCGGGAAGAAGGGTACCAGATGACCGGGTTCTGTATAGGCAGCGAGGACTGAATCAATTTGTATTGTTAATCTTGTGGTAGACGTCCAGTGATTAATTTATCAATAGTAACAAGACACTAAAGAAAATTATTTTCCCAAATACTAAATTCCACTATAACTCTATAAAAATGGTATTGTCATGTAGTTCTGAATGACTTATTAACAGTTCATTTAACGTTTACCGTTATTGACGAAAGGGCTATGATATCTTTACTTGAGATCGAGACCTGAATCCTTGTGTATCTGTTTGAGAGCAGGAGTACTGTAGTTCAAAGTAATTTTTTTAAAGTTTGAAGAAGATTGTAAAAATTCGAAATGGAAAAACCCAATATCCCGCGACTTTTAACATTAGCTTAATATTATTAACAGTACTTCTCTTCTGGATTTAATGTCACATTATTTATTATTAATTTATTGCTTAATGGTATACGTAAACGATTTAATTTTGAATTTGATGCCTGGGATGTGAATTTTCCACAGTACTCTACAGTAAATTATTATTTTACGGAAGCAAAGTTACAGCACAAATTAAGGATCATCATAATTATATATTTATTTATTTTATTTATTTATTTTACGTCAAAAACAGTTAAAAACTGCGTATGACGTGCTATGGGGAAAAGTGAATTGTGTGCACATTTTCAAAATTCTGTGATTCCTACACTAAGTCATATACTACTTAAATTTTGGAGAAAAAACAAGAAAAGAAAAAACAAGCTCCTACGTAATAAAATCTATTTTCAAGGATAAAAAGGCAATCGTTTTTGGCTCTTATCCATGTTTTCCTTCGGAATAATACTTCCTGCCGCGACAACATGGAAACGATAATTTGAATATTTGTATTTCCCACTGAATTCTAGAAGATGTGCACAGAAAATGAAGTTACATTTATGTCCAGAAGCAAAACAAGGGGTTATCTCAGCATTTGCTCAATGGATCAGGGAAACTGGACGCAAAACCTGATCGAGATGGGGGTCAATGACCCGGAGGCTGCAATAAAATACTTGTTACAGGTTGTTTAAACACATTTATAGAGTTCAAAAGGCTATTCATTAAGCTAAGTTTGTAATTTATTTGGATTTCTTCATTCCAATATCTTTCAAAAAACCGTTTCTTCAGTTCCTTCCACGTCTCTGGGATGGCCGTCCAGGTGTCAGCCCACGTACGGGCGTTTCCCTCTAACATCAAATACAGTGCATTTGTCAAGTACAGTGCAGAATATTTTGCATTTATCTGGTATGTTGGCGACATCCGGCGACTCTGCTGCTCTTATGAACGCGTATGAACGGTTTTCTTTCACATCCCCAGAAAATTTTACACCCTTAAAATACTACACTTGGATTTCCCTAAACAATAAAATAACCAAGTGGTATGCACAAATTACACAAACACATCAAACAACTCATGTATTCATTTAAATTTTACTTCTGTGTTTACAAACGCAGTAATTTATACCCACCAGAATGAAACCAATTAATATTAGCTCTCATTACATATTGTAGGATATTGGAGTGTACTCATGAACTTAATACACATGTTGTTTGCTTCGACATACTTAGTACATATCCCTGAAATTATTCTTGATACTACACCACCACATATAATTGTATTTATTCACTGATCCCACTGATTTTGTCCTAGCATCTATGAATTGTTTACAATAACCCCATTACACATGAAATTTAAGCAAGTTAACATTTACAACTGCATTAAATTGAAAATTTCTAGTTATTAGAATCTCTGTATTCCTTTCCAAAATTATTTTTAAAACTGCTTGAAAACGTTATAATTACTCAGTGTACTCCGTACAATGTTAAAAATTAAATCTTTCCATCTCAGTTTGGTCTACACTGTATCTTTCCAATGTTTGGATATTCCCCAGAGCCACATTACTTAAATTTGCAAGTCCTGACAGTTCGGGCGCCAACTGTGACGGACCGGGGTTCCAATCCAGTGCATCAGTAAATTTATATTTAAGGGATCAGGTCTTCTTCTTTGCGAATGGGCTCTGGGGTAAGGTAAACATTGACACAACAAATTTCCAATATAATGATCATATACAACTTTATTTCTATTGTTATACAGACACCTTGAAATTCTCTTAACTTTCAGGTCTAGAAACGCGGCGCGTTTCAATATATATATTATGACATACCGATATGGGGACATGGTTTATTACAGAATATTTGTCGTAAATGGGCGAAATGGTTCGGGCAAATAATAGGCAATATGGCGCCTTAGTAACGACGTCGTGGTTGTTGTCAGGATAAACAAACATTCATCTGACCGTTAAGGTGGCGGCGTGAGTAGGAGGAAATATAAGAGATTGTGGATTGGTTGAAGAAGCGTCGACTGATTATTAAAACGGAAGTTTGGGCACTTGTCGAAATAAAAGAAAGACGAGGCATTGTGGGTTGTAAAAGGGAGGATCAAATTCATTCGGTCGCATGTCGTGACGGTGATCAGTTCGCTCGCAAATAGATTAATTTGTGCATGTTAGGACTTATAAAAATTTTGGGGTCTTACAATATGTGTTGGGACTTTGAAATATTATCGTCTGGTAGAGCAAGAATCGGACTTGAGGGACATATTCGGAATAGTTTCGCGGCAGAACCAGAAGTGAACTTGTGATACTTCTAAGATTTGGGGAACGTGTCGAGTTCCGAATATTTTGCTGTGCATCAAAATAAGAGTTGGAGTTTTTTCGCGAGTGAACTCTAATCATTCTTGAATTTATACATGTATGCGGTTCACAAACGATATCGGACTTTGCATATTTTCTTGCTATAAACGGAAGATAGAACTGAGAGATTTGTTTTGCTGTGTAATCATAAAAGTAGAGAATACGGTGACAACGGGTATCAGACATAATATAGTGGAGCTGGAACAAATATTTGAGTGGTGCGAAGCGGTGAAGCGGCGGTGTTCGTTTTCAAAGAAGAGAAGAAGATTCGTGGTAATTGGACTTCGGGACTTCGGAGCTTCAAAAAGGAAGGGAAGGCGTTTCTTCGAGATAGCACCAATCAAGAGCACGCGAAGACCAGAATCGCCGTATAAGTTTCGAACCAGGTCATGACTAAGAAAATTTCTCAATGTAAATTTTTCACATTTTAATTTGCCACATTGATAGGAAATAAACATTAAATTTCTCTTGAAACAAAGATAAATGATTTTCATTGACCAATTCAAGCTAATAAGTAGCTAGATCAAATAATCTTTGTTTTCAGATTCCTCGCCATTCTGTATAGATGGCAGATCGGGTAATCGGCTATTCATAGACAATAGCGATTATTTCTGACGGGACCCAGACCCAGCTAGCGGGATAATATTCAGTTTTTTTTATCAGAGTAATAATAGTTAAAATTTTATCGTAACCTTTTTCCTGGCACCCATGTTATTAGAAATTTGGAAACGGGTTACGACGAATCGCCCAATAATTATAGCAGTTAGGGGTATGTTTCAATAAATAAATAAATAAATATATATATATATATATATATATATATATATATATGTTGTGACGTCACGGGATTACACAACCCCATAACGCCACCATCAGCTATGAAAAGAAGCTCACGAACAGGCAGGACTAGGGTACGCGGCGGAGCGATGGCTGGTAAACGCGCTATCTGCCCACAGCTTTTCGAACTATGACGACGTTAGTCGCATTCACAATATTTGAGAGAGCAAGAGAAGTGACTGTTTGACGCCGAAATAATTTCAAATTTGTAAAATTCGCGAAGGACATTAACTAAATCCAGCATCACGCTGAGACCACACATGCCTAAAGTGTGGTAGGTAGGGCAAGCATTAAAGCATTACTTCAGCAACATTGATTATTCGAACTGGCTGGAAGCGCGAACAAACTTGTACGAGGCGCGGCAGAAGAAGGACGACCCCAGGAAGAGCGAAGCGTTGGTGAGAAAGATTTGGACTGGAACGAGAATAGTACGAGTCCGGAACAGGAGAGGGGTATGGAAATTCTCCAATTTCAGTGTGCTTAGTGGAGTCCAATGTTCGAGCGAAGGAAACTGCTATCGTCGTGGGACAGGAAGTGAAGACGAGTGGCAACGCGGGGCGAGTGGCAGAAAATCCCCAAGGTTACCTACAGGCGAGCGATGCGAAGCTGTTGAGGTAAAGGAACTGGCAACGTTTATGCGGCCATCAGTTGGGAAAAGAGGATAGCGGTAAATACACGACAATTAGTGTTAAAAGTAAGTGAAAAGTCTAGAACAGGTGGGAGAAGTATTTCGAACGATGTGAGTAGTAGTTTCAGTTCAGCCATTGCACGTGTACATTAAATTCATTCAAAGAGGCCATATACCTTATACGATTTTACATAAATAATGCATGATTTTCATATGTTGTAGAGTTGATATTATCTGGAAAAGTCAGTTTGTTGTATTGTGTTAAAAGTAATTGCTTTTTTTATGATATGTAAAGGGGTCAGATTTATAACGTGGAATGCTACGCTTATTCAGTGTTATAGTGAGTGTGAAGCCCAAGGCTAGGCACCTGTGAACGGGATTCTTAAAACAAGTGTAAAATTCATTTTAAAAGCTGTGCACGAAAAATCCAGAGGCTAAAAAGAGCAATAATTTGCAGTGGAAAACTCAGAAAGGAGCGAGGAAATTGTAAATTGTAGTTGGTGAAAGTGTGTTCAGGCAGTTGAGGTGATTTATTTTTTGTTTTGTCTTTGTTTTATTTTTTTTTTCAGTGACCAGTTAATGAAGTGCATTATCCTGTTATGAAATTGGTACATGTGTAAATTTTTCATTGAATATATGTTCATTTTTTTCGTATTTTATCTGATTCATTGTGTCAAGGGTTCAGACCTTTCTCATACCCAAAAGATCCTGCTTCCTGAGAATTTTAAGCTTGCTTCACGAGCATTCATTCTATCACGCCCTCAAAACGTGTGGAAGGTAGTAGGTGGGAGCGTTAGAATATATATTGTGACGGAACACACACGCCGTGGATCGACTCCCGGCGCCGCACACAATGCAACCTTGTCTTTGACCAGGGGGTCGTTAGCCCTGAGGGTGTGAAGCACTGCTCGGGCGTTACTAGCGCCAGCGGCAGCCTACTGTCGCTCCGACGCCAGGCCTGTCAGGTTGTTCGTCTGTCTTGCCTGTGAGAGGCAAATAAGGGTAGCTTGCAATGATAGAATCAGGATGGATCGAATTCTAATGAAACACTTGGATGGCTCTGGTAAAATTAGGCATGTATTCTGGAAACTTTTCCAGAGGCACATACATACACACTAGATTATAATAAATAAATTGCAATCCTATTTTTATGATAATTATAATCCTAATTCGGGATTAACATTCTTGCTCCATCTTGTGCAAATAAACAATGACCTCCTACCTTTAAATACTCAAATATCATATCTTGCCCAAGCAATTACAATACTCGGGCAATTTAACGTTTGCGCAAAACCTACTGATCTTAGCACTAAAATGTTCTTTCAGTCTGTCTGTTCCACTATGCTGGATTGAACTGAATTCCCGAGTTATGCGTCTGGCAAGAAATATTTCCTAGTTATACCTTTTTAATCACACCTTTGAAATATTACGACTCGCGGTCTGAATGTCGCACGGGTACTCACGCTTCGGCGATTGGGGAACACGTAACCTGGACCTCGGCCAACGCAGTGACTGACCTCAGCTGCTTATCGCTGCGAACGGCTGCTCGCGCCGCAGTGACGCTCGACCTCGCCCCTCGCTGCGCTACACGCTCGCCGGTCCGCGCTGCCCCTTCCGCGCTGCGCCCATGAAGTAGTACAATTTTCTCCGGTCGTCTCGTAGAACGCATGTGCCTCTCTACGCTCCGTCTTCCGTTTCCAACAAACTTGCTTCTTTGGCTGTGTTGCACCAGGAATGTCGCGCCTCAGCTCTTCCGGCTTTTGGCGCGATGCAAGGGGAAGTTGCGGATGTAATGATCGTCTACTCGACTTCTTCGGCGATTCCCTATCAGACTGTTCGGCGGTTTTTCTTGTGAAATGTCGCGATTGCTATCAAAACTCTCCGGCGGCCTTTCTCCGATCAAGTCCGGTTTCCGGGAACCCTTTCCCCTCGGAGACTGTTCCTCGTTTTTCTGTCAACGGGCCAATCGCAGGATTTAATTTTCCAACGCTTTATCGCCCGGAAATCATTGGCGACCACTCGTTACGTCCGACTTCAGCCGCGGCTGACGTCAGATGATGACGTACCAACGCGCCACGTTCAAAGTGGTAAACACCCGCGATTTATCTTGGGCGTTTCTGCCTGGGGTTCTGCTTCCTCGCTGGGGCGCATATCAGAGCTCGTCTCATTGCCCCCCAACCAGTAAGATTTTTTTCGTAATCTTGACTTGACAAGGTAATGGAAACAATCTTGTGAATATAGCCTCTTCTATCCTTTCCTTCTTTGATTCCATTTTTCATGATTTCATACCTGAAATTTGATATGTGGTACGGCAAAAATGCGATTTCTCGAGATTCAATACCAGGTTATTTTGATTAATGGTGATAACAATCTTCCTAATAAAGTCAAGGTGTCGTTCAATATCTGAATGAACGATGACGTCATCTACGTAAATGGTAGTGCGTCTCGTAACCCAGCATTGTTCATGATTCTGTCCAAACATTGAACCAGCGCGGCACCACTGTTGCGCAATCCGAATGGAACACGTTGAAAAACATAGCTTCGTCCCCTGTAGACGAATCCCGTGTACTTCTGATCTCTTGGATGTAACCTCATTTGATAGTATGCCTTGCTGAAGTCAGTTGACGAGAAGTATCCTTTATTGGCGAATTGTAACAATATTTCATCAATTTTAGGCGGTACATCTCTAAACGGAACTGTCAGCGTGTTCTAGTAACGCGCGTCTAAGCATAAGCGCAAAGTGCCGTTCTGCTTTTTCACAATTACAATTGGAATTACGTAAGCTGTCGTTGCCCTTTTTATTATGCCTTCTTGTAACATTTCTTCAATTTGTTTTGAATGCTTTGTACGCCACTGGTATAGGGTAGTTGCGTCTCTTAAACGGCGTCTCGTCTGTGAGTTGGATACGAAACACGTAATTTTTTACTGGCTCTCGATTTTTTCGAACACCTTCTTGGCGCTGATGAGTACTTTCGATACCGGCCTTTGTTCACGTTCAGAGGAAGCTAAATTAACTTTTTCTTCAATCATTTTATTCAAGTCATTTATCTCAGATGAACATAAATCTATTTCATCATTAGTTTCAATCACTTTTTTTTCATTTGATTTCATCGTTGTGTTAATTTTTGCATTTCCATGACCTATCAGAATCATTGCGGCTTTTGAATCTACAATTACATCATTTTCAACGAGAAAATCGATGCCTGAATTAGTGCATACGTAAGTCCTTCCATGACGAGAGACATGGCGTGTCGTAGACCTTGGTCTATTTCCAACGGCATATATTTGGCTTAATTGGGCTTGACTTGTTTCAACTGCAGTTGTAATTCGCGTACTCTGACTGGCAATTGAAGCATTTCTGATTCGAGTCCGTTAGCGCATTGTAAGTGTCTTCATCCATGATGGTTGCCATGGAGCCGGTGTCCACTAACGCCTTCATCGTCATGTTACCACAGCGTATTTCAATTACTGGGCAGCGGTACGGGTAGTCGTTCGTCATGGCCATGTTCCACACGACACCCATTGGTGGATCACCTACAGAAATTATAGGAACCACGTTGTATTCTGGCTTGAACGTTGTTCGACATAAGTCCTCGCTCACATCGAACTGCAGCAGTTTCCCCATGTTGATGGCTTGATGTTGGTAATATTACCCACTCCATTATTTTCTTCCTCCTTATTCTTGCGTTTGTTTTGTGGATAGCTTCTATTAGCTTTTTCCCCTCGATGTTTCGAAGTACGGTCTTCCGTTTCATTTCGAAAGTTATTTTCCTCCGCACCTCGATCATTCTTTTTATTGCTTGGTTGGTCACCCGGTTTGGTTGATTTCGCCTCTGAACTTCCCACGCACGTAATGATAGCGTTCGTCGTCGTGCTAGCTTTACCTCCCTTTACAATATTATCTGCCGTAATATCGTAATTACTTAACAATCGCTGGAATGCCTCGATGTCACGTGAGCAATATTTATTAAGTCTTTGTATGCCATGGAAAATGTCTGGTCAACAACAAACAATTTTTGTCTTCCATAGGTGGCGAACATAACTTAAGTGTGGCGATTTTCCCTGCAGCATAATCGCGCATGCCGCCGTTAGTCGGCTTGTAATACGCGTTCATGACTGTCATCTTGTGAAAGCTGAGTTGAATTTCCTCGCTCCAATATCTATTTAAAATTTTACTTTAAATTCTTGGATTGTTTGAGGAAATGGTTCATGAGTTTCTAAATCAAGTTTCGGCGTTTTTTGTAAAAATCGATATAACAAATGAGCTTTATATTGCTCCGGCAGACGACTAAGAGCCATAAAACTGTCTAGTGCCTTTAAGAAAGAATACGGATGTTCTTCGGGAGATCCCGAAAACTTCAAAGTAGGCGGCACATTTACGTTTAACGGGTGCGTTGAACCTACGGCGACAGGCATGGTATTCACCGTTGCTTGTAAGTCGTTTAGTTTCGCTTGCACTTCTAAACGTTCTTGCGCGCCTTCTTCCACCTTTGTCTTCATGTTGTTTCGCGCGGGCTTCGACGAAGTCGGTTACTGCATCTATTCTAGTGTTCATTTCTTCACACTTCTTTTGTACAGTTTCTATTTTCTCCGCCTGTTTTTCCAATTTCTCCGCTTGTGCTTCCAACTTCTTATCAACTTCGTTCTTCAATTCGGCCAGCCCAGGTTTCTGCGCGCCGAATAGCTTCTGACCTTGTCGCTGACGGTATTTATTTTGGTCGTCAACTCCGGCAGCTAACGCCTGGTTTTGCTTGCTGTTGAATTTCTGCTGAATATTTTCTTGTACTTGTTGAATTTCTTGTTTTATTTCTTGCTTTAACTCTGCAGCTATGGCGTGGTTCTGTTGTTGAATATTCTCCATTTTATTTGTAAGGGTTGTATGGAAATTACCCAATAATGCCCTCATTAGGTTTTAGCATGGGTCATTCGGATTGACTGGTGGTGATTCCATCCCTGCACGTCCAATGATGTTTCTGGATTCTCGGTTCCAAGGATCTGCTTCAATCGGCGTTCCTCTTTCCTGCGGCGACGCCCCCAATACTCCGCGGTCCTGTCCTTCCGAATCCTGATCTGAATCAATATTACAGGATTTTCTCTCCCACTAGCCCCCTAGATTCCATAAATCTATCTGCCATCGCGAGAAGTTGAGTACCCGTTTACAAGTAATAAATATTTCCACAATAAATTAAGTTGTCCACCAAGTACCCTAACACCTCCACAATGTACAGAAAGAAATATCACTGAAGGAATCACAATGTTACCTTGCAAAAACACTATGAATGCATGACACACTTTAAGCAAAACGAAATCACAAGACAACACTGCACTGAATAAACAAAATGAATCACTGCGTGCTATACACTTTTAAAAATAACAAAATCACAACATATCACTACACCGAATAAATACAATAATTCACTGCTGAAAACAAAACAATTTTTCCACAATGCGGTACAACAACAAGGTGTTTGCCGCTGTGAATTCGTGGACCTTCTGTATTCTACCCAATATCTGTTAATTGGAATGGTAAAAATGTTACCAATTTTGCAATTAGATAGGAATAAATTTAACTGGTTGACACAATTTCAATGAGGAAAAATCCAGGTCTTGAAAATAATAAGATAAGAAATCTCCTCCAAAATGTGCGCCTCGCGCGTCCGCTAAATAACCACGAAACACGCGTAGAAACAAAAACTACTTGATAAGGTAATACCATGCGGGCGTTATGGATGCACGCCTATCGCGCTCCGTAGTAAATGCCAACATATGCGGGTCCCCTGTTCGGGCGCCAAATTATGTGACGGAACACACGCCGTGGATCATTCCCGGCGCGCACACAATGCAACTTTGTCTTTGACCGTGGGTCGTTAAACTGAGGGTGTGCAGGGGGCGCACCGCTCGGCGTTACCAGCGCCGTGCGGCAGCCTACTGTCGCCCGACGCCAGGCCTGTCAGGTTGTTCGTTCGTCTGCCTGTGAGAGGCAAATAAGGGGTAGCTTCTGCAAATGGATAGAATCAGGATGGATCGAATTTAATGAAACACTTGATGGCTCTGGTAAAATTAGGCATGTATTCTGAAACTTTTTCCAGAGGCACATACACATACACACTAGATTATAATAAACAAATTGCAATCCTATTTTTATGATAATTATAATCCTAATTCGGGATTAACATTCTTGCTCCATCTTGTGCAAATAAACAATGACCTCCCTACCTTAAATACTCAAACATCATATCTTGCCCGCTAATTACAATACTCGGGCAATTTAATTGTTTATGCAAACCTACTGATCTTAGCACTAAAATGTTCTTTCAGTCTGTTCGTTCCACTATGTTGGATTGAACTGAATTCCCGTGTTATGCGTTCGGCAAGAACATTTCCTAGTTATACCTTTAATCACACCTTGAAATACATGACCTCGCGGTCTGAATGTCGCACGGGTACTACGCTTCGGCGATTGGGGAACACGCACCTGACTCGGCTAACGCAGTGACTGACCAGCCGCTTATCGCTGCGAACGGCCGCTCGCGCCGCGCAGTGACGCTCGACCACCGCTGCGCCACGCTCGCCGGTCCGCGCTGCTCCTCCGCGCTGCGCCCATGAAGTAGTACAATTTTCTCCGGTCGTCTCGTAGAACGGCCGTGCCTCTACGCCCGTGGTGCCCCCCTCCTGGCATAACGAGGTACGCGATTGGCTTCACCTCACAGTACCCGACCGCTGGATTGGCCGTAAGGGCCTAATGATGGCGCTTGTTTCCCATGGCCTCACGGTCACCCGACCTAACGCCGTGTGATTTCTATCTTTGGGGGTTTATTAAGGATCGAGTGTATGTGCCTCCAATGCCAGCCAACCTTCCCGAATTAAGGAACAGGATTGAAACAGCTCTTGCGGCAATTACTAATGAGACACTAACCAAAGTTTGGGAAGAACTCGCATATCGTCTTGACGTGTGCCGAGTAACGAAGGGTGCTCACATTGAACACTTGTAGGCTATTATGTAAAACTGTTTGAGTTCCTCTATCATTTGATATATCACCCGCGGCTGCAAGTCTGATGTAATAATTATTATAACACTTTAAAACCCCGCTATTCATTTTGAAATACCCTGTATGTATATATATATATATATATATATATATATATATATATTATAACACGCCCACCTACTACCTTCCAGCCGGTGGCGATGAAGCGTGAAACTATGAATGCTCGTGAAGCGAGCTTTAAATTCTCAGGAAGCAGGATCTTTCGGGCATGAGAAAGGTCTGAACCCTTGACACAATGAATTATATAAAATTCTGGTAAAATGAGCATATATTCAGTAAACAAATTACACAGTGGCACAAATATACAATAAGTATGTATTTTACGTAGATGGTCACTGCAAAGAAAACAGAAACAAAAAGAACAGAAATAACACAACCATAAGAGAATGTATAGGCGTCACCTTGACTGCCTGATTACTTCAATACGCACTATTTACAATACTTTTGCTTTGACCTCCTTCTCAATTATTTTATGTACCTCATTTAACTGTGGTTAATCTAAAGTTTTCTCCGTGCACGGCCCTTTAAGTGATTCTCTACAATTATTCTTTTATAAACTTCACAGAGGTCAGCCTTGAGCTGCGCATTTATTACAACGCTGTTAACTCTAACACAATAATAAACGTGACACACGTTACTAAATCGTACCCTTTACAAAATTATAGCAACTGATTATCCTGATATCATACAATGGAAACAATACTTTCAATAGATTACTTTTTATATTACATGAAAATGATAATTTACTTTAGAAAAGTTGTACAAGGTATGGCATTCAACGAATTTACTGGTGCGTACAGCGAATGAAATCAAAACTGCCGCTCATACGTTCGAAATATTTTCCCCAGTAACTATTTGTAACTTTCACGTATTTTAGGACGCTACGCCTGGTGTTTAACGCTACAGTTTCCCAACAAATTGTCGCATAGAAGTTGCCAGTTCTTTACCTCGACATTTCCTTCCCGCTCGCCGTCAGTTAACCTTGGGGGTTCGGTCGCTCGCAGTCCTCGCCACGTCACTTGACTGGTTCGATGCCCCACGGTCACCACTTCTTTCGCTCGATCTCCGGATGCCGCCACACGTCAAATTCCAAACCTTTCTCTCGTCCTCGGACTCGTACACACCATGAATTGGTCAAGTCCTTCTCGCCTACGCTTGAGTGTTGAGTCGTCCTTCTGCCGGCTGCCGCGTGCCCGTTGCTCGCGCTTCCAGTTTTAAATAACTAACGTGCTTGAATTGACTACTTCTAGCACTCGGCCGACTTATACCACACTTTGAGCGTGCGTGGTCGTGGCGTACAAAATTAAATACTGGATTTCGTTCAGAGTCCTTCTGCGCGAATTTACTTCGATGATGAAACTTTTCAAGTTCGAGCAGTCACAACGCTTAGCTTACTCGCGTAATGTTAGTGCAAATGCTGTACATGCACTTTGCTTCTGAATTCTATCACTTATTACCGCGTTTCTTAAATCAGCTTTACTTAAGCAAGTAAAATTATACTCCTGCACTAACCAATTACTACCGCTGAAGAATTTAGTTGAGTCGCCGTCGCTGTCGAAGTCGTAAGAGAGCTCTACCGAAGTGCGTCACGGTATTTATGCAACTCCGCCTGGGAAAAAAATTCTGGAGGGGTGAATTTTCTCCTCCTTCGCGCCCTCTCGAGAAAATATTATCCGCTAACTTTGGACATAGGAGTGCGAAAACCTGCGGGTAGATGTCGCCTTCTCGGACCATCGCTCCGCCGCGTACCCTATTTCTCAGTTCTCTGGTCTTTTCTAGTGGCTTATGGTGGCGTTACGGGTTCGTATAACCCGTGACGTCACAATATATATATATATATATATATATATATATATATATATAAGTACACCTGGAGCGCAAGAGGTAGCAGATCAATTATTGATTATGTTATAGTAAACAGAAAAATAGCGTCCCAAATATCTGATACGAGAGTCTCTCGTGGTAGTGATGTACATTCAGATCACTTTCTAGTGATAACAATATCCATATTATCTAAATGGAGAAAAAAATTAATAAATAAAACACCGGCCACAAATGAAGAGATATTTAAAATTCACTTATTAAACGAAGATAGTATAAACAATTTATACCATAAACGATTAACAGTTCATGCAAGTCTGATCCCGACACAAGTTGATGTACATGAAGAATGGAATAATGTAATAAATTTAATAAAGAAAGCAGCTAATAAGGTGTTGGGTAAAAAAGTAAAACTTTCCGAATAAAAGGACTGAAAATATGAACACCAGAAATCGCCCAAGCCATTAATGATAAGAAACACGCTTACAATAAAATGTTGCAACATAATACAGAAGAAACCAGAGAGGCATATAAACTAATTGGCAACTACGCCAAGACGTTTATAAGAGAGCCATCAAGAATCGATGGGAACGATTTGTTAGTAATATTGAAAACGATATGCACGGACGATAAACCTTAGCTTACAAAGTAATGAGGCATCTAAATAGCAACACAAAGGATACTGCAGAACTAAAGCATAATCAAAGAGAAAGAGTGGCTGGATCACTATAAAAGTTTATGGTACGACTCAGATTGGAAGAGGCAGGAAGAAGTGACTACGAAATCTATAACGTAGATCCATTGACATGGAATAAATTAGTTGACTCGCTAAAGAAGATAAAAATCGAAAAGCGCTAGGTCTTGATGTGATTAATCTGAGTTAATTAAATATGCCGATACGTCATTAAAAAGTAGATTTCTCACTTTACTGAATACACGCTGGGAGACTAGTACTATTCCAGAAGAATGGACAAAAGCAAAGGTAATACCACTATTAAAAAGAAATAGAAGTAAACCGAAGAACTATAAAGGAATTACCTTGCTAAATTCAGCATACAAGATATATACTAAAATTATTAACAGCAGAATTACAACTCTTCTAGAATGGTTAGAAGAACAAAGTGGACTTACACAGAGAAGATCGTGTATAGATGATGTATTCTCCATTAACTTGCTTAAAAAGAAGAGGGTAGAATTTAATCAGGAAACAGATATCGCTTTCATAGATTATAAGAAAGTATTCAACATGGCGCATCGATACATGATATGGAAGATAATGAATAAAAGAGGCATTCCACTTCATTTAATTGAAGTAATCAAATTTCTATACCACAGAACTATAAATGTGTTGGATTTAAATGGAAAATTATCCGAAGAATTAAAAATTAATCGAGGTGTTAGACAAAGATGTAGCCTATCGCCAACTTATTTAATATTTATATAGACGACGTTCTGAGAGAATGGAAACAGTGTATTACTGATGGCATTGAAATAAACTCCGAAACCACTCTAAATACACTTTTATTTGCAGACGATCAGATAATTATCCAAGAAAGTGAGGATCAGTTACAGAAGGCTCTCTATAAATTAAATAACATATGTGAACAATATAACTTGAGAATCTTAACTCAGAAAACCAGAGTAATGGGTTTAGGCAAACATCCTATACAGAAGTACAATAATAATAAATAATAAAATTATAGAACAAGTTAGCCATTTTAGATATTTAGCATGTGATATTACTTTTGAATTCAATAAAGATATTTCAATAAAAAACCAAATATTCCAAAATATCTGTGGTACATTAATAAAATACCTGAGAAAGAAAACAAGAAAGGAAACACAACTTAAATTTAATAAAACAATGGCTATCCCCATACTTCTTTATGGATGCGAGAAATGAACCATGAAAAAGTAAGATTTTACCAGAAATCAGACGTCTGAGATGAAGCTCTTGAGACAAGTAAGGCTGCACTTCATTCAAACGAAATAGAAAGTGAGGTAATCAGAGAAGAATTATAAGTACTCCCATTAATAAATAAAGTACAAAAATACAGGACTCGATGATCCCAATACCTACACAGAGTGAGTAGTGACCACATTCCAAAACAAATATATTTATTTATTTAATAGGTAATTATTCAAGCCAAATTGAAACTTGATCCAATGTAGCTAGGCCGAAGACCTTTAAGCCATTACAATACCTACATTCTACCGAGTTCTAACCTTTCGCCTTCTGGTATTCACCCCAAATGGTCTCTCCATCGCCTCAAAGCCGCGGAACGAGACCATGGTACAAGCTGAGGAAAAACCCTGAAGGGGAAAAACCTGCCGTCAGAAGCCGAGTACATGCTACTCTATCCGGTTTTTAGACTATTTATTTATTTGGCGCGGGCGTCAGGCATTCTCCTTCCAGTGTTTGGCCTCCACCGCACCTGAAAACAAACAGCACCACAGAAAATCGTCCGCACCAACGCCTCTGCCCTAACATTTCCGATTCCCACTTCCCTTCGCCCCCTAATGTGCTTTATTTTAGCCGTTTCCTTTTATTTTATTTTAATTTAATTTATTTTTAATTTATTTAACTTATTTTAATTAATTTAATTTTAATTGATATAACTTATTTTAATTTATTTAACTTGTTTTAAATTAATTTAATTTTAATTTATTTAACTTTTTTAATTATTTTAAGTTAATATATATATATATACAGTATATATATATATATATATATATATATATATATATATATATATTTATTGACTTATTTATCTACTTATACTTAACAATTGACTACAATTTATAACTTTTTTAAATTTTTTGTACTGTTTACTAACCTAACATAACTTACTGACTAACTTAATTATTGTTAGTTTATTGATTTATTACATTTCTCTCCAGTCTAGGCTCTGCTCTTACTAACCACTGCTGTTTTCCACTCCTTATTTCCGTTTCTCTAGTGGTCCGAACCTTTCTGAGAAATGTTCCTAATTCTTTCATGAAGTTAGCTCTTTTATCCCCTAGATGTTTTGGGCGAGCGTTACGTTCCTATGTTGGAAGTAGTAATTTCCCATTCCCATCCATTTTCCTCTCCAAGTTTCAGTCGACTGCAAATTAAAAGGATATGGATCCAGTCTTCCTATCACCGCAAAGCACACAGATGCCATTACCATTCGAGTCCTTTAATCTACGTTGCATCCACCCCGACCCTGAACCAAGCGTATCCCCTCTTGCGTCCTCCTGCAGTGTGTTTACGTAACGTTCGCAACCCCATAACGGACTCGCGTGAAGTTGCGCAACTAGCGAACGATTTTCGGCCGTTGCTGCCAGGATCGCTTGCCTGTTAATATCCGCAAGTCTATCAAATTAACCGTTCTATGTCACGTGTTCCCCTATCTCCCACCATTTCGGAGAAACGTTTCCCAGACCTGAACGTTCCAGTAGCAGTTTAATTTTATACGACCAGTAGCGTTGGTTGCTTCCTGTAACTGCACCCGAAAACATCTATTTATAATAGTCAGCCTGTTCCCCTCTAATTTAACCCAAGTTTAATGGTTTCTTTTTAAATCTTTCCAAATTTCCCTCCCCTACCGCCTCTCTTAGGACTCCGGCTTTGCTGCAATCTAGAACCCCGAATTAATTTGAAAAAATCTGTTTACGCCAAAAAAAAAAAAAAAAAGAAGCCCCAGCCTTCGGGCCCCCCGGCCGCCCCGGGACAATGGGCCAGCATGGGTGAAACGGCGCAACCCCAAACAAGTAGTAGCCGCGGCACCCCTTCGATAAAAACAAATATATCAGAACAGACATTACAAAGACATGGAAAAAAGGGATTGGGGCCCGTCCAAGATTGAGATGGCATGCTGAAGATGAAACAGGAGCCTCTCCTAAACCCTCAAGAGATTAATTAATATTATGTTAATTTATGTTAACATTACGTTAATATATTTTTGAATACTTCAATTAGTGTTGGTTTAACGTTCGATTAGTGTTGGTTGATACGTTTTTAAATGAATGATAAGGGCAGTATATTTACTTATGTAAAATCATTGAAAAATATTTTATCAGAACAAATTAATTTGAAAAAATTAATTGTTGAAATCCCCAAAAAAGGTTTGTTGAAATTCTTTTTACAACAATGAACACTTAAATGAGATTTTAAGAAAACATTTACTCAAACAAAAACAGATCATAATTTAAATTACGAAAAAAAAATTTTAAAAAAATTATCGTATTTTTTAAATTTTAAACTTACTTTAAAAAAGTAGTATTATATAACGGGGTTTTTAAATAAATTGATTTTTTCCTTTTTTTCAAAAGATTTGATGTGAAAATTCAGGGCAATGACAGTTTTCTAGTGCTTTTAAAGGATTTTTACTGTTTTTGCCATTTTTTTCCTTTGCGTTTTAAATTTTGGTAAATAAAATAATTAAAAGTATTGATTTTTTATTATGCAGCGGGCAGTACAAAATACTCTGAAAAATTATCAGCAGCTTAAACATTCTGATTCGTGAGACACAGAAACCTTTTTTTCTTACATTTGGCATTAAGTTATCTCTTCGCTTAAATCCATTTCATTAAATTATTAATTGACCCTTTTTTTCAGACATGTACAATGGATATCAAAAGATCTTAATCTAATCAAACGAAAACATTCACATATTCCGAAAAATTTTGGGAACCCCTATTAAATGCCCTTTAACCTTTTTGAAAGTCTATTTTCCCCTTTTTCCTGAATTAAAAAAATTTATCGTTATAAAAATAACTTCTCGATTGTAGTTAATCTAATATTACTTTACATCAATTTTGGGACCATTTCTGTACCTAAAATGACTCGGAAAGAAGCAAAACCCCTCGAAAATCTCTTTTAAACTGGCAAACTGATTGATTGAAAACCAAACCCCACCAAAGCTCGGCATAAACAAGATGCCTGCTTATGATCTCAGTTTCGAAATAACGCGAGTTTTGCGAAATAAACAACCCGGGTCTCACAGACATCTACAAATTGTCATCATCATAGTACCCAAGGCTATCTGGAAAAAAAACATCACGTAGAGAAAAACCATCCATCTGTGCATAGGGGAAAGTGGTTCCGGGATGCAAACTCCGGTTCGTATCGTGAAAAAACGAAAACCCATTTTATCTGAACATATGCTTAACTGTTTTGCTTCAATGAAAATTACTAGCGTTGCCTTCTGCCCTGGGGGCGCATGGCAAACTGAACCTAACAAAGCGGAGGAATCGGGTTCGGGTACCCCGTCCCCGGGACCCCCGCCTGCCCCCCTCTTCTGCTTTGGGGGTCCCGTGGATATGCGCGGGCTTTTGCAAATTTTTCCATAAAAAACCCGCCCCCCCCCGATGGGGCCTCTGTTTTGTTTTTCGAAGAAGATTCAGACCGACCGCCCCCCGGCAAGGACCTTTTTCGGAAGATTTCCGGTGGACAGTCACGTAACGAAACTTATAAGTTTTAAATTTTTCGTTACGAGACTCGTCCCGGAACTCTTGAAACTTGTAATATGTTTTACGTTAAGTTTTCGACGCTCCCCCGAAAATCCCCCGAAAGGGCGGGATTCGAACCCGCGACCTCCTCTTCCGCAATCGGCAATGCATCCCGGCCCCATCGTGACACGCGCCGTTTCGTCGTTGGATTATTCTACTTTAGTTACTATGCAAGCATGTGCACTTCGAATAAAGACAGCACGCCGCCCAAGAGGATCGAACCTGCAGCCTCTGTGCTTCAAGCAGGAATCATGCCACTGTACTACAGCTCATGTGCGTTTTCGGGTTTACAATTTACAATATTACGAATGTTGTTTGTAGGCGCCCTTGAAACACTTGAAGAAAATCACATATCCCTGGCAATGCAAGATTTTCTGTCAGAATATGTAGCTTTTGTAATTATCATTCCAATCAACAATCGCTTTTATTTTTGATCCACTTCTCGCTCAGATGAGAGTCATCAGAAATGATACTTCCGAGTTTTTCCGTCACGTCCCAAATCCGTCACCTCCCTAGTTTTTCGTCAGAATTAAACAAAATTTTCATCTTCTAACGAATAATTACTTGGTGAACAATTATACAAAATACGAATTGTCATTATCATCAAGGGCGAAAGTGATCTTAAAATTAAAGCTCAAATGAAATTACAACCTTTAAAAATATGTTTTTCAGTTCTACATTAATACGAATATCATCATTTATGTAAGTTAATCTTTTGTTATAACAATAAATTTCCTGTAGACTTATTTTCTCTCAATAACAATCTCTCTAACCGGAATGTCTTAAGTTCGGAACCCGACGGTGGCGGATTTTCCCCCACTACTTTTTTGCTGGGGGCAGTTCGTCTCTGTCAGGGAGAATTCGGGCCGCAGCTCTGATGTTTGTGGTTTTCGGGTCCCCTCCAGGCGAATGCCAGGTACCCCAACAACCCGGGCACGGACCCCGCCCCCTTTCCCTACCTCTTCCATGTCCTTAAAAACACACACCACACTAACGCACTACCACGAACACCCGAGGGGGCCGTCAGAACAGAGCTTGTCCCGTTAGACGGTGCTTCCGGTAGGAAATAACGTTTAGGGAAAAACCCGCTTTTTCCCACGGTCATCGGCCTCGAGATCTCGCAATACAGCGGGGAAAACTAACCCCAAGCAAAACATCATACCTTTAAAGGGCCCCATAGTTGGTCGGAAACACTAACAACCAATGGTCAATCAATCTTCTTTGGGCCCATTAATATTCTAAACCCTCCCCCCAAAACCTTAAAATATGCTCTTGGTACATACACATCGGTACGGTAATTTGTGTGAATATTTGGGTCCCTTCAATTGTCCCCAAACAACAGCATTCGTATTATGGTAACTTGAAAAGCGGACGTCGAACACGAGCTGTGACACAGTGGCACGGTGCCTGCTTTATGTTCCGAAGCTGCAGGTTCGATCCTCTTGGGCGGCGTGCTGTCTTCATTCACGGTGCACTGCCCCAAGTACCTAAAATAGAATAATCCAGCGACAATCGGGGCGTTCACGATGGGGCCCTGCGCTTCCGTTTCGGAAGGAAATCGCGGGGGCGAAACCCCGCCTTTTGGAATTTTTGGGGGGGTCTGTAAAAAACGTAATAACATATTACAATTTCTTTCGACGTTCGCAGTCTCGTAACGTATAAGTATTTCTTATAAATTTCGTTGCGTGACTGTCCACCGGGAAAACTTCGTGGGCTCCTCCGCCGGAGGCGCTCGTCGAATCTTCTTCAAAAACTACATGAGGTCGGGGGGTTTTTCAAAAAAAATGTTGCTGGTTTTATGGCAAAATTCGCAAAATGGCGCTGGCATCACACTGGGACCTCCCAAAGCGAGCGAAGGGGGGGCTGGGCGGAAGTCCCCCGGGGCACGGGGACCTCAACCCATTCCTCCGCTTTTTGGGGGCTCAATCAATGCCACCAACACGAAAAGGGAACAGTAATTATTCTATATAAGTCAACAAGCGTTAACATATTTCACGATAAAAAAGCGGTTCTCGTTCCTTCACAAGATCGAACCCGTCAGCTTCGAAAACCAGGGAACCACTGTACCATTTTTCAAAATTTCGGCGTTTTTTGGGTGTCAACATTACGAACTTTATGTTGGGAATTTATTTGAAATATTTCGCGTCTTTCAGAAAAATTGCTTCGACCACATGTTCAAACCAACAGACTGCACAAAACAGACTTTTCTCTTGTGCGTATCTACGAAATCTTGACATATGAAATGTGACAATATTGGGAAGCATTCGAACGTTTTTCGTAACCTACTGCAAAATGTACCTCGTATGTTTGTACCGATTGCAGGTATGCATCCTAGGAAAACTATGTACATTAATTTTTTCATTGATTTCCTTGGACGTGTATGCTGCGCTGGAGACTGCGAGACTCAGCGATATTTCGTCAATATCTTCTGCATTTTGGTAAACCTTTCATATTCTTTACCAGGAAGTATAATTCCTTAAAACACTATTACAATATATTGTAAATAAATGTATATGGGGAAATATTGATAATAAACTTTAATGCTACTGCTACTTTAATACTGTTACGTTTTAGGTGGTGAATTAAAAGTCTCGTATTATTTTAACAAAAACTTTTTATTTTGTTACTAACCAATCACTGAAAACTGATTTTTATTTACACTACACTTCTCTTCAGTTTTTACCTACCCTTCTCTTGCTTTTTTTACACTACCTTCTCTTCAGTTATTTACACTACCCCCTCTCACTCGCACAGTCCTAAGCACTGGCCACAGTTCACTGCACTGATCAAGTTCGATGCACTGGTCACCGTTCACGTCACCGCCCACAGTACGATGCACTGACAACGGTTCACTTCACTGAGCACCTCACTCCCAGCTATTCACCGCGATGCACCCCTTCCAGTTCAGTTTCACTGCGGACTCAAGACTGACTCGCGGCGCCGGCCGTCGCGTATTTATACCGTCAGGACAATCCAGAACCATCCGGACGCCGCGCACTTTCTGGACGAATCCGCCGGCAGGTGATGCAACTCTGCTCACCGGCGGCTCGTGGTCGCCGGCAGATGCGTAACCAGCAGGCGCCTCGGAGTGGCGCCGGGGATGACGCAATATTCGTTACACTACCCTCCTGAGTTGCGATCCGTCTCGGGCGCGTTTGAGTGAAATCATGCCGATACTTGCAGCTGGAGCCTCTAGTGCAGTTGGAGGTTAGAAGAAGTCGTCAATTGTCTTCTTTGGATATGACAACATTCCATGGTGGTAGCTGCAGACTAAGATGCCAACCCCAGTGTACCGGAACAGTATTCCAACATGCTTCTCACTATTCCCCAGTTCAGTCCATCAAACCCCATCCCAGTTTTGACAGGCAATCTTCTGGACGTTGTCTTGCAGTACTTGTTGGCGTAATTCAATCAGATTTTCCCCAAAAGATTTTCATAGGATGCCTTGTGATATGACTTATTTTTTGTGACAAGGTAATAAACATAGTGACTGACGTCGTGCAGATGCAGAACCTTCCCAATATCTGGTTTTTGGTTCTTAATTCTTCTATCCTTCCATTTTTTTCTCTTGAATACAGTAGCAACACCTCTGGTCATATCTAAATCCGGGGCGACACAATGCGCCAATGCATATTCCTGGGGTAGCAAACAGACCCCGTTGCACCTCCATTGTTCCCCATAACGCGCTTGATGCTTTCCATTATACTGAGACATAAATCTGGAATGTGCACTCCTGCATGCCCAGCTCCAAACTCGTGCGGTCTTTTCTTCATCATTTTCATTACTTCCAGCGTACAGGGCCAGCCGATTCAATGAACGACTCGTGGTTTCCATTCGGAAATTTTTTTAATTCGGTAGACAACATCATTTATCCTCTTCACGACCTCGCGGTCTTCCACTGTCGTTGAAATTTTTGGACACAAACCGCGGCGACGTTGGGGTTAAACAGCCAGACATGATCTCCAGGTTGGTAACCTCCTCCTTCAGCTTTGATGTCATACCGGTCTTTCATCCTGTCACTTGCGATTTGGATTCTTTCACGACCTGGTTATGAATTACGTCCATTTTCCGTCTTAGGTCATTTCCCAAAGTCTTCACCGGCTATTTCTTCATTAGTTTTAAAACCAAACTGTAGATCACATGGTAGACGTGTTCCGGCCGAAGAGGATATTGGGCTTTTCCCCAGTTGTCTCATGAACAGATGAGCGGTAGGCTAGAAAAAAAAGATGTATGTATTGGTCCCAGTCGCTTGGTGATCTGACACGACCTTCGCTAAATATTTTCCCATTGTTCTGTTCATGCTTTCCCCACCATTCCGTCGACTGCGGATGTGGGGCTGTCGTTTTTGTTTTCTTATTCCAAAAGTTCACACCCCTTGAAACCTGCGGATTCGAATTTCCCGTCCTTGATCTGAATGCAATTCCAGTGGCACACCAAATCAGCTCCCCCATTCCTTAACCAGTACTTCGGAGATAGCAGTGGCCTCTTGGCTAGGTAGGATATCTTCAACCCATTTGCTGAAATAATCCATAGCCACAGTATGTATTTATTTCCATCATTTGACATTGGAAATGGGCCAGCCAAATCAATGGCAATTCGTTCAGAAAGGACTCCCAACGTTGTATTGCCTCATCTTTGCTCTTCTCTTTTATGGGCCCATTGCTGTAGCAAACTTGACACTTTGTGCCCCACCTCTTACATCTTGCTTAATTAACCCAGTAAAATCGTTCGCGCACTTTCTCTAAGGTTTTCGTTATACCGAGGTGTCCTCCCGAAGTTCCATCATGCAATTCTCTCAGTATTTCAGGGACCCTTACTCTCGGTAACAATATCTGCGTCCTCTTCTGCGAGCCGTCTTCACTTTCCAGAACTCGTTTCAGAACACCTTCCTCTTCAGTAATCGAATCCCACTGCCCAATATGTTTTACTGCGGGAAGAACAGGGCTTTCTTGCCAACGGTCTCCGTCCTGCTATTTTCCATTTCCAAACATGTTTCAATTCCCGTGTCCTCTTTCTGATCTTTCTGAAGTTCTCTGGTTGCCATTGGTCATTACTGACAGTGACCCTAAGGTAGGACACATCTTCTCTTCCGCATGACAACAATGCTTGCATTTTTTCAGGGCACGGTCTTCTGGAGAGAGCATCGATTCCGGTGAGTACTTCCGCTTCGATGTTCTATTCTAAATGTGAATTCTGCAATCTTTCAATCCATCTGCGATTGACCTTCCGGATTCTTGAAGTTCAGCAGCCATTTCAAAGCAGCATGATCCGTTCTCAAAAGAAATTCTTTACCGTAGAGATATTTGTAAAGTGTTCAACGGATTTCACCACAGCAAGTAATTCTCTTCGGGTTACACAATAGTTGCGTTCTGGCTTTGATAGCACTTTCCCATAGTAACCGATTATTCTCTCTCGTCCATCTTGTATCTGCGATAATACCCCCCAATACCAACGTTCTTGCGTCAGTATCAAGTATATAATTTCCTTGATAGTGGATAGCTCAATATAGGGGCACTCAGCATGGCGCTTTTAAGATTTTCGAAAGCGCGTTGGCAGTCTTGACCCCATTGAAACAAACGCTTTTCTTCTGTCAGCTGAGTCAGCGGTTTCGCGATGTTGGCAAACCCCAAAAACAGCGGCGATAATACTCATAGACCGAAACTTCTCAATTCATTTTTTATCCTTTAGGCCCGCCATTCCTTTACGGTTTTAACCTTCCCCGGATCAGGTTCTACCCCCGTGCCAGATACTACATGTCCAAAGGTAATTCACCTGTTTCCCCGAAATAAATGGCATTTCTTTGGGCTGATTTTCCCAAGTTCGCCCCTTTCCCAACCTCTTGAACACCTGTTCTGGTTATTGATTGGTCTTCGAAGATTTTCCAACAACAATTATATCGTCGAGGTAGACAAGACATGTCTCCACGACAGACCTCTGAGCACGGTTTCCATCAATCTTTCGAATGTAGCTGGAGCATTACACAGTCCGAAAGGCATTCTGTAAACTGCCACAAACCGATCCGATGGTAAATGCAGTCTTCTCGATCTCTGGGATCTATTCTACTTGCCAGTATCCGCTTTTCCAGGTCAAGTGTCGAGAAGATCTTGGCCCAGAGAGCGTGTCCAACATGTCGTCAATACGGGGCAATGGATAGCTATCCTTCTTCGTTACATTGTTGAGCTGTCGGAAATCGACACAAACCGAGTCGACCCGTCTTTCTTCTTTTTCCAATACGACGGGGGAAGCCACGGACTGCTTGATGGTTCGTTACGCCATCCTTCTTCATCTCTTTAATAATCTCATCTGCTTCTTCTCTTCTTGACAGAGGTAATCTTCAGCAGCTTGGCGAATCGGTGTGGCGTTTCCGGTGTCTATTCGGTGACGAACAATATCAGTCTTTCCTTTTTCACCCTCACTGCATTCAAAGACTGCTGGTAGCGCCGTATTAGGTCTTCACCTTGACACTCTTCCCCAGATAAGCCTTTACATGCCTCTGAACCCGATTCTGCAGTCGTTCAGGAATTCCTTTGGGTGGTGGTTCGGTGCGTTCACATTCTGCAAAACCGAGGATACCGTAGAACAATTACCAATCACTGTTCCTTTTCTCAACTTAACAGGATAGTATAATGTTCAGTATTCTCACGGTATTGTTCTATTCACTCTGACCAGTTCTTTGGCCACTAGAATTCCCGGGCCAATGTCTTCGTCGTGACAGGTTCCAGAATAGCAATCTCTCCAGATGGAACGTCGCCCTCAGGGCTCCTTCTATAAACATCTCGCTACGCTCCGTCAAGATTACGTCGTCAACCGAATTACATTCACGGCAATGTTGTTACGTGAATGTAGAACCACCTCCACTTCGTTGAGTCTCAGCACACCGTGTCGTAAATCCAGCTGACACCCATATGTCGTCATAATATCCATTCCCAAAATTGCTTCTTCTTCTATATCAGCGACCAGCAGACGATGACTGAAAGCAACAGTTCCAATAGCAAGGAGGGCATCCATCTCTCCTACAACATTCGCCGAGTCACCAGTGGCTGTTCGAAGCTTCCATTTGGACGGCATAAGATGAGATGATTTGGGAAAATCGGTTCGTATAATGCTCTTAGTTGCACCAGTATCCAAAAGTAAGACGCATGGCCTTTCATTTACAAATGCACTACATAAACGCTGTCAGAACGGTGTCGATGGACTTGACATGTGTTCGTAAGGTGGGGCTCTTGTTTGACAGGTCGATGGATGCCCCTTCCATCAACCTGCTTTAGTTTCCTGCTGGCTGCTAGGTTTACCAAGAGACTGCTGCTCTCCTTGTTGCTTCGGTGGACGGTCCCTCGACTTTTCACGTGCCTAATTCTCCACAATTCCAACATCAGGGTTGTCGCCTTTGCCACTAGAATTGCGTATCAACCTCTCCACTATTGCCTCAAAATATTTTTCGTCAAGTTTCGACGCCGGTTTTCAATTCTCGTACTCGTCCGTCACGTTTCGATGCTCTTTTTGCAACCTGGAAGTCTAGTGCTTGACTTAATGCGTCAGCTAAGGTTTTCGAGTCTTGCCAGTCTCAATGCTTGTTGTGTTTCTGCATCATGTAGGGGCTTCAATAAAGCCGACGGCTGTGCGTTGCAGGAACTCTCCGAGGCATCAGGGTCCCAAAGGCGCGCCAGACGAGAAATATCAGCTTCCCGTTCTTGAAGACTCTCCAGGCTTCTGAACACGATTCCTTAATGGTAAAATACATTCTTCCAGGTGCGCTTGCCCGTACCGTGTTTCGAGTCTCTTGACAATTTGCTCGAAGTTGGACTGTTCATCGGTCGGTATTGTCTCTAGAATATCGACAGCGTTACCACGCAAAGCCAAAATCAGGGCCGTAGCACAATCTGTTGCCCGGGCCAGCCATTTACTCGCAGCAGCCTTAATTGCTTCAAATAATTCGACCATGAAGAAGTGCCATCAAGGTAGGTGGTTTTTCTCGTGCTTTTCCCAGTGGCTCCGTACGGTGGCTACTGGTGCCATTTCTAGTGGTTCCTGTACGATGTTTATATTCGATTTTCTGTTGAGGAGAAAACCTTCAGCTTTCCCTTTTAACAGATTTAGTAACTTTTTCCCCATTCTTCAAAATTTTCTCCTCAATTTCTTCTAAATTTATTATTCTGCGTTATCTTCTGTTCCAACTTTTTTAAAATCCTGGAATTTTTATCAATTTTTCTTCTAAACTTTGGAGTTTTCAGTCAGTTCTTCTAAAATTCAGGGGAATTTTTTTGTTAACTTTCCTTCTAAAATTCTGGAATTTTCCTCAATTCTCCTGTCAATTCTCCTTTTAAAATTCTGGAATTTTCTGCCAGTTTTTCTTCTAAATTTCTGGAATTTTCCATCAATTCTCCTTTTTAAAAATTTTGGAATTTTCTGCCAGTTTTCTTCTAAATTTCGAATTTTCCATCAATTCTCCTTTTAAAATTCTGGGAATTTTCAGTTAACTTTCCTTCAATTTTTGGGTGGTCTGAAAAGTTCCCGTTGTCTCGAAGAAAATTCTCTGGATCCTCGCCTGCCCTTCATTGCATTAGCAAGACGTTCTTGTAATATGGCTTTCGTTCCGGGAAATGTCTTTTCCCTCTCTTCTAACTCCTTCTTCAACTCCGTCACTTTTAGATCCAAAACTTTTTTGAAACTCATCTTGATTAATGTTTTAATTCACCACTCGTTATCCCACACCACCAATTTTTACGTTTTTTGGTGGTGAATTAAAAATCTCGTATTATTTTAACAAAACGTTTATTTTGTTACTAAACACAATCACTGAAAACACTTGATTATTATTTACACTACACTTCTCTTATTATTTCACTACACTTCTCTTGCTTTATTTACACTTCTCTTCAGTTATTCACTACACTCCTCTTGCCCCTCGCACAGTCCTAAGCACTGGCCACAGTTCACTGCATGATCACAGTTCGATGCACTGGTACCGTTCCGTCACCGACCACAGTACGATGCACTGACAACGGTTCACTTCACTGAGCACCTCACTGCCGGGTATTCACCGCGATGCACACCTTCACAGTTCGCTTCCCCTGCGGACTCAAGACTTTACCCGGCCGCCCGGCCGTCGCGTATTAACTCGTCAGGAAATCCAGAACCATCCCGGGCGCCGCGCCTTTTTGGACGAAACCCCCGGCAGGTGATGCAACTCGTGCTCACCCGCGGCTCGTGGGCGCCGGCAGATGACGTAACCAGCAGGCGCCTGGGGGGCGCCGGGGATACGCAATATTCGTTACAATACTACTGCTATTCCAATCTCGTAGTGGTTACTAATTTTTACAGTAAAATGCGTCTACTTTATTTTTAAAGGACTTTCATCTGTGGTGATTTTCCATATGATGTTATCATTTTAAATACGCCGGACGAAGTAAGTTATATAAAAGACTGTCTTGCCTATTAAAAGAAAGATATTGCAAGAGTGCATTTTGTCTCTCTAACGAACTCATTACACAAGTACAGAAATGTATATACTGTAACCGTCACGTATCTACCTAACTATTTCGTAGTACGCCGAATTACAGAAGTAAATCTGTTATTTACTTGTTTTTGTGACATTATTACACCTCACACAAACCTGGGAAGATCTCAAATTATGGATAATTCCTATCGGTGGTGGGTTCGTCTTTGCTAACATATTCATTTAACAAACAAACACAATTTCATAGATTTAAAGAACAAGTAACATATATTCTTTCCAATATGATCCTTCTTTCCTCACATTCAATTCTCCTACGTGATTACTTTTTGATTACACAATGAGTACTCCCTACCTAAACTGCAGTTTTCTGAGAATAATAGTGACTCTGATCTACATTTACACAGAAACAAACAGTAAATACATATGTACACTTCTCAAAACAAATTATCTCTTAATGAAACCCACAATTCACAATTTAAATAACCATCCTGTAAAAAAATACATACAAACAATATACCAAAATTCACTAATACCTTTTCAATCTTAAATAATACTACCTCAATATTTACACTTAATATTCAGCCTCTGCGTGACCTCGCAGTGCAAAATTCTGTTTACTAAAGTCTCTTGACTGTTCATGAAATAACGTTTTACCAGAAACAATTTAACAGCTTTCATTCATGTTCAAAACCTTTTTTTTTACATAGACAATTCCTCTTAAATGATTTCAAATAACACCAAGTCAATTATGTATGAATTTAGATAAAGAATTATACACAAGGACGACTTTTATCAATAAACATAAAAATTATTTAGATCTGATTTCTCTTACGACTGCAAAAATAAATTTACTGGTTATCAAGACTAATATTTAGTAAAACTTGTCCGATCAATGTCTGTTACTGAGGGAAGCTCATATTACAACGTTTTAATTTGTGCAATCATACTTCTATCTTGAAAGTTTTCCAAGCTGCAATTTAGTAAATATTCTTTCTGCTTTTCTGTGACTCACGACAGGCGAATTTTCCAAGCTGATCCCGCGCTGCGTAGACGGCTGTCGAGCGACGTTCACGCCCCAAGGTCGTCGTTGTCCCTGCGACGGTTTGTGCGCTGCCTACCGCGATGGAATCGGAGTATTTCCGTACGCCTTCTCCTCGTTGTACAGCCCAGTTAAACCACAGCATACACGAAGGTGATGGTCGCGTTAGAATGCGAGTCCAAAACTCCAAATTATAACTTTGTGTTAGTGAAAGTTGAGCCAGTTGTTGAATAAACTATGTTTTTCGGAATTATCAAAATTCTCCAATAGAATTTTCGATGAAATCCCATAAAAAAAAATAAAATAGAATAAAAGTAGAATAAGTAATTGCTCAAAACTAAAACTGAAAAAAAAAAGCTGTAACAAAGAAACAGAAACACGTCCTATGTTACAAAAAATCTCTTCTATATTCCAGCAACGAGAATGTAGCAACGTGGTTTTATAAATTCATTTTAGTCCACTACCACCGTTATTCTTACATTCGTTGCATTACTTGTTTAATATTCCTATCAAATTTTACGTAATCTTGACATATCACAGTGATTAATCCCATGAAAATACTTAGACAATTACCTTTTAATAAAGCTTCATTTCTGGTATTTTCCACGTGTCCCTCGTCGGTTGTGTGGTGGAAAAAGCCCATCTACTCACTTCAGCGTCTCGATCCGGAAAGAAAGACAATCTCGTCCGAGTCAAGCCTCATGCCACATTCGCATTTCTACAAAAGTTCTGATTGGCTAGGGCGAAAGTACGTTCAGAAATTTGTTTCTAGGTAACGCCATCTCTTCGCTACTCTAGGAACTATTTGTAGGGCAAGATGTCGGGTATTGTCACTTCAATATTTCTTTTGTCACGAGTGTAACCGATGACAAGCGGTTATAAGCCCTCCTTAAAAAAGATTTTTCTCGCGATAGAAAATTCCGAAAAAATCTTCTTACAGGATTGTTGATTTCTCATACCCCTTGCATTCTATGCTGCTTAAGTCATCTTTACTTTATTCTTGAAATGGCTTTAAATTATAAAAATTAAATCTTCCGATGCTGCGTCCATTGTCATCCTCTAGTTCCGCAACATTCGGGAGTCGAACTCTCGATATCCTGTGGTCCTTCATACAATGCGATGCATATTGCCGTACATCAATTAGCTCAATATGAAATTCAAAATCTTTAATGGGCTCTTCACATTTTTCAAAAACTTGTTATCTTATTAACAATTTTAACAGTTCTTCCTGTTGTTGTCGGTTTAAGTTATCATTATTTCTTACAACATTTTCTAACAAAGTGGGAAGATTGTTGACCTTGATACAGTTCGCATGGTATATTAGATGTTCATCTTCATCAAATGGATGATAGTGAATTATGCCGTTCCTTGGAATTTGCAAACAATTTCTCGCCATGTCAATGATTACTTTATGGTTATAGAGAAAGTCCACTCCCAGGATCAGTTGGTACAATAACTCCTTCGCTACTATACAGACAGTCTCGTATACCTTTCTTTCCTATTGTCAGCTGCAATAGTACTTGTCGGTAGATAGGCCGCGACTTCTTCTTATTCGCTCCCATCAGATACGACTTCCGCATAGGGAATTGCGGTTGTGCCTCTGCCCTCCTGAAAGTTCATCTAACAAACTTTCCACTATTACCGAGCAAGTGCATCCCGTGTCGACTAATGCTAGGATCTTTTTCCCTTCGCATTCTACTTCTATCAATGGGCATTTGCGTTTCGTAATCTTTACATTTGCAAATAAATCTTTTTGCGTTTCCAAAGCGGAATGTATAACTGCCACGGACCTGAAAGTCACCTCTTCGACATCAATGAAAGAATGGTTTGTTTCGGGGCGACCATTCGAGACAAACCTTACTAGTTTAATTCCGTGATCAATGGGTTAGAATCACGTGACGTCGATGGTCCATACTCATATCTGCCATTGTTTGGATTAGTCGTAGTTGAGATAAAAACTTTGGTTGGTTGACTTGCCGTTTCCGCTGAATTTTTACTCTGCTTCGGTCGGGTTGAACTATTCTCTTCCTCTCTGTTGTAGCCTTGTCTCTTCACCTTTTGTTACTATTATTGCCGTTACCGTGTCCCTCTTGCGCGGTAACTCAATAACACTTGAAGTGGTGATGACTTCGCTTTAAATTTTTCCGTCATTTCATATGATGCATCGTACAATCCAAGTTGGCAAATCAGTTTTTCCGAAGACATCGGTAATTGACTCTTCAACAAATTTGTATGCCTACCGGAAATGTCTGATCAATAAACATACTATTTCATTCTCTGAAATGGGTGGCGTGCATAAACTAAGACCTGCTAACTTCTCCGTTGCATAATCTTGCATGCTAACCGTCCCCTTTCGCCAGGTACTATACATCAAATTTAACCTAAAGTTAATTTGGGTCTCATAATTCCAATAGCGATTGAAGAATTTTTCCTTAAATTCTTGAAACGTAGCTGGTAACGGATCTAATGTATCAGCCACAATTTCGCACTAGATTGTAACATTTGGTAGATAATTCTGACTTTCTTGCTTTCAGGAAAATTGTATAACATAAAGAAATTTTCTACTGCCTTTATGAACATGCAAGGATTTTCTTTTCCTAACGCACTAAACGTTAAACCAGGAGGAATAGTAATGGTGCTCGAATGATGCAAAACAGAAGAAGATGGTAAATTTTCTATCCTCTCCTTTATATCTGCAACTTTCGCTTCTACTTCTTGTTTTGTCTGGTTTAAAATTTGGATTTTCTCACTATTTTCTCGTACGCATGATTTAATCTGTGTCACATCGTGTAATGGTTGCGCTTATTAGAAATAATTTGGATGGTCTTGTTTTGCTCTTCGACCGTCTTGTCTATTTTATTCTCAACTTGGGTAACCTTAGTTTCAATTAAATCTGTGTTAAAATTAAAATTGGAAGTAATCTGTTGAATTTGAACATCAAGGTCCTCCTTAATTTTTAATAGTTAATTTTCCCTTAATAAGATCTCTAGAAAGTTGAGTTAATTTCTCGTCCTGTTCTGCTAATTTAGCTGACATTCGTTCGTTTTGTTCTTCAATTTTAGCTGTAATTTGTTCAACTGTCCGCGCCTCCTGTTCTAGTTTCTTGGTAATCTGCTCATTTTGTTCAACTATACGCGCCTCCTGTTTTTACATTTTGTTTAGCTAATTTATCTAGTTGTGCAGCAAGTTGTTCATTTTGTTGACTCGATTGGGCGTTAATGAAATCAAATTTATGTTCGATTTGAGTCATGAACTGTGCCCTGAGCCTAGCCATCATGTCATTAGCTCTAAGAATATCTGCTTCCGTCGGAACATCATCTCTTGAAGTAGATGTTGATTCCGTCGGAGAAGGTTTCGGCGTTAAATGCAAATTACCGTCCTCTCCTAACTGTACTTCAGAGTCTCCCTTAGGTTGTTCTGTTGTTTGAACCACAGTTTCGCTTTCCTCCTCACTACCTGACGAGATCTGTTCAAGATTCCTAGCTCTATCAAATTTATCTGCCATTTTTAACCAGTCGTAATGAAAATTCAGATTTACAATAGAACTACTGATGCTTCACACCCTAATACTAAACTTCTGTACTCAAGTTTCAGACTAAAAAATTCATTAACAAATTTTTGGTTTCGTTAATAATATTAGCCTACGAAATTCTAATTTCGAGCCAACCAGTTGGGCGCCAAATGTAACCGTCACGTATCTACCTAACTATTTCGTAGTACGCCGAATTACAGAAGTAAATCTGTTATTTACTTGTTTTGTGACGTGTGATTACACCGTCACACAAACCTGGGAAGATCTCAAATTATGGATAATTCCCTATCGGTGGTGGGTTCGTCTTTGCTAACTAATATTCATTTAACAAACAAACACAATTTCATAGATTTAAAGAACAAGTAACATATATTCTTTCCAATATGATCCTTCGTACACTCACATTCACATATTCTCCTACGTGATTACTTTTCCTTTTGATTACACAATGGTAGCTAACTCCCTACCTAAACTGCAGTTTTCTGTAGAATAATAGTGACTCTGATCTACATTTTACAGAAACAAACAGTAAATACATATGTACACTTCTCAAAACAAATTATCTCTTAATGAAACCCACAATTCACAATTTAAATAACCATCCTGTAAAAAAAATACATACAAACAATATACCAAAATTCTAGACTTTTAGTCTAGATACATTTGTAAAATAGCGCGAAAGTATAACTAAAATTACTTACTTTTTCAAAAGACACCCACGAGCAATTGCAGACACTTTTGCTTATCTTTAGGCACTAATACAAAGAAGAAACACCTAAAAACACAATTATTTAATCACTATCTTTCTGTGAGTAGAAGGCGATGAGCACTGATCTCCAACACGAGATGTACTGAAATGCGACTGATAGAGCCGCGCGGTGTCAGCGCGAGATCGTGCAAGTTTGAACTTGTTCTACTGCCGCCTCAAGCGATGCAGAAGAAAAACTACCCAATTCACACACTATGGACATTCTAAAATCAAACAAATACCGGACTTAATTCATTTGAGTACTTTGGAAAATGGAATTATGTCCACCTAGTAGCAAATACACACCGTGAGGTCAGAAAAGTCACGCTATCAGAACAGCAGTGTGCCAGAGGTGCGACCCTGCTTCCAGTTCAGAAGGGTGACTGTACAATTGAGCGCGTGCCCTGGCGGCGCTGGACTTGGAAAGAAAGGAGCGCGAAATGAGGAGCAAATAATTCAAAACGCGACATGTCCACTTTACTCCTTTTCGAGAAAAACGCAAATATGTTATAGCATCAAAAAGATGCAAATATTTTATTTGTACTCAATTCTTGATTATGAAATAAGGATAGCTAAATATATTATTAATATAAAATTAAAATATTCTATGTTTGGTAGAATTTTTGAAGCGAGTTTCGTGTCGGATATGTCTTGTTTTGAATGAATGCAAAGGACATGTCATGCTTTGATTGAATGACGGCTGGACATGTCTTGATTTGAATAGAAAATAAATTCTTTTATTGAAATTCATAAAATATATTGGGAAAATTAACGTTCATTTTCTTGCATCTTTTGTGTATTTGTGCAGCTTTTTGCACAAATCCATTATTGCAAATTTTATTTAAAAAGTTTATAATTTATTTATTATTAAAGTAAGAATATCCCAACTTAAAGAATTTTAAACAAATCCATTGACACGGTTGGCGAAAAAGAGCGCCTTCATTTTTCCTTTATCAAAAAAATTTTTGATATATTTTTAAAAAAATATGTCAGGCTTCCTCACCTTACGGTTTGAACGATTCATGTTTCGTGATTTTTTTTCATTATGTTCTTTTTTTCTTTCTTTTCGTTTTCTCGAACTCTCAGTGATGTCACTATCTGACACCTCCATTTCCACGGCTCAGAATTATTTGATGTAGGATAATATGTTCTTCTAAATGAACAATAAATAGCGATATTAAAGCAAAATGTTTCACATACAGAAAGAACAATTTTATGTCTATTTTGTGGACAGTAGCTAACTGACTGATTCTCTATACTATGAAGTAAAAATTTCATATAATTGAACCGTTACTGCTTTAAATATTGCAAGTAAGGATTAGACAAAATAACTGGAAAAGCTGCTCATTGTTTCTCCGAGCGGCCGCGGCCGGGGAAAATCCGCAGACCCAAGGAACCCCAACCCATCGAGACTCAAAACAAGAAGTCAGAGCCCATGCTTTCTAAAACCTAAGGTTTGGAAATGCCTTTCTTTTTATACAACTTTTTTAATAATAGAAATAAATTGTATATACCTTTCCCCCTAAATAAACGGTAAATGACTCATTTGCTTCTTACAAAGTAAAAACAATAAAATCATAAAGAGAAGGATTGTTGACATGTCACGTGTAGTTCATAAACATTTTTAAGTAAAAAACGATGCATTAAGATAATTTCACTACAGTTATGGATGGAGTGGAGGGGAGTCAGATTAGAGACTGCAAATTTTTGGCTGATCTCACACGGAATTTCACATGTACGTGTATATAAAAGAACAGTTGAGCTATAAGCACATACAATTGAGCAACATACAATTGAGCTATACAACATACAACATACAATTGAGCTATAAGCACTGCGAGGTGTTCCTTGAAGGATCACATTTAAAATATATTTAAACAAGATTTGTAGTTTTTCTTCCATATTTTCCTTGGAATACAACGTGAAAAAAAATCACTAAACACACGACAAAGTACTGACCGTTCACAAGGAATAAGAATTACTTATTGGACCTTTACTTCTATCTGCCGGATACCATCTGGAGACGTCATGACGCACCTTTTCGGTGTGCCGGATGACGTCTCGAGACGGCGTGGCCCTTCCTCTCCTCCGCGCGTTGGCCGAGTGCATGCAACCGCATTCCTTAGGTATTTGGCGAAGGGAATTTCGCTTCATGTAGCGGGCCCGCCAGGGCAGCTGTTCTAACGCTCGGCGGAGTGTTTTAGAGCGAAACCAAATGAATTCACACGCGATTTCCAAAAAAAAACCCCCGGAATTTTCCCTAGTCAACGGCAGAATTCGATCTAGCTAGAATATGCCTAATGTCGAAAATCCGACACCCTAGGGACTCGAACCCTAGGACCTCTCGGTCAGAAACTCTGCCGTGTCAATAGTTGTTCATCTGAGCCATCTCAGCGAAAGAAAAACACAATGAATTTCCCCCAACCTATACGATTTTATTGAAATACCGGCATTTTGTTGTGAAAATACCGGTATTTTGATCAGAGAATACCGATATAATACCTTTAAATAAACGTATTTTACCGGTATAGACATCGGATAAAAATACCGGTATTTGACGTCTTATACCGGTATTTTGAATAAAGGAATAATAGAGGTAAAGGTATTTTTATACCGGTATAAATACCTTTACCGCTATTATTTCGCTACTCCCTGGGAATAGGATGAGAACGGCAAAATAATTACAAAAAAAGAAGACACATGAAAAGATGGGAAGAATACACGAAGTAGTTATATGAGAAGGACTTTCAAATACAGGAGTGGATAAACATTGATGATTACGAAGATGAACCAGAGATTTTTTCAGAGAAAATGCATTGGGCGACAAACAACTGAAAAATGGAAGTCCCCGGGTGTAAATAATATTCTGATCGAACTACTCAAAGACACAGGGGAAGAAATCACGGCGAAACTAATACAATTATGCAATTTGATCTGGAAATGAAAAGAGTGATCAACAGATCGGAAACGCATTATGTTTATTCCATTACCAAAGAAAGGCGATAGCCGTGATTAAGCAAATAACAAAATAATTGCATCCAGAAAAAGTAAAAAAATTACACAAATTCATAAAATATGCATGCATATCACGTAAGACCAGAGCTTGATTTGTAAAATTTTAGGTCCCGGAACGCGCTATTGTATGTATGTATGTATATGTATGTATGTATGTATGTGTGTATATATATATATATATATATATATACACATACATATATATATTATATATATATATATATAATATATATATATAATATATATATATATATATATATATATATATATATATAAAGGTTAACGAGGGATGGCTTGCGATGTATGTTCTAGTATTATTTCTCTGCGCGTCCAGACGCCGCGAAGAATTGGGACTTGTAGATGAAAAGAGAGATTCTCACAGCCGCTGCTTAACCGGACTGGAGCCAGACAAATATACTCATATCACTGAACAGTATGTTTGATACGCGTCCTTCATGGTCATTCTCCATTATGGGAAAGAACTCGCCGAATTATCGGCACGTCCTCTCCCAGATTCAGATAGCAAGAAAAGCGAAGGCTTGATGCTCAAATAATGCAAATGCAAACATCAATGTTCAAAATTAAAACAATTCTCAAAAACCTGGTTTAGTAATCTCGAACAAGTTCGTGGAAGATAATTTGTTTTCCGTGGCCGTGATTGTTAATTTATAATTACGATTTAGGCAAAATGGCAGAAGATAAGAAAAAGAATAACAGCGAAACTAAGCCTGAAAACTAGCACTCAGGATCATTTCAAGGAGTCACAACTTCCTCAAATGGTTACAGGAAGGTGGGCGAGAGGCCTTACACCTAGAGTGCTTGCGTTGGCCGTCTCTCCGGGTACGGGAGGACATATATATGTAGGAAATGCCAGAAAAATGGGATCTCTTGGGCCGAAGATAGTCTTCTGGATGAGGATGTTACAATCAGCGTTCCCTTTATTCGAACACATGAACTGAAAATGGTATAATGCAATATTATTTCATATTTTAAGTTTTATACGAAATATGTTCATACGACTATACAAAATCTATGTTTTGAAAATATCAACATCAATGTTGCATCCCTATTCTCGACACCTAGATGAGGATCGCCGATTTAATACTTTTGCATTCTGATTCACATACCCTAATAGGAGGTTTATCAGTGAGACTGGTAAACCACGTTTTACTAGTAGTATGTTAAATGTTATAAATAGAATTGCTGCCCGATTAAATGTTACTGAAAAGCGTGTACGATGTTTAGAAAAATAGTATCTCAATGTAGAAATGTAGAAGTTGCCGAATTAATAACTGTATAACAAAACATAATTTATCGCCCTCATAGACGGATATTCCTCTTCTAGTGTGGTGTTCTTGTCTAGGGTTAAAGTTGTATTGCTTTCATGACAACTTAATGCATTAAACAAATATAACAGAATAATTTTTTAAAACCGAATTACTTATTCCAATCTTCAAGTTTATACAAATATAACAGAATAATTTTATATCAATATAACTTACTAAGTAAGCTGGGACATGTCACGATTCTTAATATTATATTTTAATGTTTGTTACAGTGTTGGATTCAGGATGCATCTCGCCTGCGCGCTATTTTACCACTTCTTCAATTTTGTCCGAAAGTACGAAAAGTGTTTCAAAATTTTACTTGGGAAAACAGATTCATCAGGTGAAGTCTATCAAGGAGACAAACGCCGTTTTGGAATCAAAAATCGAGTCGCAGAATAAAAGAGCTCGTGCGTAATTTCGGCTCATTCTTTGTGGACGTGGAATGATAACGGAAGATCTTAGAAGTAAAATGTGTGTAAAATAAGATGTTAGGACATGGGATATTGGTGATATCTACACAATTAGTTCAATTTTCTTTTTGAAATCAGTTTCCAAATCGGAATTGATATTTTGAGTAGTGCCTCAAATAATTGTTTGATGGTATTCGAAGGAAGACCATCACTTTTGACCGACGTCACTTTTTGACCGACGTCACATTTTGACCGACGTCACTTTTTGACCGACGTCACTTTTTGACCGACGTCACTTTTTGACCGACGTCACTTTTTGACCGACGTCACTTTTTGACCGACGTCACTTTTTGACCGACGCACTTTTTGACCACGTCACTTTTGGCCGACGTGCACGACCTACGTCCTTTTTGACTGACGTCGCTTTTGACCGACGTCATTTTTGACCGACGTCACTTTTGACCGACGCACGCGACCGACGTCATTTTTGGCCGACGTCCACTTTTGACCGACGTCACTTTTTGGCCGACGTCACTTTTGGACGACGCCGCCACTTTTGACCGACGTGACTTTTTGACCGACGTCACTTTTTGACCGACGTCAGTTTTTGACAGACGTCACTTTTTGACCGACGCACTATTTGACCGACGTCACATTTTGACCGACGTCACATTTGACCGACGTCACTTTTGACCGACGTCACTTTTGACCGACGTCACTTTTGAACGACGTCACTTGACCGACGTCCTTTTTGACCGACCCCCGGGCCGACGTCACTTTTTGCCGACGTCCTTTTTACCGAGTCCCCTTTTATATAAATATAACAGATTCATTTAAATCAATACTATAACACCAAGTAAACTGAGACATGTCATGATTCTTAATATTAGATTTCTAATGTTTGTTACGGCCTTGGATTCAGGATGCATCTCGCCTGCGCGCTGTTTTACCACTTTTCAGAATTTGTCCGAAGGTAGAAAACAGTTTTAAAATTAGCTTCGGCGATTTTAGCAGGAAAACAGATTACCATCGAGTGAAATCTATCAAGAGAAGGACGCAACGCACGCCGTTTGAGATCAAAATCAGGAGTCGCAGGATAAAGGAACTTTCGTGCGTAATCTCGGCTCATTCTTTCTGGGAGTGGAATGATAACGGAAGATCTTAAGTAAAATGTATGTAAAATAAGATGTTAGAACATGGAATATTGGTGATATCTACACGAATTAGTTCAATTTTTAAAAAATCAGTTTCCAAATCCGGAATCGACATTTGAGTAATGCCTCAAATAATTATTTGTGACTTATTCGAAGAAGACGGAAATATGTGAACGAGATATATAGCTACAAATACGACTATTACAGATGATACGAGACCGTTTGGTTGTCACGCATCACTAGTTTGATATGTGGAGAAAAATATATTGAGATTGTTCGGCCTCCTTTTGCGCCGCAGGCCGCCGGGTTTGGCCGTTCGGCTGCGTGGAGGGAGGGCCCGCAAGGGTCGGGTGACGCACCGGTGTGGAGCGGGAAGGGGGGTGGGGAATGTTTTTCAAATTTCACTTTACGCCGCTCCTATTCATCCGATTTGCATGATTGACACGGCGTTGGATTCAGGAAGCACGTCGTCATCGCGCTATAAGCCCACATTTTTTAATTTCTTCTCGAAATTATGAGAAATAAAAAAAATTGGAAATCTTTTTTTGAAAAAACGGCTTCGTAGCGTAAATTCTATTTTAGAAAGGAATTCCAATACCGTTTACAGATCGAATATCGGACCATTTCTTCAGACGTTATCAGTCCAGATAAATTTTGCTTATTTTAGTGCTGCCACGTGTTGGCGACAAAATTGAACTGATGTCAGTACATTTTGCCTTAACATACCATCATTTTCAATCATTTCTAATGAGACTTCTCATTTCTGTTTCTTCCTCCTCTTCCATACATAAAACATCTCCTGGAGGTGAAATAGCCTAAAACATTAAAACACAATTAATAGGTCTCTAATGCATAACATTTCTATGTTTCAGATTCCACAAAGTGCAAATGAATGACAAAGGGCTGAAAAATTCAATGAAGACCGGAATTTTCTCCACTGCATTGAATTGCCCATAGATGGGAAGCACACATTATTATTCAGTCTCCCTGTTCATAGTGGAAGTGATTTTAGAAATTACAAGAACTAATTTCAGTATTCTGTTAATGAGTCTTCTGGATGCTAGTATTTAGCTTCACATTTGTTGATTGTGGCTGTCAAGGAAGGACTAAGTGATGGGACAGTATTTAGAAGAAACAAAGAGGATTTTTATTGGCCCGAAGAGGTATGGGAATATTTTGGGATGCTCTGAAATGTATTCCGGATTCTAAAAACCGATGCTGCTAGCCGTACGGTAGCGTACGTTGTGACCTGTGTTCTGCTGCATTTTTAAGGAGAGTAAAGCACATTTGACACGAAAGATGAAATTTAATAGAGGGCACATGGCGACAAAATAACAGCAGAAATAACGTCTCTACTGCCGCACTAGAAACAAACCCGTAGAGCAAGTATAGAGGCAAAAGAAATAAGAAATGCATTTTCCGAGTACTTTATAACTACTGGCAAAATAACATGGATGAATAATTATTGCTGAACTATATACTTATTACTCAATAAATTTGATTTGAAATACTTGGTTACCTCTGTATTTAATGTTTTCCTAGGCTCATCCTTATACAGAAAGAAACTTGCCATTTTTTCAAACGGAAACCAAATTGGTATGTACAGCTCATTAACACCTGCTCCACTTCTCGAGCTTGTCTTTGCTGTTTAGATTAGTTCTGAAAGAAGCCCATCGGCGTATCTTTTCTTTTAATTCCCCAACAAATTACCTGTTGCCATTCTAGTCTCTATCCTTTTCCACATCATGACTTCCTTTCTGACATTATGATGCCGGTGACGGGATTCCAAATAACACCTCTTTCTCGTACTCTTCGACGAAGAGCGATGCAAATGTCATTGAATCCTCCATTTCTAAAAATAGATATAAGCAATAATGTAAATTATAAGAATCTTAAGTACTTTTGTGCGCACTTCATGATTTATAAATGGTAAGAATTAACAGTAACCTACAATGATGAAAATAAATGATTTTAAAAGTAAATTAATGATAATTTTGAAATAAAATGAAATTATAGTTAAAGTGTTATATTCTGCTGTGGGAACTGCAACATAGGCTACTTATTCTGCTCACAAGCACTACGGGAAGAATGGAGTAAAGGTAGTTATTTTGGCTTAACATGCTTCCAGATTTTACAATTTCCGTTTTATGTGGAAACTTAAAACTACAATACAAACAGTGCCCATGAAACTACGTGTCACTGAGCTAATCATAGTGTACACTTGGTTATTCACAAATATACATTCAATTATCTTCAATTCATTAATTTTAATTTACTTACGAAGGTAAGTGAATCATGTTCCAGAGCAAAGGAACGCGCGCAAAAAAAAGACGTCTGTGGTACTCCTGAACGTCTCTCCAAGGCTTAACAAGCACATTTTCGAGCACCGAGCCTTGGCGGCGTCGCCGCAGCCACCTCTGCGGTGACCGCGGAGTCATATCATGCGCCGGCCACGTCTGAAGGCCTCCAAAGGAGACCAAAAAATTTCCGCCACTCCGGCGTAGAGAAAGATGGGGGTGGGCGTCGGCGGGAGACGAGGTGGAGCCGTCCTCCTCCTCCTCTTGCTGCTGCGCCAAGGTGCGGCGTCAGACATCGTGGCGGCCGCGGCAGCGCCGCGCTAGAAGCATCCGCACTGCGCGACCACGAGGGCGAACAAACGTCGACTGTGTGGATGGAGGTTCAAACAACAAGAAACTACGCAAGGCGAATGTTCGCTTCCTTTGATGTGAAAAGACGGATAGGCTCTGGGTAGCCCGAATACCGAATGTTCGGTGGTAGGCGAATCGCAAGCAACCCGTCCACACTACTCGGGATTCGCCGAATGCCGCATGTGTGGTGCCGCCTTTATATACTTCATTTTCTTCGAATGTCTGGCTCTCCTTATCACTTGATTCACTGGACTGGTCTTCGTCTGCTTCACGTGGTGGTGGTGGTGGTGGTGGTGGTGATTGTGCTTTGTGTATCAAGACGAACCTACACATCGGACATGTTTGTAGTCGATCGAACGCCTTTCGCCTCTTCGACCATTGTTCAATGCAATCTTTACAAAAGTTACGATTAAAGATATTTTAGCCCATGGGCTAACATCATTCGGGTAGATAAATTGGATGAAATACTATCACTACTCACTGCAGTAAAAAGGAGGAAGAATTACTAGACTCTGCCGTGGACGAATCCATAAGAGGGGAAGTTCTGATCTTACATCCCAAAAATGTTCACAAAGAAAGCACACAGTAACGGCGGTTATCGCAGCCATTTGAATGACACTACCGACAATCATCATACAGTCTACCCAAACCATGCTGCTGCTGATGTATGCGACATCCATGTCGAACAGACATGCAATCCCCTTCGCGGGCGGCAGCGTCAATGTGCGTGCGCCCGATGTACAATATTTGTGGACAGGACGGGGAATGCAGGGGAGCTTTTAAATGTCCTCAGAGTCGACGGAAGACCGAAGGCACTTCTTTCGCTAACTAGGAATAGCAGAAGAAATGCTACAGGCAAATGTGTAAGACTCTCGTATTGTTTAAAGCTTCTTTAACGGCAGCTGCTGCCTTCGTTATCTTGACGATGGTAAGCTCTATTCGCTTCGACACAGGCTTTCCATTTTGTTCTATGGGGCTGCTTCACTACTATGGTTGACAGGCAAAATGCCGCGTCTTGTACGCTCCGCGGTGATAAGGAAGTATCATGAAATACTACGTCGTCCTCACTGGAACGATCGTGGCCAGGAAATGATCGAATGGTAGTGCTCACAGGAAGTGACGCGACTTTCGTATATCGAACAGGTTCCTTATCCTGGTCGATATGATGCAATCAATAGATTAAGGCGAACGTGGTGTGCCTGTTCCCTCGAGCAGTGATAAGACAATGTGTACGTCACGTCATTCTGTTTATACAATTCACGGGAGATCTCACACTCCTCGAAGTAGGGAACGTAAATACTTCTATGTCTCAACGAAACAATTCACGTACACATGTAGCTAATCCCCAGTTTATGTCACTCCTTTCTGATTTTATCAATACCGTCCGCAGCTCTGCAAATAACTACATGTTGTACGCTGCCACCCGGAATGCCACGGCGTACGATGGTGGTGTCTGTCAATCCATCATTTAATGCGTCGTGCGCATGCATTGAGTTATTGAGCTTGCAAGACGTTTGGTGAACTTTCGTATGTTGTAATCTTCGCTGCTATGGATGTCAGTTAGAATGCCTGGCAGGGTAGGTTTCGAGATAGCTCGAGCCTCTCCAAAATTCTTAGTGGTGAGCGATTGCTGCCGTCGACAAGCCGTTGCTCCATCGATGAATGAGGCGATGGAGGTGGTGGTAGGAAGAAGAGATTTACGTTCATCGTTGATGACGTTGCTGGAGTGGAGTGAGGATAGTGGCTGCGACGATAAAGTATCAATGAACATAGTGCAGCAGACAGAAGATCACACTGGGACATGTACACGCACACAGTGACCTGTTGAGACTGATTAGAAAACGAATGAGCACATACAATGTCATGTTGGCGGAAATGTGGTTGTGGGAGAGTAGAAAAATTGGTGGTGAGGTTTCCTAAAATAACACACGCTGGGCCGGCAGCAGCGCGGTCACATTCTGTTCTGCGTGTTATGGGATCAGTTTCCTCTGACAACATTTCCTGTTCCCAGCATTAATTCTATATATTTCCCTGTGACATTATATCCTGTTTCTTGTGACAGAAGGACGTCCCGTTTCAGCTCTTTATGCAATCGCCCATTACGTTCATGTACGCACGGTGTGTCGTCCGTCACAACCGAGCCATTTTACAAGGAGCGGTCCCATTTGCCTGCGACTCGCTTCACCAAGTACTGAGGGGAAATCGCGTGCGTTTCAGTTCTTCAGCGTAGAAACGTTTCGTAATCGCTTTGTCGGGAAGATCTACGAGCGAATACGTGATGGGATTGGAAATATGATTGGGATTGATTTTGAAGAGTTCTATAACCTACCACGGTTCGTACCCTTTCTGGAACGGGAAGCTGTTGTATGTGCTCACGTGGACGAGGTCGCCGACACGAATTTGTTCAATTGTCGCTTGTCGACAGTTTTCATGTTAGCGTAATTAATCAGTTGTCCATTGCCATTAATCGGTTGTCCTTCACGTCTTTTGATTTCATTCATATTCTTTTGTTTTGTTATTGTAAGCCTAGATAAGAGAGTCCAGCGACGCCTGCCCTCGGCGAAAACACCTCTACATGCATATTCCAATGAGTGCATTTTGGTCTATTGATGAAGCAACATCTTTAAGAAAAGTTTCCAACCGCGTTTGAAACGCTCTATGACGACCGTCTTTATAATGGAAAATGTAGAATAATGGTGAATGGTGCGGAACCACTTGGTGAGGGTGGCGTTGTAAAACTATCGGCGTCTCTTTGTAAAAAATTTTAAGAATGCGAGAGTTCTGAGTGGCGAGCGTTTGAGAATGCGAGTAAAGGACTCGCGACTTCTCCCGCCTTTTTCTTAAACGCCGCCGAAGCGTACTTGCAGAAATGAACATAGATATCTGTCAGAATTGTACTGGATGTGCCGATTCGTTTTCTTATGCGGGGTGCATGTCCAACAAATCCGCCTGCCATAGGTCGTCGAGCCCTTTCGTAATCACACGACGCCTCGTGTAACGACGTCGAGCTGGCGCGTGTATTTCTCGCGCTAACCCTTCTCGCACGCTCGAGACTACCTATTTCTTTCTTTCATGGTCTGTCAGATGACTAAACAATAATACCGTCATTGCGCAGTTCGTTCTCTTTCTATCATTTCCCCATCGTGTTCACCGTTTCCGGCTTCCTTCGACGCGAGTAAGATACGGAGTCTTCACCCAACAGCTTGCTTGAGTCACGCTAGTATTTAGTCTAGAGGGTCTCACGAAACGAAGCATTTTTTCATTTTCCGATTCTTCTCGTCGACAGTTTTAACTGCCCAGTTCTGATGTGTGGTCTTTATGGTTGGAGGAGGAGGAAATATCATTGTAAATACATTCCATGTTGCCATCTTGACGGAAAACATCACCGTTTCCAACATTTTGTTTGAAAATATAAATTCTTTTAGTACCTTTGTCATAATCTTCTATCTGCAAAATCCTTTACTCACATCATGTATGCAGACAGTCAGTTATCGAAATTATTTTCATTTCGCGGGAGGTCTCTCGGTTGCAAAGCTGCGTAATCTCGATGGGTCGAACTTTTTTAACATAATACAGTTCTGTCAGACACACTAAACACTTCTTTTGCTACGGTATCTACAGAAAGAAATATTTCTTCCCAAATTCTACGTAGACACATAGCCAAATTTCGTAAGTACTAAGCACAATCGATTTTGCAGGCAGCATACTTTATATCGTTTTATATTAGAGTATTACTTTTTAATTTATTGAATACACATCAATTTTACGCTTTTAAAATATATAGCCATGTTCTTGTTCTAGGTTCTGGGTTTTCTTGTATTTATTCCAATTTTTATCACGTACATTAAAACGCATTCGTGACATGCCTACTGCTCGTTATACTCTTATTACTCTCTAAACTCTCAAAACCGACCTTCTGAAAGCCTTCACACACGTAAACAATAATTTAGATCAACATATCCGAAGGTTCGAAGAGGTCGTTCTCTACATAGACGGTTGCGTACAAGTCGGCAACACAGCGAATAATACCAACCGCACACCCGTGACTGTACAAAAGACGCAGGCACCGCATCCAGTAACAACTCAAAAGAAATTTAGTGTTTTAGATTATGAAACAGATTTTCCTCGCCTTCCTGATCCTCACCACCCTTCTCTACCATCGACACCTTCATGCACACACCAACCCAAACAGGCTAGGAAGCGTGTCAAAACCAAAAACACGTAAACTGCGCATCGTAGCTCACTTGAAAACAAAGACGTTTCCTACTGAGCTAAAAACAGGTACTTATTTTAGCTGACAGTCATGACACCATTTTCCTCCATTCTAAGTACAGAGTTACCCTCCAACTTCTCAGTCTCATCTATTTTTAAACCTAATGTGGGAGGTTTTCAGATGAGACTGCAGAGATGGACACCCACCACAGACACTGACCCATCCAGAGTTACAATCATTATGATGGGAGGGCAGAATGACATTAACTTGGGCAGTAAATTTACACATGAACAACATGTAAACAAATTACAATGATATGCCGCCCAAGGTACTAACATTAATTCGACTCTGCCCTTTTTGGTACAACAAGACTAACTTCTGCAGCACTATGCAACAGACTAACACTATGCACACCAAACCAACAATTAAAACTGCAACTGAGTGAAACAAATGTCACACTCTGTGAAATTAATTTCCTCTCAACCAAAACTCTCTTCAGCCGGCGGCCTTCATATTAACCTCGCTGGAAAAACACGCAGTCGGTAATAAGCTTGCAATACATCACCAACTCAGTCCTTCGCAGTCTCAGCCAAAAATCCATTCCTTTCACCTTCCTTACGTTCTCAGCCCCACCCTTATTTCCAGACCCTCTTCACTCCTCTACTCCTCCTTGTTCCCTCTTCCTCTTTCCTACTCCGTTTCTTCGATTCCCACTACCAATTCATCTACACCCGATGCCCTATATTCCTCACAACCTGTCACTGCCGGGACATACTACAACCTTCGACCACGCACTCGAGGTAAAAATAGAGTAAATATATAGCAACTACAGTCAGATACAGCAGAAAGACATTCGTGTGGGTACTTGCAGATAAACATTCTGCACCATCATGTTCAAACCCTTTCAAATAAAACGGAGTTTATCAGGGCATCCATGGAGCGATTTAAATCAAATTGATGTTCTTTGGCTTTTACAGACATTTGATTTATCTCCTAATGAACTTAGCATTTTTCCTAATTCCAAACTTTTACCTTTATTACACAGAGAGAGAGGAGGGGAAGTGAGAGAGAGAGAGAGAGAGAGAGAGAGAGAGAGAGAGAGAGAGAGAGAGAGAAGATCGCATAAGGTCTACGTATGGGGTTCCTGTATTTATGTTAGAAATAATATTGAATGTATCTCCTTGGCGGAATTAAAGTGTATTCGTTGAGTATTTAAATATACCCGTTCACTAGCAGAATCAAAAAAGAAACTATCCTTATCTTCTTTCATTTATATTTACAGTATTTGAAGTATTTCTTTTTTAAATACATCTATTTTATGTATTTAAATATATCCACAAAATATTCTAAAAAATCAAAAATTCAGTTTTTTTTAAACACAAAAATACATATTTCAAATACAATTTTTTAAATATTGCTCAACCTGTCTATAAACTATGTGCGATCAGCAATGTATTAATCTTGAGTGTAGTATTAATACGTGTGTCATGAGTAGACATCGGATGTTTAGGGAAATGCCTATTTTTCCTAGCGAACTTATTTAAAGGCACTATATGCATTAAAAGCATTATATGTGCACGAATCATGACAAATGATGACATATGACAAAATTTTATAATGCTTATTTTTGCTTTTTTTGGCATAAATGCCTTTTTAGGACTTTTTTTCGATGGACTTAAATGCCTTTTGGACTTTTTTGCTTTTTATATATTATTTTTATACACAACGCTGTGTCAGAAAATAGGTCATGGTCCAATGTGACGAATGAATACGAAGCCTTCAGTTCACGACTTGATATTTTAAAATAAGAGAGAATTCCTAAAAGTATACCAATAGATTTTTCTCCATTTCCCTATTTCCTAAATACCAGCTATGATCTGAGAACGTGGTCGATTGACTTTAGGAAGCATAGCATGTAATACGATGCAGTGAGAATGCTGACTTTGTTTCTCAAGAGAAAGAGAATTTGTCCCAGTGGGCGGCCAATCTCGACCGTGGACAGCTCATCCTCCACGGCCCTTCTCCTTCTTGGGCAGCCAGAAGACTCACATCTCCTGCGAAAATGAGAGAACGCTGATTTGACCGACAGAATGCTGACTGATCGCTTCCGAGAAAAAACGATAGAGCGTCTTTCGTTTCGCTTGTGGGGTTATTTGATCGCTTCCGCTGAAGATTCCGTTCAGTAGCAGTTGCCCCGTAGCAAGAGTTGTTAAAGGTACGATAGTTTAGGTATTTTAAAACTACAATGCCGAAACAGTTGAAAGTAAAGCCACTACTTGTCAGTGGGTGACGGAATATTTTGCTACACCACCGATGGTAGCATTATACTATGCCGTATTTGTGATAAACGGTAAGTTTTGAATTTTAATTTATATTATTTTTCCTTTAAATTTTTCAAAGAAGGAAAATGTTTATTTTACACGATAAAACTATTCGTTTTACAATTATTGGTATTATCCATGAATTGGTATTTGTCCGAAAGTTCGAAAACAGTTTTAAATTAGCTTCGGCGATTTTACTTAGGAAAACAGGTTTATCAGGTGAAATCTATCAAGGAGACAAACGCCGTTTTGAGATCAAAAATCGAGTCAAAAATGGAGCTGTAAGTAATCTCGGCTCATACTTTCTGGTAGAGGAATGATAACGGAAGATCTTAGAAGTAAAATGTATGTAAAATAAGATGTTATGGCATAGAATATTGGTGATATCTACACAATTAATTCCGTTTTCTTTTTGAAGTCAGTTTCCAAATCGGAATCGATATTTTGAATACCGCCTCAAATAATTGTTTGATGGTATTCGAAGGAAGACGGAAATATGTGAACAAGATATATAGTTTTATACGACTATTACAGATGATATGAGACCGTTTGGTGGTGTTACAGCATCACTAGTTTGATAAGTGGAGAGAAATATATTGAGATTGAAAGGGACGAAAGCATAAACTGCGACTGCCCGGCTTGCCTGCCTGAGAACACGGCCTCCTCCCGTGCCGCAGGCCGCCGGGTTTGGCCGTTCGGCCGCGTCGAGGGAGCCCCCAAAAGGGTCGGGTGCCGTAACTGCGTAAAGCGGGAAGGGGGGGGGGCGTCAGGTATTTTTTCCGAAATTTCACTTTACGCCGCTCTTATTCATCCGATTTGCATGATTGACACGGCGTTGGATTCAGGAAGCACGTCGTCATCGCGCTATAAGCCCACATTTTTTAATTTCTTCCCGGAACTATGAGAAAACGTTTTCAAACATTTTTTGGAAATCTTTTTTGAAAAAAGGGCATCGTAGAGTAAATTCTATTTTAAAAAGGAGTCCAATGCCGTTTACAGATCGAAAATCGGACAATTTGTTCAGACGTTGTCGGTCTAGTAAATTTTGCTTATTTTGGTGCTGCAACGTGGTGGCGACAAATGGAAGTAGTGTCGGTACATTGAGCCTTAAGGTCAAACTACAAAATGTACCTGGCCTCAGGTGGCTGCTGAAAGTGGAAATATTTACGTGTGTCTAATGAAAAAATTAACTGTTTAAAAAAATATGTTAGTGGAGGTGAACACTTAATTGAGGTGGCCATTTGAGCAGGTTTCAATGTAAACAAAGTTTAAATTAATACATTTTCACATTTATTTTTAAAAAAATTCAGGGCCTGTAGCAAGAAGCCCCAGCTAATTAAATGTAACTTAATGTTAGCACATGATTATACATAAAAAACATTGCAATGTTATGTCCAAGGTTAAATTAAAAAGAATGAAAACAATAAAAACTTCTTTATTTTCTACAAATTGTCACAACTTCCATTCAGTGTCAAGTTATTTTTAAAGTCACATTCTCTATTCTTCAATAAATCATAAATAAAAACTATCAATCCAAAGATCTTTTCAGTTCCTGCACATAAGAGGTCTTTTTAATGCCATTGTTCAATAATGGAAATGATTTATAACGAACAATAAATAAGTCTTCAACAAATACTTAAATGAATCATATGTCTGATGCAAAGAACATCCTCTTCAATAATTAGCACATATCACATATTTATAAACTTTACTTATAATGAGCAGAAATGGAATGCATTAACACTATACATAAAAACTGTTTGTAATTGAGACCTTTATTAAGAGGGCAAAATAGGACATCAGACTGAAATTTTCAGCCATCAGATCTCATTTTTTTAACATAATGGTGGATGCAAATCACTTTCAAAAGAAGTACTTTGCAAATCATTTGGGACACTCCATACTCACAACTCCAAATAAATAAGATAAGTGTTCAAAATACAAATTATTTAATAGTGAAATCAATTCACATGGTTCTTTGAAGATTGCAAGCCTATCAACATAATTGTAATGTACCTAAATTAAAATATATATTTTTTATTATGGATTACTTTTTTGTAGTTGAAAAAAGGAAAGTTTACTTCTTATCAGAAATATATTTTCTACTACAAGATTAATATCCATTTTTGTTTTGGCATTTTGAAAGTGCTATCACATGGTAATTCAAAAATATCACTAAATTTATGAGTTCCTGAATACAGATTGCAACTTAAGAACAGCATAAACATTATCAAAAAGTGTCAAGAACTTGAAGTACTGCTTCTTTTACTGCTTCACAACAGATTCTACGACACATCTTGTGAATGGAATCTTCTGCTTTGTATTAAATTTTTCAATAAAGAACCAGAGTGATTTTTAGCAATTTTGTGAAAAAAGTTGTTCACTTCCTTCACCTAAAGTACCATAAATTTCAGCAATAAAAAATAACAATACGTCAATAAATATTAGGAGAAGATTAATTGGACCCTATTCACCTCCTCAAATATAAAAGATCAGTCTGAGCATACCAATATACACATTTACCAGTTAAAATTAGAGGATTCACAATTATAGAATAAAATAATTTTTTTATGAAATACTTTAAGTTAAAGGAGTTTAATTCATCCAAAATTCATATTTTTCACAAAGAAAGCCAAATAACACTAATAATTTGGCAGGGAAAATTCTAAAAACAACTAAAAACACAAGTTCCAAAGCACAGAATTTAACATTATATTACAAACATTATCTATTTAGGATTCTCTCTCTCCTTGAATATTAAATATTGCAACTATCAAAAATTAATAATAGTCACATTTTATAGTTTCTTAAAACTGATCAAAAACATTTCAGAAAAAAATAGCAAAATTTACTTCTATTACATTCCCCACTGCCTTTTCACTCTCTACTTCAATTTAATATATTATTTAATGCTATATATATATTTTTTTATAGATATACTGAACTTTGGGTCAGTATAATATGAATTAGTATAAATTTGTGAAAAGATACTCTCACATTTCCATTACAATAACTACAGCCTCTTTTTAATATACTTTTCAAGTTTTTTAATGCCTCGTGTTTCATGCTCAGGGCTGGTCACAAGAGGAAGTGGTATGCTTGTTCCAGCTGCTTGTTGATGGTTGCGATATAAATCCAGAATATTTTTATATTCATGGCTTTTCATTCCCTGTAGAAGATAATTGTAACACAAACTTTTAGGTTCGAGTATGATACCACAATATAATAAACGATACAAAAGAATCAATGAAGAGACAGGCACTTTAATATGCTACATAATAATTTCAATAATAAAAATATGAAACCCGCAACAAACCCATTAAACTTTAACAAACACCATTCTAAAGTTCCAGGTAATTTTGAAGGGAACTATGTCTCTTCTAAACAAGGTCCCAAAAAAATTAATGTTTATTTTTTTGAAATTTTTTTAAACTGAACAATATATAATTTGAACTGACTGAATCTACAATCTGATCTATATACGTGGTCTTGCAAGGTCAATGTAATGCCACAAATGAAGCACAATATCAAAAACTGTCCCTTCTACAAAATCAATTAAGAAACAGCTTTTACCACAAGTGTAAACGGTTTTCTTTTGATATCCTTCAATGATTAAAAGGAGGGAAACACAAAGAACAACACTATAATTCTTTACCTTCATTTCCAGGAGCTTCCGCAATTCAGCTTCTGTTGCATCTGGTAGCAATTTGCAAAATTGTTCCAAAAATGCTGCAGCTGGTTCACTGGGTACCATCACAACCTTGAGAAGCATTTCTGCACGGGCCATGCCTTGAACTACCACTTTGGTGTAACTTTGAAAAGAAAAACATTTCCGCTCATAAAACAGTCAAATTTCAATCCTCAAAGTTGTATTCTTTATCAATATCAAAAACTTAATTATAAATTTCGTACACGTCAATATGAATGAACATTCATGAATATTAGGAAAATTTATGAACATATTTTTGAAATTTCTTTTCCCTAATTTTAATGGTAACATTTGGATATTATAGCTGGAGATATATTGAAAAGAGAATTATAGAATTCTACTGTCATGAATAAAAAAGTCAAAATAATATTATTTCATGAGATTTATATATGATTAAATAAATTAATAAATTTATGGACCTCAGAGATTACTGCTAATTAAAAAAAAATATTAACAATAACTCTAGTTCTACCTGGCTGGTGCCTTGCGAGACACGGTGCAGCCCAAAGATGGCAGTTCAAGTAACGCTGTCTTGAGCATGTGTGTGTCAAGCAGAAGCTGCTCTGCACCCACTGTGCTCACATTGCGGCACTTGCTCAGCTGCTTCAAAAGGCTTGGGATGAATGAATTGGCAAATTTCACACAAAATTGAGTAAAGTACTTGCGAGATGATGCCAGATTTTCTCGCACAACAGGAACAGTCTGTTTGAGATGAGCCGTCACCGCAGTTACATATCCACTTTGATCCCCCACAGTTTCCGTTGTTTCCCAAGAGATCTGTGCATTTGAATGGGAAAGTAATACTTCATGCATTTAATTAGTTATTAAATTACTGTGTCCAAGAGAACTTTCGATATTTATACAGTTCGAGACATTATAATCAGTCCTGATTGTAGGCAATATAAATCCAAACATTAATTTCATCATTAATAGATTTATAATACAAGAAATGAAGTCTGTACATTAGTAAAAAAATACAGTAGATTTTGTTTGAATAGCATAACAAATCATTTCTTTGGGTCAAAATCTGAAGAATGGAAAGTAATCATACATGCATTTTAAATTTCCTCAAGGCTGATTTATTCTGTCTCTTGTACAAATGCCCCAGAAAATACTAATGTTAATGGCAGCTCACCTTACTCATGACAGCCAGTGCTGGTTCACATGCAGCTTCTAGATCCTGTACCAGGAGCTGAATGCAGCTGGATATGACACTGTAACAACATTATATTCATCACTCTTTACATTCAGTCATATCTTCATACAACAGCTCTAACGTCTCACCATGACAGTACAAATAATAAACTATTTTCAAACGATTAAGAAAACTTCACTAAAATATCAAATTGGCCAATTGGCCAAATTTCAAAACTTGCTGCGATTGATTAAATAAATTATGTATGGAATCATTGCTTAAGGGCAATCAGTAATGAAAATTCAAATTCAGTGGATTAAGAGCAAAGAAAATGAATGCAGACAATAACAGGCACCCAAGACTTCTTCAAGAGATCTTCAAAACATTGAAAGATCAATAACTTCAGATTATATTTTAATCGTTTGTAGCCCTCTGTACTCCAAATTTTTCAGGTTCTGATTCTGTCACCTCCCTGACATACTACCATGGCGCTTGCATTGCATTGTCATTTTCTAAGATTTGGATCATAAAATAAGATCATTTTGGTCAAGAAACAATGAAAACAAGTTTCATTCTCATCACTAGGGAATGGATTTTCACGTAAATACAGGTTTTAATAGGAACAAGGTACCTGCTTGGAATTTGTTTTCTAGAGTTTTCTAGACATTCTGAATGAATTGAAACCATTTTTATTTTACATATTTTTACATATTTTAGTATAAGTACATATTTTCACATATTTTACCTTTTACCACCATTTTTTAACATATTTCGTTACATTCAAATATTACTTGTAAAAACTCAAATAAGAATTTCCCAATAATATTACGTGAATCTGTTTTTCTGATAAGCTTAGCATTGTAACACTGCATGTTTATGTCCTACTGACCTTCGCTCCGACTGACCCTCTGCCCTTGCTTCTCAGAAATCGCGTAGAATGAGCGGATGGTCAAGAAGCAGAAGTATAAGCAATTGCATGCTTTCTCGTGTTACATTCAACCCACGCGCAACACAATATTAATCCGACAAACATTGTTTAGAATGTCAGTCATATCGCGCTTCCTGCACCCCATCTAGATACCTTTCTGCCTCAGAAATGCGAAAATCCGAACCCATGAGTATTAGCTCTCCACTACAACTGGTCATGTATGCACCGGCTCTTGTAAAACTACAGATTGTACTTTCAAGTATTTTACGTTTCATATAGCAATCTTATTGAATGATGTGGACTGATACGAGACAATGCTAAAAATCGAAGCGACATCCAAAGAGTTAGTGGCTAGATACATCCGCAAGTTTCCTCATGAAACCTTCAGAAGTGATTCGAGTATATTGTACTGCTTATTCTGTGAGAAAAAATTTCCCATCTCCCATCAGTTTCAAGTCACGCAGCACATCACTACAGCAAAACTCAGAAAAAAACAAAGAAAATTGAAGCTTCAGCAAACATTCCTAACATCTTCACCTGATGTTCAATCAAGTAAGTCAGTCTTCTTTACCGATTTGTGTTGTGCATTGATTAGAGCCGATATTCTCATTTACAAAGGCAGCGACCCTGAGATCAAGAGCTTCTTAGAAAAATACACTGACAAACAAATTCCGGATGAAAGCACACTCAGAAAATATTACATGAAAACTATTTATTTGGAAACTGACTAAAATTCGAGAGCAAAAAACTAGTAAGGTCTGGGTTTCAATTGATGAAACTACTGAGGTTTAAGAAAGATATATTGCAAATATTATTGTAGGAAAGATGTGCCCTGAATCTCCTTCAACACCATTTCTATTATATTGTGAAGTTTTAGAAAAATGCAACCACGCTACAATTGCCAGATTTTTCAATTGACTCGATGAGTGCTGTGGCCTATCATGCATGAAAACATGTTGTTGTTTTTAACCGATGCTGCTCCATACATGGTGAAAGCAGGGAGTGTATTAAAAGTGTTCTACTCAAAGATGATTCATCTTACATAATACATGCTCTTCATCGAGTGACAGAAACTATTCGACATCAATTTCTTGATGTCGTTACTTTGATATCGACTGTTAAAAAAGTATTTTTGAAAGCAAGCAGAGTTAAAATGTTTAAAGACAGTTATACTGAACTGAATTTGCCTCCACAGCCCGTAATTACAAGATGGGGCACGTGGTTAGAAGTAGCTAAATATTATTGTGAAAACTTTGAGCAAATAAAGATATTCCTTTGAAGTTGGACTCGAGTCATCTGCGGCACTACAAAAGCAAAATCTTTGATTTACGATTCTAGTCTAAGACACAATTTGGCTTTCATTTCTGCAAATGAATTTTTTTTAGTAAATGCTATCGCAAAGCTTGAGTCTCAGAATATGCCATTAGCTGCTAGTATTGAAGTTATTAACTGTGAATTAGCAAAATTAAAAGTCATAACAGATGAAAGCACAGAAAAAATGAAAAAGAAATTACAAGATTCGTTGGAGAAAAATCCATGCTGGAAAGACATGAAAATCATTGCCAACATTCTCAGCGGAGGAAAAGACACCTCAACACTGGAACTAGAACTGAACCCAACGGACATATCAGCGTTCAAATATGCTCCAATTTCTTCTGTAGAAGTGGAACATTCCTTCAGCCGCTACAAATCTATTTTGAGAGCTGATTGACATTTTCTCTTTGAAAACTTAAAAATGCATGTTGTATCTAACAATTTTAAACTCTAACTTCAATTTTTATTTTACATATTTTTAGCTTTTTCCTACATAATTTTGAAAAACAAATACATATATATGTACATATTTTGATATTTTATTACAATAAAATCGTTTCCTACTCATCACCATAATTCTAACCAGTTACATGCCTAATAATCTGATTTACAAATTGAAACACCATAACATAATATCCTTTGCACAGTTTGCATTCGATGTTCTCTGTTGAATGACACCTTTTGTTCTGGACAAAATTTCTGGAAGCAGTCTAAAGAACTGTCTAACAATATGATAAGACATCAATTAATTGTTTACTTTACAGTTCACAAATTTGAAGAAATTCAGAGCTCAGAAGAGAATAAAAATAGTACGTCAAGTGGGACTGGTCATGAAAGTGGAAGTCCAATTTTGCAATGTCGAGCGCCATACACACAAAAATTGCAAAGGAGAATAGAATAGAAATATGTATAATGGATTTATACTGCGAATGCACCATTTTTGTCATATTTTTCTTTTAACATTTTTGGATACAAAACACTAGAATAATTATAACAACACAATTGTCAACTATTCTCACTAAATGTCTTGCAAGTGAAAGTAATGAACCAGCTAGCATGGACATATCCTCATTTTGGTGCTAAGAAAATTCTTAAAAGAAATTTTCCCATCTCAGTTCTATTTTTTGATTTTTACTGACTACAGCTCATATTCTCTCTTTGTTCTGAAGAGAGTGTAGTCACAAAAAAAGGTCTTGCATTTCGTTGTTTGTGGTATTAAAGCAACTGCCAACCTCAAAGTAAACTTTATAGATAACAGGGTTTTAAAAGTATTTTTAAATTTCATTATTTAAAAGTAGAATTTTAATTAGATTTTATAGAGAACCCTCCTCTGATGTTTCAGCAACAGCTACAGGGCCTGCAAAATTCTGATCAAGAACCACCCAGCTGCAGGATTACTCACTTATGAAATACATCCTGCTCCTGAGAGAGACTGATGCGATCAGCCAGCTCAGGCTGCACCTTTTCCTTGAGTTTCTGCTCTAGTTGTTGTGTTGTCTCCAGGCAGTACTCAGCTGTTGTTAGCACACTGCAAATCAACAAGCCATTTAAATATGATAATGAAATGGCTTCAAAGCCCCCATTGGTCCAAACAGGGCTTCAATTTTCTAAGAAAATGAAATAACTGCAGTAATCACCCAATCGTGGGGTTCTATTTCTTGACTTAGAGAAAGTCAAGAGCAATTTAAAAACATCAAATGAAACACAAACACACCTGCATACTCGAGCCTGTTCCTCAGGAGTGAAGCGCAACACCTCATCTTCTTTCATGAAACTATTGAAGAGACTCACAGTAGTCGACAGGCCAGCAGATGCTCCCGCAGGCCCAGGAGGACTCACACGACGCAACCTAGGACACAAAACTCTGGCTGTTGACTGCAAGTAAAATGTTGGCAAAAGTTGGAATTGAGGAGTCAAACAAATATTTGGCTCTTGAATAAGCTTTAGCTCATTTAAGAGCTCTGTCTGATGATGACCAGCAAACCCCTCTAAACAATACTGCACTCTGCACTTATATGTTACAAGCAGTTAAGGCTTTTTATTGATCAACACAAGCTTCCACTCCCATGACGCAATACTACTCTTCCTTCCTTCATGACGCAATACCTGCTCAATTATCACATAAATCTCTTTCACAATCTTAACTACTGGTATTTTTACCCTGTCAAAAAGGTTGAGATGGTCCCAAGGGGTTCCTTGGTGTAACGATTGGGAAGGATGAGGGGGCTTCTCACTGGAAAGCGTTCTCAGGGAAGCAGTGGTGACCATAGGTGTCCCTGGTGGGTGTCTCGGGTGATGATAGATGGCAGCTAGGAAGGAGGACAGGGGAACCTGAAGGAAGTCCCACCCAAAAAGAGAAAGGGAAATTCGTAATTTAATCTAATTTAAAAATTTATATGATAAAACATTAGGCTATAGAAGATGATCACAAGATGGTAAGATCATTACTAGCAACCATGAGCATCACTCTATTGTATTGATATCCCTACCATCCCTTCAATCATCATTCTGGAATGGAAACAAAAGATTTGCTTGGGTGAAAGTATGAGACATGTTGTTTAACAGAAAATAAAAACATTCCAAAATAACACATCTATTCCATTTTAAAAATAAGTCTTATTGATCCGGAAGTGGAAGCAAATAATGATTTGTTAAGGGCGAACAACAACAACAATAAAAATAATTAGACCTTCTCTAAGTTATGGTTCTTTGCTTACATATTAAGGGGTTGTAGCATTATTAAATAGTTACATTTTTTCAGGAATAAAGACCAATAAAACTTCATGAAAATTCACAAAAAAAAGAGAAAATTCACAGAGGAAAGGAAGGCTGTCAGTCTTCTTTTTATCCCTACTTTCTTTTCTCTTTCTCATGTACCCACACATGTCGCCATACACACACATATTCATAGGAAACACATACTCCAAAAAGTCTGTTGGAGTTTTGAAAGTTGCTAGATGAGAATCTCCACTTACTTGGGCAGGCTTCCGAGCAGCAACTTGTTAGCATACTCGCGCAGGTAGCGTTGGAATGTGGCTGCTAGACCAAGCATGGGCTCCCCTGTGCTGAGCTGTGTGCACTGTACCATACACTTCTTATAGAAAACAAAGAGGTCAGCGCAAGAGGAGAGCACCGCACCACCACCTTCACCTGGGAATCCTCCATCTCCATTGCAACCTGGAGCACCAGAAGTTGCTGCTGACTGCTGCTGTTTGGCATCTTGGACAAACCGATCAATCAGCTCAGAGAGGTTTCTGAAAAGATCATACTAAATACACTACTGATGCTACGAGAACATACATAACATTCTCATAATTGATAAACAAGATAATTCACCTCTTTTTTCACAAATGTTTGACAATAATTCACCCTCATTGTATTCATCCAAAGTTATTCCAAAATGTAATTGTACGACTGCAAATGTTTTATGAAATATCTTCAATAGAAGACAGAAAATTACATTATATATTTTTTAAACCCACACATTGGCATATTTTGCTTTCGTACACTTCCTATTCCCAGATAGGTGTCCATAGGATGGCTGCTAAAGTCCAGTCAATGCTGGTAAATGTTTAGTAATGGTAATCAATTCCTGATGAAGGTCCAAATCCAGACCGAAATTTTGACTAGGTAACAAATGAAAATGTGACAAAAAACAACAACACACATGCAACAGAATTGTGTTTAAATGAAGTATATAAAATGGAGAAAAATATTATGTAGTTCAATATTATGTAATATTTAGTGAGACTCAAAGGAAAAGTTTAGGTCCTTTCATTAATTATTCATAAATTCATATTACAACTAAATAGAAATGAAGTCACAATTACACTTTTGGAGGTAAATTTAAAATAATTTTTTGATATCGAATCAACATTATTTTAAATTTATCATTGATAACTGGTGTAGCTCACACGTGTACTTCAACTTTATACAGAATATATACATTAACTAGATCTAAGTCTCCTAGGCTTAGGTCAAGCCATAAGACAACTTTTTTGACTTGTTCTAAAACACTTGAGCATTGCCAGAGACCACATTCCTCTGCAAAATGTATTCTTCTGCCAATCAGATAGCCCAACCAGCAACTGATAATTCCTCAAAGAGGCAATTCAGTGCATGCGTTTAGAAGTTTGGGATATTTTACAAATTGATTTACATCTTTCTGATATCGTCACTTAAAATTACATAAGAATCAATACTAATCATTATCATTAATAGGAATATTTAAGTGTACTTTTCTTGCATTCTAGCAACATATGACAAGATTTCATGCAAAAATCCTCCAGATGGTGGAATGATGAAATAATAGGGAATAAAATAGCTCCAGCACAAGATAGCATGTGTTTGTGAAATAAATCTCTACATGTTATTTGCTGACCATGCCCCGGATTTCATTTTGCATGAATGAGTGTCAAAATAAATAGTTGCAAGACTGACTAGAGCATACAAACTTGTGATGTATTTTCTTGCCTTGAGTTATTTAATACTATTTATATCACAATTTCCAAATTAACTCATCTCAGTCATAATTTTTTGTAAAACTTAATCATGGAACATTTGGTGAAAAAACTAAATACTTTCAAGCAGATATTAAACTTGACAATTATAAATGCTTTTCATAAAACTACATCATGTCCCAACAATCAAATAATCACAGAAATTCTCCTGCTGAATTCACGACACTGAATGTCATTGTTGCATTCCAATCTGATGTTTCTTGAAGGCTAGCAATTTTTATTTCATATATTTCAAATAGGCTTTAAATAATTTCTAAAATATTAATGTGTAAATGTATAAAAAAAAAAGGTTGTATGTAAGAAACAAAGGAATATGAAATAACATACAAATTCTAACTTATGAAGCATCCAACTACCTGGAATTACGTTCATGAAGTGCAGAAAATTCAAAGCGAGCAATTAAGGAGGCACCAAATTACACAAAAAATTAAACAAAAACAAAAAAAAAAAAAAAAAAAAAAAAAAAAAAAAAAAAAACAACAACAACAACAAAATTTTCCAAAAATTCAACATGATCTTACTTGAAGATCTGTTTTTATGACTTTAACACATTACATAAGAAAAAAAATTGTATCTTCACAATTGTAGATGTAGGAAGATGATAAAATTTTTAAAATTTTTTTTTATTTTCGAAAAATTAGGCTTATGAACAAACATGAGAACTTCATCATTCTCTTAAATGTCCTTTATGCTAACTAAATTATTCAAAATTTTTCAAAATTCAATTTATTCAAAAAATGTTGTGTCGTTTACTAATATGTGTGTTATCTAAGAAAAATGTTTAAAGAAAATATAAAATTGCTTATGTTTGAAACGAAATTTCGCACAAAAGATTCTTATTTTAAAAAAATTGAACATGACATTATTTTTAGATTTGTTTTCATTAACACATTTTATAAAGAAAAATGTTCTTCATAACTGTAGTAGTAGGAATAAGTGAAAAAATTTTCAATTTTTTCAATTTTCGAAAAATCAAGGTTCTTAACGAACATGAGACCTACACTTTTCTCTTAAACATCCTTCACACTATCCAATAACAAAATTTAATTAAACATGTTGAAGCCATTTTGTTGAAAATTCTGAAAATGTCCCAGGGGCTTCATGTAAAGTACCAGCCAAAATTAAAAAACATTGGTTTCAAATTCAAGGGGCTGTGACATCAGCCAGATCGATTAAGGAATAACAATTTTGGAGAAAATCGGCTGAACAGTTTAGATGCTAGCGTTGTTGACAGACAGACAGATGGCCAGAAAGACGTTTTGCCATCAATCGATTTTTCAGTAGGAAAGACCCACAAAACCTGGATTCTGGCTACACCATATGATAGAGAATCTCCGCCCCCCTAAATTTCGCATCAGAAATTTATCCACTTTTTCCAAGACCCTGTAGTAGGAGATTTTCTGCCGAAAATTCGCCGTTTTTTCACGCAGCATTATAAAACTTTCTCTCTACCATGAAAGTGGTAGCAAGAAGTAAAAATGATTATTTTTTTTTTTTGTGAGTCATTTTACTAGAAGTAGGAAGATTCTGGTCAGAACAAGAATCTATGTTCAATAAAAGTGAGGGCAAACATGAGGCAACAGAAGGGCATAGCGGAACGTGGAAAGGGAGAGAGGTAAAGGTGCTCATCTCCCACCTGTCAAGGCTCTCTATGTAGATGTAGAGATATGGCTCGAAGCAGCGCCCAATGAGCCCCTGGAAGGGTGAGGGTGGCGGCTGCGTTGAGGGCGGGGCATCTGCTACTGGACCCTGAGGCTGAGACTGGGGCCCCGAAGGGGTTATGGCAGTGGTGGGAGTGGGGGCATCAGTGGCATCTGCAGCAGGATTGGAGGCTGGGGAGGGAGTGGTGGTAGCAAGTGTGATGGGGGCAGTGGCTGCCTCACGTAGTGTGATGCCAGTGAAGCGCCGTCCCAACAGCGCCTCCAGGTTGGCCGTGCGCTGCAAAAAAGGCACAAACAAGTCGTTGGTGAACCTGTGCATGTGTGGTCATGAGGATTCACATTTCCAAGATAATGGTCAAGAAGCAACATCGAACATAACCTGAATATTTTTTTACTGGAAGGAAAATGCACTCAAAAAATTTCAGCTGTTTACATGCAGTGAGAGTATTTTTTTAAATACTTTCTTAAGATTTTTTTTTTCTTTTTGGCATATTATTAGCAAGTTTGTACTCCTCTAGAAATAGTAACACAGTGAGATGGAATTCTAAAATCACAAAATTCACAACACAATTTACACATGTATGACATTGCTTTCAATTTCTTGGACAATCAAAATTAATTATAGCACAGAATAACAGAGTTTCTGGAAGTTCAGAATAACTATCCTATTCACTGCAAGGTCAATGATGCTGTAGTTGTTCGAGAAACCAACAGTTGGCATTAAGCTTTTACTGCTTAATGCCAAAAAAAAAAAAACAAACCAACAACAACAACAACAACAAACAAACAAACAAACAAAACCCTCGTTAGTCTAACTAAATAACTAAATGACCATTCCCATGTTAGTCTAACGACTATCAACTGGACTCGAAAAAGGCTTTTAGAGTTGGTCAACTCCTCTACTCTGCTTGTATTTTCCTCACGGATCGTGGTAAGAAGGCCTTTAGTATGTACTTGAGAATCGGACAGGAAGATAGGGATAGGGAAAGGAAGAAAGGAGAGAGCAGTGAGTGAATGAGTATTGAAGAGAGAGTATGGAGGGAAGAGAGGGAGGGAAGATGAAAGGCATGAAGAAAAGGGGGAGAGGGAAAGAAGAGAGGAAAAGAAGACAATAAGAAAGATGAGAAAACAAGAAAAGAGGGAGGAGAGAAGAGAAGAAAAGAGGAGAAGGGAGAGGGAAGAAAGGAGGATTGGGACGAGAAGAAGGGATGAGAAAAGACATGAAAAAAGGTGGAAAGGGATCGTCCATAAATTACGTAACTGCAAACAGGGGGAGAGGATTTGAGGCAATGTTATGCTGGGTTTCACAGCAAAGTGTGTGTGTGGGGGGGGGGTAGATTAGTGTTATGTATAGTTAATTTTTTTTTAAATTGCCAAAATTTGCTGAAACAATTCCTTTTATTGACACATACTAAAACATTAAGATATTTAAAAATTAAAAAAATATAAATACATTAAAGAAATTATGATGTAATTGTTACAATGAGAAAATCATGTTTTAAAAATATACTTATAACAATACTGATTGAACGAATAACAATACTTATAACTTATAACAATACTGATTGAAACTGTTAGGTTACAAAGAAAATCTTCAAAATTGATCTGTAGTACATTCTAGAATCCTATTAAATGGACACAATAGTCTCTCACCCATGCTCTTTGCATGGCTTCTTGCCAGAAATTGTCTCATGTATGCATCCTTCCTTCACTCAAAACTTTTTCTTCAATCTTCTTGTTAGGTGTGGTCAGCATCACCAACTAATTCTAACTTTAATTATAAATTTTAATGAATAACACGAATAAAATTAATACAAATGTTTTTTACTGTTATATACTTTACTTACAGTAAACAGGAGGGATGTTACGTAATTATTTAGGGGGCTTCAAGCGCTCGTTACAAGAGTTATAGGGGGAGAGGAGATATTCAAAATTCTTCAAATTTCGTTACATAATTTATGGACGACCCCAATGCAAGATAAAGTGGAGGAGAAGAAGAAGGAAGAGAAGAGAGAGGTGGTTCGAGGACGTGTCATCACACCTGGATGGCGAAGAGCAGCAACTTGACGTCGATCTCCTCGCGGCGCTGGCGCATCAGCGCCGACAGCTCTGCGCGTGTCAAATGGCAGAACTCTACAGCGATGCGCTCCGACATCTCCCAGTGCGGCGGGAAAAGCGGGCCCAGCTTCTCCTCGAACGTGAGCAGGTGGCGCTTGAGCCAGGCATAGCGCCGGTCCACCTTGTCCAGCCAGGCCGTGTCCTGCGACGCTTGGAACAGGTGCTTGTACTCAGCCAGCTGCAGCCCCACGAACCACTTGAACAGCTCGCGCCTGCGCACCAGACAAGGGTTCAAGGAGAAACCCTCACGTTCTCTTCCTCCCAAGACTTAAAACAAAATTATTCAACCAAAACAGTCGCATAGCTTATTTAGAATTCTGCTCCTTGGAGGGGCAAAGCAGGAATTTAACAGTAAATGATCTGAGGGGTCAGGTAGTGACTTGCACTACTCCTGTAGGAATAAGAGATGGGCAGGGCTTGCCTGTGCGATCTTCAAATGAGGTAGTGTTTCACTATTTAACGTAGAAGCAAAACTGGAACATTTTAGATATAAGAGCAGTAGAAGCTAGAGTCCCTTCACGGGCTGGTACCTTCAAAAAAATCATTTTTGAGGTGGAGAAAAATCATCGTTATATCAGAGTTTCCCTATATCCGATGATGTCTAAATTAAATAGAATTTCTCCACAATGATTGATTTTATTAATTTAGAGATACAGCAAAATTCATTAACAGCTCGAACTGAAAATTTCAATATTTTTATTTGTCCTTAAAAAATGAATTATTTTCACTTGTTTGCTTCGTACATTTTTCATTAGTAATTTCTCCAGATCCTTCTCTAGAGTTTGTGTTCTATCCATACTTGATTTTGCATTGTCCTCTGGCTCTAAGTATCGTAATGCAGTCTTCACACCTGCACAGTTGGAACACCGTCCCACTATCCGAAGGCACTTTTGCTCGCCTAATAACATGTGAGATCCAAAACTTTCAGGATTTATCTATGTTCACTATAACCGAGGTTTACGTTCACTGTAACCGAATCTTCTAATGCTATTTCTAATGTACGTGAAACGGGACCAGTGACTTAAGTTCCCTATATCCGAGTTCACTACAACCAGAGTCAGCTGTATATAGCAATGGGACTTCTCAGTTCGGACACCCATTTCAACTTGGACTCTTCTCTTCAGTGAACAGTTGTACCTTCTCCTGGAACTGAATGATACTGTACATCACTTGACACTCCTCAATTGTAGACACGTTTTCATGGAATAAAGGTATTCGAGAGGAGTTTCACATTGGTAACAAAAAGATATGAAATATTTGCTGCCATATTTTGGGCCCCATTTATTCCGCACCAGTGCACGAGTCCACCGAAACAAAACCCTACATTTTCCAATGTTGGTCTCAAAGAATAATTGAAGATCTACCTTCCAACATGACATATCTTCAATAAATAATTTATTTTTAGAAAGGGAAATAATTCAAATTCAACCTTACAGTTCAAGATAGGGCTCAACAGATGCATGAAACCAAAATACAACAAAACAAAAGATAATGAAGATACGCCACTTTGAAAATAAGCTCGTCGACTCTGCTTAAATTCCTCCTCCTCCTCCTCCATTTCTTCGCGTTGCCCTGCGCCACAGGTGCGAGGAGACAACGCACCTGACGCGCGGGTCCAGCACGGACAGCACGCGACACGCGTCGGCCAGCTGCTTGGAGGGTGCGGCGCCGCCGTGCTTGGGCCCCGCAGGGCCCGCGCCGCCGGCTCCTCCTCCGCCACCGCCCGTGCCGCCGCCGAACGCCTCGTGGAAGTCGGCCAGGATCTGCCGCTCCAGCGTGGACTGCACCTGCAACCGCCCCGCGCGCTCCGTCTCACCCAGCGCTCCCCGCAACTCCCTCTTCCCTCCACCTCCACATTGCAGATTGGATCCTAGTATACTGTGCTTCAAACAGGAAATGGAGCTAAGTAAACAATTCACGACTTATTAATCCAAAAACTTAGCAAAACTGTTAAAACTATACGTATTCTACAATAAGAAAAGGAAGAACGATTTAGTCGATTAGTACAGAAATTAGTTAAGTCATTTTTTAAAATATAGACACAATTTAACGATATTATAGCAATATCAACTAGTATGTACGGTGACGAATGAAAGACTTTGTAGGATAACAATTGGATCAGATTTATCATGACGATACAAAATCATTTCACATGAGGACTTGCTAAACAAGCTTTTTTGCTATTTAGTCCAATTTAATGAAGTAAATTGCAGGTGTCATCACAATCAACTTTTTTAAGAAGCCCGATGTTCCTTATCAACACATTAAGCAAAAGGAAATTGACAGAACTAAATCTGCGAAGTTATGTGGAAGACTTCCATGACCATTCATGCGAATGACCTCGTCTGTCCAAGTGACGCCGCCTCGAATGCTGTGCTGCCTAATTTTCGGCTATCTTATCGTGGTATTCCTCATGGCTGAAGTACCTGAAGCACTCCCTTTTGCCTCAACCTCTTCAGCTTTCATGAAGCCTTTAAGGAGGTTGAAACATCGGCCCCACAGCAACTTCGACGCGGCGTCACCTAGATAGATAGCCAAGATCCGTCGCGAAGTTTTATGCTTGCCTGCCCTTACCTGCTGCACCTGGTCTGCCAGCTTGCGCACTTGCGGCACCTGCAGGTGGCCCTGGAAGTGGCGCAGCACCTCCAGCACGGCCTGCAACGGCAGCGCCACCTCGCCGTACTGCCGCCTCTCCGTCAGCGCCCTGCGCCCAATGATGTGCATGATATAGATCGCTCACTGGCCCGCCATATTTGAAGCCGAGATTGCGCGTGGCAGCCATGACAGTTGTTGGCAAAAGGCTTTTATCAAAAGGTTATGCTGTATTATCAACGATCTAGATTATCCTAGTATATTCTAGCTCGTATATTATGCGTCCACAAGACAGACTTTTAGTATGCAGTTTTACTGCATATTCTGCTTTCTAATCACATCGAAAACTATTGATATTTAAGAAACTTAATGAAAAATAATAATTTTTTGTTTAATTATTGTCTGACTAAAACAGAACTCCTACGTCAAAGAAAAATCATTTTAGGATCTATGAGAAAGGGCAATACATATATTTCATAGAATGTCAAAAACAAGCTCTTATTTGCATTTTTTAAATTACTGATCCCCTTAAAAGTAATTAATTTAGTCAGGGTTTGAAGCTCATATTTCCCGTCTATGATTGCACATGTAATTATACAAAAAATGTTAATAAATATAAGAAAACATTAATACTAAAATATGTACAATACAGTGGTATAAGGTGTATCAACCAGTGATACCCACACGAGACTTTTACTTAAAGCAGGAAGATTCAAAATGTTCTAAACATAACCTCTCTTTCGGGGTTAGTGTCCAATCCTCCTTCATCGACACAATTCACTTTTTGAGAAAATCCTCGTTTTTTAGAGGAAAGCTAAAAAATCAAGGTTAACAATAAAATTATATGTCGCTTTTGTAGTATATTCTAAGAAAAAATCAAGTAGTATTTCAAAGTCGTATCTTTGGTACATAGCTATGAAAGGAATTCCATATCCTTTTTTAAACTATTAGTGCAATTGTACGCAGCACATGAAACAGGCATACTAATGAATGCTCTCACGCAGAATGCATAACAGAAAACTGCAAATATTGGCAGAAACAGTACCTATATCACAACGATAACATACGCACAAGAGTATGTTTTGCCAACAACTGTCATGGCGCAGCTGACTTCACTTTGCCCTATCCATAGAGTATATACGTGAGTCATCATTGCCTGCGCCCAACGCCCGCGCCCTTTGCTCTCGTTCATCCCTTTGCCCTCTCCTCGTGAAACGGAAAGAGAAAAGGGGCAGGGTCCGAGCGACGCGCGTCGTACACCAATTGGCCATCGGTTCATGATGTTTTGCCGGGCATAAATCAAGTACACCTCGAACGGATGGACTAATTGTTTGCCCAACAAGTTCATGACGTGATGCCCGGTTACCTAGGAGCTAAGATGGAAATGCATAAAGGGGAAATGACGAAAAACCGAAAGGAGAAATATACTGGATAAAAGGATGATAAGCTAACAGACTAGGATAGAAAGAAAGAACAATATGGTGCAGAGGAAGCGGTGCGGTGATTAAGATGGAAGAGGGAAGAGAATGATAGCAGAATTTGCAAAGCGAGAAGTGAGAAAAGAAGGAGCCAATCTCGGAGATGCAACCAGTAGAGCCGAGAGCATCCCGAGTTATTTCACAAACATCGCGCAATGATGATCGTGATATGTGAGATAGTAGCTTATTTCTCCGGCACAACAGCATGCTGAGTATTGTACGCACAAGTTTTCTTGAACTCCGACACTCTCAACTATTTTATAAACATTAGTGATTTTCAGACAAAAAAAATAGCAACAAGTGTTTTAAAATCTGATAACCACAATGTTCGCTTCTGCGTAATAGAAACTACACAATTTTGCATCAAAAATGAGCTATAGATATATGATAATCCTGAACTCTAAATACCTTCCCCAATTGCATCTAGAGAAACAAGGACTGAAGAAAATGTGAACGAATAATTCTCCAAATCAAGGAGGAGGCGAAGAATACGGGTGGGCGGGGTGCGCTCGGAGTATGGGCTGGGACATCAATGACAATGTTTTTCAAAACATAGATGTTTTTATAAAATAATAAAATCTGACATTATCAATGGATTTAAAATAGAGTATTTGAAGCCCATCACAGTAAACACCTATTGTGACATACCAATATGTGACTGAATATGGTACAATATTTATTATAAATGGCGTAGATTATAGGGAATAAATATATGTGAATATGCTAACATAGCAACGGTAAGCGAGCTGTCGTCAAGGTCAACATCTTCATGCAGTGACAATCGCGGAGACGGCTAGTTAACTCTGTATAGAATTCAGGGATTGGACGAAAAAGCAGTGACAGTCGTGAAGACGACTAGTTCGTTTTGCAAGAAATTTAGAGAAAAGAAGAGAGAAGATGGAATCTGGACCTGAGGACGACGACGTCGGAGATGAATAAAGATGGTCCAAAAGCGCGCGAAGAGGAATACGACATTATAAGGTTGGAACCGGTCATGACCAAGTTTTTTTTTCATATTGGGTAAAATTATAAAATACGTAAATTGTTTAATAAATTTCCATGTTTTGTGAAATGAATACATGATTCTCATTGAGCCAATTCTAGCAACGAAGTAGCAACATAGATATATATTTGCTTTTCAGGTTCCTCGACCACTCAGTATAGATGGCAGATCGAATAATCATCTATTAGCATAAAATAGTGATTATTTCTATGAAACCCATCGACCCAGGTAGCCGGAAACTAATTTGTTATAATTAGAGTTGAAGGTTGATGTGTATAATAGTATTAGCGTAATCTTTTCCTGGCGCTCATTTATACAAATTCGGAACGGATTACGTTGGGATAAATCATCAATATATTCAGTTTATTTAAAAATGGCGCGCCAACTGGGGCTGAATTTGTTATAAATTTGCGTAATTATTTCACTACAATAAAAATAATTTTGAGATAGACACAAATTGAATGTTCTTCAGGCCAAAGTGACAAAGAAAAATAATAGAGTTTTCATCAAAAACCGATGTCCTATCATAAGTTTTTAATTTTCCAATCAGATAATAAAAGGCTTTGTTAACTGTCCTGATCATGTTTTATAGTTTTGTCGATTAAATATCAATTGTTTTAAAATATAACGATATAAATGTGAACGATCCGGCAACAGTGGCTAATCTCTTTAACCAATACTTTTCGAGAATTGCTGCCGATCTCACTAAGGGTCTTCAGGCACAAAATTCAAAAACAGACAGTTCACCCAAAATTTTAGACACAATGTTCGTTTCCGAAACTTCTTCCTATGAAATTCTCAAAATAATCGGTAAACTAAAAAATAAATATTCGTCCGGTTTAGATGAATTCCCGGATTCTTTGTTAAAGACTTGTGCGTATGCCATTATACACCCGTTAACTCACATATTTAATGCATCTTTATGCACTGGAACGTTTCCAGATATTTTCAAAACAGCTAAAATTAAGCCGCTTTTCAAAAAAGGCAACAAAAATGAAATTCAAAATTATCGGCCCATTTCCTTCTATTTTTTTCAAAAATATTAGAGAGACTTTTTTACGTACGAATGGAAACCTTTCTCAGTAAACACAACGCGCTTTCAGATTGCCAACATGGATTTAGAAAATCAAAATCAACGGAAACAGCTATATTTTCTTTTCTTAAAGATGTCGCCTCATCATTGGATCAAAACGAGGCACCTATTGGATTATTTTTAGATATCTCAAAGTTTTTCACGTCATTGATCATGACATTTTACTTTCCAAATTACCTTCATATGGAATTCGTGGTATTGCTCTAGATTGGTTATGTTCGTACCTTAAACAACGATCTCAGAGAGTTGAAATACCTTACTGGAATGATGGAACATTACGTACGCACCTTTCCGACTCCTTGCCCGTTGCATGTGGAGTTCCTCAAGGATCGATTTTGCTTGCCTGTCTGGAAGTTCGGCCTCCCGCGCCGCAGGCCGCCGGGTTTTGCCGTTCGGCCGCACCGAGGGAGGGCCCTCAAGGGTCGGATGACGCAACGGCGTAGTGTGGGAAGGGGGGGTGAGGCGTTTTTCCCGAAATTTCACTTTACGCCGCTCCTATTCATCCGATTCCCATGACTGACACGGCGTTGGATTCAGGAAGCACGTCGTCATCGCGCTATAAGCCCACATTTTTTTAATTTCTTCCCGAAACTATAAGAAAAAGGTTTCAAATTTTTTTTTGGAAATATTTTTTGAAAAAACGGCTTCGTAGCGTAAATTCTATTTTAAATAGGAGTCCACTGCCGTTTACAGATCGAAAATCGGACAGTTTGTTCAGACGTTATCGATCTAGTAAATTTTGTTTATTTTGGTGCTGCCACGTGGTGGCCACAAATTGAACTAGTGTCGGTACATTTAGCCTTAACGTGAACGGTTACTAATGGAGTTTTAAAAACATCGATTCTTAAACAAATAAATCAATGTTTGGAGGGCGACTTCTTATTAACATCGATGCTTCAATTTTGAACACGGATGTTTTGTACAGGTGGCCACTCATTTCCTGAAACAAATTTCCTTCCCATTCCCAGTTTTCCATTGAATTTTTAAATTTTTTCCTGATAGATTTGTAATTTCACACACTGAAATAAAATATTAACTAACTGCTCAGCTCTCTGATTTCACCGTGACAAATTACACATTAACATTTCTTCGCCAAATAAAAACAGGGGATAAAATATTTGTTGTTGTAATGTACTAATGGTTTTAAGAAATAATATATGGTTTTATAACTCCCTCCAAATTTTTTCTGACTTTTAACTATTCCAAAAATTCTCCGATTTTCCCTCCGACGTTTCCAGAGCAACAAAATTCCCTGATTTTTCCGGCTTTTCAAGTTCTCCACAAAGTGGGCCACCCTGTTTCTGGGCGACGTCGCATCCCCACACAGGAGGTGCCCTTGTGTGCCTGTGTACGCACTGCAGGGTGTCGACACCGCCGGCCAGCATGTGCAGGTGGTTGAGTGTGGTGATGGCGGCGGTGAGGTTGCGCTTGGCGCAGTCCAACTGCTTGATGTCACGCGTGATCTCCTTCACCACCTCCTCCGACTGCTCGGCCTTTGCCTTGATGTCGCGCACGTGCACAAACAGCTGCTGGATGACCCTCTGCGCCTCCTCCAGCGCCGCGCGCCCGTCCTGCACACACACACACGCGCGCGCGTGGTTAACTCTACACCTGAGGAAGGCACTTATAGGATATATTTTCGATTAAATTATTACGTTTCTAGTTTAGTGTTATGTACAAATAAAACAAAATTAAAAAAATAATGATTTTTTAAAACTCATGTCATGCTTAACGGGAAACAAATAACGGGAAAATATTTGAAATAATTAAATTTTAATTTTTGCAAGTGGAACATTCTGTCCCGAGAAAGAACCTAACCTAAAATAATTATTATATTTTTAAGGCAATTTATTAAGTGAACTTCGCGAAAAACTACATTAATTGAACTCTAGAGGAAAAAACTTGTGGTACATCAACAATTTAGATTACGTCTCTACAGAAAGCAATCAACAATTTACTAAAATAATGATTTAATTATCTCAAATACTTTTGAAGTTTTACAAAGAGCCATGACTATAGTAATGATAACAGTAATACTACAAATCTTATCGAAACCAAATCCCTTTCTCAGAAAAACAATTTATACGACAAACTGCACAAATATGAGAACTGTTCCTAAAATTTGGCCAATTTAAAGGGTCATGATAACAGTAATGATAACGATAGTACTACAAATCTTATTGAAACCAAATCCTCTTCTCAGAAAAAAACAAACACTACAATATACTACACATTATATAAATAAGGAAAGATAATATGCTTTTGGGAGATTTTAATGTGCGCATTGGCAGCGAAAATGATGGAAAATCAGTGGGTAGGTATGGGGAAAAAGTTGTTAATGAAAATGGAAAAAGGTTGAAAGACGTTTAAATAATTTTCAATGAGAATTATGAATGTATTCTTGAATCATAAAGATATCCATAAATACATATGGTTCCAAGCAAAAAAGTATCTAAAATCAATAATTTATTATATTATCATTCCAATAGGTGTGCCCATGAAAGTCTATGATGTAAGAGTACAAAGAGGAGTTACATGCGGTTCAGATCACTTAGTGGTAAGAGCTCAAATATATATCATTCCTAGAATTTCCTCAGAAAATAATGTTGAAGTAAAGGGGAAAAGGGTTGAACTGCCAAAATATAATTTAGAAAGTTTTAATAATAATTTGACAATATTCTTGTACAAATTGAGATTGACACAAATGCAAGAATTTGATTCAAATTTAGATGTAGAGAGTTCATATGAGAATTTGAAAGGAAGATTACATCAAGCAGCTATCCAAGCAATAGGGGAAAGAAACCTTGAAAAGAAAAAATGTAATAATTATTGTGGAACAAAAATCTGGAACCACTGGCGAAGGAAACGAATCTGTATAAATGATGGCTGTTGATTCATAATCCTCTGGACAGACTCCTTATATGAAGCAAGTAAACTTCGTCAAAAAGCAAGTGAAAAAAGGAATTGGGCCTTGTAATGAAGTAGATAGATACATAGGAAGCTCACGATCAAGAGAAGCCTGAAAAACTACTTCAGAATTAAATAAAAATCGTAATGAAAGCAGAATTCTGAATCAGATTAGTCTCCAGCAGTGGAAAGAACACTATTGTAAGTTGCTCACTGAAGATAGACCTGAATTCTGTCAAGTTAGTTACACTAGACATGCAGAATCACAGCCTCTGTTAGCTATCACAACTCAAGAAGTTATACAAGCTCTGAAAAAAATGAAAGGGAATAAGTTAACTGGTCCTGGAGGTTTACCTATCAAGCTATTAAAATATGCACCAAGCCTCGTTTTAGATTATGTGACAATTTTATTTAAGAGATGTATTTTAACTCACTGTGTGCCTGAAGAATGGAAGAATGCAGGGATTAGTTCCATTCATAAAAAGGGAAACAGGAATGACTGATTGATGATTGATTGATTGGGTTTAAAGGGCGCTTCAACTACTAAGATCATTGGCGCCTATGTCAAAGTATTTATAAAAAATCAATTAAAGTTTGTTAAAAGGGTTGCTGGTGCAACTTTCCAGCTAATTTAAAAGCTCATATATACCCTATAAGGAAACCATCCATTACGCATAAAAAAATTCAGGTAAACAAGACAAATTTTAAAAACAATCTGGGGCAGAGAAAATATTTATTGCCCTTATGTGTCAGATAAAATTATATATTCCGCTTTCTCTCAAAAACAAAAAAGCTTTGAGAGCGCGGAATCGTCATCTCCGAGCACCTCTCGTAGAGAGTTGCCCAGACCATGTCTTCGTCGACTGCCAACAAATTTCAAACACTGCAGGAGGACGTGTTCCACAGAAATATTCGCCCTACATCTATCACAGGTAAGAGGAGACTCGCCTCGAAGGAGGAAACTGTGAGAAAAGTGGCAGTGTCCGATACGAAGACGGGTTAAAATAACTTCCTCGCACCTTGAAGGTCTGGACGAAGAACGCCAAGAATTAACAGAGTTCTTTATTGCATTTAGTTTATAGGTGCTATTGTGCAACTCTGTTTGCCACGCTCTTAAGACGGATGGTTTTAAAGAAGCTTTAACATCAGACGATGGTACAAAAGGAATGTCAACACGAGTACTCTTCGTCGCCGATTTCTCCGCCCGATCAGCCATCTCGTTTCCCACATGGCCTGGGACCCAACTTACTACCAGGTCATAGTGGTGAGACAAAAGGCGATGGATGAGGTTTTGAACTGATTGCGTCAGGTAGTCTGATGAAGAACGGGAGACAGCTTGTAGTGAGCTGAGAAAATCAGAACAGAGAACTACTCGGCGCAAACTAGCTGACTCGATGTATTTTAGGGCTTCAAGAATTGCATACATTTCAGCAGTGAAGATACTGCACTGAGAATGTAGCCGATATGATTTGGTGGCTCTGATACAGTAAAAACTACATGCCACTGTGCCATTGCACGATGAACCATCTGTGTATAGGAATACATGATCTGGATAGGCTATCCTCATGTCCTAAAAATGCATCTGGTAAACAAGAGGGCTAGTCGTTTGTTTGGGAAGCTTGGATAGTCTGAGATCAATATTCGGACGGAGGAGTTTCCAAGGGGGAATGGGGTGACTTGTGGGTTTCACAGGGGTGGGAAAATCAACATTAAGGTCACGCAAAAGATTTCGCAATCGAATACCTGGAGGGTGAGGCAGTGATGTTCGAAGAATATACGATGTTTCATACTTAGGATGGGTAATTATTTGGCGACAAGGATGATTAGGAAGTCCTGATACTTTAGCACCATAAGATGCTAATAAGATATCCCGCCTTCTTTTTAAGGAGGGCTCACCAGCCTCGGCTAGAAGGCACTCAATTCGACTGGTGCGATACGCACCAGTTGACAGACGGATACCAGCGTGGTGTATACGATTGATGGGTCGCAGAGTGGAGGGAGCTGCCGAGCCATACACATCACTACCGTAATCCAAAACTGAGCGGATGAGTGATCTATATAACCGCAGTAGGGTAGTGCGGTCGTCACCCCATGTTGTACCATTCAGCATTCGAAGAAGATTAAGGGGAGAGACACATCTGGTTTGTAATCCACGGATATGAGCACGCCACGTTAGGGACTTGTCAAATGTAAGCCCCAGGAACTTAGCAGATTCAGCGAATGGAAGCTGATTTCCTCCCAAGTAAAGAACTGGGTTGCTATGCAATCCTACAAAAATGCAAACAGGTACATTTAGTAGCAGAGAAATTAAAGCCCGTTGACGTGCTCCATTCGTGGAGCACCACTTGGAGTTGCCTCTGTATCACACTGACGCTGCTGGATGAACAGAAGATGGCAAAGTCGTCCACAAACAACGACGCCTTTACAGGTTTTCGCACGGTCGACGCTATACCATTCATGGCGATGGCAAAAAGAGTGACACCCAGGACTGATCCTTGGGGGATACCATTTTCAAGAGGGTGACTATGAGAAAGCCTATCACCCACACGAACACGGAAGGATCTGTTCGAAATGAAGTTTTGAAGGAATAGAGGAAGCTTCCCCCTAAATCCCCAAGAGTGCAGGGTTTGCAGAATGCCATGCCTCCACGTGGTGTCGTAGGCCTTTTCCATGTCGAATAATATGGCCACAAGATGTTGTCTCAAGACGATGTACAAACAGCTGTTGCCAACGAAGCAAGGTGGTCCAAGGTTGAACGGTTTCTTCTAAACCCGCTTTGGATTCGCGTCAACAGATTTTTATACTCCAAGGTCCAGACCAGACGCTGATTCACCATGCGTTTCAGAACTTTGCATACGCAGCTTGTGAGAGAGATAGGTCGATAACTTGATGGCAGTGATCGATCTTTGCCTTCTTTGGGTACTGGGACGATGATGGATCTCGCCAAAAGGTAGGGATGGTGTGCTCTTCCCAAATACGGTTAAAGAGTCGGAGAAGAAATTGCATGGCCATTTCGGGAAGATGTTGCAGCATTAAGTTGTGAATTTGGTCTGGACCTGGTATGGTTCTTTTTGCAAGCATTACAGCAGAACTCATTGCAAACATGGAGAAATGGGTATTATAGTCCTCATGTGCTCTGCTAGAAAAATCCAGCGCGGTTTTCCATTCTTTCTTTGAGAAGAATGAAGTTTGGAGCATAGTTTGCCGAACTCGACATGTTTTCATAATGAGTGGAGAGTACCTCTGCAATGGCGACTTGAGCTGTGATAACCTAACCATTTTTTGAAGACCTGGCACTGAGTTTGGGAAGGATATCCTTTGATTTGACGCAACTTCCTCCATACCAGACGTGGTGGCGTTTGGCAATTCAAAGAGGAGACGTATGACCTCCATGATGCATTTTTACTTTTTAAAATGGTTCTCCTCGCCTTTGCTCTGCACCTTTTGTACTCGATTAAGTTATTCGCGGTTGGATAGTGTTTTAATCTCGCCAAAGCTTTTTTACGAGCACTAACAGCCCTTGAGCAACCCGAGTTCCACTACGGGACGAAAGGGTGTCGCAATTTACCAGTCGACTTGGGGATTGCAATTTCCGCATCTCGTAATACAGCTTTGTTAAAATGTGCTGCCATTTCTTCCACACTGACAAACTCCTCCTCCGATACACTGACGTTCGCTTGGAATGTCAGCCAGTCAGCACGTCGGGCACACCATTGAGGGGGCGCGCCAACCCACGGGCTAGCCCATCAATCATCATCAGATATTCTGACTACCTTTCCTATATTTAATTACAATATTGAGATGCTGGATTGCCAATGACCATCTCAACAACCTAGGATTGTTCCCTGAGCATTTCTGCAACCATACCAGAGGATTGTGATCCGTTTCCACCTTTAGACACACATTCCCATCCAAGTAATGTTTGAGTTTCTCTAAGCCCCAAATTATCGTAGCACACTCACACGCTCTGATGTACAAAATTTCATTTCTGTAGGAGAGAATTTCTTACTTAAGAATAACACAGGGTTCTCCTTACCGATATCAATCTGAGAAAGAACAATTCCCGCTTCTCTTGCTGATGCGTCGCATTGCATCAAGAATTCTTTGCTAAAGTCCGGCGCGTGAATTACCGATTCATGACACAGGGCTTCACGCAATTCCAAAAATGAATTTTCGCATTCTTGTGACCATGCAATTTTTTCTTGGCGCGGTTTTCCCCTTAACAAATCCGTGAGAACCGCCGATTTCTCTGAGAATCTCGGCACAAATCGCCTATAGTAAGAAATTAGTCCTATAAATTTTCTAACCTCTTTTTTGGTAGTCGGCCGCGGATACTCTTTTATCGCGCTGACTTTTGCTTCATTTGGCTTCATAAGGCCACTGCCTATCTCATACCCTAAGAACATTACAGTCCCGCGAGCAAACTTACACTTGGCTGGCTGAACATGTAATTTCGCCTCTCTCAATATTCGAAATACTATTCCTAAGTGGCGTATGTGATCTGACCACGTATTGCTAAATATAGCAATGTCATCCATATACGGAATGGCAAAATCTGTACAATCTTTGAATAGCGCCGCCATCAATTTGCTACAAACGAATGGAGCATTTTTGATCCCAAACGGCATTCGCAGTGGTTTGTAACACCCGAATTTAGTGCAGAAAGTAGCATATCTCTGCGCTCTTTCCGTCATCTTTACCTGCCAAAACCCTTTGCTCAGATCACATGTTGATATGATTTTCGCTGCTGCTACAGTTTCTATTCTTTCGTCTAAACTGGGCAGTGGAAATATTCTGTCTTAATGACTTGGTTCAATTTTCTGTAATCGATACAAGGCCGAGGCTTCTTACCTGGAGCCTCCACTAATATCATGGGCAAAGCGAAATCAGAGTCAGAACATTCAATGATCCGTCGCGTAACATTTTGGCAATTTCTTCTTGCAGAATTCTATTTTGTCGCATAGACATGCAATAAGGCGCACTTCTAACCTTCACCGTGCTGTCTACAAGTTCAAGATCCATTTCGGCCCTATCGGTCAAACCTGGCTTATCCGAAAATATATCTCTATATTCTATAATTAAATTCTTCAGCTTCTCGTGCATTTCCGGTGTCGCGTCGGTACCAACGAGCATGGATTCCGCGTCGAAATCGCCTGCTTCTAACTTGAGAGCTATTGCGTCAACCGTCTCCTCCCCACCGTTCTTACCCTCTGTAACAACGATACGCCCTCGACGATTCGAATCGGAAGAACGGTTCTCTTTGCGGATGATACGAACATCCTTTGCAATAAAGAAACCGTAAATAGTACAATATCAGATGTTTCAAATTGGTTCCGATATAACAAATTAAAAGTAAATGAAAAGAAAACGGTTTTAATGCAATTTTCCATTTCAAATAAACAATTCTGTGCTCCTTTAAAATGAGTGGAGTACTATTGACATATGTAAAGGCAAGAACAAGAAGCTCTCACCCTAGTAAACCTCAAATCGAACGTGTCCATTTAAATGTGAATTGAACAAATATATATAAGTCTATTTATGTTACGCGTTCAGAATTCTTGCAAATTCAGTCAGCCTTCATACTGCTCAATGTGTATATTTCGCGAATGTTCATTCCCGCCTAAGATATGACAATATTCTAGGGAAATACATCATATAGCTCCCAGACTTTTAGATTACAAAAACGAATTGGACGAATAATAACCAAATCCCACCCAGGTCATTCTTGTAAGCCCCTCTTCATTATTCTAGGAATTTTACCATTACCTTGTCTGTTGATTAACGAATCTGTGGTTTTTGTCAAAAATGACTTGCTTAAGGGCGGGAATATATTTTGAGAAAACGCCGATGTCTATTACTATAACACTCGACGTAGAAATCATATTCATCAGGTGACAGTATCAACAGCTCATTGCAAAAAAATCACATACAATACATGTACATTACTTTACAACACTTTGCCAGATGATATTAAACGATTAAATTCGATAGAAAAGTTTAAATCCCAAGTAAAATCGTTTCTACAGCATAAATGTTTCTTGTCCATTAGAGACTACACTGGAGCATCGCCAAGAAAAGTAACATTAATTCTTAACAGCGATTATTTACCATTCGGACTGTATAAATGAGTATAAACAACCTGTAACAAGTATTGTATCGCAGCTTCTGGGTCAATGACCCCTATTTCGATCAGGTTTTTCGTCCAGTTTCCCTGATCCATTGAGCAAATGCTGAGATGACACCTTGTTTTGCTTCAGGACATAAATGAAAATTCATTATTTATCCACGACTTCTAGAATTCTGTAGGAAATATAGTTATTCAAATTATCGTTTCCATGTTGTCGGGCAGGGAAGTATTATTCCTTGACGAAGAACATTGAGGATAAGAGCCCAAAATTCTATTGCTGATTTATCCTGAAATAGATGTTATTACATCGGGAGTTGCTTTGTTTTCAAAATTCATGTAGTATATGGCTTAGGCTAGAGATCACAAAATATTTGAAAACGTGCAAATAAAAAATTTTGATTTTTTCCCCAACGTAATCCGTTCGAATTTGTATAAATGGCGCCAGGAAAAGATTCGTTTAATACTAATATCCATCAACCTTCAACTCTAATTATAACAAATTAGTTTCCGGCTACCTGGGTCGATGGTTTCATAGAAAATAATCACATTTATGCTAATAGATGATTATTCGATCTGCCATCTATACTGAGTGGTCGAGGAACCTGAAAAGCAAATATATACTATGTTGCTACTTCGTTGCTAGAATTGGCTCAATGAGAATCATGTATTCATTTCACAAATCTCTTAATTTTTAAAATTTACAATATTTTTTTTCCGGTCCTTCCTTCTCTCTTCTTTTCTCTAAATTTTTCTAGTCGTCTTCACGACTGTCACTGCTTTTTCGTCCAATCCCTGAATTCTATACAGAGTTAACTAGCCGTCTCCGCGATTGTCACTGCATGAAGATGTTGACCTTGACGACAGCTCGCTTACCGTTGCTATGTTAGCATATTCACATATATTTATTCCCTATAATCTACGCCATTTATAATAAATATTGTACCATATTCAGTCACATATTGGTATGTCACAATAGGTGTTTACTGTGATGGGCTTCAAATACTCTATTTTAAATCCATTGATAATGTCAGATTTTATTATTTTATAAAAACATCTATGTTTTGAAAACATTGTCATTGATGTCCCATCCATACTCCGAGGCGCACCCGCCCACCCGTATTCTTCGCGCCTCCTCCCTTGATTTGGAGAATTATTCGTTCACATTTTCTTCAGTCCTTGTTTCTCTAGATGCAATTGGGGAAGGTATTTAGAGTTCAGGATTATCATATATCTATAGCTCATTTTTGATGCAAAATTGTGTAGTTTCTATTACGCAGAAGCGAACATTTGTGGTTATCAGATTTTTAAAACACTTGTTGCTATCTTTTATTCTTAATTCAACTAATGTTTATAAAATAGTTGAGAGTGTGTCCGGGGTTCAAGAAAACTTGTGCGTACAATACTCAGCATGCTGTTGTGCGGAGAAATAGCTACTATCTCACATATCTCACGATCATCATTGCTTATGATATTGTGAAATAACTTTCGGGATGCTCTCGACTCTACTGGATTTGCATCTCCGAGATTGTTTCCTTCTTTTCTCACTTCTCAACTTTTGCAAATTCCTGCTATCATTCTCTTCCCTCTTCCATCTTAATCACCGCACCGCTTCCTCTGCACCATATTGTTCTTTCTTTCTATCCTAGTCTGTTAGCTTATCATCCTTTTATCCAGTATATTTCTCCTTTCGGTTTTTCGTCATTTCCCCTTTATGCATTTCCATCTTAGCTCCTAGGTAACCGGGCATCACGTCATGAACTTGTTGGGCAAACAATTAGTCCATCCGTTCGAGGTGTACTTGATTTATGCCCGGCAAAACATCATGAACCGATGGCCAATTGGTGTACGACGCGGCGTCGCTCGGACCCTGCCCCTTTTCTCTTTCCGTTTCACGAGGAGAGGGCAAAGGGATGAACGAGAGCAAAGGGCGCGGGCGTTGGGCGCAGGCAATGATGACTCACGTATATACTCTATGGATAGGGCAAAGTGAAGTCAGCTGCGCCATGACAGTTGTTGGCAAAACATACTCTTGTGCGTATGTTATCGTTGTGATATAGGTACTGTTTCTGCCAATATTTGCAGTTTTCTGTTATGCATTCTGCGTGAGAGCATTCATTAGTATGCCTGTTTCATGTGCTGCGTACAATTGCACTAATAGTTTAAAAAAGGATATGGAATTCCTTTCATAGCTATGTACCAAAGATACGACTTTGAAATACTACTTGAGTTTTTCTTAGAATATACTACAAAAGCGACATATAATTTTATTGTTAACCTTGATTTTTTAGCTTTCCTCTAAAAACGAGGATTTTCTCAAAAAGTGGTTGTGTCGATGAAGGAGGATTGGACACTAACTCTGAAAGAGAGGTTATGTTTAGAACATTTTGAATCTTCCTGCTTTAAGTAAAAGTCTCGTGTGGTTATCACTGGTTGATACACCTTATACACTGTATTGTACATATTTTAGTATTAATGTTTTCTTATATTTATTAACATTTTTGTATATTACATGTGCAATCATAGACAGGAAATATGAGCTTCAAACCCTGACTAAATTAATTACTTTTAAGGGGATCAGTAATTTAAAAATGAAATAAGAGCTTGTTTTTGACATTCTATGAAATATATGTATTGCCCTTTCTCATAGATCCTAAAATGATTTTTCTTTGACGTAGGAGTTCTGTTTAGTCAGACAATAATTAAACAAAAATTATTATTTTCATTAAGTTTCTTAAATATCAATAGTTTTCGATGTGATTAGAAAGCAGAATATGCAGTAAAACTGCATACTAAAAGTCTGTCTTGTGGACGCATAATATACGAGCTAGAATATACTAGGATAATCTAGATCGTTGATAATACAGCATAACCTTTTGATAAAAGCCTTTTGCCAACAACTGTCATGGCTGCCACGCGCAATCTCGGCTTCAAATATGGCGGGCCAGTGAGCGATCTATATCATGCACATCATTGGGCGCAGGGCGCGACGGAGAGGCGGCAGTACGGCGAGTGGCGCGCCGTGCGAGCCGTGCTGGAGGTGCTGCGCCACTTCAGGCCACCTGCAGGTGCCGCAATGCGCAAGCTGGCAGACCAGGTGCAGCAGGTGGGCAGGCAAGCATAAAACTTCGCGCGGAAGAGGTTGAGGCAAAAGGGAGTGCTTCAGGTACTTCAGCCATGAGGAATACCACGATAAGATAGCCGAAAATTAGGCAGCACAGCATTCGAGGCGGCGTCACTTGGACAGACGAGGTCATTCGCATGAATGGTCATGGAAGTCTTCCACATAACTTCGCAGATTTAGTTCTGTCAATTTCCTTTTGCTTAATGTGTTGATAAGGAACATCGGGCTTCTTAAAAAAGTTGATTGTGATGACACCTGCAATTTACTTCATTAAATTGGACTAAATAGCAAAAAAGCTTGTTTAGCAAGTCCTCATGTGAAATGATTTTGTATCGTCATGATAAATCTGATCCAATTGTTATCCTACAAAGTCTTTCATTCGTCACCGTACATACTAGTTGATATTGCTATAATATCGTTAAATTGTGTCTATATTTTAAAAAATGACTTAACTAATTTCTGTACTAATCGACTAAATCGTTCTTCCTTTTCTTATTGTAGAATACGTATAGTTTTAACAGTTTTGCTAAGTTTTTGGATTAATAAGTCGTGAATTGTTTACTTAGCTCCATTTCCTGTTTGAAGCACAGTATACTAGGATCCAATCTGCAATGTGGAGGTGGAGGGAAGAGGGAGTTGCGGGGAGCGCTGGGTGAGACGGAGCGCGCGGGGCGGTTGCAGGTGCAGTCCACGCTGGAGCGGCAGATCCTGGCCGACTTCCACGAGCGTTCGGCGGCGGCACGGGCGGTGGCGGAGGAGGAGCCGGCGGCGCGACCTGCGGGGCCCAAGCGGCGGCGCGCACCCTCCAAGCAGCTGGCCGACGCGTGTCGCGTGCTGTCCGTGCTGGACCCGCGCGTCAGGTGCGTTGTCTCCTCGCACCTGTGGCGCAGGGCAACGCGAAGAAATGGAGGAGGAGGAGGAGGAGGAATTTAAGCAGAGTCGACGAGCTTATTTTCAAAGTGGCGTATCTTCATTATCTTTTGTTTTGTTGTATTTTGGTTTCATGCATCTGTTGGCCCTATCTTGAACTGTAAGGTTGAATTTGATTATTCCTTTCTAAAATAAATTATTTATTGAAGATATGTCATGTTGGAAGGTAGATCTTCAATTATTCTTTGAGACCAACATTGAAAATGTAGGGTTTGTTTCGTGGACTCGTGCACTGGTGCGGAATAAATGGGGCCCAAAATATGGCAGCAAATATTTCATATCTTTTTGTTACCAATGTGAAACTCCTCTCGAATACCTTTATTCCATGAAAACGTGTCTACAATTGAGGAGTGTCAAGTGATGTACAGTATCATTCAGTTCCAGGAGAAGGTACAACTGTTCACTGAAGAGAAGAGTCCAAGTTGAAATGGGTGTCCGAACTGAGAAGTCCCATTGCTATATACAGCTGACTCTGGTTGTAGTGAACTCGGATATAGGGAACTTAAGTCACTGGTCCGTTTCACGTACATTAGAAATAGCATTAGAAGATTCGGTTCAGTGAACGTAAACCTCGGTTATAGTGAACATAGATAAATCCTGAAGTTTTGGATCTCACATGTTATTAGGCGAGCAAAGTGCCTTCGGATAGTGGGACGTGTTCCAAAAGTTGTTAATGAATTTTGCTTTCCAACTGTGCAGGTGTGAAGACTGCATTACGATACTTAGAGCCAGAGGACAATGCAAAATCAAGTATGGATAGAACACAAACTCTAGAGAAGGATCTGGAGAAATTACTAATGAAAAATGTACGAAGCAAACAAGTGAAAATAATTCATTTTTTAAGGACAAATAAAAATATTGAAATTTTCAGTTCGAGCTGTTAATGAATTTTGCTGTATCTCTAAATTAATAAAATCAATCATTGTGGAGAAATTCTATTTAATTTAGACATCATCGGATATAGGGAAACTCTGATATAACGATGATTTTTCTCCACCTCAAAATGATTTTTTGAAGTCAGCCATGAAGGGACTCTAGCTTCTACTGCTCTTATATCTAAAATGTTCCAGTTTTGCTTCTACGTTAAATAGTGAAACACTACCTCATTTGAAGATCGCACAGGCAAGCCCTGCCCATCTCTTATTCCTACAGGAGTAGTGCAAGTCACTACCTGACCCCTCAGATCATTTACTGTTAAATTCCTGCTTTGCCCCTCCAAGGAGCAGAATTCTAAATAAGCTATGCGACTGTTTTGGTTGAATAATTTTGTTTTAAGTCTTGGGAGGAAGAGAAACGTGGGTTTTTCCTTAACCCTTTTCGGGGGGGCGCGAGCTGTTCAATGGTTGTGGGGG